>CM061031.1:33887500-35175000 GCA_030763125.1 Hippophae gyantsensis | reverse complement strand
ATAATCACCACCAAAAGTAAAGACATGACCTATCATAGACATTCTAGAATCAAGATCCTCTACATAGTTAAAATCCATATAACCCATGGTAATATTAAAAGTACCATTTTTGTCAAACATGATGCCACAATCATATGTGTCTACCAAATATCTAAAAATCCATTTCACAGCAATCCAATGCTATTTACCCAGATTGTTCCATGTACCTACTTACAATAATAACTGCTTGAGAATTATCATATTTGTAAGGCATCCAACTACATTAGACTAAGACACTTGAGCCATATACTCTACCTCATCCTCTATGTAAGAACATAAACTTGTGGATAATCTAAAATGTGTTATAAAGGGTGTTTTCACTAGCTTAGGTTATTTGTCACGACGAATTTCAATTCCAATGATTTTTTTGGCTATACCAAGTTCCCTCATATCAAATTTGCTCTTAAAAAAATTCTTTAATTATTGATCATTTCCTAACTTTGAGTGGCAATCAACATATCATCACCATATATAATAAGTAATACCAATGGTTTATCATTATAAATATTATAATAAACACAACATTCTTACTCACAATGACAATAACCATGAGAAACAATGAAGGAGTCAAAAATATTTATACCATTTATGAGGTGATTGCTTCATCCCATGTAACAATTTCATCAATCTACATACATAGTCTTCTTTACCGGATTCAATGAAAAAGCAATTTTGACATCTAACTACTCCAACTCTAGGTCATACAATTGACTATGGCAAGAACCACTATGATTGAAGTGTGCTTTATAATAGGTGAAAAAGCTTCATTGTAGTCTACTCCTTTTTGTGAGCATCCTTTGGCTACCAACTGACTCTCATAACGCTCCAATTTTTAATTCAGTAGACATATTTTCAACTAATAGCTTTATTTTTTTAGGTAGTGGAATTAAATCACAAATCTTATTATTTTGTAATGACTTCATCTTTTTATTCATTGAAACCTTCCACTTCTCACATTATCATTTTTGCTGATAACATCTTAAAAAGAAAAAAATGATCATCATTACTAATAAACAAAGAAAAGGAGACTGTGTCATCTTCAAACCTTAGTCCCTTTAAGGCCCTACGAGTGTGTAGCTTTAGATGGAAATGAAGGAGCATGAAAGGCCAATCATTGGCATTGCTACTTTCTACATATAGTTGGGGACAACTAGGAATTATGAATTTAAAAATATTCAGTATTCCATGTTGCCCTCTTTTTATGGTATTCCTAATTAAGATTCTTTGAATTTCATTAAGGATTTCTATTCAGTTGTATAGACATTTTCTTTATAAGGACTCAATGAGGACCAATTCAAAATGAGGTATTTCCCATACACACTCAAAAATAGGGCAAATGCTTGGCTTATGACTCCTCTACCAAGCTCTTTAACTACTTGAGAGGGAGTTTGTAATAACTTCATGGGAAAATTATATTCCCATCAAAGGACTTCTGACTTGAGAACCAAAATTGCTACATTTTCTCATATGGAAAAATAGTCATTCCATGAGGCTTGGAATAAGTTTAAGCAATTTCTCATTCAGTGTTCACATCACCACTATCCACTACAACTACAAAACTAGTTTTCCTATGACCAATTAACACAATAAAGTTAGTTTAAAGTGAACAACGCTACAAATGGAGCTATGGTAGAGAAGATAGCTTATAAAACATACGAGCTTTACGAGATGTTGGGTGTTAACTCCCAAAAAAAAGTGCAAGAGTGAAGAGACCTAGAATGAATGAGATAGGCTCTAGAAATGAGATGGATATGTAACTTATGGAGTTGACCAAGCAAGTTGCAATCCACGCCTCCAAAAATGCACCAACTCAAGAGATATGTGGAATTTGTAGTACTTATGGGCAAAATGCTAATAATTTCCCTTTTATTATTGATTCGTATATAGGTACCAATCAAGAACAAGTAAACTCATTGGAAGTGTACCAACCTAAACCTAGGAATGACCCTTATGCAAACACATACAACCTAAGGTGGATGAATCATCACAATTTCTCCTGGAAAGGAAAAAATAACTCTACCTATGCCACGCAACCCACTAAATAAGTCAACCTTAAAGATAACTTAAATGCTTTCATTCAAGTGAGTAAGGATGACCATTAGAAAAATAATCAAAGATTGGATTCTATATAAGTATCTCTATAGAGGGTAGAAATACAAGTAGGGAAACTCACTAACCATATGCAGAGGCGAGAAGGGAAGCTTCCCAATCAACCAAAATAAGTGAATGCATTAATAATCTATCAAGAAATTATAAATGAGGAGCAAGAAAATCCCAAGGAAGGCCAAGCTAAGGACGATGAATTCTTAAAGCCTTCTAAAGAAAATAAGGAGAGTTTAAGAGAGTCAAATAATCCTTCTATACTATACGAGTCACCTGATCCTTATAGACTTCCTATTTCATTTCCACACCATCTCAAGAACACCAAACATGATAAGTCATTCCTTGATATTTTAATTTACTTTCCAAAATTAACATATATTTACCCTCTTTGATGTTATCAAGGGTGTTCCCTCGTACCCTAAATTATTCAAGACCTTGATTTTCAAAAAGATGAGCTATGATAAGGATGAGAAAGTATTGGTGTCGGAACTTGTTAATGTGGTGCTACAACAAAATTTGCCTCCTAAAGTGAAAGTTCTAGAAAGTTTTAGCATCAATATCACTTTGGGAGGCAAGAATGTGTCCACTACTATGCTAGACTTAGAAGCAATCATCAATGTCATGCCATATTTGGTATATTTGTAACTAGGTCTAGGGGAGCTTAAACCAACAATTATATCCCTTCAACTTAATGATAAGCCTATTAAACATCCAAAGGGAATAGTTAAGAATTTGTTGGTATAAATAGTATAATTGTACCAATCAATGTTATAGTAATGTAGATGGAAGACACCCCATATAAAGACAATGAGCATACCATTCTTCTTGGTAGGCCATTTATGTACACAATTAATGAGTGCTTGAAAAGCCCTAATATTTCATGATTTTATTGTACTTAAATATGAATAAATAGATTTGATTTTGCTTGTTTTTATCATTAATTATGTAAATTTATTCGCTCAAAAATTACGGGTATTTTTTGTTACATTTCAGGTATTTTTAGGTTCAAATATATAACTTGATTAACACGTAAAACACTCAATTTACACTACATGCATTTTAAAAGAATAAGGCATGTGGATTAACTAAGAAAGAAAGTGGATATATTTTGTAATTTATCATATCTTTTTAACCATCGTAACTTATCATATACTTTTGACATGTGAGGCACACTAATCATATTTCTATAAGAATTCCAACAATCCTAATTACAACCTAATTTGATTTTCATCTCTTATAAATATAAATAATACCATACAAAATAAGAGAATCATAGGAATAACATAGAATTTAGTTTTTATTTACACAACCATTAGAGTTGTTCTTTATTTTTATGTTCTTAGTTTAGTTTTTATACACAATTTAGATTAGACAATAGCAAATAAGAGGCAACAAAAGAGAGATTTTTTAGATCAAGCCATTTAAAAGGTTGCTATAATATAGGGATATTATGAAGATCGAGATCTCAATTGTGGAATAGGGCATATCTATCTATCTACTTTTGGGTATTAAAATTTGATCTGCATTCTTATTTTTCTTTAGTAAACATTATTGTATCTCTTGAATTTATTGAAAATAATTTATTATCCCTTTATTATTTTAAGCATATCTGGTTGATTATGATAATGAGATTTTAGTTTTGTTGTTATATTTAGGTAGATTATTTAAGCGAATATTTTTAATCATTATTAAATATAGATTATTTTATATTTCAAGATTTTTACAAAATTTATTATTGAAGAATATATTTTTCATAATAGATTTAAAATATAAAAATTATATTTTTCAAAACTAATTTAGATAATTTAAATATGAGTTTAAATTAGTAACCCAATTAAAGGTGTTAAGTTAGATGATTTATTAATTCTTTAAACAATATGCATAATTTAACTAAATCAATTAATGACTTGACCAAATACGTTAAATAGTTTAATTAATAACAACTTTATACCTATAAGAGAGAATCAATAATCTAGATTTATATTTCATTAACCTTTATAATTTTACCAAGCATAATCAACTAGCTAAATTTTTCATTAATTATCTATTAATTGTTAATTGCATATTTGCCTGTAATTTATTTCTCTTAATTTATCTTTTATAGTTTTATTATTTTTGTCACTAGTTTAATCTTTTCAAAAACTAAAATATTGTGAAAAAATATTTAGGTTTATTTTCAAGAAATTTATTGAAATATTTAAAATCACGTAGGTCCTCGTTAGATCAATCTTGGGAGTATACTTATCGCTTATTATAAGTGATTCATACACTTGTAAGCTTTTTATAAAATACAAAATTTGACTACCAAGTTTTTGTACATCAAGAACCAATACAATTATTAATATCCAAAAAGTGAAGTTAACCATGATGGTGTGAGGAGAGACTATAAACTTTAAAGTATCTAAACATCCTCCTATTCTTCCTATTTCTACTGTTATGAATATGTTATTATTGATTATAATGACTCGTATGTTTGTGACATTCATTTTCAAGAAAATATAGGTAACAAAATTGATTGTTCACATACAGAGAGAAGCATGAAGGAAACATTAACAAACTCAACTCAGGATGATGCCTACAAAGAATCCATTAAGCATTGCCATGACAAAAACTTGAGTCGTAAGTCCTATTATCCTAAAAAGGAATATCATATGTGTAGCACTCATTTTAAATCTTTTTTAAGAAAAATGAAGCCTTATTATGAGAAAGGTTGGTATGAATGAGTGAATATACACTTCGAGGATATATTGAAATTTCCTTAAGAAGAACAAGCAACATCTTGCTAAGACATTAAAAAAAGTGCTTAGTGGAAGGAAACCCACTATTTTAAGTAATATTTTTCCTTTTCTTTTAGTTTAGTTGTTTTTCTATTTGTCCCTGTTGAATGCTTTTCTGATATATGTATAGTTGAAAATATTGAAAATAATGTTTAGTTTATGTTTAGAAGGTGCAAATAGGTCCAATAAAAACTTTTTCATACAAAATTATCATGTTTTTAGTCAATTTAAAGTGAATAATTGAGTCCTTATGTATTTTTTGTTTGATGTCTTAAACATGTTTAAGTTTTATTGTAAAAGTTAGTTCTATTCATAGTCTATCTTTCATGTTTTGAATGTTGAAATTGAGATGAATCCAAATTTGGTGTCTATAAATCAAATAATGAAGGCTAATTTATGAGATTATTGAGCCTATAGAATTTTATTTTAAAAGATAATATTTTTTCTACTCTTTTAAACACTTTTCTTATGATCTTAAATTGTTATATGATCTCTATAAGTTATACATTGGATGTTAGAATTTTAAACAATCTAATGAAGTCTCATTTGTTTATTTTTATTACTTTGATTGAATGAATTGAATAGAAATTAAAAATGTGCACCTATCATTTTTTTATGCTTGACTTCTAATGAAAAATAATAAATATGGGATTCCTTTAGAAAAAGAAGAAGTTATAATAGCCACTTATCACAACATATATATACATAGGTCTTTTCTTTAAAAAAATAGTATAAATAAATACTATGATCTTGAAATCTTGAAAGTAATGATATGACTATTGCAAGATAGTAGAAAATAATCTCTTGAAATTAAATGCATTTTCATTCATGTATAAGCACATACACAATATTTCTTGCTTAATGAGTTTGACTAGAGTATGATATAAGCAATATGATGTTTTCTTGATCCTAGCATTTGATTCTATTTATGAAATCTATTTTGTGTACATTTGAACCTTTATTATTTATAAACATATGTGAATTTATTTGTATTGTTCTTTACATAACTTCTATTTGCCTATGCTTTGTTGAGTGCTTGAATATATAGGATTGGTGTGATATTAAGAGTGTATTTTGTGAGAAATAGAATTGAAGCGAATTCAAATTCTTAACACTAGATTTGGGGAAATTAATGTTGATATGTTTTGAGTAATGAGACATGAATTTATGTTGTGAAAGTAATTTGCACGATGAATCTTGATGTGTTAAGATATTGGATTAACTTGGCTTGAGCTTTAACTATGAACTGAAAAGAAATTGAAGCATGAGAAATGTTACTAATTTAAGTTTGTAGTTTTTTTAGTATTGTTATTTGTCTTTTTAGTTTTTGTTTTACTTGAGGACTAGCAAAAGATAGGTTTGTAGAAATTTTATGCACATTATTTTGACCTATAATGTGTTATACTTTTAAGCATTTATTTTATGTTTTATTTTAGTATTATGTTAGTTTGGAAGGTATTTTTATGTTATGTAGGTTAATGTGATTTTGGAAGAATCTTGGACGAATACGAGCAAAAAGAGTGAAAACGGGATGAGAAATGGAAACTCAAACAAGTAGGAATGAACCAGAGTATCAAAAAAAAAAAACCAGTGTGCATCGCAGCCAAGATACATGCATATTGCGGCAAGGTGCTCTGATATGGCATTTAGTGATTCTAAAATTTCAATGCACACCGCAAGGAGGTGATATTGGGTTGCAATTGAGGATTTGACTTAGTATCACATCGAGGCACAAATAAAAGTGTGTCGTAACCCAAGTGTTAAAAGTAACCATAAATCCTAATACGCATACGAAACGTGTTTTACCCAAAACCTAACTTATAAATATACTATAAATCCTTCTTAAACATATCCAGCTACCTATAGTCGAATTCCACATTTCATAACATAGAAAATAGAGAGAAAGATCTCAATTATGAAGTATTTTTAAGGATTTGAATAAATGAATCAACCAATTTAAAGATTTGGGATCATAAATAAAAAAAGGTTTTTAATTGTCAAATCTTACTTTTCTCTATATTCTAAACATGTCTTTTGTAATTGAATTAATTTTGATTAATTTAATTATGGTAGGTTAAATTTTGTATATAGGATTTTAGTTTTGGTCTCATGATTGAAAGAATGATGGCTGCTTAAAAAAACTAATTTTATATAATTTATTTACATTTAAATATTATAAATAGATTTGAATTTGTATGATTTTATCATTATTTAAGTAAATCTATATTTTCGAGATCAAGTGTTGTTTTTTAAGGATTTTTTGCTTCAAAATTGATTAAAATGATCAACATATGAAAAATTGTACATGAAGTACTCATTTTCAACTTAGATATTCAAAAGAATAAAAACATGTAAAACATTACATATGTTTCGATCATTTGTAAAGGGTGAAATAATAAGAAAGTGAAGAAAAATAGATTAACGCATGTCGCAGTAGTGAAAATGTTGGGCCACGGTGTGAACTCCTCGAGATTTGATTTAATGCGTACCAAAAGTAACGCAGACCGCAATGTGAATAAAATGTGGGCCGCTATGTTCACTAACTTTTCCTTTATGATACATTTTCTCTCTCTTATTTTCACTTATAAATAGAGCCTTCAATATCAAAAGGCACCAACACAAGCCAAGAGCTTAAAATATTAGAATAAAAATTATTAGATAAGACTTTTTAGAATTAGTTTTAGATGTTTTTTTGTTTTGTAAGTCTTGATTTAATAACAATATCGATAGATTCTTTTTGGAAGATCTGTATATTAAAGAATACATTTTAGGTATATATTTTAATTATATTCAATTATTTACATATTTAATCTTTATATATTTTTTTGAATGAAAGTTTTATTAAATATGAGCATGTCTTAGTATTACTATGAGATATTAGTTATATTATCATGTTTGTAAAAGATTAATTTAGATGAATATTTTTACAAAATAAATTGAGTTTAATTCTTCATTCAAGATTTTTACAAATTTTATAATTTAAAAATATATTGAAGATATATTTTTCGTAATGGTTTTAAAATTTGAAAATTAGGTTTTAAGATCTAATTTTGATGTCTTATATAAGAGTTTAAATTACGTGTTATTTTCTAAGAAATAAATTATAATTTAATCTAGTTAGTCAATGATCCTCGACTAAGGATAATAACTGATTTTATTAACAAAGAATTTGATCTTCGCTTAAGGATATTTTCATATGAAAATGAAAAAAAATTAATAATCTTAATTTATATTTTTAATAACCTAATTATTTTTGAGCAAATATGGTTAACTAACTAATATATCTCATAATTTCTCCATTGAATATTAATTGCCTATCTGTCTAGAATTATTTGAATTAATTCTATTATCTATTTTTAATTTTATATCAATAGATTAGACTTTTTAAAACCAAAATACTGTGACAGAATGTTTAAGTTTATTTTTCATGTTTGTTTTTAAGAGTTTTGTTGAATGATTTAAAACGAAGTAATTCCTCTTTAGACCGACTTTGTAAGTATACTTATTATTTTTTATAAAATAATTCTTGCAATGAATATACAAAATTTGACTATCAATTTTTTGTACATCAAAGAACAATTTTATGATTTTATTTAATAAAAGTTAAATTATTTCTTATTCATGTTTTTCATATATTTAATTATGAATTAATGATGGATCAAATCTTTATTTATGTTTAAGGAAAATATTTTAGAATTAAATATTAGACACATCATCTATGTTTGGTTATACATTGATAAACATTAGATTAATTTAATTTCATTGATTTATGTTAAATTAGATGATTTATTTCTCTTTAGTTTTACCGATTATCCAATTTTAAGCCTATTGCAAATAGTTATTGGTTATTTGAGAATTGTAAGAGTTCACCATGATCATTAGAGTTTGCTTATATAAAAGAAAAAAAAAATCAATAATTTGAAATTTTTGTAAAAATTATTTATTTCATTCCTTTTGTGAATGAATAGCTAGCCAATTTCTCATATTCGTTCTTCTATTTCAATTCAGTTATAATTTACTTGTTTTATTTTAATTGTTAAATAATTTTAAAATTTACGATCTTTTTGATCAATTGAAAATTATTAGAATATTTAAGATTATTTGTTTAGCTAATTTAAAAAATAATTTTACGTTTTAAAACATCTATCAATTCCTTTAGAGACCATGTAAATTTATTATTATTCTACTAATAATTTATATACTTATTAACAATTAAAATTTATACATAATGTTCGGATGTCTTTATTGCAAGGTTTATTACAAATAAATCAATTGCTCTCCATGACACGTAGTTGAATAAATTACCATTTGGCATCAATATGGATATAATTGTGAAGAGAAATTGTTTAATTAGGTTTTACAATTATCTCAATTCAGTTATTCATATGATTAATTGTTATAATTTTTCATGAGTTACATAATGGTCAAGAAATAAAGAAAGGATTTGTGTTGAGTTGTGTCTTGTTATATATTAATTAACACAATAACAAATTTAAATAACTTTTTATTAAGTAAATTATTTATAATATTAAAAAATTATTGAATTTATAAAAACTATTCAAATTCAATCATGTTCTCCTTATATCATAATGTGTTTGGGTTTGTGTAAAAAGTTAACAAAATTGAACCAAATTGTAATACCGTGATAGATAGTTCATTTCGATTTGTCACTCGTTTTAATCCAATCTAATTTATAAAATTTATGAATAATTTAAATTAGATTTAACTATTTTAATTAATATATACTTAAAATGATGCATACATTAATCAATGTTAGTGCAATCTTAAATAGTGCTACTAAAACAAAAATACAAAAAAGTATTACAGTTAGAACATTATTATTGTTATTATGGGTGAATGAATAATCTGATTAATCCATTCAAATTCATATTAAATTTAAATTGACATATTTTATAATCCGTTGTATTTGATCCAGATTAAATTGCTATTAATTATAAATAAATAAATATTTTATTTTATAATATGATATATTTAAATATTATGCATATCATAATTATATTATATTATTATTTTAACTTAAAAAATAAATATAAATATTTATAATAATTTAATAATTATACAGATATACTTCTTACTCTTTTAATTTTTTTAATTGTGATTATAAATAATAATATTTATTATAAAAATATCAATTTAAAATTTAAATTTATATACGTTGTGTTTTATATATGACAATAATTCATAAATAAATTTTAATATCAATCTAATCTTATTCAATACGAAGAAATCTGACATGTTTGGATTCAAATTAATTCGAATTAAATTTAAATTAAAAATCTTCAAATTCATTCAAATCAAGGTTTTAAATTTAACAAATATAAACATTTTTATCGACTTCTCACCCTTATTTGTTAGTATTACAATCAACCAAGGTGCTACGTACGTATATATATTCTTTTAAACAAATTCATTAGTTTATAATCTATCTACATAGTAATTTTAACTCGAACCAAATTAGAATGTTTCAATTCTATTGGTCGGATGCAATTTGGCTGGCTTAAATAGATCCGTCCGATTTTTATGAATTTCTTAAAAACCAAATCAGACCCACCGATCGTCTCTATGCTTAATTTGTGTTGTGCCGACCCTACTAACTGTTTGGGCTGATTGCGGGCTGAGTTTGGATCCACCAGACCTATTTGAAAATTTGTTTTTCTGCATCCACGTAACCCGCAAAGTTTTTCTTTCATAAAATCTCTCATAAACCCTACAGACTAGAAGCAAAGACAGCAAAGTTGTGAAGCCCTTCAGGTCTCGTAAAATAGAACTACAGAGAAGAAGTTGAGGAGAGGATGAGGAAGAAAGTAGACGAACGCATCAGAACCCTTATCGAAAATGGCGTCAAAACTAGGCATCGCTCTATGTTCTTCATCGTCGGTGACAAGTCTCGTGACCAGGTACGTTCTCTCCCTCAAATATGTTTGTGTTTTATTAAGTGATGGGAAAAATAGGAATCTAATTTTTCATTTTTACATGATTTTATTGTTTTCCGGTTCTTTGACTGTAATAAAGAGAGCTGGATTGTTTGTATGGAGCATAGCTTGAATATAATTTCTAACTGTAGTTCTTTGAGTTTCTACAGATTGCAAATATTCACTACATGCTAAGCAAGGCAGTCATAAAGTCCAGGCCTACTGTATTGTGGTGCTATAAGGACAAGCTTGAACTCAGCAGGTTCGTTCTTTATATAAACTTTAAGGGTATATATCAATCACCTACCCGGATTTTGCTAATTATCAACTTACTCACAAAAATAATATTTTTTTATCAATTACATGCCTAAAGTTTTAAAAATAATCACACAGATCCCATCATCATTGACAATATTATATTTCAAATATCAATCCACACCAAAAATGATATTATGTTGTCCTTTACTGGTATTATTTGGGATGGATTGATAGTTAACCAAACCATAGGGAGGTAGTTCATATTTGCCCTAAATTTCAACTTTTATCTCTTTCTATTTGTCTTTCTGAACCTTTGGCTTGCATTCCGGTTAACTTTATTTTGAATTAATCGTCATAGTCTATTTGACCTAATCTGTTTTTGATGTATTATTAAGTGAAAGGAATGGATAGCTGGTGAAACATTATAAGGTATCTAATTAGATTTAGAGGGAAATTTCCTATTTTTCATTAATTCACATCTCCTAAACCTCTATATTCAACGAAATACCTGTTTTTATTATTGTTTTTAATTTTTAGGTTTGTTATTTATATATGTTACGATACTACTTTAGATATCAGACTTAGCACATGAGTGCACTTAGTGCTAACGACAGGAAGGATAGTAGTATAGAATTATGGAGAAGTTAAAATATTAACTGAAAGGTGGGAAGTGTAATCAAGACTGTGCAACATAGTCTTCTTTATTTCATCTATTTGGTTGTCAGCCTTTTGGAGTTGCAGATGATTAAGATGAACTTCTATGAGCTTTATATATGAAAAAGTTTGAACCTTCATTCTAGAGGGCTGAGGTGGGAAGCATAATCAAGATTATTTTGCATAGTCTACTTATTTCGTTTATTTGGTTGTCAGCCTTTTGAAGTTTCAGACGATGAAGATGATATGACCCTTATATGTGAAATTTTATTAACTTTATTCTAGTGGGTTGCATGTTCTTCGAATAATTCAAGTATATGATTGTGATGATATCAATAAATGTCTTGTTATTTGGAGAGTATGTTGAGAAACAACCATTGTGATCATTTAAGATGATGGAAGGATGATGAGAAGGTACATACATGCAGTACATGATGATCAAGGGGAGCTGGAACAAGTTGAATTATTTATTTTTTTGAGTTCTGATGGTAACTCTATGTGTGTCAAGCATGATGTCATGATATCTACTAAATACTTTAGAGCATTCTTCTGGTTAGACTTGCCCTTTGGTTTTTGGATTTTTCATATCTTATTTTATACGTAGAGATGTTGGGAAGTAGTATTCCCTAAACCTTCTGCCTCTTTTCTTTGAGTTTGAATAGAAACGGGTATTAGGTTTCTTCAACATGCTGTAAGGATTGAAAAGTCAATGGCAAGAATTTTTTTAATGCTCTCAGTGCATGGGGAATTACATTCTAGCCATAACTTTCAACAAAAGTTAATCAATTTTTATGGAGAGTTGGTCCTTTTTGTTTAAAGTTTAATTGCGCATCGCCGTTTTTGCTGGAAAATAAAAGTTAAATGTTAGTTTCTTTAATAGTCTCATTATACTAGCTGTTTGCTTTATGTAATAAGAGAGCTTTTTGTTTTGTTCATACTTGGTGTTACTTTTACCAGCTACAAATGTTGAATTGCTTGCTTGTTTGAATTGAATAACTTTGAACAAAGGTTAATCAATTTATATGGTGAGTTGGTCCTTTTTGTTTAAAGTTTAATTGTGTATTTTAGTTTTTTTTAGAAAATAAAACGTTAAAAATTAGTTTCTTTAATAGTCTCATTATTATTTTGTTACTAGGATTTTAGTGTGGCAGTGTTCCTATAATGTGTGATGTCCTGAAATATCAAGAACCTTTTAATTTTTCTCATTCTCCTCTCAACATGTATTGATTTCTCAACATGCTTGAACCAATGGAATCTTTATTTGAGATAAGGCCAAAAATTCGAGATTGATATTCTTCCATTTTTTCCCATTAAATCAAGCAATATATGGGCTATTAATCAATTGACCTATTCACATGCTTGTGGTTTCCATTATTTCTATTAATTTATGATCTTCAATCTGAGTGTGCTCGTGTGCATGAGCTACAGTATAGGAAGGCCATTTGTGTGTGTTTGTATATATGTATGTATAAAGCAGTGATCTAATGTGCGACTTATGAACTACGACTTGTGAGCGACACTCACTAAAAACACTTCCAAAACAACCAATAAAGCATTTCTCACTGCTGTATATACATCTTCCCCTTATTAGACTTCAATGCACACTAATCAAGAACTCATGTGTTAAGAAACCAAATATTAGAACAAAAGTGAGGGATACTGAAAAGTCAAGTAAGAAAGAAATTGGATCGGTATAAAAATGGTTATTACAATAATATTATTGCATATATTGGTCTCGTTTGCATTGGATTGAAAGAGTAATTTTACTGTAGAAAATCTAAGCCAAAGATAGAAATAGTTAGATGTTTTGAGTGTTGCTCACAAGTCGTGCATCAGATCACTGCTATATATGTATATGCAATATGTGTATATATATTTATTTATTATATATAATGATGAGTTACCCATATGGACCTACATTGTGGTTGAGCCATACCCTGAACCTGATAAGAGAGGATTTACAACTTTCATATTGGTGTCCAAGAATTGAAATAATGACCATTCTTTGTTTGCACCTTTTTAGTTTGGAATTGAAATATGGATTTACTTTGCCAGTCCTTTTAGTTTTCATGGCAATCTTCATTTGGCTGGATGTTGATGCAGTCACAGGAAAAAACGTGCGAAGCAGATAAAAAAACAAATACAGAGGGGGCTTTTTGATCCTGAGAAAGCTGACCCATTTTCACTTTTTCTGGAAACTTCGGGAATAACATACTGTTTATACAAAGATTCTGAAAGAATTCTGGGTAATACCTTTGGGATGTGCATACTTCAGGTAACGTGTTTACCTATACCATTATATTTAATATTAGAATGCATACTTGGTATGATTCCAATTTTAAGCTAGGTCTGGAACTACTTTTTGATATATGAAGCTTCTCTGCATAAGTTCTGACTGAATTTTACCTGACTATTAAGAATTTATGAATGAAGTCACCATGAGTGCTAACTCTCAAATTCCTTTCTCAGTAACCTTGCACTTTGAGTCCACATTTTTTTCCTCTGCATTTTGGTTTCCCATGTGTATGTTAACTTCCTTTAGTTAGATGACCTCTAAGCCTAGTGGGATCTTTTTGTGCTAGTGTGAGATGGAAGGTGAGGTCATGGGTTCTGTCAGTCCTTTGGTAGAGTTAGTTAGTTTCTCAAACAGGAAAAGAGGAAACTTAAATTTATAGTTTTTTATGTCACATCTATATTATATTTATGTTACAATCTATATTATTTTTTTCATTACACATAAGACAATGCATGTGCAGTATAAAAATGTTTTCTTTAACTTTGACATACTCATTAATGGTTAAAATTGTAGAAGCTTTACAATATATTTGAAAGTCTTTGAGGGTCTGTAACTCATTGTATTGCTTTTAGGATTTTGAGGCCCTGACTCCAAATCTACTTGCAAGGACAATAGAGACTGTGGAAGGTGGTGGCTTAATAATATTGTTATTACGTTCTCTGTCCTCACTAACGAGCCTCTACACCATGGTTATGGTATGAATGTGTATATAGTTTTCCTTAGCTATGATCCCTTTCTTAACTGGATCATCTTTTATCTCATATGTATTATGTACATACTATATCTGTTATGCTATACACATGTTTATTCATGTTTCTGTGCATAAAGATATATCTCCTTGATCTTACTCACCTAAAGATTAAATACGATAAGTCACAGGATGTTCCATTGAAATAATTTTTCATTTGAACTAGAATGAATCAACCTATTGTGGAAGAATATATTTCCAAATGGTAATTACAGGGAAGAAGATAGTGTATTGCGTGTTTTTATTGCTTTATTCTCCATGTTGAACTTTTTATAGCTTGATGAAAGTACTGTCCCATTGGTTGCCTGTGCTTGTTTTGGGTCCATGATTCTTATGGATATTCTGGCTTTGCAAGAATGCTTATGCTTTATATGATGAGCATTGAGAGTTTTGAATATATCAACTGAATACATTTACTGATTTCAGGATGTTCATGAGAGGTTTCGAACTGAATCACATTCTGAGGCTGCTGGACGCTTCAATGAACGCTTCTTATTGTCACTTGCATCCTGCAAAGCATCCGTAGTAATGGATGATGAGTTAAACATACTTCCAATTTCCTCTCATATAAGGTCAATTGCGCCGGTTCCTGTTAGAGAGGTAACCTTTTGGAGCTGATCTTTGTTGGAAGGGAACTTAAATTCTTTAATACATAGGTGCTTTGCTTTAATGCATGATTTTAAGAGGCAGAATAAGGCACCATTCAATGGTAAGTGGGAGCGGAAGTGCCTCAACCTCTGAGGTTGTGGTGCTCCTTCTTGATGTGAGTCCTTGAAGTGTTAGAGGTTTACACTAAGTGTCTATATGAGCTGATCCAGTTTAATGGATCACTTGATCTCCTGTTATTTGTTCATTGTTCTAACTGATGGTTAACTAATATAAGGGATGCCATTGTTGATTTTTCTTTTCTAGTACACTTGTGGGTCCAGTGTGTTAATTTCATGAGATGTCAGGGTGGGAGCATAATTTCTTTCAGAAACAAATAAGAATTGTTTTATCAAATGTGGAGTTAATTATTCACAGTTGAACTTAATTTGATTAGTCAATGATTCTAGTTGTTGGTCATCAAGCAGAAACCTGAACTTGTATGGAGTGTCCATTTTGGGTATGCATCCCAGTGCACTACATGACTACTTTTTTTTATCTTTTTATAGATTTCTAGATATTTGGAGTGTCGAGTATGACACCCACACCAACATCCGTGTCAAATCCATTGGGCTTGGGGTACTCAATTAAAAATGAAGAGTAATGTAACAGTCATCAAACACTTCTTCAAAGCAATTATCTGTATAATTATAACTGCTTTGTTTTGTACCTTGTTGGTAATTTAAGGACTCTGAAGGGCTGTCAGAAGCAGAACGGGACCTCAAGAATTTGAAAGATCAACTGTGTGAGGATTTTCCTGTTGGTCCCTTGATAAAGAAGTGTTGTACTCTAGATCAGGTAGAACTTGCTGGAGGTTTCATTACTTAATTCTTTGATATGTGACTGATACATATGAATAATTTAAGACTTTTAAGTTGGTAATGACTGTTTGATGTCTGAATAGGGAAAAGCTGTCGTTACATTTCTTGATTCAGTTTTGGATAAGACACTTCGAAGTACAGTTGCATTACTTGCTGCTCGTGGCCGTGGGAAATCTGCTGCACTTGGCTTGGCAATTGCTGGAGCTATTGCTGCTGGGTACTCTATTTGCTCTGGGCATTGAGATATTATTTATTTTTATTTATATAATGCTTATTTCTTACTGAAACTTTACATCATTGACCATTGCTAGATTCTGACTGGAAAAGTTTATCTTCACAGGTACTCTAATATTTATGTAACTGCACCTAGCCCAGAGAACTTAAAAACTTTATTTCAATTTGTTTGCAAAGGTTTTGATGCACTTGAATATAAGGTAAATTCTCAGACCTGTAATGTTATATCAGAATTGTAATTTTTATGTTGTTTGTAGTACCAGCATTTCATTTCTGTGAAGATGGTGTTATATAGATTGTTCTAGATGAACCTCTATATTCAAGTTTCGTGTCTTTATATATGATGTGGTGACATTTAAACTTGTGGTTTTAATATTAGACATTTTAAACCAATCTGATTATATCAATCCAGCAAATCAGGATTGCATATATTGTTTTAGATCTATGTCAAATGTCATCATGCTATGTACTGATTTTCTATATACATGGTGCTAATCTGGTGGACAGATCAATTTTAGGCTGAGTCAAATTCCATGATCTTATGTACTTATTTACAACAAGTAACCACTTTTGTTTTTCTCTGTAGATTTTTGTTAATCTTTTTGTTTCTTTCAGTTACCCAATTACTTGACTGGCCAACATGATTGTTGTGCATCAGTATATTCAGGTGTGCTGATTCATTTAAGCTTATTACTGTTCAGGAGCACATAGATTTTGATGTAGTGAAAAGTGCCAACCCTGAGTTCAAAAAAGCTACTATCAGAATCAATATTTACAAGCAGCATAGGCAAACAATTCAGGTTAGTTCATATTTGTTTTGTGTAAAATGATTGTGTATTTGCATTGCTTGAGTTTACATCAGTCTAGTTTCTCAACTTACTATAAAAGTGGCTGATAATCTATTTCCCTTATTCCAAAATTTGTTGTCATGTGATAGAATTTTTTTATAAGCTATGCTCTTTAAGTATACCATAGTTATTCCACACCATTTTAATGTAGTTTAACTAATTAGGATTAATGTAGTTTATGGTATTGAGATTTACATTATATCTTGCTTTCTCCTTGGTTTTCTCATCCTTTGCCTATGTTATCATGCGTGATTATAATAACGTTGACAATTTTCCAAATGCCCAAAAGACACAATGTAATTGATGATACAATAAATTGGGCTGGCAGGCCCCTTTCTTATAGGATTCTTCAATCATTAAATACTTGATTTTCAATGGCCCAAGTTTGAAACTGAGCATTTATTTTTAGTGTTTAGATTGTTGATTCCTTGCTCAGCACCAACATGTTTCTCTCACATGTCTGCAGTATATACAACCAAATGAGCATGAAAAGCTTTCCCAAGTTGAGTTGTTGGTTATTGATGAGGCAGCAGCTATCCCACTGCCTATAGTGAAGTCACTGCTTGGTCCATATTTGGTCTTTATTTCATCTACCATGAATGGGTACAAGCTGGCTTTCTAGTCATGCTTTTAGTGTTTTGTTTAATACATGTGATTATTACTAAAGTTATCAATGCTGGAGTTTTAATTTCCTCCCCCATTATCTTTGAAAGCTATGAGGGTACTGGTCGATCTTTGTCCCTTAAACTTCTGCAGCAATTGGAAGAGAAAAGTCAGATGTCTGCTAAGAGTTTGGAGAGTTCCCTTTCGGGTATGCTCCCTGGATTTCGTACTTACTTTCTTCCTTTTCTTTTTAGGTGTTTGGATGTGTCAGTTTTCTTTTCACTATCTGTGTAGCTATGTTGTAATCTTTCATTCATCTTTGGCTATATATAGGTCGTCTTTTCAAAAAAATAGAATTGAACGAGTCTATCCGATATGCTGCTGGGGATCCTATTGAATCATGGCTTCATGGTTTACTTTGCCTTGATGCTACAAACTCCGTTCCTAAACTTAGTGGGTAAGACATTGTTAGAAACATTTTGACAAAAACCCATTTTTGGTAGCTCATTGGAAACTTTTCCATTTTGGCTGCTAGGTTACCTCCACCCAGTGATTGCGATCTTTACTATGTTAATCGTGATACACTTTTTTCCTATCACAAAGATAGCGAGTTGTTCTTGCAGGTAATATAGACTCATCTTATGCACTCCATTGTTTTGTTAAACTTTCCTTATAACAATTTGTTGCTTACATATTGTAATCTTTACAGCGGATGATGGCTTTATATGTTGCTTCTCACTACAAAAACTCTCCAAATGATTTACAACTAATGGCTGATGCTCCAGCTCACCACTTGTTTGTATTACTTGGTATGTGTACTTTCATATTTGTCCGACTTGTTTTGCTTGCAACAACTGATCTAACATTTAGTTTGGGATATGCAGGTCCTGTTGATGAGTCCAAAAATAAACTTCCAGATATTTTATGCGTCATTCAGGTTCACATCGACATTTCTCATGTAGCACATTTACGATAAACAAGCCCTTGGATTTTTGAAGCAGTGCCTTTTGTATTCCATCACTAAATTATCATTTAGGCATGATACAACACTTAAGCTAGTCAAAACTGTTTTCTAAATTGCTTTGTCAAATTAAAGTGGATGTTTGGTGGAGCTTTTGATCACCTGAGCTGAGAAGTGTCTAGTGAAAGAACTCTCCTAGAAGCGATAGACAATGGTCGCTAAACTTTTAAAAAATTGTCACATGCAAATTCTTCAAAGCCCTTACACATTAATGTGACCCAGAGTTTATTGAACATTTGTGTGTATACATGTTATAAGAAGACATGGGCTTTTAATTATTTTTTAATTTCTATAATTTAGTTGGAAATATTGTGGTGAGGAAAAAAATTTAGAACTGATGCTGTCAATCATTTCATTAAAAGAACAAAAAGAAAAGAAAAGAAAAAAAAAGCGGATGTCCCTAATGTTTTACGGAAGCACACCCACGTTTATGTAACAATAACAGGTGACAGTGTAAAAATTAATTAACATGAGTAAACTTTGAAGAAAAATCGGCTTATAAGAGCTGTACTGGTGCAACACAAAGGTTAATTTCTGATAAAAGTGGTGTTAATATGTTTATAAGCTTTTCAAACAAATGCTATAAAGTAGATAAGTGAAGCCTGGAATAGTCAAGAAGATAAGATATCCACACAACTTATTAGAAGATTTAGGACTGATTTTCATACCTTGTCTTTTTAAAAGGTTCACAGAAGTGTTTCTCTTCTCTTCTGGGCTGAGTTGATAGCATTTGCTCAGAGCTTAAGAGGAGTGAAAATATACCATGTAGATAAGTGAAGCCTGGAATAGTCAAGAAGATAAGATATCCACACAACTTATTAGAAGATTTAGTTCTGATTTTCATACCTTGTCTTTTTAAAAGGTTCACAGAAGTGTTTCTCTTGTCTTCTGGGCTGAGTTGATAGCATTTGCTCAGAGCTTAAGAGGAGTGAAAATATACCATGTACCTACCAATGTCAGGAGACCTCAAATGAACATATTCCTATACTTAATGATTATATACTGTTACCAGGGGACTACATAATTCTGGTAGTAGGATTTTTTCTTCTTTTAAGTTTTTTGGCAATACTAATGTTTTATCTTAGTTTTACGTGGTGTGAACTCTCTATATCTGTTGTGCTTTTATTGTCATTAATGATCAAACTATGAGGCTGATGCTTTACTGTGATCATTGCTAGGTTTGTCTTGAGGGAAAGATTTCTCGTAATTCTGCCATGAAAAGCTTAAGTGAGGGTCATCAACCTGCTGGCGACCAAATACCTTGGAAGTTTTGTGAGCAGTTCCAGGACACTGATTTCCCAAGTCTTTCAGGTGCTCGGATTGTACGAATTGCCACCCATCCAAGTTCAATGAAGGTTGCTATCATTTTTATGCATTGAGCCTATTTTTGTAATTTTAATCAAATAAAGCTCTTTACGATTTTTTTTATTGCTGCAGCTTGGATATGGTTCACAAGCTGTAGAACTCTTGACAAGGTATGCATTTTTCTTCACACTCACCGTAACATTAGATCACTCTGTATATTCCTTTGGGTATGTGAGGTGTTGATAAATTTTGATTCTCTTTCTCTGGACTTTGGGATACTAACTTTAAAACCCTGCTCGTGTTGCAAACCCAACTTTCATTGTGTTTTCCCATATAAAACGTTACTTAGGCTCTGCCTCATAGAGAAATTCACTGTGATATATTTTTCTTGAGATGTAGTTTGGTTTCTAAGTTCTAACATGTAATACTTATTTATGCTTCCCATAGTATTTAGAGAGCATTGTTTTTTAATCAACTCAGGTACTATGAAGGACAATTTACTCCCATTTCTGAATTGGATTCTGAAGGCATTGAATATAATCCACCTGTTGATAATTTTTTTCTCTTTCTCTGGACTATGGGCTACTAATGTTAAAACGTTGCTCGTGTTGCAAACCCAACTTACGTTATGTGTTTTCCCATATAAAACATTACTTACGCTCTGCATCATAGAAAAATTCACTGTGATATATTTTGCCGGAGATGTCTTTTGGTTTGTTCTAACATTTAATATTTATTTATGCTTCCCATAATATTTAGAGAGCATTGTTTTTTAATCGACTCAGGTACTATGAAGGACAATTTACTCCTATTTCTGAATTGGATTCCGAAGGCATTGAATATAATCCACCTATTAGGGTCACAGAAGCTGCTCAAAAGGTTCACCTTGAACATTAGCCTCAATTTTTGATCTGTTTTGAAGTACTCTCACTCACTTTATTGTGCTGCAATCACAACTCGTTTTAATTGTTGCAGATTGCAAGATATTTTTAAATAATTCATGCTTGTTAATGATGAATGCTATTATGTTCATTCTATTTGTGTTAGACTTGGAACTTCTTTGCTTAATCTTCATAAATTTCCTTTAATCTTCAATGCAACATGTGAAATCAAAACCCTTTTATTTAAAGCACTAATTTGTAGTCTAACATTATCCCTTTCTTAAATTTGCATTAAATTGAGCCTTTTTATTGTAAAGATAACATTCACAGTTGATGTGGTTTGTGTTTTTGTCACTAGCGACTGGACACTGATATTCCACTTGCAGGTTTCATTGCTAGAAGAAAATGTAAATCCTAAAACAAATCTTCCTCCTTTGCTTGTTCATCTTCGTGAGAGGCGACCAGAAAAGCTTCACTATATTGGTGTCTCCTTTGGGCTTACCTTGGACTTGTTTCGCTTTTGGAGGAAACATAAATTTGCTCCATTTTATATCGGCCAAATTCCAGTTAAGAATATCTTGTTTCTGCATATGACTGGCAAAATATCATATTTGTGAATTTAGGTGAAATTGTAATTTGACTTTTATGCTTTTTAAATTCAGAGTAGTGTAACTGGTGAGCATACATGCATGGTCCTGAAACCATTGAACAATGATGAGGTTGAGGCTAACGGAACGGATAAAAGCTTTTTTGAACCTTTTTACCAAGGTGTCTCCATTGTTAAGAGACCAACTACTTTTTCTTCTTTCAGATATGTTTTGTAACCTTCGTTTCAAATCTTGATAGCCTTTTGACTTTCTCAGATTTTAGGCAAAGATTTACGAGACTATTGGGTCTTAGTTTCCGTTCTATGGAGTACAAGCTTGCTATGAGGTTAGTATTGAAAAATATTATCTATTCAGACTCATGCTCCTATTATTCAAGATCTTTTTGATCTTACAGCATCTTGGATCCCAAGATCAATTTTATGGAGCCAGAATCAAGGATGTCCAGCACTGATGGAATTATGACATCAATTATTAAAATTTTGTCAGCTTATGATATGAAGCGACTGGAAGCTTATACCAACAATCTTGCTGATTTCCATATGGTAAGAGCTATAGATATCAGCAACAGAAGATTTTGTATTGGTTTAAGTATTGGAAATAATAATGTGTGGAATCTACCTTGGTTCTTGGTTCTTATAATCTTTTGCTATACTAAAGTAGGACGAACAATTTGCTATAGTGTTCTACTGACTTGGGAAATGAAAACGTTCTACGAATGAAAATATGAGCTTTAGGAAAATTATTCAGTAGATAACAAAATGGGTGTTATATGAATATCACAGAAACGTAGATCATGTAAAATTTTTAATGGATTCAGTTTTTGCTTGGATATTGCTAACCTTGGTTTGACAAATGTACACAATTCCATTCCATGTTAGTAATTAGTATTCACATGCTTTAAAGTGTATTTTATCTTACAGATTTTGGATCTAGTTCCGATCCTTGCTCTTCAGTATTTCCAGGAGAAACTTCCAGTTTCATTGTCATATGTCCAGGCTTCTGTTCTGTTATGTACTGGCTTGCAGAACCAAAACATCTCCCACCTTGAGGTTTGTGTTCCTACTAGTTGCTGATATTAAGACTAGTAGATACTTGTAGTAAAGGCTTAGCTCCTTTGATTGGAATATCGACTAAATATTGTTTTAAATTTGACTTGTTCGTGCCTATAACTAATGCTTCTATTTCCAACTATTGGCTACGAACACATTAAACTTCAAGGAATTTAATTCCTTTTCAATTATGTAGAACATGTTAATTTTGACTGAAATGTATTTATGTTACAGGGACAGATGGGACTGGAAAGGAAGCAAATATTATCACTCTTTATTAAAGTAATGAAAAAGTTCCACAAATATCTTTACTATATTGCATCCAAGGAGATTGAATCAGGCTTGCCACGGCTGAGAGAAGTAAGTCTTCGGTTATAAATGGAGTAATGTATGTGTATTAGTAACTTTATTTTTGGGGTGGGGACTGTAATGGTCAAGAAGGCAGATAGATGCCTCGTCACTTGATGTAAGAGCTATGTGTCACGTCCCGCTCAAAATGTCCCTAAAAATCCAAATGTTGGCTGCCTAAAGGATCTAGACATATGGAAAGTTCTAGAGTTGCCTAGAGTTGCCTAGAGGTCCCAGAAAGTGGCTAGAGTCGACGGACTCAACTCAAGCTCAAGACCCTAGATTGTTCCGCAGCACACCTGAGGTGCTAGAATGGGCCGGAACGTTCTAGAATGCGCCGATGGTTCTGAAGGACGTGGAAGCCGTTGGAAGCTTACTAACGTCCCTAAGGACGTAGAAGCCGGAAGCTTCATGAACATCCCTGAAGGGCAGTACGGCGAGCTAGACAAACCTAGAAGACTCTAGAGCCAAGGAAGATCCTAGAACCTCAGGGTACGTCAGACATAATACCGGGGAAGACTCAGCGTACATTCTAGACTGTGGAAGACTTCGTAGAAAGTGGTACATGCTTCAAGCTAGAGCCACACTATAAATAGACCACTTGGTCTTCATTTGCATTCATCTTGGAAAATCTGGGAAATTGTAACATAAACTCTCTCTAGAGCAATACAAAGCAGTCTTTGCAAAATCTCTTGCTAATTTCTTTGGAGAATTCGTTCGGGAAAGGCAAGTTAGTGCAACGGAACGTATGCAAGGCCGCACGATCGATACTTGAAAGATTAAGGTCGTGACGCTTGGTATCGTAGCCAGGTTAAAGTATTCTATTGTTGGCAAAAATGAAGAACACCACCCCGCCTACACCAGTACGTGACGTTCCACCCATGGAACGTGGCCGTGATGGTTCGAAAGCCCCCAAAGGAATCTCGAGCCAAGTCGAAAGACTTGCTTTCTAGCTTGGAAGCACGAGCTGGGAAGCGCGCAGACAACAGTGAGCCGTTCGACCGGTGACAACTTGAGGAGGCTGCAATGGCTCTCGGAGGCCGAGGACGTAGGAAATCCACGCAATGTTAAGATGTCACCAACGAGCTGATGGTGGATCGAGGCAAGAGATTGACGGGTTAAAGGCGGAACTTGCCAAGGTGTGGATCTTGTCCAAAGAGAACTCGCTAATGTATTGTATAGAACCCGAGGATATGGGCGGTGATCTACGTATGTGAAGCGGCTACGCCATGCGGACTAGTGCAACCACCGCTCACAGGCCTAAGAGGTGGGACGTCTCAAGCCCAAGACCTTTAATGGCGTTAGGAACGCCAGGAAGTGGGAGAACTTCCTCGCGGGCTAGAACAATACTTCGAGGCTACCGGCATAACGGACCATGCCAGTAAAGATCCGAACCGCAGCCCATGTATTTATCCGACATTAATCGCGATGTTGTCAGGCGAGACGGAGATTACGGAGACGTGCAACGCAGTGGTTTCGCACGATTGATACCTCATGACTTCAAAAGGAGTTCAAGATGCGCTCTTTCCCCGTAAATGCCGAAGAGGAAGCTGCAGGACTATCGCGATCTAAAGCAAAACGGGCAGTATAAGCGGACTACGTGGAAGCGAGTTCACAACCCTCGCCGCTTGAAGTTCCCGACACATCCGACAAGGATGCCCTATTCTTTGCCTGGGACGTGGGCTTCAATCAGCTGGGCCAACCTTCGTAGCTCAAGCGACGCGGTGTCCAAGATCACTTGTCTTCGGCCATCGCACAATGAAAGCTTTATTGATTACTCCACAAACAAAGCAGAGCTCCAAAGCCACAGATAAGAAGTTTGTTGAGGAAAGAGCGGGAAGCCATGGTAAAAGTCGTGACCTAAGAACCACAAAGATAGCTCCTCATTCAAGCCACGAGACAAAGTGGAAGG
Source organism: Hippophae gyantsensis (assembly GCA_030763125.1). Taxonomy (NCBI): domain Eukaryota; kingdom Viridiplantae; phylum Streptophyta; class Magnoliopsida; order Rosales; family Elaeagnaceae; genus Hippophae; species Hippophae gyantsensis. Next base: position 35,149,917 of record CM061031.1, on the reverse strand, counting down.
GAGAAGGAGGATCGGAATGCCTCAAAGCCGTGCCGCGTGCTTCATATGCGACGACCGCACGGGGCACGAGAATGTCCGAGAGGAAGGCCTCGAAAGGCCTTAGCCGTCTTCCCACTCACGAGTTGCGATGGAGGCGAGTCTGACGAAGGTGCAAAGATGGGTTCTTTCAAGCCGCCTCAGGTGCAGTCACCCCAAAGACCCCCCCTAAAGGTTTGATGTACGTGGATGCCACCATCACCGAAGGTCGCCAAAGCATTTGTCGACACTGCAGCATCGCACAACTTTGTTTCACAGAAGCAAAGAGACTCCTGCCTCTAAAGGTTGTCAATGGAAGGGTTCTCTCAAAGCAAGCTCCCAAGAAGACTACCACATTGTACGGGAAGTGGGTTCGAGGAGTTAAGGTCATCTTGCTGGACCGGATCTGACTCAATGGGCGCCATGACGACTTCTCTATTGTATCGTGGAGTTCTTGGACCAGGTAAGAGCTGTGCCATGCTCAAACTCTACGTGCATCATGGATGGTGCGAAGGCACGCGTGGTACCGACTCGACAGACCACCAAACGCACAACCCAAGTTTCTCTCAAGACTTCAATTCAAGAAGGATTGGAAGAAGGAAAAGAGAGTTACCTTACCATCTCAAAAGAGTACAACGAGGAGGAGTCGCCAAAGCTGCCTTGCCAACGGACGTGCAAGTTGTCTCGTATAAGTCCCATGAGGTGATGTTTGAGGCGTCACCAGCCAAGCTTGCCAACCAGCGCAAGCCGACCTAGATAAGTCCCATGTGGGTGATGAAGTCCTCGCCCAAATCCTAAGCACTCCATGAGCGAGGGACCATGAAGTCGAGTTGGAGCTCGACACAAGACCACCAACAACGAGCCCCGATCGTGGAAAATCGAGGCGCGCAACGGAAGCACGGGCTGACCCAACAAGTCCAAAAGCGGAATTAGCATGTTCTCGAGTAGCCAACTAGTCCTTTGTCGGGAAAGTGATCAAAGAAGCGGTCGGAGCATGATACCCCTTGCTCAAAACCTCCTCGCCTCATCAAGGAAGGAAGACGAGACGATTTTGGCCGAGCGACGGACTCTACTGCCAAGCAGAATCGAATCTTCGTGCCAAAACTGTGGGGAGCTTAAGGAAAGAGCTTATCAAGGAATGCCATGATTCCTTACGGGTCGACACCCAGAATAAGGCGCACCCTCGTTTGATCAAATCTATCTACTATCGTCTCAACTTCTGGACGATGTGTGTTTACGTGAAGACTTCGCCTTGTACGCCAACAAGACAAGATAGAGCAAAGATGCACCCGGAGGCTTGCTACAGCCGTCGCTCATTCATTCCGCAGACCACGTGAAAGTGTCTCTATGGATTTCATCACATGCTTGCCAAAATCGCAGGCTTCTGGGCAAGATAATTGTCGTCATCGACCGTCAAAGAAGTACGCAACATTCATCCCCGCTCAACGGACCGCACGGCGTACGAGACTCGCACGTTTGTTTCTTAAACATGTGGTGAAGCACGGGGGATTCCATCCAACATAATGAAGTGATCGAGACCCACGATTCACGGGGGAAATTTTGACGGAATTGTTCAGTCGGCTCGGGACTTGAACTTCTCCACAAGCTTTCATCCTCAAAGTGATGGACAGTACTGAGCGTGCCAATGCATTGGCCGGAGTTGTATCTCGTGCACTTTCAGGAGTTGCCAATCAACGAGATTGGGCGAAGTCTGCCGATGTAGCCCAATTCTCATATAATCTACAAAGAAGTCGAGTCTCATCACAAGAGTCCCTTCGAGATCATCATGTGGCAAGAACCCATGACTCCCCATGCCTCTGCCACAAGTTAGCGAAGGAAAGAGCTCCAACATATTCAAGTTTGCCAAGGCGTGGCATGAACAAGCGGAGTCGCCCGAGCTTATCCGAACAAGGCGTCTAAAAAGATGAAGAAACGGGCCGACAAGAAGAGTGAGGATGGTAGAATTTCAAGAAGGTGATTTGTCCTTGTCAAATTATTGCCCCAACAATTCAAGTCCTTACGGAAGGTTCATAGTGGGTTAAGGAAATACGAGTGGACCATTTCCCGTCCTCAAGAAAGTTGGTAAGGTGTCTTCAAGCTACAACTCCCTCCAAGGCTTAAAATCTATCCTGGGCTCTTTCACGTAGCATGCTTAAACCCTTTCACGGAGACAAGGAAGACTCGAAGCAGGGGAGAATCCAAAAGTGGCGCTCATCAAGTAGCGGTAACCTCCTTTGACAAGGAAGGGACTTAATCTTGCGGACCGCTTAATCCGACGAAGAGGCGTACCAAGTTATAGGAATACTTGGTCAAATGGAAGAACGCTCGGATAGCCAAGAAACAAGCAGAACCCGAAGATTCTTTGTGGCAATTCAAAGATGACATCGCAGGTCTGCTGAAGGCGCGACGAGGGCGTCGCGAACTCGAGCCGTGGGTGGTGTCACGTCCCGCTCAAAATGTCCCTAAAATCCAAATGTTGGTCGCCTAAAGGATCTAGACATATGGAAAGTTCTAGGGAGTTGCCTAGAGCTTGCCTATATCTAGAAAGTGGCTAGAGTCAGACGGACTCAACTCAAGCTCAGCACCCTAGATTGTTCCGCAGCACACCTGAGGGTGCTAGAATGGGCCGGGAACGTTCTAGAATGCGCCGGATGGTTCTGGGAAGGATGTGGAAGCCGTTGGAAGCTTACTGAACGTCCCGGAAGGATGTAGAAGTCGCCGGAAGCTTCGCGAACATCCCTAAGGTGCACAAGGAGCTAGACAAACCTGAAGACTCTAGAGTCAAGAAGATCCTAGAACCTCAGCGGGTATTGTACATAATACTAGAAGACTCATGTACATTCTAGACTAGGAAGACTCTAGAAAGTGGTGGCATGCTCTTAAGCTTAGAGCCACACTATAAATAGACCACTTGGTCTTCATTTGCATTCATCTTGGAAAATCTTGGGAAATTGTAACATAAACTCTCTCTAGAGCAATACAAAGCATTCTTTGCAAACTCTCTTGCTAATCTCTTTGGAGAATTCGTTCGGGAAAGGCAGGCTTAGTGCAACGGAACGTGCTAAGTGCCGCACGATCGATACTTGAAAGATTAAGGTCGTGACATATGTCTGACTTGTATATAGTATCTTCTCGTGTCATATTTGGGAAAAATGCTTAGTATGGAGAAGTTGCATGGGACCCTCTCACCTTACAAATGAGTCTAAACTATATACAGTATACACACAAAATAGGCCAATGTTATTCTATCCTCCATGGAAATTAAAAATGACAAACTGTTACCCTTCCAACAAATGATGCAAAAATGAAACTAGAAGCTAGTTCTTCTGATCAATTGCAATTAGTATTTCAAAATTAGGCATTTCTCTTTCGCAATTCTTTATTGCAGCTACACTTCTTATCTCCTTCAACAGTATTATAAATAGTGTAATTTTTTATTAGAAGATGGCGAAAAAGAAATGCATTGTAGACTCCGTCATGGTGATTATTGTACTCTGAGACAGTAGGTTGGATTTACTATCGTCATTGTCCAAAAAAACTTGTATTCTAGTGTGGTGAACTGGCTGTTGCTCTAAACAATAAGCTTCTTCTGGAGTTTAGATTTTTTAGGCTGTTCTAGGAGAATGAGTAAGTTGAAATATCCAATTAAATCAGGTAGTCTCCTAAAAGAAAAAAAAGGAAAGAAAACAAAAACGAAGAGAAATCAATTTAGTGTTACCTCTGGGAGAAAGTGGAATGGAAGGTTAATCTTATGATTTATCAGATATGAATGTTAATGTTGTAGCTATTGTAATTTATCGATCTCTCTTGCAGGTTGTGATGGAACCACACAATCTCTCCATGGATGACGATCTCAATGATGCTGCTAGACAGGTTGAGGTATATGTTTTGTCATTACTTTCTCTTTACAATGCTCTTTTTGTCCTTTAGCTAATATCCTTTAGTAAATACACAAAGGGATGAGTTATTAACCTGACTATACATTCAGGTGGGAATGAAATCCAAGATGGACGGAGTGCTGAAGCCCGAGGAGTTCCAACAGTTTGCAATTGAGGACAGGGAAGTGGCTTTGGAGAAAGCTTTGCAAAATGGTGGTGGAAAGATTCCCTCGGGTGGTCATATTAGTGTGAAATCAAGTAGAAGTAATAAAATGGAGAAGCATGGAACACATAAGGAGAGTCACAAGGGTGGGAAGAAGCGAAGTAAAAATGACCACGACCACGGCTTCAAATCGAAGAAAAAGAACAAACCTTAATGAGAGAATACTAAGTGGTAATCACTATAGCCTGTGTGGCTGGGTTGCTAATAGATGTGCACAAATTTTTGACTGAGACTTAATACGTCCTGGATGCATTTAGCATTATCCCTCTTTGTTCCGATCTGCAATCAATTTGGTTGTAATCTCACGTATGGAGGATACCAAAGCCTATAGTCAATAATAATTTCATAAACAAAGGTTGGATTATCTGGTGGCAAACTAGTGAGAATTGTGTAGCGAGTGATTTGAATATTATTTATTTCTGTTTTCTGTTTGTTTCTCTTTAGGGAGACTGGAGAGAGGGTTAATTTAAATGGAGTGAATGCAAGCAATAGGTGTATGTAGGGGTCATTTGTGGCTCACAATTTATGATAAAAGGGAAGAAGTTGCCTTCTTTTTTTATAATTTTTTTTGCCAAAAGAAGGTATGCCATTGATAGAAATGTAATGGAATGGTAGTTTTGCAACTTTCTAATTGTTTGATGATACATTTGTAATAAAGAAAAGTCTAGTACAAACCCAATAATTCGGTGTATCGTAACATTTATCTCAAACACCTTTTGTTCCCTTCATAGTTCATATTGATACTTTTTAAAAGAAAGGTGTACTTGGTTGCTTTTAGTGTAAGATGTATAAATAATAAGTGAAAAAAAATACCCTTTCATTTTTAACAAACTATTGCTTATTCATTATTTAGTTGTTTATACAATAACATTTATTTACAAAACATCTTTTATTCCCTTAATTCATAGTGGTAATTTTTATAATAAAAGTGTACTGATTGCCTTAAGTGTGAGATTTATAAGACAATTAAAAAGAAAAGAAAAAAAGTTCACTCACTTCTTATTGATTGATCATATAAAAGTCTTTTACATTATTGTTTTTACGAGCGCAATAATTATGAGGTTTTCACAAAAACAAAAGCCCGTTTTGAGTGCCTGAGAAAATAGGGAATGAACATGGATGAAAGTAACGCCTAATTATTGATTATACTATAATTGATATTTGAATAGACTTGCATTTTTATGATTGTGATTGTGATTTATTATTCACTAAATTCATTTATCCAATCATACTGATATGTTCATTCAAATTTCATGTTTTTGGTCTATAAAATGTCATGTAAGTACTTTTGGAGGATAAACATTGAACGTATTTTATATTTTGATTAAATGGCATAATATTTATGGATGGTAAAGTTGTATTTCAATTAACATTGAGGGTATTTTAGGCTTTTTCTTTCAATGACATCATCGGAATAGAATTGCATTTTTGTGATTGTGATTTATTATTCACTAAATTCATTTATCCAATCATACTGATATATTCATTCAAATTTCATGTTTTTGGTCTATAAAATGTCATGTAAGTATTTTTGGAGGATAAATATTGAACGTATTTTATATTTTGATTAAATGTCATAATATTTATGGATGGTAAAGTTGTATTTCAATTAACATTGAGGGTATTTTAGGCTTTTTCTTTCAATGACATCATCGGAATAGAATTGCATTTTTGTGATTGTGATTTATTATTCACTAAATTCATTTATCCAATCATACATATATTCATTCATTTCATCTATAAAATGTCAAGTACTTTTATAAACATTGTATTTTGATTAAATCATTCAATTAACATTGATATTTTCTCAATGTCTATTGTCAATGTATTGCATTTGTGATTGTGAGGATAAATTTCATGTTTTTGGTCTATAAAATGTCGATTTTATATTTTGATTAAATGTCATAATATTTATGGATGGTAAAGTTGTATTTCAATTAACATTGAGGGTATTTTAGGCTTTTTCTTTCAATGACATCATCGGAATTCCGACATCAACCACCAGACCACTACTAGCCACAGGACCACCGCAGCTGATCACCATACCATCGTTGGCCACTAGACCTCTACTGTCAATAACAGGACCACTGTTGTTGTTCACAAGACTATTGCTGCCTGCCATTGGACCTATGTCGCATGGTCATAGGACATCTGCTGCGTGGTCACTAGACTTTAGCCTGCGACCACTGCCGCTAACCATCACCACTCATCAAACCTTGCAGAATGACAAGGGTAAAAAAGTAACTTCAAATTCAAAACTACAATTTTTGATACAAATACTATTTTAGGATCAAAATGCATCGATACTTAAAAAGCTCCCTAGTTTAAGGCCTAAAATTCTGCACCAGTATATTGTTAAGTTGGCATAGGAATATACTATGTAAAATGCTATTTAAATGGAAGTTTGCTCACACCATTAGGAGAGGCAATGCAGATTGGAAGTTTTGAATCGAATGTGAGAATTAGGAGTCTCACCAATCAACTTAACCTAGGTGCAAATGAAAGGTGAAAACGTTCCCTCTCAAAGGCCATTGCATAGAGGGTGCACTATTTATACTTTAGTTTTTTTTAAATTTATTTTTGAAAAAAAAGAAGAAGACTCATGATTTTATTTTTAAAAAATATAAACTTGAGTGACATTTAACTTAAAGGGTATTAAAAAACGTTCCTTAGCGAATATTACATTCACACTAGGTGCGACAATTTGACGTGATACGTCATTAGTATACAACATGGTATGAACGCTAACATAATTATGACACAAACAAAAGACAATTGAATTAAAATTGTTTATAAAATTAAATTTCTTATATTATTCCTTATTATTATAAATTTATTTGATACAAAATTATTTAAATCGTTTATTTTTATCAAATGACAGACAAATACAAACAAAACAGAACACAAACCCAACACAGCATCTAGAGCTTCTAGAGTGTACACCATCTACTATCGTTGGGAAGACATAATTAAAAGTTTTAATGTGATAAGGGTATTTATTATTTACATAGTATCCACCAGGCTTTGCGGCTTTACGTACATTTCATGCCAAGGATTGAGCAGATAAGACGTGTTCAGTCTCATTGGATGTGACGAGAGTTCATTATAGATGGCAATTTGCCACTGGATAATACACTCGAATAATCCTTCCCCAATGAATTGGCCATTTGTCAAAATGGTAATTATACCCAAATGGACCAAGCCTTAGATTAACCAGAGGTTGCTTCTATGATTTTTCCAGTCTCTGGCTTTCACCTATATCGGTTGATTTTCTGTAAGATGTTAGATAACTTGTGGTCATAAAAAATAGTACATAGGTTATAATTTTGTCCTGTCTAAAAATACAAGGAAAAGCATCTCTTTTATGGAGAACTAAATTTTCTAATCCTCGGGTAAAAATGAATGCTTGTGTTCTATCAAAAAGAACATGTTTAAAGTTTCGCAACTCTATTTTCCATTGTAAGAGCAGCCCTAAAATAATGACTTCAGATAAATCTGCACTCTTAACTCTAGGGCGATATATGCAATAAAATTAAAGCAGCTAGGAAAATGGACTTCCAGTCATCACCTGGAAAATTAAAACAATAACAAACAAGTTTAAAAAATAAAATAAAAAATCAATTTATCTCATTAACGAACATGGTGTTCACGCATTAATTATAACCGTCTTATTACAGGAAAGGTTTTCCACACTCTAAATGGTCATTCATTGTGTTCCACCAGGACTTTCTTTTTTACCCACAGAATAAATCATGAAATGAGGAAACTAAGAATTTAGAGAAAGTTTCTCATGTCCAAAGACTTCACATCAACCATTTGCTCATCCTTGAACTCCTCCCTGAAATTTATTCAGAAGAAAATGAATCAGTTTCGGAGCAGGAAAATAAGCAAGTGGCCAATCAAATGCAACCTAATTTCAGCAATAAATCATAGGGAAGCAAAGAAAGTGTCCTTATCATCAATAAGATCAGGGGACACCCTCTACAACTAAACAGATAAGATAAACAGGGGCAGAGGAAAAGGACTGACATGTAAAAATAGAATTAAATTTTGGAAATTTTGGAAGGATATAGCCATGCTTGGAAGCAAAGCACAACTAAGGGAACATCCAAAACAAAGAAGCTTTTTATGCTGATAATATTCTGGATCCCATTAACTCTAAGAAAGTGTAATATTACTATACCCATCTAAGCGTACGATGATTTTCAACCCACAAGTTTCAGAAAGTACCTCTTCTTTTGGGTTTCCATCGCCTCAAGAGCATCCTTCTTTATCTCTTCCAACTGCGCTTTGGCAATTTTTTGTTCTAACTGCTCTTCATACTTCGGAAGATCTTCCCTTCGGATCCCAAGCCTGATAAGTGAATACTAGAATATATTAGAACGTCTGCATGCCTTAAATGGGAAGGTAAAACTGCAGAGCAAGCAGATTGAAAGGAAGGTGATGGGGATATATTGAATTAGAGATAGCTCAACATTACAACAGATGAAATGAAATCTTACTTGTTTATGAAATCATTAGTAAAAAAAAAAGGAATCAGGGTTTTGCTTGGACACCTAATCATTTGGAGAGTTAAATATTAGCGATTTGACTGATTAAAACTTGAATTTCTTGTTTCACTAGGAGGATAATGGAAGTCTTATAAAAGGGCTATTCTCATTCTAAATTGTATGCATTGATTATTAACAAATATTATTGTGTATCGGATGAAATTTTTTTCTTAACATTTCTCTTGCATTATAACCATCCCCAGTTAGGTTAACAATTTCAGTATATTGGTTCCCCAAGACAGAACTTCTACAGCAATATTAAACAGAAAGTTAATTTGTAACAAAACAACTTGTTAACTATTTAACCCTACTACATCATGTTGTTAGCATGATTGCAAGAAAAGCAAAACTTCAAACTAAGAATCTAAGATTCAGACATAAGCATATCATTAACCATAACCAAAACCAAAACCTAGTTGTGCCAACCTAGGTGGAAAGATCAAAATTCGTTAAAATCAATGACCTGCTCACAGCTAGAATAACAGATAGAACACGGGCTGCTGTTATTACACTTACTTCTGGTTTATCTTATCAAACTCTGCCATAAGAAGACCCATTCCTTTCTTGTCATTCCTCATAAGAGGTTTCTTCAGTTCTTTTTCAACTTTCTCCAGTGCATCCACCATCATTGCCTCTGCACCAAATTCGTCAGTGAGACCCCTCCTGCAAAAGGGGGAAAGGAGAAAGGAGAAAGGAAAAAAAGAAGAAGATAAAATGAATATTTACAAGAAACTAATAAAAATCCACACCAAATCAATCACATTCAACATAAGAGATGTCACAAGTTGAGCGAGCTAGTAGAGATTACTTGATCCTTATTTCCTTCATTGTCAAGAGATAAGTTCTAGCATCTGGGATATCCTTTGTCCTCGTTTCAATGGTATTTTTGATGCGCTGGGATTCTGAGAACAAATCTGCCCTATCGGAGGTTCAATTCAGCATAGGTAAATGTAGCTTCAAATGTCTCTATAACTTTGTAATATACAGTAACATGCAGCAGAATAAAGAAAAATAGAGCATAACTAACAACTTAAATATAACAGTACATTCATAAATATAATAACAGACTGGAGGCTGGTATGGCAAATTTTCTTCTTTCATATTTTTTCCCCCTTTTTATCGCTTTTTTAAATACATTCTCTTCAAGTGGCCACAACTTCCAGATTTAGAAAGATATAGCACTGCAGTGATTTTGGTGGTATAACATACATAATTCTGTTTCATGAACCCAAAGGGCATAAAAAATACATGATATGGCATTCCATCAAATGCAATAGTTGGGTAACCCTGTGAATCTTATTTATATAACACACCAAAATGACTAACCTTTTTGCACGTTATGCTTGATTACATGAATAAATAACTAGGTCATAAAGTAGAAATATAAAATAGGATTATATGGAAGCAAATGTTAAGGAATCGAAATAGGTTGAGAAGAGAACAAAAAAAAATCAAAGAAAGATTTCACATTTATTTATAACAATACTGAGACATTACATATTTATAGAGACAATGAGGACTAAAAACCCTAATCCTAAATACGAGTCATGAACTAATAAGAAAACATAATATTCAATATTCAAACTCTAATATGGAAATTATATAGTAATTCTTAATATTCTAACTGATAATAAAAAAACAGTTTTCAGAAACAATCTGGTTACTCAGAAACAGTTTTCAGAAAAAGTAACAAGAACATTAAAAATAACAAAGAAAAAATTATTTACTTACAAAATTCTCAGATGAATATACCAAAATGCTTGAATTGACATAAATTTGAACATATGAACAGTTCACAATACAAAACTTAATAAATCACATTATAGAGAAAAATGACTGCAAGAATCCAAGAGGGGTGGAAGAAGCTTACTTCTCCCTCACTGTTTTCATGACTTCAGCATATTGAGAAACTGCAGCTGGATCATCCGGATCAATTGTGATCTTTTCTTTACGAAGTATTCCCATGGCTGTCTCAAATTTATTCTTAACCTCCAGAAATATGTTCTTCAACATCTCTTTTCCACTCAAATGCAAACTTTAATTGTCAGTAAATGAAAAGCATAGGGACAAGGCGACAAGCAATAGTTACATTAAACACTAAATTTTTCCGTACTGCTAATGCAATGAGAATTGTCAATGTTTAAATTAGATCAAATAATGAAAAAATAGTAGCCACAAAAGCCTAAACATCCATGATGAATAGGTAATATCTATTAACACCCAAATTAATTTATCTGCTCATTCTTTTAAGTTGGAGTAAAGCAACATTTCCTCGCATGGATATCTATTGATGATACAAGAAAGTTTGACATGAAAAAAAAAATCAATTTTTCAATGTTGGAGTAATGCAAGGATGCAGAATGAAATAAAATACAAACACGCACAAGGCGTAAGATTCCATCTTTGCCATGTAATTCGACAGGAGTAACAATATCTTGGTCTCTCTAAAGAGAGACTATAATTGCTATGGAGTTAACAAAGGAATAACAGAACAAGAAAATCTAGTCTTGAACTCACCATCTCCCTTCAGGGCTGGACGAGAAGCTTCTTTGGCAAAGAAGCGGACTGGAATAACATGTTCCTGCTGTAGAATGAATCGGTTGCCACACAACTGTAACATTTCAAGCAGATTCAAAATGAACAGCCATGGATGAAAAGGGTGAGAAAAGAATAAAAACAAAATAAAATAGACGTGGTAGGAATTTAGATACAAAAGTAAACAAATACACTCTACCTACTGTATGAGATAAACATAAAAATAACTCATTACTTGTACTTAGTTCTACACAATAGGATAATGTATCCACAATTCCTTGACAATAGGATAATGTATCCACAGGGGTTCCTCTTTAGTTTCATTTGCGTGCATTGTCTAAGCAGCTAAATTCAATCTCCGATTCAGAACTCCTGGTTCACATTTCAAATAATTTTTGGCAATCATCTTTATAAACTCAACACTAACCCCAAAGCAAATCCATCAACGGTTCGGACAATAAAAAAAAATTATTTGTAATCGGCTTATTAATCTGTATCTACCAAAACTATGTCTTTGAAGACCAAGAAATCCACCAGATATTAAAAAATCATAATTCGTAAATCGCAAACAGAATTAACCTTAGATCTCACTGTTTAAGATCAAGAAGCAACATCTAGCTAGAAATAAAAGAATACTTGAGTTACCAGAATCCGCAATTAACAAGTTCAAAAAGAAAATTGAAATGGAGTAGCTGAATCGATCGTGAATAGTAGGGGATGAGTGAGTTGACTGACCTGTCTGTATTTGGATAGAGGACGGGATGAGAACGCCATTGTGGGAGATCACTTTTTGTCGTCGTCGTCTTCTTCTTCTTAGTTTGGGGAAATTAGGGTTTGAGGATCTGAAAGGATATTAATGGCATTTTATCAAAGGTACGAATACTGAGGCGCCTATCAATCTGGTCTCCTCCTTGGAGCGGAGCGGAGCGACCTGCGAGTGACGAGCACTGATACTGGGATGATTCTCGCGTATTCTCTCTTGAGGTAAAAAGTAGGCTCATTATAAAATATAACAAAAATTTATAAACCTTACGATTATTAATTAAGAATAATAAAATGAAAGTACGTATCCAATTAAAATAATAAAACAATTATATTTATATTAAACATAAAAAATGAAAAAAATATTTTTTAATTATTTAATCATTATTTTATATTTATAATAATTATTTTTCTCATATAATAATTTTTTCTAAGTAAATTTTTAAAAAATTGTTATAGGGATCTGTTACAAATTATTATTATTTATTATTAAATATTAAATTAATAATAATGATAAGTAATAAATTCATATAATATTAAGTAATAATAGATTATTAATGATTAATTGAATAAAATTATATTAAATAAAAATATTAAAAATAAAATTATTTAATATAAAAATTATAAATATTAATATGTATAGCCTATTATGCTTAACACATGGCATCCTTATTCACATAAAACTAGGAACTAATATAAACAAATTGACTATGAAAAAGCTAAAATATATTTTTTAATTTTAAAAATAAAAATTTACTAAGAAAATACAATTTATTTATATAAATAAATTAATCTTAATATTATAAAAATTATTAAAAATTTATAAGTAAATATTATTATTAAAACTTATAATAAATAAAATAAAATCTTAATAATATTTAACGAATTTAATTTAAAATTTTTTAATATTTAAGCGATAATATATGATTTGATAATATATGATTTGATGGTAAAAATTATTACATTTATAAATTTTAAAGTTATTATTTTCTCATATTATTTAATTTATGAATTTTTGAATAGAAAAAAAATATAATTTGAAATGTCAGAAAAGAAAATTTTATATTTTTTTAGAAAAAAAAAGTTTTTAAAATTTTTATCCTTTTATCGAACCAATATTGCCCCAGTTATCGTTGATATGGTTGGGCATATTCTTTTAGAAACCACCTAAACAATTAAATTTGATTAAATTAAAATTACATTTCTTTTATATACTGATTGATATTTAATATAGATAATAAAATTAAAAAAATTAAAAAATACATATTTTATAAAATCTGAATCAACCTACTTTAATTATAAATAAATTTTATTTTATTAAATTTATAATATAATACATATTTATTATTTTATATAAACACTAATTTTTAAACATAATCATATATTTACAAAATAAACATTTTTTTCTTTTTAGAAAAAAATATAAATATATTTTAACAACAAAATTATGGTATATATTTTAAAGTTGATTAAGTAATTTTAATTTTAAAGAAGTTTAATATTTTTAAATAATAACTTATATAAAAGAAGTGAAAAATTATAGTCTAAATATGTTATCTTTAATAAAAATATATTTTAATATTATACTTATTAGGTAGGAACACAATTCTAAAAAAAAATAACATAAGTTTATAACTTTTAGAAGAAGAAAAAAAGACAACACAAATACATTATATTTACAAAATAGATATTTTGATCCCTTTTGTAAATATAGCAGACTTATAATGTCTCTTTAAATAAATACGAGTTCAAAATATACTTTCATTAAAGGTAATTAATTTAGGTGATTTTTCTTTCACCTTAGAAAATATATCATGTTAAGAATTTTTTTTAGTTCTAAATATTTTGTAAATAAATTTTTGACAAAAAAATTATAGGTCAAAAATCGTAAAATTGATCATCTTTAAATAAATTTATACATTGTAAATATTATTATAATTTTAAAAATACATATAGTTTGACATGTTTTTATTATTACTCATATATTATTAATATAATTGTTACAAATTAAATATTTTAAAAATTATCTTATATATTATATATATAAAATATAATTAATCTTTTGGAATAATATAGATGTATTCTTAAATATAAATAATAATCTAAAGAAAAACGTCACGATAATACAAATTTATACCTCAAACATCTTATATTTGCATAAGGTTACATAATTTTGCTAGAAAAATAAGTTATTTTTTCATTTTTAATATAATTGTCATGTATTATTATATAAAATATGTGTGTAAAAACTAATATAAATTTATTTATTTTTAATATTTTTTATAATTTAAAATATAAATTCTGTAAAAAAATATCATTTTTAATCTTTTTATCCTCTCTTTTTATAACAGTGATATGCTATTAATCTTCCAAAAATATGAATGAAAATTCATCATCATTTACAATTAATATAACTTATTACTGTATATATTAAAGGAATAAATGTATTGGGGTAAATTTTATTATTTAATTTTTTAAATTAAAATAATATTTATTAATTTTTACTCATAAAGAATATTTATTATTCATTTTACTTACGAAAAAAAGATTCCTATAAAGATTTTCAATAATATTGGTAAATTTTTTATTGATAAATTTTTTTAATATATTTTTGAATAATAAAATGATGAAAAATACTCTCATCTTTTATAAAATAATTTTAAAATTATTAAATATTTTTTTAAAATAAAAAAATTTAATAATATTTTTATTTAAAAAATTAAATAATATTTTTTATATAAATAAATGGGTGAAATTGAACTTCAACCCTTAACTATATCAAATGATGGGTATATTATCATATATAAAATTGATAGTATGATATTATAAATTAATTATGATGTGATTTACTAATATAAGCGAAATAAATTGTGGAACATGTATTGATGTATACAGATTTATATAAGGTAATTTTCGATCCAAAATAAGTCATATGCATCCCAATTTTAGATGAGAAAAGAAAAGTTTTCTGATCCTCCAACTAAAACCACACTCTTTTTCGTTTCTTTTTGGTTTTGTTTTTCAATTTCATATGTATGACCTTCAGATCTAGTTTGTTGTTCGATACTATAATCTACTGCGAATTCGGAGCCATACCCGTTTCCCAATTTTTGTGACACAGTTATTGATTTCGTGACCAAGTTCTTGAGTTTTTCCTTTATACAAGAAAGGCCCAGTTCCACATTTATTGTGGATTAGTCGGTGGGTATTGGATTTTATTTTTTCAGCGCCAAGCAAGTCTCTGGTGGTTCGGCTACTGGAAAATGCTTAGAAAAGGATTTTATATATTCTGCTTGGATCTTGTTTTTATTGCAATGTGACGTGGATTTTAGACTGAGTTCGGGCTGCCCACTTTGAGGAATTGGTTTTTCTCTTGGAGATTAAGCTTATTTGATGGGACTTGATTTGTTGTATATGCGTGAGAAGAAGTATTTGAATTAAACAGTTTGATGTTCGTTATTGGATCTTTTTCGTATTGGAGGTGATTGTGGTATAAAAGGTTCGGAGGAGAAAAAATTATGTTCTGGAGGGACCGAGATAGAGAGACCAAAGAGCAAAATAGCGGGTCGCCATGTGGGCAGGTTCGAGTGCTTGTTGTTGGTGATTCAGGTAGCAAGTTCTGGCTATAACACCTTGTTTTGGTTCTTTGTTTCTTCTTCTTTTAATTGCTGTGATATTTCTTCAATGTTATTTTGGACTGGCTATAACGTCAGTTTTGTGCTGTAAACTTGTACATTTCTTTTCCATATCACGTGTTTAATGATTTTCAACTATATGAATTCCATGCTTATGAACTTATGGCGAGGAAAATTAAATTATGCTTGAACTGTACTAGACGAGTTAGTGTGAGTATGGAGCCACATGACTAAATATATCCGTTCGTTTAATTTTGATTGGGAGAGTATTGGGTTAAGTAGTTTTACCTATGGTAGACTTGACAAGTTTTAGGTTGACAAAAATATTTGTGCAACCCATGAAGCTGTTTTCAACATGTCATATACCATTCTAAAAATTTACACAAAAGCTCTGTTATACATAAGGTGGATTCGTTAAATCCAATTTAGGCTTCTGAAGAACGAAATAGTATAGGACTTTGCATTAGACATTGATTTCTGTACTTTGTGTGTGCGCATCATTATGTATTAAAACTGGAAATGTAATGTTTGTTGGAGAAATCTTTGTTCGTTTGATCTTGTATGTGCCCTCAAAATCTGAAATTCAATTTGAATGGATCAAGTATATCTTCCATATTTAGCAACAATAATTGAATGAGTAAATTAAGTTTTGAGTTAGAAATTCTGCTTCAGTGTTTAAACGGTTGGAAATCTTAGTATGGTGAGCTGTGATGATAGCTTCCTAACATAAGTTAAAAGATGTACAGTTTCTGGCATAGAAGAACCTTTCTTGATCATACGATAGTTTTAAGTATGAGCTCCTTCTGTGTCAGGAGTGTGGTATGTGAAGCTATAGTTTAGTTCCACTGAAATGAAAGGTTATTTGACATGATGATAAAAGCTTAACTCTAAAATGTAAAGATGTGGAAATAGACATTTGTTTACATGACTTGTATGCTACTGTATATAAATTTAAAAGGCTTATCTATACATTTGGTCCCTAATCTATTAAAGATATCACAATTTAATCCATAGCTTTCAATTTACGCAATTTAGCCCCTAAAATTTTCAGATTACATAAAAAACATCAAATTAGTAATTCACAATTTAGTCCCAATGAAATAGTCTAGTCATATTTTGTCTTCCTAACCTTTGTGTCTGGTAATTTTAGTTGTAGTGACACTTCACAGTGATATCTTAATATTTTGGCAGGTGTTGGGAAAACTTCTCTAGTACATTTGATTGTAAAAGGCTCTTCCATTGCTCGTCCTGCTCAAACAATTGGGTGTACAGTTGGAGTTAAGGTAAAATTTGCTGCAATTTTGAGTCAGAGATGATATATAAAACCATTAATTGATTTAAATAATTCTCATTGGTTTTGCTGTTTCTTCAATTCAGCACACTACATATGGGAGTCATAGTAGCTCTTCAAGTAGCATTAAAAGTGACAGTGAGAGAGATTTCTTTATTGAGCTGTGGGATGTGTCAGGCCATGAAAGATACAAAAATTGTCGATCTCTTTTCTATTCACAAATTAACGGTGAGTAACTTTCTATCTATTTTTCTTTCTTTCAGCATTCTATTTCTTGATAAACAGTCATGTATTAATGTAATTTATGGGTAGCATGATACTTTGGTCACTTTCATAAATTAGACACATTAGTCACCCTTTTTAAAATTGATGCACTTCAATCACCTTATTATTACATTTATAGATAAATTAGTCATTTCTTTCCAATTTTGGTTTTTGGATTTTTTTTTGGGAAAAAACTTGAACATGGTCGAATGAATGTTACTAGTAGGGATTTGGTAGATATTTGAATAGAAAAATGTCTTCAAAAGTGAGTAAAATTACCAGAATTAGCCTAAAATGATTGACATTTCTACAAATGTAATATTAAAGTGAATAAAGTGTACCAATTTAAAACAAGGTGACCAATGTGCCCAATTTGCGAAAATCAAGGGATCCAAGTGCACTTTCTTAAATTAATAATGAATCATGCATTAGATAGATGAATGGTTCAAGTTGATCTTTCCTTGGGAAACCAAAGGCCATATTCAAATATGTGAGGGCATGGGAAACCATAAACATCTACATTTTCTTGGTGCAATTTTTGATAAGTATGATGTTGATTGGTTCTAGAATTAGGAGTAAAATCGTTTTTTAACCATAAGTTGCCTAATGCTTTATTCTCAAGGACCTGCATTCACTTTGAAGTTTTAGTTGATGCTAAGGTTCGCTACCTTAGTAATACCACGATTCTATTTTGGTATCCTTTTTTACCTATATTTTGAGGTGATATCTTAGTAGTACCTTCATTTAAAAAAAGGGTACAAATTTGGTGTAATTTATCATTTAATTATTGATTTTTCACATATATAGTAATACATTTGTAATATTCACAAGGCATTTTTGTATACTCAATTAATTAATTATCTAAAAATATCTTTTAAATATCATTTAATTAATTGGTAATCTGAAAATGTTTTCTAAATATCGCACATGTATTACTACATATGTAAAAATCCCCAATTAAATAACAAATTGTACAAAATTAGTACATTTTTTAAATGGGAGTACCATTGTGGTACAAACTCCAAAATATAGGTGAAAAAAAGGTACTAAAAGTAGAATCATGGTACTACTAAGGTAACGAACCCTAATATTAAGCTATATTTTTTTCCTCGAGAACATTCAGTGCTCTCATACTGTATCTCATACTGTATCTGTATCTAAATGAGGAGGCATTCCTTTTTGTCTAAATATAAGCTATAGTTAAAAATCATCAAAAGAAACAATTATCTCTAGTTGATTACCTATGTTGTAACTTATTGGTCGTTTTGTCAATTGAAATTTGATGCTTTTTCATTATTTTCTTTCTTGTTTATCTTTGGAACCTCAACATCTGCTGCTATTTAAGACTTTTACTTACAATTGCTTTGCATAGGTGTTATTTTTGTTCATGATCTCGCTCAAAGGAGGACCAAAACTAGCTTGCAGAAGTGGGTGGCTGAGATCGCAGCAACTGGTACATTTTCTGCTCCTCTAGGAACCGGAGGTCCTGGTGGCCTTTCTGTTCCATATATTGTTATTGGTAACAAAGCTGATATTGCTGCAAAAGAGGGTATTAGAGGAAGTAGTGGCAATCTTGTTGATGTAGCTCGCCATTGGGTTGAAAAGCAGGGTCTTCTTCCATCCAGTGAGGAGCTTCCACTAACTGAGAGTTTTCCTGGCTCCGGAGGCCTTCTGGCAGTATGAAACAAAACTTTTACGTAGTTATTACTAGTTCAAAAATGTGAAGGAAAATGAACCATGTGATGCGACAAAATTCATGACATTTAAATTAATATGACTTGAAAGTGGCAGTTCTTTAGATTTAGTCAATGACATGTGTCCATATGTCCAATGGCCATGGAAAGGGCATATCCTAATCATTCTTAGCCAATAAATGGAAATCTATGTATTTTACATATTTTAACCTCTACGCTCTATTGTTTTCTGTCAAATCATTGGATTTTCAAGCGTGCATGAATTTTTTGATGATCTTTTTTCACCTTTTTGTTATTTTTTGCTATTTATCTGTCATGTTTTTCTTTTAATATAAATAATTCTTTGAATTTTTCTTCCCCAAACATTTTCAGTTACTGTTTTTCTCGAAGTGTCCATTTTGACCAGCCGTTAAAAAAGGAGCACAATTTACTAACTAAATGAGAGTTTCTCTGTCTAGCAGTTCTTCCCTTTCTTCAGGTCTTATAAAATTGATGTGCAGATATTTATTGTTGGAATTTCCCTCATGTGATTGATTTTAATAAAACCAAAAGGGGAAATACATTAGGAAACAAACCAAATGTTTGAACTTTTATACTGCTTAAAAGTTAATAATCTCAATATTTTGTTTGGGTTGTCATGTTATAATTACAAAATCCCCGCTCACATTATTGTTATTTAATTTGTCAATAAATGGTCAAAAGGAATTTTCAGTTTTTGGACATTTATGTAATGAATTTATTTCAATTACATAAAGGTTTTATGCTTCTTATATATCCAGGCTGCAAAAGAAGCAAGATATGACAAAGAAGCTGTGATGAAATTTTTCCGAATGGTTGGTATTCTTTTTCTCTTCTGTGTTGTTAGTCATCTTTATTTGACAAGTTCGAGTAAATCATCTGCATATACTTATAAATTACTAGAGATATAAATATGCATTATATAAATAATTGCACTATTACGTGACCGAATGGTAAATTATTGAACTGATGTTTCATGTCTTTAATTATTTCAGTTAATCGGGAGACGGTATTTTTCTGATGATATTCCTTCACCAAACCCATGGTCTATTTCCCCAGTTCAAAGACCTATACAGCGCTTGGATGAAAGTGACGATGATCAATCGTACAACACCATCAGGTGATTTGGAAACTTGTACCTAATCTCCAAGTGCTACTATACTTGTGTGGCTTTTGGCCTTTTGCGGGCTTTGAAACAAAATTTATATCACTAGTAGAGTATAAAGTATATGCCTCTGTAAAGATGGTGATTTATTACCTGCATTCTGTCTACATGTTTTTTACTATGACCTATTTTATACTAATTTATCACTGTCATGTCCGTCAATTTTATCCTCTTTTTTTGTCTAGTTGGTCCAATTTTCCCTTTGCATCTATGTTTATCAAATATGATTTATTTGCAGTTTCCGTGGTGATCAATACAAGTATAACACGCTTCCGCCTCTTCCAGCGCAGTGTAATCTGACACCACCACCAACGCTTTATCCTCAGCAGCCAGTTTCTGTTTCTGAAAACCTTAGCCTGCCAAGATACACACTTAATGGTTCGTCAGAAATCACCAGTGCTGCAAGATCAAAACGCTCAGATATTAATGTTTAACTCTCTTTGGCTTTGGTCCTTTTACAACATAGAATGTATTTTTGCATAGAGGAAGTTGTACAAGCTGAACTTTTCTAATAGTGTTTTGGAAAATGATCCACCAATTATTTCATTACTACAGGTTGTCTCGTTGTAAGTGATTCATTTCATTGTTTGGTTGAATGATTACAATGTGAATGATAGTTCAAGCTGAGACTGTGTACATTTCTTTCTTGTTTTATGGTTGCTGTTTGCCCATCTGTATGGTAAGTTTCTGCTCATTTTCTCACTCCTGTTTTCTTTCGACTTTTTGATAAAGCTGCTGCTTCGATCATTAATTTTACAAACTAAGGACGTCAACACGAGGAAATTTTTTTAACACAACTATTGCATATAAATGTTGGTTATTAAGAACAACAGAAGGCAAATGGGAAAAACCAAAATTGTGTATGAACTGTGAAGTGCACCAATGGTGCATCAAATTCTAACCCTAATCTAAACCTAACTAGGCACAGCTCTTATAATCTGAACTTTGTCCAAGCTTCTTTTCTTTTCTGCCGAGAAAAAAAGAGTATCTAAGCTTGCTTTGAATTCCAAAAGATTATCTTGAGAAGGTGATACAATATTATTTATCCATGGCTACTAAGTTGAATTTGAAGATGAAGATTTGTTAATTTTTCCTTGCATGCTTGTAGTCACTCTGCGTGTCATGCTTGCAGTTTTGCTTAGAGTTTGCTCCTTGTTTAGTTGTGTTGTTGGTGCCATTATTAGGCCTTTTCATTGCTTGGCTGCTTAAATGTAACTATATATATATGATAAAACGTAATTGGTTGCGAAATCTAAACTGTATATTATTCATTTAAGGTGATAAATGATGCATAAACATATCAAATAATACATTTTATCATAATATTGAATTCATCACATATATTTGATGTAAAAGTATATAATTGATATTTAAAAACAATAAACAAGAATTAAAAAAACACATGATCCTAATCCAACAAACATACTAGGGCGCATGCATACACATGTATATATAAAAAAAGATTGTGTTGAGAGTTTTCACCATGTTGTTGAAAATATTGCCATTTATAAAGGCTTTTAACTCAACGAAGGTTGGTTCATATATTTGTTCAAATTATTAAAATACAATGATTATAAAAATAAGAACAAACACATTAACACAGAAAATGATTTCATTAAAAGAAAAAAAATAACAATGAATATTGTCAAAGAAGATTTGACGTTGTTTAAGAATATTTTACAAAAATATTACCTAGGCTTACAAAATTTTTATTATTTCCTTGGATAAAAAGCTAAATGTTCATTGGAAATAATTTTTTTTATAGCACAAAAATATTATTATTTCCTTAAACATAGCTAAATATTCATTGGAAATAGTTATTCCAAAAAAAATGTTGATTTACGTTACCAAATGATGCCAATAAATAGTTTGGCATTGATATACATGCTATTTACATTTAACAAAAAAATGGATAAAAATAAGGAGTTAATTAATAATTAAAAAAGACATTTTAAACAAGAAAAAAATATTAATTTATCAATAATATTTATTTATTGATTGATTGTTAATTCTTAAATCTTAAACCATAAATCTTAAACTCTCGATCTTAAATTATAAATCATAAATTCTAAATCTTAAACCGTAAACTATAAACATTAAATTGATTAGATTTAAGGTTATTTTAATCTTTTTTATTAATATTTTTTTTATTTTTTAAAATATCTTTTAATTATTAAATATTTTAATTTTATTCTTTTTAATATTAGATGTAAATACATATTATACTCGATCTTTTATTCTGATAACAAATGTTATAAGAGCCTAAATTTTGATGAAGTTAATTAGTATTGGATTGGATGGAGGTAAAAAATCCATGTGATTAAATAATTTGTTTTTACAAATATCTCACGCATTTTTAATTGAAAAATTGAATCTTAAATCTAATATATATTCAAATAGGATATATAATATTAAATTACAACCTCATTGCCTATTAAATAATATTATTATTAGTGTCTAACTACGCTAAAGAAATGGCAACATCTACGAGGCTTCAATGTTTGTAGTTTGCTCCTTGCCACTAAAGAATTATTGATTTGGTACTCTAATCAATGAAGTGAAACGTATATGACTTTTTTCTTTCTAACAAAACAATAACATAGTATTTTGCTGAAACAACAATGAATTAGTATAACTCTACTACAAGTAGATAAAAATAAATGCTACAAGTAGATAAGATCTGGCCAAGGGACTCGGATCCTGTTGTTGAGGGTCATTTTGCTAGCAAAGTCTTGGATGATTGTAGGTCTAATCTCATGCACACTATAAAATGTGACGTGTATAAGTAAACAAATAATTTGATTAAACTCGTCGGATTTGAATCAGATTAGATTATTAAATTTTATAATTAGATCAGATTGAAAATTATACAATTCATTTAGATTCGGATCAGATTTCAATTGATATATTTTATAATCCACTGTATCAGATTCGGATCGAATTATTATTAAATTATAAATAAATACATATTTTATGTTTTATTATGTTATATTAAAATATTATGCATACCATAATTATATTAAATTATTATTTTAACTTAAAAATAAATGTAAATCTTTATAATAATTTAATAATTGTATAGACATGTTTTTTATTTTTTGTTTAGTTGTGACTATAAATAATAATATTTATTATAAAAATTTAAATTTAAATTTGTCTATGTCATGTTTTATATTTAACAATAATTTATAAATAAATTTCAATATTAATATGTCTCTATTCGATAAAAAAAATCCGATCTATTCAAATTTAGATTAGATCGAATTGATTATTGTTTAAAATAGAAAATTTTGATTTGTTATTCACCTCTAATCACAAATATAAGATTATAATAAAATAGTCAATTTTATTATATTGCTCACCTTTAATCACAAATATATTTTATAAGGTGAGGACTTTATGAGAAGTCGATGTATTTTATACACTCTAAGATGAACCAGAGTATATTTGATTGCATAATACATGTTTTATGAAAACAATATTCATACTTTTTAATAACTTAATTTTTTTTTTTTAAGAATGTTAGTTCAAAGTTCAAACAACTCCTAATCCCAACTTTAAGTTTTTCATCTTACAAACAAAACAAAAGAAGTTGTAGATTTATATCGATGTTTTTTAAGTTCTTAATTTAAAATATCATCGCATGATGTAGGGGTGTCCACTAGTTCGATCCGGTTCAATTTTAAGGAAATAAAATTAATCGGATCGAACTGTTTATATTACTCAAATTAGACTAAATCATTTGAAAACGGTTTTAATTAATATAAATATGATCGAATCGTTTGATATATAAAACCGTTCAATCCGGATCAATTTGGTCCAATTTTTTGATTTGGTCTAATTAGGCTCAGTTTATTGACACCGGTAGTATGACGCAGTATGACGCATGGAACCCAATCCTTGATTTGGCTTGGAACCTGATGGAGTTGAAGAGGGGGGACATAGTTTCAAGTTCCCGTCGGTTTTATCGTATAATCCAAGAGATCTTTAGAAATGGCGGTTACTAAAGCCGTATCTCCTTTCAGGCTTTCCTCTCTCCTCCGTCTTCAAAAGGACCCAACTATGGCTTTCAATCTCTTCCAAAATCCCAACCCTCAAAACCCGAATACCAAAAAACCCTTTCGCTATTCCCTCCTTTCGTACGACCTCATTATCAGCAAGCTTGGCCGTGCCAAAATGTTCGATCAAATGGACCAAATCCTTCATCGAATGAAGCAAGAGACTCGCTTTACTCCTCCTGAAGTCCTCTTCTGCAATGTGATATCTTTCTATGGCCGAGCTCGTCTTCCTCAACGTGCACTCCACATGTTTGATGAAATTCCTTCTTTCCGTTGTCCGCGAACCGTGAGATCATACAATTCTCTGCTAGATACACTGTTGAAATGTGGAGAGATTGAGAAAATGAGGGAGCTTTTGGTGGATTTTGGAAAGGAGGTAAACGCAGATGCTTGTACGTATAATATTTTGATTCATACTTGTTGTAAAAATCGCTCTTTGGATGATGCCCAGAATTTGTTTGATGAAATGCTAAGAAAGGATATTCTTCCAACAGCTGTGACTTTTAGGACTTTGATTTACGGTCTGTGTGTGAATCTTAGGTTAAATGAAGCGTTTAAGTTGAAAGCGAATATGATGAGAGTTTATAAGGTTAAGCCTAATGCATCTTTGTATACCTCATTGATAAAAGGTCTCTGTATGATTGGCGAGTTGAGTTTGGCCTTTAACGTTAAGGAAGAGATGGTAAGAAGCAAATTAAACTTAGACTCAGCTGTTTATACAACATTGATCAGTGGACTTTTCAAGGCACGTAGAAGAGATGAAGTTCATGGTGTTCTTGAAGAAATGAGTATATATGGCTGCGAACCTGATACAGTTACTTACAATGCAATGATTAGTGGGTTTTGTGAGGAAAAGGATTTTGAAGCAGCTTATAGAGTTTTAGATGAGATGAAAGAGAAGGATTGTAAACCAGATATTATTAGTTTTAATGTAATTATTGGTGCATTATGTAAGGAGGGTAAATGGGTTGAAGCAAATGACTTATTTGAAGATATACCAAGACGCGAGTGTCGGCCGGATGTGGTGACATATCGAACAATGTTTTGTGGATTTTGTGATTGGAACAGGTTTGAGGAAGCAACATCGGTTTTAGAAGAGATGGTTTTTAAGGGTTATGCTCCTTCTAGCACTAGTGCATGTAGGTTTGTTAATGGGCTATTCCAGGAAGGTAATGCAGAACTGTTATTGAGAACTCTAAATAGTCTAGCCAATGCAAATGTTATAGACATCCATACGTGGAGTATGTTGATTTCTACTGTATGCAATGAGGACAAGCTATCAAATGCCTTTAAACTTGTTGATAATCTAGTAATGCCGTAATTTCAGATTTTGTCATTTTCAACTGTGTCAAAGTAGTTTTGTTGCAGCCTGATTTAGGAACACCGAAAAGCTGTAGTGTTTTTTTGTTGTAATTTAAAATAGAACAAATAAGCTTATTTTTCAAATGATTCAAGTCTATCCATTCCAAATTACATTCCAATCAAATGATCCTTTGTTGTCAAAATATCTCTCAGTAACAAAAATATATTGTTTTGAGGTATTTCAAGATTCAGTTTACGGTTGATATTTCATCGATTAATCTTTCTTAATTTACACCTTTGTTGAAAGAATTTCTTTTGTAATTCCTTACATAAGGATTTAGAAAATATCATATCATCGCCTACACAAACAAATTTTTGATAAAACTTCAAAATAGTATTTTTTTTTACTTAATATTTTCTCTCTATCATTCTAGAAAGATTAGAAAATTTCAAGATAAAAAACATTCTCTAAAATTTCTCTTAGATTCGAATCCATAGCCGATGATAGAACTAGAATAGATATTTTTTGTTTTTTACTCACGCATAACCATATATTTGCTTTTATATCAATCTCTAATTCTAATCTTCTTATCTATTTTGACATTATGGTGTCTTATACACTAAAATTCTATTATACAGGCAATTACATCACACAAGTATTTAATAGTGATGGATTCAGCAATACATAATATTTTAATAGATGATTATATGCAACAAGGACTTGATATTAACCACATTATGATAATATAAACACATTATAATATACAAATGGTCAAGCTACGCCTCACGTTCAAGTTCCCTTTCCCTTGCCTTGAGGTTCTTCCTATGTTATAGTGTTTTAGTAGTTCAGATTGTATTTTGTGTTACTAGTCCTTAGAAAAAGTGAAACGCAATGTTTTAAAAGTACCTTAAGTGGTGTTGGAACATTTTCAAAAATATATGGTTGGAACATTAGGAAGAAAAGTTATAACATTTTAGTATGTGTGTTTGAATAAAAGACATTAAAAATTGTAACTTTTGAAAGTTAAATGTCATGATTTATATTTAAAAGTTGTGACCTTTTGTAAATGTAAATGATTTTTGAATATGTTGTAATTATTTATGAATAATTATATTAGCTTCAAAAAGATACGACATATGGGAAAATCACGACTTAATTATCAAAGATTTGTAATCCTTTGTGAATATGCATGACATTCTATAAATAGGTTATTTATTTAGGTTAGTTGGAAGATAAGTTCAAGAAGATAATTGAATGTTCTCACCACCATTTATATACAAATAAAATAAGTATTCTAAATATTAGAGATTTAGATTATTAATTATCTTAAGTGTTTTTTTAAATCAAATGTGTTCTTGGGTTGCCTTCATAGATGTACAGTACAAATAACAAAAGGCTTATTATATCCTAAATGCATATTTACTAAACCCTAATGCATCACTGAATTAACGAAGATAATTAGCATCTTAAAGAACCTTAAAGGTAAATTCAAATGTCATATTATTTAATATGATTTTGTAATATAAAAATTGAAGACTTCGTAAACTTGACTTGAAAATCAAAAAGATCAACAATCAAAAACAAATTCAAGCATTTTCTCTAACTATCTTAAGAGGTCGTTTTACAAAGTGAACTTGTTGTTGACTTCATGACTAGTAAGAAATTTATAATATTTATATTTTATTTTATATATAAAGTATGATTAGAAGTCTCCATGAAGTTTCTTGAATTTATTATTATTTTAAGAGCATGCATGTTAAAATTAAGATAATGTATGTAGGTATAGTTTTATGCACAGATTAAGTCACATGAAAATTAATTAAAATCTAAAACATAAGGTGGCATTTGGTTCGTGGATTGGAATCGGAATCGGAATCGGAATGGAATGGAATGGAAAGGAAACAATGTTGTTTGGTTTGATCACTGGAATCAAGCTCAGAATCAGGATTACAATGTTTGGTTTGCCACTGGAATGGAATGAAAAAAACTGCAAATGACCTTAATATCCCTACATGTTGTAAAGTTCAAATAATGTCATTTAATTACTATTTTTTCATCAAAAAAATTAAATAACAATTTTAATTTTTAATTTTTAATTTTTAATTTTTTAAGTAAAAAATATATATTTCTTTTTTTATATCATAAAAAATTAATTATATATTAACTTTTATTGAGATGAATGATGTTATTAAGATTGTTTTTGATAGCATTCAATATATTGAAACAAGATTGTTTTTATACAGTGATGTTATTCATTGTTTACAGAACAACAAATTATCAATATAAACAGAATTACAAACGTATGTTGATCCTACTACTTTCGTATCATCTGTTCAATGAAGCACAAATGTTCATATTTCAGTTGTGTTCAAAATACAAGTGTTGAAAACACTATATTAAAATATTGATATTAGCTTAACTAAAATAAAGTTAGATACCAAAACAAGACTAATATAACAATTATAAACGAATATTCATATAGTAATAACACATATCCATAACTTAATATAATGCACCTTCACGTCTAAGAAGGCTTCTAATCTAACCATCTTTGTTGCCATCAGGTATAACTCTATTTTTCACATGGTGTGCAATCACATGAAGAAACATGGCTACTTTCTCATCTACTAACAAATGCTTTGATTGTTTTAGCCCCCCTCTAGTTTCAAGCATTGCACACAAATTGGTAAAAGCACTTATACTCATCCTAAGTTGATTAATACTAGTAATGTCACTCTCATAGCACAATCTATGCACAATTTTCCTATTTGAAAAAAAATCAAGCACATACAATTGTCTCTTTAAAGATATTGTCTTGTTTTTATCCACCACCATCTCAAAAAAGAATTTTACAATATACATTATATGCATCAAGTACACAACAATAACATCTACCTCTTCCACATTCAAGCTATGGTAATCCATTTTACCTTAAATTACAAACAAAAACAATACTTAATTAGGAACAACAATTTACTCATAAAATTGATAAAATATACCTATTATATTAAACTGCCAAAATTAAATATTGTAAAAGATATTGATTATATCACTAATAATATACAGTTTTTGAATAGAGAATATTCATTTGGATATTAATGGACAATTTTTGTTTATGAAAGATTAAGTAATGCATTCTCTTCGACAATACCTTTGCAAGTATCACTAAATAGACAGTCACCAGCATATCAATTAGTTTATGCAGCTTCAATGGATAATTTAAACCAAAATTAGAGTTACCTTATACACTAAAACTATCAAAATTAATCCTAACAACAATTTATGCCATTAAGTCAGAAAACTCTAGCAAATAACCAATATTGATATTGCTCGAAACAATATCAGTATCGTCTTTATAGGATGTAGAAGTAATGTTCATATCGAAGTTGTGTTTGAGTTCATGAGACCAACAAATCAATTCAAAGCAAACAACAAAGAATATCACATACCAAAATACCATAACAGATAATAAAAATATGAATCGATTCAAAATATAAATAAATTTCGACAAAATAGAGAACAATTCCTCAGACGAACAATGGGAGGCGATTAGAACAAAGAACAAAATTAGGAATCGATTCAAAATAGAAATAAATATTTACAGAACATAGAACAATCTCAAAGGAAAAATCCACAATATCAGGAAACAAATAATGTATTCAGAAGCGAGAAGCAAAAAATAGAAAAGAGAACAACTCGTGAAGATATTAGGGTTGCGAGTCAGATGAGAGAGAAGACACAGATGAGGACGAGAACTCACCTCGAATGTCAGGGAAACCACCAGCTGTGGAGGATCAAGCGAGGCGACGGCTGAGTGCAGAGTTGGAGAAGAAATTTCGACGCCTAGGGTTCTCTTCGTGGGTGAGAAAAATGGGAGGCAGATTCATTTTGCTTTGCTTCTTCGTTTATAAAGGAAAGACAGTTTTGGAATTATAATTTTAGGTGAGGGGTAAAATTCGAAAAGTAAATTTATATCAGGAATGGAATCATCATTCCTAAAGAGGGGAGAAGGAATTGGGATTCTTTCTCCTTCTTTTCCTTTAGTAATCGATTTCATTCTGCTCCTTCATTTCGCCCAACCAAACACACAAAATGGAAGGAATCAATTCTGATTCCATTCCATTCCCTCCAACCAAACATGGGGTAAAGATTATACATTATAATTTATACATAGCATATATATAACATGTATGTGGTAAATAATTATTACTCTTGGTGGAGTCATGATTTTTGATGAAAGGTCATAAACCTTGAAAAAAAGTCATGACTTGGTAAAATATTGTGATCATTGGTAAAATGTCATGACTTCATAAAACGTTACAACCCTTAGTGAAGAGTTATAACACTTGGTAAAAAGTGGTGATCATTGGTGAAAAATCATGATTCTTGGTGAATGATCATGACTCTTAATGAAAATGTTGTGACTCTTGGTAAAAGGTTGTCATTCTTAGTGAAGGGTCGTGATTCTTAATGAAGAACACTCTTGGTGAGGAATCGTGACTCTTAATAAAGTATCATGATTTTTGGTAAATAGTCATGACTTTGGGTGAATGGTCATAATTCTTGATAAAGAGACGTGACACTTGATGAATGGTCGTGACTAGTGAAAAATTGTAACCCTTAGTAAAGGTTTGTCACTATTGATTAAAGCAATCATTTAAGAGTGAAAATAGATTACAATGTCTTGAAAATAAATTAGAGGAAGGATATAAGTTCCTTAACTTTAATGGATTACTAAAGAAAGTAATCAAGTTAATATAATGAATGAGTTATGTCCTGGGATCTTAATATAATGAATGAGTTATGTCCTAGGATCTTAATATAATGAATGAGTTATCTTACCTTTATATAACATAAGAGTTAGATAATTAAGAATCATGTTTGTAAGTATTTTTCTATGATCCAAGTTAATATCTCTTGTATAATTGTATAACAAGAAAAATTATTTTATGTAATGCACATAACTAGATGTAAAATGATGATCGGATACATAAACTTAAGATACAATTATGTATGATTTATGATAATGTGAAGAACATTATTTTATATCAAGTAACAAAAGAACTTGACATACTCCTGTAGAAAAAGCCTTACAAGAGATATAATTACATAATTATGAACGGAGATGAGATGGAAGCTACCCTCAAAGAAATCACCAATGATGAAAATTCAACCCAATACATGAAACATCAAGATCTTGGGTTCAATGAACCAAAATACATTATATATTTGTGATTGCAAGTAATGGAATGAAGAGAATAAATTATTTAGACTTTAGTGTGAACTTATAACAAATTATCTGTGTGATGCTTTACTTACGTGTGTATCCTTGATAAGTTTACCTATACAAGTGTAAGAGATGATATTGTCTTCTATATAACTTGGATAGCTATTAAAGAACTCATAAAAAGCCATGATATAACACTGATAACTGTATTTTATATAGTTATTTTCACCTATTTTATTAATTATAATTGCTATGTTCTTGATGTTTTTAGTAAATTTTCAATTAATAAATTAGTATTTACTGTTTTTTTATATATTTTAAATAAAATTAAGAATTTGTATCGAAAACGTACTTAAATGCAAATTTGTACCCAAAAATATAATTTCAAATAAAAGAGTGATTAATTGCAATTTATAAAAGTTGAAAATATAATTTAAATTAAAGTCGGGCTTAATTTCAATTATTAAAAGTTTAAAATTTAATTTAAATTTCCAAAAATTTGTATTGTAATTAAAAAAGTTGAAAATGTAATTTGAAATATATTTGTGGGTCAAAATATAATTAAGAAAATTGAATTTTCTGCGCGAGGAAAAGAATCACACTCGCACAAATCACGACGTCCATCACGCGCGGTTCGATCATCAATTAAACGGTCCCGGTCGGCGAGTACAACCGGACGAGGCAAAATCGCGTGTACAGACAATCTTCGCGCGGCTCGGCGTGCCGGTGGGCCCCACGTGTCGCTCGGCCGGCGTACGAGTGGGACCCACATGTCGGATGCTCGAGATTCCCGAGGCGATCGGCGGACCGTTGGATCGGATCAACGGTCCCGGATTAAGACGTCCATCCAAGTCAGCCGCGCACCGAGCCGCTCGTGTAGAAATCCCGTGTGACGCGGTCCACACAAGCGGCGTGCATCTTCGGTTCTGAATAATAATGCCACGTGTCCCTCGAATATTTCATTAATCAAAGTCGGACACGTGGCTATTTACAATGCGTGCAACCGCCTGGATCACGCCCCCGTTTCGCCCGTTGCCTCGATTTCGGCGCGCCAATCGTGTGTTCTGTTACTACGTCCAGCCGGTCTGTGCACCCAATGATGTGCTCCCACGTGTCCCACGAATTGTCTCCGCGAATCAGAACGCGACACGTGGCATGCGGAAAAAGAAAAAAAATTCAAAAAATTTGCAGAGTGTGTTTGTTACGCGTGCTAGCCCATATCATCTTGTCCCCCACTGATGATATAAAAAAAAATAAATAAATAAAATATAAAAAAAAAGTGATATATGTTTGGGGGATACGCGTACAGAGGGGGATTATTATTTTTCTCTTTTTCTCTTAGTTCAGTTTCCATTTTCCAGGAGAGTGTTTTTCTTTCTTCTTTTTCTCTCGAAATTTTTGGAGAAAACTAGCAGTTCTTGCAAGTTTTTCTTCCTTGTAACATTTTAATTTTTCTGTTTTTCTTGTTTGCATGTTACACGAACACGCAGAGTATTGATTTAACATTTTATGTTGTATCTTCTTAGGGAAATTACAGAGAAAGAAGACAACAAAGAAGAAGAAAAGGGATGAAATTTATTTTTCATTGAGGAATCGTGAAAGAGTTTTTTTTCTTATCTATTTTCTTTTAATTTTCTTTCTCTGCAAGGTTTTATTTTTGTTGTGTTGTCATTTTAAATTCTGCTATGAACTAATACATTTGTTCTAGGGTTGCAGTGTAGCGTAAATTATGAAATTTGAATTAAATATTTTTGAATGATTTATGGGACTGTTTTAAGTTGTTTATTTTATCTGTGTTTAATGCTTTTAATTATCGGAAGATTAATTAACTGATATGTGACATTTAAATAAACTTGAAAAAGGCATTTTTGTGTGCTGCTCGTGATGAAATAACGTATATACATAAGAGATAGAAATATACTTTTATTGTATGTGTAACTGTTAGAGAACTCAGAACTTAATAAATCTGGTTGAATTTAATTCGCATAGGAATATAGTGAATCATTTTAACTAGATGTTTCTGTATGGAGCTCGGAAGAGATATATGGATAAATTAGGAGTTCTTGGTTAACAACTTAAAACACGATAACATAAATCAAGATAAAATATAATGATTCAAGTGGATTAATTTGGTGAAACTGCAATCCTAGAATTTTCTTGCAATCTGTTATAAAAGTTAGTTAGTCAAACGACATCAAATTATCGACTGTTTGGATAAAATTAGGTTGAAATAATTTTAATAATTAACGAATACTAGTAATAAATCTCTGTGGGAACGATATTTTACTTATCATATTATTACTTGTGACCGTGTATACTTGCACGAGTTCGTGTGTTGAAAAACACGCAACAAGTTTTTGGCGCCGTTGCCGGGGATTTATTTTACTAATTTTTGTTGATATTAATACCAATTAATCTAATTTTAATTCAAAAACAAAAAAAAACAAAAATATTATTTGTTTAATTGCTTACTTTTACTTGCTTGGATTTGTGTGTTTATTTATGTTTTAAATGTAATTTATTGTATTAGATTTAATTTTGGATAGAGTGGGACTTTGTATGCGACGCATAAGAAATCTTGACTTAGTTCCCTTAGATCTAGAAATCCATAGAACTACTTTGAACTTAAAGAAAAATAATAAACAAGAAACCTTAGAACATTTAGCTATGAATAATGAAATTCCAGAAGTAGAAGAACCAAGATCCTTAAGAGATTATGCATTGCGCATGGTTGCCGGCATCCAGTCAAGCATTAGGAGACCTTCAATTCAAGCTAATAATTTTGAAATTAAGCCTGCAATAATTCATATGATTCAGACCTCGGTTCAATTTGGTGGTTTACCCCACGATGATCCAAACTCCCATATATCAAATTTTCTTGAGATTTGCGACACATTTAGGCATAATGGAGTCACTGATGATGCTATTCGGTTGAGACTTTTTCCCTTTTCACTTAGGGATAAGGCAAAGAGTTGGTTGAATTCATTACCATGTGGTTCTATCACTACGTGGGAGGATTTGGCTCAAAAAATTTTAGCCAAATATTTTCCACCGGCAAAGACTGCACGGATGAGAAATGAAATCACCACTTTTATGCAGTTTGACTCAGAGTCATTATATGAAGCTTGGGAGAGGTACAAGGAGCTACTTCGAAGATGTCCTCACCACGGATTACCGAAGTGGCTTCAAGTTCAAACATTTTATAATAGTTTGATGGGTCAAACTAGAAATATGATTGATCTTTGCGGCGGTGGTGCTTTAATCGGGAAATCAATTGATGAAGCATACAACTTATTAGAGGAAATGGCCTCAAATAGTTATGAATGGCCATCAGAGAGGATGTTGCCTAAGAAAGCAGCTGGAATTCATGAGATTGATGCTATGACTGCTTTAACTGCACAAGTATCTGCTTTGGTGAAAAAGATGGATACTATGGGTGTCCATTCTATTCGAGTCCTTTTGTTGCATGTGAAATTTGCAATGGTAATCATGCCGATGAGAGATGTCCTCACAACTACGAATCTGTCAATTTTCTTTCCAATTATAGTAGGAATCAAAACAATCAAAACAATGCCTATTCCAACACGTACAATCCAGGGTGGAAGAATCATCCTAATTTTTCTTGGAGTAATAATCAAGGCCAATCATCTTCTATGAAGCCAACTCACCCTCCAGGTTTTCATAACCAAGTCCCACAACAGGAGAGAAAGCCTTCATTGGAAGATATGTTTGCTCAATATATGGCTAAGAATGAGACTATTCTCCAAAATCACGCAACGTCTATTAGAAATCTCCAAGTTCAATTGGGGCAACTAGCTACTGCGCATTGTTATGTCGCCCTCAAGGTTCTTTACCTAGTGATACTGAAATCAATCCAAAAAGGGAGGGAAAAGAGCATTGTAAGGCAGTGACATTGAGGAGTGGAAAAGAGTTAGAAGAAATACAAAAACCCATTTCTCCACCGACTCTTATTGTTGAGGGTGTTGACCTCGAAAAACAAGAAAAGGCTAATCATAGGGTTGAAGAGAATGAATTAACGGAAAGTCCGATAATGAAACCGGCTTTAGAAAGTCTCAAGTCATATAATCCACCAATTCCATTTCCTCAACGCTTCCATAAGCAAAAGCTTGATAAGCGATTCTCCAAGTTTCTTGAAGTATTTAAGAAACTTCATATAAACATTCCTTCGGCGATGCCTTGGAGCAAATGCCTAGCTATGTGAAATTCATGAAAGACATTTTGTCTAAGAAGAGAAGGTTAGGTGATTTTGAGACAGTTGCTCTCACGGAGGAGTGTAGTGCCATCCTTCGGAAGAAGCTACCACCTAAGCTTAAAGATCCGTGAAGTTTCACCATTCCTTGTACTATTGGTGAGAAATTTTTGGTAGAGCTCTGTGTGATCTGGGTGCAAGCATTAATTTGATGCCACTATCCATCTATCAAAGACTTGGATTAGGAGAAGCACAACCGACCACCGTAACTCTTCAACTTGCGAGATAGGTCTCCGAAACACCCGAGAGGCATTATAGAGGATGTGCTTGTAAAGGTTGACAAGTTTATCTTTCTACTTGATTTCATAATTCTTGACATGGAGGAAGATAAAGAAATTCCTATTATTCAGGAGACCATTTTTAGCAACCGGTAGGACTTTGATTGATGTTCAAAAAGGTGAGCT
Source organism: Hippophae gyantsensis (assembly GCA_030763125.1). Lineage (NCBI taxonomy): Eukaryota > Viridiplantae > Streptophyta > Magnoliopsida > Rosales > Elaeagnaceae > Hippophae > Hippophae gyantsensis. The sequence continues at coordinate 35,114,625 of CM061031.1, read as the reverse complement.
CACCATGAGAGTTCAAGACCAAGAGGTAACTTTCAATGTCTTTAAAGCTATGAAATTTCCAAGAGAATCGATGATTGCTTTAGAGTTGACATGGTGAATGCGTTAGTTGAAAACAATTTCGGGAGAAAAGCTAGATCTTGATGCTTTGGAACTTGCACTTGTGAATGACAATGTTATTGATAACTTTGATTCTCTTGAATATCTCAAGTTACTTAAAGCATCTCCACAACTCTTTAGTCCGCAAACTGAAGAAGAGGCATCACAAGTTGCAACACCATCTAAGCTTACCTATGGGAAGCCATCTATGGAACAGAAACAATTATTAGAGCTTAAGCCACTGCCTACCCATCTAAGGTATGCTTATTTGGGTGAAATGACTACAATGCCTGTGATTATTTCAGCATCTCTAGATGACGATCAAGAAAAGAAGCTATTGAGAGTGTTGAGAAATTACAAGCTAGCATTAGGATGGTCTATAGCTGACATTAAAGGAATTAGCCCTTCAATATGCATGCACAAGATCTTGTTTGAAGAAGATATCAAGCCTACTATTGAGCATCAACGTCGTTTGAATCCAATCATGAAGGAGGTAGTAAAAGAGGAAATCATTAAGTGGTTAGATGCAGGCATTATCTATCCTATTTCAGATAGCTCTTGGGTCAGCCCAATTCATTGTGTTCCGAAGAAAGGAGGAATTACAGTGGAGACTAATAGCAATAATGAGCTGATTCCCACAAGGAAAGTGACAGGTTGGCGGGTATGCATGGATTATCGGAAGCTCAACAAGGCCACTCGAATGAGTTATGTCCTGGGATCTTAATATAATGAATGAGTTATCTTACCTATATATAACATAAGAGTTAGATAATTAAGAATCATGTTTGTAAGTATTCTTCTATGATCCAAGTTAATATCTCTTGTATAATTGTATAATAAGAAAAATTATTTTATGTGATGCAAATAACTAGATGTAAAATGATGATCGGATACATAAACTTAAGATACAATTATGTATGATTTATGATAATGTGAAGAACATTATTTTATATCAAGTAACAAAAGAACTTGACATACTCCTGTAGAAAAAGCCTTACAAGAGATATAATTACATAATTATGAACGGAGATGAGATGGAAGCTAACCTCAAATAAATCACCAATGATGAAAATTCAACCCAATACATGAAACATCAAGATCTTGGGTTCAATGAACCAAAATACATTATATATTTGTGATTGCAAGTAATGGAATGAAGAGAATAAATTATTTAGACTTTAGTGTGAACTTACAACAAATTATCTGTGTGATGCTTTACTTACGTGTGTATCCTTGATAAGTTTACCTATACAAGTGTAAGAGATGATATTGTCTTCTATATAACTTGGATAGCTATTAAAGAACTCATAAAAAGCCATGATATAACACAAAATTCTAATAAATGTGTTAATGAATATAAGAACATTGGAGATTAAGAGGACTTATGTGTGAGAGTTGTCTCGATTAACCGAATAAGATTATTAGTTCAAAGGCTTACCTACTATACTACATTTATTAACTTTGATATATAAACTAAATAAAGTTTTTCGAGTCTAAAAGATGCCTCTACATAACTCAAGATAAAAGTTTTCAAAATTGTATTTCATTTTGAAAATGATAAGAAATTTTTAAAACATTTTCAAAAATAAATTAATATAACATTTGGATAAAAAGTTACAATAGTTTAATACGTTTCTTTTGATAAAAGATATATTAAAGACTTCAACTTTTGAAAGTTAAATGCTATAACTTATATCGAAAGGTTGTGACCATTTATAAATAGACATGATGATTGGATGGATTGTAATTATTTATAAACAAATATGTACATTCTAAAAACATATGACTTTTAAGAAAGTCACGACTTATCAAAGAATTGAAATAATTTATAACTCTAAATAGTCTATTAATTTAAGTCATTTGGAAGATAAGTTCAAGAAAAATAACAAATGTTCTCAAATAGTTTCCATTATTAATTATATACAAATAAAATTAGTGTTTTAAATTATATAAATTAAGTAATTTTTAAAGTCAAATGTGTTATTGGATTGTATTTATGAATACATAACACATACAACAAGAGGCATATTTATTAAATCTTAATCAATTATTGAATTAGTTGGACAAATAGCATTTTAAAGACAATAACTTTAAGTTATATCTTGAAATCAACTTCAAATATCATATTATTTAATATAATTTTGCAACATAATAATTAAAGAATTTGAAAATTTGATTTGAAGATTATAAAAATTATAAATAAAAAAAATTCAAAAAGTTTCTCAAAGTGAAACAATTTCCAAAAGATGAAAGTCTCAGCATAAATACGAATTTTAATTTAAGTAGAATTTTATTTTTTTATTTAACATATGTTTTCTTATATATATATTTTTAACGTTTATTTTATAATATAAATATTTTTTTTAATGTTTATATTTATAGAAATATATTTATGTCAAAAAATTAAATTAAAAATATATATTGAATATATTCAAAATATTTGAAAATAATAAAATAAATAATTATATATAAAATAGAACAAATGATGAAATCGATAGATTTAGTATTTTGGCAAATAAAATCCCAACTCTTAATTTATTTATTTGTTTTATCAAAATAATATATTATATTATAAATTTATAATAAATATTATTTTTTAAATAGAATGGATACACATTCAAGGATTAAATATCTTTGATTGTGTTGATAATGTTTCGACAATATCTATGTTTTAGTGATTTGGATATCGATAACATTATCTGTCATAATTTTACAAAATTTTAATATCGAGAAAATATTAATAGAATATCATTTAATAATATAAATATTGTCATTAAAATGTCGAATCATATCTATAAAATTTAGTTTTTGATTATTTTTATTTTTTAAAATAATTTATTATTAAGATGTTTATTTAATTTTATTAATAATAAGATCTTCAAACTTAAATAATTATTTTAAACATATTAGCTAACTGTTTTATAATTTTTCAGTTTATATATCAAAATAAATATAAACTTATTTGTATTTATATGTAATAAATAAGACAATTAAATTAAATAATATATTATTTTGATATTTTTAGAGGTACGTTTCCTAGACAACTATTAATAAAATAAAAAGACATACAAGGAAAAATAATATTATTTTATAAAACAAAGATTAAAATTACAAAATTATGAATGAAAATAATAATGTAATTACAAAAGAACTAGAATGGAAAAATTAATTTAATGTTGAGAAACAAATACTAAGTTTTGTATTTTATATGATTTTCTTAAAATAAATTTATCTTTTTACTGTGAGTGTTTTAGAACTATAGATGCTTATCTTCTAAGATAAAACAATATACAAGCAACAAATATACATCAATGCAACTTCTTCCGCGAGCTAAAAAACATATATGAACTCCACTACACTAAGCCTAACTCTAAAGGGAGCTTTTAATAGAGAAAAACTTTAGAGAGCTCTTAATTTTTAAAATCTAAGTTCTAATATTTTCTATCTATTTTGCAAACAACCCGAAGCTAGTTTATAATCATTCATGTTTGGATATTTCATTTCTTATAACCATTTCTCTCATAATGTGTTAAATGACTATAATCATTTTTTTTGTCATAATATAGATATAATTGCTATAATCATTTTTTTGTCATAATATAGATATAATTGCGATAACCACTTTTTCATAATGTAGATAAATAGAAAAAGATCATAACCATTACAAGAGCAACCCAAGGTCTATGTATTGAGAAAAGAATTAAAACATGTAGTTATTTTTCTCATTAATGACTCATCTTTGACACCCAATTTTTCATTTACCATAATATTATTTTGAGTATTAAAAAATTTGATTTTTAAGATTAGTTGAAACCATCTACCAATATTAAGTGTGTTTTATCCATATTAATGCCTCAAAAATGACAAATATCATCATAAGTATATATATATTATATACACCATTAACAATTCCATATATGAATTAAAATTGACAGTTTTTGTTCAAAGAAGAATGATCAAATCAATTTGACACGGTGATAGAGTTCAACGATTTAAAATTTGTATCTGATAGGTAGGTGTTATCCTTTAAATATTATCTTATGAAAGTATATTTACCTTATTGGCTGACTAATAAACGTGATGTCCTTGAACTATTTTTGCATTTATGTAAGTGATGACATACCTCGCATAGGAATCTTTCTTGACACAATTCGATTATCACTATTATGTTCATTTGGCCATGAATATAAGCCTATTTCTATAAGAGTTTCTAAAGAATTGAGCCTAACACAATTTTTGTTTGAAGCGATCTCAAATCTCTCTCACATAGACGATCTTCAATCTATAAGAGTGATTTACAAAGAGCAACCCTCATTACTCTTACCCGATATTCTCTTCATAATAATAATTAAAAGACTTAGCTTAACTTCTATCTTACGAGTATCATTGTTTTCATTATAGGAAATTAATTTGAGGGTAAACTTTCACGAGGGTTTAGTTAAGTCTAATACAACTAGGTTGTCTCTTTCAACCTAAATCTTGGGATCTCCAATCAATTAGGTTGGATTTTCATTGTATCAACTTGTTCTTCTAAGGGCTTTAGTTCCATTATCTTTGATGATTTAACAATTAACTCTTGATTTAACCATTGGTTAGCAGATCCATAATATTATTCTTTGACTTTGTATAGTCAATAGAGATAACCCGTTTAAGAGTAGTTATTTATGGTATGATACTTACGACATATATGTCGAGACTTATCATTGTACAAATTGCTTTGTGGCATGCCAATAGTTGATTGACTATCACAATGGATACGAATTGCAAGCATAGTCTTCACCCACTTTGGAATATCTTATACAAAATTGGGTAGAATTTGACCTCTTCGTCACATTTATCCAAATTGATGAGTTATGATTCCATTGTGGATCTAGCAATGCAAGTTAGTCTAGAGGACTTCCATGATAAAAATGCACCATCCAATGTGATCAACTCATATCATTGGTAGACTTTGAGTTTTTTATATTAGATATCAAATTTGTATCACTGTATCATTCTAATATATTTTAATATCTTGTGTAGTACAATCCATAGTTGTATGTGTATATTAAGTATCTAAGTAATATTTTTATACATTTTCGATTATTGGATTCTAGATTACTAGTATATTTACTTAATTTATTTAAAACATAAGTTCATGTTTCGTTTTGTCACTTATTAAGTACATAAGACTTTCTATCACCTTTTAATGTTTCAATTGAGACACATTTTAACCTCCAGACTTAGATAGGTGTAGAGTAACATCTATATGTGTTATAATAATTTTAAAATCACCATTATTGAACTTCTTAAATATTTTGTCAATATAATGACACATGCTTAGAATAAGACCGTTAGATATCCTTGATATCATTATTCTGAGTATTACATCAACTCATCTCATATCTCTAACTTTAAATTCAACATTCACTTGGTAGATTTTATCATTACTACCAACAACGTGAATGCCATCAATATAGAGACACAAAAAGACAAAACCTTCATTAATATAAAATCTTGTAAGATTTAAGGTAATAAAAAAGAATGACATATTTTGATGTCACCTCTTGAAAATCAACCAATTGAATTTCTCAGGTTTTTTATTATGATTCACATGAACCGTTATAGGATTCAAATGAATCGTTTCGACTATACCAAAACCACATAGTTTGTTTACATGTCTCAAATTTGACAATACAAAGACAATTATTAATGTTACAGTTAGATCTTCATTATGAATTGTACATGTTAACAAATTTGATGACATCTAATAAATAAATCATAAATTTGTTAGATACAATAGTTTTAGAAAATAATCAAAATTAATTTTGAATTAGGAAATAAATCCAAAATTTTAAAATTAATTTTTTATTATAAATTAATTTTTTTAGTAATGAAAAATTAATTTTTATAAAGTTAAGTTTTAATCCGTATGTAATAAATAAAAAATTTCAATAATCATAATGTAAAATTAAGTAATTCAAAATTAGAATTCAAAATTCTTTGTTTCACAGTTGCAAAATTTACATTCATGTGAAAACTAAATTCATCATTTTGTGAATACATAATTAATTATTTTACAATTTTGATAATCAGTTCTTTTAAAAAATATAAAATCTATTTATTTGATAAACAAACCCTATTTTATAAATATAAAATAATCTACTTTAGTGAATACAAAAAATTACTTATTTTATAAATATAAAATTTAATTATTTTGAGACTCGAAATCAAGTAATTTTATTATATATAAAATTTTAATATTTTACAAATACAAATTCAATAATTCCATAAAACAAAATCGAGTAGTACGTAGATTTTGAAATCCACAATTCATCTATTATAAATTTATATGATTCATCAATTTTAAATTATTTCATAAATTTTTTTTTATGAAAACTTTCAATATCTCAATACCAAAAATGGTTAGTACATAAATTTAAATGACAACAAACACAAATATAATACAAGAAATTAATTTACATTTTTTTGAAAACTACAACTTAAATTATAAAGATTAATAATTAATCAAATCAAATTACAATGATACACATGGATTATTGAGATTATTACTCCAGCACAACCAAAGAAAAATAATAACTAAAAAGCATAATATCTCTGTCATGAGCTGATTTCATAAATCAAATATTAATCGATATAAATTATAAATTAAATACTATTATTTAAAGGATTAGATGATGTATGAATATGTAATAACAATATCATATATAATGCCACAATATTTATCAGGTATTATAACCATCGTACTAACAAGAGATTAATGGCATATGCACAAAATTAGACATCAGCTAAAGAGCAATCAAATTATATATATATATATATGTGCCACAATTAGACATCAACTAAAGAGCAATCAAATTATATATATATATATATATATTGTATATCATATACCATCAACGTATAATAACAATAACAATCATATGAGTATATTAAGCACATAATAACAAAATTACATTAAAATAAACATTCAAGTTTTGTCCGTTCAGATTTTGATAAAATAAAATAAATATTTGTATTAACATAATTGATAAGTATGGATACAATCAGAACAAACATGTATTGAAATATTATGCATTAAGTTTTAAACATTCTGAATCTCAAGACATAAGATACTAAAATTGGGCGCAAAACTTTTTGTAAGCAAAACATTAAATTCCCAAAATCTGAAACTAATTAAAAATCAGTAACTAGTAGTTAATTAATCAAATTTTTAAAAGAATAAATTGGAGAAATGAAATTAAATCCATGAAATATTGGGTTTTCTAAACAAACTCAACTAAATCATATTATAATTAGTCCAAAATGATTTGTAGAATAAAAAATTTAAAAATCACAATAATTATTTGTAAGTATAGTTAATCAAATGTATAAATTAAACACTTACATACATATATATATGATATTCATACATAAGTGGTATCAATTTAAAATGAACTATGTACATTACATCGTAACAAAACTATAAATTATCTTATCTATATTAATAATCATAATTTAAATTTAATCAACATGAGTAAATCGTAACATAAACCCATAAACCCATTACTTACTGTTTCGATAAATCATTTAATAATACACTTGATTCTTGTAGAGAGAATGATAAAATATGGTATTTGTTATTTTAATCAATATCACTTCATCTCTATTTTACATATTTATTCCATGTACAAAGATATATATATATATATATATACTAAGAAACATAACAAATGCTCCACTAAACATTGATCTTGTCTGCGCCATGTTTTGTGTTCCACTAAATGTTGTCTGCTAGTCTTCTGCACCTTGCTTTTTCAGCACACGCCAACATTCCCCCTCACGTTGGTGCATATATATCTCTTATGCCCAACTTGTTGAGTGAGTTATAGAAGTTCCTTGCAGACACGAATTTTGTGAGTATATCAGCCAATTAATCTTCTGATTTAACAAATGGAAGTTGAATAATTTTTTCTTCAAGATTTTGTTTGATGAAGTTCTGATCCACTTCAACATGCTTTGTGCGATCATGTTGGACCGGATTGTGGGAGATGGCAATGACTGCTTTGTTATCACAAAATAAGTTCATTTCAGAGTTAGGAGCAACATCAATCTCAGTTAGGAGTTTTTTCAACCAAAAGAGCTCACATATTCCCTTGACCATTCCTCGAAATTCAGCTTCAACACTAGATAAGACAACTACCTTTTGCTTCTTGCTCCTCCATGTAACAAGATTACCCCCACAAAAGTAAAGTACCCAGCAGTAGATTTCCTATCCTTCATATTCCCTGTCCAGTCTGAATCTGTATATCCAAGGACTTCTAATTGACCATTCTTTGAAAACATAAGTCCTTTCTCAGGGGAGGATTTTAAATAATGGAGTATTCGCATGATAACATCCATATGGTCTTCACTTGGGCAGTGCATAAACTGACTTACGACACTTATAGCATAAGCAATATCAGGTCGAGTATGAGATAAGTATATGAGTTTACCTACTAACCGTTGATATCTCTGTTTATCTACTAGTACTTGGTCCACATATTCTCCAAGTTTATGATTTTGGACCATCGGAATATCGACAAGTTTACAATCTAGTAATCCTGCCTCTGCCAGTAGGTCTAGAGTATATTTCCTTTGGGAAAGACAAATACCTTGTTTTGATCTTGTTACCTCAATTCCTAAGAAGTATTTGAGCCCTCCCAAGTCCTTCATTTCAAATTCATTTGACAGTTGTTCTTAAAGCCTAGAGATTTCTTCTTTATCATCCCATGTAATGATCATGTCGTCTACATAGACTATAAGGGCTGTTATTTTTCCGAATCGATGTTTTAGGAAAAGAGTGTGGTCAGAGTTGCTTTGTTGAAACCCATATTTTCTCATTACTGAACTCAATCTGCCAAACCATGCTCGAAGTGATTGTTTTAGTCCATACAATGCTCGTTGTAATCTACATGCAGTTTCTTTTCCTGATATAACCATATATCCTGGTGGAATATCCATGTAAATCTCTTCTTCTAGGTCACCATGAAGGAAGGCATTCTTCAGGTCAAGTTGGTGCAATGGGCAATCTAAATTTGCTGCAAGAGATAACAAAACCCTCACAGTTTTTAGTTTAGCCACAAGTGAGAAAGTTTCTTGATAATCTATACCATGTTTCTGTGTATACCCTTTTGCTACTAGCCTCGCCTTGTATCGATTAACTGACCCATCTGCTTTATACTTAATGGAGAAAATCCACTTGCATCCTACCATCTTCCTCCCTTTAGGCAGCTTGCTTAACACCCATGTGTTATTCTTCTACAGTGACTCAAATTCTTCTTTTATAGCTTGAGCCCAATTTGGATCAGATAAGGCTTCTTCAACACTGCTTGGAATTTGACATGAGGATAGTGTTTGTGCAAAAGCCCTGATAGGTTTTGGTAACCCTTGAGTAGATACATAATTGGCTATTGGATACTTGGATTGTCGTTCCTCTTTGTCTGGAGAGTATCAATTCGGAGGTTTACCTCGATTTGTATCTGAAAGGTAGAACATAACCAATAGATGTATCTATAGCATTAGTTTGTAAAGGTGTGATATGAGAACTTACCTCAAGAGTATTCTCAGCAGGAGGATCATTGGGTACTAGAGAGTGGAGGGGTGCATCAGCCACTACATCTTCTGCAGATTCAATTACTAGTTCAGATTCAATTCTTAGAAGTTCAAGTTCGAGTCTAGGTACTGGCTCATCCATATTATTGGCATTATCTGAGTATGTCGAATTGTTACTAATGTCTAATACTTCAACATCAAGCCAATTCTGTTCTTCACCATAACTCTCCCCCTGAATAGGGGAATTGGATACTAATGATGGGAAGAAACATTCAGATTCTAGGAAAGTGACATCCATAGTAATGTAGGTTCTTTTAGTAATAGGATTGTAGCATCGGTATCCCTTTTTTGTATGCCATACCCCAAGAATACACATCGAACAACACATGGATCCAACTTAGTTCGTTGATTTTTATGGAGGTGGACAAAAGCAACACATCCAAAAATTTGGGGCGGAAGCATCAAAATAGTAAGCAAGGGAACATGATCAGATAGCACCTTTAATGGAGTCTGAAATTGTAAGGTTTTTGTGGGCATACGATTCAGTAGATACACAGCTGTAGTAACAGCATCACTCCAGTATCTACTAGGCATATGTGCACCGATTAGTAAGCCTCGAGCAGTTTCTAAAATATGCCTATTCTTCCTCTCCGTAGTCCCATTCTGTTGTGGGGTTTGTGAACACGAGGTTTCATAGAGAATACCATGGTTGTCCAAGTATGTCCGAAATTGCTAATTAACATACTCCCCTCCATTATCAAACCTAAGTATCTTAATTTTTTTCAGAAAATTGTGTCTGAACCATGGTGTGAAACAAGTGAAACGTAGAAAATACTTCATCTTTATGTTTGAGAAGGTAAATCCATGTCATTCGTGTACAATCATCAACAAAAATAATAAACCAACGATGACCTGATGACGTAGTGATCAGGGAAGGTCCCCAAACATCAGAATGTACCAAAGCAAAAGGAGTCATACTTTTATTCATGCTCATAGGATAAGACGCCCTATGAATTTTTGCTAGGATACAAGTATCACATTTGAAATCTGAATGTGTGATATTTGAAAATAAACTGGGGAGTAGGTGCTTTAAATACCTGAATGATGGATGCCCAAATCTACGATGACATAGCCAAATCTGCCGTTCCTTGTTACCAACAATGTGTTGCATGTGATTGGCTCTTCCTGAACTAAGGTCATCCACATAATATAACCCTCATCTCTTAGTACCATGCCCAATGATCTCTTTGGTGAGAATATCCTGTAGAAGGCAAAAAGTAGAATACATCAGTATTACACAGTTAAGATCTGAAGTGACATGACTTACAGACATTAGTCGGTTTGAAAGAGAGAGTACAAGTAAAGTATTAGATAATGATAATGAAGGAGATAAGGTCGCTGTTCCAGCTCCTGTAACTGGATAAGTGACTCCATTGGCATTGGCAACACGGCTCCGTCTTAGCTGGGTTGTATTGGAGAGATTTTTTGGGTCAAATGTCATGTGATATGTAGCTCCAGAGTCTAGAATCCAATCCTTATTATCACTATGAGTAGAGATGTGAAATGCTTTACTTGAAATACTTGGATCCTAGGAAGATTCGACCTGAGGAGTAAGGGATAATGAGGCATTATTGGTAGCCACAACGGCTCGTCCAGTTGTGTCCCGTTTCTTCCGTGCTTGAAGATCATTCCACCATTCTGGATACCCATGTAGTTTGAAGCAGTTTTCACGGGTGTGTTTGGAGTTTCCACAATGGGCACATTTCATGTCAAGAGATGATGGATTTCCCGTAGATTTCTTGCTACCTAAAGAGGTTCTTGTTTTTGGTGGCATCAGATTATGGTGTCCCTTGACCCTTTTAAATGTCATAACTGCTCCTGGTGTCGTATCTATACCCATGATCATCATGGTCTACCAGACCTCTTCCCTACGTATGAATTCATATGCTTGTTCCACCGTAGGGAATGGTTTGATTTGAAGCACACCACTTCGAGTTTTGTCGAGTCTGTCATCAAGTCCATCAAGGAAGGTATACACTCGATCTTCCTGTACGATGGAGTTGTATTTTTGTATGTCAGTCGCACACTCCATTGAATTAGGACGACAGAAATCAATTTCTTGCCACAACCCTTGAAGGTCATTGTAGTATTTTCAATGGATCCACCTGCCTGCTTCATATGAGTAACTCGACGACGAAGATCATACACTTGAGACGTGTCTGTCCCATCATAATAGGTGGTAGCAGCAGAATCCCAAACTTGTTTCGCAGTTGGGAATCGAATAAAATTTACAATCAAGGAGGGGTCCATCGAATTGATGAACCATCATTTAATAATGGCATTTTCAGTGTGTTATCTTCTGAATAAGGGGTCGGTTTCAACAGGTTGAGGAAAATCCTCATTAATATATCCTAGTTTGTCTTTGCCAGAGATATACATCTCCACCACCTGGGACCACAAGACATAGTTGGATACTCCCAACTTGATACTAATGGGGGCAGTCGACACTTCAATTAGCAGAGGTTGTGAGACGGTCTGAGCTCTAGTTAGAACTTCCATCATTTTTGTCGTCAGATCTTTCAATATGAAATTGGTAGTTAAATCTCTAGATTCTGCCATGGAATCTAAATTTTTTTTCCTTTTTTTACAACCAATATATAAATAAAAAAAGCTTAAACCATAACCTTAAAAAATTTCCATTCGCACAGCCCTCTTGGAGCGACGCTGTTCTTCAACTTCGTTCTTCTTCTGTTGAGTTCTTCTTCTGATGCGTTGTGTTCCAAGTTTTCTCCATGGCTACCCACGACGGAAGCACCACCTGATACGTAGAAAGACAACAATGGCCCCAACGAGCAAGCGACGTTGGGGAACTGCGACGACTCGAACGAGCAGAAATGGCGTGAAACGCAGGGAGGCTACAACGGCTCCCTGAAGGGTTCTGTTGAGGTCACGACGGTGGAATTGACGCTGAGTAGAAATGACGACTCTGAAGTGACTTGATGGTCGCAGCACTGGTGATTTTTTTTTTCAATATTGCAATTGATCGTTTTTTTCCAGCCAGATATACAAACAAGGTGCACGATGATACCTGCCTCTCGCCTAAAAGATGTTCATTCTGAATTTTTCCAGAATCGTTTCTATGGCGCAAGGCTATTCATCTTTGCGATTCATGTTTCTTCGAGAAAATAAATTGCTATGGCTCCAATGACTATGCAACAAACACCATCCAGCCAAAAACTGAAGTAATTAACCCATAAGCATATAGACAACAAATCAGATCAAAAGCCCCCTGTCGAGGAGACACTGGAGTACTAACGTTGAGTATCAGGTAGCTATTTATTTTGTTAAGTCAGCAATAACCATTGTTCTGATACCATGATAAAATGTGGTATTTATTATTTTAATTAATATCAATTCATCTCTATTTTACATATCTATTCTATGTACAAAGATATATATATACTAAGAAACATAACAAATAATCCATTAAATATTGATCTTATCTGCGTCATGTTTTGTGTTCCACTAAACATGGATATTATCTACTATTTTTCTACACCTTGTTTTTTCAGCATACGCCAACAGAAAAAAGATGGTAAACATTAGATAACAATTTATCAAAAATCCACCCCTTTGAATTAATACTAATTTACTTTAAATGACAAATATAATCACAGTAAATTATAACTTACATGAGTCAAGAAGATGAGGTTGTCTATAAAAGAGTTTGCTGATGTCGACAGAGAAAAAATAAAAAATAAAAAATACAAACAGGTAAAAGGATTACAATCTTACACACTGAAACAAACAAGAGATTACATTTAAAGGAAAACTCAATTAAACTTGAAACATAAATTAATATATTGCAACTTAATAATTACACAAAGTGTTAAAATTATATAAAGTAAGAAAAACTGCAAATTAATTAGTATACAAGACATAAGAAGATTCTCTAATGATGTTTAAACGGAAGAGAGAGAAAAAAAACAGATGCACTTTAATTTGAAATAGAGGTTACAAAGAAACAGAATCGAAAAGTTTCAATAAACAATTAAAATATTAGCTGTAATAAAATTCAAGAAAATCAAATTTTTAACAAACCATTAATCAAAATTTTTGAACAGCAAAAGGATACCCGGTCTAGCTAACAATGTTGTGCATGTACATGTTCAATGAATTTATCTTGAGATTGTTATTCAAATATAAATACAAACAAGATAAAAGAATACCAATAATATTATAACCAAACTACATGTACTACCATAATTAATACAGCGTGGAAGTCTTGAGTTCAAGGCTTGAAACGTGGATATTAAAATTAGTTACTAGTACAAAAAAGAAGATAAAATAATAAATTTTAAAGAACACAAATCAAAATTACAAAATTATGAACGAAAATAATAATATAAATTAAAAAAAACAATAATAACTAGAAAAATTAATATAATGTTGAGAAATGAATATTAAGTTTCGTACTTCATATGATTTTCTTAAAATAAATTTATTTTTTTAACGTGAGTGTTTGAAAAATATAAACGTTTATTTTCAAGATAAAATAATATATAAAAAATAAACTTATATCAATACAATTGTTTCAATGAACTAAAAAAACTTCTAAACTCTATCACATTAACCTAATTCTAAATAGAGTTTGAGAAAAAAAAATTTGAGTGAACTAAAAAAGCATCTAAACCTATCACATTGAACCTAATTCTAAATAGAGTCTGAGAATTTTTTTTTTAAAAGTAAAACTTTAAAGAGCTCTCGATTTTTAAAATCTAATTATAATACTTTTTTACTTATTATTTTAACATGAATAGTTATAACATTTTTTTTATCATAATATAGATATAATTATTCTAATTGTTTTGTCATAATATAGACAAATGAAAAAACCATCCTAACTATTACAAGAGTAATCCAATGTCTATGTGTTGAGTGGAGAGCTAAAAACGTGTAATTATTTTTTATTTTTGATATTTAATTTCTCATTCATAATTATAATATCGTTTTTAGCATTAAAATATTTAATTTTGTAAAACAAAATGAGACTCAATAATATTATGTGTGTTATACTTATATTAATGCCTCAAATGATACATTATTATGGAGTATATATTCATTATATACTTATTTTTAATAATAACGACCATATCTTCTATATATCTATAAAATTTAAGTATTATTTATATTTTATCCGACATTAATATATCCAACATTATATTAATTTTCTAATTATTTATATTAAGATAAATTATATAAAACAACAAAATATTTTCATCATATTATATCATATCATGTGTGATAGAACTTATTTTAACATTAGATTATTTCACATAAAATAAAATACAATATAAGAATTTATTAAAAAAAACATTATTAGAAAATGATATTTATACTTGAGATAAACATCATAATTTAAATTGTTTATTTTTGTAAATATTTTTACAAATCATTTTATCTATTTATATCATAGCGTTACTCTACTTAATTTAAATTGTCTATTTTTATCGTATATTCTTTAGTAAAAAACAAAATTTTGATCATACGTTCTTAGCAAAAATTATTTTTGATGGTACGTGTACGTATAAGCTTTTGTTAATGTCAGCTAAGCAAAATGGCAAATAGCAAGGCTGCTAAGGTGGCAATCAAGGGACAAAAGCATGAAGAAAAGGTATCGGAAAGACGTACCAAGTCGAGTGCGTGTCAAGACTCAAGAGAGGGGCATTTAAGTAACAATGAAACAAAAACTCATTACGTAAACTAGTGAGACGTCCTCAAAAATTTAAATCATGCTTTATATATATATCGACGAAACTACGCAAATATTTTAAAATAATAATTATTATACAATTTATTTATAATACTTATATTAATAATTATTTATTTTAAGTAATATAAATAAATATCATTTTTATCTATTATTTATTTTAAATTTTAAATTTTATTAATTAATTAATTTAAATAAAATAAAATATATTAATAATTTTATAAATTATAATTATTTATAATTATTTATTTTAAGTAATATAAATAATATTTTTATGTTTAATTATTTTAAATTTTATTTTTATCAAATAAGTAATAAATCAAGAGTTACAACTAACGTGAACTTGGTTAAAATTATATAAAAATTATAACAACCGTTAAAATAAAATATATATATTACTTTTATGTTTTATTTTAAATTTTAAAAAAATTAAACATCTTAGAATACTATATAATAATAAATTGATACATATTTTTTAATAACTTATTATATTTTATTTTTTGAAATTTAAGGAGTTTAATTTATAATATTTATTATATTAATTTTCATTTTATATGTTTTAGTTAACTTAAAAATTTGTGATTATGTTTTTGAAAAATAATAAAAATAATAAATTTAAAATTTATAACTATAAAAATAACATCTTTATATTTACTTAATATATTTTTTATTATTAAAAAAAGATTTGATATATCATTTCAAATTGAAAGTCATTTAAAATAAACTATAACTATTTTAACCCATTTATTATTAAATGTTATTCAATTAGACTAATTCAATATTATTACATATTATTTTTATTGTTATAAGTTTTAAGTGCTTACAAGGGTGTATTTAAATAGAATTTTTGTAGATTTTAATGAATTTTAAAAGTTTATAAAAATTTAGACATATTCATTTAAGACTTTTTAAAGATTTATAAAAATTTAGTGCATTCAATTAAATTTTTTTATGACTTTTTAAAAATTTATAAAAATTTAAGTGTATACAATTACTATTTTTTTAAAAGTGTACAAAATTAATAATGTATATAAAAAGTTGATAACTTTTAAAAATTTCACTTAATTAATTTTTTTTGAAGATTTTAAATATTTTTTTACATAAATAAACTCCACTATGAATAACATATTCTCTAGTGAGATTTGTGGAGATGTTTTTAAATTCTTTTCACTTTTTCCTTTATTTTATGTTTTATTTTTTTTCCTCAATTTTAAACTTGTTTTTTCTTTTCATATTTGATAAACTCAACCATCAATTCAAGATTTTTTTTAATAACATAACATAAAAAATATTGAGAAATTTAATATTAATAAAATATACATTGATTTACAATTCACGTATTAACTTTAAATGAATAATTTTTTTTAACATAATTCTTTTAATAATTATTAAAAACAAAGGATCTTAATATACATTGATTTATAACTAAATAGTATTTTTTATAATTAAAATATATTAATTTTAAAAGAATAATTTCCTTAACATAATTCTTTTAATATTTATTAGAAACAAAAGATCTTAATATACATTGATTTACAGTTAATTAATATTTTTTATAATTTGCACAAAATAATTTTCATAACACAATTCTTTTAATAATTATTAAAAACAAAGTATCTTAATATAATAATTTTTACCATAAATTAAATTAGATATATGTTCATTTTCAATTAATGAAAATCAATTTTAATTTTTTGTGAAAACTCTAAATGTTTTTAAAGTTAAAAAAAATTTAAATTTTATTAAATTTTTAAATAATATATATAATTAATATTTTTGATAATAGTAAAAGATATATTAAAGAATTATAAAATAATTAACTTATAGTAAAAAAGTGTAAATACGATAAAAAAATTAAAATATATTAAATTTTATAAAAATAAGGATACAATGTTAAGTTTAATAAAATATACGTTGAAATATTAATTATATATATTATTTAAAAAGTCTATTACAATTTATAAATTTTTTAAAATTTAAAAACTATCAAAATCTCTCAAAATATTAATTCAATACACTTTTTTATAATTTTATAATTTTTAAATTTTTTAAATTTATTATTTTATTAAATAAAATTAAGTGAAATATTAAATAAAGAATTTTTTTAAAATATATATATATAAATGGTAATTGGTTAAGAATTTCCCAATCAAGATACAGCCATACATAAATATACACTCCTATCTCTCTCTGTTCTCTGTTTCTTATTTTCTTTCAACTCAGCTCTCACAAGTTATAGTTTTCTGGCGTTGATTGAGAAAATCAGATTAACTAAGTTCTTGTAAAGATAATTACAAGGTATAAGAAGATCTGAAGTTCACTCTCTTCTCTCATGGAGGATCGTAAGGAGGTATTTTATTCTCTCTATTTCTTCTCCTGCAGTTGTCTTTTGCTTTCATTTGTTATTGTTTTCTTGTTTGCTTGCCAAGAAACAGTCAGAAAGTTTATGGAATCAAATTAGATTTATAAACATTAATGTGCCTTTTCTTATTTGCTGCTTAAAAATAACCAAGGTTAAGTGCAACTTTTAAAAAAATTAGGGATTAAAATGAATCGTTTGCTTCAATAACTGGCGAATTCACAAAGCTTAGAGGATTAGATCTAATTTAGCTCCTGATGTTTGATTGTTTTGGTTTCCTCGGTCTGTCTGGCTTAGTCTCTTTTAGACAAAGAAGCTTTCTTTTGGACTGGAAAGTTTTTTTTTTTTTTTTTCAATCAATGAAAAAAAGATATTTGTTTTTTAATCTTTGTTGGTGTAATAAACATTTAACTTTTTTCCAACCTTAAACAGTCAAAGTTTTTTCCTGCTTTCTAACCTCTTAACATTAAGCATTAGTTAGTATTTTTTTTTGCATGCAAGAGGTACAGGTTTGATCCCTGCATCTCCAATTCAAAAAATAAAATAAAAAATATCTTGTGGTTAGTCTGCCAATAAGGTTCATTTATCTCTATTTGAAATTACATTAAATGATGTTTGATTATTAAAAATAAAATAAAAAAACATTGGATAATATTTAAAAAAGAATAATTTCACTGATGATTAATCTTTTATTTTATTGACACGAAATATTATATTTTCATTTACTCGAATAATTTCTCTTTTCTGGATAGAAAAAAATAATAATAATAGAAAGTTGTAAGAAATGAAAGGCTGTGCTTTAAACGATAGGATTTATATTTTGTTTTTCTAATATTTGTGTTTTTTTTTCCAATGTAAATAACAATTGTCAATTGCTCAAATGTGATAATAATTTTTTATTTTTAAAAGAATTGGAGTATTAAAGAATAAGATGATAGGTTAAAATAATATTAAAATTTTCATTTGATGTTATGAGTGTTTTTCTAATTTTCTTAAAAGTTTGAAGCTGGAAATTGGATGATACACAATTTAACAGCTGGACCAAAGCTCTAGACAGTTTCTATGTGGTCCTGACTCCTGAGTGAGCAGTGAGCATTCTAGTGGTGGGTCTTTTTAAGCATTCTTAAAAATAGCGATTTTGCTTGGAGCTTACTTCAAAGTTTAATTCACATTAAATATGTAGTTACCCATGTCAATAGTACAAATTCGTGTTCGGGAAAATATGAACGACTTGTTTAACTTAGTATATAAGCTATAAAAAAAGGAATTGGATATCTGTTTTTTTATCTAATTTTTTTTATTGACTTTTCATGCATTCATTTAATTGCATTTACATTAAAAAAAATTATTTATAACTTGTTGTAATTTTATAATTATTGTAATAATCATCTATTGACAAAAAAGAAGCTAAATTATATTAACCAAAAAATAACTATTATATCAATTATAGCATTATAACAAGTTATCATAAATAGAAATATTATTTACACTTATGATATTAATATATTATATTTTGTAAATATTTATTTAATTATTTGTATCAGCTATGTAACATACACTGTAAAAATAATTACCCAACAGAACTACTAGAGAAGTAAACAAATAATGAGGGATAACATCGATATTATTTTTAAATAAAATTGCTTAATTTAATCTTATTATTTTTCCGTTAGACATTATAAATTTTTTTATTATAAAAAAAAAATATAATTAATTTTTTAATTATTAAAAATGAGTATTTTAATTTTATAATTATTTAAAATCATAATCTTTAATTTTAATATTAAAATATTTTTATATTAAAATATCTTATTTTAATAAGTTATTGATTTAAATTTATCTATTTATGAAAAACATAAATAAATTGTTATATTTAAAATAAAAATAATATAACCTTTATTACCTTTTATCTCTATAAACAAGGAAAAAAAATCAAAAATACATCTGAAGTTTTTAATATCTTCAAAAATATCCTTAACGTTTAAAATAAAAACTATAATATTTTTAAGGTTTAAGATATCTTAAAAAATACCTTTATTATTTAATAGAAACATCAAAAAATCGTGAAAAATCACATAAATATATAAAAAGTCTTTTATATCTCAGAATATTATCGCAAATACTCTTGAAGTTTTGCTTGTCTTTAAAAATACCCTTGTTATAATAATTAATTTAACTTTATCAAAAATACCCCTTTTATAATAATTAATTTAATTTCATCAAAAATTCTCCTATTATAATATTTAATTTATCTTCATCAAAAATACCCCTACTTCTCAATAACACGATATAAAATATTTTTCAAAAATACTCCTGAAGATAAATTAAGTTAATAAAACACACAATATCAAGTTAAATATTTTTAGAAAATATTTTATATCGTGTTATTGAGAGACAATGGTATTTTTGATGAAGATAAATTAAATATTATTGCAGGGGCATTTTTTGATGAAGTTAAATTAATTATTATAGCATGGGTATTTTTGATGAAGCTAAATTAATTATTATAGTATAAGTATTTTTGATAAAGTTAAATTAATTATTATAGTAGGGGTATTTTTGAAAACAAATAAAACTTCAAGGGTATTTACGATAATATTCTCAACGATAATATTAAAAAAACTATATAGGTAGAGTTAGAAAAGAATTTTTCAGATATTGATGTGATTTTTTATCGCTTTTTGATACTTCTGTTAAATAATAAGGACATTTTTGAAAATACTTTAAAGCTCAGGGATATTGTAACTTTTTTTTAAACATTAAGGGTATTTCTGAAGATATTAAAAACTTCGGGGATATTTTTGATTTTTTATCCCGCAAGAGTGATATATGTATAGGGATGAGATTACCATTTTGTCTCTAATGTTAAACGGAGATATAACACTGATAATGTTCATGAATATTTTTGATATTAAATAAAATTTAAGGATAATTTTAAAGAAACGTAAAACTTCGTTACTTTTTCCTTTTGACTTTTTCCTCAAATTCATTGATTTATTTTTTATTTTTTTAGAATGAGTTATTAACTTCTTGAATTAGTAACCAACTTCTTCTTTAAATCTAATTATTAGTTTGTTTCTCCATCACTAATTTTTGCAATCTCACCATTCATAAAAATGTTACGTTGCAGCTCAATTGTTAAAAAAACTAGTTATAACTTGTGAATGTAATTTGGTGTAGGGTAGTACATGAATGAAATTCTTTAAATAAAATTTGCACTTTTGTTTTAATTGAGAAAAGTTTAGGATTCATTGGCATTGTTACCCATGAAATAATTATTGTCTACCCGTCATAGTTACGATTTTATGGAAATATACATTATACAAAATTTGTCCGAGAAAAATCATATCGTTTCCTCCATAAATATTTCACTACTTTACCAAACATTTCTTGTCATAAGTGATTTGCCAAAAGATCAAGTAGTGTTAACTTTCCAGAGTTATTATGATCAAGCTTAATGAAATGATCACATATCTACATTATATCTTTCCTATCTCTTTAAGCTTGTAAACAACATACTCTGATTTACTGAATAAACTAGTATTATTCATGTCCGTCGCAAGAAAATCATCAACAGTTAAATCTTTTTGCGACACCCATTTGCCAATGTTCCGATGCCTCTTATCAATTCGAGCCTCCGCCAGATGCAAAAATACCCGAGCCACAGCCAAGGTAGAAAGCAAAAGCGAAATGGTTGCGAATAACCTACCCGAAAGAGTCTTGAATGCCCTATCGCCATAGCCAACAGTTGTAACCGACATGGTGGACAAGTAAGCTGAATCAATCCAATCCAATTCTGCCAAAAAATGTAAGGCCAAAGTCCCCAAATCGATACACAATACCACAACTCCAAGAGCCAAACAGACCTTCAATTTGATTTTCATCCTACCTTTTGCCACATCAACGATATAATCTCCAGTAGAAAATCCCCTGTGGCGTTGATGCTCAATCTGAATTCCAGCCAGAATCATATTTTCTTGTAAATCTAGCACGTAATTGACAACCCCACAAAGTAAAATGTCTATGAACCCAAAACCCACCAATCCAAACAAACAAGCAAAGAGTTTTGTAAATGGTGTTATGTCTCCATAGCCAATTGTACACATAGTAACTATAAAGAAGTAAAGGTTGTCAATAACGGGATGAGTTTGTCTCTGTTGAAAAAGTAGATGATAACCTCGATAGAAAAGATACATGAGAAGTAAGAAAACGACTTAACTAGGTATGATTGGATATGAAATATCTAACTCATATCTATCTTATAACCTAGATTTTAAGATGTAATTAGACACAATTTTAATATAAAAAACGAAAAATCACGATAAAACGTGATTGGTGCCTTATTTGGAGACGAGAAAGGCCTCGTTTTCCATCGGTTATAAAAAAAGAAAAAAATATCTTCTTTTTGTACACGTGGGACGGGCTGCGGTAAAAACAAGGTAGCGTGAAAGAAACTAATAAAATGTGTACTATAGTGTATTATTGTTTTAATTAAACACTTTTGTACTAATAAAATGTGCTCGAACAAATTATTAGGAGAAATATAATTTTTTTAAATTTAATATTTAATTTTTTTAAATTTATTATTAACATATAATATTATAAATTTAAAATTAATAAAATAAAAATAATATTTAAGTGATATAAATAATACAAAACATAATTTTTATAATATAAATAAAAGAAATGGGCATTTTTGTAGGTTTTCTGTTTTAGGAATAAAACAAAATTTCACAATTAAGAAGAAATTAAAATCATAAAAAATGAAAGTAAAACAAACAAGAAAGTAATCTCCCTAAAAAGTGAACTTTAACCCTCAAATGGCAGCCGCAACCACCTGGCATCACCTGCTTTCAAAATCCATCCCCGGTGGAATACTGTCACGGCCACTGACCACCTCTCAACATTGCATCGCCATCAACAAGACGGAAATGGATCTACCCTTTGCCAGCCACCGCAAACCAACCTCAATGTCTGCACGTTCTGCCTCAGCTGACGCCGATTGTTCGAACCCAGGTGGTCTAGTGATCTATTGTTGTCGTTTTCCACCGCAAACACCATAAAATGTTTGAGAAGTCTTGGTTATCACTGTTGTCAGATCGTCGGACTCAGCCTCTACATACTGGGTTTGTTTTTGTCTTTTATTTTATTCGTGACCCCATTTTACCCCTATGAAAAAACCAATATGTGCAAAACTGAAACGAATTGACACTTCTAGAAAGATAGGGGACTGGAGGTGTTTAACTTAGGTTATGTTCGTCTTGTAAAAAGAAAATGTTAAAAGGAATTAAATTTGATAGAAATAATATTTTTATATTATGTTTATTTGATCAATCAAATTAAAATAATAAAGTAAAATTTATAAAATTAACTGAATTAAATTAGAAAACTATTTTTTTTATTTTTAAATGAGAAAAATAAAAATAAATAATTACACAAATATTTGAGAAAAATAAATTATTTTAGTGTATTTATAGGAGATGTCGAGGAATAAACAATCTTACTTCTATTTTAATGTTTTACATCCTATTTTAAATTAACAGTAATATCATAAATTATTTTTATTAGTATTGTTAGGAAAAATAGATAGTTATAAAAAAATAAATTTCACAAACCTAGGATAATTTCTTAAATTAAAATAGAACAAAAATAATACCAAAGATTTTAACGTAGAAAACCTTCCAAAATGAAAGTAATAATCACGTGATCCGTAAGTCACTTAAAACTTCCACTATAATAAGATGAGATTACACACTTTATCTTTAAGTGGATCTCTCATAAAAATACAATAGATATGTATCTTCAATTTGTGAGTAAAATTTCACAAATTAGTTCTCAATTTTTTCTCTCAAAAAACTCTCTGTTTTCTTTTTATCAACTTTTGATATCAATTGAGATTAAGACCTTTTATAGAAGGAAATAATGAATCTTTCACGCCAATTCTAGCCCAACATTTTAACTTTTTTTTTCTTCTTCTCTTCTCCGACATCATCTTTGTTGAATATCTTCATTTGTAATCTTATTTTTTTTTCTGCATTTGGCCCACGTAGTTGGACCGACAAGTATTAACATGATCAAAATGACAAGTGTTAACATGATCAAAATGATTAAATTTTGCAATTTCATTAATTACAAGAGCTGTGATACCCTAAACCCATGTAATTTGATAAGCAAGGATTAGTGTGGCTAGCATTCATAATTTTTGGTTAATATTTGCAAATATTTTCATAGGTTCCATGTGCATTCTTACGTGGGATGGCTTTTATTTAATGTTGGTATCTATTCATAGGTCGCATGACTGCATGATAGCGTCATTATTTTTGCTTTTAAATCTTCAACTAGGGATAAGCTGAACAATTTCTTATTTTTTAAAGGGAATTGATATTTTTATAGTAGAAAAGATTAATATTATAGCAATGTCAAATTTATGCTCACAATTTAATGATCATGTGTTTTAAAAATAGAAACTTTGCTATTTCAATACTTAATAGCAATTATACTTTTTAAATTCTTTTATGAGTTCATTAAAAACTTAATCGAGCATCATTATTGCTAGTAGTGTAATTTGTTTACTATTTAAAGTTAGATTTTGTGGGGAGTAATGTCGATTACTTTCATTATACTAAGTTGCAACCTTAATTTTTTTTATTAAACTTGATTCAATGCAGAAAAATGCTCCTTGGCTATCAGTGCCACAGTTTGGAGACTGGGATCAGAAGGGTCAAGTTCCAGACTACTCCCTCGATTTCTCGAAAATAAGGGAGATGAGGAAGCAAAACAAGAGAGATATATCAAGAGCAAGTCTTGGAAATGAAGAAGAATTTATTTCCTCCTCAACCACCACTACTGCAAACTCTGCTCAAAGTGATCAAAACACCCATTATCATCAGGACCAGCACTCTCCCTCTGTAAGATTCCTTGTCTTGCTTTTCTCTCTTATGTAATCCATTCAATACAGCTATAAAGAAGGTAGTTGATATTTCTTTTTAGTTTTCATATTCATACTTTGTGCTTGACCTGGTAACCTGAGCTCTTTCCCTTTTTCCCTAAACAAATTTGGTAGTTGTTTTAGTTATGACTGTGGAAAGTTGCATTATATTGCTTACAAAATTAATGATGTTAGTGGGCATGTGGTGGGATGGTGGACAAACTCAGAATTAAATAAGATGGCCAACTGTTATCCACTTGGCCGCAACTAATAGAAGGATACTTTGCTCATCACTTAGGAAAGAAAAGAAATGCTAAATGCAATTAAATTTATATGGTTTGATTGGATTACATAACTTCTTTCATATAGTTTTAATTAATTTTAACCTCATGAAAAAAAAATTATTTTTATTACAATATAAACGGTAATTAAATATTTGTTTTTTTACGTATTTAATACAACTATAAATAAGATGGTAATTTTTTTAGTTTTTATATTCATTCATTGTTCTTGACCTGGTAAGCTGAGCTCTTTCCCTTTTTTCCCTAAAGAAATTTGGTAGTTGGTTTAGTTATTGACTGTGGAAAGTTGCATTATATTGCTTACAAAATTAATGATGTTAGTGGACATGTGGTCGGATGGTGGAGAAACTCAGAATTAAATAAGATGGCCAACTGTTATCCACTTGGCAGCACTGAACAATACTTTGCTCATCACATATGAAAAAAGATAAATGATAAATTCACTCCCTTCGTATATATAGTTTCACTTTTAACGAAAACACGTATGTTCATTTTTCTTATGATAAATGAATATATGTTTTTTTTTGTATGGGGTTAAAAGTGAAACCATTCAAATAATTGAATTATTTATGGACAGTAGGGAATTTGTATACACATATGCCATGCGTCAATTTTTTTTAAATGAATAACTTTTCCATTTTCAAAGTTATTTTGTCACGTGACACGTTATAATAGGTGTGAAGGCAAAAATGCATGTGTTGGCTGGTTGGTCTGCAAGTAGTTCTATATCCACACTGTTTGGTTATAATCCAATCAATATGTTTATTTTTTATGAGTTGTCATAAACTATTAAAATAAACAAGATCTACGGTAATTAATAAAAAATTTAATTTATTTTTGAATGGAGATGTTTAGATTTTTTCTTGATTTGTTGGTGTTAATTATTTTATTATTGTGAATGGTAAGATGAAAAAACTAGTGTTACATGGCCGTTGGGTAGTCTACTTTGTCTAGACTCGAGGATGGAATAGGATTTATTTTTCCTTCACTTTCTTTATAAGGTTTTATGGTCATAACTTTTATCGGAAGACTTTTTGATATTTATCTTCTGCCATTATTATGGACTTTATTGGTAAGCAACCAATACTCAACCTTATATTTGTTTTTACTTCTGTTAAAAGTGATTTTAATAAAAAATAGTTTTTAGAATAAATTGGAAGAAGCACAGTACTTGTGCTTCGTCAAGAAGTGTTTGTGACAATTTGTTTCCTTTTTAGTTTAAAGATGTCAGCCTATCAGGAGCACTTTTACACGGTATCAAACACACCCTTAATGTGTTCCACATTTGGTACAGTTGAGTTCATATTGATTACTCGTTGAAATTTAAGATTATCTTCTTGTTAATGTTCCATTCATATTATTGAGGGTTGATTATGTTGGGCAAAACGGGTAAAAATAAAATAAATTCAATAGAGTAAAATAATGACACAGGTAATTTAACGTGATTCATCCTTTAATTTGGGCTAAGTTCACGGGATAAACTCCGAAAAATATTTCTTCCACTAATAAAATTAATGGGTACAAAGTGAGAGGCAATATCAAATTGAGATAAACCCAAAATAGTGTCACATAGGTGTTTCCTAAACTCATTATTTTGTCATTCTCCTTTTGGAAAAATATCCCAATATTTTTCTAAGATATTTTCTCCTATTTTCTTACACACAACACTATTTTTCTTCAAAGGAAATTGTTCCTTTGGCTTTGTTTTGCCTCTCTTCTTGTTTTGGTGTGTTGATGTATCTCTAAGGCAAAGACATTGCCTATTTATAGGCAAAATTGCTTATCAATGTTAGATGCATTTGTCAAATGTGGTTGCACCTATCATTTTTATTTTCTTCCTCTTCAATGTAGGAGGGACTTACAAATCTCCCCTTACTGACTACATAGAGGGCTCCACCAATCCAACATTTAAATGACAGTATTCAAAATTCTATCTTGGGAGAATTTTCGTCAATATGTCTAATCCATTTTCTTCTGTATGGATCTTCTCAAGCTGTAATAGCTTCTTCTCCATTACATCCCTAATCCAATGATATCTCACATCAATATGTTTTTATCTCGAATGAAATGAGACATTTTTTTCAAGATGGATAGCATTCTGACTATCACAAAATAACTAGTAACTGTCTTGTTGCAACCCAAGTTCTTTCAAGAACTTTTTCATCCATAGCAACTCTTTACATGCTTTCGTTGCTGCTATAAACTCTGCTTCGGTAGTGGACAGTGTAACACATTTTTGTAACTTTGATTGCCATGACACAGCTCCTCCTACAAATATAATGAGGTAACCTGAAATAGATTTTTCAAAATCCACATCGCCAGCCATATCTGTGTATCCAACTAACACAGGTTTGTCATTTCCAAAACATAGTCATATTTTAGAAGAACCTCGAAGATACCTGAAAATCCATTTCATTGCAACCCAATGTTCCTTTCCAGGATTTGAAAGGAATCTACTTACAATTCCAACTGCATGAGCGATATCTGGCCGTGTACAAACCATGACATACATTAGATTTCCAACTGTTTAAGCATATGGAACTTTTTCCATCTCTTTTTCTTTGTTTGTAGAAGGATTCTATTTAGAACTTAGCTTAAAGTAATTAACAAGAGGACAACTAATCGCTTATCCATATGAAATCTTTGAAGTACTTTCTTAATGTACTTTTCCTATGATAATCATAATTTCTTGGCGCCTCTGTCTCTAATAATACTCATGCCAAAAATTTGTTTTGCTAGCCCCAAGTTTTTCATGGCAAAAGACTTACTCAACTGCGTTTTCAAGTTGTTTATTTTGGAAATATTCCGACCAACAATCAACATATCATCCATATAGAGCAAAAGAATAATGAAATCATCATCAAAGAATTTCTGCACAAAAACAAAATGGTTTGAAGTAGTTTTTTTGTAGCCTTGCTCTCCCATAACAGACTCAAACTTTTTGTACCATTATCTTGGTGCCTGCTTTAAGTCATAGAGACTTTTCTTCAATTTGCAGACATAATCTTCTTTTCCCTTTTGTTGAAAACCTTCTGGTTGTTCCATGTATATCTCTTCTTCCAAGTCACTATGTAAGAAGGCAGTTTTGATATTTTATTTGCTCAATCTCCAAGTCAACACTTGCTGCTAACCTTAGTACAGTACAAATGGATGTCATTTTCACAACTGGAGAGAAAATCTCATCAAAATCAACACCTTTTCTTTGGTCGAATCCTTTGACAACCAGTCTTGCTTTGTATCGTAGATTGAAACTGTGTCCTTCATGCTTCACTCTGAACACCCATTTATTTTTCATGGCCTTCTTCCCTTTGGGCAGCTTCATCAGCTCAAAAGTTTTGTTCTCATGCAAGGACTTCATCTCATCTTGCATGGCTTCAATCCATTTTTGTTTGGATTCATCACCCATGGTCTCTTCATAACTCTCAGGTTCTCCCCTATCAATGAAAGTTACATACTCATCTGGAGGATATGAGGTAGAGGGTCATCTCACTCTATCACTTCTTCTTAGTGGAACAGGAGAAGCCACAGGTGTTGGTATTGGATAATGAACATCATCATTTTCCTCATCTTTAGAACCAACTTCTATGGGAGCATCGTCTTCATCAGGTGGGTAAACCTGATCTTCATCTCCAACTTGTCTTGGCATTGATGTTGGAGGAATTAATTCCAAATCTGATGAGTCACCATTAGAATTAGGAACATCTTTCTTCATTTTGATAATATCTTCAATGGTCTCATCTTCAACAAATACAGCATCACGGCTCCTGATAAGTCTCTTTGCAACCAGATCGTAAAATCTATAGCCAAATTGATCTTAACCATAGCCAATAAAAATACAATATCTTGTTTTGTCATTAAGTTTGGATCTCTCATCCTTTGGAATATGGACAAATGCTTTGCAGCCAAACACTCGCAGATGATCATAGGAAACATTCTTTCCTGACCACACTTTATCTGGAACATCCATCTTGAGAGGAGTATAGGGTGAAAGATTCAACACATGTGCAACTGTGAGTATGGTTTCACCCTAAAAAGTTTTAGGCAACTTTGCATGTGAGAGTAGACATCTAACTCTCTCCATCAAAGTTATGTTCATCCTCTCAGCTAAGCCATTCAACTGCGGTGTCTTTGGAGGTGTTATCTGATGTCGAATACCATGCTTTTTGCAGTAAGCATGGAAAGGTCCTGTGTATTCTCCACCATTGTCTGTCCGGATGCACTTTAGCTTCTTTCTAGTCTGTCTCTCAACTGAGGCATGAAATTCTTTGAAGACATCTAGCACATGATCCTTTGTCTTAAGAAGATATATCCACGTCTTTCTTGAATGATCATCAATAAAAGTCACAAAGTATTAAGCATCATCAAGTGACTTTGGTATTGGTCCACACAAATTTGAATGAATCAGATCTAAAATATTATTCATTCTGGAAGAAAAAGTACTTTTGAAAGCAACCCTGTTTTGCTTTCTTGCTAGACAATGAACACATTTTTTCAAATGTACTTCATCTATTTTGGGCAATATCTTCTTTTTGGCTAGACTTGTCAAACCTTTTTCACCCATGTGACTAAGTCTCTTATGCCATAACTCAACTGCACTGTCTTTCTCTATGGTATTTACTGTGTTGGTGGAGAGCTTTGCTTGCATTATATGCAGAGTTGTATGCTTCTCACCTCTAACCACTACTAAGGAGCCTTTTGTAAGTTTCTATTTATCATAAATGAAGGAGCTGTAATATCCTTCATTTGCAAGTTTGCGCACAGAGATCAAATTTAGACGCATATCTGGAATATGCCTAACATCCTTTAGAAATAGTCTGGTTCCGTTCTTTGTTTCCAAGCAAACATCTCTTTTGCCTACAACCTTTGACAGACCTTCATTTCCCATTCTAACAACACCAAAACTTTCAGGTGTGTATAATGAGAAAAATTCTCTTCGATGTAGCGTGAACTGTAGCATCACTATCAATCACCCAACTGGTCTCGTGTGATGCAAGATTGAAAAAATCTTCATCATAGACGATATTGAACTTGTCTATGGTATTTGTTTGCTCATCATCACTATTGTCATCTTTCTTCACTATTTTGCCTTTGTTCGTTTCTTGTTCCTTTTTGAACACCCGACAAAATTTCTTGATGTGATCCTTCCTCTTACAGTGATGACATTCAATATTGGAAAATTTGTTTGATTTTCCTCTACTTTTACTTCTGGGTTTTTGTTCTCTGTACTGTCTCCTTCCTCTAGACTCTGTGATAAGGGCTTATGCTTCTGAATCTCTCTCCCTGTTTTGTTTCTCATATGAAAACAGGGCTTCTACAACAACTTCAAACTCCATCTTGTCTTTTGCATAAGTCAGAGTTGTTGTGATATGATTATATGATGAGGGTAGTGATGCCAACAACATCACAACTTTCTCTTCATCGTCGAAACTTACATTAAATCTTGCTACGTGAGAAAGCTTGTTATTGAAATTGCTAACATGCTACATTATGCTCATATTATCTTCCTTCCTCATCTGATATAGCTCCTTTCACAAATAAAATTTATTGGTAAGGTTTTTTGATATGTACACGTTTTCTAGAGTCTCCCATGTTTCTTTAGCAGTCTTTCAATTTTATGATTCAATATTTTGCAAGACATTGTCTGATAGATTTAGACGGAGTGTACTAGCTGTAATCTCATCTATTTCCTCCCACTATTCCTCGGTGACGGTTACCGTCTTCTTTTCTTTCCCTAGCAACGTCTTATGAACCTTCTGTTGAATGAGAATATCCTTCATCCTCCTTTGCCATAAAGAGAAATTATTTTTGCCATTAAATTCCTTAATATCTACCTTTTGGCTTGACATTTTTTTTTCTCGTTGTGTTTCTTTTTTTGCAAATAAATACGTCCTAGACCTAATAAAATCTTTTCTGATGTGGCAGATCAGTTTATACTGTAACCACAGAGCATATTAAGAATTTTACTAGACTAGTTCTGATACCAGTTGTTGGGCATACCGGGTAAAAATAAAATAAATTCAATAGAGAAATAATGACATCAGTAATTTAACGTAATTCATCCTTTAATTTTGACTAAGTCCATGGAACAAATTTTGAAAAATATTTCTTCTACTAATAAAATTAATGGGTATAAAGTGAGAGGCAATACCAAATTGAGATAAACCCAAAATGGTGTCACACAATTGTTTCCTAAACTCACTATTTTGTCACTCTCCTTTTAAAAAAATATCCCAATATTTTTTCAAGATATTCTCTCCCACTTTCTTACACACAATACTATTTTTCTTCAAAGGAAGTTGTTTCTTTGGTTTTGCTTTGCTTCTCTTCTTGTTTTGGTGTGTTGATGTATCTCTAAGGTAAAAATATTGTCTATTTATAGGCAAAATTGTCTATCAATATTAGATGCATTTGTCAAATGTGGTTATATCTACCATTTGTGATTGCATTTAACATTTTTATTTTTTTCCTCTTCAAAGTAGGAGGGACTTACAGATTATAGATGCACATCTTTGGTTTACACGCAAATTTGCTGCACATGCAAAGATTTTCGATGCCATATGAATAGGTCAATGATGGTATGGATCCAGATAGAGACAGGATATTCTATGTCTGCTAAAAGATAGACCTAAATAAATAAATAACAGTAAAAGAAAAAAAAATTCTGTTTAATCGCAATCTATGATGACTGGTTCATGATCTCGAACACAAGTAATTCGTGGTCCAAATTTACCAGCCTTTTTAGGCCATATACTAAGATGGGTTGATGATATTTAAGTTGCCCTCATTAACGTGTATATCCAGACAAGTGAAAAAAGGTCAGAAACCTATTCTTAAAAGAGGTGCTAAATGTAAGTAAATTTGCATTCACAATAAATATAATCACTTTGTCAGAATTTTCTTGAAAAATAAATATATTCATTATTTTCAAAGTTTCTTTGATGCGTGACACATCTGTTGTGAGTGCAAATTTGGGTGACATTCCTTGAAAATATGACGAGGTACCTTACACCATCTTGTGACAAATAAATATAAAAATAAAGCTATCATAACTGAACAATGAATGAACTGTTTTAGACTTGTTATTGCCTTTTCCTTTTCATTGAATAGACTGAACAGTGTATGATCTATTGAATGTTTGAGACTCATTTAATTGGAACATGTCGTCTTACTCTCATGCATGATAGCTTTTCTGGTTTCATATGACAAGATGTATTATCATTTCCAAGTAGATGTTCAATAATGGAGTGGATAATAGTAGAAAATATATATTTATAAAACTCTGTTATGTTTTTATTCTTAGGAAAAAAAGAATCACACCAATGAGACAACCTTTTGAATTTTGAAATGATATTTGAATCACATGCTTGCTAAAAATAAAATTCTACGTGCTTTCAAAGAAAAAGGAAAGTGATAAATTTTTCTCCCAATTGAGGTGTGTGATACAGAAGTTGACTTCAGCGTTTAATTATGGTCCATTAAAAAGAACTTTTCATGACTGGAATGGGAAATACATTTTCTTTTAGTTTCTTGATATTTTGCTTTATTAAGTTGGATTATTTGTCTTGTTTAATTTTGTAGTTTAGAAATAATATTTTTTTGTCCTATTGTTTTTAAGAAAAAGGGTAGAGGAATGATAAAATCAATTTTTAAGTATTTTTTTAATTAAAATTTATTACATGGTTTGTATATGATTACGTAAATAAGGATTAAAGTTATTATTATAATCATTATTGTTATTCAACAACTCTAATATATTAATACGTCATTCTTCTTCTGTTTTATTCTTTTTTTGGTTTTAATTTTCGTTTTACTCTTATTTAAATAATAATAATTACATACTGGTAATATTTTATTATAAATTTGACCAAAATTTAACTTTTTGTTCTTTTATAACCCTCCTTTTGTAATAACAAGACAAAAAAAATATTTTTAAGTTCTAAAGGATTAATGGCCACTCTAGAGATATTACCTACTAGACATTGACTACCCTTTTTCAAAAAAATAAATAAAAAATAAATTGGCGTGTGTATGGCTCCTTGGCTTAATTGCTTTCGTTTTTATTCTTACAGGGGAAGCGAAGTTTCTTCAGCTACTTTAATTGCTGTGTGAAGGCGTGAGAAACAGACGTTATCTTGTTCAAAAGGTTGTAATGTGTATTTAAAAGGTTATTTGATCCTTTGCTAATGCTTTACGTTTGAAAGTTTGTGGTACTTGTCAGTTTTGAGCTCCATGCATTCGGTTTGGAGGTTGTAATTTAACTGGACCCAAAATCAAAGCAGCATGTTTATCTGTACAATGTTCACAGCTTCAAGTTGGCCAAATCTTTCTGTGTAATTCGCAAAGATGAGTTGCATGGCTTATTTAGCCAATTTCTTTTCTTTATTTTCTTTTTGGGGGAAAACTAGGTCTCTAAGTTCATTACCTTTCACGAACGAGAAGCTTAGTGACACTGTTAAGCACACCCTTATGTACCCTGTGTCATTTCTTTATAATAAAAATATGTTATATATAGGGGAATACCTGAAGAAGTCCATCATATTCCATGGCTAACACGTTTGTGTCTATGAAGATAATTAATGATTTTTAAAAAATAAATGAAATTAAAAAAGAATTGTGCCACTTAAGCCGTATTATAGCTATCACGGTCATGACCATAAAACTTTTCCTCTCAAAAAGGTGTAGTTTTGCTTTTAGTTACATGATGTAAAAGTGCAGTTTAGTTTCTATAATGACAATATTATTAAATTATAAAAACATAATTGTTTCATCAACTCACATTTTTTCACATTTTAGTTGAAATTTCATCTAAAGTTTGAGACATTAAGACTTATCTAAAGTTGAAACGTTGATCAGAGTTTAAAAAATTGCAATCCGGTAAACAAGTAAACAGACTATACGTGGACAAGTATTTACTAGAAGATAAGATTGACATGCAGAGGTCCAGATTATGAAAAGGAAAACAAGATGTCCCAGATTGAATGAAAGTTTATGATTTCGATAATTTAGTGTACCCAACTAGATCAGATAGACTTTGGACAGCTAATTCTCTCTCCATAATCCCTAAATTTACACACGATTCCAGGGTTTCAACTACTCAAGTTCAAGAAATTCGGACTGTGAATTGTATGGTCCAAAAGTTCCAAGGGGAATGGAAATGGAGGAAAAAAAAGCACTCACAAGATCATTGCAGAATTGGTTTTGTGTTGCTTTTCCAGCATATAAAATTATTACACCTTCTTGATATCTGCACGACATCTTCGCCTTCAAGTTCATGTTCCTGTGCAATCAAAAGCAACAAATATTCTTTTCAGAAAACACATTTTATAGGGATATGAAAAGGAAATGATGAAGAAATGGAGAGGGAAAAAACCTTTCCAACTCTTTGAGGCTTGTGCTTCGCACTGGAACCCCAAACAATGGCACTGCAAAATGCCAAAATTTCCTCCGTCACTTTCATAAAGGTGAATAAATTAGAGGGCTAAAAGGCACAAGAGAAGGAAGAAAAAGCTAGCTACCAATAATATAGTACAAAATAGCTTTCACCAAGTACATTAACTATCCAGAACTCAGCAATTATGACAATTTACAACACAAAAGAGCACACGATGGATGAATGATTTAAAGACTTAACTTAAAGGATGATGCAGTAGCATGCAGAGTATCTTAGGAAACAGATCAAGATAAAACTTTCATTTAAGTCATAAAAACAACAACATAAGATGTGATAGGCTGTGTATTTTATTCGGTTTCTCCAAGATGTAACTCGTGACAAATGATATTCAGAACATAATGAGTTATTGTGATATATAAAACCTATATTAAGTTTAAAATGAAAAGCTGTCCAAGACTTGAATTTAAAATGCAATTGAAAACTCAATCAGCCTTTCTAGGTCAAGAAAAGGCAACTGTGGAAGAAAACAAAGTAGCTTCACCAATTGAAAATAATAAGGGTTTGTTTTGTAACTAATTCTATTTTCAAGTTCAAAATCATGTTGGAACTCAGTTCTAAGCTCTATATACAACTTGCAAGTTTCAATTTGCAAGCAGTGAGAATGGTTGTCATAAAGAAAAGAAAAGAAAAGGATGGCAGAAACCTACATCAATGATAAGAGTCAAATTATTGCATTTTTGTTATGATTTAAATGTTAATATTTGTATGAAAATTACGTTTATTTGATTATTTAATCCACAAATGTCATTTCACGGATATTTCGTGTTTAAAATACAATTTCAGGTAAAATCATGATTTTGGAGAAGTTTGGGACAAAGTTCAATGATCGAGATTGAGTGAAAATAAAAAGAAAACAAAGTTTCAAAATTTGGAAATCCCACCGCCGGTTAGATTATTCTCGCCGCCGGTGAAAATCCTACAGAAAGCACGGTGAAAATCTTCCCGAGAGCACAAATTTTGACAAATTCATCTCGCCGCTGGCCAAATGCATCTAGCCGCTGGCCACATTAATTTGACCGCCGGCCAAAATCAGAAAACCAAAAATTTTATTTTCCAGAAATCTCGCCGCGGCGAGAATAATGTCACCGCTGGCGAGTTTCGTCCGAAAACACATTTTTTTGGTTGTTTTGTTCCAAAATTACCCCCAAAACCCTAGATCTATATATACAATATGATGAAGAAAGGCACCACGGCAAAGGGAACAGATCTGAGTCATTTTTGGAGGAGAAAAGACAATTTTGGAGAGAAAGTTTGGAGAAGCTTGAAGGATCATCACCATTGTTGCTACCAAGTCTTCATCTTCAAGAGTTTTTCATCTCTTCTCCTTAGCCTTCATATTCTGTATTTTATTCAGATTTGTTATTAATGGATTCAATTGAGATAATGGTTGTTCTTATTTCTGTTATGAACTAATTCGTTTTTGCTAAGGCTATGATGTAGTTAAATCAAAAAAATCTGATTTCTTTTGTTATTGTTATATGAGTTCATTGTTTTCAAGATGAGTATTTATTTCCATGCTTAATGCTTTTAAATTTCTGGCCAAGATTTAGATGATTAGTTGCTTCTTGTGATAAATACCGTATGTTGAATGCGAGTGTGAGAACTAATGCATGATGTATGTGGTTATTCTAGAAATTCCATAAATCGTAATGTGCTTGTTTGTGATTAAATCTTCATAGAAATATAGTTGGTTTTCATAGATAAGTAATTCTAATATAACTCGAGAGAGAGTATTAGGTAAATTTGGGTTTTTCAACCATCACTTTTAGCTTTGATTCTCATATAACATGACTTGAAATCGGATTGAATTGATTTAGCGAAATCAAATACCTTAGCGTTTTTAATCATTTGTGAACAACATTAAATTTTGTTATTTGCGTTTAGTTTTATGTTAATTTTCTTTTTAAACAATTTCAACAATTCGGTTTTCAAATAAAATTAGGATTAGTAAATTTCGGTACTTAGTAACGTCATTCCTTGTGGGTTCGATATCCGTGCTTTTGTATACTTTATTACTTGAACGATTCGTACACTTGCGAAAATAAGCATCAATCAATCCAAATAAAGCAAAATACACTTGCTAGTAATTTTCATACCCTATGAAGATAAACACAAAAATAGCCTGACCAATAGCCCTAGGCAAAGACATAGACAAGTGCTTATAAACACTTGTAAGAAAAGTAGAAATTCAAGAGAATAAAGACTTAGGAAATGCTACTTACTAATTAAATTGTTCAGCCATATCCTTGTGAATGCGGTCACATAAATCCTCAACGGTCCTTCACTTGGATGATAGAATAACAGGATCTTCATAGTTTACATTCATTCCTTTTGGTTTGGTGTAAATGCAAGTTAAACTCAGATATTCCCATACTTTGTCCAGTAAACCGTCAAGATTCCACTCCAAGTGGGCACTGCAGTATTCATGGAAAATTTACAATTCATGTACATAATCTTATAATAAGTAATGGGATAATTATAGAACAATAATACAGTATAATTCCCTTCAGAAAAATATTTACATGATTTATTAAATGCAAAGAACAATGGTATAAAAAGAACATACCCAGGACCCAGGGTGTGGTACTCCCAAATCACTGAATAAATTACTGTCATCTACATATTTTTTTTAGGTCTAAAACGAGTCATTTTGTAATTTGGTAGCTCATACAAAGCCTTTACACGAACACCATGCTTGGATCCATGATAAACTAACTTGCAGGCTTCTGCATTTCCTAGTTCCTACCTGCTTTGATTAACAGTTTTCAGAAGCAGTGCAGAGTTGTCAAACATAGGGAGGGCAGAAGTATCAAGTTCAGAACTTGAAAGCAAGATGGAGAAACATTCAAATACATATATGAAATGTCCAAGTACTTGATCACTTATTTTATAGAAAATCCAGAATCAGAAACTACAAGTTTGCAACAAATTTTGATCCCAAAAAAAAAAATTACCTGACTGGACAGTAGTGAGGAAGTTTATCCAAAATCTCCAATTCTTCAAGCGTAATCTGATCAATCTTGTTCACTGCATAGATGCAAGGCATATATATCCTGCTGCCCTCAATGACATCAATGAGATCATCAGCATTTGCATCGAACCAAAGAGTAATATCAGCATTATGAATCCTGTTTCGCTACATATTGCCTTCACAGTATCAAGGTCCAAATGTGCATTGGTAACTGTTGAAGTGAAATTGATTCCACCCTTGTCTTTCTTCCTGAAAGTCAGGTTAGGCGGCTCCTTGTTCAACCTGTTATGGAAAACAGATCACTGCTTAATTATACAGAAATCACAAAAGCGATAAGAGTATCAAAGTTAAGAAGATTAAAAAGAAAAATAAAAACAAGACTCTAAGAGGTTACTATTGCAACTCAAAAATAGTTCGGAATAAAGATGAACAACCTTCAGTGGTCAAAAAAGAAAGGAAAAGGTACAATTCTTACCTTATGCCAAATCCCTCAAGTTCCTTCTCTATGAGTCGTTTATGAGTTATTGGCTTTATTGCATCAAGAACAATCAATATGCAATTGCATGTCCTAGCAATGCTGATCACCTGAAGTCACCAAGACAGTTCAACGGAAGATCTAAATGGATGTGCTTAAGAATATGAACATACATGTGCATGAGATGCATCTTAAAAAGCCTTGCAAGAACATTCAAAGATATCACTAAACTAAATGCACAGAACCACATAATATTTTAAACATATCCGGGCCATATCCTCGATGTTTTTACACAATTTGTCAAGTGTTTCATGGAGTTAAGAAGATGTGATACATTCAGCAATAAAATCATTAAGTAATGCAAAAGCCTTGTGGTGAACTTGAAAACTGTTCTGTTTCATCAATGGGGCATGCTAATTCCATCCAAGCAACAAGTCAAACACATTCCATAGTCACTAATCCTGTCTCACTTAAGATTTGACTGTGAGTACATTTTTAGAAAATAATAGTGGACTAGTGGAAGCTAAGAACATCGTATTTGCTAAAAAGCCAGCTATTTTTCCTTCAGCACAAAATGCATACGACAACTTTCCAAGTTATTTGACAAAATATCTAAAATCATATGCTTGCACAAAA
Organism: Hippophae gyantsensis; assembly: GCA_030763125.1. Taxonomy (NCBI): domain Eukaryota; kingdom Viridiplantae; phylum Streptophyta; class Magnoliopsida; order Rosales; family Elaeagnaceae; genus Hippophae; species Hippophae gyantsensis. The sequence goes on along the minus strand of CM061031.1, from coordinate 35,076,064 downwards.
CTTTACATTAAACTACTGCTCTGGTGCAAGAATAGAACATAGGAAATAGATCAGAAGCTAATACCTTGCAACAAATTAGTTGCACTGTATAAACTCTTGTTGAAATAAGTACGTTAAAACAACGTTGGAACAATATTACCGATAACTTGAAATGAACTGTTTGGGTTGAGTCGCGGACTAAGTCGCTCTCTTTAAGACGTTTTGCGGCTCTATCCAAATTTGTGCAAGAAAACACAGCTCCATTGTCCCCATGATAAAACAGCCCAAAATCTTTTTCTGTCTTGGAACTTCACTACACTGATGAAGACCGGAATGCTACATTTGAAAATTTTTGTTGCTCGAAAAACTGAAAAAATAATTTAGAATTGGTGTGAGAATATTTTTCTTAGTGAGAGGAGTTTGCTGATTGTTGTGATTAAACTGAGAGCTGAGGCCCTCTATTTATAGGTTTCAGAAACCGTGTGACCATTATGATAAAAACGGTAATGTTTGGGGATGGAGAACGTAACAACTATTCTGAGTAATGAAGAGTAACGACCATTTTTTGAGTAAAGACGAGTAACGACATTTTTTTGTGTAAAGACGAGTAACGACCATTTTCCGAGTAAAGACGAGTAACGACCATTTTCCGAGTAAATACGAGCAACGACCATTTTCTGAATAAAGAAGAGCAACGACCATTTAATGGTCATATTCTAAATAAAAGAAAACAATGGCTCTGAGTAAAAGAAAATAACGGTTATTTTTTTGAGAAAAAATGTAACAATCATTTTCTGAGCGGAAAAGTTTCTTTTTTTTAAAGAATTTTTTCCAAAAAATAAAATGCCACCTCACCTCACACACACACACGCACACGAACTCGGGCTCGACTCGGTTCGGCATGGCACGGTCGGTCGATTGGACGGACGGCTGTGGCGGCGGCACGCGTGCGCGTGTGTTATCACATTTACCTAGGTCCTCTCCCCTTCCACAAAAGTGGGTACCCTTGGGGCCCAATCGTAATAGCCAACTATTCACTATTTATACATCTTTTAAGTAATGTAAAAAAGCAATGTGGGATAAGGCTTCACTAAATTTTTATAAACATTCATCTTTTCCAATCCACTTGAATTTTATATAAAAATAATTTTCATCGAGCAACCGATCAATTAAAATTATAAGATTGTGCATATGCAAAAGGTGTCTATCGACTTGAACCTTTGCATAGTATTGATGCTTTAGAATATACTAGAGTAACTCGTAGTTTTGAACTCTATCTCTAACAATCATCACACACACAACCTTTCCAAGGTGTAGTTCGAAAAGTCAATGCTTTACGGCCATGCACGTGTATCCTAGTATAGTGAACGCTCTAGTAAATTTTGCCCAAAAAATTTCCATAGGAAGCGGCCACACTTCCACATTCACATAGGTGAGTCTATCAAGAGCACTCCTGTAGCTATGTACTCTATTCCACATAGAGTATAGAACTCATTAAGAGTCTAACAATTAACTCATCCTTTTCTATCGCTTCAGGACTTCATGCTTCTAACAATATAGAATGGGATTTGAAAATAGCATGATTCATCTCATATCACTTCATGACTTGTTATTAACCTTTGAACTTATTTCTTAGGATCTCTAGTCTATAAGTTGGGTTACCATCACGAGTGACTCTTCATTCTAAGGTCATTAGTCCCATTCCTTTTGAGGTTTTGAAAACCTTCTCTCTCGGTAATCCTTTCATCAAAGGATCTGCCAAATTTTCATCAGAACGTACATGATCCACTCTTATAGCTCCTGTAGAGAGAAATTCTCTAACAGTACTATGCTTACAACGTATCTGTCGTCTTTTGCCGTTGTAGTAACGGTTCTGAATCTTTGCAATATTCACGGTACTATCGCTGTGGATCAAGACAACTAGTATCGGTTTTTCCCATAAAGGGATCTCAGCTAACAGACTTCTTAACCAGCCTGCTTCTTCACTAATAGTGGCTAGTGCTATCATTTCAGACTCCATTGTAGATTGAACCAATATTGTCTCTTTCTTAGACTTCCAAGAAACAAATCCATCAGCTATGTTAAATATATAGCCGCTAGTTGCTTTGGAATCTCTTTTGATAAAGTGTTCCAATCTACATTGTTGTTTCCTTCTAGAACAGTGGAAAACTTTTTATAATGTAATCCAAGGTATATAGTTCTCTTAAGGTATCTCATAACCCTTTCAATAGCATTCCAATGCTCTACACTAGGTCTACTGGTAAATCTACATAGTAGTCCCACAACATAAGCTATGTATGGTCTAGTGCAATCAGTAGCATAACGTAAGCTACCAATGATGCTCACATACTCAGTTTGTCTAACACCATCTTCAGTGTTCTTGAACAACTTTACACTAGGATCATAAGGAGTACATGCAGGTTTGTAGTTAAAGTAATTATATTTCTTTATGATATTCTCAATGTAATGAGATTGATCTAGAGAAATTCCCTTTTCAGACCTAGTAATCTTTATACCAAGAATTACACTCTCTTCTTCGAAATCTTTCATATCAAAGTTAACACTTAACAAAGTTTTCACATTATTCACAACATGAATATTTGATCCAAAAATAAGCATGTCATCCACATATAAACATATAATAGTGCAAATGTTATCTTCTAATTTATAATAAATACATTTGTCACTTTTACTTATTTTGAATCCATGTGAGATAACTAGATTATCAAATTTTTCATGTCATTGCTTAGGTGCTTATTTTATACCATAAAGAGATTTATCTAGTTTACAAACTTTATTTTCTTCACCTGGGATAACAAAACTTTCAGGTTGATCCATATAAATTTCTTCTTCTAAGTCACCATTTAAGAAAGCAGTTTTAACATCCATTTGGTGTACTACTAAATCATGGATAGCTACAAGAGAAAAAGGTATATATATGGAAGTTATTCGTGTAACTTGTGAAAAGGTATCAAAGAAATCTACATTTTCCCTTTGCCTATACCCTTTAGCTACAAGACGAGCTTTGTATTTTTCAATAGTACCATTGGGTTTTAATTTCTTCTTTAGTATCCATTTACATCTAATGGTTTTGCAACCAGGAGGTAAGTCAACTAAATGCCAAGTCTTGTTATACTCAAGAGAGTCCATTTCATCATTTATGGCTTCTTCCCATAAGTTGGCATCTAAAGAAGATAATGCTTCTTTAAGAGTTTGGGGATCTTCCTCTAAGGTATAAGCATAAAAATCAGACCAAAAATCCTTAAGGGTTCGAGCTCGTTTACTTCTCCTAATTTCAATGTTTAATTCCTCATTTTGTTCACTAGTTCTAGTTATGGGTAAACTACTAGAAGAAGAGCCCTCACTATTTTCAATTTAAAGGGAAACCTATGTTCATAGAAGTCAGCATCATTTGATTCTATAACTACATGATCATTTAAGTCATAGAATTTATAAGCTTTACTATTCACAGTGTATCCTATGAATACACATTCATATGCTTTACTAGCAAGTTTATTTATTTTAGGATCAAGGATCTTAAAATAGACTAAACAACCCCAAGTTTTAAAATAAGTTAAATTAGGTTTCTTATTTTTCAAAATTTCATATGGTGAAATTTTACTTGTAGATTTAGACACTCTATTTAGCACATAGCAAATAGTTAATAAAATTTCTCCCCACCAATGGGAAGTAGCACCAGAGTTTAATAAAATTGCAACAAATGATTCAGTAAAAGTTCTATTTTTCCTTTCAGCTTTGCCATTCATTTCAGGAGAATAAGGTGTAGTTTTTTCATGAATGATTCCATGAGTTTTATAAAAATCATTGAAAATATTGGAATCATATTTAGTGCCTCTATCACTTCGAAACCTTTTTATTTTTCTGTTAAGTTGATTCTCAATCTCAGTCATAAATATTTTAAACATGTCAAACGCTTCACTTTTATTTTTCATTAGATATACATAAGTATAATCTGAATAGTCATCTATAAAAGTTATAAAATAGCGTTTCCCATTTCTTCTTAAATTTCCATCAAGTTCACATATGTTAGAATGTATTAATTCTAAAGGTTCAGATTCTCTAACTACTGATTTATGTGAAGTTTTGGTTATTTTAGTTTGACTACAAAAATCACATTTTTCAAAATCATTCAAAGATAGTTTAGGAATTAGTTCTAAGGTACTCATGTTCTTAATTATGCGTTTATTAACATGACAAAGTCTAGCATGTCAAATATTAAAAGAACTCAACATATAAGCAGAAGAAGAGGTTTTATTGATTTCAACATTTAATTTAAACATGCCATCAGTGGCGTACCCTTTCCCAACAAATATATTATTTTTAGTTACAGTATATAAATCAGCCCTATAGTTTGAGTAAACCCAACTTTGTTAAGAAGATAGCCTAAAACTAAGTTCTTTCTCATCTCTAAAGTATGTAGAACATCCTTCAAGATGACAGTCTTTCCAGAGGTAAACTTCAATACCACCTCACCAGAACCAGCAACTTTAGTAGAGTGGGAGTCGTCCAACAATACTTTCTTATCCTCAGAATCAGAATAGGACTTGAACATGTCTCGATCATAGAAAACATGGCAAGAAGCACCAGTGTCCACCCTCCAACCTTCGGATCCACCAACAAAATTGACTTCAGATATCATAGCAATAAGTTGATCTTTGGTAAGGTTTGCCTGTGGGATAGGACAATTCTTGTTCCGACAGTTCCTAGCCAAGTGGCCAAGTCTGTTACAACTATAACACATGAATGTGTTATTCCTTAAAGGGGTTGAGGTCCATTATGGGGAGGATAGTTTATATTTCTATTTTGGTGGTTACGGTTTTGGTTATTATTACGATTCTGAGTTTTCATATTTCTACCTTTAGGTTTTAGTATTACAGATGAGGGTTTCTTATTGGTACTATTGTTTGAGACTACGAGTACTTCATCTCTTTGGTCTTGTTTTCGGGCTTCTTCTTCTATTCTTAAACGGGTTATAAGACTTTCTAAAGAAAATTCTTTAGTTTTATGCCTATGTGTATTCTTAAAATTTTTCCAAGCAGGGGGTAATTTATCTATAATAACAGCTACTTGAAATTGTTCATCTAAAGTCATACCTTCAGAAGTTATTTCGTGTGCTATCTTTTGCACTTCGTGTTATTGAGCTTCCATTGATTTGCCATCAATCATTTGAAACTTCATGTATCTACTAACAACATACTTCTTAGTTCCAACTTTCTCAGTGTCGTACTTCTTTTGAAGTGCTTCCCAAATTTCCTTAGCAGACTTATCAGAGTTATAATAATCATACAAGTCATCAGCTAAACCATTAAGAATATAATTTTTACATAGAAAATAATTTTCCATCCAGGTGTCTAAATCCTTAGTTGCAGCTTCAGTAGGAGGATTAGATTGTATTGGTTTTTCAGTAGTAAGAGCATAAACGATTTTTTTCATGGTTAAGAAAAATAATATTTTTTGTCTCCATCTTTTAAAATGTAGTTCCTCAATAGGGAATGGTTTGTTGAGATCAACAATTAGCATTTTAGTAGACATGGTAGATAGAATACGTCTTAAAATTGTTGAAATAAGTACGTTAAAACAACGTTGGAACAATATTACCGATAACCTGAAATGAACTGTTTGGGTTGAGTCGCGAACTAGGTCGCTCTCTTTAAGACGTTTTGCGGCTCTACCCAAATTTGTGCAAGAAAACACAGCCCTGTCGTCCCCAGGATAAAACAACCCATAATATTTTTTTGTCTCGGAACTTCACTACATTGATGAAGACTAGAATGCTACACTTGAAAATTTTTGTTGCTCGGAAAATTGAAAAAATAATTTAGAATTGTTGAGAGAATATTTTTCTTAGTGAGAGGAGTTTGCAAATTGTTGTGATTAAACTGAGAGCTGAGACCCTCTATTTATAGGTTTTAGAAACCGTGTGGCCATTATGATAAAAACGGTAATGTCTGGGGATGGAGAACGTAATAGCCATTCTAAGTAATGAAGAGTAACGACCATTTTCTGAGTAAAGATGAGTAACGACCTTTTTCTGTGTAAAGACGAGTAACAACCATTTTCTGAATAAAGAAGAACAACGGTCATTTAACGGTCATATTCTAAGTAAAAGAAAACAATGGCTCTGAGTAAAAGAAAATAATGGTTATTTTTTTGAGAAAAAAATGTAACAACCATTTTCTGAGTGAAAATTTTTTTTTTAAAAGAAATTTTTCCAAAAAATAAAATGCCACTTCACCTCACACACACGCACACACACGAACTTGGGCTCGGCTCGGCACGATCGGTTGGTTGGACGGACGGCGGCGACGACGCACGTGCGTGTTTTATCACATTTGCCTAGGTTCTCTTCCCTTCCACAAAAGTGGGTACACCTTAGGGCCCAATCCCAATAACCAACTATTCACTATTTATATATCTTTTAAGTAATGTAAAAAAACAATGTGAGATAAGGCTTCATTAAATTTTTTATAAACATTCATCTTTTCTAACAACTCTCCCACATAATGAAGAACACTTGTTAAGAGAAAAAAGGTCAAATTTTTTACCCACTTCCCTCTCCCCTTCCCATCCTTTGCACCCTCAATAATTCCAAGAAGATCCAACAGTTGCAAGTAAATAACACGGTGAGGTGCCATACAAGTCCCTTAAATTAGGTCATTTGTGTCATTTAGTCTCCTAAATTAAAAATGATGTCATTAAGTCCTTTAATTATGAAAAAATGACCAATTATTTTATTTTATTGATTTTTCTATTAAAATATTATTATTTTATGTCAAGTGATTAAAATTCGAATAAAATACGAGTTTTTAACAAGAATAAAACTGAAATTTAATATGAAATTATATAAGAAAAAATCAACATTAATAACATTCAAATATAAAGTTATTTACGTATATATTTTAACTTTTAATAAAAAGTTAAAATAAAACAATGATAATTAACAAATATTATAAAGAAAATTTTGTGAATTTTTTCATATTGTTACTTTATATTGTTAAAGACTTATGTTTTAATCACGTTTAATCAATTAAGAGAAAAATAATGATATTTTAATTAAAAAATTATTAAAATAATATATTTTGTCCTTAATTGACCTATTTTTTATAACTAATAGACTAAATGATACCATTTATAATCTAAGGAATTAAATCATACAAATGATTTAATCTAAAATAATTTCTTAGTATTTTTCTCTTAAATAACATAATTAGGAAACATTTATAAAACACTGCGTGGGGTGGGGCTGGGATGAATATGTCCCACCAACCAGAATGGTGATAATTCTGATCATCAAATATATCTTCCAAGAAATCACTACTTCCATCCATGCAACTGACATACTGAGCTAAAATATGCTGCATAAATATAATATCCCATGCGAATGGCACATTTTCCATGTAATCTTGCTCCATTACTTGCTCTACCCATTGGATTATTTCTCAAAATTCCTGGATTATCAAAGGAGAGTTTTGATTATGTATTTTGGCAAGCTTCAACCCATTTATCAAGTATGAAACCTTGGATTTGAAAGCCAAATTTATTCTCCCAGGCGAGTAAGTTTACGTAACAGTACTTTGATAAAATTTTCAATCATGCATGAAAAATAATTTTCTCCTTCAAGTTTTATGGATAAAAATCATGCCGAATTCTGTAATTAAGTAATTCAGTTTTGCGATCTTGTCAGCAAGAAGCTAATAATTTTGTTTGGCTGCGCTCAATTTGATGTTAGAGAAACCAAATCACCAAAGTGAACTTTTATACTCAAAATATAATCCTGACATGTAGCATATCTAATTTGGTACTGTCTATACCAATACTGTGATCTGTGGTAGACAAACAACATCACATGAACATGCGGACACATATAGAAGACCACAACATAAGTATGTACTGCCCTCCCAACTATGCAAGCATAGTTGTGTCGAAGTCCCACATCAATTTGAGCGCTTAGTTTTTACTGTACTTATAAGTTTATGACAACTTTTATTCTTTGAAAGTTCTTTTGGAGAGAGTTATACCATAAATTTCTTCATGGTATTAGAGCTGGGTAATTCAGTCGGTATCTGGCCGGTTGTAGGGGATAGATCCTGCGTCGGTGTGAGAGGGAGATGCTCCATATCTTCAGTCGTAAATCGATGTGAGGGGGAGTATTGAAGTCTCACATTGATTGAACGTTGAGTTTCTGTTGTACTTATAAATCTATGACAATCCTTTCTTTTTGAAAACTCTTTTGGAGGAAGTTAGGCCATAGATTTCTTAAAGTTGATTTCATGTATAGGCATTACTGATTTTCATGTTCTAAATGTTATAATCAATTATTACACTAAAAGGAACCTAAAAATTAACACTAGATAATTACAATATTACATAACAATGATGATACCTGAATTTTAGCACCTCGGTACATGATCACACCTGGGATGCAAGTTAAGGTAGCGAATTCATAGGAAGCAACCTGTGAACATATACATTAAATGACCCTTAGAGTCAGAATCATCATAAAGGATGGAGTAGCAACAAATGGTTCCACATCCAGCCTTATCATCCCATGACCATAATGATATTTCTAGTTTTAAATTAATAAGAAGGTATTAAATAATCGTGTGCATTTCTTGCAGATTCCAAAGCACAAGTTATCTTGTAGAGGCAGGGGTGAAGGTGATAAATAAAAGAAACAAACACTATTAATGTTTCCTACTTCTTAAAAGGTTCCTGTTAATTTGTTCAGCAACGTAGATTTCCCAACTGAAGTAAAACCAACAAGACCTACTCTTGCATCTCCACTTTTAGTAACATCGAAACCATCACCAGCTTAACTTTGCACGTTTAGCCTACCATCAAGTGAGCAAATAACATATAGCCTAGTATGAAGCAACAAAACATAATTTAGTAATTTAATAAAATAGATATACATAAGCACAACGGTCACTAGCTTAAATTTTCATGCGCCATTAATGCAGAATATAAAAGATGTAAAAACATAACCCAAGTGATGTGCCGTGGTCTTGTTCTTTTAATTTATTAGAATAGAGTGTAAAATTTTAAATTTTAAATCCTATATCAATTAAATTTATTATAATTTTAATCTTATATATATTAAATTATGCATTTTAATTGTTAAATATATTATTTTTTTAAAGTTAGTTATAAATATCTATTATATTAGATTTTTATTAGTAAATAATGTACCAAACATGTGTTCTAATTAGCAGGGTTCTATATTGAGGTTTGATGAGCTTTTCAAAGAAAACCCAATACTAAATGTAGGCAAACATGATAACTAAAAGGAAACTTTTGATTACATCTAACTTTTATATATTCTTAATTTGTAAAATGATTAGGGTTATATGACTTGAATGTATGATCTTGGGAGTGTAACCAAAATTAATCTAATTGAAAATGGAATTCTTGGCCTCTATACCAAAACCCAACAGCGTCCAAAATGGAATATGGAACTCTTCTCATGTTAAAGGACAGTTTTCTCTTTTATTTTAATTGGGTATTTGATTCAATTTAAATTTATTACTCGAAACGAAATATTTTAAAATCTTATCGACTTATCCATTAGGCCACTAGTTGTTTCTCAATTGGAAACAGCCGAAGAAGAAACAAGATAGTAACGAGTTAATGTAATTAAGTGGTGACATATAAAAAAAATAAAAAACTTTGGTGCTCCAATAATGATTTTTTTATAGGAAATATGAACCGATTTGGATTTAAAAAATAAAAACTATTAAGTTAAAAATAAATCTTATCATTAAATTTTATAGCATTTGTCAATCAATTCTAAAAGCTAGTAATTTTAGATGAGAGTCTCTTGGATCATTTTATTTATATTATTAAGACACTTTGATCACGTAACTTTTATAAAAGATATATAAGTCATTCGATTTTTAAAATTGTTACACTTTAGTTACATAATTTTTTAATTATGTGTCTAAAGTGTCAATTTTCTACAAGTATCTATTTTTTATTGTAAAAAATAGACATTTTAATTATATAACTATGAAGTTATGTGACTTAAGTGTATAAATTTTAAAAATCAAGTGATTTATGTATCCCTTATAAAAACTACGTGATCAAATTGTCTAAATAATATATTTATAATGATATCTAGGATAATTTTCCCTTATATGAAAATGAGGACATATTTTAGCATATATTCGTAACTTTAACAAGTTAAAACTCTGCTTTAATCAAGAGACAAGAAATTATTTATTTCTTCTATAATATGTGATAATGTGGTATTTTAGGCTAATAAAATTCAAGATAACGTAACCTTTTCTTTGAAAAGAAAGATCTAATAACCAAGTGGAGAGAAAACAATCTAATTCGTAAGAAGTATATTAAAAAGTAACGAAAAACAACTCCTCAAGAGAGATCTCTTAAATCTTCGTAGCTTCAAGGTTAAAGCATGATTGCTTCTATCATAACCTAATTGGTAGTATACTATAATTGGTTATGTATTTTGGTTAATAATACCCTCCAGTAAGCACATCCAAGTACTCTTCAATATATGTTGTAAACTGTTACACAAATATTAATACATGTTATTTAACTCAATAAAAATCATTTATTTATTTTTAGAAGATTTTTACAAAAGTATTATATGCTAGGAGCCAAAACAAAATAAAAGAAGACTAAAATTTCCTTATAGAGCTAAGAGATTAATTCTAAAAATATATTTTAACACTTTCTCTCAAGCTAGAACATATATGTTTTTCATGTTAAATTTGGAAGAAAGATTTGAGAAAATTGTTTTTGACACAAGTCTAGTGAACATATCTACAAGTTTTCTAGTAGACTTGACATATGGAGTGATGATTTCACCTTTTATGATAATCTCTCTAACAAAGTGACATTCAACTTTAATATGTTTATTTCTTTCGTGATACATGGGATTTTAGGCTATATGGATGGAAGTGTAGTTGTCACGTAACATCACTAGTGGCTTTTCAAACTAGACATATAACTCTCTTAAGAGATTTCTCACCCATATAAGTTCACATACAGTATATGTCATAGTTCTATATTATGCATCTACATTGGATCTAGAAACAACATTTTGTTTATTATTTCTCCAAGTAACTAAGTTCCCTTCAATAAAGGTAGAATAACCACTTGTAGACTTCCTGGCATTTTTAGAACCTACATAATCAACATCTAAGTATCCTATAACCTCAATATAATTCCCGTCTTTTATAAAGAACTCCTAGAACATTAGTATTTTTCAAATATCTTATAATTTTGTCACAAGCATCCCAATGATATTGATATCGACTTTGCATTTATTGGTTAAGAGCACTAATTGTAAATTCAATATCAGGTAGATTAATAGTGACGTATATAAGCTTTTCAATTAAGCTTTGGTACCTCTTGAATTCTTCAAACTTAGAACTAAATAGATCATTAAGTAGAAATTGTGATCCATAAGAGAGTCAGTAGTTTTGGAATCCAACATGCCAGTTTCATAGAGTAAATTTTATGCATACTTGCATTGAGAAAGTAGATATTCCTAACTACTTCAATGCCTAAAAAATACTTCAATTTTCCTAGATATTTGATTTGGAAATTTTTATTCAAATAATATTTTACTTCTATAATACCTAATATATCATTGCATGTAACAAGAATATCTTTCACATAAGCCATAAGAATGACAACTCCCATCAAGCTAGATTGCATAGAGATTAAGGTATCATAATGATATTGTTTAAAACCAAAGGAAAGTAAACTTCCACTCAATTTATCAAACCATGTCTTATTGGACCACTTTTAACCATATTGTTTTCTTTAACTTACACACAAAGTGAGTCTCCCCTTGAGTTCCATAAACTTTCTCTTTTAAGTCACCATATAAACAAGCATTCTTAACATTAAGTTGATATAGAGGACAATCGAGAGTTGCAGTAATAGATATTACAATTCTAGCAGAATTTAACTTAGTAACAGGAGAGAAAGTTTCAAAGTAATCAATATCATAAGTTTGAGGGAAACCTTTTATGACTAATCTAGCTTTTAATCTCTCAATTATTCCATCAGGTTGATATTTTATATTTGATACTCATATATTCGAAATCATATTAGCACTGTATTAATCTTTTGTCTATAAATATGAAGTATTTGGAATCAAGCTGGTATTTTTAATACTATAATGAGCTCTAAATATGAAGTCAAGTGTAACTCTGATTTGTTACTTGGGTTGGTTGAGTTTTGGTACGCATAAACTAATACTTTTGTATTTTCTTGGGGTAAAACAACAATTACTCTTGAAGATATGATGATTCTTGGTAATTTTCTTGTACTTGGCTGGTCAGTGACTACCATGATGTTGTCATACCAAGAAACTAGGCAAGAGAGATAAGATGAAGTTTGGGCAAAACACAAGTCCATATAACAATGCATTCCCCTAAATACATGAGCATATAAACATCCATTAAACAAGTTACCCAAACTTCAAACATAGGAATAGAGAAATTAAAGCATTATAAAATTACCATGATGTGATGAGTGCTTAAAAAATACTAAAATTACCATAATTTTATGTACTTTAATTGATTAAAAATATTTATATTTATATGATTTTATCATATTTTTATATAAATTTATTTTTTCGGAATCATAGGTATTTTTATTGTTTTAAGGTATTTTCGCTTCAAAAAAATAATTTAAAGACTCGAATAAAAACTGGAGGTAATACATCAAAAATATATTGAGAAAATAAATGAAGAAAAGTAAAAAAGATGAAAAAAATTGGACAAAATGGGTCAAAAGGCCAAAATCATGGGTGCAGCCGCCTAGTCGCACTGAGAAACACACGAAGCGTGCCCAGTTATGCCGATAAACACACCACGCAAACAATGCCAAACTCTCGTGCACTCTGCCTAAACCCGCATGCCACATTGCGCCTAGCCGTGCCTCAACATGCCGAATTCACATACACCACTAGTTGCGTCAGCGCTTATATCAACACCTATCCATTCTACGTTAGTGATGATGTCAGCGTTCGCCTATTATCCATTTTTCCCATTTTTTTATCATTTTTCCCACTTTTTTACCCTTCTCTTCAATCATAAATGCCCTTATCTCCTCCATTACACAACATACCAATAAGACCTCAATAAATAAGTTTTTAGCTCTTTCTCTCTATTTCTTAGTTTTTTTTGTTTTATGTTTTTGTAAATTTCTTGCTTTTGATTTAATAAATGAAAATACAAATCTATTTGGAGGTTTTCCAGCAACATAATTAGCATCAAACTATTATAAGGATTATATTTTCTTTACAGTTATATTTTCTATTTTATTCTTATATGTTATATTTAATTTGTCTGTGATTAAATTTAACATTACTAGTTGTTTGTAAACATGATATAATAATAATGTTATTATGCTTACGAAATATTAAATAGGTAAAAAATCTCTATAAAATGAATTAATTTTATTTTTATTCAAGATTTTATATTAATAATGTTAAAGAGAAATATATTATTTTTCATTAAACTTAAATCTGAAAATTAGATTTTAAGGTTTAGTTATTCGGTCTGATTTATAATAGTGTTCTTTTATTTGTTGGTACAATCGTCTTGTAATTAGAGTGAAACTCTATTTCAAAATTTTTTTTATTAGAATTATTATTCGAAAATGTATTGACAACATATTTTCAGTAATGGTTTTAAAACTTGAAAGTTAGTACTCGAATAATTATATTCTTAGGTTTAATTGGACATTTTGAATAAAGTTTAAACTGTGTAACCCCACAAAAGGTGGCATTTAAATGGTTCATTTTCAATTTCTTAGAAAAAAAATAATAAATTTAATTAACTAAATTAGTTATCAACTCCACCCATAGGTGTTAATTGATTTGTTTAATTAACAAAGAATATCTAACCATACTAAAGGTGTTATTCATATAAAAAAGAGAGAATAAATAAATATCAATTTATATCTTTAATAATCTATATAATATGAGCAAGCATAATAAACTTAGTTATTATATCTATAAATACTCCACTATTATAAATGATAAAATTTATATAAATGTTTATTGAATCCATATCTATGTTTATTTTTATGTTATTAGATTAGAAAACACACAAAACCCAAACTATCATGACAGAATGTTTAAGATTTAATTTTGTTTTTAAAATTTTGAATAATAAATTAAAAACCACATATATTTCTTCCTTAGATCGACCTTGGGAGTATACTTATCATTTTCTATGAAATGATTTGTGCACTTGCGAGAGTTTTATAAATATAAAACCAAAGTATTGATAGGATCGACGATCCTGTTTTTGCTCATCATCTTGTCATGTGCTATTCAAGATCATCAAAATCTTCTTATGATTCTTCTTGTGATGATATAATTTGAACCATGCGTTCTGCCCATTCCTCTCGTAAATCATCAAAAATTTGTGGGTCATAGCTCGACTTGTTCCAACCAAAGATCTACATATATTTAAATTCAAAATAAGAATGTAATATCATGAATTCTCAAAAAATAACTCATATATGTTAAAAAGGTATATTGGTAAAAGAGCATCTTTAATTGGAATGTTGATATTTGTGATGATTTTGATCATAAACTTCATGTCATAGTAACCACACATGACTCCATCATTTTGTTATGGAAACTACAAAAAACAAGTGTACATGATTTTTTATATTTGAACATCTTTATTATTCAATAGTAAAATTAATTAAATTATTAATATTCGCTTGTACATACCATAACTTTGTCCCATATAAGCTTATGAGATTTTTTAAGGCAATGCCCCTACTCTTGTTCCACAACTTTCATGCCCTATCAAAGTTTAAAACAATTAGTTTTTTATTAAATATTATAAAGAACAATAGAAGAAAAATAGCTAGCTATAACTCTTACATTTCAACAACTGCTTTTGTATATTTACTTAATTTTATGAAAGCTGAGTCACAGTACCAAACATGATTGTCATATAAATGAAGGATTACCAATATCTAATGATCTTGGCCTTATTCAAACTTTAGTGGCCAAGGGATTATCAATTTCTGATTTCTGTTAAGTGTTAATGCCATTTTTCATAATTGTTTAGCTTTGATGCTAACATCCTACTCTTGATATTGATTGATAAGTGAAGAATCATAGAACATTGCTAAATGTGATGAGTGATTAGCTTGAAGTCGATAATAACCTGCCCTATATAAAATAAATATATATAAATAATTAGATAATATAAATATAATTATATATGTTCTACATAAATGAAAGTTATTTATTGATTGAGAACTCACCTTGTCCACACTTGAATTATACTTAAATCGATCATTTGATATTCAAACAGCTGCAATATGCACTCGATCTATATATATGTTTGGCCAATGTTTATGCCAGAAATTTCTATAGGAAGTAGCACAGTCCATTCATCATTTATGTTAGATGCCCTTGCAACAATAGTCATCAAAGAGCCAAGATTTCTAACGAAGTTCATAGTATAATCATAACTATACTTTTTCCATGGCTTCTTCTTGAATGACTTAGTGAGCAAAGATTTCCCACTAGACATAGATTTACCACGAGATACTTGTTTTGTATCTCTTAAATGTACTATACTTACTAATTCTGGTAAAATAGACTAAAGAAGAAGTATTATATATGTTAGTAACAATAAAAGAATAATAATATAATAGTAGTAAAAAAAGTGTTATCTTAAGTAAAAAAAATAGTATATGTCAAAATTTATCACAACTTGACTCGATAGTCAAGCCACATATTATCCAACTGCTTCTTAAACTATGGTAGCATCATAAGACATATGTAGTGGATAATCATAGAGCAATAATTGATCAATTACTATGAATAATTCGATCATCGCTCAATTGTTGTACCGTTCCAATAATAACAAAGTCCATTGATGAAGGATGTTTCAACAAACATTTCATATTCTGTAAAAAATTTAAACGTTATATATAATAAATAAAATATATAATAAAAAATAAAAATAATAGACTATCTACATAAACTTTAAATTTTACCACAAATGATTCATCAAATATAGGAGGACTCTCATGTGGGGTAGCTATTGGAAGGACATTCTCATCAAACAATGGATGGTAAGAATGCATAGATTGCATTGGAGATGTTGAACCACTAACTGATTGCATATGCATTCCTAGCATAAAGGAAGGACCAATAGGATGACTATATCCCATATAGGATATAGGTTGAGCGCCATGAGATTGCATGGGTGGCATTCCTGGCATGGTTGGTGGCATGATTGGCATTGATGGTTACATGCTTATCCAATAGGGCATGCCCTGATTGTAGTATGCTACCATGCTTGACATGTGTTGTGATTGATATTCTTTTAAAGTGACAATCTCACTTAACACTAAGGCCTTAAAGAAGCTGAATTATTCTTCAATTTTACAGTACTTCTCCTTACTGACCATCTAAGGCTTTTGTTTTGGAATGTTAAAAAACTCCATATAACCATCATATTGGCTTCCTCCCCTAACACGACTAGGATGCTCGCATCCGAATGCATGATATATAGCATCTCTCCTTGGTTGTTCGATTATTTCACCCCTGGCTATTTGTTCTTGAACAACTCTCTAGAAATAATAAAGCAAACAAACATATCATATATTATTACATCAATTAGAAAAAATCATAAGGACTTTGTATCAAGTTAAATTACTAACCAACTTATTTGTTTGTTCTTCTCCTCGTTAAGTCATTGATCTTGACTTATTCGTTTGGGGATCTTTGTTTCTATATATAATTCAAACCGGGTAACCGGTCTACCCAATTCAACTTCCTACATAAATTAAATAAATTTGTTAACCATGACATCAACTTAAATTTGAGGAAAATAAATATAAAAATATTTATAAATTAACAACTTAATAATACCATTCTTTTTCTAACTTTTGGATTTAAAGATCTCCTAGTACGGTTAGAAAGAATATTCTACATTTGTATATTATGATGTTCTTTCCTAATAATTTGAAATTAATTTGTACTTCTATAATCCATGAAGTCTTTCCAAACTTGGGCTTCAATCTAGGAGTGTTCTTTAGGTATTTTGTATAGTTGTACTTCATCAAGTGGTTCCAAATATGAAAACACATAATTTTTGACCAATCTGGAAGTTTTGTATTCCTTCCATGCCTTATTTGTAGTCTTATAACACTTGCTCATCCAAGTGTTAGGAACTTTATAATGATTGTGTAAAAACACACTACAAAAGATGAGATATAATACAAAAAAATATAATATATGTAATTAGTTATAAAATAAAAGAGACTTACACAAATAGTTTTCCATATTTTGAGCTTTTTAGCTTCGTCAACCTTATTCCAATCATTTATATTGATTGTTATACTTGACTTCACAAGTCTACCAATAGAGGATTTCAATTGTTGGCCATTTTCCTCTAATGAGTTACCAATAGCATCAAATAAAATGGGTACTCTATTATCTAGGTTAAACGGAGCATCAGGTATATTCGTCCAACCCTTTCTTTTCAAATACCCTAATGGATCATTTGGATCTACAAGCTCTGGTATCCTAGGATCCATAAAATATCTGCAAAAAATGATGAAAGAGAAATTAATTGACAATTTTAAGTCTATACATATAAACATGAAAGAATTATTAGAATAATATAGAACATACATTAGGTTTAATTAGGTTGTTGATCATATATATATATATATATATATTCCTTCATAATCACTTTGAGTCCATGATGAAGAATCATCGTCCTCAACTAGATCATCACATACATTAGGCAATTTTTTTTTAGAGATAACTAATATTGGATAATGTATTAAGCATTTCATCATCTTTTAAAGCATCACAATGGTAGAACTCTTTTTGTGGAGGCGTTAACACAACATACCATCTTGTGTCAATTTGATCGCTCATGTAAAATACTTGTTTTGCATGAAATGCTAACGTGAAAGGATCATCAATGTGACTTATCTTGGATAAATTTACAAGGGTAAATCCAAAACCATCTATTTTATATCCAACATTGATAACATCTTCAACCCAATCACACAAGAATATTATTTCATGGAAGACCTCATAATCGAGTTCCCAAATTTCTTGAATTATATGATAATATGTTTTTTAGAAAGTACAGGATTACCATCTTTTGAACTGGAAAATTGCATAGTTTGTGCAACCATCTTCACATCACTATTCTGATTTACTCAAAATTTGTCCCTTGCTTGATTCGTAAACCTCGATCCATTAATTGTGAAACTAAAAAAAGATTTGACATCGAATTTTGGACCATGTGCAAGCCATTCTAAACTTTCTATTATTTTATGATTAGGTTTGTTGAGTTCAACTCAAATCTATTCATACAAAAACATGAAATGTGTTTAAAACAAAGTTTTTAAACATTACGTAGAAGTACCAATGAATTCTTGTATGTGACACTTATAGGGTTCCGAAACCAATTAATAAGCTCTCACTTATGTTCATCATACAACCATTTTTCTCTTTTTTTATAACGAGGATTGATCTTTAGTAAGTTTAAATACATTCTGTAATGTTATTAAAGATATATCGATTAGAACAAATTTGTGAACCTAACTTTCACCTTATACCTGAACCTTTAAATATGGGAGAAAACCCACAGCAAAGAGAAACCAAAATGAAGGAGTTTGCAAAGTTAGTAATTGCCTCAATCCAAATGGGCAAGATTGGTCAAAGTTATGAATTACGAAACATTCATTTTTTCATGTTACCTTCTTTCATGGACTACCTAATGTAGAGTCACTATCTTTCATTAGAGATTTTTACTCAACAGTCCAAACATTTTTTCTCGTTGTACTCACCGAGGATAAACTCAAAATACGGTGTTTCCTTTACACCCTTAAAAACAGGGCTAACGGTAGCACTTCGTGCGAGATGGACCAATTTGAGATGGTTCGAACTGATTGAGCCCAAATTGATCCAACTCTAACTCAATTAAAATTTAATTCGAGCTACTAAAGGTGAGCTTGAACCCAAACTAAATACAAACGAACTAGCTCAAATTATTAATTGCATTGTTTTAGTTAATTGAACGTTTTTATAAATCAATATATATATTCAATGATCAATGCTTATTAGCTCAAATAATATTACATGAAATGTAAAAAACATGAGAAAATTAATATTAAAATAATTAATCTTTGGAACAAATGATAAATTAACACTAAATAAATAACTCACGCATACAACAAAGTCTATGAAGATAATATAACTTCTCACACGTACATATTATGTTATAATAACTAGTTAATTACAAATCAAGAATACTAGTAACTGTAAGCTAAAGAAAGCTAATTCTTAAAGCCCATTTCTAAAGAAATTTGGTAAAGGTAAACGCCATCAAACTCCTCTCATGCAAAAGTTAAAATATGTCGTGTCTTCGTGAAAACTCATAGTTTGAACAAAGAGCTCCAAATCTCAATAGAATTTCCCCTAGCCACTAAACAAAGAAATATATAAGTATGATTAAACAAAGAATTTCATTCAAAACTGACCACATATATAAAAAGTTCTCTTAATATATTCAAGTAGATCATACAAAGAAAAACCATCATGTTTAGGTGGCACGAAAAATACTTTAGCCTATTCCAATGAATGTAGGGTTGTTGCTCGAGAAAAGTGAAATAGTGCTAGACCTAGGGCTATTGCTAGTTGCTTGAAAGTAGAAAGTTAAGGGAGTGAAGCTGAGTTGTTCAATAAAGATGAAATATGTGTATCCTATTTTAAGTTTTTAACTTAGTGTGCAAGTTGTGACATTTACATGTTATAGTTTCTTTTAAATTATTCTGGGCTAATGAGCTAACTCGAACCCATCCCAACCCAACTTTATTTTTTTGGGTTATTTGAGCAGGTTGAAATTTGGCCAGAATTTTCATTTGATTTATGTTCAATTTAGGCTTTATGACTCGGGTTTGATTTTATCAATCAAGTTAAAACACAAATTACCACCCTTAGACAAGACTAAGGCATGGCTAATGTCATTTCTTCTATGTTGTCTAATAGCCTGAGATGTGTATACAATAAGTTTATAGAAAAATTCCATTTCCACCAAAAGACATTAGAGTTAAGTGTTAAGATTGTATCTTTCTCTCAGATGGAGGAAGAACCTTTTCATAAAGCATAGGATAGGTTCAAACTCTTTGTAACTCAATGCCTTTTTTGACAATTATCCTCTACAACTATAAAACCAATTTTTTCCATTATGGATTGACCCAACAATGTCAGTTCATCATTCATAATGCTATTGGATAAACGATGAGAAAAAAAACTACCTTATAGACTTACAATCTCTTTGAGATATTAGGTGCTAATTTCCAACAAAAGAGCTTACGAGTGAGGAGAGTCGGAGTCAATGATATAAACTCCAGTACTAAAGTTTGAATGTAGCTTGCTCAACTAACCAAGCAAGTTCTACTTCTTACAACATATGCCATAATAAATAAAGAACAATGTGATGTGTGAAGTACTTTGGTACATGGTGTTGAAACATGTCCCTATCAAGGAGAAGCTAGTGTTGGACTCATTGATCGAGTAGGTTAATGTATTGGATGGGATACCAACCAAGGCCAAGGTATGACCCTAATGCTAATACGTACAATCCAAGGTACATGAATCATCCCAATTTCTCCTAGAGTCAGAACAATCCTCCATTGGCCTAAAGCTCATATCTACCGGGCCAGTAATTCCACAAACAAATGCCCAGGAATCCTCCTAATAAGTCAAATTCTGTCAAAATTTCCTTTAAGAAGATGGAAGTATCGATGAAGTAGTTAATTGAGCACTTGCAGAAGTAAGTAAGGAATAAATGCAAGGTTAGAAAAGAAAACATAACTCAATAGTATGGGATATTAAGTTTAGAAAAAGATAAAATCTTCCAAGCAACATCTCACAAAAGATTATAAACATAGCGCGGGATGGGAGACAACCATCAATGTAGGTAATATTATTTTTATTATTTTTATTTTTATTTTTTATTTCATGTTAATTATTTTATTTTATTTTAATTCCTATCATGTGAACATTGTTTAGAACTGTTTGTTGAAATTTATGAGAAATACACAATATTTGTGTAAAATTTAAATATTTAGATTGATGGATACACTTGAAATTATATACCATACTTGAGCAGGTTTAGTAAAAGGATAAATTTTCTATTCTTTACTCTTTATCTTTAATTTATAATTGTTACATTGAGAGCAATGTAAATTCTAAGTTGAGAGTAAGAAAAGTTATATTATCAAATTGTGCTTCTTCGAAACTTTATTTAAACATATGTTCACATTTTTTACATTTTTACTTATTTTTGTGTGTTTTTATTTATTTTTATTAGATTATTAATTTTTGGTTAATTTTAATTTTTTCTTACAAAATTCTCATGTATTTTAATTAATTTTTAAAAAATCATAAGACTTTGCATTGTTGGATTAATTTTAAAAATATTTATAGAATAATGTGATAATTAGTTAGTTTTTATTATAATTAATATTTTATGATAAAATGTTAAAATTGTGATGAATCCAAAATCAATGTTTAATAATCCAATAGCGGAGATCACCTTATGAGAATATGTATTGAGTCTTATCTTCACATTTTAAGTGATAAAATTTTTATACTATTTTAAATACTCTTCTTATCAATTCTACATTACTAAATAATTTTTATAGGTTTTTACATTGAATGTTAATATTTTTACATATAATAAAGTATCATATATTTATTTTATTGATTAAATTGAATGATTTAAGTAGAAATTAAAAGTATATACAATTTTCTTCTTTCATGTATAACTTCTAAAAAAGAGATATATATGAGGTTACTTGAACCAATACAAAAGAAAAGTTACAAATTAACCACTCACTTTATCATACAAAATATGTACAATCTGTATATAGGTATTCTCTAAAAATAAATATTCTTCTAAAAAAGAGAGAAAAATGAATAGTATATATTAAATATTATTACTCAATATCCTACCAAGTTATTAGAAATGACTAAATATAAAAGAAAGATAGGAAACTATTTCCCAAGAAGTCATTTAAATTTTCTTCATCTCTTTAAAGGCATATTACTTGAAATTTTTATTTGATGAATTTGATTGATGTATGAAAGTAGTTTGTGATTTTTTATAAAATTGTTTTATTTGATTGATTTCATGAGATCAATATTATGCACCGCTTTAAGATTTTTATTCTTCATATATATGTGAATCTATTAGTTAATTTATTTAAATAAATTATATCTTTAAATGACTACTTGAACCAATATAGTCAATTTTATTGAGAGTATGCCTTGTGAGAATAAAGTTGAAGCAAATTTGAATTCGAATTATATACACTAAAATTGAGTAAATTTAATATTGATACATTTTTATTTGAATATAAAAATAATTTTGAACTATTTATTATAATATATCGTGAATGTTTAGAATATTAAAATAACTTATGCTATATATTTTAATTTTAATCTTAGAAGAGATTAAAAAGCATAATTTTTTTATTTTGTTATCTTTTACTTTGTTTTAGATTTTATTTGTATATGTGATGTTTATTTATTTTTAATTTTTTGCATTTTAAATTTGATGTTTGTGGGTATCATATCTAAAAATCCTCATGAAACTCAAACTTGTCTACTAGGGAAACCTAGAGGTTTAAAAGCTTGTTATGTATGCTAAATGCAACTGTGTTAATCTACAAAAGTGATTTAGGATAGTTTAATTTTCTTCTAATTTATATAACTTTTTGCCATTCTTGCTAAGAGACTAGGAAGAAGCTAATTAAGGATTATGATGAGTGCTGAAACACACTTAATATATAGTTATTTTATGCATATTAAATGATTAAATAGATTTATATTTACTTAGTTTCATTATCATTTTAAACAAATCTATATTTTCAAAAGTGTGAGTATGTTTTGTTGTTTTTAAGTATTTTAGCTTCAAAAAGATTTAATTGATTAAACCTTGAAGAATATATTTGAAAGCTTCCATTAACTTTAAAAGCTCAAAAGATAACGTATGTAAAGAATTATATATGTTTCAAACCATGAAAAAGGACATACAAAAAAAATAAGGGATCCATTTGTGAACAACATTGGCCACGGCATGAAAGTTTTATGTGCTACAATGTGAGCTAAAAGGATTGAGAATCATGCATCCCAGAATTGATGAGGGTCACAACGTGGAAATGTTTTATGCTGTCACACAAATGTAGTGGATCAAGCTCTAAACTGTGTACAACCCGTGTATGTTGCAACGTGAAAAAATGTGTGTTGTGACGCCAGTCATCTGATTCATATTTTTCTCCTTTTCTACACCTATAAATAGGATCCTAATTCCATTATAATCAATATCGCATAGCTTTGTTCTTAAACTAATTTCTTAGTCTCTTAAGCTTTTCAAGTTTTTCTCTTATTTGGGAGTTGAGCAATTTTAGTTTATGTAGTAATTCTAGTTTCAATTCAATAAACGTTATTGAAAATTTTGTTTAGAGGTTTTACAAAACATAAATGATATTAAAATTTTATTTAGGTACATTTAAATATATTCTATTCAAATTACCTTTATGTCCTGTTTTATATGCTATAATTAATTTATTGATCATTTATTAAAATATGCATGTCTGACTGTAATAATATGTGATATTAGTAATGTTGTTATGCTGATGAAATATTAAAGTAGATGAAACATTTTTATAAAATGAATAAAGTTTTATTTCTTCATCAAGATTAAAACGAAGTTTATAAAATAAGAATATATTGACAAAGTATTCTTCATAATAAGCAAGAGAGTTATATTTAGGATTTAATTATTTGAATCTGATTTAGAGTCAACTCTTAGATGTTAGATGAAATATTATGGATTTTATTTAGAGGACTCTATTCCAAAGATTTTAATAAGATTTATTATTAGAAAATATATTGACGATATATTGTTTTATAATAGATTTAAAATCTGAAAGTTAATTTCTAGATACTTAAATCATTAACCTAAATGGTTTATTAATTCTTTAAAAATAAAACATAATTTAATTAACTATCAATAATTGATCAATACCTAAAGACTTTAATTGATAATTGATCAATAACGAAATTGATCACTTTCTTAAGATTATTTCTTATAAAACAAAATAATCAGTAATCTTAATTCATATTTTTAATAACCTATTTAATATTGAGAAAGCATAATTAACTACATAATATATCTAATAAATTCTCCATTGCATGATAAATGTTTAATTTCTTAAATGATTATTAAATCTATTTTTATTTTTATGACATTAATTTAGATCTTTAAACCCGAATTTCATGATAGAATGTTTAGGTTTTATCTTTTATTTTTAAGAATTTCTTGACATGATTTATCTTTAGACCAACTTTGGAAATATACTTATCATTTTTTATAAATGATTCGTGCAATTACAAGCTATTTTATAAATCATACAAAATTTGTACGCCTAATTTTAACACATTAAGTTTTTGGCTTTATTGCTAATAATAGCACTAGAAATTAAATAACATTTGCAAATATCACTTTGTTCTAAGGTTTCTTATTTGAATCATTTCAACTCTTACAATTTGATTCCTTTCATGTTTTTGTGATCCTAATCCTTTATATCCTCTATTAGCAATCAAATCCCCATAAGACCTTATTTGATGATTGCCATTCATCTTTACTGGAGTCTTTCTACCTCCACAGCTCAGTTCTAATTTGTTTCTCTTCTCGAAATTGGTTTTCCATTTGGCACAGGTTTGTTTGAGCAAAGTTTCCTCTTCCTAACAGTACCTTCCTCGCGTGACATTTTCCAATCATTATAGGCACTGTTAAATTCCATTTTCTTGCATAGATTACCTAATCTCAAAAATATAACAATCCAGTACCTCTCTACTGTTATAAATTAACACTTATAGAAGCGAAGTTTGAATCCAATTTTGGTTGCACAAATATATAATTATGGATAACAACAAAATAATAACCAATGAAAAAAAATAAATGGCATACAATGATTAAATGGTTCAACTTTTCAATGTAAAAAGTCTACTCTACCAACGACAGCACACGGAGGAAAAATCCACTAATAATCAAATGAAGATACAAACACCAATATTCAGAGAGCTTTACAAATTATACCAAAATCTAAAATACACTCACAAAATAACTACCTTTAATTTATTG
The DNA here is from genome assembly GCA_030763125.1 of Hippophae gyantsensis. Classification (NCBI taxonomy): domain Eukaryota; kingdom Viridiplantae; phylum Streptophyta; class Magnoliopsida; order Rosales; family Elaeagnaceae; genus Hippophae; species Hippophae gyantsensis. Next base: position 35,050,862 of record CM061031.1, on the reverse strand, counting down.
GTAATATATAGCAAGATAAATTATCAAACTTGCTATTAAATCAAATATTACCATACAAGAAGCTGCTGGAAGAAGAAAAAGATACTACTGTCAATTTTTAGTTTGTAAATAATGGCATATACTCTTTTTGGTAGGTATAGTAACAAAGAACATGATCTGAAAACTAAAGGGAATCAAAATTGGTGCTGGATTTTAGCTTTTACAACTTCTCAGTTGGTTGTTTGTCTCAATTTTTAGCTTCTTCTCTCATGCAATTGTTGGCAGCATCTCTTCACGTAGGGACAAAACATATATATTACAAGAAAAGGAAAAAAAGATTTTAATATGATATATGGGGTTTGGGCTAAAAAGGTTTGGGCCAATTTAACAAATCTCTAACTTGCCTCAAAATAGAAAACAAGTTCTTCAAATATGAAATTCCTCGGATCACCAAATAATCATTGTCCAAAGCCCCGAAGGGTGATCATCTTCTGCAAACACCAATCAAGTCCAAGCAATGCTTGAACTTATTAAATGGAACTGTTTTGCTTAACATATTAGCTGGATTCTATGTAGTGACTATCTTCTTGACAATAATAGTACCCTGAGAGGCAATGTGACAAATAAAGTGATATCTAACATCAATATGTTTGGTTCTTTCATCATACATAGTATTCTTAGTCAAGTGTATCGCACCCTAACTATCACAAAATACAATAGAAGTATCTTGCTGTAAACCCAAATCACAAACCAAACCTCTAAGCCAAATAGCTTCTTTCACTACTTCTGCTGCCATATATTCTATCTCTGTTGTAGACAAAACAACTATAGATTGTAAAATAGCCTTCCAACTAATGGCATAATGAGAAAAAGTGAAGACATAACCTGTCAGAGATCTTCTTCTATCCAAATCACCAGCATAATCGGAGTCCACATAACCAATAACACTGCAACTGATATTAGATCTTTCATCATATACCAAACCAAAATTAGATGTGTCTCTCAAATACCAAAGTATCCATTTCACTTCTTGCCAATGAACCTTACCAGGAATACTCATATATCTACTGACAACACTAATTGTATGTGAAATGTCTAGACGAGTACAAACCATAACATACATCAAATTACCAACGACACTAGTATATAGAACTTGAGACATGTGCCGCTCTTCTTCTTCTAACTGTGGTGACAAATCCAAAGAAAGCCTAAAATACGCAACTAATGGCGTACTCACAGGTTTAGACTCTTTCGTACCAAAACATTTAAGAAATTTTTCAGTATAACTTTTCTAAGTCATATAAAGCTTGCCCGCTTATCTATCCCTATAAATTTCCATGCCCAAAATTTTCTTCACTGCACCCAAATCTTTCATCTCAAACTCACCACTAAGTTGAGACTTTAATTTCTGAATCTCATACATATTCTTAGAAGCAATAAGCATGTCATCAACATAAAGCAACAAATAGATAGATGAACCATCATGAAATCTTTTATGATAGACACAACTATTATAATCACTCCTAAAGTGACCATGATCAATCATAAAAGAGTTAAACCGCTTATACTACTTCCTTACCTGGAACAACAAACCCTCTGGTTGATGCATATATATTTGCTCCTTAAGTTCAGCATGTAAGAAGGCTATCTTGACATCAAATTGTTCTAATTCCATGTCAAATAATGCAACCATAGCAAGCAACACACGAATAGAGTTATGTTTCACAACAGGTGAAAATACTTCATTGAAGTTAATACCTTTCTTCTGACAATAACCCTTTGCAACAACGTGTGCCTTAAATCTAGCTGCTTCAACCTCGAGTATACCTTCCTTTTTCTTGAAGACCCATTTGTTTCCAACAATCTTCTAGCCCTTAGGTGATTCCACCAATTCCCAAGTATGATTCTAATGAAGTGATTCAATCTCTTCATTCATAGCAACCAACTACTAAATAGACTCATCACAAGTGATAGCTTCATGACAACTAGAAGGTTCATGCACCTCAATAGACTCTACCAGAGACCATGCAAAAGAAACTAAGTTTGCATATGCATACCTTTAAGGGCGTCAAATCTCTCTTATTCTTTTACTCTTAGAGATACTATATGGTTGCTTATGTTTCTCTTCTGCTACATCATGAGTAGAATCATCTATCTCATCCACAGATGGCTGATCTGAAGTGCCCTCTTACACTTGACTAGGAGCTTTACTCTCAAGCTCCATCTACTCACTAATACCGTGGTCTTTATCTACAACAATAGACTCATTTTTCTTTTCCAACATGGAAAACTCATGAAACTTAACATCTCTAATAATAAAAAATTTAGGTGACTTGGGTTCAACATGCCATAATCTATAACCCTTTACCCCAAAAGGATACCCCAAAAATATGCATTTTAATGCACTAGGCTTAAGTTTACCATCATTAACATGAGCATAAATAGGACAACCAAAAACTTTCAAATCAGAATAATTAGCAAGAGTACTAGAGAATACCTCAAATAGAGTTTTTAACTCAATTGCAGTTGATGGAAACCGATTCACCAAATAGCAGGCATGGTTACAAGATTAAGCCCAAAAGGATTTATCCAACTCAGCTTGAAAGAGCATACAACGAGCTCTTTCTAAGAGAGTCATATTCATACGTTTTGATATTCCATTTTGCTGTGGTGTATGACGTATAGTGCGGTGTCTCATTATGCCATTTATTTCACATAACTTATTAAACTAACTTTCACAAAATTCCAAACCATTGTCAGTCCTCAAATGCTTGATTTGCTTACCTGTTTGATTTTCTATAAAAGACTTGAATTTTACAAATTTTAAGGACGTATCATTCTTATTCTTCAAAAAATACACCCAACACATGATGGGAGAAGTCATCAATAAAAGTCAACATACACCGGACACCACCCTTAGACACGACACAAGAAGAACCCCAAAGATCTAAATGAATATAATCAATAGTACCTTTCATTTTATGGATGGTTGTACTGAACTTGACCCTGTAATTCTTTCCATAGACACAATGCTCGTAGTAATCAAGCTTCCTAGTTTTTTACCACCAAGTAAATCCCGTTTGTTCAAAATAGACATCCCTACCTCACTCATATTCCTTAGTCGCATATGTCATAATCGAGTAGTATCTAAATCTTGATCTGATGAGGACAAAACTAAAACATTGCCAATAACAGTGCTACCTTGAAGCATATAGAGACCATGTGACAATTTCCCTTTAATAATAACGAGAGCACCCTTACTAACTCTTAAAACTCTACCTTCAGCTACATACTTATAGACTTGTGAATCAAGAGTACCTAAAGATATCAAGTTCTTTTTCAAATATGGAACATGGTGAACATCTTTCAAAGTCCTAATAATATCATCATGCATCTTAATTCGGACAGTACCAATACCAATAACCTTGTAGGACACATTGTTTCCCATCAAGACAACACCCTCATCAATAAACTGATAAGAAGCAAACCAGTCCCTACTAGGGCACATATGGTAAGTACAACCTGAATCAAGAATTCAAATATCTCCAAGAGAACCAATAGATACTAATAGAACATTTTCACCATCAAAACTAAAACTATTTGCAGCACCAATAACATCATTAGTAATAGAAGATGTTGTAGTAGATTTTCCTTTACCTTCAAGTTTCAAACAATTTACTTTCCTATGCTTTTCTTGACAACAATAGTTACACTTATCTTTTCTTTTTCTAGATTTGGATATAGACTTGACTTTATTATTGCTTGAACTTTTTTATTTAACTAATATGGCCTGCATCTTCATTCGCTATAAACTGAAATCACTCCTATCATTAAATTTCTCAATTTTGTATTTTGCCACGATGACAGAAAATATGAAACCAATCAGATAACCAGAAGCCCAAAATAAATCCCAAAGAGAAAACTTGATTAGTTCCAATAAATAAAAAAATAACTCAAAACTCTAATACCAATTTGTTATAAATTAACACTTGCGGAAGTGAAGTTTAGGTCCAATTTTGATTTCACAAATATATAATTATGGGTAATAGTAAAATAATAAGCAATGAGAAAAATAAATGGCACACAATGATTTAAGTGGTTCAACTTTTCAATGTGAAAAATCTATTCCACTAGCGACAACACACCAAGGAAAAATACATTGATAATTAAATAGAGGTACAAACATCAATATTTAGAGAGCTTCACAAATTATATCAAAATCTAAAATACACCCAAAAAATAACTCCTTCTAATTTACTGATAATATATAGTAAGATAAATTAACAAACTTACTATTAAAGCAAATATAACCATATAAGAAGCTACTGGAAGAAGAAGAAGCTACTATTGTCAATTTTCAGTTTGTAAATAATGGCCTCTGCTCTATTTGGTGGGTATAGCAACAAAGAACATGAACCAAAAACTAAAGGGAATCAGAATTAGTATTGGATTTTAGCTTTTACACCTTCTCTGTTGGCTACTTGTCTTAGGTCTTAGCTTATTATCTCACGCAACTACTGGCAGCATCTCTTCCGGTAGGAATAAAACATATATATTACAAGAAAAAGGCACAAGGTTTTAATATGATATATGGGCTTTGGGCTAAAAAGTTTTGGGCCAATTTAACATCTACAATTCAAATAATCGATCCCTTCCCACACCTTCCTTACCCAGCTGTTATTCATTCTTCCTCTATAAATATCCCTTGATATTCATACTTCTCTATGTTTTTATCAACCCTTTCAAAACTCATTTAAAATTCCTACTTATCCTGAAAACAATGGCTATCCAACCTCAATTTATTCGTGATGAAGTAATTGGGAATCTAGTATTATAGGCTCAATAACTAAACGGTTCCATCCCCAAAATAGAACTTGAGAAAAACATTGAAGAATTTGTCAATGCTAGTTCTACCAAGTTGTTTTATCGTGTCATTTCTCATAAACCAATTCAGAAACATCAAGTTATAACTACCATAAACAAAAGGTTGTACTTTACAATGTGTAGTGGTCATTATACTATTGGATAAATACGCAAACATTTTCTCTTTCTCTTTCACTCTACCTGAAGATGGAGGTTGCATTTGGTATACTTGTGTTTGGCATGTCAATAACCATTTGTTAGTTTTAAGAGAGTGGGATCATATACTCACACTTAAAGAATTAGACTTCAACATTATTGCTCTTTGGATACAAGTTTATGGCATTCACTTTGCTAGTATGAGGAATACAAATGCTATCACACTAGCTAACTTTGCTGGTAAGATATTATAGAGTGAAGAATTTTATGAAGAAGTCCTTGTCTCTGGCAATTATCTTCATTTTAGAGCTGAAATTCAAGTTGATAACCATTTGGCTACTGGTTGTTTACTAACTAGAAAGATTGCCTAATTTCTACACTCTTTGTGGCTTTTTGAGTCACATTACTAAAGAATGAAATCTAACAGATAGCAAACAATTTCAACTAGCACCAAATATTTTTGTACCAATTCATAGAGATTGGCTTAAGGTTGGGTTCGATGGTGATCGGGGCAGAACCGACATCGCCGATCCTGCCCGTTACTTTGGTTTTATCTATTTATAAAACTCTCGCAAGTGCACGAATCATTTCGTAGAAAATGATAAGTATACTCCCAAGGTCGATCTAAGGAAGGAATGTGTGTGGTTTTTAATTTATTATTCAAACTTTTAAAAACAAAATTAAATCCTAAACATCCTGTCACAATATTTTGGGGTTTTGTGTTTTTAATCTACTTACATAAAAATAAACATAGATTCAATAAACATTTATGCAAATTTTATCATTTATAATGGTGGAGTATTTATGGATATAATAATTAAGTTAATTATGCTTGCTCATATTAATTAGGTTATTAAAGATATGATTTGATATTTATTGATTCTCTCTTTTTTATATGAATACCACCTTTGGTGGGGTTAGATATTCTTTGTTAACTAAACAAATCAATTAACACCTATGGGTGGGGTTGATAACTAATTTGGTTAATTAAATTAATTCCTTTTTCTAAGAGATTGAAAATGAACCATTTAAATGCCACCTTTGGTGGGGTTAGACAGTTTAAACTTTATTCAAGGTGTCCAAATTAAACCTAAGAATTTAATTATCCGAGTACTAACTTTCAAGTTTTAAAACCACTACTGAAAACATGTTGTCAATACATTTTCAGATAATAATTCTTATAAAAACTTTTGAAATAGAGCTTCACTCTAACTACCGGGCGATTGTACTAACAAATAAAAGAGCACTACTCTAAATTAGACCGGATAACTAAACCTTAAAATCTAATTTTCAGATTTAAGTTTGTAATGAAAAATAATATATTTCTCTCTAACATTCTTAATATAAAATCTTGAATAAAAATAAAATCAATTCATTTTAGAGATTTTTACCTATTTAATATTTCGCAAGCATAATAACGTTATTATTATATCATGTTTACAAATAGCCAACACAGTTAAATTTAATCACAGACAAATTAAATATAACATGTAAGAATAAAGCATAAAAAATAACTGTAAAGAAAATAAAATCCTTACAGAACTTCGATGCTATTCCCGTTGCTGGAAAACCTCCAAGCGGAATTTGCACTCCCATTTATTGAATCGAAAAGCTAATAAATTACAAAAACATAACTAGTTCTTCCCAAAAAGGGAAGAACTCTAAAACTAAGAGAAATTAACTAAAAACTAAGAAAAACTAAAAAAACCTAAAAATCTAAGAAAAGAGAGAAAGAAAGAAGAGAGAAGTGTGTTTTGAAGGTGTGTTTAGAAGTGAAGAGAAGGGGGGTATTTATAGGTGAAGATGGAGAGAAAAAATGGGGAAAAAAATGTTAAACAAATGTGAAAACGCGGAGTGGTAATTGCTGACGTCATACTGATGACGTCAGCATAATATCATTGCGTGAAAAATGGGGCGAAATGGGCGTCGGCCTTGTGATCAGGGCGCGCGCGGACGCTGTGAGCGTGAAGCGTCTTTACTGCCGCGCGCTGTCTTGTATGAGGCTCAGCCTTGGTAGCGGCGTGGCCGCGATTTTCTCCTTTTGACATTTTTGACCCATTTTATCCAACTTTTCCATATTTATTGACCTTTCCCCATTTATTTATTAATATATTTGTGATGTATTGCTTCCAGTATTCCTCTTTGAGTCTTTAAGTTACGTTTTTAAGCCAAAATACCTGAAAAACAATAAAAATACCCGTGATTCCGAAAAAGACAAATATATATAAATATATGATAAAACATATAAATATATATATATATTAATCAATTAATGTGCATAAAATCATGGTTATTTTAGTGCTTTTTGAGCACTCATCAGATGGTCAATCACCCATTGCATAATTTTGACTAAAAATGTTCATAAAGCTTCAGTAGTACCTTCAAACACTCATATCTTCCAACCAATTCAATGAGAAGGTCAAGCACATATTGTTAGGAGTGATCACAATAGTAATGCTTCTTATTCACTCTCTTAAAAAGAATCATTTTCTCAAAAAGTTGAAAGAATACACAGTGAAGTTCAAACTATTTTGCATAAGGCTTTATCATTGGATATTAATGATTTCACTTCTGTTGATCAAGAATAGTTAACAAAATTCAATGAAGACTATACTGATAATAACTTATGACTCTATGAAAGTAGAGTCATCAATGTACTTTTTTTCTTTCTTAATATTCATTTTTTTATTCAATAAATAATATTTTTGGAGTTAAAAATATTAAAATAAGAACTTTTTAGTGAAAATGGGTAATTTTTAACGCAGAACCAATTAGAAGTTGCCACATGGATGCCATGTAAGCATAGGAGTTGACTGGGCAAGCCGTGTAGACACCACGCAAGAAAAAAGACCTAATCACAGATGATCATGTGTGCAGTATGATGTAGCACAACGACAAGTCAGCACTGTGTTCACTTCAACTTTGTTTCGCTATCAAATGTCTTACCACGTGTCTTCAAGCGATTTGTCCACTCCTTCCACTTTGCATCATGCCATTCGCAGCCGCAAATCACATTATGCCATGTGTTGTTGAATCAACATGGATTGATCGAGATTAGTCCTCTCTCTATACATCACACTCTAGTTTTCCTAGTGAATATCTTGTGCCACATGTCGCATCCTTATTGGCTAGCGTTATTAATTTTTCTTATTTTCATCTTAGCCCTTGATTTGAAGATGATTTTATGATCCATATTCCATCTATGCTATATATAACCTCATAAACCCTAAGAAGCCAAAATTAACATAATTTTTATCAGTTTTTGGAGCCACGAAGAGAAAAAAATACAAAAAAATTCAAAAGGAGATACAATTTTGGTGGAGATTCAAGAGAAGATTGGTACTACTATTCAAGAGATTGATTGTATTTCTTCTTCTTCTTCTTCTCCTTTCTTTATCAATTTTTATATCTTTTTTATGAAAATATATGAGTTATATAAAGAAAATTATGTTTAGTTAATTTATTAATTTATAGTCTTATAAACCCAATTTTTACTATGTGATGATTCAATATTTTACCCCAATTATGAATTCAATTTAATTATATTATTTAATCTGATTTTTATGCTATTAATAGTTTGGCTAATAATTGATCTATAAAGATAATAAAATAAATTTGAGAGAATTATTTAATCGTTTGTCTTGATAAAGTAACATACATAGTTTCTAAGTAGAGATGTATGATTCTTATATATGTGATTCATAATTGATAAACCTAATGAGTAGTATGTATTTTAATTGACATGAGAGTGTAATTAAGTTAATTACTGTACGATGTATAGTTTACTTGAGAGAGAAATACATGTTACGCTAGACTCAATTGATCATGTAATTAATTGATAATTATATTGGGGGGATTTTAGTGATTCACATTTCAAAAAATTGGTGAATTAAATATTTCTAGATATTTTCTATCTTTTTAGCTACAAAATCTGATGTAATTAATTATTGCTATTTATTTTTTAGTTCTTTTAATTTTGTTTTCTTAAAATATAAAAACATAAAAAAAAATTGATTTTTATTTTTTTGTTTTAAAATGAGTTTCTAATAATATAATCTATGTATGAATGATCTTTTCTTATCATTATATTATTTTTTGTGATACATATACTTGTGTATTCATTACACATAGTTCGCGTGTCAATCAATAACCTGCAATACAAAATGCTAGCTCAGTTTCTTGGTTTTGATATTTCTATCAATATAAAGTATGCAAATTGTAAGCTAAGAAGGGCCCAAATGCTTCATATTTCCGGTTCAATTTATTACAAGACTTTTTTTTTATGTTTCAAATTTAGCTAACACATGTATTCAACAAAAGTAAGATCAATCCCATTCTATATTTTCTCAACAAAACCCTGAATAACCATCTTCCAAACTACCAATTCATCCTCAATTACCATCTTCCAAACTCCCTATTCATCTTAAAGTTTCATATAGTCACACGGGCATAATGTAAAACATAAGAGTACTGTAAAGACTTCTCTGGTATAGAAGAAACAAATTATGGAACTTGAAAAGGGTAAAATGTGTACTTCTACTTCTAATTCTACTTCACTATTCTATCTTAAAAATTGATTACTCCCAATGAGGGAAGTTATTGAATTATTGGATTAGTTTGATCAAGAAAGAGCTACTAATCTTTTGGTTAACAAAAATGTTATTAAAGGCAAGGAGGAAACCTCATCCATGCCTTCAATAGAGCCATGATTTTCTTATGTTGGAATGGTTCAATGGTGCACCTTTTGGTCATTTTTTACCACAACGTGGTCTTAGTAAGGTGATCTTCTATCCTCTTATTTATTTTTAATTATGGCTGAATGTATTTTTAGAATGATTTCAAAGATAAAAAACTTGAATTTACTCCACGGTGTAAAAATCACCATAAATGCACCACCTATTTCTCACCTTTTTTTATGCAGATGATATTGTTATTTCTACAGATAAATTTTTCCAAGGCTACCAATTTGCAACAAATTCTACACAATTATTCTTCTTGGTTTGGACAATCTATTAATTCTTAAAAGTCTACGATTTGTTTTACCAAAAATGTGTTTGATTGTCTGAAATAATAACTTCGTAACACATTACAAATTTTGAAAAATTCTAATCTTATCATTTATTTTGAACATAATTTATCAATTGGAGAAAAAAAAAGAAGCATTTCAAGGTCTTTTAAATAAATTAGCATATCATTTGGACAACTGGAAAGCAAAGCTATTATCACAAGGAGGTAGGACTATTCTAATCAAGTTGACCTTACAAAACATTCATATTTATTCCATGAGTATCTTTTGTTCACCTACTCGTATCTGTCATTCTACTAATAGCATTATGAGAAAATTTTGGTCAAAAGGCAATATTAATAAGCATTATTATTTATCTCTTGTACCTTAGAATAAAATTTGTATGCCTAAAGATTTTGATGGTCTTGGTATGAGACAGTTTGAAAATTTCAACATAGCTATGTTAACAAAAGTAACTTGGGATATCTTAAAACAATCTACCACATTATGGGTTCAAGCTTTTCATAGGAAATATTTGCATAACCAGTCATTGCTTAATGTTTCTTCTAAATCTTTGGATTCTTTTATTTAGAAAGGTTTAATCTTGATAAGATATGCTTTAAGAGATTATATTCTTTTGAAAATAGGAAACAAGTATAATATCAACATTTGAAAATACCCTAAGATTTTTGGTCTCTTACATCAAACTTTACCTATTTCATTCCAAAATAATCTAGGTCATTTTGTTCAAAATGTGACAGATTTATGTACAGGTGCTTCATGGTTAAATTGGAATATTAATGTTTTGAATCAGACCTTTGGATTAAATATTTCCTATTTAGTTCATCAACTTTAACAATCTTCTACACATGGAAGAGATTCTACATAATAGTTTAGCATTGGTTCCATGCTATTTTCTATTAAAGGTGTTTAAGAGGTTATAATGGCAAAAGAAACTCTTCCAAATCAAAGAGGATTTTAGAGGTTAATTTGAAAAGCTAAATTACACGAGCGACATAAATTATTTGTCTGGAAGATATTATCCTGTACATTAGCTACAAAGAAATGTTTGAGTCATTTCATTAATATTGAAAATTCCTTTTACCCTTTATGTAACAATGAAATAGAGGATGATGAACATTTATCTATTAGATATGACACCTTTAAATCATGGTGGTAACATGAAATTAGATTTCTTCATATACATTCGTCTCATTCTGAAACCTTTTAAGATTGTTATCCCACTAGATATGTCTATATAACTTTTCACACTTACTGGTGTTATCATATTTGACTAAATTTGATGGTTATGTAACAAGATTGTGTTTGACGACTACAATTTATCTCCTCAATCTATCATATGAGACATCACTCAAAGAATCAATGAATTTAAATGCGTTATTCCAGAGTTTTTTAATTCTCTTGAAGTAGTGGATATGGAAAATTTTATTGTTAAACTTACTTAATGAAAGAATCCACAGTTAGGAGCTATCAAATTGAATTTTGATACCACTTGACATCACGACAGCTTAATAATTGATTTTAGTATGTTTGATCATTATGGAAGGTTAAGTTATGCCTAGAAATTTTTTATCACATCTCATCCCATTGAGTTTGCTAAAGCTTCAACATTTTTGGCCACTATTTAATATGCTATTAAATATAAGCATCTTCCTTTATATGTAGAAGGAGACAATAAGTAAATTATTGATGTTTTCAATAATATCTCACATGAGAAATGCTCTACATAAGTTACGGATATCATTAGTTCTATCCAAACTTTCATCCAATACTTCTTAATGATCTTTATTAGATGGACTCAACGTCAAAACAATCCAATAACTTATAATTTAGTACAATGGATCCTTCTTTATCAAATTACAGGAGACATTAATTTGGATGAATTATCTCTTAACATTCGAAAAAGCTACTAAACAATGATAATTGTATTTTTTAGTAGCAAAAAAGTGCACATAATATTTAAGCACGAGACCAAACATTCACTTAAGGCCAAAAGCATCGATTTTTTCTATGTTTTCATTATTCTTAAAAACATAAGAATCAACTTAGATCTATTCTAATTATTTTTGAACAATTTGTTTTTGAAAACAATGCTTAAAAAACATTGTTCAAACATCTATATTGTTTTTTAAAATAATTTTTTGCTCTAAAAAAACCATATTTGAGTTATATAGCCAAATATGTCTTAAGTTTTTAAATTCTCTTTGTTTGTATTCTTTTTTTCATTGATCTCTAATTTTATTTATGTTTAATCAAATAATTGTTTATGCATATAATTTATATTTAAATTAATTATTATATTTTTGTTAGTTTTTATGTCAGTGGAATTTAAAATTACATTATATATTCTTTATTTATTTATTATTTAGAAATATATATAAATTATTTTATGTTTTGATTTTAGTTAATTATTAAAATATAAAATTTAATGGAATAGTTATTTCATTATTAAAAACAAACATTTTAGAAGAAAATTGAGGATGTTTAAGAAAACACTAAGACACAAAAAATTGATCTAATCAATAGAATCCAATGTATTTCATAGAGTTCGATTTGTATTAATTTTATTAGATTAAATTGATTTTTATTTTTTATGAATCAATTTTATTTATTTTATTTTGATTTTAAAATTTATTCTTATTTTAGCTTATATTCATTATAATTTTAATTCCAATTTAAACCAACTTGTAACTCATACACATGTATTAATTAACTTGTTACGAAAACATAACAAATATTTCAAATACAAATGTACGATTTTGTTTTGGTCATAGTTAAAAAAAGTTAAAAAAATATATTTTTGATTCTCATAATTATTTTGTGAACTTTCCAAATTTTGTTTCATAAGGAAACATTGAAATATAGATATAGGATCCTTTATAAGTAAGGCCCATTATTGTTAAAATTTAGGATCCTCATTTTGTTCGATTGGATGCTAAGTTTTTATTGAGAGTGCTATTGGCTCAATGAATATAGTTTATTATAATGTTTACTAGTGATAGTATACAATCAATATATTAATGAAAATCTTTATATCTAAGCTATTTCTCTATTATTTCATTCGGTCGTATTAAAAATAAAATAAAATTATGTATTAAAAAATAAAATAAGAACTTCAACCAGAACACTCTCCTTCCATGCGACTCCAACGCTCACCAACCCCAACTTGAAATTAAGGAATAGCTGGATCGACCCCCTCAGACTGGTTGGTGAGATCTACTTGACCACGTCATTGCCAGTCATACTTTTATCCTCAAGACCCCAAAGTCTTTCGAAAAATAATAAATAATAAATTATGTGTCTTATATTATTAATATATATAGTTGATTAAAATTTAATAAAAAACAATCGCAAAATAGGATATAGAAGAAGTATTGAAGTCTTTTTCATTAACACATAAACGAAAAAAATAGAAAGAGCCTGGTCAGCATTAACAATCCTCTGGCTTCGATTCCTCGCGTGTTCTGTTTCCATGTGCACTTCGCTTCTCTATTTGAGATATATTTGTAATTTGTTTTACAAATCCACTTGAATTTATAAAGCATTTATTTGGAAATATTGCATTTTCTGTTTGGCAATTTATTTTTTTTGGATTTTAATTGTTTTGTAGTTTTAATAGTATTTCACATTTTTCTCAGCATCCAAACGGAATATTTCTTGATTTTTGATGGTTAAAATAGCACAATTTAATGTTTTCTTTGTTTAGGCGAACCTGATCTGATTTACATTTTTTCTTCAATGCACGTGAGCTAAATCATGCTTTGGTTTTTTTTATTTTTTATTATTCTGAAGTTATTCGGAAGATTGGTGTAGTTTTTGTTCGATACGTGAAGTCGAGTTTTTGTAGAAAGTAAATGGAGGCCAGAGTTGTGCAGAGTTCGAAATTTCCGACTTGGATTGAATCGGAGAAAGCTGCGAGGAGATCGAGTGGTTCGATACGATTTTCTCGCAGACTGAAGGAGCAGAAAGAGCTTCAGGTGCTTGTTTCAGCTCAGCCTCCTAACTCAAGATTGTCTAATCGGCAAAGAGATGTCGCTTTGGAGGTTTCCTGCTCCTACAAGAAGTTTCCAGGTAAATTGCAATGCATTCAATCCTTCATTTGACCTTACTGTTCTCCTTTATGTAAGGATCTCGCTGAAATACACTACTTTTGAAATTTCCAACATTATTTTCATACTAAACAATTTTTTTAGATTGGTCTGTGAGAGGGAATTTTTAAAGGCAGGGGGAAAAAAAGAAAAAAACAGAGACCTTCAATTTTCATGGTGGGTGATAAATATGTTTATATCAGAACCGGCCAAACCCCAGGCAATATAGCAATTGCCCAACGCCCTTCTTGTTGTTTTTTTTTTTTTAAATAAAAATGTTAGAATTTTATTAATAAATTACACTAAGAAATATAAAAACTGGATAATTACACTAATAAATTTATGTCATAATTATTTTTAATTTTAATTATTTTTTTAATAATAATGAATTAATTAATCGTAAATACATTTTTGCAATGATATTATGTTATGCAATCTAATTATATTTTTTTTTTGTTACTTCCAAATTTTTTCATCATAAACATAAATAATAAGTAAAATATTATTAACAATAGGACATTTGAATCAATTCGTGTAAAATATTATTAACAATAGGACATTTGAATCAATTCGTACAAGGCAAAGAACCCATATAGTGTATACTAAACAATCCAAGCTGAGAGTGAAAATTAAAATGAGAAACTAATGTATTGTATGTTCATATACAATAGTATGTACCAGTGCATGAGTATTTATAGAACTAAATGTACTTGGCCTCACTCTTGTACTAAGCTAGACCTCTAGTAGTAGGCTTAGTAGGTAGTTAAGTAGTATGGTATGTCTAACATCCCCTCAAATTGATGGTGGTAGAACAATCGTCAATTTGACTTATAAAGAGCAAAATCAAGTGCCAATAGCCACCACTGATTTGGAGCAAATGAAGTAAATCCTTTAACTCATCACTTCATAGTCCAACATATGCTAAGTGATCCAGATTGCATAGAGAAAAAAAAAGTGAGGTAAAAAGGATCTAAATCTTGCCCAACACACATGATCAAATCTTGATAAGAAACAACCACTTCAATGGAAAAATTATTCTGTAACCCTAACCGTAAGGGAAGATCCATGACATGAGTCAAAGAGAAACTACAATAGGCTACTTCAAGTACAAGCCTATACTGAGCATCAGGTCCAAATCTCACTAATTGAGAAGAAATATTAGAAAAAGTTGAAGTAAAGCTCCAACACTTGGCATTGCCATTAGGCTAGTCCATATCTCAAATTCAAAATTAAGAACTTGAGTTTGGGGAAGAAAAGCAAGAGAAATAGGAACAAAAGATATCAATAGTCCTTTCCATACTTTACGCTAAGGTGAGTGAAAATAATTGTTTACACGAGCAATAAATTTATATGATGAGATTTCTAAGCCAAAAGATCAAAAGGAGGTAGCAGAATTGATTGTAAAAATTCATATGAGATTGAAAAAGAATTAGTAGAATCAACATTGTTCACAGATAAAGTATGATGAAGTTGCATCCAATTGATCAATTTATGAGCCAATAAATCAAAAGTAGGTGGAGCAGAATTTATCAAACTAGAAGGTAAATCCTCGATTCAAAAAAATCTTACGTAGGATGACTAGATGAGTACACATACTCATACAAAAAGTCGTATAGCTCAATACAAGCTAGACAATTAGAATCAAAACCGGAGTTCTCATAATCATTTGGCTTCTATTCTACGATTGACTCTGATTTTGAAACACTGTTCAAATTCTCATTAAATTTGAAAGCTTTGCTTTTAACACAATTAATACAAGACTTTGTATTCCTACGTAGTTTCTCTGAAAAGCATGATTCCGCAACAAATAAATCTAATGAAATGACTTTGATTTCGTAACTGCCACATAGACAAAGCTTCATTTACGGATCTACTTTTGGAGAAAATATTGTTCAACGAGGAAGAAATTATGAGAGAAACACAAAAAGCAAGTGCTGGTAACAACAAAACTATGAACAATTTGATTTGTAGCAGAATTTAGAGAAAATAACAAAATTGATAAGTTTCAATCAACTTGATTTGAAACTTAGATTTATTCTAATGCCAAATTAACTGTAATTGGTAAAAATTCAGAAGATTTGATTACTTGAAAAGCAAATACGAGTAAGAAAGTGAGAGGAAAACCTCGTAGCTTCATCGGAAGTTTTATAATGATAAAGAAAGATCAGATAAGGAAAATATTGTAATCATGATAGGAAATTCAATGGTTATTCATTGTTTGGAAGGTATAAAAATTACTAAGAACATGAGAGAAAACCTTGAGATATGAATTTTATCAAATCGGTAGCAGACTTTAATTCTCCCAAGATCGATGAAGCTCACTGAGCTTCATGGCTCTGATTTAATACCGTATTTAACTGTTAGTTTTCTAATAGAAATGACCAAAATGATATAAATGTTAACGGAACTAAACGTTGGGGCATTTTTGCTACCGTCCAAAACTTTAGAGACAAGAAACATATTTAAGCCTCTCAGTTATGGAGGTTGGTTGCAGGTTTTTGAGAGCAGTAGCAAAGAAATTTCTTTCTGCTTTTACTTCATCTCAACAATTATCTGGTTCAATGAATTCATTTGTGTTTGCTTCTATATCTAATTGGGTGAAAAATGGAATAGATTCTTGTGAAATTTCAAATGTAGTGATAAAGTATCTTAGAAGGTGTCAATAAGGTCATCTTACAAATGAAACAGTTTGTCTCTGCTGTTATGCCTTAAAAAAATTTATTTGATTCTGTTTTATCATGCTGATGGATGCACATGTCTCTATGGAATGTAATGACTTTTCATTTTCGGTGTTGACTCTTCTCTTAATATCAATGTTATAGGGTCATTACTGGAATCTGGAAGCTATCGTGCACCTTTTGACGAAGGTCTAATCTTGAAGGTACATCATTATGTTATTCTGTTTCTGATTTAACTTTGACTATTGAGTCTGCAGTGGACATGATTTATTTTTCTTGTAGTTTTAGCATCCACCTCTACTAAATGATTCTTTGAACTGTACCTTAAGGAATGAAAGGAAAGAAATTTCATCTTCCTATCAAAAGGAGAAAAGTTCAGTGTTATATTGTTGGCATGGTTAGCTTTCAAATATTCATCTTAGTGCATTTTTTATAATAAAAAAAGAAAAAATTGCAGAGTAAATCAGAAGAGACTGAGCCATATTTATGTGGGCGCTGCATATATCTTGTCGGTCAGTCTTTTTATTTTCACTTTTCTTATCATCAGTATTTGATATATAGGTATTCATTTTTATTGGTGATTATAATGCAGGTATGATGGGTTCTGGTAAAACAACAGTGGGCAAGATTTTGTCACAAGTTCTTGGTTATTCATTTTTTGATAGGTTTGTACTTTACTACTTTTGTTTGTCTTACCTTGGAAAATGTTCAAGGCCAAATATAATCTTTGATAGAGCAAGAGGATTTATGAATTAAAAAAATTTATTCAAGAAAGCTCATCCGTTATCTTTCTTCCATTTATCATTCTTCCTAAGGTTCAGTGCTACCTAAATAACTTAGTTCCCAAGGCAAAAAAAGATTTCTGGGAGCTTTAGCAACGTGAACTGTGGACTGATAGTTCAAAAGTCTAAACCTGGTTACTGGTCTAGCATATGTTTATATTTAACAGATAGTTGGGCTTCCTGTTGAATACTTTTCCTTTTGGCCTGTTTATGGATGCTTCATGCCTCAGTGATGTGTTGGTAGAGCAAGAAGCGGGTGGTACTTCTGTAGCTGAAATTTTCAAGCTATATGGGGAGGGCTTCTTCAGAAAAAAAGAGGTCAGTTGTGGACTTTGATATTATTTCTTCAGTTTGGGGATTGTATGTTTTTCGGGTTCAAGAAACTGTAGATAGTAGGTGTATGACTGGTAAAGTAGCATATACCTTTTTTATATACATTTTGAGAAAAACCAAAAAGGTGAAAGCTTTCCTAAGAAAGCTCTACGGTTAATCAGAAAGGCAAAGAAAATGAATGAGAAAGGAAGATGGCATGACTGAATGAACTTTCATTAAACTTTCTGAATGAATACAATGAATGCTATACATGCCTATTTATAGGCTTACACCACGTCTAAACAAACTGAGCATCACATGATTCATTCGTGTAACTAACTAGACTAACGCAGCAAGTAATCATTAATCATCTAACAAATTGAGGCTGATGTGGAACCTTGACTAACATCACTTGTAGCACTAGTGTTAAGCCTCAGATGTGATTTACTTATGCTAGGAGGAGGGGTAATTTTGAGAATAATCAAAGTGGATGAAGTGGTGTATGGTGTGTGTGGGGTCCCATTATAGCATTCTATTTAGGAAGTTTGTTAGGAATTTTACATGTAGGAGTCAGTTTGTTACGTTAAAAGGGATGGTAGGAGGTGTGGGGGGATCATTGAGTGATTGTATGAGCTTAGCTCTTTGGAGAGTCTCCAAGGCTCTCGAATGCTTGGGATAAGCTGATGTAATTCCTCAATTTTATTAATGAGAAATCAACCACCATTACATTTTAGAATCATTGTTGTGTTTCTGAATTCAATTTTGAAAGTTCCTACTGCTAACTAAGTTCATAACAAACTTGGTATCAAAGCCGTTGCTATTGGGTAAATGGCAAAAACTGCTAATCAATGAATAAAGGTCATGGAGGAAGTGATTGGGATTGTGTAGGGAGAATAAGAGAAGATAGGGCGTGATGTTGGAGGGTTGAAGGATGAAATACAAACCATAACTCAGCAAATGAATTAGCAAGAGATCTTATGCCATGCAACTGTCAAAAATAAGTCAAGAATGTTGTATGAAAATGACCGAATGATTTGGTCTTATGATTTCTTTTTAT
Source organism: Hippophae gyantsensis (assembly GCA_030763125.1). Taxonomy (NCBI): domain Eukaryota; kingdom Viridiplantae; phylum Streptophyta; class Magnoliopsida; order Rosales; family Elaeagnaceae; genus Hippophae; species Hippophae gyantsensis. The sequence goes on along the minus strand of CM061031.1, from coordinate 35,031,921 downwards.
TTATAGTTTACAAAATACAACAAACCTACAAAATATAACAAAACTGTTTATGGACAGCTTTGGACAGCTGTTTATGGACAGCCATGGATTGCTGTCTATGGACAGCCATGGATTGATGTCTATGGACAGCTATGGACAATTGTTTATGGATAATTATTTACAGCTAAAAATGACTATGGACAACAGCTGTGTACAATATATAAATATGGACAAAAAATTACAACAAAGCTGTTATGGACAGTTAAGTTGTCAATGGAACACATCAAAGCTGTTATGGATAGCTACTCTGTCCATTGATAGCCCCCCCTTAAATTGATGCAGGTTGATCAACAAGCATCAATTTGCGACTTAGGAAGCAATGTCGATGACGAGTGAGAGACTTGATGAAGATATCAACAATTTGTAGTTCAGTGGAAATATGTGAAAGAGTGATAACACGAGTTTCAAAGGCTTTACGGATAGAGTGATAGTCGACTTCAATATGCTTTGTGCGCTCATGATAGACAGGATTGATCGTAATTTGAATAGCACTTGTATTATTGGAATGTAAAAGTGTAGGATCGATCCCAGAGAAGTCTAACTCAACTAGCAAACCTCGAAGCCAAATAATTTCGGAACAAGCAAGAGACATTGCTCGATACTTAGATTCTGTAGATGACTTAGAAACTCTGTCTTGTTTCTTACTTTTCTAGGAGATCAATGCATCACCTAAGAACATGCACCAACCAGTGATGGAGCGATGTGCATCAACACAACCAGCCCAATCAGCATTGCTATAAGCAACAAGATGAAGAGAATTGCCTGAAGGAAAGAATAAGCCACGGACAGAAGTGCCCTGAACATAGCGTATGATCCGACAGACAGCAACCAGATGAAGATGACGAGGAGACTAAAGAAATTGGCTGACTTGTTGTACAGTAAAATAAATATCTGGTCTAGTGATGGTGAGATAGACAAGGCTACCCACCAATTTCTGATATAAGCTGGGATCAACAAATCACCTTCCTCTTTGCGAAGCTTGACATTTAATTCCATGAGAGTATCAACAGAGGTAGCTTCCTGCAATTCAGCTGTAGTCACCAAAACACTAGCATATTTGTGTTGATTGAGGGAAATACCAGAGGGGTTACGATGCACCTTAAGACCAAGAAAATATGTAAGAGACCCAAGATCCTTCATATGAAAGGATTGTGAGAAATGGGTCTTGAGCTGTACAAGTAAAGTAGAATCAAAACCAGTGATCACAATATCATCAACATAAACCAAAAAGACAACAATACTCATGTTTGATTTTCGAAGAAACAATGAAGTGTCATACTTGCTCTGCGTGAAAGAAAATTGTAATAAAGTGGTTCAAAAATTTTCAAACCATGCCCGTGGAGCTTGTTTAAGACCATAAAAAGAGCGACGAAGTTTACACACATTGGATGTCGGAGAGGAAAACAACCCTGGAGGTGGTTTCATATAAATGCATTCTTTAAGATCTCCGTGAAGAAAAACATTCTTAACATCCATCTAATATAGTGGCCAATCATTGGAAGCAACAAGAGCTAGAATCGTTCGAACAATAGTCATGTTAGCCACAAGAGCAAAGGTCACCTCATAATTAACACCATATTCTTGTTTGTTTCCAAGGACAACAAGTTGAGCTTTATAACGATCCAAACTTCCATCAGAGCGAACCTTGACTGAGTAAACCTATTTGCAACCTAGAGGAACTATAGTGGAAGGACAAGACTCAATGTCCCAGGTGTGATTGGCCTCAAAAGCAACAATTTCTTCCTGCATAGTTTGGCACTAACAATCATGCTTGACAACATGTGAGTAGCATGTGGGAATATCAAAATTGGACAATGCAGTAGTAAAAGCTGAAATAAAATTGCCAGAAGAAAAACCATACCTATCAGGGGGTACAGACACTCGAGAAGAGCGACGTACCAAAGGCTCTGGAGGTGTTGCACCTGACTGACTCTAGTGTATGTTAGGATCAGATATCGGGTGAGCCACCAGAAGAGACTGTGGGCAGGATTATCTTGTATACACCATTCTTGGTTTGAAGCGAGAACTATTTTGAGGAAGAGTTAAGAACTGGTGCTCAAAGGAAGAAAGGACTACAGTAGAAGAAGAGGGCACAGAAGACACAGGAAAAAATGTTGATTTTCAAAGAATATAACATTCTTAGAAATGCGTGTACGATGTAATGTAAGATTATAGCAAACAAATCCCTTTTGACACATTATATCCTAAAAATGCACATCTAACAGATTGAGTAGATAATTTATTTTGCTCATGAGGTGGTAAATGAACAAAACATACACAACCAAAAATACGAAGATTATCATAATTAAGTTGCTTAGTAAACAAGCGAAAATAGGGAGATTCCATGTGCAAAACTTGAGAAGGTAAACGATTAATCAAGTGAGTAGCAGTCTTTAGAGCCTTAACTTAGAACATGGATGGAACAGAAGATTCTAACAAGAGAGTACGTACCATATCAAGAAGATGGAGATTTTTGCGCTCAGTTACTCCATTTTGTTGAGGAGTAGCAGAACATGAATGTTGATGGATAATACTTTTAAAAGCCAAAAATACTTGAAACTCAGTGGACAAATATTCACCACCAGAATCTGTGCGAAATGTCTTAATATTTGCAAAAAATTGATTTTCAACATATGCTAAAAACTCGGTGAAAGTACGAAAAACTTCAGATTTAGAGCGAAGAAAATAAACCTAAATGAATCTGTTATGATCATCAATGAAAGTTACATAGTATTTAAATTTTTCATGTGTAGTAATCAGGGAAGGTCCCCAAACATCACTATGAATAGGATCAAAGCAGTGAGAAGCTCTACTAGCATGCAAAGAAAATGGAAGAGTTTTGTTTTTACCAAGTTTACAAGAATCACACTCAAAAGGTGAAGAAAAATGTTCTTCATTACCAAGAAGCTCGAGTTCAATATATGAGATAAAACTTGAGTATTGGGATGGCCTAAACAACGATGCCACACCATACTTAGATCAGGAATATTATTACAAGCAAAAGACTCAATAGAAGGAATTGGATAAAGTGCTGGAATAGGTAAAAGTAATGGAAACAAATGTCCCACTTTAAGTCCCTTCGCGATCGACTCTCTTGTTACCTGGTCTTGCACAACACAACCATCACCAGAAAAGTTAATAACACAATTGTTATCAACTAATTGACCAATAAAAATGAGATTTGTAGAAAGTTGAGGAGCAAAAAACACATCAATAAATGTAGAAGTATTTCCAATAGCTTTGATTGACAAAGAACTGTCATTGGTAGTCTGAATAGTAGATTGGCCAACATAAGGCCGAACATGAAACAAAGTTGTGGGAGTATTTGTCATATGATTAGAAGCCCTTGAGTCTACATACCAAAGTGTAGTAGAATTTTTACCTTGAAATCCCATTATAGATAATGTCGAAATTAGCATTTGTTGCACCATTTCAGGAGTGCAGTAAGTTGCTGCAGAAGGTGGAAGATTAAGAAAAACATTTAAGGAAGACACATGTGCTACAATAAGTGCTACTGGACGAACAGCAGAAGTCTGAAATGCTTGGGCTTGACGATTCTAGGGACGAATATGACATTTTTTGATAATATGACCCTTTTTCTTGCAATAAGAACAATATTTTTAGGACAATTGATAGCAATATGCCCATATTCGCAGTAGAAACATTGTAGATTTTTAGAAGGCATGGGTGATCCACGCCCTTGAGCTGCATAAGTCATAGTTGTCGTCGTGGAACTGCCATAAGATTGTTCCAGAATAGCTTGAGTACTGAGACATTGTTCGCGAAATAACTCACCAAAACAAATATCCAGAGAAGGAACAAGAGATCTGTTCAATAGAGAAGAGCGAACTGATTCATATTCTGGGCGTAATTTCATAAGAAATTGATCACGCTAACTAATTCTGTCTATCATGAGCGCACAAAGCATATTGAAGTCGACTGTCACTCTATCCGTGAAGTCTTTGAAGCTCGTGTTATCACTCTTCCACATATTTCTACTGAACTAGAAATTGTTGATATCTTCACCAAGTCTCTCACTCGTCATCGACATTGCTTCCTAAGTCTCAAATTGATGCTTGTTGATCAACCTGCATCAATTTGAGGAGGGTTGTCAATGGACAGCTTAGCTATCCATAGTAGCTTTGTTGTGTTCCATTGACAACTTAGCTGTACATTAGGGGTGTCCATGGTCTGGTTCGGTTTTGCCTAAAAAAAATTTAACCAAATCGGACCGTTCATATAGTTGAAACCGAACCGGACCATTCGGCTATCTAAAATGTTAAAACCGAACGGTTTGGTCCGATTTGGTTAACGGTTTTTAACAATTAATAATAAATAAATATGATTGAGTTTAATATGATATAATTTAATAGGATGCAATCAAATATAATGCTCATTTATAATCATACATAGATAGATATTATTGTTAAATACATAAATAAGATGTTATCAAAATCTAAAATAAAAAAAAGATTAGACATGAAGAAATGAATTCCAAATATCTCATTTACAAAGAATTCTTAAACATATACAAACATCAAAACTCACAATCAACAACAATACATCATTAGATAATAATATTTAAAACTTACCCATTATTAATCATCAACGATCATTGTAGTGTCTTTAATGAACTTTACAATAAACAAAATCAACATCTTCATAAATATCTAGGTCATCATTGTATTCTCAGTAGAGGACATTGTCATTATTAATGGAAGAACGAAACCAATTTTGACTACATACTAATGTCTACTATTTTAGGATTCAAAGAACTCCTAAATGGATCAAAATCATCTCGCAATGTTAAAAGTGATTACGATGCAACAGGTTGAAACTTGAATTGCTAACACATCACGTGCGATGAGAGAGATGATAGGAAACCTAAAAGAATTTGCCTCTACCATTTTAATATATCAAACTTATCCAACATGACATTTTCACATTGGGGTGTTCAAATATTTCTCAACCTCGGTTTTCAACTCCAAAGTATTTTTCTCCTCTACTCGTTTAAGACACTTAAAGTTTCTTGCTTCTTCAGACGAAGGAATCCTTCCTATTACATCTTGTGATTGAGTCACATTAGATTGAAAATCTTTTCCATGCACTAACATATAGTAAGCTTTGAACAGATCCATAAAAGTATTTTTGACATTATCTCTCAATTTTTAAACAATTTCTAAATCATAAATCTCTTCAAATAAGAATTCCAAATACTCTAACATATATAGAATATAAATTAGTACATATTCTTAACATATTAAAATATTACTTTTTGTACTTTTTGTTCTTTTTGCAATCTATAATAATATTAATTTAAACATTGTTTATGTACATTTTAAAAATTAAGAACTAATATGATTTAATAAGAACCTATAAAACAAAAACACCATAATTTATGTACATTTTATGACAAAAATACAGATTATATATAAATCATATATAAAAATTTATATTAACAAATCATGTTAATAAAAAAACACATTTAATTGTAAAGATCAATGTATTCTGTGAACTGTGATTATACTAAGGCAATTTGTAAAGATCAGATTTCAGACTAACAAAAAAATGACATACCATTCAGATTTCAGAGTTCAGACTAACAAAAAAATGACATATCATTTAGATTTCAGACTTCAAACTTCAGACTTACCATTCAGTTTATTCAGGAAAAAACTACTACCAGACTACCAATACATGAATTTAAGCTCCAAGTTTAATTAACTTTCTAGATCAAACAAATATTGATAACAATTTGATGGGAATTGGAATCAGATCCATGAAAATAACTCTACCTTCTAACGATCATGATGGGTATAAGAAGGTGGAATGCATCCCGATGATTATAATTAGCTTAAAGCTGAAAAATGAGTTATGCGGATATGTATACGTATTCTTGATGACATAGATTTTTTATTCTCGAGGTGCACTGTACCTCTTGAAATTCATAATCATCAAACATTAATAAAATAAACTATATATATTTAATCTATAAAGAGAACTTAATCAAAATAATTAAGCTTTAAAGGAGGGGCAACATACGAACAATTTAACTGAAGTTATAAGTTCTAACAGTATTAATTAGTTTTCATTTTCCACCATTTAAAAAAAAATGAACTCTGTGAGAAAAAATTGTTCAAACTTCAGAGTTCACATTTCAGAGTCTTCAGACTAACAAAAAAACGACATACCATTCAGATTTTAGAATTCAGACTTCAGACTTAACATTCAGTTTAATCAGGAAAAAACTACTACCAGTTACTGCAGTCATGAATTTGAGCTCCAAGTTTAATTAACTTTCTAGATCAAACTAATACTGATAACAATTTGATGGGAATTGGAATCAGATCCAACAGGCAAAAAATAACTGAAGATCATGATGGGTATAAGAAAGGTGGAATGCATCCTGATGATTATAATTAGCTTAAACTGAAAAATGAGTTATGTAGATGTACATATTCTTGATGACATAGATTTTTCATTCTCGAGGAGGTAGGCACTGCATCTTTGAAATTCATAATGATCAAACATTAATAAAATAAACTATATATATTTAATCTATAAAGAGAACTTAATCAAAATAATTAAGCTTTAAAAAAGGAGACAACATACTTAACAATTTAGCGAAGTTATAAGTTCCAATGATTAATTAGTTTTCACTTTCCACCATTTAAAAAAAAAAATGAACTTGCATGAAAAAAATGTTCAAACTTGAGTCCACGGTTCGAGTCTTAAGCTAACAAAAAAACGACATACCATTGATTTCGGACTTAGACTTCGGACTAACAAAAAAATGACATACTTATTCAGATTTTCGATTCGTAACAAAAAACGACATACCATTCAGATTTCAGACTAACAAAAAAATGATATACTATTCAAATTTCAGAGTTCAAACTTCAAACTAACAAAAAAACGACATACCATTCAGATTTCAGAGTTCAGACTTCAGACTTACCATTCAGTTTATTCAGGAAAAAACTACCTTGACTACCGTACTACCGGACCGGTACTCGGTAGTATTAGACCACATACCTATTTCGTGATTTTCGTCCATTGTTGTCGCGACACGGCGCGACGCGAGGAGAGGTGGTTAGTTGTTGGTGGAAGACGACGCGAGGAGAGGTGGCTAGTTTGGTTGAAGTAACGTGTGGAACAATGGCTAGGCATTGGTGGAAACGCGAGCGGTGGTTAGGCTGGTGGAAGCAACACGAGGAACGGTGGCTGGTGCGGTGAAGCGACGACGGCCAAACCCGAGCGTAGACGAAGAAGTGGCGAAAGCAGAGCGTAGACGGCGAAGTAGTGAAGCGGCCTTGAGAGAAATGAAGCTGATTTCTAGGGTTAGGGTTAGGGTTAAGCGTTAACGAGTTACGGCTTAACCCTAAACTCGAAAACAAAATATATATATATCCCGGTTTATAATATTTTAAATAATAAAAATTATTTATTTAATAAAACCGGTCCGGTCCGGTCCGACCGGTTTATAATATTTTATAACTGGACCGGACCGTTTTAAAATCGGTTTTATTTAATACGGATCGGATCGGACCGTTTCATTTACAAAACTGCTCGGTTTGGTCCAGTTTGGACCGGTTTTTCGGTTTAAACCGGTCCGGCCCGATTTTTGGACACCCTTACTGTACATAACAACTTTGTTGTAATTTGTTGTCCATATTCATTTAGTTGTACACAACTGTTGTCCATAGTCATTTTTAGTTGTAAATAATTGTCCATAAACAGCAATCCATGGTTGTCCATAGACAACTTTGTTGTATTTTGTAAAGTTTATAAATAGAAAGAAATCATAAGACCAAATCATTTGGTCATTTTCATACAACATTCTTGACTTATTTCTGACATGATATCAAAGCTGTCCATTGGCAACAACATCTACCAGTAAGGAAAAAGAGATAATAGTACAAAGCCCTATAAGTGAATACTACCATGGAAGTCTGCAATGAGCTGGAGACTCAAGTAACTCCTTGAACGTGCGACATGATTTTTGATTTCGAAAATTAAATATGCCTTTGTTTGACGATAGTAATCCCGATGGGTGGATCATGAGAGCTGAGAGGTATTACGCCTTTCACCGAATGACTAACAAAGAGAAGCTCGAAGCGACTATCATGAGCTTCGAAGGTGATGTGTTACTCTAGTATCAGTTTGAAAATAAGAAAGGGATTTGCGTCATGGGAAGAGATGAAGGTAATGATCCTCAAACTATTCCGATCAACACAAAGTGAGTCACTCTATGAACAATGGTTGGCATTAGAGTAAGAAGGAACGATGAAGGATTATCGGTGAAAATTTATTGAGCTTTCTGCGCCACTAGAGCAAATTTCTGAGGAGCTTGCCATGGGAAACTTCATTAATGAGCTTAAACTAGAGATCAAGGTGGAGTTGAGAATTTTAGGGTCAAATATGTTGGATCGGGTTATGGACTTGGCCCAAATGATAGAAGAGAAAAGAGTAATCGCGAACAACTCTAGGGTTTTTGGTAAATTCCATGAAACTAAAACGATCCTGGGTATACGCAATCCCCAAGTCTCAATGTCAAGTCTCGAAAAATGGATACGTGAAATATGAAGGGGGTAAATTTTAAAAATATAATTAAAAGAAATTCAAAAGATTTATTTAATAAAAATTCAATTTAATTCGGGATATCCTTATTTCAAAATATAATTTAACAAAACTATTTAAATTACAAATCATAAAATACATATATTAGAAATATGATTCATTTTTACATCATATCTCAACATTTAGACCAAATAAAGGTTACAAAATGAAATACAAATTTGTAACCTGAAGTTCTCTTCTTTTTCCTCGTTTTTGAGTTGTGCACCACTTTGTCAAATTTTAATTTGGAGGTAAGGGGAAAATAGGGTGAGTTACACGTAACTCAATAGGAATATCTATTATACATTTCTAACAAATAATCATGCATGATGTTTATTAACAAATAAGAAAGTTTGTCAATCTAGAAAGGAAGTTAGGGTCGAATAAGAGTTGTAAGGTTGTTATAGAAGCCGCACCAGAAAGGGAAAAAAGGAGGGTAAGTCTGGATAGGTCATACCAAGATAAAATGGCCAACAAGAACAAGCGCTTCATTCTCAATCACAGGGTAAGTGGACAATGGTTTGGGAACAGGGGACCTTGGGTAACTGTCTCCCTTCAAGCAGTATTGAGGATGGAGGATGAACATAATGTTAGGTGGATACAGAAAAATGAGGACCTCCCTTAGGGACACATCTAAGTGGTGTGCTTTTCATAAAAATATAGGCCACTAGACGCGAGATTGTTGGCATCTGAAAGAGGAAATAGAGGATTTACTATCTAGGGGGTATCTAGGGGATCTCGTCGAAAACAATAGCAGGGGAGTTGATAGACAGCCCAAACGCCAAACGTTAAGGCTACTTGCTCCACCTGGTAGTGGGACAGGCCCACATAATGAGTCTACTATGAGGATCATCCATACTACACATGGAGGGCTCGGGCTCAATGGGGCATCTAATAACTCGCACAAAAGATACGGCCATGTAACATTGGATTGGTAGCAAGACACACATAGAGATGAGTTATCACACCAAATAATTGGGACGGATGATAAAGAGGCATGTATTTTAGAAAGTAAAGATTGAAGCCATGTAAGTTCTGCTGCAGCAATAGCTACTCATATTTAGTCTTAGTGCTCAATCGAGCCATGTGGGTTGTTTCTTTGCAAATCAATTCACAAAATTGGCTCATAAAAATACACAAATGCCTGAAGTGGAACTTCTGTCATCACTACAAGATGCCCATTCAACATAAGCAAATGCAATAAGAGCTAATTGAGTTGATTTCTTTAACTCAAGTAGGATACCTTTGAGATACCTTAATATGTGTTTAGTAGCAGTCCAGTGTGTAAATGGTTGGGGAGGCCATGTATTGACAAACCTTTTTGACTGTAAAGGCCAAATCAAGTCTTGTAATTGTAGCATATTGAAGGCTTCTAATAATACTTCGATATAATGTAGAATTATCAAAAGAATTCACCATAATTAGCTGACAAAGAAACACATGTACACATAGGTGTGGAGCAAAGGTTTGGCATCTACTTGCTGAGACTTGGTTAAAAAAATCCATAATATACTTTCATTGATTCAAAAATAGATTACCATTTGCAAGTTGAGTGACACCAATGCCCAGAAAAGAATGAGGCATATCCAAATCCTTGAGAGAAAAATTTGCATCCAATAGTTTGATTATTTGTTGAATCTCAATAAGATTGGAACTAGTAAGAATTATATCAACATAAATCAAAATGTAGACAACAAAAAAGGAAGAGATCTTAAAAAACAAATGAGACATTGGCCTTGGATTGTTGAAAACCAAGTTGAATAAGAGTTAAACTACGCTTGCCAAACCAAGCTCTTAGAGCTTGTTTCAAGCCATAAATGGCTATGCAGCTTGCAAACATAATTTGGATGTACATTATCAACAAATTTTTCAGATTGCTCTATGGATTATTCTTTTTCCAAAACACCATTTAAGAAGACATTATTGACATTAATTTGCCTAAGAATCCAACTTGATGCCAAAGCAACGGTAAGAATGACCCTTATTGTTGCAAATTTGACCACTAGACTGAAAGTCTCAAAGAAGTCAAAACCAAGTTACTACCCTTAACTTAAGCTTGTCAATGGTTTGTATAAGAGTTGTTTAACTGTAAACACTCATTTACTACCCACAACCTTTCCCTTTTTATGTAGGCCACGTTTGACTTTTGATTAAGCCATTGAATTCTAGCTGCATTGATTTATACCACCCCTCATGTTTTAATGCTTGACTAACTATTCTTGGCTCAGTCTATCTAGATTGGCTGAATACACCTTGGGCTTGTAAGTACCATCTTTATTTCTAGTTATTATAGGGTGAATATTAAGAATAGGAAGAGAATATTTTTCATTGGACACATGAGGATCATGCTCAACTTCATCATAAGATATTATAGGAATTGAGTGTGAATGAGACGCAGACACTGAGTGACAAGGAGAAGGACTGAGAGAAAATAGAAGCTTTAGGAACTTGGATTGTTGTGTTCTGATGACACTGTATTTGAGGACTAGATAATGGTGACAAGTCATTAGGTATTGTGGATGCAAAAGAAACAGGTAGGACAGACTGTGTTGGAGTGACTTTGTGTAGAATAGGTAATGGAGCTGAGCATTGTCCAGTGGACAATAGAGTACCCCTCAGAACAAACAGAAGAATACAAAGGATAAGGAAATGAACTTTCATCAAAAACATGTCTGGAATTGTATACCCTGCCATCAATGTTAAGATATTTGTCACCTTGGTGAATAGGACTATACCCTATGAAAATACGAGTAGATTTAAAATTCAACTCGTGAGAGTTATAAGGCTTTAATAAAGGGAAGCACTTACACCGAAAAGAAAGTAGAATAGAATAGTTTGGTTTAACAAAGTGTAGAGCCTCAAAAGGACTAATTAGACATGAGTGTTGTAGACAGTTTATTAATAAAAAAGGTAAAAGAAAATAATGCTTCATCCCAAAATTTAATTGGTAGATGAGCTTGAGTTAATAAAGTGAGTCCCATTTCAACAACATGAAGATGTTTTCTTTCTGCAAGTCCATTTTGCTCTGCAATATGGGGACATGACACATGCCTTGCTATACCGAAGGTATTTAACAAATGTGTGAGGCCTTGAAATTCATCTCCACCATCAAACTACATGATTTTAATTTGTTTACCAATCAATTTTCAGCATGAGCTTTGGTCTTTGAATAACAGAAAAGCATCTTTAACATCAGATTTAAATTTAAGGAAATAGATCCGAGAAAATCACGTGAACTCGTTAGTAAAGTGGACATACCACTTATAACCATGAAAGGACTGAAGTGGGGCTCGAACCCAAACATCTGTGTGTACTATATGTAAAGGTTCTAGCTCTTTTAATGCTAGGAGGAAAAAGAATTTTATGACTTTTTCCAAGTTGTCAAGCTTCATAGAGAACATGCAATCTGGAAACAACTACATTCACATTAACAGAATTCAAAGCAAGATTTATAATATGAGAAAAGATGGATTACCCAATCTCCTATGCCTGGTATTTGTATCAATCTATTTGTGTGTATAGAATGCTATCTTTTGGTCCAAAAGGCTCAGCCTATTTACAAAATGAGTAGATGACTTATTTGTACTACATAGAGAAAAGAAACAACACTAGATCCTGAACTTCAAGGCTGGATTTTTGGTGAAGACTCAGTAAGAGAGAAATCAAAAAGATAAGAGTCCATTGTTAACATGGCCCCTGAGCAGCACTTCCTTTGTCTGCTGATCCTCGACAAAATACGAATTAGAGTGAAACTCAAAGAATACATGATTATCACATGCAAACTTAGACACACTTGAGATATTTTTTGCCACATAGGAACATGAAGCATATCTTTTGAAATGAAAGTTCTAGCGAGTCTATTGAGAGAAGGCTGAAGTACATGTATGAACAATATTCATTCCAGAACCATTGTCTATGTGAAGTTGTTCCGAGCTTGGGTATTCAGATTTTGTAACAAAATTACATGGATGAGCTGTGACATGGTGTGGCTTCTGAGTCCACATACCAGCATGGATAAGAAACAACATCAGGTATTGGAAGAAAAGTTTGTGTGAGAGCAGAATTTTGAGATTGTGAAGACTGATTAGAAGAAAGTTGAGGTTGTGAATGAGAAGTGTTTCCACTCGAAAGGAGCCTGAGAGCCTAATCGATTTTGATTGTTAGAACTAGAAGATGGCCAGAAATTTTGATCAAATCTATACTGACTTTGCCACAAGGTGACCTTTTTGCCACACAGTTGGCACTGTGACCGATTATAGTTGTTGAAATATCTACCATGGTCTCTTCCTCTAAAGTAATAATTAAACCGATCTCTATTAATGTTAGATTGGCCTTGAAACTATGACTGAGGATGATTAGAAATTTTTTGTTAAAGTCGTGCTAGAACACTTGAAGCCTTGTATTGATCATGCTTCTGAGCCAGATTTGTAGCTAGTAGTAACAATTCCTTCTAAGAATCATGAAGTTCCAGTATTGCACTTTTCTAACTGTCAATATATCAGTCTTGCCTGAAACACTTGCATGAACTGCATCATATAGTCTCTATCAATTCCATTTAGTATAGAGCAAACTTGATCTGTTTAAGATACAGTATAACCACAAGCTGCTAATTGTCTTACAATATCCTTTATCCTCATCACATACTCAGTTATACTGACTGATCCATTCTTAATGTTACTTAACTCAGACTTATACTGAATTTTTTTGGCACTAGAGTGAGAAGCAAAGGAACCTTCATTGCTGTGATTAATCAAAAACAGATCATTTGACCTTGTTTGGTCCTATACATATAATCAACACTAATCTTTCCATCATCTGAGTATTTGAAGGACATTTCTTAGATCTAAGAACGCACTCTTCCAGATCATAGTTTCTTAGAATTCTTGAAATTTGTTCCTTCCAAATCATGTCATTGTTTCAATCTAGCTTCACAACCACCAATTGATTGTGAAAAGTGATCAGAAATTTGTCGATCTGATCATTGCTAATGACAATACCAGAAGAAGAATCTTGATTAGTCACTTGACTGGATCGATTTTGATTTCTAGGTGGTGTTTGCATGGCTTTGATACCATGAAAACTTTTCCTAAGAAAGCTCTAGGATTAATCAGAATGGCAAAGAAAATGAATGAGAAAGGAAGAGAGCATGACTGAATGAACTTTCATTAAACTTTCTGAATGAATACAATTAGTGCTATACATGCTTACTTATAGGTTACACCACATCTAACAAACTGAGCATCACATGATTCATCTTTGAAACTAACTAGACTAATGCAGCAAGTAATCATTAGCCATTTAACAACTTGAGGTTGACGTGGAACCTTGACTAACATCATTTGTAGCACTTGTCTTATTTTCTTTATGCTCAACATTAAGTTTATAGTTGTCTTAAATATTTTTCTATTGCATGACAGGGACACCCTACTTTGTAGAAAAGTTTGTATGGAATGATATTCTTATTTTGGAATCATTATATAGAGTTTCTTAAACATGTGAACTTTGATGTACCAGAAATGGAGCCAAATTCAAAAATGACCTTAGAAGAGCGTATCATACCATGTAGTTTTTGCATTGTCTTGCTTTTGTCTGGTTTTTCAATTGTAGTTTACATATTGTTTTGCATATCAGACTGAGATACTGCAGAAGCTCTCTTTGATGCATCGTCTTGTTGCCTCAACTGGTGGAGGTGCAGTTGTTCGGCCAATCAACTGGTATGACTGAGTTTCAGGAAGCGGATATTTGACCTTCTTCTCTTACTCTGCTTTCTTTATACTTTGTAAATGAACACGTGAATTCTCTTGTTTATTAGGAGATACATGGAGAAGGGTGTTAGTGTTTGGCTAGATGTACCTGTGGAAGCATTGGCTCAAAGAATTGCAGCTGTCGGAACTGGCTCTCGACCACTTTTACCTCATGAGTCGGGGGATGTGTATAAAAAGGTTGGTCATTTATCTTACATTTGTTTGGTTTTTTTCTTTACTTCGACTTTCTTTGAGAAATGATTACTTGAAACAACTTTCTCATCACTAAGAATTTTTGGTGCTTGAACTTATATCCAGACTTACAAGCGTCTATCTTCAATTTATGAAGAGAGGAGTGAAGCATATGCCAATGCCAATGCTAGGGTTTCCTTGGAGAGTAAGTGATGTAGAGTATCCGTACTTTCTTTACTATTTCCTTTTCAGCTCTCACTTGCATGTTTTAGATATAGATGTGTACTTTTTACTGGAGATTTGTTTTAGGTTCTATTATTACCCTTGCATTCTTTTTTCTATTTCATCACTCTGCATTTTGTAGAATTCAGGATCTCATAATTCGAATCTTTTTATCCTTATGGATACTTCCTTTATAAGTAATGAGGGCTAGTCTTATTCTACAGATATTGCAGCCAAATTGGGTCAAAGAGATTTATCCAACCTCACACCTACTGCTATTGCAATTGAGGTCTCTCTCTCACCCCATTCATTTGCATGTGCCTTCAAGTATTTGTTGTAGTCATGCATTCTCTTTCTCCCTCGCATGTTTTTTTTTTTACCTCACAGAACCTACTGTCTAATGTAAAAACACATGGACACTTTTTTGTTGAAGACTTGAAGCATTTGCCAACTTTCATTTTATATATATTTGTCTGACATCTTTTGCTAGGCACTGGAGCGAATTAACAATTATTTGAAGGAAGAAAATGGCCAAATTGCATTCTGAGATAAGTTGTTTGAACTCGCATTTCTATGGTATGTTATATTTGTCTTTCTTTCACTGTAAAATATGCCATGCTCCTAAATTTTAGTGAAGGAACATGACCCTTGTGTGTATTTGCACTATGTTAGTAGTTGGTTTGGAATGCAACTGTTACATAAGCGAAGGATGTAGTCTCTTGATATCAATGTTGAAGATGCTGTGATTCAATGATTGTATAAATTGGAATCAGATGTTGACTTACTGTTTTATAAATCGTGTAGTTATATTTATAAACCATGACATATTCTGGTTAACTGTGTAATTACTAGTTACCATCACAAATATATTGAGATTTTATTCTAAGCCCTCCCAATTCTCATAATACAATACCATCAGGCTAAGAAATATTCATTGGTTTTGAATATGAACCATGGACTTAATACAAGTGATGATTTGTATTTGCAAAGCATGTGGTGGATTGGTACTACTACATGGACTAATGGTATAATTATTCCATTGAGAACTGTCGAGTCGTGTGTTTCACCACTACTGCATACAAATTTTTTTGTTATATTTATTTTCTCTGAATTTCAATGTTTTAAGATAAAACTTCATTATTCTTTCTCAGTTCATCCTGCATTTGTAGCCTTCAGGTAAATTTGTTATGTCTTCGTAATACCTGTTTCTTTTACAAGGGAAAAAAAATCTACACATTCACAATACGTGCCTTGCGCCTTCATAACCATTCACTGCGGTTATTATACACAATATGCTTTGCCGTATTTGTGACAAATTGGAGGGCGCGCGACTCAATAAGTGGTATCAATTCGAGCTGCAACTTATAACACACCCAAATCGAAATGACATGATTTATTTTAATTATTAATTTTTTTATAATTATAATAAATAAATAAATTGTTAAAAAATAAATTTTTTTTTTTCATAATACTAAAAAAGACTAGTGAATTTGACCTGTGCAATACGAACAAGAATAACACAACTAAACTAAGTATACCAGGATAAATACATTATTCAATATTGTGGTTCATCTAATAATTTTGTGGTAAGATTATTTTTCTCATTTTAAATTACAAGTTTGAATCATATTAAATATTGATTGATATTTGAAAAAAATTGAGAGAATATGTTATTCAGATGTTACTCAGATTCATACACATGACATCATGCCCTTCTATTTTTCTATTGCTAATCAAATACAACATACATCCTAAGTAAGCTTATGAACAATCAAATGTTTTGTACAATCTTCCACAAAGCCAGAAAGAAAATGACTCGTGTATCCATTTAATGTCTAATCTATTTAAGATGTTATAATTTGATCCCTAACATTCTAAGTCACTCAATTTAGTCCTAATGTTTTTAAAATTAATCCAAATTTTAATTTCCATCAAATTGATTTAACAATAAATATTGTACTTAACTATATGAGAACTAAATTGTAAATTGTCATATATTATGAACCAAATTATGTATTTTGAAATAGTTTGAGAACTAAATGAATTAAAAAAGTCAGTCACATCATAATCAATAAACTTGATGAAAATTAAAATTATAAACTAAATTTATCAAATCTATAAACTTTATGACTAAATTGTGTGAATTATAAAATTAAGATCAAATTCTAATATCTTAAATAGATTATAAACCAAATAGATATATAAGCCATAACAAAGTAAAATCCCTTGCAAAGATACAAGCTTTTGCATAAGATAAACAAAAATAAAAAGTATTTGGCCGTCTGAGAGGAGTTTTATGAGTTATTCCAATCTCCTTCCTCTAAATTGATAAAAAAAAAATGGAGAAAATTTAACAAAAAAAGTATCCAAATCTAGAGGTGTCAAAAAGACTACGCCAAGTCGTACTTCTAGCTCATTTACTAGCGGGTGATGTTATACCTCTATTATTGGCTTGTAGGCAACTAGGCATTACTGTATCGTGTTGTGCCTGACTTGTCGGACCGTTACGACCCATAGCCCATTTCGCTCATTATTTGATAAAAATACTGGTAGTGGGTGTCAAAACCTCCCCTCTCCACCTTTACTATACCAATATTAACTTTATTTACTAAGTTACACCCATATTTAGTAATATATAGATATATTTATATATAATTTAATTTCGTAATAACGTGCAGGCACGACCAATCCTGTGTTGGCTTTGCGTGCCGTGTCTAATATTTAACGGGTCATGTCGTGCCAGCCAGTTGGACCAACGGGTCGACCGGAATGGCACATTTGACACCAGGATCCAAACCTCACTAACATTGATGTTCATTCTCTCTTCAAGCGGGGAAAAACACTAAAATACATTCTAATACAATACCAGACCATTGGCTTCATCACACCTCAGTCTTATTCCCACACTTAACATTAGTAATTTTAGTTAGTGTTATAAAATAATAAATGTCCGGGTACCCTACGAAACGAATTTTACATGTGATAGTTTCATGGTGACATGGAGTAGTAACATACCAATAGTTGTTTTACATTTTAAATTAAAAGCCAAAGTGTTTAATTAAATTCACACATAAATTTCAAAACTTTTAAAACGTACAATTTAATCCCCAAACTTTTAAATCCTACAATTTAATCACTAAACTTTTAAAATTTCGTATATAAGACCTAACTTGGTTTACTAAAATACATATTTATGAGTCAAAAATTTAGAATTTGTGCAAAATTTTAAAAATTTGAGAACTAAATCTTATAATCCAAAAGTTTAGAGAGCTACATGTGAAGTTTTAAAAAATTGTGGATCAAATCGTACGTTTTAAAAGTTTGAAAACCTGTGTGAATTTAGTTGAAGTTCAGAAACTAAAAGTGCACTTTAACCTTAATTAAATTGCACTCTTTGGAACTCATTTTGGTGGAAAGGCTAAATAGCACCTCCTTTGAAAACAATAAGGTTTATCCCATTTTCATAAACCTGATCTTCTGATTTCCAAAACTCACCACAGGAAAACAAAATAACTTGGGGACATTACTCATTAGGGCGTGAATAAGAAACAAGGAACCATTTTTAAATGAATGATGTCATTGTAGGATTTTATGATTGCCTACTGTTTAAATGATCCTTAAAACAAATCTGCATATGAATTTATTCATACAAAGCACAAATCTAGCAGAGAATTACATTATAATACAATTGAAACAAATATGAAATACATGGGAAAATAATACTTATCAACATAGTACATACCACATTATTGCTTCTTGCAGCGCACTTATGCAAAGGTGCTTGACAAGTTTGGGAAGCGGCTTTGCTTTATGAATTTGCATGTACAAGGCCATCCTGAAATGAATAAATGCTGGAGAATGGGGCTTGATCTTACAGTTCCTTTCCAGCTTTCCCTGGCAGAAACTTGATTATTATAACCTACAGATAGAAACACAGATCAAATTAGCACTGATTTTTTCAAGAAACAAAGTTCTTACTAAAAAAAATGTCATTTTTACCTCACACATTTACTTTTGTAATACATGTAAAGACAGTGATTTTAACCTGTGTCAAAAGGTCGTGAAATCTCACAATAAAGAAATGTTTATCATTTCATCAATCCATAACCTGTTACTTTTATCAAAAACATTTATATGGCATTTTTTATATAAAAAATATGGGGATAAAAAGATATGTATGTAAGATTTATAATTCTCATAGTAGTAGTAAACATGTCCAGAAAACTCAGTCACTAAAGCATCACAAATCACAATACATAATCTATTAGGCAAACACTAATCATGCAAAGATATGAAATTTCATACCCCATTATAAAGTCACACAGAAGCTGCCGTGCAATGAACAATGGAGGACCCATTGGGAACTGAAAGAACATTATCGTGCCAAACAATTGCCCCAAACAACTCATCCCCATTTTGTGTCACCTCAATCTCAGCAACCCAAATCTCCATTTCTTTCCCTTTCCCATTATCATTCCCGTTTTCTTTACCTTCCCAAACCACAACCAATTTCCCACCCACATTAGCCATTGTAGCACCACAAAGAAACCTCGGCAACCCTTTATCTACACCCTTAAGTTCCTTCCAAACCCCAATTCCCACATCAAAACCTCTAATTTTTCCCAGAAAATCATAGCAATACAAAATCCCATTCACCACACAAGCCCTCCCTCTCCAACCCATATCAAGCTCAATCCCAACACCCTCCCAAACTTCCCTTTTTGGATCATACACAACCCCACCACGGTCAGCCATAGCATAAACTCTCCCACCCACCACGGCACTTGCGTGCATCCACTTCTCTCTCACCTCAACTGGGCTCGATACAGCCTCCCAACGGCCAAATACCGGGTCCAAAACCTCGGCCCAATGTTTAGCTCTGGTCCAAGAGTCCACCACACACACACCCATCACATATATCTTCCCATCAACAACTCCGGCGGCGCCGAACTCACGACCCACTTTCATCTTTGGGCCGGGTTCCCACCTGTGAAATCGGCAGTCGAGAATCCACACTTGCGAGGAAGGAACGTCATTGATAGAGCCTCCGATGACGTAGATCTTTGAACCCAATACGGCGTAGGCTGAGCCGATTGAAGGGGATGGATTGGATGGGATAGGGACTAGAATATGCTTGGTGGCATTTTGATAAAGTGCGAACCAGGTAGAGAGAGAGTTGTGAGATCGGAGAGTGAGGTATAGGACGTTTTGGGTGGAATTTAGAAGAGACCGAGACGTAAAGAATAATGGAGAAGAAAGGAGGGATCGAATGGGCTTAGAAAGTACAGAGAGATGAGGGTGGTACCATCTGGGGATGCGAGCTAGGCAGTTCAAAGCAACGTCGTCCGGGAGGGAAGGGATGAGGGCTCGAGGTATTGACGGTGATGGTGGTGGTAGGTTAGAGTTTTGCGGTTCAGTGGTCGACATGGCGGGTGAGAAGTGAGAATACACTGTAAATTGCGATCGGTACGGTTTTGCTATTTGATTTGCTGGTCATGTCATGTTTGGACCTTAATGATGGGCTCCGGTACCATAGTCCACGCCCAAATTATCAGATCTTTTGGATTATGGCGTTCTGTTATTAGTAGGGGGTTACTAGGGGTGGGCTTTTATGGCGTTATGTCATTAGTAGGGGGCTACTAGGGGTGGGCTTAAGTCTATTAGGTTGTTTTTGGACTATGGCGTTATGTATTAGTAGGGGTTACTAGGGGTCGGCTTAAGTTTATTAGGTTGTTTTTGAGTTATTTTATAAATTGATTTTACATTTGATAGTTTTTTTTTAAACTTAAAAATCTTAATGGATTTATAATCCTAAAAAAACTATCCTTCATATCAAAGTATAAGATATTTAATGGAATTTGACTTGACAATTTTAAACATATGATTATAATATGATATAAAAGCATCATATGATTAAAATAAAAAAAATATATCATATAATTTAACTTAAAATTTATTACGATCATATATTTTATTTATTTAATCATTTATCACTAAGAAGAGATAAAATTATTTTAATACATATAATACAAATATAAAATTACAGTTGCTTTTAAAATTAATTATTAAAAACTTCTTACAGAATAATTATAAAAAAATAAAAAAAATACAGTGTTTAATAACTTATCAAACATTAGATAAAGTTGTAGATTTATGTAAAATATCGTATTATCAAACAGGAACATGTAACTTATAAGAAAAAATTAATAATTTGAAGATTTTAAACTAAATTCGATACATCAATTGATAAGAAAATACAATGATGAACGCCAAAAAAAAATTAAAGGATTAAGTTGAGCATTTAAATAACTCTTTTGCAACAAAAGTGGTGGTTAAATATTTATAATAAACTTACAAATCTCCACTCTTTGTCATTTTTAGTTTTGAAAAACATTATAAATATAGAAATTAGCTTAGAAAGATCAACAAAACATGCATAAAATGGTTATTGTTTCTCATAGTTGATCCTATTTAAAAGTAAACATTTCAGTGTCTAAGTGAGAATGCTTAGCGATTAATTAGTTTAGATTTTAGAATTTTAAATAAATATAATATTATAATTAAATATTATATAATATATAAAATAATAATTAAAAATATATTATAAAAAGTAGTATATATTAATATTGTATGTTCAGTTTGGTTCATTCGATTTTTCTATTTTGATATTTTTTTTATCTATTTTGACCAATGATCGGGGCAGAACCGACATCGCCGATCCTGCCCGTTACTTTGGTTTTATCTATTTATAAAACTCTCGCAAGTGCACGAATCATTTCGTAGAAAATGATAAGTATACTCCCAAGGTCGATCTAAGGAAGGAATGTATGTGGTTTTTAATTTATTATTCAAACTTTTAAAAACGAAATTAAATCCTAAACATCCTGTCACGATATTTTGGGGTTTTGTGTTTTTAATCTACTTACATAAAAATAAACATAGATTCAATAAATATTTATGCAAATTTTATCTGTTAAAACAGTGGAGTATTTATGGATATAATAACTAAGTTAATTATGCTTGCTCATATTATTTAGGTTATTAAAGATATGAATTGATATTTATTGATTCTCTTTTTGTATGAATACCACCTTTGGTGGGGTTAGATATTCTTTGTTAACTAAACAAATCAATTAACACCTATGGGTGGGGTTGATAACTAATTTGGTTAATTAAATTAATTCCTTTTTCTAAGAGATTGAAAATGAACCATTTAAATGCCACCTTTGGTGGGGTTAGACGATTTAAACTTTATTCAAGGTGTCCAAATTAAACCTAAGAATTTAGTTATCCGAGTACTAACTTTCAAGTTTTAAAACCACTAAAAACATGTTGTCAATACATTTTCGATAATAATTCTTATAAAAACTTTTGAAATAGAGCTTCACTCTAACTAGGGCGATTGTACCAACAAATAAAAGAGCACTACTCTAAATCGACGGATAACTAAACCTTAAAATCTAATTTTGATTTAAGTTTGTAATGAAAAATAATATATTTCTCTCTAACATTCTTAATATAAAATCTTGAATAAAAATAAAATCAATTCATTTTAGAGATTTTTACCTATTTAATATTTATGAAGCATAACAACGTTATTATTATATCATGTTTACAAATAGCCAACACAGTTAAATTTAATCACAGACAAATTAAATATAACATGTAAGAATAAAGCATAAAAAATAAGCGTAAAGAAAATAAAATCCTTAATGAGAACTTCGATGCTATTCCCGTTGTTGGAAAACCTCAAGCGGAATTTGCACTCCCATTTATTGAATCGAAAAGCTAATAAATTACAAAAACATAACTAGTTCTTCCCAAAAGGGAAAAACTCTAAAACTAAGAGAAATTAACTAAAAACTAAGAAAAACTAAAAAACCTAAAAATCTAAGAAAAGAGAGAAAGAAAGAAGAGAGAAGTGTGTTTTGAAGGTGTGGTATGAAGTGAAGAGAAAGGGTGTATTTATAGGTGAGGATGGAGAGAAAAAGTGGGGAAAAATGTTAAAAAAAATGTGAAAACGCGAGTGGTAGCTGACGTCATCTTGATGACGTCGGCATGACATGACTGTAAAAAAAATGGGGCGAAATAATGGCGTGTATGAAGAAGCGGTAAGGTCTTATGGTGCGTGAGAAACAGCGTTCTGTGCGCCGTGAAGCGGAAGATCTGTGAGCTGGGGCCCGATGGCCGGGACGTGGTGCGTCTTCTTGCGCAGCCAGTAGTCTGGCGAATGGCGTGGCGTCTTGAGCTCAGCGCGGTGGCAGCGGCGCGATTTTCTCCTTTTTGACATTTTTGACCCTTTTGACCCATTTTGTCCAATTTTTCCATATTTGTTGACCTTTCCCCATTTATTTATTAATATATTTATGATGTATTGCTTCCAGTATTCCTCTTTGAGTCTTTAAGTTACGTTTTTAAGTAAAAATACCTGAAAAACAATAAAAACACCCGTGATTCCGAAAAAGACAAATTTATATAAATATATGATAAAACATATAAATATATATATTTTTAATCAATTAATGTGCATAAAATCATGGTAATTTTAGTGCTTTTTGAGCACTCATCAACCAACCTGAAGGATTTGTTTCTAACTCACAAGCAATAGAAAGATAGACACTTAATATATTATAATAGTAGGAATAAAAAGCAGTCAAAAATTTTTAAGTAGCATATATATTATTTAGTAAACATAAGGCAAGTAGAATATTAAAACTTTATAATCATATTTTAAACTTTAATAAGTTGTAACATGCACAATTTAAACTCAGATTGTATTAACAAAAAATATAGAGCTTGTACAATACAAGATGTAATAAGATAAATCCACATAAAACTCTTATCTATGTATTAACATTCTCGGATTGTTTGTGGAAACCACTTGGTAGGAAACAAATCTACTAAACAGTAAAACAATTACAATCGTAACAAAAATAAAACCACCAATGCTTTTATCAGTCGAGACATCTGTTTGAACTGTTTATTACTGCCCTCACTTGTTACCTCCACAACGACTTGGTCTGTCACATGAACTTTGTTTTCCTCCAAAGTCAACACTACTTGATATAGTGTGATTAGTAACCGAAGATCAATAATGTTTAGTAAAGTGGGCAATCAAAAGAAAGTACCACCCTCAATCACGAACTACTAATATCCACAATGGAAAACACATTCTACCACGTACCACAAATCATCAACATGGGAAACATACTCAACCAATAGCACACAACCAACGATTTGAGAACACAACCCAATCTCACAATTATGTTCTCACACAAAAAGTAAAATAGTCAAGAGTTCTCAACACTCAAATACTCTATTTTACCCACAACACTATAGCATAAATACTAAAGCACTTAAAATAATTTATGATTCAAAAAATAATTTTCAGATAAAATTTTGATAGAGTTTCAATGCATAAAAGATCTGTAAGAAGAGCCAAATGAAGGGGTATTTATAAAATGAACTAGCCACCAACAAACACCCTCGTTGACCACTTCATTGGGGGTCCGGTAAGGCCCTTGTCGAGGATCTCGTCAAGGTGGTAAAAATCCCATTTAATGTTCCAAAAGTTGTAGAGTAATTTTCATAAATACCTGCACCTGAACTGAACCAAAATCTACCACTCATGATTAATCATGCATACAAAGAAACTGACCTTATGGTGTGTGTGTGTGTGTGTGTGTAAAACATGCTTTTAATCATAGTTTACCTAACTATGTGTGTGTCCATTGCTAATCCGTAGTAACCACTCTTACATAGAAGAAGACAGAAACACTGAGTAAAATAAACAGAGTTCGTATTTTTCACATGTGAAGCTCACACAGACATAAAGTACAACAAGACTTATAATCTCTCCCTTTGTCTTTTTGTGCCAAAGTACTACATAATTAAATACATATGCACATCAATCATGAGACGATCATGAAGATGACCTAAAGATAAACAAAACATCGACGAACACCAAAACTTAAAAAACACACCTACATCAAGTGCATCCATCTTGTGCACTCTATTGATGTATAAAAACTTGATACAAAATTTATATATTTATAAATAGCTCGTAAGTACACGAATCACTTTGTAATAAGAAATGTGTATATTATTAAGGTCGATATAAGAAGAAAATACGTGGTTTTTAAATAATTAAACAAAATTCTTAAAAATGAAAAATAAACCTAAATATCTTATCATAATTATTTTAGTTTTGAAGATTCTATTCTAATGATATAAAATTAAAAATAGACTTGATTCAATAAACATCACACAAATAAACATTTTACACTCAATAAAAAATTTATGAGATATATTAATTGCTCACATTAATTAGGTTAATAAATATAAAAATTAATATTATTGATTTTTTTATATGAAAATATCCTTTGAAGGTCCAAATTCTTTGTTAATAAAAATTAATTAACATATTTAAGGGGTTTCTACCAATTGATTAATATTAAATTATTATTTATTTCTAAAGAAATAACAAACCATCTAAGTCAATGTTTAAGGTGGAGCAAATAATTTAAACTCTTATTCAAGTATCAAAGTTGGAATTAAGATTGATGTATTTGAGAACTAACTTTTAGATTTTAAATCTATTACAAAAAAAACATGTTCTCAATATATTTTTCAATAATAAATCATTGTGAAAAATCTTTAAAATATAATAATATTTAAACTTACTACGAAAAATATGTCATTAATACATTTTTTTGCAATAAGTTTTGTAAGATTATTGAATGAAGAAATAAAAATCAATTTATATTATAAAATTATTTACCTAAATTAATTTTTACAAGCATAACAACTTAACTAATATCACATAATATTTTTAGTAAGAAATACTTAGATTAATAAATTATCATAATATTAAAAATAGCATTTAAAACATCACATAAAATTAATCTGAAAATACAATAATATATTTAAAATTTATACCTCAAGTATGTCCTTTAAAGTGTAAAATTTAGTACTGATATGTATCTAAAAAACCCCAAACAAATCTCCCAATATTATTTATTGGATCAAAAGAACTACTACATAACTAAAAAATAAAATCTAAAACTATCCTAAATTCTTTAAGAGAATTTGTGTCTTTTTACAAGCTAATTGTTTTCAACTGTGCGATGATCATATAAGCGGTGAAGAGCTATATTTATACTCGAGAATAATGCTAAAATGAGAAGAACATTGTGGATCGTGAGATTGTATGCCGCTTCATACTTTGTCCACTGTTATGACGCTTGATAATTCCAATATGCGTGAAAGTTACGATCCATGACATCAGCACTGTAGCACAAATATAATTACCCCTATGGCCTCCGTTGTACTATTTGTCACTAATTTTCTTTGTATTTTATCCCCTTACATCTTGATTGGTACATATGTAAGGCTTGCATATGTTTGTTATTTAAATCTCTTAAGTTACAATTGAATGCTTTTAGGTATGGTTCTTCATATATTGATCTTTTTAAACAATTTGAAGTTATAAATACTTAAAAAATAACAAAATATATCTGCAATTCAAAAAACATAGATTTGCTAAAATAATGATAAAATTATGCAAATATAAATCTATTTTTAACATTAAAAATCAAATAAATTATGTAATATTTAGTGTTTTTCAAGCCCTCATCATCCATCCATCTTCTTGGATCAACTCATCCACACTTTATTAGTATGAAGCATGAGGCTCTCAACAAAACTTTACATAGCACATGTGAAGATCGATGACTTCAATCAATACATATTACCTGCACATATCACATGGATGTATTATGCATAAATAACATGTAATCAATTCAAATACTATCATATTACCCCTATATAGATACATATCGATAGGTAAAACATCTACAAACATGCAGTAACACATGTAAAAATGTATGTAAAATACATAACTTCCTCTTACTTCATGCAACACTCATCTTAATTGTATGCAAGTCAAGCAACAAAGGGCAGTGCAATCCTTTATTCATCACCCTTGCAACACACTGCATAGCAACAATCACATAGTTGTGCACATAAACTTCTCCCCTTTTGACATAAAAATTCAAAGAAATACTCTTATATAAGAGAGGGAAGACATATAAGTATGTAATAATCCTAACACTTATGCAACATGAAAGAGAAGATTAAAGAAAACAAACAAGTTGCACACACACCACAATCATTCTCATTAAACAAACTTTATTTTACTAATTTTATCATAATAAATAAAAAGGAAATAAGCTAAAATAACAAGAATAAGAGTTTAACACTCTTCGTCGCCCTCTCATGTACCATCATCCTTATGGATACCACTGCGATAACTGAACAAAATCAGTAGGATAGAAGGTGGTATAGTAGGTTATGGATGGAGAAAAAATGCAACAAACTATTGAAAAGAAAGTCACGTTCAAATCCATTGAAACTTTGAAATAATGAGGCTAAAGAGCCAAGAGAAGTAGCACCAGAGTGAGAAGAAGGCCCTTTGGAACCTACAGGTCAAAGTCTGACTGAGGCAGAATATAAAAAGATCTATTAACAAGTGATGGTATAACAAGGTGATAAGAAATTTCCATAGCCTAAGCAAAAGATTGAAATCTTTGCATATCTATGAAATTTTGATTAAAAATATACATCTCTTGAAGGATATTGTTCATTACACCATGAAACTTATCATTAGGAGGAATATAAGTAGATGGAGTAGAAGAAATAGGAATGGAGTCACAACATACAGAATGAGAAATGTTCCAAGAAGAAGATGAAAGGGTAGTTGAAGAACGTTGTGAGCCATGACTTGGAGGATATATCAAGAGTGAAAGAGAAACTTTTCTAGGATAAGAAAGAGAGATATTACAAAAAATGATAAAACCCCACTTGGAAATCAAAGAGGGATGGTGGAGTGAAAAATTAGGAGTAATCGGATGAAAAATGATGGTCCTATAAATCATGCCAACAAGATATATTGTTTTATCGTTTATAATAGCACAAAGGAAGTATCCTCTACACAGAATGATAGTATGGTGATGAGAATGGGGATGAATGACATCACTAATAACATCATTAAGATGATGACAAGGGGCATCTTTGTTTATAATAAGAATGCTACCGTTATAAATGTGGCTAGGCTCGACCAATTAATTCTCCATCTTAACCAAGCTGCATTCATTCACAAGTTCAAATTCATTATGAAGATAAGTAGAGGCTATATTTTGAAATTCAAAAGGAATGATACGAAAAGAAAGGAACTCAACATTTGGAAGAGATAATAAACTAATAATATCATCTCTAGGAAAAGGTGACTCTATGCCCT
Source organism: Hippophae gyantsensis (assembly GCA_030763125.1). Lineage (NCBI taxonomy): Eukaryota > Viridiplantae > Streptophyta > Magnoliopsida > Rosales > Elaeagnaceae > Hippophae > Hippophae gyantsensis. The sequence goes on along the minus strand of CM061031.1, from coordinate 35,003,808 downwards.
CTGAGGACAAGAATAGTAGAGAATTCAGTAAAGCCAACAGAAGGTAGGGCAATATAGAACTCCCTAACAAAATCATCATTATAATAATAAGTATGAGAGTAGATAAAAATCCAAGAAAAGTAAGCAAACATTTCCTCGGTAGCTAGAAAGTCATGGATATCAATAGGATGCTCAAAGAGAATGGGTGTACAACTTGAAAGACCAAGAGACTTAGACTACTTTGACTTCTTCTTAATTCTAGTACATTTTGGGGCCATTTTTAGTAAGAAAGTGAGGGTAAGGGATACAAATACAACAAGAAGAGAATGATACAATTCATAGGTGTGCTAAAATAGGTGTTAAGGGGTTAATATATATGGATTAGTCACCTCACTATGGTCCTTATCGACCTCATCAGATTGCTCAATGAGTCATCTTGATGAACATTTAAAACTAGCCTAACAAACCACTTAGGTGAGAGGTATGGAAAGAAAGTGCCAAATCGCTAAAACAAATATTTTTGATTTTTTTAAAGTGAAAAAAAGAGAGAAAAATAATATTGATAAATAATAGATAGATAAAGAAAAGTACACAAAATAAGTACAAAAAGACTACAATCATAAGTGAGAAAAAAATAAATGGCTCAATCCCATACAAATTAATTATTTAAAAACAGTGATTATATAGTATCCTTCTAATTAAAGAATTTGTGAGAGATAATTGAGTCTAGACGTAGCTTCCGTGTCATGTGAGCATATGAAATATATGAAACTCAAAGTTTGTTTTGTTTAGAAGTTTAGGAAAATCCTGTCTAATGATCCATATAAATCAGGCTAGGTAGACTTTTTGATAAAGAATTGTTTCTTTTTGTACTATGCTTGGTATGCATAATGCACATAGCTTGTAGATGCTCAAATAAGCCATAATATCTACATCTTGACATAAGAGATAGGGGTGAGCAAGGTATAGAGCTTCGAGATGTACTCCCTAAGTATCTATGACACTACTAGCAAGGTGGCCAGTAGTGCCACAATGATAACAAGGGCGTACAAAAGAGTTAGAGAATATGTGTCTCTGAATTTGAGGAATAGTCAGTGGAGAAGAAGAAGAAGAAGAAGAAACACACATTAACCTTCATATGAGAATGAGAAGTCAATTTTTGTAGTGGGATTTCAAATGTGCAAGTTCACCCCATTCTGATCGGACGAGGGATCAAGATTGACATACAAAAGAGTAACTTTATTATAAGCGAATTGTTCCTCAATTTTCTTCATCTTCTCAACATTTTTGTTAAGCATTTCTTGCAAATATGGATATCTCTTTTGAATAAACTCACACCTGTTAGTAAGATTATGTTATTCACCATCAATTAAGGACTTCCTTTCCTCAAGAGCTTTCTTCCATGCGCTTATCTCACACTACTTTTCATCTAGGCTATCCAAAGCCTTTTTCTTTAATTTCTCTAATTTAACATGCTACAACAATAACCCATTGTAAGAATCGAGCAACTTATCTTGCTCATCTCCGTCATCTTCAATAAGAACCTCTTGAGCATCTAAGATGGCAATTGAAAGATCTACGACATTACTTAAAGCCAAAAAGGTTAAAAAGTTGGCGTCTTTCCCATCATCACCACTAATACTATCTAAAATAGTAACCTTAGTTTTTATAACACGCTTGTTCTTGAGTTTTTGTTTATAAGGACAATTCATAGCAATATGACTAGGCTTCCCACACTCGAAGCATGATTTTGTTAAGATGGCTTTTGGTGGGTTCCTCAGCTTCATTCTCTGATTCTTCATCAATCTGTATTACTTTTGAGTCTTTAGAGCTTGAACTTTCTCTTCCAACTCCACCATAAAAAGGGTTTCTTTTTCTTGAAAAATCTAGTGAATCTTTTAGCAAATAATGCCATTTTTTCTTAATCATCACTTAACATTGGCGCTCACTTCTTTACTGAGACCGCTACCTTTGGTGGTCTTGAGCACCAAGCTCTTTCCCTTTTCAGCAGTAATTTGATCTTATCTGGGTAACAGGTGATGAAGTTCGAAGACTTGTAAATCGCCAACTAACTCATTTACGTGAGTTCATCAAGCTTGTACATGGACTCAATCACCATTACTCCGATAAGAAAGACTAGAAATGATCTTTTCAAATTATTTTCCTTACAAATATATCTGCCAAGGGTACATTGATTCTGATATTAATTGAAAGAGTCCTAGACCCGGTACACTACCAAGATAAAAAAGATTATGACTCTTTAAAGACTCATCCTTAACTTGCAAGAAACATATAAGATAAACATTTAACATATCACAATAGCAATAGTAAATAATAATCACAGGCAATTTGAAAAGTTTAAGCAGCAAATATATTATTTAGTAAACAAAAGGCAAGTACAGAATATTAAAGCTTTCCAATCATATTTTAAACTTGTGTATGTTGTAATATATACAATTTAAACTCATATTGTATTAGTATAATAATAGATCATGCACAACACAAGATGTAACTAGTAAAACCCGCATAAAACTCATATCTATGTGATAATATGTTCGGGTTACTTTTGAAAATCACTCAGTAGCAAAAAAATCTACCAAGCAATAAAACAATTACAATCCTAATAGAAATAAAACACCAATATCTTTATTAGTTGGGACCTCTGTTTGAACGTCCTAGTACTACCCTCGCTTGTGCTTTTACAATGATTGTTATTGATTTTTTTCTTAAATAATTTTATATAAATTTAACTTTTTTTTGTTAAAAACTTGTATTTTAATTATATTTAAATCATATTATTATAAAATAATATTTTAAGAAAAAAATATTAAAAAAATTTATTTTGTTCTTCGTTAACTTTTTTTTAAAATAAAACATTAAATAACATAATTTTTAATATAAGAAAAACCTGTGTAGTGCTGCTCAAGATATTGATAGATTAATATAGAAGATTGATATTTCAATCCAAACTAGGTAATTAACGCTAAAGTTGTTTTATCTTCGGCTATATATTAGGGTCTAAATTCAGAAAATGCACTATAAAAACAAAAAAAAAATATATATTTGTTTAGCTATTACTACTTACTTTTTATTAAAAAAATAATATATATATATATGTGTGTTTAAATTATAGAATTATCGCAAATTTTTAGATAATAGAAACTTAAATTTAAAATACAACAAATACACAATTTATTTCATTAAGAGTTTATCTATAATTCAATAAATAGAATGTAAATAAAAAGCTTTCATATATATATATATAATTCATTTATTTACGTGATTTTATTTTTAATTATATAATAGTATAAAATAATATATATTTTTTATAAAATAATACATATATTTAAAAAAACATATATTATCTTATATTATAAAAAACAAATTTGTTGTTGGTGGGATTAAAAGTAAACCTCTTATATAATATAATCAAACTTAAATTAATACCTTATATTAATTATCTAGTTTAATAATTAAACATTCAGCCATGCATTTCTATTCACATGATAAATTACCTTTTTCATTACATGAATTGGGAATCACATTCTTATCACTCATATACAAAATAGACAAGTTATTTTATATATAAATGGTAATTTCTTTGTTTTAAGTTGTAAAATTCTTAAAATAATGATAAAGACATGGATAGTGAAAATTATTTTCAAGTAAAGTATTTTTATTTATAATTAAACCAAAAACATATTATTTATATATAATAATTTTCCAATCATATGGATTTTTTTCCTTAAATTTTATTCCAAAAACTCTAATTTTTTTAATATATATTTAAAATTATATAAAGGATAATAAATTAAAAATTTCCTTAAAATAAATTAAGTCGGACAATATTCTCTAAAAAATCTTCTCAAAAAACTTACTATTAATTAAGTCGGACAATATTCTCTAAAAAAATTTTCTCAAAAAACTTACTATTAAATCACATAATTAACCATTATTTTTGAATAGTTTCCTTAAATAAGTTTGAATGCAAATAAGTTAGTATGATTTTAAGTGTGGGACATAGGAATGTTAATTTTTTCTAATAGGATAAATTCTTACAAAGATTATTCAATTGAATATAAGGATACAGAGATCAAAATGAAAAATAAGGAACGAAAAACAAAAAATATAGATCCATATTTTATAATATGATGTTAGACAAGGACAAAGATTATATTATCCACTCACGTTTCTTGAAATTATATACCTTATTTCAATAAATATATAAAAATTTAATTTTTTAATATTTTTATATATATTTAATTATATTTAAATTAAAACTAATAATAAATAATGCATTATATATTTATATTTCATCTTTCAGTTATATTTTTATTTTACTAAAACATCAATAATTTTATTATAAAAACTATTTAAATTATTTAATTAAATTCTAAAATTCTAAAATTTTATAATTATTTTATAAGTTATTGTTATTATATCAAAATACTTTGTACTAAGATTTTATCAATATCCTTTAATATTAAAGGATTATGTATTTATTATTACATATATCTTATTTTTTGCCCTTTCATATAAATATTTTTTTTTATGTTTTATTGACTTAAATTTTTATTTTTCTATTAATATTGAATTACTTTTATTATAATTTTTCCTTTATAATAAAAATAAAAAATTCTTAAAAAAATATTTAAAACATTACATGAACTCCATTTTTTATTTGGAAATCCTTGTTTCCTCTTAAAATATCCTCGTAAGGGTTTTTAGTGAAAATAGGATAAATTTTAAATCGTAGATGGGAGACGGAAAGGGATCCCCGACTTTACCTATTGACAATTCTTATGGGATATTATTACTACTTAAATTATGATTATTATAATAATAATTTATTAATGATAATTTTATCTTATAATAGTAGGGTTGAGCTAGAAATGTTTTTTAGGGTAACTAAAGATTAATTTTTTTACGTAAAACCAACGCTATATAGTGATTTTTTTGATATTTTTTAATATTAAGTTGATCTTTATTATAACCAATTTTAAATTTTAAGTCGTTTTATAAGTTTATAAACTTAAAATTCATTAGAAGTTAGTTAGTTTTACTTAGAATTGACTTTAAACGTAAATTTAAATGCCTTTTACTAAGTAGTAAAATTATTTAAAATAAAAAAAATACAATAAAGTTCACACATAAATATATTAAATTAACTATTTAATGCTATTTTAAAATTAAAAATAAAAGAAACATATTAAAATCTAAAGTATTAATAAAATTTAGGTATTAAAAATATTAATAGAAGACTTCAAGTAAATTAAAAATATTGTTAGAAAAAGATATTAAATAATATTATGACATGATATATATTTATAAATTAAATATATATATTTAAAACTAAAATTAAAATATGATAGAACATCATGAGTTATATATTGTATGTCTCTATTAGTAAATATGTTGATTTAGTATTATTTATTACATTTTTTCTTATTATAAATATAAATAATTAAGATAGACAATTTTACTATATAACAATATATACCGTGTTTCATAGAATATTTTTTTTAAAAAATATATGTTGTAATTTATTTTCAATCAAATTTTTTTGTTTCATTTTTATTTATTATTTCAATTGTAACTAATAAACTACATTAATATGAACATGAGTACTTAAAAAAATGAATGAAATGTTAAAAATATGATTTAAATTACAAATATATTAAAGTTTTATTACTGACATATATAATAACACACATAAAATAAAAATGTGGGTATATTAAATTAATTTTTTACAAAAAAATTCAATCGAGGTTACGCTCCACCCCTTAGTAGCATTAAAGTGTAACCAATAACAAAGATAAAAATGGACATCTTATATATTTTTATTATTAAAATAACATAAATAATTGTGATAATATATAATTAATATATTTTAAATGCAATAATATTACAACCATATTTTATCATGAATCAATTACAAATAAATTCATCCATAGATTTTTATTGGGATTGGTTTGTAGTCTAAATGGTATAACTCTACAACCTAACCATCATGAATTCAAGTTTGAATTCTATCATGTAATGTTTTTTTTATTTAAGAAAAATGACCTATATATAAGTTTGAAAACTATATCTATACCCCTTCTTATTACTATTTTTTAATTTTTTAAGAAAAATATTTACAATAAAAATAATAAAATGTATGAAATTTAAATGATAATATTACAATAAAATAAATAATAAAAAGGATATAATTACTCATTTTTAAATTTAAAGATTTTTTTATAGTTTTAAAAAGCCTTAATAACTTTATAGGAATTTTAACCCTTATATATATATTGTAAATTTTAAACCATTTAATTATAGTCACATTAATTACATATGAATAGTCTAATATTTATTTTTTTATCTTTTAGATCATACGTTAAAATCACATCAAATATTATTTCAAAAAATATCATAAACATATAATTAATTACATTATTTACATGACTGTCATAATCAATGGATAAAACTATTATTAATAAATAATAATTATCATAATAATTTGTCACAATTCTTTTTTAAATAAATAAAAAAAATTGAAAAAATAACATCCTAAAATTTATAATATTAAAAAATAACATTATAATAATATTAAACTGTATTCAATTAAATAAAATTTAATATTGAATAATTCAAAATAATCATTGTTCAATTTAAATAGTATCTAATTAGACGGTGTTCAATATAAAATGATGTGCGAGATATTTTTAATAATAAAAATATATGAGTTAAATATAAATCGATGTTATTTTTATTATTATAAATTTTAAGTTGATATTTTTATGTTAAATTTTTTTTTTTGATGATTTTTATGCTTTTTTAAGTGCATCAAGTAAATCAATTTTTTTTTGCATTTGTTTCAGAGAGCAATTTACCTATCTTATATATATTTGGTGTGCCATTTTGTGTGTGGTTGGTAAATATGTAGATAAAGTTTTTACATTTTATATAACAAAGGTTCATATTTTTAGTTACTTCTATTCATTATTTATCATATATTAATTATATATATAATATTATATTGAAGATAGCACATGATAATTAAACTCTTTTGTTTAATATTATAATTCTTATTAATTATATTCTTACAAATTGTTCACAATGATTATAATTGAAGCACGGATAAACCCTTGAATGAAAAACCAATAGGTAGAATATAGATTTCGTATTCTATGCAGCTTTCACAATTATATAAGATAATTTGACAACTCAACTGTATAAGTGTTTTTTTTTTTAATTTCTAATGATAGCTTTAGAAATTTAATTTAATTTAAAAGCATATTAGAATTTGAAACGAAAATTTTAATATGAGCACATGGACCAAATAACTACAATTGCTTGACTATGTAAATATTATTTTATTTATATTAAAAAAAAAGGATATTTTGACCATAACTTGATTTGAATTAACATTTGAATGGTTATAATTAATTAGTTTTCAATGTTTAATTGCTTTTAAGTACAAAGCTAATGTGAAAATATTAAATTCAGGTGTGATTAAAAACATTACATAAGTTATAATCAAGAAAATAAAAGAACTGCGTACTCGCACCCAAAAAACGCATGTCAAACTTCAAATAAACATAAAAACTAAGAAAATAAAACTAAAAACCCATATATTTATATTTATATTTGTACTCTTATTAATTATAATATGAAATATGTTAAAATAATTTTAAAAATAATAATAAATATTTATTTTAAAAAAATTATGACATATCACAACATAATTAATATGAATATAAATTTATATGTATTTAATATTTTTTAAATATAAATTACATGTGCAGTTATCAAAATTGTAATAAAAAAAAGCATGATAGTGATAGAAAAATACATGTCATCTTACAATGAATGTAACCGTAAAATATTAATGGGAAGAGAATTTAATATTTATGTCCTAACTTATCAATCAATATGCTTATAATAAATATAAACGATTAAAATAATTAAAAAGAAAAGAAATATGACTCAATCTTACCTCATTTTATCGTTCAACTTCAAACATTTACAGCTTTCAGGCTTCACTTAAACTTATATATTAAAAAAGAAAAAAAATGAAATTGAAATTGGATCCTCTACTTAATTAAGTATCGAATTTATATTTAACTTTCAAGAAGAAATAAATAAAATATATTCATGTAAATTTTAATGATATATTAATTACAGATGATTAGATTGTGTTTTAGATAATAAAAGCAATTAAGTATGTATTTGACAAGTAGATGATTCAAAGTCCAAAAAATATTACTTTAACTGAACTCTTCAAACAGGATTACCCGGTGATTAAGTTCGTTGAATTAGCTGGTCCCTTCCCTAAGTAAAGAAAACATGATCAAAAGTTATATGATTCTCATCCATTATCCTACACTCAAAATCAGTACTAATTGAAAAAAAAAAACTCTTGTACTACACTTTAATTCCTTTAAATAAATGCATTTAATTATCATAAATTATATAAGGCCTATATGGTTGGTACTAAATTGGTCCATTACTTATATGTATTTATTAAAAGAAAATGCATTTTTTAATTTTTTTTATAGATTTAAGAAAATATTTATATAATAAAAAATATAGTTTATAATTAACCGCAAATGTTTATACTTTTTTAAAATAATTAAAAAATTATAAGATAATATATTTAATTATTTTAATATTAATATTTTATGCTAGTAAATATCAATTCCTATTAAGAACGGATGTGGAACAGATAAAAATAATAGTTATATAATTATCATAAATATCTTACACTGATTTTTGATATATTCTCCTAATAACTTTCGGTTATAAATTATTAGTAATTTATCACAGTTTAATTATGGTTCTTATTTTTAATATTTATTTAAAAATATATTTAAATTAAAAATTAAATATTAACATAATTTTTATTCTATTCAATTATTTAAAATATAAACATTAATTTTTATTTTTTAATTATTTAATACATGTTTTAAGTAAAATAAAAAATATAAAAATTAGAATAAATAAAATTTAATATAATTATTTAAAATATTGTGTATTTTATTATTAAAATTATATTTTTTATACAATTATATATATATATATATATTTGATTTTAATTAATTACATTTTAAATATCAGAATAATCATTCTTATCGATCATTGATTGTTTAAAAAAAAATCATTAAAATTTTACCAATAATTCTAATTCTAATTATTTATAAGATGCATGTTCTAACTTCTCATTTCTCTCTCTGCCGGTCTGCCGTCTCCCTTTTTCTCCAAATTTAATATTAATTTTAGAGAAAACCCAAAACCAAAAGACTATTTAGATTTAAGATTTCCATTAATGCAAAATCCTACTTTAATTATTAAGATAATCAAACCTCCGTTTTCACTCCCCTATATATATATAAACATACATAATACAACACTATCAACCCCCCTCATACTTTTCTCTCGTTTTCCTCTTCAATAACCTTTCCTTCTGCGAAAATGGAGTTGGTTTATTTAATAAAGACGTAAGCTGGTGGGTTTTCACATTCCCAGCTTTTCTCGGCACCAAGAACCTTCTAGATGTCTATATTTTTCTATCCTTGTTTCTGGCATTTCTCTCAATTGGTCTTCTCACTTGGGCTTTTTCCACTGGTGGGATTGCATGGAATAATGGAAGGAATCATAGAGGAACCATTCCCATTCCTGGTCCTCGTGGTCTCCCAATTTTTGGTAGCCTTTTCACTTTAAGTCGTTGTTTGGCTCACCGTTCTTTAGCCGCTATGGCTTCGACTCGAGCCAATACTCAACTCATGGCTTTAAGCCTCGGTTCAACTCCTCTTGTCGTCTCTTCCGATCCTAAAACGGCTCGTGAAATCTTAACTTCACCGCACTTCGCTGATCGACCGCTTAAACAGTCGGCTAAAAACCTTATGTTCAGCCGAGCCATTGGCTTCGCTCCTAACGGTACTTATTGGCGACTTCTGAGAAGAATTTCTTCCACTCACTTGTTTGCACCCCGGCGCACTCAAGCACATGAAGCTGGTCGTCAGCTAGACTGCGCCGTCATGCTGCGTAATATAGCAAGTGTACAGAAAAATTGTGGGATTGTGTGTTTGAGAAATCATCTTCAACTTGTTTCATTGAACAACATTATGGGAAGCGTATTTGGAAAAAGGTACAACCCTGAAAAAGATTGTGAAGAGTTGAAGGAGCTTAAAGAAATGGTTAGAGAAGGTTTTGAACTTTTGGGTTCTTTTAATTTGTCTGATTATCTTCCATGGTTAAATTACTTTTATGACCCATTTCGTATCAATGAGCGCTGCTCAAAACTCGTTTTCCGAGTTAGAAAATTCGTTCGGGTTATCATTGAAGAACATCGAGTTAGACAATCTAAGAACCTCTCTGATTATGGCGATTTTGTTGACGTGTTACTCTCTTTGGATGGTGAGGAAAAGCTAGATGAAAATGACATGGTTGCTATCTTATGGGTATGTTTCTTATTTTCTTTTCAAATTCTTAAAGGTACTGAATAATAGGAAACCGAGTAGACTCACTAAGTTGGTTTAACGATTTTTGCAGGAAATGATTTTTAGAGGGACTGATACAACAACTTTGTTAACTGAGTGGGTAATGGCCGAGTTGGTTATAAATCCGAACGTTCAAGAAAAACTTCACAGAGAGATACAGAATGTCGTCGGTGACAGAAAAAGCATCACAGACTCTGAGGTGGCGAACTTGCCATACTTGCAGGCGGTGGTGAAGGAAACCCTAAGGGTTCACCCACCTGGACCATTACTCTCGTGGGCCCGACTGTCCACGTCCGATGTACATCTTAGTAACGGAATGGTGGTCCCGGCAAAAACAACAGCCATGGTGAACATGTGGGCCATCACTCACGATCCACAAGTCTGGGAAGACCCGCACGTGTTTAAGCCCGAGAGGTTTATGGTGTGTCAAGGAGGTGCTGACGTGGATGTTAGAGGTAATGACTTGAGGCTTGCACCGTTTGGAGCTGGACGGAGGGTTTGTCCTGGGAAGAACTTGGGGTTGGTGAGTGTGGGACTTTGGGTTGCTGAGCTGGTGCACCATTTTAAGTGGCTAGATGACGTGGCACACCAAGTTGATCTAAGTGAGGTTCTGAATCTGTCTTGTGAAATGAAGAACCCTTTGCATGCTATTGCTGTGAAAAGATCTATTAATGGCGTTGTTTAGTTTGGGGGTAATCAGTAATAAATATGTTATATGTGTTATATGTGATATGTGATATTTCTTTGGGTTTTAGATCAATATTTTGGATATTAAGTTTTTAAACCCTTTTTTATATAATATTATTTGTGTTCAGTTTTTTTTTAAATATAATTATTGGTTTAATAATATGTATGATCATTGGTGTGTTCCGGTTCTAGAAAATGATTTAGTTGAATCTCTTATAATTTGTTAAGAAAGTATCTATGTTTTATTAACGACCATTTGTTATGATATAAATTGTGTAATGATATTATAGGAACTATTTTATTATTATTATTATTATAAAAAAAACTATTTTATTATTACCTTAATAAAAGTATTTAAATAAAAATATGTATTTTATTTTTATAATTATTTAAATTTTATTATCATTATATTTGAACAAAATTGTGTGCAAATAAGAATGGAGTCAGCACTGCCTATTCAAGAAAAATGTTTTATTTTTTATTTTTATAACAACTAATATATCAATTATATATATAATTAGTTGGTGTATATTTGAATTAAAATAAAATTGATAATTTTTGGATATTAAAAGTTAAAAATTAATCCAATCTAATATAACCTATACAATCAATCTTAAGATTAGGTTTGGATTGAATTATGTAGATCAGATTATCTATTTTATTGTTTTTTCTTTAATATTTACAATCAATAAATTTTTTTAAAATATTTATTTTTTATAATTAAATAATTATTACATTAAATTTTATGTTTTAATAATTGATACAATAAAATAATAAAATAACTAAAAAAATTAAAGAATTTATAAGTTAATTAAAGAGCAAATGTTAGAATTAAAAAAACTAGAGATAAGAAACTAAAAGAAGCATTATATAAAAACCAATATTTTGGAAAATTGCCACAAAAGATTGCAGAATAATCATAAGTAAGCACAGAATAACAAAATAAAACCTTAATTTGTAAATTTATTTTTAAAAATTGCAACTATAAATATAAAGTACTCATATTGGTTGTCGATCAAGTAAATGTAAGTAGGTTGGAGAATAGAGGTGTTGTTTGTAGAAACAACTATAAAAACTAAGGATTGGTATCTTGATATTAGGTTTGAGAGATCTTTTACACTCATCTGCATTAGGGAATTGGGTTGAGAAATTAGATACTTTTATTGGGTTAAGTAAAAAAAGATCGATTGAATTTTAAAAAATGAAATAACAGTTAATGTAAATTAGAAAAAATATTAGCTTTTTTTTTTATCTTTTATTAAATAAAATTATTATATTAAAAGTTATAATATAACATAAATATGTATTTATATAATTAAATTTAAATCAATTAACATAATTTGAGTTACTTTGGATTGTTTCAATTGTATCAAATTGATCCATTTTAACCATACTTATGTACAATAATTCACATGCAAGAATCTAATTTACCTTCTAATATTGTATTGAACACATAATTACTATACTATCATACATCTCAAATATTACATTCAAACAATAAATACTACATCATTTGATGGATACTATTGATACTCTCTTACGATTGATTATCTTCTTTTAATTTTAACTGTTATCTCTTTTACCGATGCAACTTGTTATTAATTAGGATTAAAAAACACAATTATATCAATTGAATTGAATATTACAAAAATAATTAAATTAAAAAATTAGAAGTATATTCAATTATTATAAGAATCCTTAAAAATTACCTTGAACGCAGAAAACAAATTTTTTAGAGTTCTTTTAGATATTTTTTATTTTCCCAAACTTTTAGTTATGATTGTTTTATTCAATAAAATGATAAACCATTGAGATTTAAATTAAATAATATTTAAATTAAAAATAAAATATCTAAATCTAAACTTAGCAATAAAATATTTCAAAATTGATAAAAAATAAAACCTAACTCAATTCAATAAATCTAATTAAGTTAAGGTTTATCTAATCTTATAAGCAACATTATGTTTTGTTCCTAGTCGATGTGTGACAATGATACTTAACAGCCCCTTTCACACAATGAACATAAGAACCACGATGAGATTGTGGTAGAATATAAGATCCAAGCACATATAGACTAAGAACAAAACTTTGATAACATATTAGAAACTCAAATATAATTTAACCCAATAAAATTTCATTAAATTAAGAGTTGTCTAGAAAACAGTATTATTGTCTTGTTCATAATCGATATGAAATAAGAATACTTAACAAAAATATAGTAAAAGAAAATACCATTGACATAAATTTAGATTAAAAACACATTAGATCCAAAATCCATATATGTATACATGTATTTATTGAATTAAATTAAAAAAAATCTACTCAAGAATGAGTTTGTAATTGTATAACGAAGACTCACTTCAATAAAAAGCAAAACGTTATTAAGTTAATGATTGCTTTCATAACACTTCTTACTCAGGTTGTTAAATACATGCATGTTTCATATTTTATTAAGAATTTTTTTTTATGATTTACTAACAACTTCGTTATTTAATTTCATTCACTCCTCTAACTTGGTTCAAAAACCTATCTATTTGTTAGAAGAAATTAAAGAACAGAAGAAGGAAATCCAGCACGTTCAAAATAAGATTGAACTTAAGATAAAAAATGTTTAAAATAAGAAAAGAGTACAAGTTGCCGGTTAAAAAGGAACAAAGAATCAAAACGTTTGAAAGTTGGTTGCTATTATGATACATTTGTATAATAACAAAATATTTAAAAATGATAATGTATTTAATTTGATATGTGATTCTTAATTATTTTTCATGAATTTTATTTTCAAAATTTTCACTAATTATCTTTCTCTTCATCTATTTTATGTTATTTTTTATTTTTTTTTGTATGTGTATTATATTTTAAAAACAATTTTATACTTGTATTATTTATCTTTTTATTTAATCTCAATATAATTCATATAGGTAACATGAAAATAAATAAAAAACATATTTAGTCATAATATGCTAGTATTATATCATAATATATTGTTTAAATAAAAAATTATTATTTGTTTCATTATTTTTAAAAAAACTATTAATTAATTTTAAAAAATAATTTATATTTTCAAAAAAAATTATAATATTTTTTTCAAATATTTATCCATATTTATAAATTAAAGTATAACATTTTTATCAATATTGATATTTTTATCCGTCTAACAATAGAGAGAGAGAGAGAGAGAGTATATTAGTAACATTATGGTTGGTTTCCCATGGAACACGAAGTAAGATTGAGAAGTCCATGTCGGTGCAAACATAAAAAATAAAAAACAAACTCATAAAAAATCTTTTCATAAAGAGGCTACGACTTACCTTTACTTTAAAAAGCATTAAATAATTTCATGTTTATTAATAGAATGTTTGTTATCACATGCAATTTGCTTTCTTGTATGTAATAATTTACATATAAGGTTTAATCAATCATTTTTAAAAAAATTGATTGCATCCTAATTTAATTATTTTATAATTTTAATTTTATATTCATATTATTTGATGTACCTGCATAAGTTTTATTAACAATAATTGATAACTAATTAGTTGCTTCATATTCTATTAAAGCCAATGCTATTCGAACAGTGAACTAAATAATTAAGTAACATCTTTTGTTTTAGTTTTGTATTTTAGAGAAAATTTAACTTTTATAACACCTTTGTATGAATATAAGTATACTTTGATATTTTTTTTTAAATATTATTACTATTTTAAAAAAAATATTATCACTCTTTATTGTTAAAAGTTATTATTATTATTATTTATTAATTCCAATCTATATAGATATTTGGGACCTATAAGGTGGATGGATAAGCTAACTTATAAAATCTTTTTACAAGTTTCATTTTAACTCGACAAAGTAGGTCTCACAATATGAAAACAAACAGTACAACGAAAATAAAACAACATGCTTAATTCAACACACCATATAAACAACTAACATATAAAAAAGAAGATATATATATGGTAAACATATTAGTGATGATTTGTCTGATATGCATCTATTTAGGCTAGTAAAATACATTAACATGACAACCAACATACAACATGTAAATCACGAAAATATAATGGAAAGTTATAAAGGATTTAAAGTTACTTCAAGATCACTTGCAAACAAATTTCATAAATGATTTTTTACTCCTATAGAATATGATAGGATTTAACTCTTATGTAATATAATCTTTGAGTTGCTTAAGACAACCACTTGATAGCAAGTAATTTACTAAAAAGTAAATCAATAGTATGCCACTTGATAAAAATATAAATGCAAATATCTTTACTAGTTGGGAAACTTGCCTAATTGCACCTAAGTTACCCTCGCTTGCTATAAATACAACACCTGATCCAAGTAGATCTAAGATCATCATTGAAGCTCTATCACCACGTGATGTGATTGATTATTGATGGCTCAACCTCCTAATATGCAAACTCGTTGCAACTCCACAACATCTAACCAACACACGGCACATAAACACATAGGCTCCTCATTTATGCACCACGTTGCAACCTCGTAACATCCAGTCAACACATGGCACATTATGACATAAACTCCTCACTTAGAGGAATTGTTGCATCCTTGCAACTACCAACTGACACATAGTCAACCACATATATCCCTTACCTATGGGAGCTGTTGCATCCTTAAAACTACTAGCCGACACATAATACACAACCACTTATGCTTCTTTTCTATATGAATTATTATACTCTTGTAACTACGAGGTAATACATAACAAATCAATACTGAGAGAAAATCTTCAAAATGATGTGACTCTTCACTAATTAACCATGCATTTTGACTCTTAACAAATCCTTATTCAATTTCATATTTTTTACACTTAACCTAATGTTTGAGAAATATAAGAGTGATTTATTTTTAATGTTCTATGTCTGACAAATAACACATTATTTTCTAGACCTAATACTCAGGAAAAAAAAAAATGATTGAAGAACAAATCGAAAAAGTCTAATCAAAACGAGTAGAGCCTTCCCCACGAATTCTTGCAAAAGAAACGAGAAGAAGGAAAGGGGAAATTATAGAAAAATTTCAAACCTCTCGATTGTGTTATGTAAAATTCTTTTAAGAATAATAAATCATACCTCATCAACTCCATCATTTATTAATTATCTGTCTATAAGTTCTAGTTAAATGAAAAAGGTAGGTTAAGAATACTTGGAGTATTCCTTTTCTTTTCTTTTTTCTTTTTAATTTGATATGGAATATTCTACCATAGAAACTCAAGATAATTAAGATACCAAGCAGGACTACCTCGTGGCTATCCATCTACTAAATATTGTTAGTATGGATTTCAAATCACACCATTTAATTAATGGCTCTTGAAACTAGGGATGGCACGGAAATAAGTAGTGATTATTACGTTAATAATTATAATGATTATGTATTAATTTCATTCAATTTAATGATGAGTTTGTGATAATTTTCTTACTTTTAACCATAATTTTTATTTTTTAATATTTATTTAAAAACATACTTATTATAAAAAATAAAAAACGTTAACATAATATTAATTTTATTAAATTATTTAAAATATTTACATTAATTTTTATTATTTAATTATTTAAAATATAATTTTAAAAAATAAAAAAAAAATAATTAATTATTTAAATTATTATGTGTTTAATATTTATTAGACTATTTAAGGGATGCATTGGTGTATTGATTGTATTATATCCTAGCTACATGTAACCAACTACTCACTTGCCGTATGGGATTGTTAGAGGTTGTTGCAATTACTACTCATATAAAAAGCCTTACATTATGTACAAAGAATCCATCAATTGATCAATAAAGTTTTTGTATGTGATGTAGATTTGACTAGCTATAACATTTTTTTCTTCAATTGTTCTTATTCTTGAATGGTATCATAGCTTCTAGATTCGAGTGATATGTGTCTATGACTTTAAAAGCTTCATACAGAGAGATGTTATCTTCAACTTCTCATTTGATTAACACACTAAAGGGTGATCACTATAAAGATTACTAAAATCAGTGAACAAGTTATCGGTATTGCAAACAAAAATGGTGAAATGATAGATCTTACACTACTACAATATATGCTTTTGATCTCAAAAATTTAGTCTTGATTTTTTTAAAAAATTGAGGCTATAAAGTTTTGGTCACAATTTAATAAAAACCAAGGCTATAGGGTATGTTTATGGCCTCGATTTTTATCAATAACTGTGGCCATAAGTTATATCAATTTTTTTTATTTTTTTATCTTTATTTTCTTTTTACTTTTCTCTTTTTTTTTCATCTTCCCTCTTTTTTTCATTTCCTTCTCTTTTTTTATTTTTCCCTTTTTCCCTTTTTCCCAGCTTATTTTTCTTTTACATTTTTTCCAACGCTTTTTTCTTTTTTCGTTTTTCCCAGATCAATTATCTTCCCCTCTCTTCTTCCTCGTCCCATCTCTTCTTCTTCTTCCTCGGCCTTGTCACACACCTCTTTTGGTCCTCTTACTAGTGATGGTTGTTGGTTCGTTGGTCGTTGGTCATTGGTCTCTGATCGTTGGTTGTTGTTCGCTGTTCACTGGCACTGGTCGTTGGTCGTTGGTGCTAGTGCACTAACAAACTGATTTTCCATCCGAGCTTGGACTCAACCAATTATGAATTTGGAATTCCTATTAAGTTGGGATGTTCTTGTAAAGTTGATTTGGTTATTTCCCATAAACATTGTGCAGATGCTTGGTTCAAAATCAAGGGTAACAATGATTTTTAAGTTTCTTACTTTTCATGACATATACATTTAATTGTTATCTGATTGCGTTAAGTTTCATATATCCTTAAACGTGTGCAGTTTGGCTACTGGGGTTTGATTAGTTTATGGCCTAATATATATTAAGGTAGTTACTACCTTTCATTTTTCCACTATTTTGTGATTCATCTTTTAGCTCTTGATATTATATTGAAATCACAAGACCTAAAATCAAGAAGAGACATTGCAAAACTTGCTTATGAGTTGACTTAATTACATTGAAATATAGGGATGTTTTTTGTTGGTACTCTTAGTTATTGTCCATTTTGCTTTATAATTCCACCATATATGGTTCTGTTAAATGGTGGCAAATATTCACACCTCAATAGTATTCTGGTATCAACCGTTTTGCTGCTGTTTTTGCAGTTCTTGTTCTTTCTTTTCATTTAATTTCCCAAAATAACTCTTATCAAATGGACTTTCTTTTCATTTTGTCTGATACTCTTTCCAAGATTTTGGTTCTCTATTTACTCTCTCTTTGAGCTCTTTTCTTTAAAAATAGTGGTTTTGAGTGGCTTATCACTCTTTTCTCGATTGTACTTATATTAATGCAAAGTTGGTACCAAGAAGTCATAAAATTAAAGTTCAAATATGAATCCCTTCAACGCACTCAAAGGTAATTATATTCTTACACATATTATATATATTTGACAGTTTCTTTACATATTAGAATGGGCACACAGATACACAAGAGGATAAATATACATATGACACCAATACTATGCTAATGTATATGTTTAGAGAATTAGAGGGCATACTCATATATATACTATGCTTATTAATTTTTTCTTCTTCTTTTTTAATCATGCATGCAAAACCTCATGAAGGCACTGCTTGGTGAAGATCTTGGACCACTGAGTGTGAAGGAATTGTAAAATATTGAGAAACAGCTTGAAGCTGGTCTAGCTCAAGCTAGGCAAAGGAAGGTAATTAATTCCATTTTATATATTACTACTCATAATTAATTAGAATATCATATCTATACCAACATTTATGTCTTATATTTTTACTTTCAAGCCTGACACTTCTTTATATAATTGTGCATAGGTACATTTGGATTTTAATTATATTTGGAATTTGGAATTCTTATTAACGGGTAATATTATCATATTAAAACACAAAACAATCATATCATAATGCTAATATACATTACTCTCTTTTCATGTGATTATTGATATTACTCATTTTTGCATATATGAAATTATCTAAATCTATTGATTTATATCAGTTATACGGTGGATAAGCATGATATTATTTGTCTTGTAAATATTAAATATGGTTACAAGGATTGACTTTATTGTCATTAATCTTTTAAGTTGCACTAATTTTATCTCATATATTCTCTACTCTTTTGTCATGTCGTGAAAATTTACAATATTCTTGCCATGCCTATATCCAAATTGTGTCTATTTAGATTTATTGTGAGTTATAACTTACCACAGTAAATGCGGTACTTTCCCATTGAATAATCTAGTGGCTTGGTCTTTTGTACTTGCAACACTTGGAGTTGATGGGTTGTTGGTTCCAATTACCAGGTACAACTACTACAAATGATGCAGAAATAATAGGTTATATATAAACCCGGAAATATGTTTAGTACTACACCAATCATCATCAAAAGAAGCTTATATGATATATATACATATATTTCTTCTTCTAAAAATGTCTTGCATTCAAAAGGTTATTTTATTAGCAACTATTCTAGCTGACTGTTCCACTGATGGTTAATGGTGCTCGACTTATAAGCTTTGCATCATTGGGCTTCATAGGTACTATCACACGGTAGATTCTTATATTCATAGGTACTGTCTCACGCTATCAAGGACCCTTCCTCTGTCTCTCTATTATGCGTAATTGATATGGGTAGTATTAAATAATAAGACTGTTGCTGTAATTGATATAAGTAATACTAAATAATAATATTGTTGTTGTTATTGATATGAGAATTACTAAATAATAATGATGTTGTTGTAGTTGATATGGATAGTACTAAATAATAATGATGTTACTGTAATTGATATGGATAGTATTAAATAATAATGTTGTTGTTGTTATTTATATAGGTAGTACTAAATAATAATAATGTTGCTGTTATTAATATGAGTAGTTCTGATTTCGTTGAATTGTCTCTCAATTTTTTGTTTTAGATTGAGTATCATAAATTTACTTAGAGGTTAGATAAGCATTCCATGATTGTCACTCTTGAACAGGTTGAAGAACTACTTATTATGGACCATTTGTTGTATATGTAGGAACATATGTAAATTGAAGAACTTATTGTGTAAATCTGAGGTATTACTTATATTCATATAATCTGGATGTTGGTATGTTTATATATAGTAGATGCTTATATTCACAGGTATTGTCTCACGGTGTCATTTATTATAAACATTTTTATGACATTATAATCATGATGTAATCTATATATTAAGAATAAATAAGTAGAGAGGACTCTTGTGTTCTTGATGTTGTATATGCATGATTATAATCATGTAATCTGGATGTTGGTATGCTCATATATAATAGATGCTTATATTTATAGGTATTGTCCAACGCTTGTAAGGATCCTTCGTATGTATCTCTGTTATGCATAATTGATATGGGTATTACTAAATAATAATGTTGCTGCTGTTGTTATTGATATAGGTATTACTGATTTTGTTGAATTGTCTCTCAATTTTTCGTTTTATATCGAGTATCATAAATTTACTTAGAGGCTATATAAACATTCCATGATTGTCACTCTTGAACAGGTTGAAGAACTACTTATTATGGACCATTTGTTGTATATGCAAGAACATATGTAGATTGAAGAACTTATTGTGTAAATCTGAGGTATTACTTATATTCATGTAATCTGGATGTTAGTATGTTCATATATAGTAGATGTTTATATTCACAGGTACTATCCCACAATGTCATTTATTATAGACATTTTTATGACATTATAATCATGATGTAACCTATATATTAAGAATAAATAAGTATAAAATACTTTTGTGTTCTGGATGTTGTATATGTAGGATTATATTTATAGAAACTGGATGTTGGTATACTCATACTAGATGCTGTTTTTTTATGAGGAAATTAATGCATGCTGCCAAGGACAAAGATTTTGAAGAATAACATTATTACAGTGAGACTTAATATTTTTTAGATTGATTTAGATTGTAGACTATGATTAGTTAGTAGCCTTAAATTTTTTCTTATATATTTTTTTATATTTTTGGAACTCTTTAATTAGTTAGTTTTTATTATATGTGTTTTATTGTATCATTTTATTAAACTCTTAATGTAATATCTCTATTAAATTTAATATAATTAATCTTAATTTTTTTAATTTTCTCAATTTATTTTAATTTATATTTAAAAATTGAGTGTAACCGAAATAATAATTATCATTTTGATTATAAGTCTATGACCTCGGTTATAGTAAAATCGTGGCCATAGGTGATACTTATGGCCTCGGTTATTGAAAAATCGAGACCATAGATGCCACATATGGCCTCAGTTATTGAAAAACTGTGACCATATGTGGGACCTATGGCCTCGGTTATTGAAAAATTATGGCCATGTGTGGGACCTATGGCCTCGGTTATTAAAAAATTGAGGACATATATGCCACCTATGACCTCGATTATTGAAAAACTGAGGCCATGGGTCCCATCTATCATCTCGGTTAAAAACCAAGGCCATAGGTTATGACTTTTGGTCTCTCTCACTTAGGCCTTGATTCTTATAACCGAGGCCATAGATCTATAGTCACGGTTAAAAATTGAGGCCATAAGCACATATTTTAGTAGTGTTAAGGCTTTTTCTCAGGGTTCACCCACTACTCCTCCTAACAACACTTCTTTGTTAGTATGTTTAGATGATCATAACTATCTAATATGGAGAGAAAAACTTATAAATTTCATTATGACATATCGTTTAGAGGGTTTCATTGATCCTTTCCTTGAAAATAAGTGTGCTTTGTTCCAAATACACTCTTATATATATGGGTTCAATTTGATTATCTAGTTAAAAGTATGACTTGCAAATTTGTCACATAAGGAATGAATGATGTGCTCTTGGGTTACACTTTAGCAAGGCAACAATGATTAGCATTACATGAACATATACCAATTACATAAAATCAAGAATTGTGGAATTATGTGGCCAATTAGAGATGCTTATGAAAGGAAATTAAACAGTTTTTGAATATATGCTCAAAGCCAAGATATTGTCTGATCATCTGGCCTCTACAAGTAAGATTGATTTAGAAAGAGAATTCATTTTTTACACTATGAATAGTCTTGGATCAAGGTACATCTCTTTCAAGACTATCTTTAATATAACACAATTTAGGCCCTCTTTTAGATCTTTACATAGTCAATTGGAATGTTATAAGAGGATG
This sequence comes from Hippophae gyantsensis, assembly GCA_030763125.1. Classification (NCBI taxonomy): domain Eukaryota; kingdom Viridiplantae; phylum Streptophyta; class Magnoliopsida; order Rosales; family Elaeagnaceae; genus Hippophae; species Hippophae gyantsensis. The sequence continues at coordinate 34,981,500 of CM061031.1, read as the reverse complement.
TTTTTGGTTGCTAATAATCTTGACCAAAAGAATGTGATTCAAGAAAATGCAACAAATATTTTCATGAAATAGAAACCACTCATATAGTTCTAAACAATTTAATGGAAACTACAAGTAATCTTAGTTAGAGAATCATAAAAATCATTGGAATTGCTACCAGTTTATCAAGAACATATGAATGGTGATGTTAGTCACAATGCTAGTGAGTCTTAGAAAAAGTCTACTAGTAATAAGAATTTTAAGAAATCAAGTTCAGAGAAACTAGTATATCAAATATGTGAAAGGATTAGGCACAATATTACTTCTTACTTTGTATTAAGAGATTCTCTTCAAGGTAAAGTATCAAATGTTCAAGGAATACCCACTGTACAAGCAAGTATTCAAGATCAAAGTGGTGGAAATAATGCTACGTGGTTGTTTGATAATGTTGCAAGTCCTCACCTTACTCTTAATGCTACAAAAGTACCAAATTGAAGTTGATATGTGGGCACTAAAGGTATAACTATAAGAATTGGTATTCAAATTCTAATTTTTGATATTGGTTCAATGGTCTTACAAACTAGAAATGAGTGCTTATTTATGTTAAAAAGTTTCTCCAAACACCTTATGTTGCATCAAATTTATTGTTAGTTTAATGATGATTAATTGATAATAATGTGCTTATTAAATTTCATTCTGATTCATTTTTTGTAAAGAATGTACTTCCTAAGAAATCTTTGTTGGGAAAAAAATAGATGGTTGTAAAGAAATAAATTCCACAAATACAGGATAATTTTCCCAACCAAAATAGAACAAAAATAACACCAAAGATTTTAGCGTGGAAAACCTTTCAAAATGAAAGTAACAATCATGATACCCGTAAGCCACTTAAAACTTCCACTATAATAAGATGAGATTACACACTTCACCTTTAGGTGGATCTCTCACAAAAATACAATAGATATGTATCTTCAATTTGTGGGTAAAACTTCACAAATTGACTCTCAATTTTTCTTCTCAAAGAACTCTCTCTATTTTTTTCTCTCAACCTTTGATATGTCAATTGAGATTAAGGCTAAGGCCTTTTTATAGAAATAAATAATGAATCCCTCACCCCAATTCTAGGCCAACATTTTTTTACTTTTTTTTCTTCTCTGGCATCCTCATTGTTGACTACCTTTATTTATTTATTTATTTATTTTTCTTCTCTTCTCTGGCGTCATCTTTGTTGAATACCTTTATTTGTAATCCTATTTTTTTCTTACTGTTGGCCCATATAGTTGGACCAAAAAATATCCCCCTCCACCTTATATGGGATAGGGATCTTCAACACCTGCAATTTTTCTACAGATAGCAAGTTTTTTCTCTAGTCACGATCTTTGTCATCATATCTACCCCGTTATGATTGGTGTGAATCTTCTCAACTTGCAGTAGTTTATGTTCCAACACATCACAAATCCAATGATACCTTACGTCGATGTGTTTGGACCTTGAGTGGAAGGTTGGGTTCTTGCTAAGGTGAATTGCACTCTGACTATCGCAATAAAGAACATAGTTTTCTTGGTTTTGATGCAATTCTTGTAGGAACTTTTTCATCCACAGGATCTCCTTACAACCTTCAGTGATTGCAATGCACTCTACTTCTATGGTACTTAAGACAATACACTTTTGTAATTGTGATTTCCATGAAACAGCTCCCCATCCAAATGTTATTAGGTACCCGAATATAGACTTTCTTGTATCCACATCGCCAACCATATCTGAATCTGTATATCCTTCTAATACAAGTTTATTATTACCAAAGTATAAACAATGACTAGAGGTTCCTCTGAGTATCCATTTGACAGCTGCCCAATGTTCCTTTCCAGGATTTGATAGGAATCAACTTACAATGCCAAAAGCATGTGCAATGTCTAGTATGGTGCATACCATAGCGTACATTAGAGTACCAACCACCGATGCATAAGGCATCTTACTCATCTCTGATTTCTCCTCCTCACTTGAGAGACATTGACTCACATTAAGTTTGAAATGGGTTACAAGTGGACAACCAACAGGTTTAGTTTTGCTCATGTTGAATCTTTCAAGAACTTTTTCAATATACTGTTTTTGAGAAAGCCAAATCTTTTGCTTTTTCCTGTTGCAGGTAATCGTCATGCCAATAATCTGCTTGGTGGGTCCTAAGTCCTTCATTGCAAAGGACTTTCTCAACTCTTTCTTCAACTTGTTAATCTTATCAATATTTTGACCTACAATTAACATGCCATTGACATAAAGCAAAAAAATAATAAAATCACCATCAGAGAATTTCTTGATGAAGACGCAGTGATCAACCGTCGTTCTGTTGTATTAATTTTTCTCCATGAATGAGTCAAAATTTTTATATCATTGCCTTGTTGCTTGCTTAAGACCGTACAAGATCTTCTTTAGTCTGCATACCAATTTCTCTTTGTTTTTGACTTGGAAACCTTCGAGCTGCTCCATATAGATTTCCTCATCAAGATCACCATGTAAGAATGCAGTCTTTACGTCAAGTTGTTCAACCTCCAAATTAAGGCTAGCTGCCAAACCAAGAACAACTTGGATTGAAGAAATTTTAACTACTAGTGAGAATATTTCATCGAAGTCAACTCTCTTCTTCTGCTCGAATCTTTCACAACCAATCTTGCTTTGTAACGTGGTTGTGAGCTACCTTCTTCACTTTTGATTCTATACACCCATTTTTTCTTGAGAGCTTTTCTTCCCTATGGTAGTTTCATCAGGTCAAATGTGTGGTTCTCATGCAAAGATTTCATTTCTTCCTGCATGGATTTTAACCACTTAGTCTTATACTGATCAGTGATAGCTTCGTCATAACTCTCTAGTTCTCCCCTTCAGTGAGCATCACATACTCGTTAGGAGAATATCTACAACTTGTTTTTCGTACTCGGGTGGATCTCTTTGTCTATACTTCTGGTTGGACATGTTCAGAAACTTGTTCTAGTTCTGAACTGCTAGCTGGTGGATTAACATCATCAGTATCTGGTATAATTCCCCCATCATCATGATTTTTTGGTGGAGGGACTGGCTCTAGATTAACTAGAATTTCATCTGACTGTGGTTTCTTAGATTTCTCAAAACTCTCGATTGTTTGGTCTTCAAGAAATACCACGTCTCTACTTCTGACAAACCTTTTGCTAATAGGATCCCAAAGTCTGTAGCCAAATTCTTCATGGGCATATTCCATAAAGATACACTGCTTCGCTTTTCCATCCAACTTGGACCGCTTATCTTTTGGGATGTGAATAAATGCTCTATAGCCGAATACTTTCAAGTGTTTGTAAGAAACGTCTTTCCCCATCCAAACTCTTTCCGGTACATTGTAGTTCAGTGGAACTGATGAAGAAAGGTTGATTAAATCGATTGTTTTCCTCATTTCCTCCCCCCAATAGGAGTTCGGTAGTTTTGCATTTGAGAGCATACATCTGACTCTTTCACAGATGGTTTTGTTCATCCTCTCTACGACACCATTGTGTTGAGGTGTCTTTGGTACTGATTTTTCTAGCCTGATGCCAAAAATTCTACAGTACTCCTAGAATGGTCCACGATACTCACCACCATTATCTGCACGTACACACTTCAAACATTTGCCAATTTCTCTCTCTACTTTTACATGAAACTGCTTGAAAACTTCCTCTACTTGATCTTTAGTTTTCAAAGCAAAAGTCCATACTTTTATAGAATGGTCATCAATAAAGCTCACAAAATAGTGAGCACCTCCTATTGACTTACAACTTATTGTACAAACATCTGTGCGTATTAAATCTAGAATATTTTCCTTTCTAGATGGTGCGAGACTATGAAATGCAACTCTATGTTGTTTTCTCATAATACAATCAACATAAGTTTGCAAGGGTGTACCTTTCATTCTAAAAAGAGCTCATTCTTGGAAAGAATTCTGAGACCTTTTTCACTCATGTGGCTGAGTCGCTTATGTCATAGCTTGGTAGGAACTTCTTTCCTAGTGGTATTTACTTCTCCTCTACACAGCTTGGCTTCTGTGATGTAGAGTGATGTATCTTTCTTACCTTTCGCTACTACCAAATTGCCTTTGGTGAGCTTCCACTTTCCTTCACCAAAATAATTATTGTATCCATCATTATCAAGCATACCAGTAGAGATCAAATTGAGGTAGATATCAGGAACATGCCTCATATCTTTCAGAAGTAATATGCATCCAAGATTAGTCTTTAGATAAATATTGCCAATGTCGACAATTTTCGATGCATCATCATTTCCCATCCTCACACGTCTAAAATCACCTTAAGTGTAGGTTGAGAAGAATTCCCGTCGTGAGGTAACATGATAGGAAGCCCCTGAGTCAATTACCCAGGTAGTGTCTTGACATGCAAGATTGACATAATCAACATCTCGAATAATGACAACTTCTTTAGTGATAGTTATGGTCTCATTTGTTCGGGTTTTTGCTTCCTGATTTCTAGATTGTTCCACCTTTAACCTTCTACATTCTCGAATGAAGTGTCCAGGCTTGCCGTAGTGATGACACTTCTTGTCATACCTTGATTTAGACTTCAACCGTACTCTTTACTGACTTTGGTTATGGATATTTCTACTTTTACTTCTTTCGTGCCATTCTTGCTTGCCTTGTTTATGCACGACAAATGTTTTAGTGTCAGGAGTATATCCTTCATCTTTTTGTCAAGACTTTTCATTTAGCATTCTGTCTTTTACCATATTCATGGTAAGCTTGCCGTCAGGAGCTGAGTTGCTAACTGACACAACTAGAGTATCCCAAATTTTTGGTAGAGAACTCAACATTAACAATGCTTGTAGCTCATCATCTATGGTCATCTTCATATAGTTGAGTTGATCTACAATGCCTTGAAACTCGCTCATATGTTCTCATACGCTACTTCCGTCTTTATACTTCAAATTGACTAATCATTGCATCAAATTAACTTTATTCTATGCAATTGTCCTCGCATACATTTTCTCCAACTTTTGCCAAAAAACCTAAGCATCATGTTCATTAGAAAAATTTTGAAAAATTCTCTAGTCAATCCATTGTCTAAATAGTACCTTCCGATAGAATAGTGCCGTATATGTGAACAGTACCCTCGTTCAAAACAACCTAGGCTCTGATACCACTTTGTTGGAAAAAATAGATGGTTGTAAAGAAATAAATTCCACAAACCCAAGATAATTTCCCAAACCAAAATAGAATAAAAATAACACAAAAGATTTTAGCGTGGAAAACCTTTCAAAATGAAAGTAACAACCACAGGACTCGTAAGCCACTTAAAACTTCCACTATAATAAGATGACATTTTACACTTCACCTTTAGGTAGATCTCTCACAAAAATACAATAGATATGTATCTTCAATTTGTGGGTAAAACTTCACAAATTGACTCTTAATTTTTCCTCTCAAAGAACTCTCTCTATTTTTTTCTCTCAACCTTTAATATATCAATTGAGATTAAGGCTAAGGCCTTTTATAGAAGGAAATAATGAATCCTTCACGCCAATTCTAGCCCAACATTTTTGGCTTTTTTTTCTTCTCTAGTGCCATCATTATTAACTACTTTTATTTATTTATTTATTTATTCCGATGCCATCTTTGTTGAATAACTTTATTTGTAATCCTATTTTTTTTCTTGTTTTTGGCCCACATAGTTGGACCAACAATCTTCACTATAGGGTACAAGTGAGAATGGTGTATACAAGGTTAATGGCTTGGTAGGCAATGTGGATTTTAGAACAACCTCTTCTACTTATGTTGCTTCTTAGCACTTGTCTTCAGACTTATATGAAAAATGGCGCTATAATATTGGTCATCCTTCCTTTGAAACTACTAGTATAGTCATGAAATTGTATGGTATTAATAATAAAGATCTTACTCTTGAGTCTATTTTTTATTCCTCTTGTAAAAGTTTTAAGTCTCATAGGTTTCCTTTTCTTTCTACTCATGAAAGATCCTCTACTACTTTTGCTAGTTTGTATCTTGATTTGTGAACTTCTTCATAACTTTCTTTTAATAAGTACAAGTATATTTTCTTTGTTGTTGATGATTTTAGTAATTTTTTTGGTTATTTCCTTTACAAATAAAAGACCAAACTTCTCATGTTTTCAAAACATGACTGAAAGACAATTTTCTACCTCAGTGAAGTGTGTTCAAATTAATAGTGGTACATAATTCAAATGTATAGTTAAGACCCTTGAGAAGAAAAGGGTTCTTCATAGGTGTACTTATCTTTATACCTTATCTCAAAATGGTATTGTAGAGAGTAGACATAAAAGGATTGTTGAAAAGAGCTTGGCTATGTTGTTTCATTATAAGTTCCTTATAGTGTTCTAGCTCTATGCTTTTAGAACAATCATCTATCTTATAAATATATTTCTATCTAAAGTTCTCAAACACCAATCTCTTTATGATTTGCTTTATCAAAATCCTTATGAGGTTTCTCTTCTTAAACCCTTTAGGCCCTGCTTAAGGGATTACAAAAAAACAAACTTCAACCATGTTACTTTGAGTGTGCCTTTATAGGAAATGCTCCTAAACAAAAAGGTTTCTCATCTTTTGATATTTTCATTTCAAAATTATACATTAGAAGGCATATTGCATTTATTGAGCATATGTTTCCCTATATTTAAGGTAATTCGATCACTTCCATTGTTTCATCTTCTTGTAGCTCTCTTCATATCCCATCATGGTTTTCCTTTTCTTTACCTATTCATGTTATTACTCAATCTATATTTGTACCCTTCTCATACACTGTTCCATTTCTTGGCTTTTTGCCTCCATCCTTGTTATTTCTTGCACTTATATCATCACTTAAATTTGAGCCTATATCTATTGAGTCTATGCCTTCTCTAACATATTTGTCTTTATCAAATGAGATGTTAACATCTATTGGTTCTCAATATTTTCCCTTACATGTTGATGAGTGCTTAAAAAACACTAAAATTATCATAATTTAATGTACTTTAATTTATTAAAAAGATTTATATTTTTATGATTTTATCATATTTTTATATTAAGTTATCTTTTCAGAATCATGAGTATTTTATTGTTTTTAAGGTATTTTCATTTAAAAATTATTTAAAGACTCAAAGAAAAATAGTGGATGCAATGCATGACAAATATGTTGAGAAAAAAATGAGAAAAAGTAAAAAAAATAAAAATATTGGACAAAATGGGTCAAAATCATAAAAAAGGTCAAAAATGCAGAGTCCAACCTGCCCCGTGCATGCCACACCAAGCTGCACACATCTATCAAGTCCCGCACGAATGTCACACAGAGTCTCGCTCGCGTCAATGCCCATTCCGCCGCAAATCTCACCCCACACACGTGCTAGCGTGTCCAAACGCATTTGAGATCAATTTTTGATATATTTTTCCAATTTTTTAGTCTTTTTCTCACGTATAAAAAGATCTTCCCCATTATAAAAACAATCTCTCAAAATATCTCTCTTTCTCTATCTAGAAAACTTTTTTAGTTTTTATTTTTATTTTTTAGTTTTAAAGTTCTTCATTTTTGAGAAAAAAAAACTAGTTATGTTTTGTAAATTTCTAGTTTTTGATTCAATAAATAGAATTAATTCGTTTAGAGGTTTTCAAAAAATGAAATTAGCATCAAAGTTGTGTAAGGATTCTTTTGAGGTGTAGTTTTAAATTAATTATTTACAGTTATTTTTATGTTTTATTCTTATATGTTATATTTAATTTATCTGTGATTAAATTTATCATGATTAGTTGTTGTGTAAATATGATATAATAATAACGTTGTTATGCTTGCGAAATATTAAATAAGTAAAACATTTTTATAAAATAAATCAATTTTGTTTTTATTCAAGATTTTATATTAAGGATGTTAGAGAGAAATATATTATTTTTCATTACAAACTTAAATCTGAAAATTAAATTTTAAGGTTTAATTATTCGATCTGATTTAGAATAGTACTCTTTTATTTGTTTGTATAATCATCCGATAGTTAAAGTGATACTCTATTTCAAAATTTTTTATAATAACTATTATTTGAAAATGTATTGATAACATATTTTCAATAATTATTTTAAATGTTTATGTTTAATTTAAAAACCTTGAATAACGTTTAAAATTTCTAACCCACCAAATGTGTTGTTTAAATAGTTCATTTTTAATCTTTTAGAAAAAAATTAATTTAATTGACAAAATTAATTATCGATCCAAACCATATGTATTAATTGATTTTTTTAATTAACAAATAATATATAATCCCACTAAATGTGTTATTTATATAAAAAAAAGAGAATCAATAAATATCAATTTATATCTTTAATAACCTAAATAATATAAGTAAGCATAATTAACTAAATTATTATATCTATAAATACTCCACTCATATAAATGATAAAAATTTACATAATTTTAAAATTTAAAATTTAATTTTTTTTAAAAAGAAAAAAATCTAAAAAATAGTAAATAAAAAAAATTTAAAATTGTAATTTAAATTCTAAATTTAAAATTAAAAAAATAGAATTTAAAATTTATAAAAAAACTAAATAAATAGTAAATAAAAAAATATAATTTAAAATTTATATTTAAATTAAAAAAATCACAAATCAAGAGCTACTGTGTTGGAAAGTAAATCAAAAATTTAAAATTGATATTTAAATTTAAAATACAAAAAATTTAAACTTTAATTTATTTAATTATTTTCTTTTCTAAAAAATAAGTAAAAGAAAATAAAAAATATATATTTAAAAAATAATATATATATATATATATATATTTAAAAAATACATAAAATAAAATATAAAAAATATAAAAAATTTGAACTTTAAATTATTTAATATTTTTCTTTTCTAAAACAAATTTTTTTAAAATTTTAAAATTTAAAAAAATTTAAAATTTAATTTTTTTAAAATAAAAACTTTTTAGCTTTTAAATTTTAATTTTCATTTTTTAATGTTTTCTTTTAATTTAATTTTTATTTTAATAAAAAAATAAAAATATATAAAAAAAACTAACTGTATAATAATATGAAAACTAAATATTTAAGGGAGTTATGTTTAGGAGACTAATTATTGAAAGCTTTTGTGTCACTAATGTTTCTGATAAACATTGTTGTGTTTAAAAGGATGATTTTTAAAGAGGGTTTGTCCTACTATTATTTCCCGTGAACACTATTGGTTAATATTGATTATATTATTTAATTTAGAGATTAACTTAATAATGATTAACTTATTTAGATTGTATTAATTTTAGTTTATTCATTTTATTTATTATATATTATTTCTCTATACTAACTTGTAAATATTATATGATATAACATGTATAAAAATATGTTTATTATATATTAGATAGAATGTATTATATTATGTATAATTTAATCATGTATATTTATTTGTATAAAAGTATGTTTGTATTACATATTAGATAGAGTGTATTATAAATATTTATTCTGCATAATCTAATCATGTATATTTATTTGTAAAAAATATGTTTGTATTATATGATAGATAAAGTATATTATAAATAGGTATAGTTTAAGTATGTATAATTATATGTATCAAAATTTGTATAAAATTTGTTTGTATTATATATATTGTAAAATCTGTATAATTATTTTATTTTTATTTTACAAACTTTATTTTTTTCTTTTATTTGTTTATGTTTCTTTTATGACTTGCTTTTGTTTTTTTCTTTTATTTAATTTTTATTTTTATTGTTTAGTATTTATTTTAATACTTATTTTTAGATTTGTTAAAAAATATAAAAAAACAAATTCTGAAGCTATTTCTAATTTTAAAGTTTTTTAATTACAATCTATGATAAAAAGAGGTAATTGTTTTATTAAATCTAGGTACAAATGTGTTTTGGTGTCTTAATTATTTGATTTGTATTATCTAAAACCCACAATCATGTCACTAGTTTTAAGTAAATAAAATTTTAAAAATCTATAGGACATGACTTAAAAAGTATAGGTAGACAAACTTGTCCTACCTGTAGGTTTGATTGACTCAATGATATAGGGACATTGAATTTACTTAAAATAAAATCTCTCAAGTTACATCTTATTAAGACGTTAAACTTAATGCTAGATGGGAGACAACCCATCATTTTAGGTAATTTTCTTTTATTTGTTTTATTTATTTTGTTTATTTTAGTTTAATTACATGTGAACAATTTTAGAATTATTAAAACTAAAAATATTTGTTGAAATGTTAGAAGTTCACACCGATATGTCTGCGTGAACTTTAATGATGAACATGATGGATACACTTGTATTTCTCTATCACTACTTACACATTCTCATAAAATAAGTAACTTTTATTTTCTTTTCTCCTCGTCTTTATTTTACAATTATTACATTGACTATAATGTAAGTTCTAGGTTAGGGGTGATAAAAAGTTATCATGCTTAATTTCAAAAAATTTAGCAATTTTAAAATTTTTTATGGTGTTTGATTTTATTTTCTTTGTATGGTTTAGTAATTTTTGGATTAGTTTTAAAAAAACATTCACAAAAATTCATCATTTCTTTAAATCAAATTTAAGTAAATAGTTAAAGTCTTTTTACTATTAGGTTAACTTTTGAAAACATATCATTGAATATATAATAATTAGTTAGTTTTTGTCATAAGTAGTATTTCATGATAAATTGTGAAAATTATAATGAACCCAAAATCAATGTTTAGAAATCAAATAATGGAGACTACCTTTGTAAGATATAATTTGAGTCTAATTTCCTTTATTTTGAGTTAAGTATATTTTTTCTACTCCAAATACATTTCTTAATTCTTCAAATTTTTAAATAATCTCTATAAGTATTAGCATTGAATGTTAGGATTTCCACTTCTAGTAAAATGTCATATGTTGTTTTTACTACTTAGATTGAATGACTTAAATTATAAATTGATAGTATATGCCTTTTCGTCTATCATGCATGACTTATATATAAAAAGATGTATTTGGGGTTACCTAAACTCAAATCAAACAGAAAAGCTACAAAATTAATTACTCATCAAAATTTTACAAAAATGTACAATGTGTACATGGGTTCACTCTTTAAAAAATATATAAAAAATCTCTTAAATAAAAAGGAGAGAGAAAAAAATGAATAGTATGATCTACATACTATGACCCATGTATATAAGACATATATATTTAGAAATTTATTATTTAATGATTTTGATTGAAGCATAAAAATAATTTTGTGATTTTTTTATGAAATCCTAAACATTTGATTATTTTTATGGTATCGAAGTTATGCACTATTTTTAACCTTTTTTTCTTTTTTTTAAGTATGCGAACTTATTAGTTCAATATTTTGAGAGTATTGACTTGTAAGGATAGAATTGAAGCGAATTCGAATTTCTGACATTGAAATTGGATAAATTTAAATTGAAACATTTTTGAAATGAAGTATGAAAATGATTTTCAACTAACTATTATTATAAACTATAACTGTTTAAAAAGTTGAAAATAACTTATGTTTAGATTTTAATTATGATCTTAAAGAAGATTAAAAAACGTGAGACATTTTTATGTTTTGTTTTATTTTATTTTTAAGTTAATTTTTTATTTTGTTTAGTTGTTATTTTGTTATGATTTTAGTTTTTGATTTGTTTATTTTTGTTATTTTTTTTTTAATTTTTACATTTAGTTCAATGTTTGTGGGTGTCATTACTGAAAATCCTCACAAGACTTAAACTCATCCACTAGGAAAACTTAGGGGTTTAAAGGATTATTTCATATGATAAATGCAACCATTCCAATCGAAGGAAGTGATTTAGGATAGTTTAGTTTTTAGTTTTTATTTTTTACCTCTTCTCTTACTAAGGGACTAACAAGAAGTTGGTTGAGGGTTGTGATAAGTCTTTAAAAATTACTAAAATTATCATGATTTAATGTACTTTAATTGATTAAATAGATTTATATTTCTATGATTTTATTATATTTTTATATAAATTTGTTTTTTTGAAATCACTGGTATTTTTATTATTTTTTAAGTATTTTCATTTAAAAATGATTTAAAGACTCGAAGAAAAATACTCGAGGTAATACATAACAAATATGTTGAAAAAAAATAAAAAAAGTAAAAAAATAAAAAAAAAATTGGAAATAAAACGAGTCAAAACGGTCAACAAAATAAAGTCTATACTTTATAAGTGTAATATTTTGCCTTTTCTACCAATAACTTGAATCTTACTATTGACACTACTTCAACTTTCATTCCTATGAACTCTCATCCTATTTTACCAAAGCCAAGCCAGATATCATTAGACTTTAATTCTTCATTATTCATGGGCTTCTAATCTTACTTGAGTCTAAGTCTTGTAAGGATGCTTTGTAAGTATTAGAGTGAAATATTAAAGCTATGCAAGTTGAGATTAATGCCTTGTTACAAAATGAAACTTAAGAATTGGTTAAATTGTCTCCTGGTAAAACAGATACAAGTTGTAATTGGGTTTTTCATGTCAATCTTAAAGCAGACAAAACTATGGATAAATATAAGACTTATTTAGTTACCAAGGAGTTTCTAATGATTATTAGAGTTCATTTTGTTGAGACATTCTTCCTTGTGATCAAACACACCACTATTAGAATAATTCTTACATTGACCTTTTTCTAATAGTTGGAAACTTAAACAAATTGACATTAATAATGTATTTTTAAATGAAAACTTGAATGAGAATTTTTATATGGTATAACCCCTTGGTTTTAAACAAAGTGAAATATTGGTTTGTAAGCTCATTAAAGCATTGTATAGATTAAAACAAACCCTTAAGGTCTGGTTCTCTAAGCTTAATAAATTTCTCTTCTCCTTTGACTTTATTGCTTCAAAGTTAGACACCTTTATTTTCATAAAAGACATTATAAAATGCCACATGGTTTTCTAATTTATGCTGATGATATCATCTATACACGTAACTCTCCTAGTGTTGTTAATGCAATCATTTCTACTTTTCATTGCACCTTTGCCTTCAAAGATTTGGGAATTTTTAACTATTTTTTTTATCTTCGAGGTCATTTTTGGTAGTGATGTGCTCCACCTTAATCAACAAAAATATGTCAAAGAGCTTCTAGATAAATGTGGCTTTCTAGACTCTAAAGATTATGACACATCCATGACATGTGGTAAGAGGTTAAGCAAAGATGATGGAGTGGCTTCAACAGATCCTAGCACATTCAAAAGTGTGGTTGGAGATCGCAATGTTGCACTTTAAATATTCTAGTTACATGTATCTAACTATTCACTTAACATATAGGATTGTTAAAGGTTGTTGTAATTAATACTCCTATAAAAAGTCTTACGCTATGTACAAAGAAGTAGTAGATTTGAATACAATCCTCTTCATTTTCAATTATTTTTATTCTTAAAATATTAAAAAAATATTTATTTTACTATATAATTATATATATAATATTAATATATGTTTAATTTTTATTAATCATAATTATAAAATTGTACTAATCATTTTTATCTCGGCTTAATAAGTTACAATTATTTTAAAAAAATCATTTTTTTTATTAGATGATCATGATTTTAATTATTCATCGATAAAATTCTATCACTACTTGAAATCATAATATAATCAAACATGTATGTTGGGGTTGGATTTGAGATAAAAGTGTGGGTTATTCATGTCTTATATTTATGATAAAAGTTGGACTTATAATATAGGATCGAATGCACCAACCTTAAATTAATTTTCTTGGCCCTCTCACTGTACACGTAGCCAATCTTATGTTAGACATAAAACAAATTGTGATAATAATATTTTATAGAATATATAATTATATATGAAATAAACTCAACTTAGTCAATTGGCAATGTAATCTAGCCCAATCCTATATCAAATCGCTCGTTGATGGTTGACAGTATACTAATTATTATTTTTGTGAAATATTAATATTAATAAAGTAGAAGACGCCAGCTGATTTTAGGAATATAAAAAAATGGACTGATATATACATTTTGTAAAGAAACATAGTTATTATGATTGGAAGTTAGAATAACATCGGAAAGAATGAGTTTTATTATTTAATATTAATTAAAAAATATATTTGTATAATTAATATTTCAAAATTATATATTATATAAAATTTATATGTTATCGGAGTTTAAATCTATTAATATATTAACAAAAAAAAATAAATTATTAAAAAAAATACATAAATCTTATTTAATTAAATTATAATATAATAAAAATAAATTAAATCATTCAGAGAAAATATTAACTTATAAAAAAATTATATATAATTGATTAAAAAAATTATATAATATTTATTTTTTTAAGATTAATATTTTAATATTAAATATCTTATATTTATGTAAAGTTTATATTATTACCATACCAATAAATGAACCATCATTGCTATATGGCCAACCCATAGTCGATACATGGCATCTTTTTCATATCCTAATATTCAATATTACTTGTCACTATTTAAGTTATTAAAATTTATATGAAAATCTAATGAAATAATTGATAGGAAAATAACACATTAAAGAAAAAGCAAGGTGGTTGGATTCTTTTTTTTTTCCTCTCTTAATAAATAGATAATTATCATACAGCACAATAATAAATTATTACAAATAGCATTTTTGATTAAAAAAACAGAATAATTGCATGTTTGAATTCTGTTCACTCGATAGATGTAAATTTACTTGATCATATGGTATGATGTCAGAGAATGTATGATTCTCAATAATTATTATAATTTTTAAAAATAAAATTTAAGCAGTGAGTTATCATTATTTCTGTACAATACTCCGTATTAGTTAAATTATTACATAATCACTTGTGTTTAATTACTTCTAATAAGTTTTGTGTTTATCTCTCTCTTCGTTAATGAATTATTAGAAAATACAAGCGGAAAATTATTAGATTATCGTGATTAATTTGATTGTTAAAAAATATAAATAATTTGTTAAATTTATTTATTATAAGTTTGAATTTTTAAAAAATATAAATAATTTGTTAAATTTATTTATTATAAGTTTGAATTTTTAAAAAATTTGTACATAATAATTCTATATAGTATCACGTTAATAAGATCTTGATATTAAATTCTTGTAAAAATTTTAAAATTAATAAAAATTCTCAAGTTTGATAAGTATTATAAAAAGACAAAAAAATTCATTATTGAAAAAAATTAAAATAATAAATGTTTATAAAAGTAAAGCAACCTAAAATAAAAGAACTATATAATAAATATTCGAATAAAATATCTAATATAATTTCTCTTTACGTTTAATAAAAAAATAAAATAATATGTTAAATAATTTAAATATAAAGTTTAATATATATATTAAAAATATTAAAATAATTTTAAATTTAAATATTTTTTATTGTTAAAAAATATAAATAAATTATTAAATCTATCTTTTATAAATTTAAATTTTTGATAGGACCAACTATATAAAATTGATATAAACTAATTGATATAAGAAAGAGTGCAACAAGTATATCTAGAAAAGTGAAAAAAAGAGTACTCTATGGCAATAAAATATAAGATTTATACTTATTTTTTTAAAAATGTTAATTTTAAATCCGTGCTATGAACAAGTTAACATTTAAAACATGTATTAAAGAAAAATATTCTAATAGCATAGGTCATTAAGATTAAAAATAATATAAATTTTAATTATGTATTTTTTTCCATTTATGTTATTTTTGTGAACATACAAACATAAAAATTAATTTGTAGAATTTTAATATTAATCATTAAAATATTAATTTATTTAAATAAAATTATTTTTTATTTCAATTCTATATATAACAAAACTAGACCGAGTACATCTAGATATTGGTTTTAATAAACCAACATTAAATTTTGAAATATTATTTAGTCAATCATATCTCTTAGTATTGAAAATATTTTTTATATATTGATTATACCCTTACATACATGTTTATCAAACACATATGGAGAGATATACCGTAAGTCATGTTCTATTCTGTATTTGTGTGTTATCTTTCCATGTAGAAAACATTATGTTTGCTTATTTTTACTCAATGTTTTGTTTTCTTTTGTGTAAGGTTAATTACCATGGATCAATAATGTATACATACATAGTTAGGTATATTTTGTACACGAGCATGTTTATACACACGGCGAGATTGATTGTCATAGCGTGCATTCTAGGTTGAGTGTTATGGTTTTCGAAGAGCAAGTCGACATTGTCACTCATGTTTTTGTTTGTTTCATGTAAGGGTATTTGTGAAAATTATTTGATAATTTTTGGAAACAAAAAAATGCGATTTCTTACACCTTACCACCACTTTTAGCGAGGAGTTTGGCGAGTTCGCTAGTTGAGTTCTATAAATACTCCATATTTTTCTTGTTTTGTCATCCAAAAAGTATGTAGCGAAGTTTTATCAAATTGATATATCAAGTGTTGTTCAATATTAGTGATTCGTGACTATGTGAGAAAAATCATGTTATGAGTAATGAGTACTCAAGGCGGTATTTGTAAGTAGATTTTATGTGTTGAGCCGTGTGTCGATTAGTAGTTTCCCTCATGCATCTTTTTCTTATATGGGGAGCATATGTGATTGTGAGCAATGTGTCGACTGATGATTGCCTTCGTGTGATGTTTTCTTATACACTTTATCCATTATTGGTTTCATTTACTGATCACACCACTTTGGGTGGTGTTGGCTTTAGAAGAGAGCTGAGTTTATTGTCTAAATAGGTTGTTATAGAGGTAGCAAGTAAGGACAACAATGGACAATTCGGATAGAGGTTTCGGTTAAAATTGGGTTTTATTTATGTTAAGATTGTAACTGTTTTATTGCATAGTGGATTTATTTGATGTCGAGTGGTTGCCATAAGAAACCCAAGGATGTTACCACATAGGTAGAGGTTCTATGTGAGTTACTTCATTATATCCGGTGTTATGCATGCTCAAATGTATAACTGGTACAATCAGAGTTTAAATAGTATATGTCTCTACATACTGGAGTTTAAACTCTAATTAAAAAGCTTTTGATATTTATCACCTGCTTTCTGTTTACTAAATTCTATATCTATTGTTTTATTATAATATCTATCTATGTTTGTTCATACTATAGCTATGATTATATGTCATATGCTTATATTTTTATTGTTTGTGAGTTTGGGTTGAGTCTATAAAGAGTTAGTATCTCTTTAACCTGATTATGTATCAGGTCTTAACTCTTTCTTTGTAGTCATATATGATCAGATTGTGTGTTAGTATAATTTGCCTTTTATCTGCTTATAAGTTTGTGTGAGTTTTCAAGAAGTATGTATCTTCTTATCCTATAAGTGTACCAAGTGTTAGACTCTTCATTATGGTTTGCTATGTATATTTATTTGCATGCTGTAAGAGTTCAATCATCATTTATCGAATATGTTCCCATATATGAGGTCTTGAAGTGATTGAAAATCTTTTTTGCTTTTTGATATGTATGCATATGTCGCATGTTGTGTGTTGATTGATGTGTATGCATGTTGCTAGTTTGGATATAAGTATGTGAGGCACACTGCTACTAATATGTTTACTGTAGATTGTTGTTTTTGTATCTATTAAGTGTTTTAGTTGTGTATTGAATTGAACATGTTATTTTGTATTTTTACTCTGTAATTTTCTTAATCCACATTTGTGCAATTGGTTTAGTAGAATTGATATAGAGTTTGCTAAAAGATTACATAGGTTGTCATCTCTACCCTTCATCTAAGTCTTAATAATCTATTTGAGTTCAAAAAATAATTAAATTTCGTGTAATTGCTAAAATCTTTACACATTAAGATACTTATATACTTGTAGTTAGAATCTTATTAAAAATGAGAGTATCTTGCTCTAATTGCTTAATTTATCCGTATATCATTTTTTAATCAATTCATAAATACAATTTTAGAATCCTATCTCTTTCTCGTATAAACTCATATATATATATATATATCGTCTTTATCCACAAAGAAGACTTTGGTATGATAAATACATCCTTTATTTTTAAAAATTAAAGAGTTCATGATAGCTATAATTTTTTTATATAATTTTGAGTTCAATTAAAATATTTTATTCAAAGGATACAGGTAAAAAGAAAAGAATAAAAATAATTTACAAATATGATAAAATAAATAGAATGTATTACCATTCTATTTACTTTATGTAAATAAATAAATGAACACTTTTATTTCTAATCTTTAACATTGATTCTCATCACATTTAATAAAAGTGAAAAACTAGCATAAAAAATTAGATATTAACATTAATAACAAACTATCAAATAGATAAAATAAAATGCATATAATTAATAAAACTTTATACATTTTAATTTTAGCACTAGCTTTAAAGAAATAAAAATAAAATAATTAAAAATAGCTAGATACATCCATATGCAACAAAAAAAAATATTTTGTACCAATTATTTGTTTTAACAAAAGTAGATTTAGTAAATATCATTTGAAAATTTTTTAATATATAAAATTATCAAATAGAAAGTATTAAATAAATATGAAACCCACCGATTCTCCTCTTATAAAAATAAAATAAAAAATACACCTAAAGAAAGTTTTGAACGTGGATAAACTATGGGCACTTAATTCATGGTATTTTTTTTTTATAAATAAACATAAAAATATGCCTTCAACTAATACTCCTCTTTCTATATAAATAGATAGATAGAGACGTGATCGAAGAAAAAATATTAGATCATTTCGGATTAAGTTGATGTAAAGGTATAAATTAATTAACAAAAGGAAGAGTGCACCGAAGAGGCTAAATAGAAAAGTGAGAAAAACGAGTCCTCTAGATAAATAAAATACAAAATTAATTAATATTTTTTTAAAAAATAAATATTCAATAATTATAATTAATTTAATTGATATATTTTAAAAATAATAAATAATTTTAATTTACACATTTTTTTATGTACCAAAAAGCTGATACACCGAAGAACCACATATCGCACCTAATATTAAAATCCAATATAAGTTTTGAAATTTGTGATCAAGCAACCTTTTGATCGAATTGTTTAGGGTTATATGAATCTGCTACCAGCAAAAATAGATATGAATTCCTTTTATTTGATTTTTACTTAAAACCATAAAAAAATTTAACTTTTATTAATTGTGGTTTAATTTTAATTAAATATTTATCAAATTTAACTGATTAATATTAGAGAACTGTTATTTGATTGATGACTCTAATTGTTTGAGATTAATTGAACATATATCCAATTAAATTAGATAATTTTTGAAATAATTTGAGTTTAGTAGTATGATAATTTAACTACTTAGAATTGAATTAGAGATATATTTATCTAAATGATTGGATTTTGATTGAATGATGAACCCTATTTATCATAAATGAATGTGACACATGTTCCAAAAATAAAGTCAATGATTTTTAATTTGACATATATTTAATTCTATTATGTCTAATTGGTTATAAATTCAATCGTATATTCATTACAGATATATTATAGATATATTGAAAACAACAATAAAATTATAAATTGAGAGTCTAATCTATAATAGAAATAGTGATAATATGAGCCTATTTTTCGATCATTTATTATTAGTAATTTTTATCTTATTTTTATTTTAAATTAAATATTTCAATAATATTAAAGGAATATGAAAAGTAACTTAAAATAATATTTACAAAATTTATAATAATAAAAATAATATCTAATAACATTGAATTATAAAAAATGAATCTATAATTTTTTCTCTATTATTATATGTTTTTTATTATTTTTAAATATAAAATAAAAAAAATTTGATCTCTCCTATTACAACGTATATACTAATAAATTCATTTATGTAATTTCATTTATAACATAAATTTATTTACTATCAAGGAATTAATAACACAAAAAAAAAATTATAACTACTATTATAATTACATTCACGTAGCTTTAATATTTTTTCCCCTCTTTTATGCCATCTCTCGAAGAACAATGTTAATTGATGTATTATTTTCATAAAGTTTGAATAATTTTGTATAAATTTAAGTTTGTTTTATTTTTTAAATAAATGTTTGAACACTAATATAATATTCACGCTCATATTTGCCATTAACATATATATATACTTGAATTCAGGCACTTAATCCCATACTTGATCTTAATACAAGCTAGCTACCAACATTCTTTGTTTCTCTAAAACTAACAAATTAAGCGGTGTGATCTAACTACCAAACACGTTGTGTTTCCTCTCTTTGAACCACAAAAGAAGATTCAGCTTGCTAGTTATATATTTGCTTCGGATACTATCCTTAATTTTGACCTCCCTAACTATAAGCCTATAACCTAGGGAATATATAGGTAGCATATATATACACGTCTGAGGCAATTGGACAACTTTGCTTTTTTAATATTTATTTTCAAATAAATGGTAATTTGAGAAGATACTTAACGTGGAAAACTAATAATTTTTGTTTTTGGGTCAAATCTAGTGTGAATTTTACCTATGCGTTCATGCATATAACCCAAAACCACCTAGAAGTTGGAAAACACCCACTGGTTTAAGAGTATATATATAAGAGCTATGCAAATTCAACAGCATTCCATTTTTTTAGGATATATGTAATGTATATGGGATTTATTGACATTTTCTTCGCTGCTTCAACGTAGACTCTACAAACACAATAATTATATTTACTTTATTGATAAAGAGGGAAGACCATCTTAAGGCATTTCAACACTTTATACTGTTATGCATTAAATTTTATATTAAAAGTTATATTATATTTTTACTCATATTTAACACGCAACATGACCAAATTATACATTAAACAATATATTCACTTCAAACCACTGCATTAAATATCACACTAATAATTATTTATAAAATAAAATATTCATTTTATTAATTTTTTATCCACTATTATATTCGATCAATTAAACAATTATATATTATATTAATTTATTATTAATAATTAATTTAAAAATCATATTAATAAAAATTAAAAATTCAATAAATAAATTTAATTAAAAAACATAATTAAAAATGTATATATCACTCTGATGTTTAATTAATGCATTTTATTTTAATTTTACGTTGTATTAGTAATTTTTTTTAGTTATTTTATATCATATATTTAATTTTAATTTATTATATGTAATAAAAAAAATTAACAATATTTTTAATTTTTTTTTTAAAATATCATATCGTGAATAATATTGACATGATGATAAGCAATAATAAGTAAATAAACAAACCCTCTTGACAAAATTAATTAAATAATAATGATAATAAAAAAGACAGCTTCAAATTGTAAATTAAGCTTACAATATATACTTTAGAATTTTCTTGAAGTTTGACAGGTAAACAAAAAAAGATTTGTGCTTAATAATTGGCGGTGCTTATAGAGGAGAGAATTAATAAAAGTTAGTTAACTTATAATATCTAATAAACTAATATTAAAACTATTTATATTTAATTTTATACTTGTAATGAGTTTGGGTGACAAACGGAATGATTCATCTTTAATATATGTATTAAATGGGTTGGTTTAGAAATTGGGGTTCAACATGTTAGGTTGTAAAGAGGTTGAAGAACATATGTTTTACAAAAGTAGCAATTTATGTAACAATTCAGACCAAAAACACAATTAGTACAATTTTTTTTAATTTTTAAAATTAATTATTAATTCTGGTGTATTGATAAATATATTGAATTTTTTATTATTATAAATTAATTAATTAATTAAAAAAAATTTAGGTAGAAAAAATATATAAACTTGAGCCGAACACTCACAAAAACAAATAAATATAACACAAAAACGTACAATCCTCACAAATGGCAGCCCTCACAGGCTTACATACTAGTACAAAGAGGCCGTCAGAAACTAAGGATGAGGAAGGAAAGGATGCGAGGTTTGAGACTCAGAGCCAGTAGTAGAGTGGGTCGTAAGGTAATTAAAATAGAGTTCAGCCCATAACTGAGCCCATTTACATGTATTTAATATGTGGGCTAACTTAGATACAATGTGGGCTAATTAATCACTCTTTTTCAAAATAACATATAGATACTATTAGTCAAATACATGTAAAATTTTCATAACTTAAAATTTGAATCAAAATAATTTCATAAATATAAACATTAATTCAATTTTTAAGATACTAAATATATTAATAATGCATTAATATGAGTTCATAATTGTGAAATGTAGTTTTATAAAAAAACTTAGTGTTAAATAACTCAAAATATTATGAAATTAAAAACAAATATTTCTCTTTTAAGATGATAAAATATATTCATTCTTGTAAAGTTTTGTTAGTAGATAAATTAATTTTTTAATTAATGATATTTTTTAATTATTTAATAGTTATTTTTTTTAACATAGTAATTTTTTATAAGTAAATTTTAGAATTAAATAAAATTCTTATAATGAAATTCACTTTTATGATTTTTGGATAATTATTAAATATTAAATTAATAATAATTATAATTTGTAAAATATGGTATGGGAACAAAACTTTAAACGTATGTATGGGTGTCCACCGATCCGATCCGATTCGATTTTGGGAAAAAAATTTAATCAGACCATTTATATTACACGTATCGGAACGATTTTAATTAATATAAATCAGATTGGACTGTTTGGTTTATAAAACCATTCAGTCCGACTAGTCCGGTCTGGTTTCCAGTTTGGTTTGATTTTTAGACACTTTTAATGAAAAATAATGTGAAAATTTAATATATTATTAAATCAGTTCGGTCTAGTTTGACCGGTTTAAAAATTAATACAAATCAGACCGAACCGTTTGATTTGTAAAACCGTTCGGTTCAGTTCGATTCGGTTCGATTTTTCAATTTGATCTGATCCGGTTTATGGACACCCCTAATACGTACAAGAATAATTCATGTTTATATTTGAAAATACCGTAAAAAAATGTTCGGCATTAAATTCACTTATAAATAAAATATAAATATATAAAATATGTGTACAATACTTTTTATATAAATAAAATAATTATAAAAATACGGCAGTATTTACATAAATATTAAAGAGATTTTATTTAACTTAGAGTTCAACGAAGCAGGACGAAAATAATAATGATCGAGCATTTTAATATATTTCAAGCTTACGATATACCAGGTTCAAAAATTATATGTAAGGATTTGTAAGTGTGTAGCATTATTTAAAAAATAATTATTAATAAAATAAAAACAAAAAATTCTATCTAAATCTATTAACTTAACATTCTGATGTATTTATTCTATTTATTAATAACATTATATCGTATTATTTATAATTTATTATAAATTTTTAATAAAAAAATTATTCATTATTTTTTAAATTATATAACATGTTACCATATCAATTACAAATACTATTATTATATGTAAAAAGTCTCAATCAAAATTCATTCATGATGGTTATTCTGTAACATTATTTTTCCCATTTTATTTTTTATTTTTAATTTCAACTTTTTTATTATTTAATTATTATTGTATTTTTTTATGCTACAAACTATCAAAATATTCTTATACTAATATTACCTATTTTTATGCATAATTATATTTAATATTTTTATTATATATTATCTTTATATTATTACTTCAATAATTATTTATATCTCATAAACATTTTCATAATTCTGACCTTACTTTACGTATTACAATTCATCATAAATAGTACTTTTTATTCTCTTTTTTTTTTTTACTTTTTTATATGAAAAATATTTAAAGCTCTCTATAATAAATAGACATTTTTTATGAATAATTGTAAAGATAATTTTATTATATAACTTTACATATAATTGTTTTAATTATATTAAATGTAAAAATTTATGTGTTTCATAGTTACTCATTTTATTTTTGTACGAAACGATAATATTTATGATTAATTAATATATTTTATTTTTAAATATAAATATTTTTATAATAAATATAATTTTTTATAAATAATTGTAACAGAATATCTATGAATAATATTTTAGTTATTTTTCTCAATATTTTTTTTTTGCCTTGTATACCAATAAACTAAACATATTTAATGGGATAATTCATATAATTCATACTTATTCATTTAATGAATAAATCGAGTATAATTAATTTATTTATGAACAGATAATACATATATTTAATTAATATACATTATTTTTAAGTATAAAATGTCCATATAATTAATACATTTATTATAAATAATTATTGTAAAATGTACAGTAACAATGTTTTGGTTATTCTCCTCCCATTTATTTTATATATATATATATATATCAATAAATATCAAAATAATCTTAAAATAAATATAATTTTTTTATTAGTTATTTTATTAGTTTTATTATATATTATTTTCATGAAATAAATAATTAAATAATGTAATTACATTATATATTGTGAACCGTGCATCCCATACTAATTTATTAAAAATGTGTAATAATATACTTCAAAACTAAAACACCTAAAAAAACGCCACCAATGGATTTTTGTAGTAAATATACCTTTCACATTTTACAATTGGAAAATATTTACCAAGAATATTAAACTATTCAATATCTTACGTATGATATATATGTTATAATTTTTTAAAATTTAATTAAAAATTAAATTTATATATACGTAAATATTGCCAATTGTGCTTAGCCTTTGTAGGGGATTGCTAAAATTTATTAGATTTTTTTAAAAAGAAAAGAAATATACCTTTCATATTGTAAATAAGAACAAAAGCGAGAGGGAATAACATCATTTATCGGCACAAAGTCACTAACATCATTTATCGGCACTTATCGGCACAAAGTCAGTATTATTAACTCTGATATAATGGATAATATTAAAAATAATATATTTATTGTTAAATAATTAGATAAAATTAATTTAAATAGTTTTTTTAATTTTTATATAATTTAATTATTTGCTTAGTTTTATTTTTAATATTTCTTTAAAAAACATAAGTTTTTTTAATGTTATATAAAAAATATACACTGTATTTTTAAACATTAAAAATATTTTTTGTATGTTATAAGAAAAAAAATTTACATTGCATAAATAAAATTAAAAATAAAATTTTATTTATAAAATAAATTATATTGTACAATTAAATTAATAAAATTATGTAAAATAAAAAAAATAAAGTACACATAAAAAAATATAATAATAAGATTATAATATCTTAATATATAAAAAATGATAATGTTTTTGTCGTTTTTCATGTTACAGTCTCTTTTAATTTTTTTATATATTAATAAATATTAAAATATTTTTATAATAAATATATTTTTTATAAATTATATTGTTTGTATTGTCCTTAAAATATTACCATCAATAACTCTTTTAATTCACAATTCGTGTAATTTATGTTTATCTATTTATTGAATAGATTATCTTTGATCAATTTGTTATAAACGGATCATATTTGTGTGAATAAATTTGATATTTTTATATCAAAATTATGTCATATCTCTATCAATTAAAATATAATTAACTAATATTTATTACTTTTAAGCATAAAATACTTATTAAATTTAATCACATCATATCTATTATGTTATATTATTATATTTTTAATATCGTGTCATATAACTAACATTTAGATCATATATCACTGTTATAAATGATCATGAATAATTATTCTTCCTTGAAGTAATAAATTAATTAGTTAATAATATTTTGATAAACCTTTTTAAAAAAACTTGGCATCAATTTTTCAAATTGTTATAGCAAGTGTATTCTTTTCGCCGGTGCATGAATTCTTAAATCTTTTTGAAAAATAACAAGAATTTCAAATAATTAACAAAACATAATTCATTGTTAGGTAAATAAATCACATTAATTATTAGTAATTACAAAACTCATCAATTAATTTAAAAACAGAACTAAAACAAAAAGCTAGTAGATTTAGGAAAATATTATAGGAAGGTTGTATTATATACTTGTATTACAAGATTCACTCTTAAAAAATAGATTGTAAAAAAGAGTGTTCAGACTTTGTTGCCGGAGGGCAATTGTATACCCATATTGCAAGATGAACCTCTTACTATTGAGCCTTCATCCTCTTGGCCTCCTACACACCACCAAATGGATCCTTGTAGGAAAATATTATTGTTAAAAAATGAAGAAGCAATTTCATTCACTACATAAATATTTTATGACATATATTTAACGATATTATAAATTTATATTTTATTATATATAAACAATTGTTTTTGAATTTTATCTTGTATTTATATTTTTTTACAAATATACTAATACTAGTAATATATGAATTAAAAATATATATATTAACATATTACTAATATATATATATATATATTGATAACTGTTATTAAATATTTGCGTAAAACTTGGATAATTTGTATTGAAACAAACATAGTATATTAATAATATATATGTTGGAAGTATACATATAAATTATTTTTAGCATGATATCCAAACAAAATACACAAAATATAGTAATCTTCACCATATACTCTCAATTTTCTCAAACTTGCATTTAAACAAGAAATGGTAAGATTAAGAATCAAAGTAAAAAATAATCAAAATTTATTTTTCTAACTTATTTGTAGTGTTGCTCTTGAATTTTCTTCAATAATCATTGTTTCCTTTTATGTGTTTGAATACTATTGGAGATTAATTAGCAATAATAATGATTCCCTTGTAATTATTATGTCTTAATCCCATTTCATATTGTTGGATTGGAAAATCTCCCGTGGTATATTTGATTATTTCATGTTGATTTTAAAAGTTCAAATAATTACGATTAGTACATATATATATCTTTTATTATTTAAATTTAAAATAGATATTAATATTTTAATTGATATTTATGGAATTTCATTAATATTTTAAATAATTATATATTAATTAATTTAATATTTAAATATTAATTAATTGATATTAATTATTTATAATTATGTTATTCTTCAAAATCTTCTTTAAATAGGTTCTTATAAACAAAAAAAAATGTATGCATAATCTAACATCTGAGCTCAACATTCAAACTGTCTCAAACTTCTTCGGATCTCAACTTTTCTCTCAAAAATTGACTTAAGTATCAGAGTGAATATGACACCCACCAATATCATCACATCTCATATGATTTTCTAATGATTTACAGGTTTACGTGTCCAAAGGACACGACCTAATAGAAACCGACTTCAACATCTAGCTTCGTTTACTAGAAAGAAATTTAATGTTCAACCGATTGAGTTAATAAAACTTAAGAACATTCAAAGCGTTATTTGTGTTCTTCACTCTATTTATCGCGTTCTTCATTAAATTCTCTCATAACAAAGAATTTGATCCATTAAGTCACTAGGATGAGCTTCTAATATATTCCTAATGACATCTCACTCTCCCAGTAGGTTCATGACTTAATTGGCACCTAAAACCAGCACTCTATCCTTAACGTGCTCCAAGAAAAGTGAAACACCCAAAGGGAGCTAAATTGGCCTAATTTTGGATTGTTACATCTAGCATCTTAGATCCAAATTAGGTATTAGACCCCCAATAAATTAAGAACTCCTAGGAATACTAGAGCTGGAGCTAGAGCCTAGGATAAATCACGCCCCAATCATTAAGCTAGCTGAAGAGGCTAGACTTATCATCTTAATATAACATGAACCACAAAAGGCAACCTAAGATGAGCTTGATTAGCCTACCTTGGTAGAAGCCACTTAAAATAAGCATTAGTCATCCATTTAGAAAATGTAATCTAGCATATAGTATAATGAGGCATCTAGTCAAGTAGGCTAACCAAAAAAATAGTCAAGTAGACCGACCTCCCAGGTAGACTAGCCTAGTTTATCAAACATTAGCTAGTGTTGAGCTTCAAGAAATCCAAAAAGCAAAGATATCAATCATATCCCAATGATCACCATTTATGCAGGTATGTGTATTTTAAAATAGATTTGCTTGGCTCGCCTTGAGGAACCACCCTAAGGCTAGACAAACAATACAATCAGGTTAGAACAACCACATTGATGATGTCACTAATCCTAAGGTAGATTTCCATAACTACTGTTGTTAGATAGCCATTGCTTCAAAAAAGTAGAGATTCAACCATGAAGAAAGATTAGGCCTTAATAGGCCAGGACACACCTAAGGAAGCTATGCTGTCTAGAACATTGACTCTAATGTTATGCTTTCCAAATTTCCATTTCCAAGTTGTGTACTCCAAGATGCCACCACCTAAGCCATGCTAGACTTGATTGATTGCTACCTTTTAGGTGTCACTACTCAGACAACCTACCTTATAGTTCGCACCACCCAACTTACCATATTCCAAATTGTGGATCTAGGCCACACTTAATGACTCTAGATCTAGACCATACCAAGTGATTGTGGATTTAACCCACATTTGATGAGATAAATACACTACTTTTCAAGTAGTGTCATCCATAATCATCACCATATGATGAGACTAGGCCATCACCCCTAATCTACGCCAAACTAGAAGTAACTTTTTGTTACTACGCAAGAGATGTGAACAACACTACATCCATAACATAAAGTTGATGCAAAAATTATAAATGAATGCACTTCCCAAGGGATCACCCATCCTTAAATTTCTCCAAGTTACACACCATTAATTATAAATTCCAAAGAATGATTGACCAACTCTCATAGAAATCAATTGTTGATTATAAGATAAGAAACAAGTAATTTAGCTTCATCTCTCTAACAAATGAAAAGAGTTCTTCATTAGTGGTGAAGATCCTAGATCCATAAATACTCATCCTACAAATATGAACAATTATTGTCTCAAGAGCATATCACCTTTATGTCCTTGGAAACTAGTTTTTTAGAGAGTTAGAGTGCTACCTACTCATTCTATTGCAGTTACCCTCATGTAGGGTAGAACTTCACCCAAAAGTTCACGAGTAAAAGTGGAATATAGAAACAAATTTTTGCTACACAATCGATTCAAGATTTTCTTGGAATATGGAGATATAAATCTCACCAGTTAAAAAAAATTATTTTTAGAACAAATTCGAAAAAGTTGAAGAGCAACATCAACTTTAAATTATCACTAGGAAGCCACTTCAGCTCTAGATGAACAAAACTTATAGAAACTTCTACTCCAAGTTAGATGCACTCAGAAAGTCAGTAACAACTACCTAGAGATGCCCAAGAAGAGCCAGCTTAGCTAAGGTCTAACCACTAGAATTCAGTTAGGCTATTCATAAGATATCTAGAAATAACATGAAACGTAAAATGGTACACCATGAGTGCATTCAAAAAATTCATCCAGGTTCACACTTGGGAAACTTGGAAAATCCATATTGATTGACTAGTTTTTCATCCAAACTCAAGAAGTTAATTTTCTTCTAGGTGTATTCCACTTAGTAAGAGCATTCAAAACAATATAGCCATTTTGGCACTTGTGTAATGACTCTACTGTTCACTTCAAAGTATTCTATTCTTCTTCCAAAATACCCAATATAATTTAGGAGTCAGAGAACACCTACCTCAGGATAAAGATCAATAAAGCCATTGCCACCCAAAGTTCAAGTTTATAAAACTTTCAAGCAAGGTCAACTAAATACCCATTCAAAGAAACCCTAACTTTGCGTCAAGGCATGATCACTACCATGCTCTAATATGGCTTGGGAATGAGCACACTCCTCCCTTGAACCTAGTAGCCACACCTAACCAAAGCGATAACTTCTTGACAAGCAATAACTGCTTGAAAAGCACTAATATTTCATGATTTTATTGTACTTAGTTGAAATAAATAGATTTGACTATAACATATTTACATGATTATTTATACAAATCTATTTATTTGAAATCACATGTATGTTTTGTTTTATTTAAGGTGTTTTTAGCTTTATAATAGATAAACTTGTCAACATAAGAAGAACAACACTTGGGTCACTTATTTTGCACCCTAAGAGCTTAAAAGACTAAGGTATGTAAGCCTTACATCAAGAACTAACCAATATATAAGAGGCACAAGGCAAATTCAAGACAAATAATGTATGACATGGCGAAGAATTAAGTATGCTGCGGCGTATACCTCTCGGAAATATTAAGAGGGCAAATTTAACATTTTTGGTGTGGTGCAATGAAAAGCATGTTATGACGCGTGTTATAATTCTCTAACTCTGACCTCTATTTAGCGCCACTGCTTATAAATAGAATAATATGTTAATTAGGTTATTGAGCTTTTATTTTACACAATATAGTCGTCTATAGTATTTTTTAGGGTAGATTTTAGATCAAACTCTTATAGCTGTTCAACCATATACAAATATAGAAAGAGAACCTCTTTATTGTAAATAAGATCCAAGGATTTGGAGAGGCCAATGATAACTTATTCAAAGATATGGAATCATCTTCAATAAAAGGGATATTTTTAATTGTTGTATTTTTTATTTCTTTCTATAATCTGATGTTTTTCATAGTTGAATTGATTTTTGTCAATTTAGCTACGATTGGCTAAATCTGTAATATGTGATTTTAGTCTATGCTTTCGATAATTAGAAGAAAATTTTTGCGATATAAATAAATAAGAGTTTTAGATTTATTTCTTGTTCATATTTTTCAAATTTTTAACTATAAATTCATGATGAGCTAAGTCATGATTTACAATTAAAGAAAAAAAAATTTAAAATTAAGTATTAGATACATCATTTGTACTTAACTGTGCGTAATGAATAAGAGTTTAATTTAATTTCATTATTTTATATTAAATTAGATGGTTGAAAATATCTTAAATTATAAATTAATAATGAGTCAAATCTTGATTTACTATTAAAAATATATCTACCTTAGATTTATCAATTAATTAATTTCAAGTATGACTAAAAAAATTATTAATTAATTGAGAATCTTAGTTTAAATATGTTTCTTACTTTAACAATTAATCAATTTCAACCCCGACCAAAAAATAATTGATTAATTGAATATTTTTGGAAACTCACTATGATTATATGGAGTTTGCTTATTTAAAATAAAAATAATCAGTAAATCTAATTTATATTTAAATCACTTAATTTATTCTATACATGAAGGTTTATGCTAACTAAAATCCTATATTAATACATCATCATATGCTCGATTATAGTTTAATTTACTCGCTTTGATTTGCTTACTTTCTTTAGATAAAAATTAATTTTGAATTTATAGTTTTTTTACCAACTAAAAAATTGTTAGAGTGTTTCAAAATTGTTTTTTTCTTAACTATATTAAAAAATAATTTAACTTTTCAAAACCACCGTAATTTATGTATCACAAAGCTAGGAACTAGACTTATCCTACACTGGATCATAGAGGCCATTGCTTTTGGAAAATTATGTATCAATGACCACCCCATGAGGTCTTGATGCAAGACACCATCGACTTATTGTCTTAATGGAAAAAGTCATGTGTGGGAAAAGAAGCAGGCCCAAAACCCCTTTGTCACCCATATTGACCATAGTCCAAGATCTAGACTAGCTCACTTAGCTTTGTCAGATCATTGCCTCAATGAATCACTTCTTGTATGAGAAAGGAAATGGGTCCAAAATCTATTTGGAAACTAAAGCGACTATAGTCTAGGAATAGGGTGCATTACTACAAAAAAAAGTATTTAAGTCGTTGTGTAAAGTCAGTTTTTGAAAAAAACCAACTTATAATGAATTTAAAGTCAGTTTCCCACGTAAATCGATGCTACGTCCTATTTTTTAAATTAAAAAATGGATGAAGTAAATACAATTAAAATTAATTATTATTTTATTTGACTCTTTAGAATTTAAGTTGGATAAAAATAGTATAATTTTTCCTTTTTTAGACAATTAGTTTTAAAAATTATATAATTTTGTTTATTTGTTTGGATATTTAAATTTATATATGTACCTACAATATATCTTTATTTAATTTTGTGTATATGTTTTAATTAAATATTATTCTAAAGTTATTATTTTTTCTTTTTCTATAGTACGTATATGCATAGTTTAAATAAAATAATAATTGACAAAAAAAAAATTTTAAATTGCGTGAATAGCGTCGGTTGACGTGACAAATCGACGCTATCCACCTAATATATCCGTTCGGCTCATTTTTTATGGAAAAACCCAATTTCTTCATTTCTCTTCTCTATTTTCTCCCAAAACCGAGCTCACACCCACATTCTTTCTCAATTTCCAGCCACCTCTGACCACCATTTGTAACGTCGTTTTGTGGGTTATATTCCTCTTCTCATTATCTTTCAGATCTATTATTTTTTTTGAACGAAATATTCAAATTTTTTATACCCATTTTTTCACTTATTTTCACTTACAAAACACTATTTTCTTCTTCTTTCCTCTATTTAGTCACTTCATAACATTCTTATAAATATTTCTATTAATTTTGCAGCTTATTATTCAGTTTGTTTTATTTTTTGTATAAATTTTTGATTTAGGTATATTTTTTATTTTGCTTGTTATTATGTTTGACTTATTTTATGTGAAAATAATATCTGAAATGTTGTAGGTTTGATGAATTATATATATTTACTATGAAAGGATAAATTTATTTATATATAAATAATTATATTTTATTAAGTAGAATTTTGCACCTTATTATTCAGTTTGTTTTATTTTTGTATAAATTTTTGATTTAGGTATGTTTTTTATTTTGCTTGTTATTATGTTTGACTTATTTTATGTGGAAATAATATCTGAAATGTTATGGGTTTAATGGATTATATATATTTAATGTGCGTGGATAAATTTATTTATATATAAATAATTATATTTTATTAAGTAGAATTTTGTAACTTATTATTCAGTTTGTTTTATTTTTTGTATAAATTTTTAATTTAGGTATGTTTTTTATTTTACTTGTTATTATGTTTGACTTATTTTATGTGGAAATAATATCTGAAATGTTGTGGGTTTACTGTGCGTGGATAAATTTATTTATATATAAATAATTATATTTTATTAAGTAGTGAATAAAGAAAAAATAATATGTTTTTTTTAAATTTTTAAGAAATTATATTGGTATAAGAGTTATACGTGCTATCTATTGACTTTTAAAAAAATTATAAATATATATTTATAAACTTAATAATTTAAATAATATATCTTTTAAATAACATATTTTAATAAAAATCAAATAATAACTAAAAACTAAGTAGTATTATTATATTTATTTATATATGCTACTTATGTGTTAAAATGTTAAATATATTACTATAGTAGTCCTTATTTCTATAGAATATTATATACGTATAATTAATATTACTTTTTAATTATGATATAGTAACATGTTTAGAAATTAGAATCAACCAAAGTGATTGGTTTTTATATATTCATGCTGGCATGCTGCTTATTTTTTAATTTGTATAGAAATGGTTTTGTAAAATGATTAAAATGATAACTGTTTTGTATTATGTATGTTTTGGTATATATTCTAATAATTAGGAAATTTATATATAATAATACTTGAAATATATTCATTGGATACATAATTAAGTAATATGTTTAATTAATGTCATTAATAGAAAATGGACAAATCTTTGATGTCAAAGTGTAGAATTGAGCAAGACTATATTTCTGGAGTTGAAAGTTTCATGGAATTTGCTTGTAGAAATAGTAATACTAGAACTAGTATGATTCGATGCCCATGTGTTAAATGTAAAAATAAGTGATTTCATGAATTTGATGAGCTTAAGTATCACCTTATCCGTAATGGTATTCTTTTGAGCTATAAATGTTGGTAATTCATGGAGAAAATATTAATAATACTCATGGGGAAAAGATAAATAAGAATGTGAGTGGATTACATACATCTTATCATAATGTACAGACAGAAAATATGTTTCATGGTGTTGAAGATGAATTACGCAAGGATGATCCCAAAACCTTTAAAAAACTTATAGAAGATGCCAAAAAACCGTTGTATCCAAAATGCAAAAAATACACTAAAATGTCGGGATTGGTTCATTTGTACAATGTGAAGGCAAAACATGGTTTTTCTGAAAAAGGATTCACAGAATTACTAAATATACTAGTCGATATGTTTCCTGAGGGTATTGAACTACCATCTTCAATATATGAAGTGAAGAAATCTCTTAGTCGATTTGGCATGGAATATCATAATATTCATGCTTGTCCAAATGATTGCATTCTTTATAGAAAAGAATATGAGACATTTCATGATTGTCCTATATGTAAAGCATTGAGATGGAAACATGGTATAAATGAGAGTACAACACATAAGAAAGGCATGCCTGCAAAGGTTCTTTGGTACTTTCCTCTGATTCCTCGCTTTCAAAGGTTGTTCAATAGTAAAGATACATCAAAGATGTTGACTTGGCATTCAGATAATCGATCTAATGATTGGGTGCTACGTCATCCTTGTGATTCTCCAAATTGGAAAGTAGTAGATAATTTATCTCTTCAATTTTCATCTGATCTGCGCAATCTTTGTCTTGCCATTGCTACTGATGGAATTAATCCACATAGTTCCCTTAGTAGTAGATATAGCTGTTGGCCAGTAATTATCGTAACATACAACCTTCCTCCCTGGTTGTGTATGAAAAGAAAATTCATGATGTTAACATTATTGATCTCAGGACCGAAACAACCCGGTGTTGATATTGATGTATATTTGCAGTCTTTGATAGATGATTTAAAGACGTTGTGGAATGATGGTGTAAATGTTTACGATGCACATAAAGAAGAACACTTTAACTTGAAGAGGGTCCTTTTATGGAAAATTAATGATTTTCCTGCCTATGGAAACTTATCAGGACATCCAACAAAAGGTTACAAGGGACGCCCTATATGTAGTGATGGAACTTCTGCAACTTATCTTGTTCACGGACGAAAGATGTCTTATAGAAGACATAGAAGATTTGGACACAAGTTTAGATACCAAAAGAAATTGTTCGATGGTGAAGAAGATCATGATCATGCAACTCGACCTTTGCGAGGTGTTGAGATATTAAGGCAATTGAATGGTATGAAATTCAAACGATATGGAAAGATGAAAAAAAAAACTCACTAAGGTAGGGAAACGAAAGAGGTCAACTAATGAAATGGTGAAAATGAAAAAGAGTTTGAACCGACTTACCATGGTTGTTGGAAAAAAAATCAATATTTTGGGAATTACCATATTGTAAAGATCTACACATTCGTCACATCTTAGATGTCATGCACATTGAGAAGAATGTATGTGAGAGCTTGATTGGTACTTTACTTAATATACCTAGAAAAACAAAGGATGGAATTAAAGCAAGATTGGATTTAAAGAAACTAGGCATACAACCTAAATTGGAACCAAGGGTGGAAAATGATAAGAATCGAACATACTTACCACCAACATCATATACAACGTCAACAAAAGAGAAGGATGTGTTTTGTAAATGTTTGGAGGGTGTGAAAGTTCCTGATGGTTACTCATCCAACTTAAGAAATTTTGTGTCTATCACCGATAAGAGACTGTATGGATTGAAATCACATGACTGTCATATCTTAATGCAACAGTTATTACCAGTTGCTATTAGATAAATTCTTCCAAAACATATTCGATTATCAATAATTCAGCTTTGTTCATTCTTCAATACAATATGCAAGAAATCTATATCAATTGGCGAGTTAAATTCTTTACAGAAAGATGTTGTAGAGACTTTGTGTCTAATTGAAAAATATTTTCCTCCTTCTTTCTTTGATATAATGATTCACTTGTGTGTTCATTTAGTTCGAGAGGTTCAATTGTGTGGTCCTACTTACTTAAGGTGAATGTATCCTTTTGAAAGATATATGCAACTCCTTAAAGGATATGTAAATAATAGAAATCGACCTGAAGGATGCATGGTGGAACGCTATATTGCTGAAGAGGCCATTGAGTTTTGTTCTGAATACTTTAGTGGTTGCATTGAAATTAGGAATCCTATGCACAAGTTGTTCTTAGAACGTCACATGATCCAAGTAGGTAACCCTATGCTTAGTGGAAATAAGAAATTATTTATTGATTGCACTCGATGGGAAAAAGCATACCGAATCATTTTGGTAAATAATAACGAGGCACAACCGTATATAGAGTAAGTGATGTTCATTGTTTCATGATTGCAAAAATCATTTTTTATTTAACTATTAATGATGATATATAACTTCATATATATTTAATAACATTACAGGTTGCATTTAAACTTATTGAAGATTGATCCTCGTTATAAAAAAAAGGAGGAGAAAAATGGTTGTATGATGAATATAAGCGAGAGCTTATTAATTGGTTTCGCAACCATGTAAGTGTCACAAACAAAAAATCATGCATGTATCTTCCTAGATCTATTCAATGTTTTAAAACTTTGCTCTAAACACATTTTGTGTTTTTGTATACATAGATTCGAGATGAACTCAAGAAACTCAATCATAAAATATCAGAAAGTTTACAATGGCTTACACATGGGCCAAAATTCGATGTCAAATCATTTTATAGTTTCACAATAAATGGATCGAGGTTTACGACTCAAGCTAGGGACACAGTCCGAGTAAATCAAAATAATGGTGTGAAGATGGTTGCACAAACTATGCAATTTGCCAGTTCAAAAGATGCTAATCATGTACTTTCTGATAGAACATATTATGGTATAATACAAGAGATTTGGGAATTGGATTATAAGGTCTTCCATGAAACAGTTTTCTTGTGTGATTGGGTCGAAGATGTTATCAATGTTGGATATAAAATAGATGATTTTGGATTTACCCTTGTAAATTTATCCAGGATAAGTCACACTGATGATCCTTTCATGTTAGCACTTCATGCAAAACAAGTATTTTACGTGAGCGATCAAATTGATCCAAGATAGTCTGTTGTGTTAACGCCTCCACAAAAAGAGTTTTACCATTGTGATGTTGTAGAAGATGATGACTCTATGCTTGATACATTAACCAATATTAGTAATTTCTCAAAAAAATTGTCTAATGTATGTGATGATCTAATTGATGATGATGATTCTTCGTCATGGGCTCGAATTGATTCTGAAGGAATATATGTATACGATCAACAACCTAATTAAACATAACGTAAGTTCTATATTGTTGTAATAACTCTTATATATATGTATGTTCCTAAAATTGTCAATTAATTTATATTTCTTCATTATTTGTAGATATTTCATGGATCTTCGGATAACAGAGCCTGTAGATCCAAATGATCCATTGAGGTATTTGAAAAGAAAGGGTTGGGAGAATATACCTGATGCTCCACTTAACCCAGATGATATAATACCTGTTCTATTTAATGCTACTGGTAATCCAATAGGGGAAAATGGTCAACAATTGAAATCCTATGTTGGTCGACTTACGAAGTCTAGTATACCAATCAATATAAATGATTGGTCTGGGGTTGACGATGCAGAAAAGTTCAAAATATGGATAACCATTTGTGTAAGTATCTTATATTTTATAATCAATATATATATTATATTAGGTGTGTATTATATCTAATCTTTTGTACTGTGTTTTTACAGAATCGTTACAAAGTCGATGACAATTGGAAACTTAAGTGTTATAAGATTGCAAATAAGGCATGGAAATTGTGTTTTCATATTTGGAACCACTTGATGAGTTAGAGCTCTACAAAATCCTTGAAGGACACCCCTAGATTACACCTCAAGTTTGGAAAGACTTTGTGGATTATAGACGTTCAGATGAATTTCAAATTATTAGGGAAGAACATCAGAATGTACAAATGCATAACAGTCTTCCTAACCGTACTGGGAGGTCTTCAAATCCTGAAGTTAGCTATAGAATGGTATTATTAATTTGTCTTAATTTATAAATATTTTTATATTTATTTTCCTCAATTTAATTTCATATCATTGTTAATAAATTTTTCATAATTTATGTAGAAAATTTGAATTAGGTAGACACATCTCGAATCGAATTGTACATAGAAACAAAGACTCCCAAAACGAAGAATTCAAGACCGATGACTAAGCGAGGAGAAGAACAATTAAATAAGTTGGTTAGTAATTTCGGTTGATAAAAAGTTTTAATGATTTTTAATAATTGATGTAATAATGAATGATATGTTTATGTGCTTTATTATTTGTAGAGAGCTGTTCAAGAAAAAATATCCAGGGGTGAAATAATCGAAGAGCTTGGGAGAGATGCTTTATATCATGCATTCAGATGTGAGCATCCTGGTTATGTTAGGGGAGGTAGCCAATATGATGGTTCTATGGAGTATTTTAACATTCCAAAACAAAAGCCTCAGACGGTAAGTAAGGAGAAGTACACTAAAATTGAAGAAGAATTCAACTCCTTTAAGGCCTCAGTGTTAAGTGAGATTGCCACTCTAAAAGAACATCAATCACAAGAAATGTCAGCCATGGCATCATGCTACAACCAGGGCATGCCATATTGGCCAAGCATGCAACCATCCATGCCAGGCATGCTAACATCCATACCAGGCATGCCACAATCCATGCCAAGCATGCCACCATCCATGACAGGCATGCCACCCACGCAATCTCATTGCGCTCAAACCACATCCAGTATGGGATATAGCCATCCTATTGGTCCTCACTATATGCCAGGAATGCATATGCAATCAAGTCATGGTTCATTTTCTCTAATGCAATCTGCACATTCTTACCATCAATCAAACCACGATGAACGTTTTGGTGAGAATGTACATCCAATAGCTACCCCATATGGGAGTCCTCTTCTATTTGATGAATCATATGTGGTAAGATTTTAATTTATAGTGTATATAATCTATTATTTTTAAATTCTTATTATATGTTTTATTTTTTATATATAACACTTAAAAGTTTTTACAGAATATGAAATGTTTGTTGAAACATCCTTCGTCAACGGACTTTGTTGCTATTGGAACGGTACAACAATTGAGCGATGATCGTATGATTCATAATCAATATTTGCCTAATAATTGGCAAATAGTAATTGATCAATCATTGTTTCATGATTGTCCACTACCTGTGCCTTCTGATGCTACCATAGTCCAAGAGGCGGTTGGACAATATGTGACTTGGCCGTCGATTCAAGTTGTTCTAAATTTTGACGTGGTACTATTTTTTAACTTAAAAGATAACACTTGTTTACTACTATTATTTTATTATATCTTATATTGTTACTAAAAATACATATATAATACTTTTTTTAGTCTATTATACCAAAACTCTTAAATGCGGCACATTTAAGAGAAACAAAGCAAGTATCTCGTGCTAAATCTATGTTTAGTGGCCAATCATCGTGCACCAAGTCATTCAAGAAGAAGACTTGGAAAAAGTATAGTCATAATTATGCTTTAAACTTCAGTAGAAATCTTGGCACTTTGATGACTATTGTTGGGAGGGCATCTAGCATAAATGATGGATGGACTGTGTCACTTCCTATAGAAATTTCTGGTGTAGACCTCGGCCAAACTTATATATCGATTGAGTACATATTGCAACTATTTGAATATCAAATGATCGATTTAAGTATAATTCAAGTGTGGACAAGGTGAGTCATCAATCTATTTATTTTTCTTTCATTTATGTAGAGCATATATAATTATATTTATATTATCTAATTATATATATATATATATATATCTTTTATATAGGGCGTGCTATTATCGACTTCAACATAATCACTCATCACATTTAGCAATGTTCTATGATTCTTCATATGTCAATCAATATCAAGAGAAGGATGTTAGCATCAGAGCTAAACAATTATGTGATAGGGCATTAACGCTTAACAGAAATCAAAAGTTGATAATACCTTGGCCATTAAGGTTTGAACAAGGCCAAGATCATTGGATGTTGGTAACCATTGATCTGTTCAATAATCATGCTTGGTACTGTGACTCAGCTTCCATAGAACTGAGTAAAGATACAAAAGCAGTTGTTGAAATGTAAGAGTTATAGCTACATATTAGTTTCTTCTATTATTTTTTGTAATATTTAATAAAAACTAACCGTTTTAAACCTTGAGAGGGCATGGAAGTTGTGGAACAAGTTTAAGGGCATTGCCCTTAAAAAATCTCATAAGCTTATATGGATAAAAGTTATGGTATGTACAAGCCAATATTAATAATTTTATTAATTTTACAATTGAATAATAAAGATGTTCGAATATGAAAAATCATGTACACTTGTTTTTTGTAGGTTTCACAACAAAATAATGGAGTTATGTGTGGTTATTATGTCATGAAGTTTATGAGCGAAATCATCACAAATATCAAAATTTCAATTGATGATGTGGTAATATCTTTTACCCATATACATAAAAGTTTTTAACATATTTGAGTTATTTTTTGTAAATAAGTGAAATTACATTCTTATTTTGATTTTAAATACATGTAGTTCTTTGGTTGGAACAAGACGGGTTACGACCAGCAAATTTTTGATGATTTATGAGAGGAATGGGCAGAACACATGGTTCAAATTATATCATCACAAGAAGAATCAGGAGAATATTCTGATGATCTTGAATAGCATATGACAACATAATAGTAAATTTTTTAATGATTTAATTTCTCTATCTATTCCTGTGTCTGAAGTCACTTGTTTTATGGATGATTATATGATCATGTATTTAGGGGAATGCATTATTTTATGGACCTATTTTTGGCCCAAACTACATCTCATCTCTCTTTCCTACTTTCCTTACGAACTCATATTAACACTTTATTAATCATTTGTTTATAAATATGAAGTTATCTAGAATCTATGCTAATATTTTTAATGCTATAATGAACTCTAAATATGAAATAAGGTGTACGTAACTCCGATTTGTTTCTTGGTTTGTATGATTTTTGGTGCCCATGAACGTGTTCCATATGTTTAAGGGCACCAAAACTCACACAAGCCAAGTAAGAAATCGGAGTTACACTTGATTTCATATTTAGAGTTCATTATAACATTAAAAAATACTAGCAGAGATTTCAGATAACTTCATATTTATAGAAAAATGATTAATAAAGTGCTAATACGAGTTCGTCGAAGGGTTATATCACTCGGATGTCGCTGTGGTAATCTCTTTTTTATGGTAATATTTATAATGATTTAATTTCTTCATTCGTATGTCTCTGAAATTTTGACTGCTTGTTTGATGAATGTTTACGTGCTCATGTATGTAGGGGAATATGAATTGTTATATGGATCAACTATTTTTTGTCTAGTTTTTTTGTCATAATGCTGGTGATTCTAAGCCAACCAAGCTTACTCGCATCCAATTACACTTTGACGACATTATTTTATTTGTAATTTAAGTTAACTATATGTATTGT
The DNA here is from genome assembly GCA_030763125.1 of Hippophae gyantsensis. Classification (NCBI taxonomy): domain Eukaryota; kingdom Viridiplantae; phylum Streptophyta; class Magnoliopsida; order Rosales; family Elaeagnaceae; genus Hippophae; species Hippophae gyantsensis. The sequence continues at coordinate 34,940,381 of CM061031.1, read as the reverse complement.
ATATACATTATTTTTTTGTAATAAATTTAATTATCAAGTAATTAATTATATTTAAATTTTTAATTATTTGTTTTATTATTTATATTTTAGTGTTTTTATGCTATATATATATATATATATATATATTGAATAATACAAAATATGAGAATAAAAATAAAATAAAATTCATAAAATGTACGTGTAAAGTCGGTTCACGCGATGAATTGACTTTAAATTGTTTAAAGTCGGGTTTTACCCGAATTTAATGCCTATTTTTAACCGACTTTAATGCCTATTTTTGTAGTAGTGGTGGTAGCATACTTAAGAACAAAATCATTGTTTTATTGGATCACTTATTGTATAGAAACAGAAGCTAGCTTAACTCCCCTTTGGTACCCATAATGACTGTGATCTAGGATCAAGAAAATTTCTTCCAACCGTTGTCTTAATGCATCAAATCTTATGTGAAAAAGGAAGCAAGACATAAACCCTTTGAAACCCATAATGACTATGGTCCAGGATCATGAAAACCCAAAATTAGAAAGTCGTTGTCTCAATGGATCACTTCCTATACGAAAGTGAAAGTGGGATCAACACCTCTTTAATAACCACATTGATTGTGACCTAAGAACAAGACAATTTCTTCCAACATTTGTCTTAATAGACCAAGTCTTGTGCAAAAAAAATAAATAACCCCTTTAACAACTACAATGACTGAGGCCCATGACCACAACAACCTAGAATCAGAAACCATTATCTCAATGGATCACTTCCTAACAAAAATGGAAGCTTGCTTAACACCACTTTGACTCCCACAATGACTATGACCTAAGATCAAGACAATGTATTCTGATCGTTGTCTTAATGGATCAAGTCTTATGCAAAAAAGGAAGCAAGATCATGACATCTAGTAATTAGAAAACCATTATCTCAATGGATCATTTTATGTGCACAAGTGGAAGCTAGCTTAACATCCCTTCGGAACCCACATCAACTGTGACTTAGAATCAAGACAATATCTTGTATTGCCTCAATGAATCACTTCCTATATAGAAACATAAATAGGCCAAAAGCCCTTTCGGTACCCATCATCACTATGATTTAAAATCAAGGCGATAACACTTCAAACCATTGTCTTAATGAACCAAGTCTTGTGCAAAAAAAGAAGCAGGACATAACCCTTTCAACACCTATAATGATTACGATCTAGGATCATGATAACTTGAAATTAAGAAACCAATATTTTAATGGACTATGTTTGATATGAAAAATAGAGTTAGGACATAATCCCTCTGGTATCCACAATGAATATGGTTTAGGATTGCAACATTGACCAACTCAAAATGAGGACACTAATGTATTAATGGGCTAAGTATTATATGGAAAATAGAGTTAGGACATAATCCCTCTTGAAAGTTTATAAAATATAGGTCAAATTAACCTAGAGGGGGTAATAGATTATTTTTAATTTTTATCAATTTATAATTTAATAACCTAAAAAAAGTGGTTAGATATGCAATCATGTGTAAAAATAAAGTATGAAAATGAAAGAATAACACATGATATTTTTAGGTGGAAATAACCTAAGTCATAACCATGACTTAAGAGGAAAGCCATCGGACCACCGGACCACCTAACTTTCCACTATGAAAACCAAATGTTCAAGTATAAACTCAATCTTATGCCACTCTCCCTATGATATTGATCCAATATACCTTACTTATGAGCACCTGCTTTGTTTTCATAGTTTTTATATTAGTGTGAGTTGTATCTAGATCAACATTCTAATAAGATTCTCACTAATAAGATCATTTACAAATCGATTGCAAAAGGGTTAGCGCAAAAAGAAAAGTGTCCGTATGTGTTTTAAAATAGATTTAATAATAAATAATCCTAACTAGATGATTCAAAACATATGTCACTTAAATCAAATCAACTAGCAAATTTTAGAGCAAAACAATTAAGGATAAGCTCAATAAAAATAGCTTCTTTAAAATCTAATAATAATCAAATAATCATGATTGTTCATAAAATTATTTGATTTAAATATGCAATATCGTAATCATAGAATAAGCTATATGAATATGAAAAATATAAAACAAATAGACTAATAAATATAGAAGTTTAGAAAAACAATCATTGAATAACTAGGACTACCTGAATATAAATCAAATGATTCCTATATGATTCCATACATTGAGTTAATAAATATAGAATCATATGATTCCTACATGAATCTCCAACGATGTATATATCGATGATGATGAGAGCTTGGTTTTTTATTTTTTTTCTTCTTTTCGGCACTGAACGAAAGATAGAGACACTAATCCTATTCAACCCTAATGTGTGTATATATATATATATATATATATAAATAATAATAATAATAATAATAATAATTCAATGGTATTAGAATTAAATTAAAGATATTAATATTACAAAAAGTTATTTTTAAGGCACACTCTAAAAATATTGAAACACATCTAAGAAATAGCTAATTGGTAATTTCATAAATTGGTTCAAATTAAAATAAGTATTTTTGCAACAAAAATAATTTCAGATTTATGAACATGTGTTATTAAATGTATGAGTGCAATCAAATGTGTCATAATTATATATAAAATTCTAACGTTTATTCGGCTTTGCTTGATATACTTGATAACGAGCTTAAACACAAGTTTACATGTAAATATTTTATCCATGAAAATAACCAACACTTATAGTCCTTAAAAACTCCCAATTTGGCATTTTTGTATGACAAAACCTCTTACTCATTACATGACACTTATAGGAATAAGATAAAAATACAATGACATCCTAGACCTCATAGTGAAAGTATCCGATGGTCTGGTGAATCCATCTTCGTTGCGACTTGACAAGCTTATAAGTAGTTGAAATGAAATAAAAAAAGCATACGACAACTTGGCTTGAAATTCTCATTGTACATTAGTTCAATTTACATAGAAATAAGCAAAGTGTAAAGAATAATCAAGTAATACATGAATTTATACTAATCAAGTTTAACATAAGACAAAATGATGCAAAACATTCTTATCCTAAATATGTTCTTCCCTATATGCATAACAAAATAAAACATGAAAGTGAAATACATTCTCTAACTTTTTGACATACAAGAAGGACAAAGCATTGGATAAAGCAATAGAGCTAAACTTACCCTAAGTATAAAAGAGAAATGTAAAAATATATTAATGCATAAGTGTAATGTGGTTTAAACTCCCCCTAAGTTCTATGACTCTAACTTAAAACCAATTAAAAAGTTAATAAATAAGAAGAAGATGTAAATGAATAAAAATATGATTTTTTTTAATTATCATAAATAGCCATTTAAGGTATTAAAATCATTTACATCTTAAACGAGAACATAATCAATTGAGAACTCATCATTTTTTTCAAATCAAATTTTGATTATCCATTGTATAAATAAGCAAGTAGAATAGAAGATGCACATATGTACACGATACACATATAATGACATATTCACATTTACTTAAAAGTAGTATATATGTTTAAACTTTACAAATATACCAATTAAGTAATTTATAATCAATCAAGAAAGACTCAAAAGAAAAAAAATATCACCTATCATGTAAAATTATAATTGAGTCTTCAATCTCACAAAATAAGATATATCTACCAAAAGAGAACTTAAACTTTTTAGCTTTATTTTATAAATGAAACACGTGATTTGTTTTTAATTTTTTTTTCTTTAAACTCTATTAGCTCTTTTATTTTTGTGATGCCAAGTACAAGTTTATAAGCATTCTCTTTTTGCACGAGCCATAAACCTAGCATAATGAATTTTGCACTAATTGTGAGGTAGTGCACTATGCTCATTGCGGTAGCTTCACACATCACAATAGGTAACCCTCTCAATAACTAGGTGCCTCCAAAAGGTAAAATTTTAGAAAGCAAGGAATATAACTCAAGACAATTTTACTGTCAAGATTAGTTGAAGTCCTAAAGTCTTTTAAGAGAATTTATAAACTTCAAGCATATCATATATGTGTGTTCGTAAGTGTATGAATAAGTTCATGTCAACATCGATCATCAATTGTACAAGAATATTTGTGTGTATAAGTCAAAATTGTAGAATAATTTATACAATAAATATCAAAATAAGTTAAGTTTCTAAAAATAAGGTTATATGTCTATAAGTGTTGAATAAGTCTAATACCTTATTGGTCAAATAATGATTCTACTTCTTTCTCCCTTTTTTTGAAATAAAATTTGGAATTCAATTTGAGGGAGAGATTCCTAAGACACTGATGAGTGCTTAAAAAGCACTAAAATTACCATGATTTTATGCACATTAATTGATTAAAAATATATATATTTATATGATTTTATCATATATTTATATAAATTTGTCTTTTCGGAATCACGGGTATTTTTATTATTTTTTAGGTATTTTTGCTTAAAAACGTCACCTAAAGACTCAAAAAGGAATACTGGAAGCAATACATCACAAATATATTAATAAATAAATGGGGAAAGGTCAACAAATATGGAAAAATTGGACAAAATGGGTCAAAAAGGTCCAAAAGGAGAAAATCGTGCCGCCGCGCGCAGCACGCCCCACTTCCGCACCCCAACTGCCCTCCGCGCGCGCTGCTGCCCATTTCGCCCCATTTTTGCGCACAGTCGCCCCCATGACGTCATCAATGATCTCAGCAATTGCACTCCGCGTTTTCATAATTTTTTAACATTTTTCCCCCTACTTTTTCTCTCCATCCTCACCTATAAATACCCCCCTTCTCTTCACTTCTAAACACACCTCAAAACACATTCTCTTCTCTCTTTCTTTCTCTCTTTTCTTAGATTTTTTAGTTTTTTTTAGTTTTTCTTAATTTTTAGCTTTTCTTATTTAATTTTTCTTAGTTTTAGAGTTCTTCCCTTTTTGGGAAGAACTAGTTATGTTTTTGTAATTTATTAGCTTTTTGATTCAATAAATGGGAGTGCAAACTCCGCTTGGAGGTTTTCCAGCAACGGGAATAGCATCGAAGTTCTGTAAGGATTTTATTTTATTTAAAGTTATTTTTTATGCTTTATTCTTACATGTTTTATTTAATTTGTCTGTGATTAAATTTAACTATGTTGGCTATTTGTAAACATGATATAATAATAACGTTGTTATGCTTGTGAAATATTAAATAGATACAAATCTCTAAAATGAATTGATTTTATTTTTATTCAAGATTTTATATTAAGAATGTAGAGAGAAAGATATTATTTTTCATTACAAACTTAAATCTGAAAATTAGATTTTAAGGTTTAGTTATCCGGTCTAATTTAGAGTAGTCCGCTTTTATTTGTTGGTACAATCGCCCAGTAGTTAGAGTGAAGCTCTATTTCAAAAGTTTTTATAAGAATTATTATCTGAAAATGTATTGACAACATGTTTTCAATAGTGGTTTTAAAACTTGAAAGTTAGTACTCGGATAACTAAATTCTTAGGTTTAATTTGGACACCTTGAATAAAGTTTAAACTGTCTAACCCCACCAAAGGTGGCATTTAAATGGTTCATTTTCAATCTCTTAGAAAAAGGAATTAATTTAATTAACCAAATTAGTTGTCAACCCCACCCATAGGTGTTAATTGATTTGTTTAGTTAACAAAGAATATCTAACCCCACCAAAGGTGGTATTCATATAAAAAAGAGAGAATCAATAAATATCAATTCATATCTTTAATAACCTAAATAATATGAGCAAGTATAATTAACTTAATTATTATATCCATAAATACTCCACCATTATAAATGATAAAATTTGCATAAATTTTTATTGAATCTATGATAAGTTAGGTTATTAAAGAAAAACTAAAAATTAAGAAAATTTTATCATTTATAATGGTGAAGTATTTATGGATATAATAATTAAGTTAATTATGCTTGCTTATATTATTTAGGTTATTAAAGATATGAATTGATATTTATTGATTCTCTCTTTTTTATATGAATACCACCTTTGGTGGCGTTAGATATTCTTTGTTAACTAAACAAATCAATTAACACCTATGGGTGGGGTTGACAACTAATTTGGTTAATTAAATTAATTCCTTTTTCTAAGAGATTGAAAATGAACCATTTAAATGCCACCTTTGGTGGGGTTAGACAGTTTAAACTTTATTCAAGGTGTCCAAATTAAACCTAAGAATTTAGTTATCCGAGTACTAACTTTCAAGTTTTAAAACCACTACTGAAAACATGTTGTCAATACATTTTCACATAATAATTCTTATAAAAACTTTTGAAATAGAGCTTCACTCTAACTACCGGGCGATTGTACCAACAAATAAAAGAGCACTACTCTAAATTAGACTGGATAACTAAACCTTAAAATCTAATTTTCAGATTTAAGTTTGTAATGAAAAATAATATATTTCTCTCTACATTCTTAATATAAAATCTTGAATAAAAATAAAATCAATTCATTTTAGAGATTTTTATCTATTTAATATTTCGCAAGCATAACAACGTTATTATTATATCATGTTTACAAATAGCCAACATAGTTAAATTTAATCACAGACAAATTAAATAAAACATGTAAGAATAAAGCATAAAAAATAACTTTAAAGAAAATAAAATCCTTATAGAACTTTGATGCTATTTCCGTTGCTGGAAAACCTCCAAGCGGAGTTTGCACTCCCATTTATTGAATCAAAAAGCTAATAAATTACAAAAACATAACTAGTTCTTCCCAAAAAGGGAAGAACTCTAAAACTAAGAAAAATTAAATAAGAAAAGCTAAAAATTAAGAAAAACTAAAAAATCTAAGAAAAGAGAGAAAGAAAGAGGGAAGAGAATGTGTTTTGAGGTGTGTTTAGAAGTGAAGAGAAAGGGGGTATTTATAGGTGAGGATGGAGAGAAAAAATAGGGGGAAAAATGTTAAAAAATTGTGAAAACGTGGAGTGCAATTGCTGAGGTCATTGATGACGTCAGCATGACGTCATGGGGGCGGCTACGCGCGAAAATGGGGCAAAATGGGCAATGGCGCGCGCGGAAGGCAGGTGCTGCGCGGCTGGGTGCTGGCGCGCACGGGGCTCGGCACGTCTGGGCGGCACGGTGGCGCGATTTTCTCCTTTTTGACCCATTTTGTCCAATTTTTTCATATTTGTTGACCTTTCCCCATTTATTTATTAATATATTTGTGATGTATTGCTTCCAGTATTCCTTTTTGAGTCTTTAGGTGACGTTTTTAAGCAAAAATACCTGAAAAACAATAAAAATACCCGTGATTCTGAAAAGACAAATTTATATAAATATATGATAAAATCATATAAATATATATATTTTTAATCAATTAATGTGCATAAAATCATGGTAATTTTAGTGCTTTTTGAGCACTCATCAGGCACTCCTAAGATACTCAAATTTTTGAGTGTTCATAGCTTTGGTGAATATATCAGCTAGTTGTCTCTTAATAGGTACAAACTCAAGTTTCACTACTTTCTCTTCAACTAATTCTTGAATAAAGTGATGCCTAATGTCAATGTGCTTAGTTCTATAATGTTGAACTGGGTTCTTAGAAATACATATAGTACTAAAGCTATCACAATATAAAGACATCATACCTTGTGGTTGATCATAGTCTTTGAGCATGTTTTTCATCCAAAGTATTTATGTGCAAGAGCTTCATACAGCAATGTATTCTGCCTCGGCTATAGACAGTGAGATAGATTTTTACTATGCTAGGATACTAAGTTATTGCTAATGTAGAATTAACCACCTGATGTGCTCTTCCTATCATCCTAGTTACCTGCCTAGTCGTCATTTGTATAATATAGACCATAATTACTTGTTCCTAAAATATAACTGATGATTCTCTTTACATTCTTTAATTATGATTCCTTAGGGTTAGCTTGATAATGGGCACACATACCAATGTTAAAACATATGTCAAGCCTATTTGTAGTGAGGTAAAGTAAAATGCCTATCATACTCCTATAAAGGGTTTGATCAACATTTTTACCTTGAGTGTCCTTTGTAATTTTTGTGCTGGTACCATAATGGCCTTCTAGTTTCAAGATCAAACCTTTTAACAAGGTTATAGGAATACTTGGTTTGAGAAATAAATATATTATCATGAATTTTTTGATTTACAAACCAAAAAAGAAAGTCCTTTCATCTGCCATGGACATTTCAAATTCATTTGTCATAACATGCACAAAATAATTCACTAGTCTACCAGATGTGGATCCAAAAACTATGTCATTCACATAAATTTGAGCAATGAAGATCTCATCATTACTCCTTTTAATAAATAGAGTCTTATCAACTCTCTCTCGAATAAATTCCTTATTCAAGAGATAGTTGGTAAGTCTCTCATACCAAGCTTGAGAAACTTGTTGTAAACCATAAAGAGCTTTGTTGAGTTTGTAAACGTGATTTGAAAATTTTGGATCAACAAATCCTTTTGGTTGTTCCACGTATACCTCCTCATTCATAAATCCATTTAAAAAGGCAGACTTAACATCCATTTGATATAATTTAAATTTCATATGACAAGCAATGGCAAGTAAAATCCTAATTGGCTCTAAAATAGATATAGGTACAAATGTTTCATCAAAGTCAACTCCTTCTACTTGCGTGTAGCCTTGAGCTACCAACCTAGACTTATTTCTAGCAACAATGTCATGCTCATTAGATTTATTTTTGAACACCCATTTAGTTCTAATAACATTTTTATTTATAGGCTTAGGTACTAATATCCACATATGATTTCTTTCAAATTGAGCTAACTCATCCTGCATAACATTTATCCAAAATTCATCCCTAAGGGATTCATTCACATTTTTTGGTTCAACCTGAGAAATATAGCATAAATAGGTTACCTTACTTATCTATCTTCCTCTTGTTACCATGATTTCATTAGGATCTCCAATTATATTATTAATATGATAATTTTTTGAAGTAAGGGTTGAATTTATCATCGATGAGGTTGATGCTTCTTCCTTTTTTTCTTCTCTTTCCTCAAGCTCTTCTTCTTTCGTTCCAATTGTGTCATTGGTCATTATTAATTGAGGTGCTGTGAAATTTACTTCATTATCAACTTATTCACTTGTAATCTACTTACCTGCATCATCTATAATGACATTTATGGATTCCATAACAACATCAGTTCTAGAGTTGAAGAGTCTGTAGGCTTTACTGTTTAGGGAATAACCAAGAAATATACCTTCATCACTTCTTGAATAAAACTTACCCAATTGTTCTCGATCCCTAATTATATAGCATTTACTTTCGAAAACATGCATGAATTTCATATTGGGTTTTTTACCTATCTATATCTCATTTGGAGTTTGGTTTATACTTGAGTGAAGATATATATGATTTATAATATGGCATGCGGTGTTTATAGCTTCAGCCCAAAACCTTTTTGGAGACTCCCTTGGCATGCAACATTACTCTTCCCATCTTTTAAAGTATCCTATTTTTCTTTTCAACTACTCCATTTTGTTGAGGTATGATGAGAGCAAAGAATTTATGTTCTTTGTAGAAGTCAACATACTTGGTATTTTTAAACTATTTTCCATGGTTTGATCTCAGTTTCTTGATGGTTACTATTTTTTTACACTTTTCAAGCTACACTCTTGTATAATATGAGATGAAGAACTCTAAAGCATCTAACTTATCTTTAAGAAAGTCTATCCAAGTGTAGCAAGAAAATTCATCTATTACAACTATGATATATTTCTTACCTCTAATACTTGCTGTTCTCATAGGACCATGAGGTCAATATGTATAAATTCCAATAATTTATTTATATTGATACTCTTGGTCTTCTTATGAGCGATCCTAGTTTGTTTACTCAATTGACATGGTCTACATACAAATGTTTTAATTTTTGGAAGAATAGGTAGACCATGCACAGTCTCAGTTTTACTTAATCTAACCATATCTTTAAAATTCATATGACCTAGCTTTTTGTGCCATAAGTGAGTTGAATCATTACTAGCTAGGTTACATGTTATTGTGGGTGATGTTTCAATGCAATACCAATTTTCATGTGATGTGATTCCCTTAATCATAAATTCACCCTTTTGATATGTTACAATGCAATGATTGTTTATAAATTGCACATTAAAATCATTGTCATATATTTGACTTATGCTAATCAAGTTTGCCTTGAATATTTCCACATATAAAACTTTATCAAGTTTAGGAATACCTTCTATTTGAATAGAGCTTTTCCCAACAATTTTAGATATTTTACCATTACCAAAGGTAACTGCCCCTTCATTGTATTCTTTAAAGGTTTTAAACAAAGAATGGTTCCCAATTGTATGTCTAGAGTATCCACTATCAAAATACCAGATGGTATTTGATAGCTTTAAATGCTATATAGGCCTTAAAGCGATGCAACTTAGACTTCTTAACCCATCATATTTTAACTTTGGAAGTTTGAGCTACTGGTTTCTTAGGTTCCTCTTTTTGTGTAGTTCTAGTAATAAAAAAATTATGTTTGAAATTTTTTTGAGGTATCTTAGAAACATTTGTATTTGTGATAGAATCATAGGTATAAAGAAATTTACACTTAGATCTAATATGTGCTTTCCTACCACAATGATGACAAATGGGAACAAACTAAATTTGCTCATAGTGATAACATGCAGAAATTACCTTCCCTACCAGAGCAATGGTGGGTTTTACAAATTGAGTTTTGGATGATGAAGGTGTTGAATGTTCATTTATGTATCTAAGATCTCTCTTATCTCTATGTGACTTTCCATAGTCTAGGAATTTGGTCAATTTTTTTGCACCTACGGTCAAATTCCTCACCATTTCTTTAGTAATACTAAGTTCTTGCCTAATTTTCCTCATTGGTTTCTACAAGACTCAAATTCAAGGCATTAATGTTCAAATAATTCCCTTTTATATTTCTATAGGCTAGAGGAATTTGTTTTGTGAACATTGATAATATCATTAAGTTTAGTTACTTCAACAAGTAGTTTATCTCTCTTTCCTCACACCTTACCAATCCATGAGTAATTTATCATAATTCGATACATTGAATTTAGACAATAAAATATAAGAGTTTACTTGCTCATTTTCTTCATCTGAGTTAGAGTCAAAGTCATTATGGTGTGCTTTAGTAGTTGCAATGAAGGCATAATAGTTAGGGTCATCATCCTCTAAGTTACTAGCATTATCTTTCTTACTTTCTATGTCACTGAGTGTAGCATTAAAATATTTTCTAATTTTTTTTAATGTTCTCACATTCTGTAGAAATATGACCAAAGCCCTCACAAGTAAAGTATTGAGGACTAGTAGGCTTAGTTTTCTTACCATCAGGGCTAGAAGGCTTGATTTCCCTTGACTTTCGATCCCTCAAATGACTAAAATGTCCCTTGTTAGATTGATTATTATGTTGACCCTTCTTTTCAAGAACTTCTTAAATTTTCATGCTAATAAGACTAGTGACTCATCATTCATATCCTCGTAGAGATGTCCTTTTTGGAACTTTTGAATGCTACATCCTTGTTTTTCTTGGATGGATCAAAAGTAAGCTCATAGATTTGGATTGACTCGACAAGTTCATCAATGTTTTATGTGTCCACATTCTTGCTTTCCTTTATTGTTGTAACTTTCATCTTGTAGTCTGTTGTTAAGGAGCTTAGGAGCTTATGTACTTGTATAAGTTGTGGAATTTTCTTCCCAAGATTAGAACAAGCATTAGTGATATCACAAAAGTGATCATAGAATTGACCAAAAGTTTTAGAGTTGCTCATTTTAATGGAATTAAACTGAGATGTTAGCAATCTCAATTTTGTTTGTTTCACTTGGGAAGTTCCCTCAAGACCAAGAGCAAATGCATTTCATGCATCTTTAGTACTCTCACAGTTGGAGATGCGATGAAACTCATCCATCGAAACTGCAACAAAGGTTGAGCTTAAACCTTTTTGGTTTGCCCCATTAAGGATGTGTTCTTCAGTGGTCCAGTCTCTTCTTGGTTTTATGATTGTTACACCATCTTTCATTATCGAAGGTGGTTCCCAACCATCAAGAATAGCATCCTAGACTTTTTCATCTTGTCTAAGAAAGGCTTACATGCGAGTCTTTCAATAAGGGTAATTATACCCATTAAAGAGTATGGGTCTAATAAATGACCCACCTTCTTTCATTTGTTCCATAAGTAGGAGTGTGTGTCTCTAAGAATCAAACTTACTAAGTGTGTCTAGTGTTAGCTTTGATACCAATTGAAAGTTTAAAAAAAAAATAGACCTAATTAACCTAGATGGGAGGAATATGTTATTTTCAATTTTTGTCAATTTATAATTTAATAACTTAAACAAAGTGTTAGGTATGCAAATCATGTGTAAAAATAAAGTGTGAAAATGAAAGAATAATACACGATACTTTTAGGTGAAAACAACCTAGGTCGCAACCATGACCTAAGAGGAAAACCACTGATCCACCAGACCACCTAACTTTTCACTATGAAAGCAAAATGTTCAAAAAAAACTCAATCTTATGCTACCATCCCTATAATACTATCCCAATGTACCTTACTTATGAGCCCCTGCTCTATTTTCATATTTTCTAATAAACTTCCAACCAATCAGACCGTTCACGAATCAACTACAAAAGGGTTAACACAAAAACACAAGTACCTGTGTGTATCCTAAAAAACATTAATAATGAATAATCCTAACTAGATGATTAAAAAAAATGTCACTTAAATCAATCAACTAGGAAATCCTAGAGCATAAAGATTAAGTATAAATTCAATTAAAATAGCTTTTTTAAAATTTAATGATTATATCAAATAATAATGATCGCTCATATAATTATTTGATTTAAATATGCAAGATCCTAAGCATAGAATGATCATTGAGTGACTAAGACTATGATTCTCCAGTGCTTGAATATGAATCATATATTTCCCATATGATCCCATACATTGAGTTATATATATATATATATAAGCATTCCTGCAAATGCCGATGGTAGTGAGAGCTCGTTCTTATGCCGCTAACAACATAAATGCACCAAAAATCTGGGAGTTAATAGTAGAGGTAATACTAAACAATAAGATCACATATTTAATAAACAAACATATTATATTGATAGATTAGGCTGCTTAGCTGGCCATATTAATTTACAATATATATATATATATATATATATATGTTTAATTGAAATAAAGCAAAGAAATAAACAAACTTAAACTTACTTCATTATAAAACAAAATGTTACAAATTTAAAACAAAAATATTAGAGAGGATGAAAGTATGAGAATGTATGAGCGATTGCGGTATGGAAGCGATCCCTTTTCCTGAAAATGAGCTTCTCTTTTATAATCGAGTGATGTACTGTGGCTAGATGTTGTACTATTCAATGAATAGTTATTTGTTTGCCACTTGATATTGTTGGGAGTTGACTACTGTGCTGTAAACAGTAGTTTGTCTGCCACTAGGTACTATAGAAGATGCATTACTATGTTATGAACAGTAGTTTTCCCGACATTCTAGACAACTTTATATTATTTCATGAATAGTGCTTTGTCGGCATCGTTTGTTGTTTTATCATCTTTTGTGAAAACAATAGTGATGACTCTAAAAACGATTGTTGGGCCGTTGGATGGGCCTTTGCAAATAAATGGGTTGTTAACCCGTAATATAAAATATGGACTCGTTGGCCCAAAATAATAAATAAATGGACACATAGGCCCAAAATAATAAGAATGGACTTGTAGGCCCAAATAAATAAATGGACACGTAGGCCCAAATAAATAAATGGACACGTAGGCCCAATAATTATATTAGGCCTAAAGATCCTATTTATGGACGAGCTTTTCCAGTCCAAAATAACAAATCTTCATTATCAGCTTCTAAGTTAATTAGATCGGCTGATGAAGCTTTGGATGATAAAGAGATTGTTTCATCAGGTGATTGAGTCTCATCTGAATCTTCTTCTTCCTTCTTAACTCCAGAAGTTTGGCCAGAAGATCCTTGTGATAATTGCTTTATAATTTCCAAGAGTTCCTCCTGGGTTTTTGCCTGAGATATTAAGGCATTGGTATATGTCTTCTGTGCCAAGAAAAGTGAAGATGCTTGAAGTTCTTTCACTTGGGGCTCTCTATGAGCATTTTTAATAAGCCATTATTCACTGACTGGTTGTAATAGAGTTTTGGGGATTGTAAATGACCACTACCATTTAACTTGAAATGAATGGGTAATAGTGACTACCTCAGATGTAATAGGTGTTAAGATCCATTGACAAACCTAAGGGAGATAAAATTTTGAACAAAAGATACACAAAGAAGGGAATCTAGCTTCTTCTGATGTAGGTTTGTAATGTTTTTGAAAGGATTCATAACTCTCTTTTATAGGGGAAATGATGATAGAATGGATATTTCCAAATAACTTCCACTAGTTAGAGAACCAAGATGGAAATCTTGATGGATTGGTAGATTTGTTAACAAAGAAAAATAACCAAGAATGTTGGTTATCTTTGTTCTGAATAAGGAACGTGTTCAAACACACTTGGTAATAATCCCAATAATTTTAGGTTGTACAATGTGGTAGGGAAGAGGTAATATGACTGGGAAGGATAGAGATTTTAAAAGATCATTACCCTAGTCCGCTGGAGATGATTTTATGAATTTTTGTAGTTGAAAACTATGTATCAGATGATTTTGGGTGGATGAAGTGTTTAAATTCCACACTACCTGTTATTTCCAAAATACTCTGATAGTATTGTGGAGTTTTTGAATGAGCAGAAGGCTAGCAAAAGAAACCTTTGCCAAATAATTTGTGAGTTGATAAATAAGGATTCTTATCATAAAAACCCTTTTCAACAATTGTAACTGTCTGAGTTTGTTGTATTGGAAAATACTCAGAAGTTGGGTTTGAAATAGATTTGGGAATAAATTCCCTTGTTCCCTTTTGAGGAAAATAAGTAGAGGTTGTTATCCTTTTTTTTGAAATATAAATTATTCTAGTTGATTGTTTTGAAATTATTTTTAATTTGGAAGACGTTTCTTCCTGTGATACCTTTTCTTTACCTTTGGAGGCTGAGGCCTTTACTTCGAAAAGTAATAATGGGGCACCTAAACCTGGGATGCTATCATAAGTTGCTTATAATTCTTTTGGATCTTTAAGATCCAATATCCATTGTTAGACTTGTTGATACAGAACCTCATCTATTTGGGATAGTTCTGGTGATAATTCTTCTAGGGATTGCTAGGAGGATGATACTGCTTCGGCAGGTTTTGTTTGGGCTGCTTGGGACTAGGTGATGATTGGTTTTGATGAGGATAGGGTTTTGATATAAGGATTTAAATGAGTTTCCTTCTTCTTCTTATCTTTCTTTTTCTTACTCATCTTGGTACCTATTTTGGAGAAACTCTATGGTTAGAAAGTCTGGTAATGAATTTTCTCTCCTATGATAAATTTAATGTTAAAATAAAAAACACTTAATAAAGCTTGTCATCTAGCAAAAAATTGTTTTGATGTAAACATCTTTTAATAAAATTTCTTTTACAAACTTACAATCAATTCTTAATAAAAATCTTTGATTTAATAAATCCGATTGAAATTTAAAAAATACAAAGTACTATTGCTAATACTTCTTTTTTGACAGTGGAATAATTCTTTTGACAATAATTCCAATGGTCAGAGACAAACTAAATAATAAGTTCTTTATCATCTTGGACTTGTTTTAATATCCCACCGTAGCCGAGTTCACTTTGCACAATTTTGGTATGTTCTTCTATCCATGGCTCAGGAGTTTTCTTGAGCTTTTTATGGAGTGGCTTTTCCAAACTGTTAATATTAGGACAAAAAATTAGAACATAATTTAGGCTTCCAAGAAATCTTTGTAGTTGAGTTTTGTCAATGATCCTATCAGGAAACTTGGTAGTAAATTGAAGAGATCACTTGATTGGAATAACTGTTCCATTAGACACATTGTGTCTAAGAAACCTAATATTGTTTTTGAAAAGTGTCATTTTCTTGGATAATAGAGCCAATCCAACTTGTATTGATGACATGAAAGAAGGTTTTGAGATGCCTGATATGTTGTCTGACATCTTTAAAAAAGATAAGTATATCGTCGATGCATACAATACAGAATTCAGAATAAGGATTGAATATATCATTCATAATCATTTGAAATTCAAAAGGTGTATTTTTGAGCCCAAAAGGCATGACATTCCATTAATACTGTCCAAATGGAATAGTAAATTTCATTTTATATCTATGTTTTGGTTCAATTTGAATTTTTTCTAGAAACCTGACTTCATATCGAATTTTGAGAATATTGATAAAGAATGGAGTTTTTGAAGAAGGTATTTTTTTATTAGGAATATGGTATCTAATCCATTTTAAGGCCTTATTAAGGGGTTTGTATTTGATGACAAATTGAGGTGTTCCACGTTCGATCTCAACTACTTTGTTGACATAGAAAGCCACACAACTCCACGATGATCTGGATTTTAATATCAATTTTTTAGATAAGAGATCATTGATCTCTTTTTTTCAAAATTGTTCAAGGTTAATATTCATTTGAGTTGGCCTTGCTTTTGTTGGAATATATTTTCCATTGAAAGATGATTCATATGGTAAATCTACCATATGTTCCTTTCTACTCCTAAAGGCACAAGGTAGATCAGAACAAACTTCCTTCTCAAAAGAGTTTTGGAGCTTAGAGATTTTATCTTGAATATCTAGAATTTGAATTTCTTTCTCATCTATATGAGATTGAACTCTGGATTTGAGATAGAAAAAGTCCTTTTTCTCTATGGTTAATAAGAACGAAAATCTCTTTTGGATGGATGGAATTTCCTTTAATAAGATTGATATTCCTGATTTTTGGTTCTTCGACGAAGTGAAAACTAAAGGTCTTCTCTTCGATTTTGAAAGAAATCTTATCACTTTTGACAAGATATGGGGTAATAATATTCATGAACGGTGTTCCTAATATGACTGGATAGCCTATATCGAATACGATCATAAATGGTGTTTTGATAAGAAATGTTTTGTTAAGGATTACAACTTTCGTTTTACCAATGATATTCATTTTTTATTTATTGGCTGAGGTAAGTTGTTCGTCCTTTGGTTGATAAAAGCATCTAGGAACGATTAATGGTTTGATACAATTGAGATCAGTACCTGTATCAAATGAGGCTATTGTCTCAAGTTTTGATTGGTCAGGGAATACAAGGGTAATGGATATTTTGTATTTCCTGGTGGTGATTTCCCTAAGAATTTGAAGAACATTTTCAGATTTTTTTCTATGTTTTTAAGTTCTTAGGTATTTGGTTCAAGTTCGTCATCTGACTCACTTGTCCTCATTGGGGTTTTTACTCTTATTATATCGAGTAGTTTAAACTTGAGGTCATATTCTTATGTTTTTCTTTAAGCTGGTAGAGTTTTAGCTTAATGGTTTTGATTTCAGTTTTTATGTCTTGAATTTGATTTTTTGGTTTTAAAGTTTTGTGTTTTTGTTCTAAAACAACAGTGAGGTTGTAATAGCCTATGTTGGTACTTGTAAGTTCAAAAGGCTTAGGTAATGGCTGGGCTTTGGCTAAGTTATTAGTCAAGTGGTCCATATATAATTTTGTAATACGAAGGTCGTTTAACTTAATGATTTTATTTTGAAGTTATTCATCTTCTTCCTTAGTTAATACATTAATGTTTTTATTATTTGAAGTATCAGAGTCAGTTGATGCTAACTCGTCTACCTAGGGATTTGATTCGTCTGAGTCTTCTGACCAAGGTTCACACTCAGATGATGATGATGATTCATCTACCATTAAGGCAGAGATTTTGTTCAAGGTGTCTTCTTCAAGGTTTAATTCATGAAGTTTTTTAGATAACTTGCAATAATTAGTAGTGTAGCCTTTCTTAATGCATTTATAACATTTAAACTCTTTAAATTTTTAAAAGGTTTATCATGTAATTTTGATTCCTTAAAATTTCTTTTATAAGTTTTTTTTTATAAAAAATCATTCTTTTTTCAAAGAATGGTTTTCTAAGTTTTGAAAATGTCTTATAAATTTTATGAGTTTTCTTATAAGGTTTGGTAATAGTTTTATTGCAATTGCCACCGCAGGTTTGGTCAATAGAGAAGTTGCTATCGAACTGTTTACAAAATAATCTGATTTCTCTTTTGGAGATTTTCAGCTCATGTTTCATTTGTTTCTGAATTTTCAAATCTTGACAGATCTAAAGCCCCTATTTTTGAGCGAAACTGATCAACTCACTATAATTTAATTAATCATAAGGAATGATATGATTCCCATATGTCTTGTGATTTTATTTTTGGTTTTCTCACCTAAGAGTGAGGGAAGGCCTGCTAGGAATATCTCCTTCCACAAAGGTTGTGTAGAGTCATCTTTCAATATGACTCTACTCAAAAATATAGTTTTATAATTTTGAAAATCGCTCATCTTCTTACATCTTATGATTGAAAGATGATCAATGTTTTTATCCTTTAGATGGGATGAATCTCCCATAAAATGGTGTCATATGGTAAACAGAAATGTGGAGTCTGCATCTTGAATAGGAGCTCTATGTTGATCAAGTATGGGTTCACCACACTCTCCAGTCAACATTGCAATGAACATATCTGATTGTGGTTGTTTTGAAAGATGATGATCTTATTGTTTAGTATTACCTCTACTATTAACTCCTCAAATTCGTGGTGCATTTATGGTTAGTGGCTATATATGTTGTTCAGTGTCGAAAAGAATAGAAAAAAAAATCGAAACAAGTTCTTACTATCATCGGCATCAGTAGGAATGCTTATATATATATATATAATCGAAATGAGCTCTCACTATCATCGGCATCAGTAGGAATATATATAATCGAAATGAGCTCTCACTATCATCGACATCAGTAGGAATATATATAATCGAAATGAGCTCTCACTATCATTGGTATCAACAAGAATGCTTATATATATATATATATATCTACTGTTAAGTGCCAAAAAGAAAAAAAATTGAAAACGAGATCTCATCATCATGTCATCATATGTATATAATAATAATAATAACAATAACTTATAGTATTAGGGTTAAATATTTTGGGCTTAATTATGCAAAGCTCCTTAAAGGCATTAATATTACAAAAAAGTTATTTTTAAGAGACATCTTAAAAATTGAAACACATTTAGGAAATATTTAATTAGTAATTTCATAAATTGATTCAAGTTAAAATAAATATTTTGGGAACAAAATTAATTTTAGATTTATAAAAATGTGCTATTAAATGCATGAGTGTAATCCTATGTGACATAGTTATAAAAAAATATACCTGAAGTACGTCTATCTAAAATTCTAATGTTTCGTCGACTTTGCTGGATAGACTTGATAGCAAGCTTAAAAACAAATTTAAATATAAATATTTTGTCCATGAAAATAGCCAACACTCATAGTCCTTACACCTATGACACCCATAATAACTGCGGTCAAGGATCACGACATTTGTTAACTCAAAATTGATCACCACACAAATTATGTGTTCAATAAATACACAAGTATATGTATCGCAACAAGTAATATAATGATAAGTAAAGATCGTTTCCGCGGAGATTATTTTATTATAAACTAATTTTTAAAACTAAAAATAATAAAAATCAATTTTTTTTGATATTTTTATATTTTAAGGAAGCAAAATTAAAATAACTAAAAGTAAATAGTAATAATTAATTAAATCAAATTTTTTGACTAAAAAGATATATGAGAAAATATCTAAGAATACTTAATCCCCCAATTTTATAAACATTCGAATCGCTAAAATCTCCCAATATAATATCAATTAATTACATGATCAATTGAATCTAACCTAGCATGTATTCCTCTTTCAAGTAAACTACACACCATTTAGTAATTAATTTAATCACACTCTCAAGTAAACTACATACCATATAGTAATTAGTTTTAAAAATTAATTTCTAATAACATAATCTCCGTGGGAACGATTTTTTCTTATCATTATATTATTTATTACGATACATATACTTGTGTATTTATCGCACACAATTCATGTGCCGATCATTGGGGACGCTTTTTTAAGGAGTTATAAACTTGCATAGAATTTTCAAAGACGCAACACTTGTGATGAGTTAATTTAGACTAATGCAATTCCTCAAGTAAAAAGGTGGAAGCCACAACTCCACAAGATTAGGATCCATAGATTGGTCATTACTTGCTACATTGAAGAAGCTTGACAAGTAAGTAGGCTAGAAGATTAGGAGTATAGACCATCCATTTTCCAAAAAAAAAATTCAAAAAAATTCTTGAGGCATTTGTGAAGACCATAAAATTACTTAAGAACTTATGAAGATTAGAAAATTCTTAAGACACTGGGAAGATTAGAAAACTTTCCGGAAACTCAGAAAGACTAGGCAACTAGGAAGATTAGAAAACTTCTTTGAAACTCAGAAAGACTAGGCATTTGGTAAGACCAAAAAAATTTCTGGCAACTTAAAAAGATCAAAAAAATTTAGAAACTTGGGAACATAGTAGAGCATCTAAAAAAGTGTATTTAGAAAATTTTGATTCCAAAAAATTTGGATTCAAAAAAGGGAATTGATAGAAAAAAAATATAATTGTGAAAAAGTTGGAGTGGGTAGGAAAATAACAAAACATCAAAGTTTGGATAAGTCACATTAGGGAAACGTCATAGCATCGACAAGATGGGATCTTTGATCATCGAACCCTACCATAAGAGCTATAGCTGGCGAGAAACTACTCGTAGTAACCAACTAACTAGATAACATAGACCAGCCAGCCATCCAACACCAATATTCGGTCATCCGACCAACCATCTTCTGACCAGCTACCTCTTGCATCAATTTTGAACTATTTTGGTCATATCTCACAATTCGTCCATCTTATGAAAAATTTGAGACCATTTCGGCATAACTCTTTCTCTTACTATAAGGCTTCAAAATTTGGACTCCATAAGATGTGTCACGCACTCACATGTGTCAATGGAAGAGTGGATGCAAAATTTTTAATTCTGGACAACAAAAACCAACCCTTAAGAATAGAGCATAAATGGACCCAATTCACCACAATTTAAACCAATTCTTGCGAATCTAATACCGATTTTGAGATCCTCAAACCAATGGGATTTTGACCAACCAATCTTTCGACCTACCAACTAACCGTCCAATCGACCTAAACTATCCACCCTTCTTCGATTTGCAACGAATATTGAACCTTGCAACTTTGACTACTTATATCTCATAATCTAGAGGTCGGATTCAGGCAAGGGACATACCATTAGAAAGCCTATGATCTCAAGCTCATTTTTATACAACTCAAACCAAGGTATCAAGTATGAAACTTTTGAAAAATCAAAAAATACACTTGACCTCTCCAGTCGTACCGTGGTCATATGGGTAACTAGGATTGAATCCTCCTGGTCCATCTTCCAACTCGCAAAAAAGTTTGTAAAAATGACTAGGTAATTTCTTAGGAGTCCCAAGATCATTAAATACATAATGAATGCCAATGGTCAAAACCCTAATAGTATGTGTAGCATAGTGTTATCTTGATGCAATAGTATGTCAACAATAAGGTACATGCCCCGCATCCTCAAGAATGGGTTCCCCGTATCAACCAAGATGTGTTCCTACAACAAAAGGTATGTGCCCTACATTAACCAGAATAAGTGCTTTACAACACCAAGTTTCACACCCCGAATCAACTAAGATGTTTGCCATGTAATAACAAGATACGTTCCCTACATCAACCAATATGCGTGCCCTACATCACCAAGATTAAAGTGATCTCTCAAAGTCACAAAAATAACAAGTGTGATCTCCCAAGTTTTCCAAAATTACAAGTGTGATCTCCCAAGTTTTCCAAAATTACAAGTGTGATCTTCCAAAGTTACAAAAATAGCAAGTGTAACCTCCCAAGGTTGCTCAAGCGCTAAGTGTGTCCTATGAGGATTACAAAAGCACTAAGGGTATGTTCCCACTTCAAGTTCCAAAAATGAATACAATGTCAATTACAAGGGATATACACATTCCACATTTACAAGCAAACCATAAATTATAAAGAAAAATGTGTGAAATGTAGAAATATCCAAAGAAAAGTGATGATGTTATTTCATTCAAAGTTCATTGCTTCTAAAGCTACAAAGTAAAAGCCAATTCCAAACACTTTGGTCAAAAATAAAATAAAAAGACTACAATGCAAAAAGCATTGACAAATCATAGTAACCTTTGGATGAAACTATTTAAAAATATAGATGTTAATAAATATAAAAATTTAAATTAATGAGTGATTCTTAAAATTAAGAAAAATATTTAATTATAACTAAAAGTACATATATAGTTAGCTTATATTTATTCAAAAGTCAAGATCATTTGGTAAAAATATTATCTAAATAATTTATATTAAGAACAGTAGCGCGCGCGCACATATATATATAGTTAAAGAATTAAAATTATTATCAATATTTTAAATAATTTTATAGAATAAATATTATATAAACATTCTAATTTTTTAAAACAATTTATTTTTGAATATGTTAAAAAAATAAAAAATAAAACATGGTTTATAAAGAAAATGATACCTCTTTATATATATATATATCAAATGATTATTACCAAAACCACCCAAAATCGATACATAGAGATTATAATTATTATCATAATTGTTTCTACGTGTTCTCGCACTCATCTCTACCCACAATTATTATATAATCTTAAATTCTAAATTTTACTTTCAATAAATAACTAATATATAATTTATGCATATAACAACTTGTAATAACACTACTATGTAAAGGCTAAATATATTATTATTATTATTATTATTATTATTATTATTATTATTATTATTATTATGCCATGATTACAATTAATTTTTTTAATCTTTTAGGTTAAATTTGGACCATAGATAAATTAGTAGAATAATATCTAAGTTCGAATGGTTGGAGAATTAGTGATAGTTGAAAATAGTTGGAATGTATGAATTATTAAAAATAAAATCCTAGTTAATTGTAAATTAATTTATGTTTTATGGATTTTAAATTTCTTAATAATTTTAGGAGATGTTATTAAATAAATGCCCAATCCTGAATTGATGGTTGAGCTCAACAAGTATACACATACATATATATCATGTCTCCAAAAATGAGAAAAAGGGTTTTAAAAAAAAGTCTCCAAAATTCTATAAGAGAATATGTTATTTATGATTAAGGGTGGTAATTTGTGTTGTAGTTCGATTCATTAAATCAAATATAAATCATGGAACTCGAATTGAATAAAATTTAGACAAATTCGGATCAGTTCAAATAACCTCAAAAAGTTTGAGTAGGGTTGGTTTCGAGCCAGCTCGTAAGCTCGAAATAATTTTTTTAAAAAGTTATAACACATAAACATTACAACTTACACATTAGGTTAAAAATTTAAAATTAGTGAAACACGTTTCTTCTTAATTCCCAATTGACTTAGTTTCACTCCCTCAACTCTTTGCTTCTCCCACAACCAGTAGCAGTTGTTTTTTCAGTAGTAGTTCTACATTCAGTACTATTTCACTCTTTTCTAGCAAAAATTGTACGTCCAATGAAGTAAGTTAAAGTATTTTTTATGTTACCCTAAAAATATGGTTTTTATTTTTATGATTATTGTATGGTTTATTTGAATACACTAAGAGAGTTTTATGTGTGTGTGTATGTGTGTGTGTGCAATTAGTTTTGGAAGAAATTTTTTGTTTAGTCTTACTTATATATTTCTTTGTTTAGTAGTTGTGAGAAATTCTATTGAGATTTGGAACTTTTTATTCAAGCTATGAGTTTCCATGAAGACACAAAAGCCTCTAACTTTTGCATGAGAAGGGTTTGATAGAGTTTATATTTATCGAATTTATTTAGAAATTGATTTCTTGTTTTAAGAATTAGCTTTATTTAGCTTATATTTAGTAGTGTTCTTGTTTTGTACTTAACTGTTTATTGTTACATAACAGGTGTAAGAGTAGAGTTGTAGTATCTTCGTAGACTTTATTGTGTGTGAGTTATTCATTCAGAGTTAATTTATCATTTTTTTAAAGAATGTATTATTTTTCTCATTTTTAATGTTTATGTAATATTATTTGAACTAATAAGCCTTAATCATTAAATATATTTTTTGATTTATAAAAATATATTCACCTACCTAAAAAAACATATAATTAACAGTTAGGCTAGTTTGTGCCAGCTCATTTGGGTTTAGACTCATCTTTATTAGTTTAAATTAAATTCAAATTGAACTAGGATTGAATGAATTTGAATTAAGTTAGTTAAAATTAACTAAAACTAACTTAACTTAACTTGTATGAATTATTATTCCTATTTATGGTATATTTTATTGATACATAAAAATATTTAAAATTCTCAAAAATCTCTGATTGAGTGAAGTTTTTTAATATCATTGATATTTTTAATACCTTAATATTTTTGTAAACTTTTAAAAAGTAGTAATTAAATAGATTTATTTTTATATAGATTTTTATAAATTTTTTAAAAATATTAAAATGATCTAGTTAATATAACTAAACTTTCATAATATTTTTTTTAAATATTAAATGAATACGTTTAATAGAAGGGAAAAATAAATAGGGTGACTCTCTTAGAATAATCTTGCCAATTTAAAATACTCATAAATTAAAACGAAATGTTGGATTTCCAATTTAAAACAATCATTGGGCCTAAGCTATTAAAATCAAATCCAGCTTCAAGCCAGTTGGAGAAATACAATTGTACAATATAGGAATGCTATTTAGTAGAAATGTTATCTATTATATATATTTTTTATTAATATTAATAGTTAATTTTATCTTTATTTTTAATATTTTTTATAAAAATAAAAAATTATAATGATTTAATTCTACCACTTATTTGTAACTCCGTTATATACAACATTTTTAACACCTTATTTAGATAGATGAAAATTTTATGACCAAAATCATTTTAAACAATTTTACTAAATTACCCCTGACTACGTGATGCATAAGTCATACCCTGAAAATATTTCACTTGTATGAGAAAGTATATTCGGAGGAGGCTTAAGTATATCATTGACTAAAATGTGCAAATATAATATAGTTTTTTAAGATATAAAATTTAATTCTTAAATTTTTAAAATTTTACATATAAATTTTAAAATTTTCTAAACCATATTTTATTTCTTAAAATTTTTAAATTTTAATATAAGTTTCAAAATTTTAAACTATAAAACTGTTTATTAGTTGTCAAATTATGACAATTTTTTAAAAATTTCGGAACAAAATTATTATTTTTTATTTCTAAAATATTTCTTGTGTGACAAAATGTTTACAACAACAATACACTGTACACAATATACACTTATAACAATTAATTACTTTTAAAATATAACTTTAATTCGTTTTTCTATTTCAAAGCTAAATCTTCACTCTTTAATTCCATGAAATTTTCACTGCCTTTAACCGAAACATTGGTCGATAAACGTTAAATAATTTTGAAGAAGAAATTTTTATTTTTTATATTTTTTTGAAATACTACATTAGTCATATATTCATAAATCTTTATAGATAAAAAAAAGAAAAAAAAAGAGGAAAAAGAATGAACACGTTCTATCTACATTAAAGATTTTTGCATAGATATCTTTTAATTTCACATTAATAAAACAAGTATCACCATTTACAGTATGGTATTAGTAGAAAGAAAGACATATTAATTAAGCTATTGGTATATTCAATAACTAGGAACAAAATTTTAAGAGATCAATTAATTAAATAAAAAATTATAGTTAAATTATATTAATTATTTATAATATTTTCGATAATAAAACTTATAAAGTTTAATACTCTAAACTTTAATCTAGTTTTAGAATTATAATTTTATAGGTAAAAATTACGTCAGAATCAATTGTTTAATAAAATATCTATTTTTTATATATATTTTCACGGTTGTTGTTAAATATAATAAATTTTCTATTTTTTGGCTTTCAAATTTAAATTAGCTATTAAATTATTTATAAAATATATTAGCTAGTAACTAGAAATTAAATTAAAAATTAATTTTAATAATCAGATAAAATAGAATTGTTTTTAAAGGGATAGTACAATAATTATATATCATTTATATAAAAAACAATCTGAATATCAAATCCCACTCTCAACAAAATAGTATCTGTCATTTTGTTTTTTTCGTTTTCGTTTTCTGAAATTCTGAATCAGAGTTCTTCTACGTCGCACGAATCAGACCTTATCTACTTGTGGCGATTGTGTAAGGTTCTCCTTCGGTTTCACAATTTTCATATTTATGTTTCAAAGTCAAATTTCCAAAATTTAAAAATAGCAAATAATAATCAGAAAAACAATGTCCAACTTCAACTTTAACATGGTTTATGCAACGAAGCTCAGTTGTGGTTACTCAAGAGTAACCACAAAGTTTTCACAACAATATCCACATCAATTCTTTACGGTCCCTCAGAAATTGCGTTTCAAAGCTTCATCTTCTTCTGCTGCCCCTCAGGTGGATCTCAACACCCTTGAATCAGCCATTTCAAAGGTTCTTTCTTTTCCTTTCCAATTACTAGTGTTTATACAGTTTTAATGGTTTAATTACTGTATAATCTTAAGTTGACAATGTCAACAGGTCATCAGTATCTTCAATTTTGCTTGTAACTGTGGAATTTTGGCACTGATAATCTATACAAAACTTTTAATCTTTTTTTTTTCTTTTAATAACAATTACACACCACGGGCACACGTATACAATGACGAGGTTATAACCACACACTGATATTGTTAAGAAGGAGTATTGGATATTAGTCTTTAATTCAAGGAATAAAACAAGGACCTTAATTCAAGGAATAAAACAAGGACCTTAATTCAAGGAGTAAAACAAAGAATCCTTATTTCGCGAAAGAAACAAGTTAATCCTTATTTCAAGGAAAGAAACAAGCGAATCCTTAATTCACGGAATAAAACAGAATCCTTAATTCAAGGAATAAAACAAGGAATTCTTAATTCAAAGAGTAAATCATGAATCCTTAATTTAAAGTTAATAATTGAAGGAGTAAAATTTTCTTATAAATAACTATACAATCAGTAATGAAAACATGAAGAAAATAATACAAACTAAGGAACTATTTTGTGTAGAAAGTTATTTCTTGCTTTTTTCAACATGGTATCAAAGCGGAAAATTAACTTGCCGCTTTATTATTATCTTAAGCATCTTCAATTTTTGAAATAATAAGACAATCACGTAGGATCGAGAAGTTCATCGCGATTTCTTTCCTTCATGAATATGCATTTAGGTGGATGTCAACCCAAATCAAAGATTAAGCTCGATCTTGTTGAATGAGTTTAATTACTTGCTTGGTCAAGAAAGCAGTGTCTCGCTCACAGTGGAAGGTCCAAGTTAGGGTTCATAAATGGAAGCATCGAAGTACTGATGTTTCTCACCAACCCTATGAATCCTGGCTTAGTAAGGATCAATGGTTATGTCATGGCTCCTAAATTCCATGGAACGTAAATTAGTCAAATATTCGGTTACTCAATCGCATACCAACTACGGGAGGCGATCAAGGAAAATGTATGGCAATCAAAACAATGTCTTGCAGTTTTTCAATTAAAGAAAGACATCTCGGTCTGCAACAAGATGGCAAGCCTTTTGTACAACTCTTAAAGAAGCATGAAAAGTACGTGGAATGAGTTGAAATATATCGCCTCATACAACCGATGTAGTTCTACGAAGAGAGCGGAAGAAGATAAGATATTTCAACTTTTGTCCACTGGATTCAACATATGAAGATATACGATGTCATATACTCATGAATCTTCGAACTTCCTTCCTTCACCAATGTATGTATGCGACAATTCAACGTGAAGAAGTAAGGAGAAAGTCATGAATAAGACTACAATGGCTAGTTCACACGGCGAGAAAGCCTATCTAACCAACGAGAGAAAGTACAAAGGAAGCATCCAAACTTGAAGTGTCAACATTGCAACCATACGCCATGTTAAGGACACATGTTGGATTCTACATCGAAACTAAAACTCGATTTTATAAAGGATAAGGGTTCTGAGAAAGTGAATCATCTTGGACAACCGTGCAAATCATGCTTTTGCCTCTACTCTAATGGGACCGATCCATTCAAGAACTTCACACGAATCCAGTTGAACTCATGAATGAGTTTATGTTGTATCTTCAAAGCAAGACAGAGGAGCTAGAATTGATCAGGTGGATAGCAAGAAGAACTCGACATTGCTAGGCAAGTTTCGGGCTTCTTGAGAATACAAAACTCATACCACAAGAGACATGCAAGGTATCATAAAAGCCTTTAAATCGCTTCTTAAAATAAATATGTTGCATGATTTTTGGGTTGTAGATTCAAAGTGACAGATCATATGACAAATCATGTGTCAAAGTCTCATAAGTTTGAAAAATTAGCAAATCCTTCTCAAGTTTCAATTGCAAATGGTGAGAATGTAAAGGTTTTAGGAAAGGAAAAATAAAATTAATGTCGATGAAATCGAAGCCTGCTAGCTTTATATGTACCTTCCTTTCCTTTCCAACTTAAATAGTAGGAAAAATCACAATACCTTGAATTGCTTAGCCATCTTTTCTCCTCACAATGTCATTTTTCAGATCATGGTCACCAAAAAGCATTGGTGAAGGGTTTTACTTAGATGGTCTCTATTACATATCCAAGAGCAATCCCGGAAGGGTTTCAAGCCAAGTTTAATCCTATCCAAGATAATCAATCATGTGGCATCAACGTTTGATTCACCTTCTTCTCTACCAATTTTGTCAACTTTATTTCCAAACTTAGGAAATGATGAAATTACATGTGAAACTTGTCACTTGTCTAAGCCACTAGGTTACCTTTAATTCTTCCTTGTCCCAGTAGTTGTTTTGAACTAGTTCATTCGGATGTATGGGGACCAATTAATGAATCTTTTGATGGTTATAAGTATTTTTGTGATTTTGTTGATGATTTCTCTCGAGTCACATGGTTATATCTTTTAAAGTCTAAGAATGAAGTTATGGAAGTATCTAAGGACTTTCATAATCTTGTTAAAAATCACTTCTCTTCTAAAATTCAAACCTTAAGGTCAATGGCAGAATACATGTCCCATATCATGAAACAATATTTGAGCATTCATGGCATTATGCATCAAACAAGTCAGGTTGGCACACTTTCAACAAAATGGTGTAAATTTGAAAAAAGCCGGGACTTACTTGAAAAAACTAGAGCATAAATGCTACAAATGAATGTACCAAAGAGATTCTCAGTCCCAGGGTTAGTGGCTGCTTACATCATCAATAGATTACCCGGTAGGGTCTTGGATTTCAAGTCTCCTCAGAGGTCGTGAAAGGAAGGAAAATTAACCTTTTACACCTTAGAGTCTTTGGTCATCTGCTTTGTACATATTCAATCTCATCATCGAGATAAATTGGATCCTAGAGTCATTAAATGTGTTTTTCTTGGTTATTCATCTACACAAAAGGGATATAAGTGTTATGATCCCAACTTGTGAGATTAATTGTGTCTAAAGATGTTCGATTTTATGAAACTAACCCTTTTTCAAGAAGTCACATGAAATCACAAGTCAAAGGGATGGCATCTTGGATGTGTTTCCATTACCAAGAATTGAACTTGAGGCTCCACAACAACAAGATCCCAAACCATGTCAACATTGATGCATCTCCTCACCGAAAGTAACAATTAAGGGTCTCGTCTTAATGGTACATCTGCATGAAGATGGTGATAATCAAGATGATCCTCACAATATGGTACAAGATGTGAACGAGTGTGAGATAACTCATACAACCACGACGTAATCCAATGCGTGTTAGGAAACCTCCCACAAGACTTCAAGACTTTGTCACCTACAAACCCACACATCCCATCTCAAATTATGTGTCATATAAGAGTGACACCAACCCATGCCGCATTCCTCAAGACTATATCGAGTTATAGTGAGCCTCAAAACTTTCATGAGGCCAACAAACAAGAGGTGTGGAAGGAAGCCACGAAGAAGAACTTAAAGCCCTAGATCAACACAACACATGGAAAGCATCGCCCAAACTTCCAAAAGGCAAGAAAGTTGTCAGGTTGCAAATGGATCTATAAGCTCAAATTCAAGTCGGATGGATCAATTGAGAGGTATAAAGCAAGATTGGTGGCTCTGGGATTCACTCAAACATTCGAGGTGGATTACAAAGAAACATTTGCACTTTGCTGTCAAAAATGAACACAAGATAGAGTGCTGCTCAGCTGTCAGAAACAAGTGGGTGGTCTATGTACCAAATGGATGTGAAGAATGCATTCTTGCATGGTGATCTCAAAGAAGAAGTCTATATGAAACTACCACCCGGGCATCCTCAAAGAATGAATCTGGATTTAGTGTGCAAATTGCACAAATCTATTTATGGTTTGAAAGCAGTCCCATGAGCTTGGTATGCCAAGCTAAGCTCGCCTCACTAATGTTGGTTTCAAAGCAATCTGGATTCCTACTATTTGTTCGCACACAGAGCTATGGGCAAATTGGTCATGTGCTAATTTATGTAGATGATCCGATAATTACAGTGATAATCTTGTAGACGAGATTTTTCAACCTCAAACGGTCTCAGACAAAGGTTTGCAATTAAAGACCTTGGGATATTGAAGTACTTTTCTTGGTATAGAAATGGCAACCTCAGCACAAGTGGACTCTTTTCTTAACCAAAGGAAATATGTCCTAGATTTGCTTAAGGAAGCTAACATGAGCTGATGCTAAACCACCATTACCCTCTGACAAAGAAGCTCAAACCTAGCTTGAAGGGCACACCACTCGTAGATATAAGTTATTACCCGGCCCGGGGTTGGTAAGTTGATCTACCTAACAATCACCGGACACATCATATATTCTCGTAAGTATTGTGAGCCAATTCATGCACTCCCCAACACTTGAGCATTTAACCCTTGTTAAAAGAATCTTACGCTACTTAAAAGGATCAGTGGGTCGTGGTATTATCATGAAGAAGAATGACAACACACAAATCATGGGGTATTGTGATCTTGATTTGGTGGAATGCAATTGATCGCAAGTCCACTGCAGCTCAGACATTTGTCGGTGGAAACTTGGTCATAATGGAAGAGTAAGAAGCAAACTCATTGCGGATCAAGTGCGGAAGGCCGAGTATCGTGCAATGGCTTCAATCATAGCAAGGAAAGTTGATATGGCTTAAAGGTCTTCATTGTGATTTAGGTGTTCCCACAACTCTTCCTATGTCCTTATTTTGTGACAATCGAACATGCATATATAGCATCAAACCCAGTGTTTCACGAGGGCGAAAACACATTGAAGTTGATTGTCATTACGCTCGTGAACAAGTTCAATCACAAGTAATTCGTATACATTATACAAGAAGCTTCACCAACCTGGTGACATCTTCACCAAGCCCTTGGCTTTCATCGCTTTCAACGACTTTTGTTCCAAGCTTGGATCCATAAACCTTCTGGATCCAAATTGAGGGGGAGTATTGGATATTAGTCCTTAATTCAAGGAATAAAACAAGGACCTTAATTCAAGGAATAAAACAAGGACCTTAATTCAAGGAGTAAAACAAGGAATCCTTATTTCAAGGAGTAAAACAAGGAATCCTTAATTCAAGGAATAAAACAAGGAATCCTTAATTCAAGGAGTAAATCAAGGAATGCTTAATTTAAAGAATAATTGAAGGAGTAAAATTTTCTTATAAATAGCTATACAATTGTAATGAAAACATGAAGAAAATAATACAAACTAGAGAACTCTTTTGTGTAGAGTTATTTCTTGTTTTTTCAACAAGGAGCATATATGTGTGCAAAAGTTACCTAAATCAAATCAATCTAACTCATTTTTGTCGATTTTAAAGGATTTTTGAACCGATTTAGTTTTAAATTTTAAAGAACTGATCATCTATGGATTGGTTCGATTTTCGAATTTCAAAAACTAATCAAAATCGAATCAATCCGCATATGTATATATTAATTTTATTATATGCTATTTTGTGAAGGCATTTATTTAGCTAACTACACTTTTAAAATTCTATAAAATAAACTATAAATCATAAGAGCCGTATAAAAAGCATAAATATTGTAATTTCATTCTGACTTGAAGATTTTGGGGGAAAAATTTCAAAGAATTTACTGTTTCATTACCTTTTTATTTTATTTTTTACTTTTGATTTGAGTTCTCTCATAGCAAGTTTTGAGGCGCCAAAATCGCAGGGTATTGAAAATTAAATGAAAATTTTCAAAAAATCGTGTCAAAGATTGTACACAAGTTATGTAAAAGCATGTCAGGTAAGGTTGTAGTTGTACATGATAGAGGCAGTACATCGTCAAAACCCATCAATTTAGGCCAAAACTCACTCTCAAAGCTGCAAAATCCAGTCGATAATTGATAAACATATTTCATCAAAAAAAAAAAATTGATCATGTTCCAGTGCAGAAAGATAGCAACGCCGTGAAAGAGGCACTTGATAAGCTGAGTGAAGTTGGTTGGGCCAAAAATTGGAGTTCACAACCATATGTTTCACGTCGCACGGTCAGTCTCTATTACAAGTTTGAAGTTATGGCCACTAGCTGATCAAATACTAACCAATATGAATTTATGTTACATTGCTTAACTGCTTTTTGTTATCTTCTTTTTTTTCCATTTTTTTTAATCAAGAGATAGATTGGTTTTACTGATTCAATATGTACATACCAGACATCTCTTGGGGAGCTCACAACTCTTGGAATTAAAAATGCAGAGAACCTTGCAATTCCCAGTGTCAGAAATGATGTAAGTGATGAATGTATATTGTTACAAAATGATTTAATTATAAGACAGTGAGCATCTAATTCTACGTCTGATACATTATCAATCTTTCAAAAAAAAAAAGATGACATAAAAGCATTGTTTTGGTTTTCAAAGTACTGTTTATATATTTGATGTCTTTCAGTGATACAGGCAGCTTTTCTTTTCACAGTGGTGGGAACAACTGGATTTTTAGGTGTTCTTGCTGGACAACTTCCTGGGGTAAATTTTATTATCACTTTCTCTTAGTTTACCTGCATACACGTAGTACCATATTAGTTGCTTA
Organism: Hippophae gyantsensis; assembly: GCA_030763125.1. Classification (NCBI taxonomy): domain Eukaryota; kingdom Viridiplantae; phylum Streptophyta; class Magnoliopsida; order Rosales; family Elaeagnaceae; genus Hippophae; species Hippophae gyantsensis. The sequence goes on along the minus strand of CM061031.1, from coordinate 34,907,317 downwards.
AGCATAATGTTCACGATTGGAGACTTCTAGCTTCTTCACATTTGCTTTCACATCTTATGGGTGTGAATTGAATGGGTTTTATGCTATGTTAATTTGGACTCTTAATTTTTTTAGTGAAATACTCATGTATAAATGATCTTACATGATATAGGTACGGGTAATTAGACACTTTAATTTGGTGAAAATCTACAAAAATATAAAAAAAACAGGTGTGTTCTATACTCAATACGTATTCAAAAAATTAAAACTTCACATTGTCCTAAAAGAATCCACGTAATATAATTTTTTTGTATCTTGAAATAAAAGCATGAATTTACTTATTCTACCTGTCTCCTTCTTTTCTTTTTACCCTTTTAAACCCAACTTCCCTGGCACTTTTATTTTTTTGGGTGAGCAATGTCATATTTAGGATGTTAATTCCTTCCGTCTGTCAGTTGAAGATTTCTCTAGGGTTTGTATTCAGATTGCAAACGGCATATCTATTTGAACTTTACAGTCTCAGAACATAATGAAGTAGACATATAAAAGACAACATTTCAGGCTTAATTTTTTCTATTTCATGCCCCTTTTTGCATAGATTAAATTTCCTATTTAACCCTTTGATTGAACTGTGACATCTACTAATGTCCTTAGAAGAAAACTTTGTATTCTATTAGTGTGGATACATATATTTGGGTTAATAACATCCTCGTAGGATTGGGGATTCTTTGTACCATACTTAATTGGCAGCATCTCCTTAATTGTTTTGGCTGTGGGAAGCACTTCACCAGGGTAAGAATAAGTTAAAGCTCATGATTCATATTATGTATTAATAAGAATTGATTATGATGTTCTTTGAATCAAAACCGACGCTATCTATATGTAAATTTAGGCTTCTCCAAGCTGCCATCAATGGGTTTTCATCATTTTTTCCAGATTATCAAGATAGGATTGCTAGACATGAAGCAGCTCATTTCTTAGGTACATATTGCACTGAAGAGTATATATCAAACATAATTGGATAAATGATCATGTAGCTACCCAAATTTTGAATAAGATGCTGACATATCAGCATGATTATGTTATAATTATAATATGTTAAAATATAAAATGAAATAAAATGATCTGTGGAAGTGTCAAAATTTATGACTTATATGTTAAAATAGAAAGTTCAAGTAGAACCGGTCAAAGTTTGAGTAGCTATGTGATCGTTTAACCAACATAATTTTATGTGATCATTGTTGTACAACTCCATCTTGGGAACTTTTGTTCTAGAATACTAATGAATTATTATCATCTATGATATAGTTGCTTATTTGCTGGGCCTTCCCATTCTGGGTTACTCACTAGATATTGGGAAAGAGAATGTCAATCTGATTGATGAAAAACTTGAAAAGCTTATATACAGTGGACAGCTTGATGCAAAGGACCTAGACAAGTATGTACACATTTCATGAATTTGATTCCTATTTTAGCTCAAAATTCCATTCAAGACTAACATTTTTATTAAGCTGAAACAATATATCTTAACAAATTCACAGCTTAGCAAGAACAGAGTAGAAGAAGACACAAAATGCTCTTTATATTAATATGATATAAATGAAAACTTTTTAGGCTGGCAGTGGTGGCAATGGCTGGGCTTGCAGCTGAAGGGCTTAAATATGACAAAGTGATTGGTCAATCAGCTGATCTTTTCACTCTTCAGGTTCATAACTGTAATCACTTGCTTTGAGTTGAGTGTCCCCCCCCCCCCCCCCCCATTTATGAGTGAATGCGTATTAAATCTTTGTTTTCTATTTCATCCTAGAGATTTATCAACAGAAGCAAGCCACGGCTAAGCAAAGAACAACAACAGAATCTTACTAGATGGGCTGTAAGTTTTTATCAATTGAACAACATGCATAACCTATTCATACTTTTGGAATAATTTGAGGGCTAGTAGTCTCATAGCTTTAAACAATAGAGCAATTTAGCCCCATAACTTTCAATTGGAGTGCTTTAATCTTATATCTTTGGTATAAAATGTGCACTTTAGTTTTTCTTTATTCTTTTTTTGGACTAAAGTGCACATATTTTTAAAATTATGAAAGTGCTATAATTGAAAATAATGAGATAAATTGCTCCTCATCCAAAGCTATGGGACCTCCACCGCCCTTCACCCATAATCTTTTTAGGTCAAAAGTATAAGTTTACTTATGTGCTCTACTTTTTGACATGATTTTGATGACTCAATTGCAGGTTTTGCTCTCTGGTTCCCTATTGAAGAATAACAAGGTACTGCATGAAGCCCTAATAACAACAATGTCGCAGAAGGCAACTGTGTTACAGTGCATCGAAGCAATTGAGAAAGCTTCTTAGTTCTACATCACTCTATCTCATACACATTGCCTTTTATATCATATTTTCAATTTAATAATTCATTATTCTTGTACTTAAATAACTTCTAGTGAAAAAAATTAGGACGACTTCGGTATACATTTTCACAATTATAGAGCATTTTTTTCCCTACTCTTCATTAAGGAAATATAAAATTACTTGAACAAGTATTGTTTGTGCATCTTGATGATTCTTTTTATTTTTTAGAATGAAATATATATAAATTATACATAATTGAATTGATCTTAAGATAGCATGTTAATACATGTAGATTGTAATTTTTGTGTGCCAACCTAAGTCCAACTCGGTATTAAGCATGCAAAGATATTTTTGCCTTTGAGTATGAGAAGACAATATGATAACTTCACTTTGTTTCAAATATGTCTCAATTGGCCTAATTGTTTGTGATGCCTACGGTCCAAATATATACACCACCCTCCCGTTGGATACAAAGCTTAGTATCTCATGTTATTATCTAATATTTCAAAAGGTATTATAGTAATTGTGACTAAATGTTGTATATTCCTCTCATTTTCACATAAAGGTTGTGTTGTTCATTGTTTACTCTAGTTCTCGTTTCTCTTATGTATGTCTTTTTGAGTTCTTAGTGTTTCTTCTATATAAATACCTCATCTTCAAGAGGAATTTGTATGTTTAGAGTCTAGAGATGTGTTCTAATTATTGAGTTATTGTCTACTATTTTGTAATGAATCCTATAATCATTTGTAACTTTGATTGATTTATTGGAGTATTTTTCTCTCCCTCTCGTGAATTAGAGTTTTAGTATCTAAATCATTTCTTTGTGTTATTTCTATCATTTGCTATATGTTTTAAATTTATCATGAGAGTTGCATTCTTTGAAATTGTTTGTGTTTTTGATATCTTAAGAATTTTGAGTGGCACTTCCCAATAAATATGGTATTAGAGTGAGTCTTTTTCGTCTCCTAATGAATAATTGTGTTCAAGGGTTCATTTGTGTTCAAAAATGATCCGTTAGAGAAGAAAGAAAATACATGCATATAGGCAAACCCCACGAACCGTCTCGAGTTTTCAGTTGTTTCCTAGATTGAAGTAGCCTTTCGTCGCCCTGCCTACTTGTTTTCCAAATTAATCCCGCGAATTCGTGCGGGAACATCTACTTTTAGTTGGAAACTCAGCTACACAAGCCGCGAGTTAACTAAACTACACCAGCCACTCAGTTCCCTCCCCCCCTGAAATGTATATATATGTATAGTGATTTACACTATTATGATTTCATACTCTAAGTCTCTTTGTCTTCTCTCAAATTTGAAAACCTTAGAATGATCTAAAATGTTAATTTCTTAGGTCCTGTAGAGGTTTTCTGAGTGAGTCATACTAAAGTTCCAATTAGGGTTTTCCTCCTTAAAGTGTATTTGAGCATTGGCTCCTACTACAAAGTACCAAATAGCCCATTTTAATGGCTTTGGTGACTACATACTCTAAACAAAGAAAATAAAGAGTATCTTGGTTCAAGAGGATATACGTGGTTCCTTAGACATTAATGACCTAATAAGGTTATGAATGGAGGAAAGAAAAAGGTGGAACAAAAAGCTTTTAATGTATTATTTTTGAATTTCTCAGACAAAGTACTCAGAAAAGTCTCTAAATAAACTACAATTTTTTTGGTAGTCTTTAAACTTAATGAGTTGTATCTTAAAAAATGTTTATCTAGTAAAATTCACATGAAACATAATTTCTATACATTTCAAGATGGATCGGTCTAAAATTCTTGAACAAAATCTTGATGATTTTAAAATATCAACTAGTGATCTTATTTCTATTGGCCACAAGTTGAAGATGAAATTCAAGCTATTATTTTACTAAACTCTTTACCTTAAAATATAAAGAAGTTAAATATTGTATAATGTATGGTAGAGATGAATTATCAATTGCTATGATCATTTCACATTTGAGGTCAAAAGATTTGGAAATCAAGGCCATTAAAATATCCACGGTTAATGATGGTTTTTATGTAAAGGGTAGGTATGATAGAAAAGAGAAAGTGAGTTGAAATAGCTCTAGGGGTAAGTTAATGTGTAGGACTAGAAAATTAGATAGATATTATTAATGTAAGAAAGATGGACACTTTAGATGTTACTATCATTTGTTAAAGGGTAAGAGTCAAGATGATGATGGCTCTAGTAGTAATAGTGATATAAAATTAGCGTGTGAGGGATATGAAAGTTTAGAGATGCTATTAGCTCTTAAATATCAAAGAGTGAGTGGGTTCTAGATTCAAAGTGGACTTTTCACATGAGCCCTAAAATACATTGGTTTACAAACCTAGAAAAGTGTAGTCTAGGTAAGGTCATCTTAGAGAATGATTATAAATGCCAAGTTAAAGGGATTGCGTAGTTTAAACTATATTTAGATTATGGGACTGAGATATGTTCCCTAATTGAGAAGAAACTTAATATCACTAGGAATCCTAGATCCTTTAACCTATGTTGTTAAGATAGAAAAGAAAATAATGAACATTAGTAGTGGATCACTAGTAACTCTTGACACAAAGAAGGCTAATGGGATATACATTTTATTAGGAAGTGTAAGTAAAAATAATGGTTTTCTTCTATTCAAATTAAGGATTTATCTTTGTTATGGCATAACAAATTAGGGCATATTAGTGAAAAAGGTTTGGGTATTTATTTAAAAATGATGCTCTAGAGACAAACCTTTGGATAGTGTAAGTTTTTGGAAACATCGTGTCTTAGGAAAACAAACTGGAGTTGAGTTTAGTAAAAGCATTCATGCATCAAAGCATAACCTAAAATATATCCATTATGACTTGTAGGACCATACTTCCACTTACCCCTTAGGTGGTTATAGGTATTTCCTATCTTTCGTAGATAACCATTGTAGAAAAGTATAGGTTTACTTTCTTAAGTCTAAAGATGAAACCTTTAAGACTCTTAAAAACAAGAAAAACCTAGTTGAAATTTTTTTTGGAAAAGGGATTAAAGTTCTTAGAATAGATAATGGCCTATAATTTTGCAATGAACCTTTCCATTATTTTTGTAAAGAACATGACATTCTTAGGCATATAATTATAGTTAGAACCCCATAACAAAATGACTTGACTGATATCAATGGCATAGATTATGGACAAGATTACAAGATTTATTTTACCATAATTAGTGTATTAGCTATATATATATATTATTACCTAAAATAGATAAACAGAATATTGTATATTTAGGTAGTAGAATATTGTATATTCTTACCTAAAATATATAAACAGAATATTGTATATTTAGGTAATAGAATATTGTATATATTCTTACCTAAAATAAATTATACATTAATTCTTATTAAATGAAAAGGATCCTCAAGAAGAGATCATTCAACCATTTACTCAAAATTGTTATTATATTAGAGCCTACCTCTTGAATATCAATGGCAGAGATTATGGACAAGATTACAAGATTTACATTATCATAATTAGTGTATTAGTTGTGTATATATTATTACCTAAAATATATAAATATAATATTGTATATTTAGGTAATAAAATATTGTATATTCTTACCTAAAATATATAAACAAAATATTGTATATTTTTGGTAATAGAATATTGTATATATTCTTACCTAAAATAGATTGTACAATAATTTTTATTTAATGAAAGAATCCTCAAGAAGAGGTCATTTAGCCATTTACTCAAAATTGAGCCTACCTTTTGAATCCATAGCTGAATCTCAATTTTCTTCCAATTTTGCTTTAGTTTTTTGAATTTTTGCTCTTGTTTTTTTTTTTTGAAGTTTTCTGACCTATCCTTGTTTTCTTTTTGATTTTAGGTTGATAAATTTTTGATCAACAACTTCATTTTGAGATTTTAGGTTGACCAACTTATGGTTGAAAACTTTGCGTCGAGATTTTTTTAAGAAGAATGTCTACAGAAACCTTGGCTATCAAATTTATAGGAAAGAATTATACAACATGGGGATTCCAATTCAAAATGTTTCTAAAAGGAAAGGAGCTTTGGGGTCACATTGACAAATCTTCTCATATGCTTGGAGATAGTAAGGAACTTAGCCAATGGAAGGAAAAAGATGCTCGAATTATCTCTTGGTATGACTAAAGAGATGTGGGATTATCTGAAGCACATATATCATCAAGATAATACTTTGAGACGATTTCAACTAGAAATCGAGATTAGTATCTTCAGCCAAAGTAATCTTTCCATTGAGCAGTATTATTCTGGATTTCTTAATCTATGAAGCAAATATTCTGGTATTATCTACATAAATATGCCCAAAGAGGCCTTAGCCGGCCTTCAGGCGGTTCATGAAGATAGTAGACGTGATCAATTTTTGATGAAACTAAGGCCAGAATTTGAAGTTGCTAGAGCTGGATTGCTGAATAGAGATATGGTTCCTTCTTTGGATGTATATCTTGGTGAATTGTTACGCGAGGAATAGAGAATGGCTACACAAGTTGTTACATTTGTGTTTATGGAAACATCTAAAGTTTTCAATGTTTCTTATGCCACTCAAGGGTGGAATTGAGGAAAGGGACAAATGCAGTGCTATAGTTACAAGGAGTTCGGATATATTGCACGTAATTGTGGTAAGAAATTCTACAATTATTGTAAGCAAAATGGGCACATTATCAAGGAATGTCTTACACATCCATAAAATTGATGAGTACAAGATTTTCGAGCTATTATTACAGCTCCTAAAATTATTGGTCCTACATCTACAACTACTAACACAACCCAGCCTGTCGTTACTCTAGAAATGGTCCAATAGATTATTATCTCAGCATTTTCTTCCTTTGGACTTCGGGGCCAAGGTAAGACTGTTTCTCCACCTTGGTTTGTTGATTCTAGAGCATCCAACCATATGACTAGCTCCCTTGATTTGTTACATAATCTACGAAATTATACTGGTACATAAAATATTCAGATTGCTAATAGAAGTAATCTTCCAATTATAGCCATTGGTGATAGTGGACCTTCTTTTTGTCATGCATTTGTCTCTCCTATGTTATCTACTAGTTTAATTTCTATTGGTTAGATGGTGGATAATAACTATGATGTAAATTTCTCTCGTGGTGGTTGTGTTATGCAGGATCGGGTGTTAAGGAAGGTGATCATGAAGGGGCCTAAAGTGAGAAGATTATTTCTGTTGTAATTTATTATTCCTCAAACTTCTTCTTTAACTTCTATTACTGTTGAAAATAAGGCTGATGTTTGGCATAGACAATTAGGCCATCCAAATAATGTGATTTTGTCTAATTCGATGAAACATGGTTTTCTTGGTAATAAAGATTAGTGTTATACTCATCGGTTACTTTTTGATTGGTATACTTGTAAACTAGGAAAAAGTAAAACTTTACCTTTCCCTACTTATGGTGGTAGTGCTAATACATGTTTTGAGATTATACATAGTGATGTTTGGGGTATTACTCCTATCATTTTACATGCGCAGTATAAATATTTTGTAACATTCATTGATGACTATAATCGTTTCACATGGATATATTTTCTGCTTTCAAAATATGAGGTGTTCACTATTTTTCAAAATTTTGTGCCTTATATTGAGACAGTTTTCCACTTGTAATAAGGTTTTACGATCATATAATGGTGGCGAATATATGCCGTATGACTTTCAAGTCATTTTGCAACAAAAAGGCATTGTATATCAATGATCATGTCCCTATACACCTCAACAGAATGGGGTGGCTGAACATAAAAACCATCACTAGTTGGATATGGTTCGAACGTTACTCTTGGAGTCTTTAGTTCTGCCTAAATTTTGGGTGGAATCTTTGTCCATTGCAGTCTATCTGATTAATTGTCTGTCTTCTCCACAATTGAATTTTTATAGTCCTTACTATAGTCTTTTTGGTATGCATCCAGATTATCATATGCTACACATGTTTGGATGTGTTTGCTTTATTCACTTGCCTCCTCATTAGTGCCACAAGGTTACAGCTCAGTCAGTATGATGTGCTTTTATGGGTTATAGCACATCTCACAAGGAATTTTTATGTTATGATGTTGTTACTAATCGTCTGCGTACTTCTAGAAATGTGATTTTCTTTGAACATGAGTACTACTTTCAGCAAGATGTTTCCCAACCTGATGGTGTCCTTCCTATCTTTAATGATATATCTCCATTAATTGAGCATTTTAAACCCAATATTTTCTATCAGCGACGACGACCCCAATCATCACAAATCCTTCCCGACCTTGATCTGGTGCCTACTTTAATGGCTCCTCGGAGATCTTCTTACACTATTCGTCCACTCGATAAGTATGGTTTCTCTCCCACTTTAGCTGATACCACAGTTCCTACCTCTTATTCTCAAACAACTAAACATGTGTGTTGGGTGAAAGCTATGCAAGAATAACTTCAGGCTCTTTAGGAAAATCATACTTGGGATATTTTCCCTATCCTACTAGTGTTAAGCCCATTGTTTGTAAATGGGTATATTCCATTAAGATGTATTCTAATGGCTCACTTAACATATATAATGCACAGTTGGTGGAACTCGGTAATCGACAGAAGTATGGGGTTGATTATGAGGAGACATTTGCCCCTATAGCAAAGATGACAATGGTGCGACTTGTTCTTGTTATTACTGCATCCAAGGGTTGGCCATTGTGATAGATGGATGTAAAGAACGCCTTTTTACATGGAGATCTTAAGGAAGAAATTTTTATGACTCCACCATCAAGGTTCTTTTCTACACCCTCTACTGATGTTTATAAGCTAAAACAATCACTCTATAGTTTAAAATAGGCTTTATATGCTTGGTTTGATAAGTTTCACTCTACGCTTCCTAGCTTCTCCTTTGTTCAAATTCAGTATGATTCCTCTTTGTTTCTTTGTAAGACTGCTAAGGGAATCATCTTGCTTTTGGTATATGTTGATGATATTATTGTTACATGGACTAACTCTGCATTGATTTCTCAACTTCAGGAACACCTTCAGGGTTCCTTTCATATGAAGGACTTGGGTCATTTACAATATTTTTTAGGCCTTGAGGTGCACTCTACATCAGTTGGTATTTTCTTACACTAGCATAAGTACACCTAGGAATTAATTACTTTGACACATAAATTTTTTAATTAGAAACAATTTAGGCTATAACAATGACCTAACAGGAAAATCATGGGTTCAACGAACCACCTAACTATTCACTATGAAAATAACGTTCAATTACAAGGTTAGGAATTGAACTACCCTTCAAGATAATACCTCCAAATAATATACTTACAATTCACTGATTTCCTTTGTAGTGTCCATAAGAAAGGTGTTCAGATTATGACCAATGTTCCAATCAGGACCAACGTTCCGATAACTTGAGTCACATAAGTAATTGAACTTGTTCAACCAGTACCTCAAAAGTTATCATAACAACACAAGTGTAAAGTATATCCTAAATCATATTTAACAATGGATAACTCTAGCTAGAAGATTCAAGAGTATATAAATTAATATCAAGTTATCTAACAACCATACAATAAGCAGATTATGCACAAGTTTAATAAATATAGCTTCTTTAAAGATAAAAAATTAAATCAAATAATTATAATATTAGACATACAATTCTTTGATACAATAATTCAAGAACAAAATAAAGAATAAGCTATATCAACTTTAGTGAAAATATCATAAACTAGTTAGGCTTATTAGCCAAAAAACATAACCATCAATGTTTGACAAATTAATTAAAGAAAGAAGCCTAAAGAAATATGATTTTGTTTTTGTAAAGTAATTTGAAAGAGAGAGATTAAGACGAAAAGATTAATTCTCTTATGGTTTTAGAAAACAAGAAGCATTTGATTGTTTAAATAAAGAATATTGAAATCCTAATGTTAGGTTAAAGTCCAATTACAAATATGTTCATTCAATAGTTCATAGAACATTAAATAATACATACAATATTTTAATTGAGAAATTTGGCTTGAGTAAATAATTAGGTTATAAGTTAAAGCCTTCACTGCTCGATGGATCGAACCAATAAGGATGATCAATCAAAACCCTTTTCGATCGATCCAGGTAATGATTGATAAAACCCGAGACCAGATAAATCGAATTCAATCTACCTTGATCGATCCAATCCTTAATTGATTGAACCCAAAACTTTGATCAATCTATCCCATATTAAAATTAATTTCGAGAGGATTTAGATCATAGTAGATCGATGCTCCATCGATCAATCCACCTCTTTGATCAGTCTATTCATTACTCAATCAATCGAGCATATATATACCAAAAATTTCTATATGTCTAATATGAAATTTAACATGCATAAGAATATAAGTATACTTGAAATATGTTCATTTGAAGATCAATAGCTTCTTCAGCTTGAATAGTGATCTTGAAAAATACGCCTAGAAACTAAATTATATTTAAATATTTTGTTTACGAATATCACTGACACTCATAAACCATACAATATTCCCCTTTGGTATATTCGTATGACAAAACCTCCCTTTCACTACATTGCACTTATAGAAAAATAAATTTTACATGGTGAAATTATTCTATGATTCGATGAAACCATATTCGCTTAAATCTTGACAGCTCACTGATGAGTTACAAGACCAGCATTACAAATACTAATCTTGTGAAAATCCTTTTTGTTTTATTATTTATAAAACTCTCACAAGTGCACGAATTATTTTATAGCAAATGATAAATATACTCCAAAGGTCGATTTAAGGAAATAATATATTGTGATTTTTAATTTATTATTCAAAATCTTAAAAACGAAATTAAATCATAAACATCCTGTCACGATATTTTGGTTTGTTTGTTTCCTAATCTAATAACATAAATATTAACATAAACATAAATATAGATTCAATAAACAATAATGAAAATTTTATCATTCATAACAATGGAGTATTTAAGAATATAATAATTAAGTTAATTATATTTGCTCATATTATTTAGTTTATTAAAAATATAAATTAATATTTGTTGATTTTTTCTTTTTGGTATGAAAGTGTCCTTAGGTGGAGCCCAAATTCTTTTGTTTAATATTAACTAGCTAATATCCTTAGGCGGGACCTATTAATTAATTAAATATAAAATTTCATCTTTATTTCTAAGAAAATAAAAAACCATCTAATCACAGCTTTAGATGGAGTCAAATAATTAGATTTTATTCAAGATCTCTAAATTAAACCTAAGAATTTAATTACCCAAGTATTAACTTTCAAGCTTTAAAATCATTATTGAAAATATGTTATTAATACATTTTTGAATAATAATTCGTATAAAAACTTTTGAAATAGAGTTTTACTCTAAATACCGCGCGATTGTACCAACAAATAAAAGAGCATTACTCTAAAACAGACCAAATAATTAAACCTTAAAATCTAACTTTTAGATTTAGGTTTGTAATAAAAAATAATATATTTCTCTCTAACATTCTTAATATAAAATCTTAAATAAAAACAAGATCAATTTGTTTTATAGAGATTTTTTACTTATTTAATATTTTGCAAGCATAACAACGTTATTATTATATCATATTTACAAACAGCGAGTCATGTTAAATTAAATCACATACAAATTAAATATAACATATAAGAATAAAACATAAAAAGATAAATATAAAGAATCCATTAAAATAATACCTTAAAAGAATCTTTACAATAGTTTGATGCTAATTCTGTCGTTGGAAAACTTCATAGAGAGAGAAATCTAGAGAGAGAAAGTGTTCAAAAAATTGTGTGTTTTACAATGGAGGATGGGGTCCTTTTATAAGTGAAGAAAAGCCAAAAAAAGGGGAAAAATATTTCAAAATTTGAATTTGGATGCGTTTGGACAGGTTAGCACGTGTATGGAGCGTAAAAATCTCAATAGACGGGCTGTTGGCGCGGTAGACAAGCGATTGGCATGTGACGGACATAGAGATGAGTGTATTGGCACATGCACACATCACGGTGCAGATAAGAATGGGCAAAAAACAACGAGTTTGGTTATCTGTGGATAACTGCACTAACGGTTTGGTTTTTATCCGTTTAATTTTGAAGACGGGTTTGGTTTTGGGTAAAAACCGAACATAAAGGAATGGGTACGGTTTGGTTTGGTTATGGTTATACTCAAAACCGTATCCACCCATACCCGAAATTAATTATATATTAATTAGGATTAACTTATTTTTCACATAGTATATAAACGAACCTAAACTTTTTTTTATTTCACTGCATCTCTCGCCTCCCATTTTCTTGCATCTCTCAGACTCTCAGTTCTCTCAAAGACTCAAACTACTCAGTTCTCACCAATTGCCAGCCGCCAACTACAGTCGCCAATTGCTGAGTCCAGTCGCCAGTCGTTGAATCGTTGCCAGTTGTTGAGTCGTCGCCAGTCGCTGAGTCGTCACCAATCCCTGCGTCTCATCGCTAGTCATTGCGTCTCATTGCCAGTCCCTACATCTCATCTCCATTCAGTAGTCACTGTGCCGTGTCGCTGAGTCCAGTCGCTCAGTCGCCACTATCGCCAGTCATCTTTGTCGCTCTCGGCTATACGTTTGTCACCAACTTGTTATCCCTTCTTCGTGGTCTCATTAGGTAAGTGTTTCCTTTTCTCGTATGAAGCATATCTCTTGGTGGCTATTTTGCTATCACCTGGTTTTCTTGTCTCGATCTGTTGGACTACCTCTTTGGTATTATGTTAAGTTTTCTTATACTCCAATCATTCCTCAAAAAGTATACTTTTTTATGATATATATTAGCTCATCATTCAGATCTGAATTGGCCTGATAATTAAATATATCTTGTGTCTTTAATTTATTGGTCTCCTTTACGGAAATTTTTAGGAGAACCATACTAAAATATGATCTAGCTCATGAATGCTGATGTGAGGAGTCAGACATCTATTTGAATTTGAATTGATCAAAGTGCTATAAGTATGTTTCTTTTCCACAATGTGCATGATGATGTTGTATTCTTTAGTTTTGTGTTCCCTTGACATTTGTGATTGCCAATTAGTCATCTAGTCGTTTACTCAAGGAATTCTGAAGACTAAAACCGATGGTGTTATTCTATTTTATGTAGAAACCCATAGTTCATGCTGATCTGTATAGAGCAGTGCTTGATTTATAGCTCATTGGACTTTCAGGTTACTCGAGGGAGGTGATCATTCTATTCAAAGTTCATCCTGTTAATATTATTTGAGTCCTCTGAATTTCTAACCCAGGACATCTTTCTCTATGGATGGACCCAATGCAATTGTTTATCAGTATTGATTTGTGATTTGACTGTGCTATTTCCGCAGGGATTGCCTGTAATCTCTGTCGGTGTGGGGCTCAGTACATTTGAAAAAGCTTCTGTAAGTACTTGAATCAGTTAACTTTGGTCTATTTTGAGTACAAACATGAATTCAAGCAGCAAATTATGTAACACTATCTTGGACTCTTGGAGAATCTTTAACCTTATTGCTTGTTTTTTTTTTGGCTAAACACATTTGTGTTTTCCTTGCTATAGGTCCACTATTATGTGTAGTCACATATTCAAATAAATGAATATAGGGACAGAGTAATTTTGGTAAGTGCTATAATTATAAATCTTGTCAGTTTATTAGTTGTTGTCTTGACTCATGTACCTTATTGCAGCCTTCTGCTTCAAAAGAGTATGGGCGGCCTATTACTACCTGTGTTAAGGTTTTAGACATGACTGGTATGAAACTTTTAGCAATAAATCAAATAAAGGTATTCTGTATTACTTGCCATAAAGAAATTCCCTCCCCTTTCCCCTCCCCTTTCCCCTCCCTCTTTCCGTGCACTTGTTTTTGTCTAGTCATTTGTAATCTGTAATTTCATGTCTGACCTTTATTTTGTTTTATATGGATATCAAAAACACGACCCAACTCAATTGCACAAACCATAAGGCTAATCATGTATTAGCATATTCTGGAATTGAAAGAGATGTCAATAAAGTAATTCTACTTGAGAACTACTTAGTGCCTTGTAAGGACTAGCAATTAACAAAACATGGAATCTTGAAACTATACCTCCTTTCCAATGGAAAATTTTGTTTTTTTCTTGCCACATTCTCAATAATAAACGAAGATATCCCTGACACAAAATAAGTATAAGAATTCTAATTTTTTTTAAGTTTATTATTTATCTCAAGCATTCATGTAGTGAAGGGTCAAATTTTACTCTTCTAAGAGTTCTGTGCTATGATGTTGAGGTAAAAAATTTACATTATTGATTAATCAATTTATTATTTTGGTTTATAAAAATGATTTTATATGTTTGATTTTTTGCAGGATACTCGTGCTATTGAAGAATAATTAGAAGAGAGAAGTTTTGATTTATTGTACTTCAAGTTTTCTTAAATTTATTAATTAGTTTTCAATATTTGTATTAGTTTAGAATATTTTATTTATGTCTTGTGTTTCTCATTTATATGTATTTAATCTTACCTAGATTTATAGAAATATATATTATCAAATGTTAAATTTTTTATCAAAAACTCAATAACAAATTGAAATAACAAATTGAGATAACAAGTTCAAGAGACTTGTCCATTTACTTTAGGTTGATTGCATAGCCAAAATGAGTTCAATTCAATAGGTTTTTTTTTAATTTTGAAAAACAGTTTTTTTTTTGTTTTTTGGAATAACCGTCTCCAAACTGCAACGGCTTTTGGGGATAGATTTTATAATTTAGTTCGGGGACGGTTATATTAAAACCCGTCCCCCTGCCCATCCCTAGGTATAGATGTGTTTCAGGCATGTGCTGGCTGCGTGCGTTGGCTAGGCGTGTACCGGCTACGTGCCGGCATGTGCTGGCTAGGCGTGTGCCGATTGCGTGCGGGCATGTGCTGGGTGCTGCCCGGGACTTAACACTAATGAGTTGATGCTACGAGCGTGACTTAGCATTAATGGGCTGCTGCAAGCGCTGGTGCACGTAGGACTTGGCGCGAATGGACTGCTATAAATGGGATTTTAGTTATTTTGACATTTTTTACCATTTGACCCATTTTGTCCAATTGTTTTCCATCTTTTTTACTTTTTCTCATTTCTTTTCTCAATATATTTGTAATGTATTGTCTTTAATATTTTTCTTCGTGTCTTTAAGTTATTTTTGAACGAAAATACCTAAAAAATAATAAAAATACCTGTAATTTTGAAAAGACAAATTTATATAAAAATATAATAAAATCATACAAATATAAACTTGTTTGATCAATTAAAATACATTAAATCATGGTAATTTTAGTATTTTTTAAGCATTCATCACAACTCTCAACTAGTTTCTTACTAGTCCCTTAGCAAGAGAAGCGATAAAAAATAAAAATTAAACTATCCTAAATCAATTTTATGGATTGACATAGTTGGATTTAGCGTATGCAACAAGCCTTTAAACCCTAGGTTGTCCTAATGGACGAGTTTAAGTCTTGTGAGGGTTTTTAGTAACGATACCTACAAACATTAAAAATAAAAAAAAATTAATAAAATAAAATGAAATGAAATGAAAACAAAATAAAACAAATAAAATAAGAAGTAAAAAGACTAAAATAAAATAAAGAAATGAAATACAAAAATATATCATGCTTATAATCTCTTTTAAATTTCATAATTACAATCTTAAGAATAGATTATTTCAACTTCCAAAAAATTCACGATTTATTATAATAATTAGTTGGAAATCATTTTCATATTTAATATAAAAAATGTATTAATATAATTTCACCCAAACTTAGTATGAGGTATCCGAATTCGTTTTGAATCTATTACTCACAAATCAATACTCTTAAAAATACTGAATCTTATGGGTTCAAATACTCATACTAATTTATATACGAAAGAGTTGATGTATAAAAATGAACTAATATGTTCGCATATGTATAAAGAAGATAGGCTTAATGTGTTATTTTAACATTGATTTCATGAAAGGAATCAAATGTAAGTATTTATAAAATATTATGCATTACTTTCATGCATTAATCAAATTCATCAAATAAAAAGATCAAGTAATATGCCCTTTTAGAAAATGTAGGAAAACACAATGACTTTTTAGGGAATTATTTCCTATATTTTCTTTTGCATTAAACCATTTCTCACAACTATTTATGCTTTTTGGATCATAGTATATAGATTATACTATTCATTTTTTTCTTTCTTTTTTCTTTCTCTTATATTCTTCTTTTTTATAAGAGAGTACATTTTTTAAGAGTAGACCCATGTACATATTATACATTTTTTATATGGTAAGATGAGAGGTTAATATTTGGCTTTTCTGTTTGTATTGTATAGATAATCTTGGATATATCTCTTTTTTAATAGAAGTCATGCATGAATGAAGAAAGACATATACTATCAATTTTTACTTAAATCATTTAATCTAAGCAAATGAAAAATAAATATATAACACTTCATTAAGATCTACAAATCCAGACATTCAATGCTAAGTCCTATAGAGATTATCTAATAATTTGAAGAAATAAGAAATGTGTTTGGAGTAGAAAAAATATATTTCACTTAAAATAAAGAAAATTAGGCTCAAATTATATCTCACATGGGTAGTCTCTACTATTTGATTCCCAAATACTGATTTTGGGTTTAATATAATTTCTACATCTTTTCAATAAATACTAGTTATGACAAAAACTAACTAATTATCATATACTCCATGATATGTTTTCAAAAATTAATCTAACAATGCAAAAAACTTAACTATTTACTTAAATTTGATTTAAAGAAATGATAAATTTTTGTGAGAGAATTTAAAAAAAAACTATTCCTAACATTCTAAAAATACTAAATGAGACAAAGAAAATCAAACACAATAAAAATGAAAATGTAAATATAATTTATTTTTTTGAAATTAAGCATGATAACTTTTCACCACCCTTAACCTAAAACTTATATTGTCCTCAATGTAACAGTTGTAAATTAAAGATAAAGAGAAAAGAGAAGAAAAATTACATGTTTCCTTAGAATGTGCAAATAGTGATAGAGAAATGCAGGTGTATTCATCATGTTTATCATTAAGGTTCACATAGGAAAATAGTTGTGAACTTATAATATCTCAACAAATATTTTTAGTTTTAACAATTTTAAAATTATCCACATGCAATTAAACTAAAATAAATTAAACAAATATAAGAAAATTACCTAAAATGATGGGTTGTCTCCCATCCAGCGCTTAGTTTAACATCTTAGCAAAACATAACTTGGAGGATTTCATTTTAAGTAAACTCAATATTCCCACATCATTGAGTCAATCAACCAAGAGTACTCCCAGGAAAGAATGGTGGGGCAAAGGTTCCTTAAAAACCATTCTTCTAGACAGAACAACATTCTAAAAAAAAAAAAAACTAATGGCACAAAGGGTCCAAGAATTAGTCTCCTAGACATAACTCTCTTATATCTTTACTTTTCATGCTATTAAAATCTAAGTTAATTAAGTTAAGAAAGTTACTTAAATTAAAATCTAAGCTAATTAAGTTAGTAATAATCTAAGTTAATTAAATTAAGTAAAAATCTAAGTTAATTAAGTTAATAAATTAAATTAATAAATTAAATTAAGTTAAAAATTTAAGTTAATTGGTTTTTTTATTATTTATTTATTTTTTAGAACTCATTATTGAAATAAAAAAATTATTATTATTTTAAAAAAAAATTAAAGTTTTTTTTTTGTAAATGTTTTTTTGTTTACTGTCAAGATGAGTAATAGTTTTTTAATTTTAAATCGTAAATTTTAATTTTAAATTTAAATATATTTTTTTGTTTTATTGTTCAAGAACAATAACAGTTTTTTTTTAATTTAAAATTTAAATTTTTTTTGTTTTATTGTCCAAGAACAGTTTAATTTTTTTCTTTTGAATTTTAAATCTTAAATTTAGATTTTCTTTTTAAAAAATTGTACTCACGATAGTAATAGTTTTTTTTTTTTATGAATTTGAAATATGAATTTTTTTTAATTTTAAATTTCAAAATTTGTACTGTTCATTCGTGAATAGTTTTGTTTTACTGTTCAAGAACAGTTTACTAATCGCTTAAGGAAGTTATTTCTAGTGTAATTAGTATTTATCAAAGTGCTTTTTTTCCTATTGTCTAACATTTAGCTTGGTAGCTTATGTGTTACTCCATATTCTTAAGTGTATATGACAAGGTAAACAATAACACTTGCTCTAAAGCTTAATGTGAGCAAAGCTTATAATCGATTAAAATGGAGTTTTTGGAAGTTGTGATGAGAAAAATGGATTTTGTGAGTAGTGGATACAATAGATTATGACTTGTATCTCCACTGTTACTTACTCTTTTGTGATAAATGCAGAACTAGTTAGGTTTTTCAAACCCAGTAGAGGGATTAACCTGTAAATCAAAGTGGTGCAACGTTAGGCGTAGTTTGGTAACGGTTTTTCGCTGAACTGTACGCTTGCCTGAATCAACGAGGTTCTTGATGGAAGAACCTTAATAAAGTATTTGGTCCTCTCACTATTAACTGCATAACAATTCAGATTACACCATCAATACGAAGAGAATAAGTGTGAGAAACCAGTGAAAGCATCAAAAGAAAATCCATTGGAATTTCCGTGTAAGTGCTGAAAATTGATCAATGGCAGGAGGTATGTTTTCAATCCAATTTTGTTTCAATGCATTTAAATTATGAGTTCATATGATTTTATGAACGTTTCCGGGATTGAATTGAGACTCTAACATTTGGTATCGAGCCATTTGAAAACAACTCATGTTTTTTACATGCTTCACGAATGAAATTTTGGGTTTTTTATATCGATTGTTTTTGATGCATATGGAAATTATAAAGTGTTTCAATATTGATTTTTGAATGATTCTCAGAAAATTAAACTAGAAAAACAATGAAGAAAAATAAATTCAATTTGCCGTGGGTATTTATTTTCTTCATTAATTAACATTTTGTTTAAAAATAAAGTTTTTACTTAAAATTAAGATCATGAATCACTTGGAAATTGAATTCTCGAGAATTTTGATAAAAAGAACGTTGGATTTCGTCATTTAATAGAAAGATACTACGGTATCCGTTAGTGTAAAAATTCGCCTGATCGAATTCTACAGAGGTCAAGATGAAGTTTTATTTAAAAAAAAAAAATCAAAACAAATGTTTGTCTGGGGACTCGAACCTGATCCTACGTAATTTTGATTAGTCTCATCCAATGGGCTGCAACATATATTTCACTTATTTTGTATCAAACTTATATTCATATATATTCCGAGTTTGATTTTTAAACAAAAAAAAATACAAATAAATTCCGAATATAATTTTAATTTATGTTTATCATATGTATAATATTTATTATACATGTTATATTTATTTAAATAATTTTTGGACACATTAAAATTTTATTTAAATACATTATGCTTAAATTATTTGTTTTGTATATTTATATGTATAAATTTTGCAATTAATTATATATATAAAATTTAGTTAAATAATTTATGTATAATTAAATTAATTTTTTTAATTGCTCTTATAGATTTAATTAGTGCTTATATTATTTAATTTTGCTTGTATAATTTATTGTCATATATGCAATTTAAGATAAATAATATTTGCACATTTGATATTAAATTAATATTGCTTATGGTTTTATGCAATAATTGAGCATAAGAATTTAATTAATATTTAGTGATTCATATAGTTTGATTAATTAGGAGTAGCTACAACATCTTTAATTAATTAAAACTATAATAAAGTTTATTTAGGATCACGTTTAGAAAATAAATATTAATTATAATTAATCATATGTGATATAATAAATCTTATCCCACAGAATTTTTATTATATTTTTGTGTGATTAATTAGGATATAATATCAAATTATATTTTCTAATTTACCTACGGGAATTAGGAAAAGAACATAATTTGATAGTTTTATTATAAAATTAGGATGAATTTAATTGAATTAAAACTTTAGCCCACAGTGCAAGTTTTATGTCACTAGATTCATATTATTCATGATTTACATTGGTAAAGAATGACTATAGTTTAGGCCTCAAATTTTAATAAGCATATAATCTTTAATCGCGCCTTCTCAACTCCGAATTTTTTCGATATCCGTGGATATTCCCGACCGAAAGGATAACTATAAAATATGGAAGGAAAGAATTTCTCCTTCAATTAGGGTGGATGGATATTGATTATGCTATTAGGAAAGACGAACCACCTAAAATTACTTCAAACCAAGATTCGTGAGATATCACGCTTTATGAACAATGGGAACGATCTAATCGCCTTAGTATGATGTTCATTAAGACTAAAATCTCTACTGGTATTCGTGGTTCCGCTGGATCGCCATACCAATGTTCAAGACTTGCTAAAGGCCATTGATGATCAATTACTTCCGCATAAGGCCTTAGCAAGCACCCTTTATTACAAGTTCTCTTACGTAAGACTCACCACAGAAAGGTGCATGCGAGCACATTATGCAAACGAGGGACATCATGTCAACTTAAGCATCTCGAGGTTGAAATGTCGGAATCCTTCCTGGTGCACTATATTCTTAACACTCTCCCACATCAAGATGCCATTCAAAATCTCGCATAATACACATAAAGATAAATGGTCAATCAATGAACTAATGACCACGTGTGGAGGAAGGGAGGCTTGTTATGGAATTTGGTGAAAGTGCAATGTTGGCTACAACGCATCTGTAAAGGAAAATCTCAATACAAGCATAAAGGAAAAGGGATAATTCCACCTCAAGCTGATATTAAGAAAGAATCCAAGTGTTTCTTTTGTAAAAGAAGGGACACATGAAGTTAAGGATTGTATCGCATTCAGTAAATGGCTCGAGAATAAAGGTAATCCAACCTCGTTTGTTTGTTATGAATCTAATATGGTTAATGTTAATATTAACACCTGGTGGATTGATCTCGATCTACAATCCATGTTGCAAACTTCCTTACAGGTAATGCAAAATCTAAGGAAGCCGATGGAAGTGAGCAATACATCTTATCCTAAGAATAAGACGGGCTACATGTGAGGCCTAGGGACATGTAGTTTGATTTTAAGTAGTGGTTTTATTTTAAAATTAGAAAAGACCTTATGTTCCAAGTTTCTCTAGAAACTTGATTTCAATTTCAAGACTTGTACCTTATGGTTATTCCTTTCACTTTTCGAAACATCTTTCAATTTATTTAATAAATCTGATCGTGGGAATGGTATTTTGTCCTGATGGTCTTTACCGCATTAATTTACTTAAATAATGCCACTCATAACGCTACGCATGTTCAAGTCTGGCACTAAAAGGTGTATTATTGACGATGACTCTTCTACGTTATGGCATAGGAGATTAGGACATATCTCCACAGAAAGAATTAAAAGATTAGTGGAAAGACGGGTACTTAGTACTCTAGATTTTATGATTTTTACACGCATGTGTGGATCCGTTAAGGGAAAGCGCACAATGTCAAAGAAAGGTGCCAATAGGAGTTCAAACATATTAGAAATCATACATACGGATATATGTTGTCCAGACATGGACATTCAAGGTCGAATATTTTATCACCTTTATTGATGATTTTTCTCGATATATGTATCTCTATACGCTTCATAACAGAGTGAATGACATTGGATGCCTTCAAAAGCTTTAAGGTTGAAGTAGAGAAACAATGTGGAAAGCAAATAAAGATTGTGAGATCGATAGTGGTGAATATTATGGTAGATACATCGAGAATGGACAAGCGCCTTTGGTCCGCTTGCTAAGTTTCTTCAAGAACACGGGATAGTTGCCAATATACTATGCTGGTTCACCGCACTGCACGGTATAGTAGAAAGAAGAAACCGAACACTTTTTGGACATGGTGCGGAGTATGCTTAGCAACTCCAATCTTCCTAAACCTTGGATTGAAGCTTTAAAGACCGTATATATTAAACCGAAGTTCCAACCGGCGTCAGTTCTTACATACCATTTGAATTACGGAAAGGTTGGAAACCGAGTTTGCAACATACGCGTTTGGGGATGCCCGTCTGTCGGATTTATAATCCACAAGAGAAAAAGCGGACCTAAGGACCATTGATGGGTATTTCATTGGATATGCCGAATCTGCCTAAAGGTTATGATTTTTGTCCATCTCACAACACTAGGTTTAGGAATCAAGAAATGCAAAATTTCGAGAATTACTTGATTAGTGGGAGCGACGATCCCAGAGCATTGGTTCGAGAAAGATCATTCAGATGCTCAATATGCCACTTCAAGTAATAATCGTTATTGTTAACAACATGCCTCGAGTACAAAATGCATGTTGAAGAACCGCCCTTAGAAGTACCACAAGTCGTCGATCCTGATCCGGTAGATGTTGAAGTTCAATGATGCCTACAATCATTGAACAACCAGCTGAACAACATGATTCTTCTCTCAGAGAATGTTGATGCAACATTAAGAAGATCTACTATAAGGAAATCAGATTCCTAATGATTATGTTGTGTATCTACAAGAATGTGACTATAATGTTGGGTAAAATGATCCCGAGACGCTTTCACCAAAAGGCATGATTCCCGAGGTTTCAACTTATGGTACAATGCCATGAAAGAAGAGATGGATTCTATGGCGTCTAACCGAGTGCCGGGATCTCGTCAAGTTGCACGATGGTATGCGAAAAGCCATTGGATGTAAATGGGTCTTCAAAACAAAGAAAGACTCAAAAGGCAACATTGAGAGACATAAGGCAAGACTTCAAGCCAAAGGATTCACTCAAAAGGAAGGAATCGACTACACAGAGACATTTTCTCCGTATCTAAGAAAGATTCACTTCGTGTGGTCATGGCATTGGTTGCCCATTTTGATTTGGATTTGCAACAAATGGATGTGAAAACGGCTTTCCTTAATGGTAACCCTAGAGGAAGAGGTTTATATGAAACAACTCAAGGATTCTTCTCAGTTGATGGTGGAGCATTTGGTTTGTAAGCTTAATAAATCCATATATGGATTAAAGCAAGCTTCCGTCATGGTATTTGAAATTCCATAACGCCATCACTTCGCTTGGTTTTGGAAGAGAACGTTATGGATCAATGTATATACCGTAAAAGTTAGCAATGGGAGTAAGATTTGTTTCTTGGTGCTATATGTGGATGATATTTTGCTTCATACCAACGATAGGGTTTGCTACACGAGGTAAAACAATTCTCTCTAAAAATTTTGATATGAAGGATACGGTAGGCATCTTTATGTCATTGGCATTAAGATCCATAGAGATAGACTTCGAGGTGTCTTGGGTTTATCTCAAGAAACCTATATCAACAAAGTTTTAGAGAGATTTCGATGAAGGATTGCTCATCGCGGCAAGTTGCTCCATTGTGAAGCGGTGATAAGTTCAATTTGGACCAATGCCCAAAGAATGATTTTGAAAGAGAACAAATGAAAACCATTCCATATGCTTCATTGCTTTGAAGTTCGATGTATGTCAGTTCCACTGCACTGACATTGCATTTGTTGTCAGAGATGCTAGGGAGATATCGTGAGTAATCCAGGTGTTGACCATTGGAAA
The DNA here is from genome assembly GCA_030763125.1 of Hippophae gyantsensis. Classification (NCBI taxonomy): domain Eukaryota; kingdom Viridiplantae; phylum Streptophyta; class Magnoliopsida; order Rosales; family Elaeagnaceae; genus Hippophae; species Hippophae gyantsensis. The sequence continues at coordinate 34,883,496 of CM061031.1, read as the reverse complement.
GCTGCAGAAAGTGATGAGGTACCTACAAGGAACCAAGGATTATACGCCAGCGTATGTGACGGAACCGATGGAATCGAAGTAATTGGCTACTCCGACTTTGTCTTGTTGTATTGATTCCACGCCAAAATCAACATCTGGTTACATTTTCTACGCCACGCTGAGCTGGGTTCTTGGAGAGCGTAAATGGGTCCTTCATCGCTACTTCCACCACGGAGGTTTCGTATCATGTTTGGAGGCCACATCGCATTGGTGTATGGTTAAAGAGTTTCATTTTCCTGCTTAGAGTAATGACTCTATTTCAGGCCATTAAGATTACATCGTGACAACTCAATGCGTATTTATGGCTAAGAACAACAAAAGTGGTAGTCGTAGTAAGCACATCGACATTAAATACTTGGCCACAAGAGAACGTGTTAAGGAAAAGAAAGTGGTCATTGAAGCACGTAAGTTAATCGAGTTGATGATCATCCTTTGACTAAAGGCATGCCACCAATGAAATTCAAGGATCACATAGAGAAAATGGGAATTGGTTCCACTTTGTAAATGTATATATACAATTTATTAATGAAACTCTTATATATTGTGATATTTTCTCATATTCACGTGGCACCTTAATTTATTTGAGAAAATATATATATTTTATTGGACCAAGAATAAATATAGGATTTATTCATTAAGTTTAGTTACTACACAAAGTATAATACTTGAGAAACTAAATACATTGTAATACATGGAAGATAATACTCGCCTTAGAGGACCTATCGCTATGATTCATGTGTTTTGTTACTCAAGAGAATTTCACTTAACGTTTGCACCCGCGTGGGAGAATGTAAATCAAAGCTGGTGCAAGCGTTAGTGAGTCATTGGTAACGGTTCGCGATTTAACCGTACGCTCGCTCGAACGAACGAGGTTCTTGATGGAAGAACCTTAATAAAGTATCGGGTCCTCTCACTATTAACTGCATAACAATTCAGATTACACCATCAATACGAAGAGATGTGTGTGAGAAACCAGTGAAAGCATCAAAAGAAAATCCATTGGAATTCCCGTGTAAGTGCTGAAAATTGATCAATGGCAGGAGGTATGTTTTCAATCCAATTTTGTTTCCGCTGCATTTAAATTATGAGTTCATATGATTTTATGAACGTTTCTGGATTGAATTGAGACTCTAACATAACCAAGGTGATCCGTTCTCACCCTTTTGGTTTCTTATTTGTGTTGAAGGTTTGTCATGTCTTTTGCACCGTGAATTATAACGAGCTACTATTAGTTGCTTAAGAGCTAACAGAACTGCTTCAATAATTTTCCACCTTTTATTTACTGATCAATGATTCTTTGGTTTTCTATCAAAGTGCTTTACAAGATGTTTAGCACCTATAATGTATATTGAGGATGAATATGTGTCAATGTAGGTTGTTAACTACCAAAAGTCAAGTGTTTACTTCAGTTCAAACAAAGATCCTATTATTCGAGAGGTTATTCAACATTATCTTGGTATTCCTTACATTTTTAGTTTTGATAAATATTTGGGTCTTCTTACATTGTTTGGTAGATTAAAGATAGTATAAATTAATTACATATTGGATGGTGTTATGTGAAAATACAGCATTCTTCGTATAAGTTTATATCTTTGGCTTGTAAAGAAGTCTTTTTAAAGTTAGTAGCTTATGCTATGCCTAATATTTCTATATAGTTCTTTGTCTTACTTGTAGGCTTATGTGATGATTTGGAAAATGCAATGTAAAAGCACTGGTGGGGTATAAATGAGAATACTAGGAAGATTCACTAGTTGGCTTGGCATAAATTATACATCTTAAAGGAAGTTGAAGCCTTGGGGTTTAAAGATCTTAGGACCTTTAACTTGGCTATGATCGCGAAGCAATGTTGGTATCTAGTTAAGAATCTTAAATCTTTATTTGCGTAAGTTTTCAAGCACTACTATTTTATAGTTGGATATTTTCACTACTAGTGTTGATTCTTCTTCTTTGTATGTATGGTGAGGGTTTTTTGGAAGTTCATTCTATTTTATTGGTTGGTACTCAGTGGTCAATGAATCAAGGACAAGTTATTGAGATATGGGAAGACTTTTGGCTACCTTATCCACTTACTTCCAAACCTACCTTTCCATAAGTTAATGGTATGCATTGAGTATCCCAACTTATTAATAGGAAGTGAGGGGTGTTAAAGGGACACTCTTGTGAATTAGTTATTTACTCTGACTGAGGCTAATAAGATCTTATGGATTAAGATTGCTCCCTACGTAGGGGATGAGCTTACTTGGCCTTTTAATTCACATGGTGATTTTTTAATGAGCTCGACTTACTCTATTATTGTGACGTACTTGGGAGGAATATCCATACGTAAAACAATGTGAAACCTCTTTTGGAAATCAATTTGGAAGATTTAAGTTCCTCTGAAGGTACGCCACTTTATATGGTGGTGTTTACATAGTGCACTGGTAATGAAACAATCTCTTATTGAGAGAATATGTAGGGTATATGATGCCTCTACCCTTTGTGCAGGGAGCAGTTGAAACCTTAGTATATTTGTTGGTAGGTTGTAGTATAGTTAACTATATCATAACTATTCTATGGATATCTTTTTATCTCCCATCAATTTTTCAATGACTCTTTTTGAGATATTTTTTTAGGTTTAATTTTATAGACAATTTAGAAAGGATGGTACTAAGATTCTAGCTATTGTTTGTATGGGTTTTTGGTAGGTATAGTCCAGTCGTAATCACTTAGTTTTTAAGTTGAAGCTGTTTGATTCTAATGGAGTAGTGCGTATGGTTAGATATGATTGTCATACATTTATTGTAACTTTTAACTAGATATGATTGTCATACATTTATTGTAACTTTTAACTGACATTGTTGGTTTCTCACTAGCTTTGTTAGTGACTATGGATATCGTTTTATGTATTTGTGATTTTTGTGGGATATATTTCCTCTTTTATTGATATCCACTCAGTATTTTTGAGTGATATTAAATAAAATCAGTATCCTATCATAGAAAATAAAATATCATGCATAAAGTTGTCAAATTATTACCCTAGTTTTTTAGGTATTTTTTTATGTTATAAGTTATTAAACAATCATAAGTGATGTGATGAGTGTTTAAAAAACACTAAAATTATCATGATTTAATGTATTTTAATTGATTAAATAGATTTATATTTATATAATTTTATCATATTTTTATATAAATTTGTCTTCTCTGAATCAAAGATATTTTTATTATTTTTCAGGTATTTTTGTTCAAAAAATAACTTAAGATTTGAAGAAAAATACTGTAGGCAATACATCACAAATATGTTGAAAAAAAAATAAGAAAAAGTCAAAAAGATGAAAAAATTAGACAAAATGGGTCAAAACGATAAAAAATGCCATAATTTCGTGCACAATTGCCCATTCAGGCTGAAGTTTCGCATGCGCCAGCACACGCCCACGTCGAGTCTCGCACGCACCAGCACATGTCGTGCCGAGTCCCAAACTCACCAACATATGTCGTGCTGAGTCCCCCATGTGCCAACACAAGCTTGTGCTTGTCCTACACTCGTCAACCGCCCTTCTACTACAAATCTTGCCTCCCACATGCATGCTAGTCTATCCAAATGCGTCCAAAATAAATTTATGAAATATTTTCCCACCTTTTTTGGCCCTTTTCTCACCTATAAAATGACCATTTCCCCATCGTAAAAAACACATAATTTTCTGAACTCTTTTCTCTCTAGCTTTCTCTATCTAGAAAGCTTTCTTTTTTTAGTTTTAAAGTTCTTCTCTTTTTGAGAAGAACTAATTATGTTTTTATAGATTTCTAATTTTTGATTCAATAAACAAAACTGCAAATCTGTTTAGAGGTTTTCCAACAACAGAATTAACATCAAAGTTCTGTAAGATTTTTTTAAGGTATAAATTTAAAATAATTTTTTACAGTTATTTTTTATATTTTATTCTTATATGTTATGTTTAATTTATCTATGATTAAATTTAACATGCCTCACTGTTTATAAATATGATATAATAATAATAATAATGTTGTTATACTTGCGAAATATTTAATAGGTAAAACATTTTTATAAAATAAGTTGATTTTGTATTTATTCAAGATTTTATAGTAATGGTGCTAGAGAGAAATATAGTATTTTTCATTACAAACTTAAATATAAAAATTAGATTCTAAGGTTTAATTATCCGGTCTGATTTAAAGTAGTACTCTTTTATTTATTGGTACAATCACCTTGTAGTTAGAGTGAAACTCTATTTCAAAATTTTTTATAAAAACTATTATTTGAAAATGTATTGAAAATATATTTTCAGTAATGGTTTTAAAACTTGAAAGTTAGTATTCGGATAATTAAATTCTTATGTTTAATTTAGACACTTTGAATAAAGTTTAAAATGTTTAACCCCACCAAAGGTGGCATTTAAATTGTTCATTTTTAATCTCTTAGAAAAAAGAATTAATTTAATTAACTAAATTAATTCGATTCTACCTATAGATGTTAATTGATTTGTTTAAGTAACAAAAAATATCTAACCCTATCAAATGTGGTATTCATATAAAAAAGAAAGAATCAATAAATATCTTTAATAACCTAAATAATATGAGCAAGCATAATTTACTTAATTATTAAATACATAAATACTCCATTGTTATGATAAAAATTTGTATAATTGTTTATTGAATCATATCTATTTTATTTTATTTGTTGTTATTACATTGGGAAACATAAAAATCAAAATATTGTGATAGGATATTTAGGATTTAATTTTATTTTTAAAAGTTTGAATAATAAATTAAAAACCACATATATTTATTCCTTAGATTGACATTGGAAGTATACTTGTCATTTTCTATATAATGATTTATGCACTTGTAAGAGTTTTACAAATATAAAACCAAAGTATTTGTAAAATCGGCAATACCAATTTTGTTTATCAAGTTTTTGGCACCGTTGTCGAGAAAGGCATATCGTTTTTAAATTATTTATCAAAATTTTGAAAACATTTTGTGTTGTATAATTGTGATTTTTTTATTTATTTTGTGTTAAAAAAAATTTAAATTTTAAAAAAACAAAAAAATTACAAAAAAACATTTTAACTTTTAATTTTAAATTTAATTTAAAAAAAATTAAAAAAATTTAGAAAACAAAAATAATTAATTTTTAACTTTCACTTTTAATTTTAATATAAATAAAAAAACTTAATTTATTAACTTAATTAACTTAAATTTTTATTTAACTTAATTAACTTAAATTTTTACTTAACCTAATTTATTAACTTAATTAACTTAAATTTTAATAACATGAAAAGTAAAGATTTAAAGGAGTACTATATAGGAGACTAGTTCTTGAAAGTTTTTGTGTCACTAGTCTTTGTGCCACTAGTCTTTCTTAGGAACGTGGTTTTATCTAGGAGGATGGTTTTTTAGGAGGTCTTACCTCACTATTCTTTCTTAGAAACACTTTTGGTTAATATTGATTATGTTATTTAACTTAGAGATTATAATAAAATAAAATAAAAAATTATTGAAGCTATCTCCAAAATTTTAAAGTTTTTAATTACAATCTATGATAAAATGAGATAGTTGCTTTATTATATTTAGGTACAAATGTGTTATGATGCATTAGTTATTTGACTTGCACCTAGAAGTGTGTTATCTAAAACCCACAATCATGTCCTTAGTTTTAAGTAAATAAAATTTTGAAAATCCATAGGGCATGACTTAAAAAGTATAGGTAAACAAACTTGTCCTACCTATTGGTTTGATTGACTCAATAATGTGGAGACATTAAGTTTATTTAAAATAAAATTCCCCCATTTATGTCTTACTAAGACTTTAAACTAAGCGATAGATGTGAGGCAACCCATCATTTTAGGTAATTTTCTTTTATTTCTTTTATTTATTTTAGTTTAATTGCATGTGAATAGTTTTAAAATTGTTAAAACTAAAAATATTTGTTGAGATATTAGAAGCTCACACTGATTTGCCTGTGTGAACATTAATGATAAACATGATAGATGCACCTATATTTCTTCTTAATTATATGCACATTTTCAAAAAATAAGTAATGTTTTTTCTATTTTCTCTTTATCTTTAATTTATAATTGTTACATTGAGAACAATGTAAGTTCTACTTTGGGGGTGATAAAAAGCTACTATACTTAATTTCAAATTTTTTAACAATTTAAAAAAAATTTATATTCACCTTTTCATTTTCATTGTGTTTGATTTTATTTTCTTTGTGTGGTTCAGTAATTTTTAGAATTAGGATTAATTTTTAAAATTTTCTCACAAAATTTATCATTTCTTTAAATCATATTTAAGTAAATAGTTAAATCTTTTACACTGTTAGATTAATTTTTGAAAAGATATCATAAAGTATATGATAATTAGTTAATTTTTGTCATGACTAGTATTTCTTGATAAGGTGTAGAAATTATATTAAACTCAAAATTGGTGTTTAGAAATCAAATAGTGTATACTACCATTGTGAGATAATTTGAATCTAATTTTCTTTATTCTGAGTGAAATATTTTTTTTCTACTCCAAACACATTTCTTATTTCTTCAAATTCTTAAATGATCTCTATAGGTATTAGCATTAAATGTATAAATTTTCTCATCTTAATATAGTGTCGTATCTTTATTTTTTATTTGTTTAGATTAAATGATTTAAATAGAAATTGATAGTATGTGCATTTATCTCATTTATGCATGATTTCTACCAAAAAGAGACATATATGTGGTTATCTAAACCAAAATCAAACATAAAAGTCACAAAATTAACCACTCATCAAAATCCTACAAAAATGTATAATTTGTACATGAGTTTACTCTCTAAAAAAATATGTTGAAAAAATCTCTTAAAAAAATAAAGATAAAGAATATATAGTATAATCTACATACTATAACTCACATAGCCTACAAAGTTGTGAGAAAAAGCTAAATACTAAAGAAAGTTATAGGAAATAATTTCTTTATGAGTCATTACATTTAATTTTTCTACATTTTTAAAAGACATATATCTTGAAATTTTTGCTTAATGAGTTTTATTGATGCATGAAAATAATGTATATAATATCTTTATAATTATACATTCAATTTCTTTCATGAGATCGAAGTTATGCACTATTTTGAGCATTTTTATAAGTATGCAAACTTATTAATTTATTTCAATACATAAACTCTATTCGCATATGCCTTAGTATGAATGTTTAAACCTATAAGATTCAGTGTTTTTGAGAGTATTGACTTGTGAGAAATATAATCAAAGCGAATTCGGATTCATGACACTAAGTTTGGGTGAAATTAAATTGATACATTTTTTATATGAAATATGAAAATGATTTTCAACTAATTATCACAATAAATCATGAATGTTTAGGAAGTTGAAATAATATATGCTTAAAATTTTAATTATAAAATTTAAAAGAGATTATAAGTATGGGATATTTTTGTATTTCATTTCTTTATTTTATTTTAAATTTTAGTTAACTTATTATTTTATTTATTTTATTTTGTTTTTTATTTTTTTTTGTTAATGTTTATGGGTATCATTACTGAAAACCCTTACAAGATTTAAACTCATCCACTATGACAACATAGGGGTTTAATGACTTGTTGCATATGCTAAATACAATCGTTTCAATCTACGAAAGTGATTTAAGATAGTTTAATTTTTAATTTTTATTTTAGTTTTTACCGCTTATCTTGCAAAGGGATTAACAAGAAGTTGGTTAAGAGTTGTGATATGTGCTTAAAAATAATTAAAATTACCATGATTTAATGTACTTTAATTGATTAAATAGATTTATATTTGTATGATTTTATCATATTTTTATATAAATTTATCTTTTTAGAAACACAAGTATTTTTATTATTTTTCAGATATTTTTGTTCGAAAAATAACTGGAGATAATACATCACAAATATGTTGAGAAAAAAATAAAAAAATCAAAAAATTAAACAAAATGGATCAAACAATCAAAAATGTCAAAATTTTACGCACAATTGCTCATTCACACTGAAGTCTCATGCGAGCCAACACATGCCCCACCGAGTCTCACACATGTATTTACGAGAGTTTTATAAATATAAAAATAAAATATTTGAAAGATGACATTCATAGTTTGGTTCATAATAAAAAATTATTAATTAAAATAATAAATCTCATTTTTTTTAGTTTATAATTAAGTTTTTGCACGTGATAAATAGTTTTCTTTTTAAAAAGATCTACGCGCGTTAACTGACGCGTGGTTATTGCATTTGAAAACGTCATTCGATTTCAGCTAAGCGTCTCTAATAATTGGTCGGTACCGTCCAAACCATCTACCGAATTTTCACCTACTCTATCCCTTTTCTCTCTCAAACATTTTTCTTGGAAATAAATTTATTCAAATAGGAAAAAAAAATGTATGATTTGGGGGATGAACTAACAATAGAAAGCTTGAGAATCCCATGGTTGATATGGATCCAAGTCGTGGTTTTATTTCTCCTAATTTTTCTTATCTACTGCTTAACCAATCTCTCAGACCATAACAGCTCCTCTATATCTTCTTCTTCTTCTAGTCAGCTGGTTCCAAACGAAACCCAGAAAGATAAGCCACTTCCCAACCACAATTTCACTACCAGAGCTGTTACTATTCTCTCTCAGAATCATCGGGTACGAATTTTTTACTGTCTTATTGTCTTTCTGTTCCTTTTGGTAGCCATTTTTAAATTGTTAAAGGGCTCGACTTTATTAAGTAGAGTTTCTGATTGATTTGTTTATAATTAACTCAAGTTTCGGAGAAGGATAAGGATGATCTTATTTCTTCTGGTTCGCTTCATTAGTTTTTGGGTTTGATTGAAAGAGTTAATGAACCAGGTAGATGATGGATCAATTTTTTTTTTAGAATTATTTAATGTAACATGAACTAAACGAGCTCGGTCTTGTTTCTTAGAACTTTAGAAGTAATGTTCGTTAGATTTGACCCATTTGAAAATGTTCAAGAGCTTTGCCTTTCTTCTTCTTCTTTTTAAATCCTATTGTTTTCCACCTTGAAGAGAAACTAAGAAAAAAAGAAGATAAACCTTTTTTGTCAAGTGTAAAAGACAGACTGTACCTAGGGATAAGCATTTTATATGTGGTTAATCGAAACCGTGGTTATCTGCAAAATTCTAACGATTTTTATCCAAAAATAACTGTAACTAGGAGTAGTTATTATAATTCTTAAACCGGTTAATCAAAACCGAATATGTATTATTATTATATATTTTATATAGATATAATCATGATCAAAGAGACATTTTTATAATAAGACATACTAATATTTGAATAATTAGATTGAATTATACTTAAAAAATGTTACTAGATAACTATAGATTAAAAAATAATGTCAATATTTTAAATAAATTAGTAGAGTAAATATTATATTGATTTTTTAATTTTTTAAAATTAAGTATATTTTTGAATAGATATTACAGAATAAGAATTGTGGTTAGACCATAGAGACATTGATACCAGTTCATAACCAATATTCCCTAAATTGGTGCGGGCGGTTATAGTTATTAGCATAACCGTCTTCACCTGCTTCCATCCCTAACTATACCTATGAGAGTTTCATTAGACCTTCCAAAAGAAGAACATAAACGAACGAAATAAAAAAGGGAAACATTAGATATTCGGGAGATTTACATAGGTGACCAAAGGGATTAGTTTGAGGTTACATCAAATGATTAACGTTTAGATGGATTACTGCAAGTCCTTATTAATCCATAAAGCAATCAAGTCTAATTGATGCGGGACTTTATTCTCAAATATCCAACAAAATTAAAGTTGTGTATTGTTTTCTAAAGATTGGCTTATGTGGTGAATATGGTGTGAAGTTATTCTAACTCCACATATTGTTTGGATAATGGATTTTGGTGTTCGTGGACACTCATCACTATCCGAATTATAAGAGACATCATGTCTTTCAAACTCTACAAGTGAAAAATTAGAATTTAAGTTGAAAGGGATGGGAAGAAAACTCTCCCCTGCCTTTTATTTTTTCTGATTTTTTTATCCCTTCAATGAAATTTCATTTGGCCTTTGGCTATATACATGTGGAAATTTTCTATTTAATTTTTTTTTGTTCCCTTTCCATTGACTACTAGAATTTATCAGCACCACTTATCTTGAATTCTAGTATGACTCGTAGAGAACGGTTAATATTCAACATGTAGGAGTTCATATTAAGATCTTTCTCATTTTCTTTTCTAAGAAATTAACAATACTAGCTAACTCTTCTTAGATTGTTATTGCTCTGATCATTCAACTAGTTGCTAATTGAGAAAAGTGATATAGTTGGTCAAGGATTGTGAGCATATGCTGTGTGACTAAGGTCTAACCCTATGCATGTGTAGCAATCAATTTGTTTTATTTATAAAACACAAATTGCACGGATTTTTCAAAGATCCTGTAAGGATAATTTGATCCTATACTATAAATATGGACAAGTTGTCATCATATATAAAAAAGGATGGTGTTGCAATCTATCTCATTTGTCTAGATAAGATATTTAGTTACAATTTTTGTTCAGTGGTAAAAGAGTCCACGATTTGGTAAACGATTATGGTAAGGAGATACAGACTCTTAAAGACTCGTCCCTAACTTGTAAGGAACAGAACAATATAGCATTTATACAGTTCACACAGAAGCATAAATAGTATAATATCAAAAGTAGAAAACTTTAATAACAGATATATGTTAAACAGAAACTAGGTAAATAACAAATGTTTCTAATCAAAGTTTAAGCTAATATTATGTTGAAACATACACAATTAAAATTTAGATTGTACTGACACAAACTCATATCATGCATAACACTCGATATAACGAGGTAAATCCATATAGTGATTGTATCTATATGTTAACATCGTCAGATTACTTAAGGCAACTACTCAACAACAAATAATTCATTAGACAGTAAACAGGTTATAACACTAATAGACAATAAAATCATTATTATCTTCATCAGTTAGGACCTTTGTCCAAGCCGACTATTATCTTCATCAACTGTTTAGTTCAACACTCAAACCCGATTATTCTCCACAACAAACACCACCTAATGTGATGTGATTGGAAACCAATGATCAATAACTATAAGTGTATCAACTAACAATCTCACTAGACACAGTTTACTACTAATATCAAATCGTGTATGAGAGGCACACAGTCAAACAACTTACTCACACAGATTACTATTTGATTACTAAATACACAAAATGACTCACTCTTAAATATAAGCTCTCCAAAATAGTTTCAAAATCAAAGATAAATCGCAATGTGTATTTTTGTAGAATTTCATCAACCATGTCGTCAAGGGTGGTGACGAGCTTAGGTGGCGAGGTGTTAAAAAGTTACATTTTTTTTCCAAAAATGCCGAGTACTATCCATAAATGCCTACACCCAAAACATGCCAAAAATCACAAGTAAAAACATGTGTGTAAACCAACATTCTACCTACCATGCACACTACGAAAACCAACACTTTACTTAGCATGCACACTACAAAAACTAACCTCGTGGTATGTGTAAACATGTTTGCATATAAAGTGTACCTAACTATGTGCGTGTGTGAATTACTGATCCGTAGGAACCAATCTTACTCAAAGGAAGATAAAAACACCAAGTAAAATAACAAACACCGTGTTTTGTACACAGGAAGTCAACATACAGACATAAGTACAATGACTTATAAGTTGTTTATTTTTTTGCTAGTGTTTTTAGTAAAGTGCATGGATTTTAATGATAATTTTAAAGATAAAGCGAAAAGTCACAATTAGGATGCATATTTATAGTGACATGATCAATTGGCTCCAATAACAATGCAAGTGCCAATTATTTTATGTCAAGTCTTTAGTAAAATGTTGGGATTTCTACTCGAAAAACACTTGTAAATCAAATTTACTTACTTTTCAAGAAACATTTTGTTCAGAGATCTCAAAATAAAACGTTTGAACATACACAAATTAAAAGTAACAAGAGCATTCACAATATAAACACAAGGATTTTAATGTGGTTCAGATAACCTATATCCAAAGGAAGGACTTATAGGGTCATCCAATATTTAAATGTCTAAGAGATTTATAGATTTTATCACAAACCCTAGATCTAGACTAAATCATTCATTTTAAGAATCTCCCTCTAATAAACCTTATATTAGATTGTCAAGGGAGTTGTTCCTACACCATTAGAATATAGAACCCTTTTCATATATTCTTTTTCATTTTCAATTGCAGGACATTCAGTGCAAGACAATTTAATACAAGAACCCAAAGGTATACTAACAATTTTAGTATGAAACATTGAAAATCTTTTCAAAACCTTTTCTAAGTATAGTTGTTGTGAAACAAATAGTTTATTAGAAATTCTAAAGATATCTATACCCAGAATTCTTTTAACATACCCCAAATCTTTCATCTTAAACTTATTACTAAGTTTAGGTTTTAAATTATCAACTTCAAATTTACTTTGCAGTCAATAAGCATATCATCAATAGATAAAAATAAATAACTTGAGCTTGAAACATTATTTAACTTAAAATAAACACAGTTATCATAATCACATTTTTCAAATCCAATTTTAATCATAAAGAAGTCAAATCTTTTATATCATTGCCTAGGAGCTTCTTTGAGACCATGAGGAGATTTCTTTGGCAAGCATACAAGATTTTCATATCATTTTTTAATAAAACTTTCAGGTTTTATATATATTTTCTCATTTAAGTCACCATGTAAGAAAGCAATTTTAACATCAATTTATTCAAGTAAAAGATTAAATTGAACTACTACAAATAACAATATTAGGTGAACTTCACAATAGGTAAGAATTTCACTAAAATCAATGCATTTCTTTTGAGAAAATCCTTGTGCCACTTATCTAGCTTTATACGTAGTAGATTTTAAAGAGCCATTTAGATCCTAACACCTTAAGGTTTTTAGTTCATTCAACTAAAGCAAGTTTTATTTTTATTTAGTGAATTTAATTCCTCATACATAGCATCAATCCATTTAAAAGAATCAAGAGAAATAGCATCAACCAACACTTAGGTTCAAAATCATCTATTTCAAAAGCAATTAATAATGCATAAGAAATCATATCAACTTGACCAATAATAGATGAGGAGGGTAGAGATTCAAGGTACCTTTTGGGTAACTATCTCCTGGTACTGTCATTAGCCTATTGGTAATTGTTTAGTTCGGTGGAACTACAATGGGGATTTAATTATCCTCAATAATTCCTTCATCATCATTAACATCTATCTTATTAGTATTTATATCAGTGGATTAAGGGACTGACAGTACCTCTACCTCATCTTATCCTCTGTATCAAGGACCTGAGGAGAAGGGGTTGCACTAACCTCCACTTTAATCTCAGTACGCTTAGAAGAATTTAAAGTAGTCACATTATATAAATCTTTGTAAAACACAGATTCATTAAAGACAACATTTCTATTTATATATTTTTCTTAAGGAAGGGGTTATTAGAGTTTATATCCTTTTACACCAAGGGATAACCGATAAAAAAAACACTTAAGTGATTTATCTTGCAACTTTCCTTGGCTAATGTGACTACAAGCTACACAACCAAAAGTTCTTAGGACATTATAATCAACAGATAAACTAGACCAAGATTCTTTAGGTGTTTTAAAGTTTATAGCTGTGAAGGGATATCTTTTTATGAGGTAGATGGTAGAGCTAATAGTCTTTGCCCAAAAACTTGGGCAAAATTGATCGGGGCAATATACATCTAACCTTTTCTAGTAAGGTTTTATTCATTTTTTCAGTTAGATCATTCTGATAAGGAGTTCCTATAACTATCTTATGTCTCCCAATACTTTGGTTCTTACAATAATTGTCAAAGAGCTGATCTTTAGACTTTAAAGAGAAGGTCCATACTTTTCATTGTTTAAAGATGTCAAAGGTTTCATCTTTAGACTTTAAAGAGAAGGTCCATACTTTCCTAGTGAAGCCATCTACTAAAGAGAGAAAGTATTTATTACTACCTAAGGATTGAACAGGGACAGGATTCCAAAGGTTAAAGTGAATGTAATTTAATGCATGCAAGGTAGTGAGACTTCCCTTAAAGAACTTAACCCTAGTTTGTTTACCAAAAATGCAATATTCACAAAACTTAATCTCCCCAAGAGTCTTAGTGCCTAAGACACCATGTTTGGCTAGCACATTTAACCCCTTTTCACTTATATGTCTTAACCTCCTATGCCACAACATTGCACTATTTAGGGAATGAGCCACATTGACTATACAATCACTACTTAAAGCATGCCTTCAAGAAAATAAAGATCATTGACTCTAATAACCTTAAACATGACTTATGAACCCTTAATTACTCTCATTATTCTATTGTTTATCTTAATTAGGAATCCAGATGCATCCAGTAAGCCTAGTCAAATTAAATTTCTTCTTAATTTAGGAACAAACTTAACATCATTAAGATTTCTAACTGTCCCATCTAACAAAGATAGTCTAACAGAACCTATACCCTTGATTTTGCACGCGTGTTCATCACCTAGACTCTACCACTATCAAACTCCTTGAGACCACTAAACAAATGCCTAAAAGATGACATATGAAAGGAACATTTTGAATTTAAGACTCACTCAGTTTCTGACCTTTTAGAACTTACAGCTAGGACTTCAAAGCTTTCATAACCCTAAGAAACCAAATTAGAATCACAATCAGTACTAGAATCATGCTTGTTAGATCTTTTACTCTTCCTAAATGGACACTCATTTTTATAATGATCTTGGTTTTTACAAAAGTAACATGTAACATGCTTCTTTGATGTAGACTTAGACCTACTCTTGGGCTTTTTCTTAGACTTATAACCCTTTTATAAGCCCTTCCTCTAACCATCAAGTTATTACTAATTGTACCCTTATCAAAGACTTTAATTTCTAAATCTTTGGATGTAAGACTAGAGACAACAAAATCAAAAGCACCTTGCCATACATGATATTAGATTTCACATCTTTATACTTATCAGGCAAAGAGTTTAATAAAATGATGGTTTGAGTCTCATCCTCAATTTTATGATATATATAATCTAAGTCAAAGTTGAAATCATCAAGATTTTGTTCAAGATCTTTGGATGAGTCCATTTTGAAATAGTAAAACAATGTTTCAAATAGATTTTTCTTAGTAAAGATTTCTATAAATATAAATAGTCAAGTTTAAAAAATACCTTCTCAGGAGTATTTTTTTTTAAACTTCCTTGAGAATTTTATTATAGAGGTTCAATAGTATAGATGCAAATGCCTTTTTCTCAATTTTTTCGTATCATCCTCAGTGGTTTTTACAGGCATATCATCTAAATCTATGGCACTATGCACATTTGTTGAACCAATTGGGCTTTCATTTTACATTTTCACAAAACATAATCACATGTGCCATCAAACATAGTTATCTTATATTGAGTAGGCATGAAGAGATAATATATATTAAACGACGAAGAATCTAAAGGTCAATCTCAATAGAACTTAGGAACCCTAGTTTCTGAATCACTAGAGAAATCAACTCAGAGAATATAAAAGTGGATCTTTTGAGAGTTTATACAATTTTAATGAACACATGAAGACCAAACAACTCAAAACCACGCTCTGACTTTATGTTATTTTCATGTCTTTGAAACTCAAGCATGTATTAGATATAGGGAGTGGAGCCTTACTAGTCTCTCACATTTTGAAGTACGTGTCATTAGTTCCCAAATTATAAAATATGTTTTTTAGTCCCCTAATGTTGATAAAATAGGTCAATTAATGATAAATAATATTATTTTAATGATTTTTTATTAAAAAAAAATTTTTATCAAGGTATTGAAACACGATTAAAACACGAATAATTAATAAGAGTAAAAATGAAATTTTTTAAAAAAAATAAAAAATAATAATATTCTTATAGAAAATTATTTTTTCAAAAATCAATAAAAGTGACAATAAAAAAATATTAAAAAAAATATGTTGTGAAAATATTTCATTTTATCTATCACTTTATCATTGTTTAAGACTCGAGTTTTATTCGCATTTTAATCGATTGATATGAAAAATAATATTTTAATAAAAAATCATTAAAATAATATCATTCTGTCTTTAAATAGCTCATTTTCTTTTAGAACTAAAAAACATCTTTTATGGGAACCAAAGGCACACAAACTAAAACTTAATTTGAGGATATTTTTTTCTAAATACTAATGCTAGTAGGACCTTACATTGACTTTTGAACTCCTCGAATCCGTATGGGCTTAGAATTGGGAGGATGTGTGACAAACTTAAAAATGTTGGCAGGCAGCAGAAAGCCGGAGTATAAAAGGGGAGATAGATGCAGGCACGAGCAGAAGAATAGATAGAGGGGAAGAAGAGTTGGCAGACAATGAGGACTCCTTAGGAGCCAATGCATATCTTCAACCTTGTCATTATTTTAGGTTGGCAAGGCTTGCATTTCTCAAATGTTTGGGACTGGATTCTACCACCGAGAATTCAACTTCACGACGAAGAAAGAGAAAAGAACAATGATATAGTCATTATTCATAGTAACTAGTGAGAAAGCCTCCTCCTTTCTACATGCAAAGGGTGATTATGAAGAGCCTGATAGCAAAAGCCTCTGTCACTTAAAAGGCTGCCTCAGGAAAAGCCGATAGCAATCATGGGATTGTAAATAGGTAAATACAGCAAAAAAGTTAAAAGCAATTCAAGTGGTAGAAGAGATCCTGAATTTCTTTTAGCACATGATCAAGATTGAATCACATATTAGTTTTAGTGTCAATAGCTGCAATTCATTCATTCATTTGATAAAGGCACCAAATTTGTGGCAAAAAATTAATGTGCCCATATAAGTATACATATCAACAATCATTTCAGCTTTGGAATTTTATAAAGCTTAAAGCCACGTTATTGTATTACTGAGATGCAGCTATCAATAAACTAATGGAGATTATATTGAGCTTTTCTATGATTATATCTCTCTCTCTAATATTCACACTGTAATCTTATTATATTCGCTTTTATTTCTACCTGGTAATATTTATTTATAGGCCTGAGATATTGAGTTTCCCAATATAGAATATGTTTAGGGCATTTGACAATGTATGTTTGTTGAAATTCTTAAATATAATTTGTTGTATGTCACGTATTATTCGCTTTGGATTTTGTCATATTTTTCTCTCTTATCAGTTAAATTACACACTTGGTAAAGTAGGTAGCTATGTTTCACTTAGATTTTCTCTTTTACTTTTCTGTTTATACCAAGTGTTGTTATTTTAACTGGTAAAACAGAGTTTAAGTAGGGGAAATAAAACAAATAATCCTAAGCCCATATTATTAATAGTCATTGATTTTGTCACACTTCTTTTTCAGATTGAGATGAACCGTCCCGTCACGTGTTTATACCTCTAATCTTTCTTATGTTTGGATACTGTTTTGGTCAGAATTGGAAGGTTAGGTGGCAAAATAGTTAATTCTTTGCTGATGTGGCAATTATTTTTCTCTCTCAACCTTCCCATTTCTCTGTTTCTCTCTCTTAAATCAAACCATGGCCGGCTAGTCGCCACTGTTAAAATTTTGACAAATTAAATCCTCCAGAGACCAGCCAACACAAAGGGTTAGACGGTTTCTTAGTATTTCATTTAATTTTTCGTTTTTATTCGAGTTAGCTGGTGAAGATGGTGGCGATAGAGGAATAGAGATACATTTAGAAGCAGGCAACAAATATCTTTGGTAAGTAGGAATAAGAATAGAAATGATAGGATTTCATACATTCATGTGTTATAAAAGAAACTTTTGATTTTTTATGAAAATAGAATTATAACGAAATTAAAAAATATCCATTAAACAGAGTCTAAAAAAATAGATGAACTGGTATATTCATTAGTGATTTAATCTGATGAAAAAAAATGTCAAGAGTACTATTTTCACAAACATGAATAGATATATCTTTATTTATTGATTTTTTAACGAAAAACTTATCTAATTGAGATACTCTGGATTTAATGTCTCATGGTAACAATAACATGAAACTCAGAATTATGGACTCCCATGTAAAAAAGGATATCAGTGTCGATTCAATAACAGAATTCCTCGACCAAGTCACCGAGTTCAAATTGCCGAGGATTGTACCGACTTTCTTCTAAGCCAAAACATGGTCACTAATTCTATTTACCTTTGTTCTACTCTTCATTTCCTCGTTCATTCTTCAACATTTTTTTCCCTGGAACCTATGAAATATGAATTATTGAAATTAATCCCTAACGATTTCAAAAAGAGAGGGAGAGTGGATTTTACTTTTCCATTTACATCTCAATTCTCAATGAGCCCATATTTACACTTTACAATAACTTAAACATCCCCTACAAAAATTTCAAACCACCAACAATCCCTTCACCTTGACCTGAAAGCCTCATTTACAGTGTGACAAATTTTAGCTTAACTACAACTCTAATTACATAAAATTTCTACTTCTATTTTCTCTTTTCTCTATTGTCTGGGGTGCCCTCTACTCGGACGTATCAAAGGCACCTTCGATGATAAACCTGCTGAGCAAAATCATCTTGGAAGTTTTGCAGGCAGTGAATAGCGTAACTTGGAGCATTAAGAGAGACATAAATGCAGTGACCAATCTTCTCAGCCATCCTGGACTACTTCCACAACTGTTCCATTGCAGAAGAAGCATCTGTTGCAATTCAAAAGATGCCTGGTTATACAGCCATAGCAAGACCTGTGAGAACAAGGCACAAATCTTGCATCCGTTTCACTTGTGTAACAGATGCAACACAAGCCATCATCTGCATCTATTTCTCTCACACTTCCTGTCCAATCAACTGCTTTGGACTCGCTCCTGCTGACAAGGATGCTCAAAAACCTTGCTATCTGCTCAAGTTTTGTAGCATAGGCATCTACACTGAAGGATCCGGCCTGAAAATTGTCAAAGTTGTAAAAGAAACAGAAAGGAGGAGGATTTTTGCTAGTAAAAATCGAGGTAGAGCCCTCAGCTGTTCCTAATTCAAGAGCATACATGGCCTCATCAATATACATGCAATAATACCATTCAAATTATTGGAGTCATTTACAATTGCTTCACAGGAGAGAAGAGGAAGGGGGAAAGGAGGAGAGAAAAAGGGTCTAAGAGAATTGAAAAGATCACACAAACTAGGCCCATAGCAAGTTCGACGAGATTTTCCTTTTTTTGCTTTAATGAGTAAAAGCCAAATAATATCAATGTCCACTGTCAATTACCAAACAATGGATCCCAGAACATTAGATTCCTTCCAACCATCTCAAGAAATTTTATACGAGCACAGAATCATCATAAATGTACAATCAATATAAGCTCCTTTATATGAACTTCCCTTTTTCCTTCATTTTGTCTCTCCCCACACATGCATGTATAGAAAGATAAAAGTTTGAAAGAACTAACCCAGTTATAGTCCAAGAGGTACTGGAAGCCACAATGAACCATGTCAGGGCAGTCCATACTTGCAAAGATGCCTACAACATCATTATGCTCCCTGCACTCCATATCTTCAGTTGCATGCAACAAATTTAGTATGATCCCAACAAGAGGTGCCAATATCATTCCTCGGTTTACTACTTTCTCCAGGGATTGACCATGTCGTCTAACTGACCTGCAAAAATAAAATGTCTTAAAATGAGATGAATTAGACGTATCTATGTTCTAATCAGAAAAGATTGATTTTATTTATACTTGAAGTTAGAAAGCTCAGATCTGATGTATATAACTCCCAGCAAGAGAGAGCAGATACAAATACAATCATGACAGATGTGCTTTCCTTACAGACAAACAGAATAGGTCATTTTCAGATAATCATGACCAATCGCTGGAAGAGCAGAAATGATGGAAAATAGGAGAGAGAAAGGAAGGAAAAATCAGAAGACAAAAAGTAAATGAGAGAAAGAGAGAATGTATTCCCTAAAACAGAAACTTACAAGTCAAAAAACTCAGCATCTGCAGCTGAACTTATATGATTTAGGATGAAGACAATCAACTCAGTCAACCTTCGAAGGTTTGTATCACTTCCTGACAAGAATGCTTGAGGGACCTCAAGCGTACAGAACTCCAGAACCCTTGTGAGGTTGCAAGAGAGATCAAATATGACAGTGCATTTCTTTTGTTGAAACTCTAATACCTACAAAATTGATAACTGTTTAATTTATCTCAACCATCATCACAAGAGAAAATGGATCCAAGGAATATAGGAACCAGTATAAAACCATATTCAGATCAAGAGATAACGGTCCCTCTAAATACTCAAGTATTATACCAGAGAGACAACTAAGCATACAATTGAAAAGAATCAATCAGGATATGGAGTATATATGTTATAACTTGTAATGTTAATTTCCATCCACTTATTCTTATAATATAAAAAATTAGCATCTACTAATAACCCAAGACCAAGTATTTCACAGCATTTGCCTCTGTTGAATCTATTATCATTAACAGCAAGTATTTCCCTAATTTAACAAGATTTTTGTACTAACCACAACTAAATGAATTATGCCAAACTTAAAGCTTGGACCCCTGCTAATTTGCGATCTTTAGGATATTTTCCAATTATATCAACTCTGAACTCACAATATTATGTCCCCTGCTTGTTGTCCCTTTATAATAAGCCATGACATACTAATATCTATGCATGATGCATGCCAGAGATCATTCATACTCTAAAATGGAGAGGGGGAAAAACATTAATTAAAAAACCGAACAAGGGAAAGGCTACAAACAACCTGAGTCTTGAAAACATACTGTAAGTTTTGAAACTACAATCACACCTGGTATTTCTCTTGCATTTCTCGTACAGAAACTGAGAACTCAGTCATCGTCCAGCTGAGAGTATTAAACAACCGATTGAGAAAAGCTGAGAACAACCCTTCGTCATTGGCGCATGCTTCCCCTAATAATCTCTTTATGAAACACAGAGCAAACGAAGAGAGAAAGTGATATGGTATTTAGAAGCTATTTCACCAGAATCAACAAAACAGCAACAACAAAGGAGTTAGCAGTCACCTGGAAAACTACTGATGAAGATGATGATTCACCATGCTTGGAAGAACCAAATCCAGATCCCTTGGATAAGCGCAAAAGAATGTTTGTTACCGGGATCCAGGATCTATTATCAAATGCTGAGAGCAATGCCTTCGGCATTCTCTGAGTGGCCACTTCATTGCACTCAAAAGCAGCCAAATATTCCTTGTATTGTACGAGGACTGAGATTGATTGGAGAAGAAGATCTCTAAGTTCTGCACTTGTGATCCTAGTGTCGTTGAAGTGCGTGACAACAAACGTGACCTGGAGTACAAGAGACCATTATATTGTTTACCACACTCTTGGTTCTTAAATTTCAATATACATATCTTTTTAGCTGATCATACAAACCTGAACTTTTCAATATAATTCTACTGCAACCATAAGAAGTAATGATGACATTTCCAAAATGCATTCAAATTTATATAATAGCTCAATTTTCTCATGATAGCTAAAAGTGCAAAGTCATGTAATTGCCTAAGATTTAAGAAACTATATAACCTGTTGCCAAAAGAACATAAAGTATAGTATGAATTTTATAATATGGATATATTACTTTAAAAAATTAACAATTCCTTCTAAAGTAATAAATTAATAATGTATTGTTAAGGAAAACTACAAATGAACTGCATGAAATGACCCACTGACCCAGTAAAAACCATCTCCTTAACTCAGATGCACCATATTACACATTTCTATTAGGTAAAGAATATCTAAACTCAACAAATTACTTGAGACTCCTTGGAGCATGCATTCATGTTTTTCATGACACAACTCACGAGAAAGAATATGCTGAATATAAAGAACAAAAGGAAAAATGTAAAAAGAGACGTACAAATGAAGCAAGTCCTTGCTTGATGAATATCGTTGAAGGGACAAACAGAGGATTACTCTTACGCAGCACATGAAAGCAGTCAACCTGTAATAATAACAGAAGCAATAAAAAATTATCAATTTGATGCAAAAAAAATTAATAATAAACAATTATCAATAAAGAAATCCAAAATGATATGAGACACCATATAATAATTCACCGAAAACATGTGAAAATTAAGATTAGCCGTAGATGTTAACTGCATGTAGATATTGGCATGTGCCTTGACAAGGTATCATATTATGAGAACATGCAGGTGAACCTTAAAGAAAAGGCTGGAAGTGTGAATGGGTACTATAACATGCAGATTAGCAATTCAGTCACAAATTCCATTATCAAGAAATTCAATATGATTCTGGCAAAAGATTATGAAAATCTTCTGATGAAATTATTATTGCAGTAGAAAAAAAAGAACGGACTAATAAAATAAAACAGTTTATAAACAAACAAAAAAAATGATGTTGATCGAGAAAGAAATAGAATTGGGGAAAGAGAGAGAAGTAATTAGGGTTAGGGATTGAAGAATTTGAAAATTAGGGAGAAAAGAGAGAATTTGGGGAGAGATATAAATGAGGGAAAAAAAATCAATTCATAACTTACGTCTAAAATAAATGCACAATCATAGGTCCTATTTATAGGAATTTTCTGATAACAAATTAAATCCTAATCACTAATTCAAAATAAAATTTCAAAATCCAATATATAATAATAAATATATAAAAGGGTAAACCTGCAAATATACTATTAAACTATTGTACTATTAAACTATTGTGTTTAGACCACCGAACTAAATTTCATCTCATTTCTACCATCCAACTATAAAAATGTTTCATTTATACCAATCCATTAATTTTCCATCCATTGGGCAGTTAAAAAATCAAAAACTTTATAAAAGTCACTGTTCATCGTCTTCTACACTAGTTCTTGAACAAATAACCCACCATAGATAGAATATTAAAATCTCTAGGTAGGTAAGAAATTGGGAGGACTTGGCAATTAGCTGAACCCAATTGGGGTTCTCTGGGCTCTGCTGAGCAGCAAGAACTTCAATTATTGAAGTTGGTTATTTAAATTTTTGAAAGAAAAATTATTTATGAGGGTTAGTGATATATGGTTTATACTAATAATTAGACGGGAATCGATGAGAGCTAATTTATGAAAAAGCATAAAACCAATAGAGAAAGGATAGCAAAATGGGTGCTGCCTCTGAATGAGGAATCTACCATAAACCCAGAACGGAGAATTTCACTGAGAACTGAAGACATAAATCTCAAACATCAAGAACAAGATATTCAGCACCCAGATTCAGAGAGATTTTTGTGCTCTTTTCTCTCTAAAATTTAGATCTATTTTTTTATTTTTTTAAATTTTTTCCCTTTCCTTTGCTTCGGTGAGTATCTCCACTTTTCCCCAAGAAAATAACTATTATTTTCCCCAAGAAAATAACTATTATTTTCTCCAAGAAAATAACATTATTTTCCCCAAGATACGAATATGCCGAACACCTTGATAAATGGGCTCGCCAGAGCTGGAGGACGGATCATCGCCTAGCTCATCACATATCCTCTTCAAACTGTACGATTTTGACCTCCTTATGAGCTTATTTTATCTTTCTTTAGCCTTTTTTTCATTTTCATTTATATTTTTGTTATCATAAGCTGCAGGTAAATAATCGTCAACAAATAGAGCTTGATCTGTGCCCAGAAAATCTCTATTGGGTTCAGGTGATTGT
Organism: Hippophae gyantsensis; assembly: GCA_030763125.1. NCBI lineage: Eukaryota > Viridiplantae > Streptophyta > Magnoliopsida > Rosales > Elaeagnaceae > Hippophae > Hippophae gyantsensis. The sequence continues at coordinate 34,859,801 of CM061031.1, read as the reverse complement.
TAAGCCTCTAATTTATGACCTACCTAGAGATTTTAATTTTCCGTCTATGGAGGGATATTTGTTTAAGAATTGGTGAGGAAGGCGATGAACAATGACTTTCATAAATTTTTTGATTTTGTTTTTAATTTTTACTGGGCAAATTGACGTATATTTGACGGAATGGTATGAATGAAACATTTATATAGTTCGATGATATAAATAAGACGAAATTTATTTCAATGGTACAAATAATACAAACGCAATAGTTTGGTGATATATCTGTAGGTTTACCCTTAAGAAAAACTCGACTCCTAACGAGTGGTAGAGCCATAAAGCAACAAGTGAAATTTCAATAACTTCAATCTTCATGGTTGCATACATAGCTCATCCAGCAAAATATTCAGCAATAATAAAGAAGGCACAAGCATGCCCCAATTAGGAATCAAAACAATCCATTTGAAACGTGAATGCACAATTCTATAAGTAGAAAATTTTAGTAAATATGCATTAGGGTTAACAAATGGATTAGTAAAAGGCTTAACAATATAGAGCATAGGATTCAGGGGAAGATATGGAAGACAAATGGGTTAGTAAAAGGCTTAACAATATAGAGCATAGGATTCAGGGGAAGATATGGAAGAGCCTCAGATAAGATTCTCAAGGGTGATAACAAGTCGGGGTTTATATGGTGGTTTTGGTTCAATTAAGACACAATTATTTGGAAGGGATGGATGGGCGGGAGGTGTCTTTTTTTATGGTCTAGTTCGGAAGGGCCAAGAATACCTAGGCACAGGTGAGGTTAGACACCCCTAAAATACCCTTTAGAGCATAAACCAAAGGTAACTCACTTCTAAGATTGGGTTCCAACTTTAGTGGGTTGACTTTCTTCAAAAAGTGTTCAGAATTTTTATTCAATTTTCTTACTCTTTAGAATAATTAGACAAGTCTTTCCCTTTGTACAAAACAATTGCTTTGAGTCTTATGGTTAAGACCATTAGAAAAGTCTATAAATGACACATATATGGATTGAACTGGTTTGGGCTTGGAAGGACAATACCACAATTTGCCAATTTTATCTCACTGTGAAAGTTTAAGAACGAGATTTAACATCGAACTTCACATTAACAGAAGAAACTAAGGTTTACCTAAGAAAATAAATCCCCTTGAACTAGGAACGATGTCACACTCAATCTTATGAAAGCAATTACCCCAATATATATATATATATATAGAGAGAGAGAGAGAGAGAAAAAAACATCTTGTGCTCACACGAGTTTATCTTTGGGTGTTGGGGACAAAAACCATGAAGGGGCACCAATGACATTGAATATTAATGTCAAGATCCCGCACAAATGACTGAGATTATATTAATGGGATAATGCTCATTAATAATAAGTTTGCAGGATCTATCTTCATAGTTTACAGTTGTACTGATATTTAAAAAAGAAGGCATTTCGACCACAAGGCAAGCATAATAGTAAGGATTGTTGGGTTACAGTTGAAGGTGATGGTTAAGAGCATACTTAAGCATCAACTTTTCTTTCATTTTTGGCCAAAGTATAGGTAGTGGTTTACGATGATATTGACCTATTGAGTAGCAAATCATCTCATATTGTTAATCAACAATGATTTGAAAATATTCTAGAGCACTATGCTTCAATATGGTCTTAGCAAAATTCGCACAAAGTTATCGGACCACTGTTTCCACTTAAACAATTATAATTCTTGTATCGACTCTAAAAAATGGGTATCATATGTTCCCCATCAAATTCAAGAGGCTCATAGTAAATGTCTTGTTTAAAATGGTGTTTCTTTCAACAACACGACAAGTAGGATTCATAAGAATCTCTAAATTGGGTATCCCTACAGTCTCGTTCATTAGTGGGATAAGGGTTCATTGTTTGAGGACTGCTAAAAGAAATATGGATCACTTTTTTATTTTATTTTATAATAATTGGCTAAAATGAAGAAAAAAAATCAAAATACTAATGCAAATTTATAAAATTTATACTAAATATAACTAAACAAACACAAATTTAAATGAAAGGTGTAGAAACCAAACCAGACAGCCTTTTTAGTGCCCGAATCGAGAAGAACCAAGTTCTTGAACCTGAAACGAACTATTGAAACTTCTGTAGAGTTGGACCTGATTCATTAAGATGAACTGGGAAGCTAAAATTACTGGACCTGTTGACAGATCCAAGAGATCGAGGGCAACTATCATTCAAGATGATTTGAGGTGTGTGAGCATCGTCCGACGGAAAAACATATGGTTGGTGATAGCCTAGTTGACAGCGACGTGGTGGTGGTGTTTTCTAGTATTTTATTCACCACATCAATAATTCCACAAAAAACTTTTGCAGTAGTTGCCTTAGGAATCAAGTTGAAGAAAGGCCTTAATTGGCTTAGAAGGTAACAAAGATCCTCTACCTGACTCCCTTGCGTGAGGAGATTAGTTAGATTTGTGATTGCCTATTCCTTTATCCTTAGAGCTTCAGAAGAAGATGAAGGGTCTTCAAGGACACAATAGAGAGTTAAGATGGCTTTAGATTGATTTTTGGCTTCTAAAGCCTGAGCAACGATGATGGTTTCTAATTTTTTTTTTTTTGCTACAGTCACAGGATTATTTTGTCTAGGAAAACAAAATTATCTGGCTTTGATACCAAATTGATGTGGATAGAGTAAGAAATAGAATTAGGGAGGGAGAGAGAGAGAGTGTGTGAATAAATTAGTGTTAGGGGTTGAAGAATTGAGAAATTAGGAAGGAAATATATCAATCCATAACTTAAGTCTGAAATAAATTTAAAATCATAAGTTCTATTTATAAGACTTTTCCAACAACAATTAAATCCTAATCACTAATTCAAAGTAGAATTTCAAAATAAAATATGTATTAATAAAAAAATAAAATCCTTAAAAATATCTAATCTAAACTTTTAAAATTCTAACTTATTCCTAACAATATCTAAACAATAATAATTATCTTAATTTATTTGTTCTTGATTCCCATCAAAAATGCTTTAGAAAAATACTTTTTCTAATCATACGAAAACAATGCAATTTTTGAAAAATTACATGATAAGATCTCACTCCTACTTAACACTTAAGACTGACAGATTAATTTTATACTATTTCATCCCCCCCCCCCAAAAAAAAAGTGACCATAATACATTAGTTGAATTTACCAGGGCTTCCAGATAATATTCAGGGATGTAAATGAACACCGGGTCCATTGTGCTAAGGACCAGCAGCAATTGGACAGTCCACAAGCATGCTGCATACATTCCTCGTTGCTTCCACCGTGAAAAAAGGGATATCCGATACCTGTGAGGTAATACAACCAACCAAAAAGGCATAAAGCATGTTAAGATTGATACACAGTAAATTTCTATTTCGGTCTAATGAGAAATATCTATTTCACCAAAGAAACTATTCAATAGTCAACAAATGTACCACATGTAGAAGAAGATCACAAATTTCATAAATGATTAAATACCAAAAAAAGAAGAAAGAAAGAAGAGCTAATTGAAAAGGAAATGAAAGAGATGCAGATAAACTAAAAAAATATTTTAGAAAACATATCTTTCAAAACTACAATGCTTTCATGTATTATCCGTTCCAACTTTAAAAATTTAGTATAGAGCATCAAATGAGAAATAATATCAGACTAAAAGTGGAGAACATAACAATTAAAAGTCCACAAAGAATGCCTTTCAAAACCAGTTTTATTAATGAAGCTATGTAAAGAGATGAAATCTCTAAAGCCATATAGCTCACTACAATTACAGTTGTCATCCCAGAAGATCACATGGATCCCAATAAAAGATACAAAATAATCTAGGAAGAAGCACTATCTGCTGCACTGAATAAATTTAGGGGGGGGGGAATTCAAATAATTGTCCAAAAGAGCAAAATCAGATCCTATTACTAAAACATGGAAAACTAAACCATACACTTCAAAAGGCCAAATATACACAGCTATGAGTAACTAGATAATAATCTGAATAGCTGTGTTACCATGCACAATGTCTGACACAATCAACAACTTCTTCTCTATAACCATTACGAGCTTCTTTCAAATGCTTCAATTGCTCAGTGCAGGCACCTTCTCTTATTTGTTTATCAGCTTCTTCCAGGAGGGAAATTGATTGTGACTGATGAGACATGTAATATGATGCCTACAACAAGATCATTTAATAGATTCAAATACATGGTACACTCAACATAATACAACATCATAATTTATACTATTGAGATAAAATGAAATGAAGATTGTTTGCAGGAGAAAAATAACAAATTAGATATCCTTTATTTCAATTTTTGGTCATTTTACATTTCTTATTCAATCTAATTTGAGTACACAGCTGTCAGGAAACCTAGCTATTCCAAGCGGAAAACTAACATGGCACTGTCCAAGACAAAATATCAGCGTCAAATGGAACATGCAAAATATTGTAGCAAGAGTGATGGAAAATATTTTATTTCTCTTTAGTCTTGAATTTTAAACCATTGTATTTTGAGAAAAGTTAAAAAACTATTTAAGGTAATGTAATAGCTTAAAACATATTTAGCATAGCCAAAAGCAGTTTTGAACTTCTAATTACAAAAATTACTGAAACCTCACTCTAAAACTCTACAGAGCATATATTATGCTTATTAGTTTATCAAACATTTAAAATTTGTTAAAAATTCCAGATAGATAATTCTTGTAACTAACTGAAATAGCTAAGGGCTGTACGCAAAATCATGATTCACTACCCAATCAGGATAATAAATACTTAAGTGCTAATAACTATGCATTATATATATATATATATGTGTGTGGGAAAAATACCACGGGTCCCTTTTCTTTGAGTAAAAGTGTTGTTTAGTCCTCTAACTTTAAAAAGTTGCTCACTAATCCTTTTACTTATAAAAATAGTACTCATTAGTCCTTTTACTCAAAATAAAGGTATTCATTAGTCATTTTACTTACATAAAAGGAACCACAAAGACTTGTATTGATAAAAAAAATTAAACAGTTATTTGTGTTGATATTTTCGCCATTTACCCCCACGCTATCAATCAAAAAAAATTACATACATAGCTGGTGAGAGTATTACCGTCTTTTACCCCCCACTCTATGATTGGAATACCCTTTATAATTTTATTTTAAAAAAAAAATTCAAAATTACAACATGTCTCTTTTTGCACCATTTTTATAAGCAAAGGAACACCTTCCCAAAAGTAGGGGACTAAATGACACCTTTTGTATAAATAAAAAGATTAATGTCGCCATCCATCTATAAGAGAATATTGATCTACCAAGCGTCTTATGTTGGGCGAGTACTAAGCAACACCTTGGTCTGAATTTGATCGCAATGTAAAAACATCTTAAATCTAATACCGCTTTTTGACACCTGATTTCTGCAATTTTTTTAAACTCTCATACATACTGTTTTCGGAGCCAAATTTTGGCTCTTTCTAATATTCTGTCTTTTTTTCAAATCATTTAATTTATTTATTTCTCTCAAAATCATTCAACTTATTAATATGAAAAATATTTTTTCACAATTTAATACAGACATCAGTTTACATGTCACAATATAATTGACCTTGTTAGCAAGTGATCCCACAATTACTACAAGATCTCACATTCACAATCTAATATCTAATCCAATAATGACACATCCCTTTATGCATATAACTCTATTACTATATACAGTCCATTCAAAACCATAAGGACAAAAAAAGCCATCAAGGGGAAGTGACTTAAAAGGTGATTGAAAAAGGTCCTGAAGCAATGATAGAAGTGCAGAAAGCAAAAAATTGATTAACATGATAGGCCCCACGTGGTTTTACCATAGCTAAGAAAGAGTAAGATTTTTGGATTTTTAAATTATTTTTGCTGAATGGTTTTGATTTTTCGGCAGTATTAGAATGAATGTGGTTTTTATGTTACGCTCAAATAAGACACTTGGTGTCCCTTACTAGTCGCCCAACATAAGGCACTCAGTAGATTAATACTTGCATATATAATATAATTTTTCTATATGATCCTCTTACCTGCTTAAAGTTTGGTGCAACTCCTGTGTGATATAACAACAGTAGGGCATCTAGGAGCTCCTCTTCTCTTAGAATAGTTGAAGAAATATTACTCTCCTTTGGTACAATCTTCATATGCTGCAAAGGACGATAACCAAACCCGGATTCAGACTGGTCACTGGTACTAGGTTTATCTGATATCTCATCATTCAAACTTCCAGTACTGCATTCAGAAGCAACATGAGCAGATCTCTCAGGAATGGGGCCGCCATGGGTACGAGAACCTTTTGCACTGTATCTTATTGGGTCCTTCAAGTTTCTAGAGAAATCAGCATCATAATTAGAGCAACAGCATGGTTTTTGTTCACTTAAATGAGTAACTCTTGTTTCATCATCATCCATGCAGCCCTCTTCCCACTGAACTTCTTCTATTTCCTGATCACTCACGGGATGCAATTTGGATAAATGACTGAATGAACCTCCAAGCCTAGAAATGTCAGTCCGATGAGGGTCACTTTTTAAGAATAGGCCTGTTGGGAAACTTCGCTGACCACCCCTATGAAGAAACCCAGCATCAGGACCATTCTCACATTTCTTCAACCAGCCACAGATCTCCCCCATGCCAAATCCCTCAGACAAAAAATGGAGTATTACTGTGAACAAGGAAACAAGAACTGAATTACTAATAACTCCAGGAAGCATGACATTGCGATCTGCTCCTCTGTTCTTCAACAAGATGTTCTGTAAAAATGTCCTAAAAACTGAACCAGGCAATTGAGGGGGTATTACAGGAGGCATAAATCGTATGACCAGACAGCACAGATCCCTGTGTTTTTCCTCAATCTGTACAGAAAAGAGTCAATATCAGTGCTGATAACAATGAGAAACTCCATGTGACTTACTCCTTAACTTTATAAGTTGTTATAACTGAATTGAGTATTTAATTAATCTGCACAGAAGCTAATAAAAAAATACCATCACAAGCAACAAGAGTGCATAACCTAAATGATATAGATGAACGTTCAGAAAGAACATATATATCTTCAGTGGTTTATGGGTTCTTAAAGAGAATAAATTATAACAGATAAGTTTTAAGTTAAATGAGTACGTGTAACTGAATTGTTACCTTGCTAACTGCTTCAGATAAAGCTGCAGTTGTCAACATCATGCTGTTTTCGTAGGAGACATCCTCACATAGGCCAGGCCACCAAACAGAAGGAATCAAGGACTCAAGATCCTGCTTATTTTGACACTTCTGTGAAAGGAAACCTTCAAACAGGAACTCAAAGTCAGCTGACTTCCACCAAAGAACCATGACCTCTTGCCGTCTAAGGATATGACAGCCAAGTGCAAGATAGGGATACGGCCCCGAACACGGACACTCAGTTAAAACAAATTTAGCCGTTCTGCAGTTACATGAAAGGGCGCTTATCATGTGCTCAAACAACAAATGCGATCTTCTAAACTCTAAAAATACATCTAGAATTCTGTCCAAACTCGAAAAATTGTGTGGCATTTGTGCTCTAAACACTTCCATCATGAATGACAAGAAAGGACCCCATCCAATGTATCCTATGCTCTGGATATCTGCTTCAAGTACAGAAAATAGTTCCTCACATATCCCATGAGAAACAGGAACAAAAAGTTCTTCAAGAGAGACAAACCTCTTCAGCCTTAGTTTATCAACAGAAGAGTGCTCAGCCCGCTCTGCCTGGTGCATATCCAATAGCTTTGACAAGCAACCCAACAAGTGAGTAGCATAGGAACATACAGATGGAGGTGCTTGTAACGGGAGGTAACCTTCAATTGGATATTTAAATGGGCGAGCTCCAAAATTTAATTCACATCGTTCACCTTGGGAAAGAGAGATTGCAGGATAATATCCAAATCCAGGTCCCATGTTGCGAATGCCACGAAATGCCACCCCAAGAGAGACACCATTCCTATAGAATGATATTTCATTATGATCCAAATCTATGCAGCACCCAATAACATCACCAACAACCCATGACTGCCCATATGTCTCAGCTTCTTTGTTCCATTTTCTAACCCTCCTCCCATCTAATGCATATGAATCATCAGCATCGCCTACACCCTTATGATCAGTGAAAGGGCAAGAAATTGTTGCCCATCCTAGCTTTTGAATACCTGCAGTCTCCAAAACAACTTCGTACATCCATTTTCCCTTCCATACGTAAGCATTAGCCCTCACACTGCTGAACATTGCTAAGCTCTCAACAAGCAGTGTCGATCTGATGATTCTAATGTCACCACAAATACTGAATTCCGCCAGACCAACTACATTGGGTCCACAACCATTATCAATAATACAAACTCCTTCTTTATCTCTAACAAGGGAGCCACCAAAATTTACCCGAGATTCTGGCAATTCATTTTTTAGGACGGAACGGACCAGTTCCTTATTTAATGGACGAGCTAATGCACCAACCGATTTGTTGGGAAGGCCAAATATATATTCAAGAGTTCGTTCCACTGATTGGTGGCCAAAATCATCACAATACGAAACAAGGTGAGATTTAGACGAAGTCTCCCTACTCTCCTTGTCATTTAATATCACCGCCAAACCAGAAGAAAGCCCACCAATCCGTAGGCTGTCTTCTGCCATTCTTAGGGATGAGAATCAATGTATCTTCACTAGTTACGTGGATCACCCGGCCCAAAATTCTCAATTTTACATATGGTCATATGCCTCCAAATACAGCCAATTTTTCTCTCACTGATTGTGATCAACCACAAAAAAGACTCTGGAATACCAAGACGTTACAATAATCCTGACCTCAAAATTCCAAGTTGTAACAAAGACAACTTGGCCTGAAAATCGTAAGAAAAAAACCTGCTGGATTTCCAATAAAAAACAACAAGAAAGAGAAAATAAAGCTACAACTTAACAATTTCCATTGCTTTGGTATGCTCTAATGAAACATACAATAAACTAAACTTTTCTTTAGCCCAATTAGTTATTTAAGCTAACCAAAGCAAATAAATATAATAGTATCCGACAAACTTTATTACCTATTAGTAAATTTTAGCATTTCCCCTTTTCATTTTTTCTCCAAAGTTTCCTTAGTAACCAAACAGGATGGAATAAGAAACGTATAGAATGGAAATTTGAAATCTAAGGGAAAAAAAGGCCTCAATCTACAAATTCCTCAGAATATAATTAAAGGCATCAATTATAATCAAATTGACTTAAAAAGATCCAAAACTTTAAAAAACCTACATGTCCGATTGATGTTTCTCGGTACTTGAATATTCAATGGCGGCTAGGGTTTTACAGAAGCCATTAATTCGTCTAGAAACACAGCTTCAGAGAGAGAGAGAGGGAAATGAAAGCGAGGGTAGATACGTAATGTCAAAAGCCGCCCAAAAGTCACGGAGAGAGAATATGAGGAAGCTGCTTCAAACCACGCACGCTGACTCGGAACCCTAAAAACGTTATTTACCGGCACGTGTCCATAACATTTGCCAATTACTGCCTGGTGACGTGGTGGCCACACGTTCATGATAAGGACCTACAGTCACCGGGAACCGATTTGAATTTTGCGTGGCCATTATTAGCTCTCTGTCTGCGACACTGTGTGTTCCGTCAATGATACGCTCTTCGAGGTCAAGAGAGGAACCTCGATGTGGTTGCTCAGATAGGAAAAATTGGTGTCTTATTCCTACGTGGCGACAGCATAATGGCGTACATTATTTTAGAAAGAAAAAAAACTATTTCCAGAATTTTACCTTTTTCCTTCTTCTTTTTTCCTAATATGACTTTTATGAAACATATTTCTTATTATTTATAAATCGTAAGTTTTTAATATTTATGATGTAAAATGTTTTAAGATTTTATTTATTTTATAAAGATTATCCTGTATAAATCAAAAAAATTAGAAATTAAAAATCTTTTTTGATTATTTTGTGAATCACCTTTTGATAATAATTTCTTAAAATTTTGATAATTAAAATCAAAAATCATTTTTAAAACTATTTAATTAAAAAATTACTTTAAAAAAATCAAAATTGTTGTTAAATCGATCATAAATTTATAACAATTAAAATTATTGGAAATGAATTTAAATAAAAAATATTTTTATTATTTTTATTATTGTTATTTTATAATTATGTAACCGTTATTTTCATAATTATTTTACCGTTAATCGTTATTTTCATAATTATGTGACTATTATACATATTTTTTCAATTATAAATAGAGATCAATAACCCTCATTTTAAAACACAACTCAAAAACGATTTTACAATTTTTCATAACAAAATCAAAGAAAAAAAATTCAAAATTATCTTCTCAAATTTCCAAGCAACATAAATATTTGAGAGGTGTAGTATTTCGGATTTCATCAATGCAATGAAGCTCTGAGATAGAAAAAAGATTCTGGGTTGTTTTATCCTGAAGACGACAAGGTTGTGTTTGCTTGCACAAGTTTGAGTAGAGCTCTGAAACGTCTTAAAGAGAGTAACCTAGTACGCGACTCAACCCAAGTAGTATATTTCAGTATATCGGTAATGTTGTTCTTACATAATTTTTCACATATTTGTTCCAACAATTTTAAGATATTTTCTATTTGTCATGTCTATTAAAATGTTAACTACTAATCTCAACAAACCGTTTCGTTTCGGGGAACTACACTTTAAAAAATGGAGACAAAAAATGGTATTTATGAAAAATATTGTTTTTGTTCTTATCATTTTCTATGGAAAAAAAATTATTCTTAATGGATTAGCTAATGACTTGTGTAACTATTATAATTTTGATAAGTCTACTAAGGAAATTTATGATGCATTTCAGAAGAAGTACGACACTGAGGAAGTTGGAACAAAGAAATATGTCATCAATAGATACACGAAGTACCAAATGATTGAGGACAAATCTATGGAAGCTCAATCACACAAACTGTAGAAGATAGTACATGAAATAACTTTTGAAGGTATGACTTTAGATGAACAATTTCAAGTTATTGTTATTATAGATAAATTACCTCCTGTATGGAAAGATTTTAAGAATGCACGTAGACATAAAACTAAGAAATTTGTTTTAGAAAGTCTTATTACCCATTTAAGAATGGAAGAAGAAGCCCGAAAATAAGATCAAAGAGATGAAATACTCATTGTTTCAAACAACAGTACCAATTAGAAATCCTCTTCTACAATTCTAAAACCTAAAAAAGAAACATGAAAATTCAAAATCGTAATAATAACCAGAACCATAACTACCAAAATAGAAACAGTAATTATCCTTGACATAATGGACCTCAACCCCCTCAAGAAATAACACTTTTATGTGTTATAGTTGTAATAGACTTGGCCATTTGGCTAGGAACTACCGTAATAAGAATCATTCTACCCTACAGGCGAACCTTACCAAAGATCAGCTTATTTCTATAATATCTTAAATCAATTTTGTTAGTGGATCTAAGAGATGGTGGGTGGACACTGGTGCTTCTCACCATATTTTCTATGATCAAGACATGTTCAAATCCTATTATGTGTGTAAGGATGAAAAAGTGTTGTTGGGCGACTCCCACTCCACTAAAGTTGTTAGTACTGGTAAGGTAGAATTGAAGTTTACTTCTGGAAAGACTATCATCTTAAAGGATGTCCTACATACTCTAGAGATGAGAAAGAACTTAATTTTAGGCTATCTTCTTAACAAAGCTCGTTTTACTCAAACTATAGAGGTTGATTTATATACAATAACTAAAAATAATATTTTTGTTTGGAAAGGGTACGCCACTAATGACATGTTTAAATTGAATGTTCAATTTTTTTAATATTTGGCATGCTAGACTTTGTCATGTTAATAAACGCATAATCAAGAACATGAGTACCTTAGAACTAATTCCTAAACTATCTTTGAATGATTTTGAAAAATGTGACTTTTGTAATTAAGCTAAAATAACCAAAACTTCACATAAGTCAATAGTTAGAGAATTTGAACCTTAAGACTTAATACACTCTGACATATGTAAACTTGATGGAAATTTAACAAGAAATGAACAACATTATTTTATAACTTTTATTGATGATTGTTCAGATTATACTTATGTATATCTAATGAAAAATAAAGGTAAAGCGTTTGACATGTTTAAAATAGTTATGACTGAAATTGAAAATCAACTTAATAGGAAAATAAAAAGGTTTCGAAGTAATAGAGGCATTGAATATGATTTCAATATTTTCAATGATTTTTATAAAACTCATGGAATCATTCATGAAAAAAATGCATCTTATTCTCCTTAAATGAATGACAAAGTTGAAAGAAAAAAATATAACTTTTACTAAATTAGTTGTTGCAATTTTATTAAATTCTGGTACTACTTCCCATTGGTGGGGAAAAAATTTATTAAATATTTGCTATGTGCTAAATAGAGTACCTAAATCTACTAGCAAAATTTCACCATATGAAATTTTGAAAAATAAGAAACCTAACTTAACTTATTTTAAAACTTGGGATTGTTTAGCATATGTTAAGATCCCTGATCTTAAAAGAAATAAACTTGCTAGTAGAGCATATGAATATGTGTTCATGGGATATGCTATGGATAGTAAAGTTTTTAAATTTTATGACTTAAATGATCATGTAGTTATAGAATCAAATGATGTTGACTTCTATGAACATAAGTTTCCCTTTAAATTGAAAAATAGTGAGAACTTGTCTTCTAGTAGTTTACCCTTAACTAGAACTATTGAACAAAATTAGAAATTAAACACTAAAATTAGGAGAAGTAAACGAGCTCAAACCCTTAATGACTTTAGGTCTGATTTTTATAATTATATCTTAGAGTAAGATCCCCAAACTCTTGCAAAAGCCTTATCTTCTTTAAATGCCAACTTATAATAAGAAGTAATAAATGATGAAATGGACTTTCTTGAGTATAATAGAACTTAGCATTTAGTTGATTTACCTCCTAGTTGCAAAACGATAGGATGTAAATGGATACTAAAGAAGAAATTAAAACCTTATGGTACTATTGAAAAGTACAAGGTTCGTCTTGTAGTCAAAGGGTATAGGCAAAGAGAAAATGTAGTTTTTTTATACCTTTTCACCAGTCATACAAATAACTTCAGTATGTGAACTTTTTTCTCTTGCTGTTATCCATGATTTAGTAGTGCACCAAATGGATGTTAAAACTGTTTTCTTAAATGGTGACTTAGAAAAAGAAATTTATATGGACCAACCTGAAGGTTTTGTTGTCCCAAGTCAAGAAAATAAAGTTTGTAAAATAGATAAATCCATTTATGGTCTAAAACAAGAACCTAAGTAATGGCATGAAAAAATTTGATAATCTAGTTATCTCACATGAATTCAAAATAAATGAAAGTGACAAATACATTTATTATAAATCAAAAAATAACATTTTCATTATTATATGTTTATACGTGAATGATATGCTTATTTTTGGATCAAATATTCATGTTGTGAATAATGTGAAAATTTTATTATATGTTAACTTTAAAATGAAATATCTCAAAGAAACGAGTGTAATCCTTGTAATAAAAATTACTAGATTTGAAAAGAGACTTTCTTTATATCAATCTCATTACATTGAGAAGATCTTAAAAAAAATATAATTACTTTAACTGCAAACCTGCATGTACTCCTTATAATCATAGTGTAAAGTTGTTCGAGAATACCGAAGATAGTATTAGACAAAGTGAGTATGCGAGCATCATTGGTATCTTACGTTATGCTACTGATTACACTAGATCAGACATAACTTATGTTGTGGAACTACTATATAGGTTTATCAGTAGACTCGGTATAGAGCATTGGAATGCTATTGAAAGGATCATGAGATACCTTAAGAGAATTATGAACCTTGGATTACATTATAAGAAGTTTCTCGTTGTTCTAGAAAGATACAACGATGTTGATTGGAACACTTTATCAAAAGACTCCAAAGCAACTAGTGGCTATATATTTAGCATTGCTAGTGGAGATATTTCTTAGAAGTCTAAGAAACAGACAATACCGGCTCAATCTATGATGAAGTCTAAAATGATAGCACTAGCTACTGCTAGTGAAGAAGTAGTATGGTTAAGAAGTCTATTAGCTGAGATCCCTTTATAGGAAAGACCAATATCAGTTGTCCTTGATCCACTACAATAGTACCGCAACTATTACAGAGATTCAGAACTGTTATTACAATGGAAAGAAACAATAGATACATAGTATTGTTAGAGAATTTCTCTCTACAGAAACTATAAGAATGGATCATGTACATACTGATTAATTTTTTGATGATTCTTTGACAAAAGGATTAACAAGATAGAAGGTTTTCAAAACCTTAAAAGGAATAGGACTAATGCCCTTAGAATAAAGAGTCATTTGTGATGGTAACCCAACTTATAGATTGAAAATCCCAAGAAATAAGTTCAATGGGTAATAACAAGTCATGAAGTGATATGAGATGAATCATGCTATTATGAAGTCTCATTCTATATTGTTAGAAGCATGAAGTTCTGAAGCGACAGAGAAGGATGAGTTAATTATTAAAACTCTTAATGAGTTTTATACTCTATGTGGAGTGGAGTGCATAGCTACAAGAGTACTCTTGATAGACTCACATACATGAATGTGAAAGTATGGCCGCTTCTTATGTAAATTTTGGGCAAAATTTATTAGAGCATTCACTATACTGAGATACACATGCATAGTCGTAAAGCATGTGTGTGTAATGTTATTAAAGATAGAGTTTAAAACTACGAGTTACTATAGTATATTCTAAAACATCAACACTATGAAAAAGGTTGTCGATATACACATTTTGCTTATGCACAATATTATACTTTTAATTGATCGGTTGTTTGATGAAACTATTTTTATGTAAATTCAAGTGAGGGATTATTGGAAATGAATTTAAATAAAAAACTATTTTTATTATTTTTATGACTATTATTTCATAATTATGTGACCGTTACATATCTTTTTTCAACTATAAATAGAGGGCAATAGCCCTCATTTTAAGACACAACCCAACAACTCAAAAACAGTTTTATGGTTTTTCATAGCAAAATCAAATAAAAAAAAATTTAGAATTGTCTTATCATATTTCTGAGTAACATAAATATTTTAAAGGTGTAGTATTCTGGACTTCATCAGTGCGGTGAAGCTTCGAGATAGAAAAAAGATTATAGAATGTTTTATCCTGAGGACAACGAAGCTATGTTTGCTTGCACAAGTTTGGGTAGAGTCGCGAAATGTCTTAAAGAGAGCAACCTAGTACGCGACTCAACCCAAATAATATGTTTTAGTATATTGATAATGTTGTTCTTACATAGTTTTTCACACAATTATTCCAATAACTTATATCACTCTCAAATAAAAAAAAATAGTGTTTTTTTTATTATGAGTTTTTTAGATGTTAATTTGGATAACTTTACAAAAAAAAATTGATTTACTTCTAAGCACTCAATTGAATCAGTAAAATGATGATTAAAGTGGAGGAAAGAAAATAGTAATGCTATTGACAAATAAAGTTGCACACACTTTTTCACTTAGATTATTTATATCATAACATATGTTATAATTATTTATGTTTTGTTTGATAATAATTCTAAAAAAAGGTGATTTATTTTCTAGATAATAGACATTTAACACATTATAAGAGGTATAGGTGTTAATTTTATGTTTTTATATTATTCCTCAAAAAAGAATTGATACACAGAGTAATGATTAGTGTATTGTATCAAATATGTTAAATATTTTGTAGTAATTCATATTTCATGTGAATATGTATAATAATATAATTGAATAAATTTATATCAATATTTTAATGAATTTTAAAAAAATATTAATAAAATAATTTATATTTAAAATAATGTATAATTTGTTTACCTATTAAATTAGTTTAATAAAAAAATTATTTAATTTAATATTTATTTTATTATAAAGCTAAACAAATATAATAACGAGAATAGAGAAAGCAAACTAAATGAGTAAATCAAGCACATATTAGTTGTTTCATGAAGGTAACTTAGTACATATTTAATCTCATTTCAATATTTTTTTTTTGTTAGTGTTGAATTATATCTTTAAAGTAAATTTACTTAATAGGTATAATGTTTTAGTGACTCCTAACTTGTTATGAAACAAGTGCTAGGCGAGTTCAAGTCTGAGGACCCATCCTACAAGAATATCAAGATTTAACTTCAATATTATTAGGTACAATAGCCTCGTGGATCCTAAGTTACATTCCATGATAAGAAAATATTTAAGACGATGCTCTCTCTTGTCTATCCTCTGCTAAAGATAAAGACCTAGATCAAAAAGTCCTCGTCCACTTCCTTACAAAGCCTAGTATCAAAGCCCAACATATACAAATGTTTCCCATTGGATCAATTCCTACTTGGATGAGCCCGATTAAAAGCTTCCTCACGGACGAAACCTTGCTCACTAACAAGAAAGAGGCAAGGAAAAATGAGAATCAGATCTACTCATTTTCGTATAAAAAATGGCATTTTGTACTGTTGTGAGTATCATGGCCCATACCTTAGGTGCTTGAGATGAGATAAGGTCAACTATGTCCTTGTTAAGATTCATAGAGGGCTGTGCGGGAACCACTACTAAGCCACCCCACCACGAGTCACACGCTGATTCGTCCAATGATTTCCCATGCCATGTGTCGTATTCCTATCGATCAATGTTGTTAATTTTTTCTTTTTTCATCTCAAATCTTGATCTAAAGTTGATTTGGTGGTCCAAATTCCATCTAAGCCTAATTTGACCCCATAATTTTCCCAAAAATACTAATGAGTCAAAATTAACATGTTTTTATTAATTTTTATAGCCAAGAAGAGAAAAAATATAAAAAAATTCAAAAAAAAGATACAATTTTGGTAGAGATTTAGAAAGAATTTGATGCGTAATTCACGAGATTAATTGTATTTATTTTTATTTTTATTTCCTTATCAATTTTATGTCTAGCTATTTTATTAATCTAAGGGGTCTAATGAACCTAATTTTCTACATGTGATGATCTAATATGTTTTCCAATTATGATTTCAATTTAATTATATTATTTAATCTAGTTTTTGTGTTATTAATTGTTTGGACAACAATTGATCTATAGAGATAATTAAATAGATTTGAGAGAATTATTTAATTATTTATCTTGATTAAATAACATGCATAATTTTTAGGCAGAAATGTATGATTTTTATGTATGTGATCAATAATTGATAAACTTAATGAGTAGTATACAATTTAATTGACATAAAAATGTGAATAGATTAATTACTATATGTGTAGTTTACTTGAGAAATAAATACATGTTATGTTAGATTAAATTCATCATGTAAATGATTGGTAATTATATTAAGGGAATTTTAGTAATTCACATGTTTAGAAAGTTGAAAGATTAAGTATTCCAATATATTTTCTTATACATCTTCTTAGCCACCAATTTCGATTTAATTAATTATTACTATTTATTTTTAATTCTTTTATTTTGCTTTCTTAATACACAATAAACAAAAAAAAAATTGATCTTTGCTTTTTAGTTTTTAAAATTAGTTTCTAATAACATAATCTCTGTGGGAAAAATAATTTCTTATCATTATATTACTTGTTGTGATACATATACATAATTCATGTTGATCATGTCTAAGTCTTCATCACTAAAAGAGTTAGTTAGCAGTGAAGGAGCATCTGAACGACCCTTGTAGATAGAACCACGTTGTTGGGATGATCCAAAACCATCGCCTGACTTGATGCGTACCTGACTGCCTACATGTGAACCCGAGCCCCCCATACCATATCTAAACATTCCATGAGTGGTCAAACCATGACTAGGCATACCATGACTAGACACATTATAAGTGGTCGGATCATGGTTGGACACACCATAGCTAGACATACCAGGGTGGTCAAACCATGGCCAAACATTTCATGGATGGATGGACCATGGTCGATCGAACATTGGAACCCCACTCCTTCATTGGTCCATCACTTGGTAGCCATATCATGCAACTTATCCTAACGACATCCAAGTCCAATCCCATCCATCAATCATCCCATCCTTTATCACTACTTGAGTAAGAAAGGATGAGTGTAAGTACTGTGGGGTGTGAGGTATTTGGATAGTAAAAAAATAAAATCCTACATTTTCTACAAAGTGCTATGAAAATAAATAAACAAAAAAAGTTAGAAAAAAATAAGAACTTACCTTCATACCAAGCTCTTCCACTATTCTCTTTCTTTCTTTCTTTCTCTCTCTCTCTCTCAAAGTGATCCTTGAAAGGTAGAATGAAAAAGGTTCTCGTCCATTTCATCAAAGAACCCATCCAAGGATTACAGGTTCTTAAGTAACCCATGAGTTCATAAGCTCATATGTTTAGATCCATGTCCTCCCTTTAAAAATGGGAAAGTGAACCCATGGAGTGGTGGTTTTGACATCGACATAACTCTCTAATCTTAAGTCTAATTGAAAATCCATAAAAACCACCAACAAGCGCCACCAAACACATTTTAAGTACCTCATATAAACAAGAAGTTTTTCATATGGGTAAGTAATGACCATACAAGGGTGGACTCAGCACTACTAATGAGGTTCAGAAAGTCGTGAACCCAAGTGATGACAAAATGGAAAAAATAGATATTGTAGCCCATGTATCTAGACCTAGAAAGTCTAGGAGGCTTATGTTAGGTATAAAATAGTTCACGTCATTTGGCACAATATAAGATAACCCAGTCAACAAATAACTCTTAACCAACCTAGTGAGCACTAAGTTAGTAGATAAACATCAATATCATATAAATATCCAACAAGATAAGCGACTGATATTTAGTCTTTTAATTATTTTAAAAAGAGATAATTAAGGAGATAAAGCTCTGATATTAAGATAAGTCCATCATTATGGTTAAGGATCATCAACATGTATATTTTCTCCTATATATATTCATCATAGTTTACCATTAAACATAACTTCAAATACTTAAAATTTATATTTTATACCTAAGTATCTTTCTGCATTACAATGAGAGACAATAGTCTCCTCATTCTTCTCATTATCCATACTTACCTAAGCATTGGAAGGCCAAAGGCCACTACACCCAATAGTGGTCCAAGATCCTAACGATGTTTTTTTGTTCTCAGATCCACAGAAAAGATAGATGCATCCAATCATTAATGTTGACAAAAATCGGTATCAACACTTTGTAAATGTATACTTTAGAGGTTAAAAAGAAGAACGATACACCTATATTGTTAGCCACTATGGACATAATAATACTATGACAATCTTTAATTTTATTTATACTTTACACGAGTACAATATGATATTTGTTCTTGTATGATAGGATTATAAAAGTTAGTTTATTTAGTTATAGATCTAATTATTTAATTAGTGAAAGTATAACAAACTAAAACATCACATAACAATCAGAATACAATCATGTGTAAATAAAGTAATGCAGATTTATGAGATTTTTATATGAAAACAACCTATGTCACACCAATAAACTAAGAAAAAAACCATCGATCCACCAGATCATCTAACTATTCACTATGAAAAATAAGTATCTAATTACAATGCTAGAACTCAAACTACCCACCCAGGTAATGCCCCCAAGTAACTTACTTACAAGTTGTTGCTTTTATCATAGTCTCCATAAGAAAGACATTCATATATGGACCAACATTATGATAAACTCGAGTCCCACAAGTTAATCGAACTCGCACCATGATCAACTAAAAATTTAGCACATAAATACAAGTGCAAGTGTATGTCCTACAGATTCAATAATGAACAACCCTAACTAGTTGATTAAGATAATATATCAGATAAATCAAAAACAACTAGTAACTCTAGAAAAATCAATTAGAAACACAATAACACAATTATTATGTCTCAAAGCAGATTCAATAATAAACAATCCTAATTAAAATATTTAAACAATATATCAAATAAATCGAAAATAACTAGCAACTCTAGAATAATCAGTTATAGGCACTATAACACAATTATTATTGTAGGCTTGTTAATCCTTCAAAACAACCATGAATTTTTGATAAATTAACTTAATGAAAAGGTATACTTGAAAACTTTTAGCAAAACAAGAGAAAGAATAAAAGATGAAGAGAATAAGCACAATTAAGCTCTTGTGTAGCTAGTTTCAATTGTGTGCTTAAGTTTATATTTATAGAATATTTTGAAGCACTTTAGGTCAAAGTAAAATTACCATCTTGCCCATAAAATCAGTTAAATGAGTTTTAAGAAATAAGGAAAATATAATAAAAAGCCAATCTAATTCTTATTAGAAATAGGTTTTAAAATCAAAGTTGACACCGCTCGATTGATCAAATTTACTCTTGATCGATCCAGTGTATTAATTAATTAATTATTAAAAAATGGATCGATCTAGTCATTAATCTTGATCAATCTAGTGCTCAATCGATCGAATGATTAATATTCGATCTATATAGTCATATGAATAATTAATTCAACAAGTAATATAGTTCAATCGATCTAGTTACTACTCGTTTATGTGTCTAATATGCAATCTAACGTACATAGGAACAAAGATATAACTGAGATGTGATTATTGAGGCTCGATAATTTCTTTGACTTGAAAATATCTTTCTAAGACACACCTAGAAACTAAAACTATAATAATATGTTTTGTTCATGAATATTGTCAATACTCACATAAACCTTACAGATTGTGTGTACACTAAATACTTGATATAGACTAGCGTCAATTGCAAATATGTACATTTTTATTTTCTTTAGTATTCAATTATTCTTTGCTCCTTTATGTCTTTGAGATCTTTTACATGTGTGTTATCCTTCAATTGTTTTTGTTATAAATTTTTTAGTTTGTAAATTATGATTGATAAAAGTGTGAAGAAGACTTGGTTTTTAAAAGTTTTAAAATTTATATATTTTTCCCTTTATTAATTTCATATGTGGCTTCAAAACAATATTTGGTCCCACCAACCTCCCAAAAAAATATAGGTTCATTTTAATCTTTGACTAGGGTTCGGTTCGGTTCGATTCAGTTTATTTAATTTTTATAAATTTTGGATCTCCAATCGAATTGACAAGTCAATTTTAATATTTTTTAAGATTTATTTGGTCTTACCAACCTACCAAAAAAAATATAGGTTTAGTTTAATCTTTAACTAGGGTTGGTTGGTTAATTTTTTAAAAAAATGTTCACCCTTAATATATCCATTTTAATATGTATAAAGTGTGTTTTATTTGATTGAGTTTATGTAAAGTAACTTTCACCTTATTGAATTCAAATCATGAGTTCATTAGAAAAATTGTCTTATTTTTTTTGTAAATATTTTATTATATTTTTACCAATATACCAAGATAAAATATAAATATTATATAAGAAAAATAAAATATTTGTGCATTAAATATTCATAAATTCACTTCTCACTCTTACATAGCATTTGATAAAATTTGTCAATAAAATTCAATAATTATAATATATAATATGTGGTAATGAATTGAACTTGTTTTTGTTTACTTTAAATCAAATGTTTAAACTATGTCTAGTTTATTTAAAAATTTATTATTTCATTATATTCATTTTATAATTTATTCTAATATTTAAAATTTTTGATTTATTAAAAAAAATCTTTAATTTAAAAAATTTTAAAAAGTTATAAATTTCTATAAATTTTAATGAAATTTTTAATTAAAATTATATGTACTAAATTCTTCTATTATTATTCCTCTAAACTCAAATATTTATAAGTACTTTCATTTTTTATTATTTTTCTTCATAATATTGTCTATTATTTGATCAATTATTTTCAATACAAACACATAAAAATTCATGAAATTAAATTTATTATAATCAATTTTAATAAAATCTATCAAACATTTAAAAGTTTATAAAATGTATAAAATTTATCAAAACATTAGGTGTATACATCATAAATTTAATTTAAATTTGATGACACATTAATAAATTTGAAGATTAAAGATATAATTTATAATTTGCAAAATACAATCACTAAAAAGCTATAAGTTTATTTTTATTAAAATATAATAAAAGTACAATAGATCTTAAATGATTTTTTTTACCTTTTGACACTTTAAGTAAATACCCATACATATATCACTCATGCCTATAACATAAGTGTGAAACTATAGTAAAATATTTAAGAGATATAATTTTACTATTTTTATTTTTTCCTTTTAATCTATTATTCTTTTTATTTTTTAATTATAATATCCATTGAGTCTGTATTTAATGATAATAAATTTATTTAAAATATTAAAAAATTTAGAATTTGAGCTCCCATTATAATGAATTATGTTATATTAAAAAAATTATTATAAATTTAATAATTTTTCATCATTCTTAGAAAAAACAAATTTCAACATAATACATTCTTTCCTACGAACAGATTAAGAGAGAAATAAATATCTGATGAAGTAATTGTATTGAATAATTTGTGAAGTGACTACACCAGTTTATATAATACCAATGCATTTACAATATTGCTAACTAACTAACTAATTATGTAACTGATTCACTAACTAAATTAACAAATATACACTAATTATGTAACTGATTCACTAACTAAACTAACAAATATACATTATATATAATTCTAATTGCCTTTCAAATGGATAGGCATGATAGCACTATTAATTTGGACCTTAAACTTTGAAATTGTGCCATCTCAACAAGTTTAGTGAGCAAATTAGCCAACTAGTCATTGACATACACATATTGCACATCAAGAAGGCCTTTGATGATATGATTTCATACAACATGATGATCCAACTCAATATACTTTGTGTATGTATAAAGAACTAGATTTTGACAAAGATGCTTGGCATTGAGATTGTCATATAAAATAAGAGTAGTGGATGCCAAAGAGATGAGTAATTTAGAGCATAATGATTGCATCCAAAGCAACTAATTGTAAAAAAAACTAAGACATGATATTTAGATTCAGTTGAAGATTGATACACTACTTTTTGTTTCGAGCATTTCCAAGAAACTAAATTAATACTAAGAAACACATAATATGTACTTGTACTCTTGCTATCATCCATGCAACCAGCCCAAACAATATCACTAAAAGCTACTAGATTAAATAGATAGTCTTTAGAGAATTGAAGACCAAAGTTAAGAGTACCATTGATGTACTTTATAATACCATTGATAGCAAGCCAATGAGAATCAGTTGGGGATGCCATAAACTGCCATAATTTGTTAATAGCAAACCAAATTTCTGGACGAGTGAGAGTAAGGTATTACAAAGCTCCTACTACACTTCTATATTCAATGGCATTTTCAAACAAGTGTCTAAATACTTGCTAAGTTGCTAGCTTGAAATCATAGAAGTGACAACATGTTTGTTATCTTATAAATTATAATGTTGCACAAGATCTTTTACATATTTATGTTAGCTCAAATCTAAACCCTCATTATTCTGCTTAACTTTCACACCAATAAAGTAGTTAAGTCTTCCTAAATCTTTGAGTGAAAATGTAGCATTTAATTTGTTAATGAGTGAATGAATATGTGAGGACTTATTGCTTGTGATGATAATATCGTCAACATAGACAAGAACTAACAAGATCACAGATGAATTACATAAGATGAATTGGCTAGCATCAAATTGTGATAAAGTAAAACTATATTGTAGCAAAAAAATTTCTCAATTTATGAAACCAAGTACGTAGTGCTTGTTTCAAACCATATAATGTCTTACACAACTTACAAACCAAGCTATAACCTTTCTCAAATCATGGAGGCTATTGCATATAAACAATTTCATCCATATCACCATTAAGGAACACGTTGTTCACATCAAATTGATGAAGTTCCCAATTAAACATCAAGGTAAAGCATAACACAATACAAATTGTAGCTGGTTTTACCACAGGGCTAAAGGTGTCATAAAAATCAACTCCTTCTTGCAAATAACCTAATGCAACTAGCATGCTTTTGTATTTCTCCAAAAAAAAAAACTTAAATTGAGAAATTTAATGTGAAAGATCAAGTAAAGGAACTAACTTCTAAGTATTATTGTTAAGTAGAGTAATATACTCTTTTTATATTGAATCTTGTCATTCAGAAATTTTTATAGCTAGTTTTCAAGATTTAGGAACATGCATAATAACTAATGAGCATTGAACACTTTTGGTTTTTAAATGCCAGTCTTGGTTCGACTGAGCATATGGTGCTTGTTGACATGAATAAAAGGTGATTCACTAGGTATAACAACTAAAGACGTGATAGAAGTATTGGTAGAGATAAGTGTAATGATAAGTGGATAAGAGGTATCAACATTATCAAGTATAGGTAAGGGAACATGAGAATAACATAGTGATTGAGAGATGTGGGAGTGGAAAAATGTGGAGACAAAGAGAGTGAATGTGACAGTGAAAGATGAGAACAAGAATAGGAAAAGAAATTATAGAAGAAATAGAAAGTGAAGCAAAGGGAAAAACATGTTCATTGTAGATAACATGTCAATTAATATAGACTCTAAAGTGAGTTTATCTAAAAAAAAGGTAATTATGATGATAAGATGCATAACCAATGAAGACACACTCTATATATCATGCTTACACTTTGTGTTTGGTATAGGAACAAAGAAAGGGAAAGCATCGAGAACCAAAGGTTTTGAGAATAATGTAATTAGGTAATTTGTTAAACAAAACTTCATAAGGATATTGATGATTTAAAACTTTGGTAGGAAATCTATTCATGAGGTAGACAAAGACGCTCATGGCATAAGACCAATAAGAAAGTGGAATGCTAGATTGATGAATAAGAGTTAAGCCTTTTTTTATAATTCATCGATGCTTGATTTCTATCATCCCATTCTATTTGAAGGTGTATGGATAGGTAAAACGATGTGTAATACTATGCTTGAAAAGTAAAGATTTTAAGGTAATGAATTCACCACCACCATCAATTTGAATATTTTTGAAGATGTATTAAACTGAGTGACAATCATGGCTAAAAAATGCAAAGTTTGATCTTTAGTTCTAAGTGAAAAAATCCATATAAAAAAATAGTAATCATCAACGATTGATAAGAAATAATGATCATTATTGCAGGAAAGAATAGGTGAGGACCACAAATCTAAGAACAAAAGTTTAAAAGTAGAAACACTCTTAACATTTTGAGAAGAAAAGAGAAGTTTACAAATTTAGAAGTTTGACTATATGAGCAAAACAAATCTCTCTTATGAGTGGCTTTAATAGAGTCTTTATTAACAAGAGTTTATACAGAATAAAAGAGTGATGACCAATGCATAAATGCCATTGCTCAATAAAAGCAGTCAATGTTTGAGGTGTAGGAAATGTAGTTGTGGTGGAAACAACTCCAATTAACTTGTACAAGCCTCTCTCATTGATTCCTTGCATTAGGATCTCCTTTGTGGAAGAATCATTGACAAAGAAAACATCATGATGAAATTTTGCATACATATTGTTATCACTGCATAACTTGTGCACGGACAAGAGATTATGTGTGGCATGTGGAGTGTGAAAAATGTGATTGAGTGCAAGAAAATATTTATGATGAGTAGGTGAAAGATAATCATGACCAACACAATGAATAGATAAAAGATTACCATTGCCAAGATAAACCCCCTTACTATCATTGTAAATATCAATTTGAGAGACATTATTTGTATTAGAGGTTATATGATGACTGGCTCTTATGTCAATAAACCAAGAATTGTTGGGAGCAGAATTAGAGGAAGAAGAAACATTAACAGTGAAGGCTGGGTAACCATTGAAATTAGAGTAATTAGATTTGTAGGTTTTGTTTAAGATATCACGAAGGAGAAAACATCTAGCAACATGATGTCCAATTTTGTTATAAATCTGGAAAACATGCCTTTCTCTAAATGACTTCTTGGATTGAGAAAAGTTATTTGGGGGGGAATTAATGTTACTATTAAGGAGTCGGGTTTAATGGATGGAAAATTCATGCTCTTAAGATAACAATGTAAATTCCAAGAATCAAGTTTAGGTTGGTTTGATCAAGGTTATGCGTGTTTACAAAGCAATTAACCGAGGTAACATTATCATAAAATATATTATTTTTATCTACATCGGATTATTGCAAGATCATTCTCGTATAGCTAATTAATTTCATAAAAAGGTTATAACTAGCATTAGTATTGAGACCAGCAAGTGAATATTTTACTAAGTCCTTATATGAGATAGATTCACCCACAATAGCAAGGTGATTAGAAATTGTTCTTGTCTTTAAGATATATTAATGAACAAAAATTCCTTCTTTTCTCAAAGTTTGTAATTGAGTATGAAGATCGATGATTGATAACTGTATTTTATATAGTTATTTTCACCTATTTTATTAATTATAATTGCTATGTTCTTGATGTTTTTAGTTAATTTTCAATTAATAAATTAGTATTTACTGTTTTTTATATATTTTAAATAAAATTAAGAATTTGTATCGAAAACGTACTTAAATGCAAATTTGTACCCAAAAATATAATTTCAAATAAAAGAGTGATTAATTGCAATTTATAAAAGTTGAAAATATAATTTAAATTAAATTCGGGCTTAATTTCAATTATTAAAAGTTTAAAATTTAATTTAAATTTCCAAAAGGGCTTTATTGCAATTAAAAAAAGTTGAAAATGTAATTTGAAATATATTTGTGGGTCAAAATATAATTAACAAAAGTTTGAATTTTCTGCGCAGGAAAAGAATTGCACTCGCACAAATCACGAAAATCATCACCCACCGTCCGATCAAAGATTCAACGGATCAGATTTGGCGCGTGCAACCAGACGAGGCAAAATCGCGTGTACAGTCTTCGCGCGGCTCGGCGTGCCAGTGGGCCCCACGTGTCGCTCCGGCCGGCGTCTGAGTGGGACCCACATGTCGGATGCTCAGATTCCCCCGAGGCGATCGCTGACCGTTTGATCAGATCAACGGTCCAGATTGAAGCGTCCATCAGTATCGCGCGGCCGGCTCGTGTAGAAATCCTGTGTGACGCGGTCCACACAAGCGGCGTGCATCTTCAGTTTTACAGAATAATAATCTGCCACGTGTTCCTCGAATATTTCAGCTAATCAAAGTCGGACACGTGGTTATTTACAATGTGCGCAACCGCGCTGGATCACGCCCCGTTTTCAGCCGTTGCCTCAATTTTCGGCGCGCCAATCCTGTGTGCCGTTCCTACGTGCAGCCGGTCTGTGCACCCAATGATGTGCTGCCACGTGTCCCATGAATTGTGTCCGCGAATCAGAACGCGACACGTGGCATGCGGAAAAAGAAAAAAAATTCAAAAAATTTGCAGAGTATGTTTGTTACGCGTGCTAGCCCATATCATCTTGTCCCCCACTGATGATATAAAAAAAAAATAAATAAATAAATAAAATATAAAAAAAAAAATAAAAAAGTGATATATGTTTGGGGGATACGCGTACAGAGTGGATTTTATTATTTTTCTCTCTTTCTCTTAGTTCAGTTTCCATTTTTTTTCGCAGAGTGTTTTTTTTCTTTCTTCGTTTTCTCTCGAAATTTTTGGAGAAAACTAGTACATTTGTTGTATCTTCTTCTATTTAATTCAAGTTTTTCTTCCTTGTAACATTTTAATTTTTCTGTTTTTTCTTGTTTGTGTGTTACACAAACACGCAGAGTATTGATTTAACACTTTATGTTGTATTTTCTTAGGGAAATTACAGAGAAAGAAGACAACAAAGAAGAAGAAAAGGGATGAAATTTATTTTTCATTGAGGAATCGTTAAAGAGTTTTTTTTCTTATCTATTTTCTTTTAATTTTCTTTCTCTGCAATATTTTATTTGTGTTGTGTTGTAATTTTAAATTCTGCTATGAACTAATACATTTGTTCTAGGATTGCAGTGTAGCGTAATTTATGAAATTTGAATTAAATATTTTTGAATGATTTATGGGACTGTTTTAAGTTGTTTATTTTATACGTGTTTAAAGCTTTTAATTATCGGAAGATTAATTAAGCGATATGTGACATTTAAATAAACTTGAAAAAGGCATTTTTGTGTCTTGCTTTCGTGATGAAGTAACGTATATGCATAAGAGATAGAAATATACTTTTATTGTATGTGTAATCATAGAGAACTCGAGAACTTAATAAATCTGGTTGAATTTAATTCGCATAGGAATATAGTGAATCATTTTAACTAGATGTTTTACGTATGGAGCTCGGAAGAGATATATGGATAAATTAGGAGTTCTTGGTTAACAACTTAAAACACGATAACATAAATCAAGATAAAATATAATGATTCAAGTGGATTAATTTGGTGAAACTGCAATCCTAGAATTTTCTTGCAATCTGTTATAAAAGTTAGTTAGTCAAACTGTAACAATTATCGACTGTTTGGATAAAATTAGGTTGAAATAATTTTAATAATTAACGAATACTAGTAATAAATCTCTGTGGGAACGATCTTTACTTACAAATATTATTACTTGTGACCGTGTATACTTGCACGAGTTCGTGTGTTGAAAAACACGCAACAATGATTCTCAACTAAGCACTAGAGCAAGTGTATCTTCAAGATACTTCCACTGATCATAGGTAGTTCCTTTGTGTGAAATATAAGTGTTCATGTCATTGGAAAAGAAGCATAGATTCAACTCTTAACCATATTATTTAGTTTGTTATAAATTGTATACCAAGGATTAACAACATTGCAACAAAGATCAAGAAACTTGGGTAGAGAAATCATCATGCCATTAATGAATCCTTCGAGACCATAACCGATGATCAACCATTCCATTTGTTCGTGCCATATCAAGTAATTGTTGTGATTAAGTTTCATCGATAAACTTGTATTTATTGATGGAATAGATGTATAATTTTGTGCAAGCAAATCAACTTGATTTATAACAAGATTTGATGTATGAATAGTAGAACGTGAATGAGAATTCTAACCTAAATTTGGATGAAGTTTCATTGAAGAATTCACAATATTACGATAGAAAGTTTGTTTGCTAGTTATGGCAAAAGAACAATCACAAAAGAGAGAAAAAACAATTTTTAGAATGTTGAGCAATTTGGTTTTGATACCATACTAACAAACTGCGAGAAAAGAAAATACCTGAGGAAGTAATTGTATTGAATGATTTGTTAAGTGACTTACACCAGTTTACATAGCACTAATGCTCACAACAATGCGTATACAACATTGCTAACTAACTAACTCACCAAACAAACTAACAAATATACATGACATATAACTCTAATATCTCCCTCGTTGCTTCTCTCTCAAATTCATATCTGGATCCACTGCCTCACTTTTCGTAGTTCAACTACAAGCCCTACATATATATTGCTCTAGATTTTAGGTTTTTTCTTTGCAAAATTACAAAAGAAAAAAATAATTTTAAAATTTATAATAACAAAAATAATATTGAATAAATTTAAATGACTGTATTTCAATTTAAATGATTTTCAATTAGACGATGTTCAATATGAAATGATATATCGATTTTTTTAAATAATAAAAATATATGAAATGAACATAAGAAGTGATAATGTGATAGTTATATTATTTTTTCTTTTTTTATCGGTTTGTTACCTTATTAGTACTATGATTATATTTTTGGTACAACTTTTTATCCATAATTTTGAAGTGATACATTAGTGATATCTTATTTAAAAAATACACTAATTTGATACAACTTGTTGTTTAATTGAGATTTTTTAATAATATACATGAGATATTTAAAGGACATTTTTAGATATGGTGCATATATTGTTATATATGTAAAAAATCACTAATTAAACGAAAAATTATATCAAATTAATATATTTTTAAAATGAATGCTGTTAAAACACAACTCAAAAATATATATAATAAAACATATTAAAAATAGAATCATAATACTAACTAATACCTTTTTTATCTCTATTAATTTTTTCCCTTTATTTATTCCGTGAAATTTATATTTATGCAAGAACGGCGAGAGGTACTGAGGGTCTGTGAGGAAGACGACTCAGAAAAACGAAGCCAAGCCTCATTCTTCATAGAATAATCACAAAGAGACTAACAACTAAACTACTGGAGCTCGGGCTAAACGGGTAAATGCATCGAAGCTAAACCTAGTCCCGAGTACTTCGAGGATAAGCTCAACATGGTATTTTTGAATTTCCACTCCCGTATCTTGCATTTTATATTTTGTATTGTTGTACTAGAGTTTTCATATAAATTCTTATTCAATTTGTTTATTCAAATTCAGTTTTAATGGATGTTTATGGTAGCTTTTTTAATTTTAATTATTTGTTCAGTTGTTATGCTTTGAGAAAGTGTTATAAATAAGCATTTACGGAAGTGAAGATTAGGTCTAATTTTGGTTTCACAAATATAAAATAATGGGTAACAGTAAAATAATAAACAATGAGAAAAATAAATGACACATAATGATTTAAGTGATTCAACTTTTCAATGTGAAAAGTCTACTCTACTGACGACGGCACACTAAGAAAAATTCACTATTTTTCAAATGGGGTTACAAACACCAATAATCTAAAAGCTTCACAAAATATATCAAAATCCAAAATACATCCAAAAAATATCCCCCACTAATTTACTGGTAATATATAACAAGATAAATTAACAAACTTGTTATTAAATCAAATATTACCACAAACACCACCAACGGTAGCTTCTTCAATCTGTTTTCATCTTTTACAGCTTCTCAGATTTGATGGTGATGATGTAGAGAATTGAAGAAGCAAACTAAAAAAGAGGTGGCTTACTGCTCTCTGCTGCAATTCAGTTTTTCTTCTCTCTCTTTGGGGGCTTACATCTTATGCAGAGAACTAAGTTAATATATATATATATATATAATAAACAAAAGGGATGGGGGTTTTGTTTGGGCCTTAATGTTTTGAGCCATTATTTAACAAATATCCACCTTGGCTCAAAACAAAAAACAAATTCTTCAAACATGAAATTCCTCAGATTATCAAATAACCATAATCCAAAGCCCTGAAGGGTGATTATCTTTTGCAAACACCAATCAATGCTTGAACTTGTTAAATGGAACTGGTTTGGTTAACATATCAGCTGGATTCTCTGTAGTGACTATCTTATTAACAACAATAGTACCATGAGAGACAATGTCACGAACGAAGTGATATCTAACATCAATGTGTTTGGTTCTTTCATGATACATAGTATTCTTAGTCAAGTGTATTGCACTCTGACTATCATAAAATACAACAAAAGTATCCTGATGTAAACCCAAATCACAGACCAAACCTCTAAGCCAAATGACTTCTTTCACTACTTCTGTTGCTGCCATATATTCTACCTCTGTTGTAGACAAAGCAACTGTAGACTGTAAAGTAGCCTTCCAACTAATGGCACAATGAGAAAGAGTGAAGACATAACCTGTCAGAGATCTTCTTCTATCCAAATCACCAACATAATCGGAGTCCACATAACCAATCACACTGCAACCAGTATTAGAACTTCCATCATAAACCAAACCAAAATTAGATGTACCTCTCAAATACCGAAGTATCCATTTCACTGCTTGCCAATGACCCTTACCAGGATTATCCATATATCTGTTGACAACACTAACTGTGTATGAAATGTCTGGATGAGTACAAACCATAGCATACATCAAACTACCAACGACACTAGCATATGGAACCTGAGACATGTATCGCTCTTCTTCTTCTAACTGTGGTGACAAATCCAAAGAAAGCGTAAAATGTGCAGCTAACGACATACTCACAGGTTTAGACTCTTTCATACCAAAGCGTTCAAGAAATTTTTCAATATAACTTTTCTGAGTCAAATAAAGCTTGCCCTCTTGTCTATCCATGTAAATTTCCATGCCCAAATTTTTTTTCGCTACACCAAAATCTTTCATCTTGAACTCACCACTAAGTTGAGACTTGAATTTCTGAATCTCAAAATTATTCTTAGAAGCAATAAGCATGTTATCAACATAAAACAACAAATAAATGGATGAACCATCATTAAATATTTTATGATAAACACAACTATCATAATCACTCCTAGAGTAACCATGATCAATCATAAAAGAATCAAATCGCTTATACCACTGCCTAGGAGATTACTTCAGCCCATATAAAGACTTTTCAATAAAAAAACATGATCTTCCTTACCTAGAACAACAAACCCCTTTGGTTGATGCATATATATTTGTTCTTCAAGCTCACCATGTAAGAAGACTGTCTTGACATTAAGTTGTTCTAATTTCATGTCAAACAATGCAACCATAGCAAGCAACACACGAATAGAGCTATATTTCACAACATGTGAAAATACTTCATTGAAGTCAATACCCTTCTTTTGACAATAGCCCTTTGCAACAACACGTGCCTTGAACCTAACTACTTCAACCTCAGGTATACCTTCCTTTTTCTTGAAGACCCATTTGTTTCCAAAAATATTCTGGCCCTTAGGCGATTTCACCAATTCCCAAGTATGATTCTTATGAAGTGATTCAATCTCTTTATTCATAGCAACCAACCACTAAACAGACTCATCACAAGTGACAACTTCATGATAACTAGAAGGTTCATACACCTCAATAGACTCTACCACAGACAATGCAAAAGAAACTAAGTCTACATCTACGTACCTCTGAGGGCGTCGAATCTCTCTTATTCCTTTACCCTTAGTAATACTATATGGTTGCTCATGCTGCTCTTCTGTTACATCATGAGCAGAATCATCTATCTCATCCACAGATGGATGATCTGAAGTATCCTCTTGCACTTGACTAGGAGCCCCACTCTCAAGCTCCACCTACTCACTAACACTGTGGTCTTTATCTGCAATAATAGAATCCTTTTTCTTTTCCAACATGGAAAACTCATCAAACTTAACATCTCTACTAATAAAAAATTTAGATGACTTGGGTTCAACACACCATAATCTATAACCTTTCACCCCAGAAGGATACCCCAAAATATGCATTTTAATTCCCTAGGCTCAAGTTTACCATCATTAACATGAGCATAAGCAGGACAACCAAAAACTTTCAAATTAGAATAATTAGTAGGAGTACCAAAGAATACCTCAAACAGAATCTTCAACTCAATTGCAGTTGATGGAGACCGATTCACCAAATAACAGGCATGGTTACAAGCTTCAGCCCAAAAGGATTTATCTAAGTCAGCTTGAAAGAGCATACAACGAGCTCTTTCTAAGAGAGTCATATTCATACGTTTTGCTACTCCATTTTGTTATGGTGTATGACGCATAGTACGATGTCTCATTATGCCATTTATTTCACAGAATTCATTAAACTGACTGTCACAAAATTCCAAACCATTATCAGTTCTCAAATGCTTGATTTTCTTGCCTGTTTGATTCTCTATACAAGCCTTGAATTTTACAAATTTTGAGAACGCATCATTCTTATTCTTTAGAAAATACACCCAAACATGATGGGAGAAGTCATCAATAAAAGTCAACATATACCGGGCACCACCTTTAGACACAACACGAGAAGGACCCCAAAGATCTGAATGAATATAATCAATAGTACCTTTCATTTTATGGATAGTTGTACTGAACTTGACCCTATGATGCTTTCCATAGACACAGTGCTCACATAAATCAAGCTTTCCAGTTTTTTGACCACAAAGTAAATCTTGTTTGCTCAAAATAAACATCCCTGCTTCACTCATATGCCCAAGCCGTATATGCCATAAACGATTAGTGTCTGAATCTTGATCTAACGAGGATGAAACTGATACACTAGCAATAACAGTGCTACCTTGAAGCATATAGAGACCATGCAACAATTGCTCTTTAATAACAACAAGAGCACCCTTACTAACTTTTAAAACTCTACCTTTAGCTACATACTTGTAGCCTTGTGAATCAAGAGTACCCAAAGATATCAAGTTCTTTTTCAAATCTGGAACATGACGAACATCTTTCAAAGTCCTAACAATACCATCATGCATCTTAATTCAGACAGTACCAATACCAATAACCTTGTAGGACATATTATTTCCCATCAAGACAACACCCCCATCAATAGACTGATAAGAAGCAAACCAATCTCTACTTGGGCACATATGGTAAGTGCAACCCGAATCAAGAATCCAAACATCTCCAGGAGTACCAATAGATACTGATAGAACATTTTCACCATCAGAACCAGAACTATCTGCAATACCAGCAACATCATTAGTACCAGAAGACGTTGTGGTAGATTTTCCTTTACCTTTGAGTTTTGGACAATTTACTTCCCAGTGCCCTTCTTGACGATAATAGTTGCATTTATCTTTTCTTTTTCTAGATTTAGATCTAGACTTGCCTCTATTATTACTTGTGCCTTTTTCTTGATTTCTACCTCTGACAAATAAACCATTGTTATTATCATTGTTTCTAGTAGACACCTTTTTCTTCAACTCTCTAGAATTCAAAGCTACTTTGATATCTTCCAAAGAAATAGTGTCTCGCCCATATAGCATGGTATCAAAAAAATGTTCAAATGAATGAGGTAACGAACATAATAGAACTAAGGCTTGATCCTCATCATCAATCTTAACACTGCCATTTTTCAGATCACGAATAATTTTAGTAAATTCATCAAGGTGATCGCGTAAAGGTGTACCTTCTGACATTCTGAATGTATACAAATGCTGCTTCAAATATAACCGACTTGTCAAAGACTTGATCATATACAAATTCTCCAATTTAAGCCATAACCAAGCAGGAGATTCTTCATCACCAACCTCGCATAATACCTCATCAAACAAGGATAACTGAATTGAACTGAGAGCATTTTCCATTAATGCATCTTTTTCTTCATCGGCTAATTTTTCTGACAATTTATCCTTTCCTTCAAGTGTCTTAACGAGCCATTCTTTAACTAATACGGCCCGCATCTTCATACGCCAAAGACTAAAATCATTTCTATCATTGAATTTCTCAATTTCATATTTTGCCACCATGACAAAAAACCTAATATTAAATAAACAGAAGCACAACCCAAAAAATATGAAACCAATCAGATAATCAGAAGCTCAAAAATAAATCCAAAAGAGCAAACTTGATTAGTTCCAATAAATAGCAAAATAACCCAATGCTCTGATACCAATTTGTTATAAATAAGCATTTGCGGAAGCGAAGATCGGGTCCAATTTTGGTTACACAAGTATATAATAATGGGTAACAGTAAAATAATAAGCAATGAGAAAA
Source organism: Hippophae gyantsensis (assembly GCA_030763125.1). Classification (NCBI taxonomy): domain Eukaryota; kingdom Viridiplantae; phylum Streptophyta; class Magnoliopsida; order Rosales; family Elaeagnaceae; genus Hippophae; species Hippophae gyantsensis. The sequence continues at coordinate 34,824,611 of CM061031.1, read as the reverse complement.
ATAAATGACACACAATGATTTAAATGGTTCAACTTTTCAATGTGAAAAATCTACTCCATTAACGACGGCATACCGAGAAAAATCCACTATTTTTTAAACGGGGTTACAAACACCAATAATCTGAAAGCTTCACAAAATATACCAAAATTCAAAATACATCCAGAAAATATCTTCCACTAATTTACTGATAATATATAACAAGATAAATTAACAAACTTATTATTAAATCAAATATTAACACAAACACTACCAATGGCAGTTTCTTCATTCTGTTTTCATTTTTTACAGCTTCTCAGATTTGATGGTGATGATGAAGAGAATTGAAGAAGCAAACTGAAAAAGAAGCGGCTTACTGCTCTTGGTCTCTGTTGCAATTCAGTTTTTCTTCTCTCTCTCGAGGCTTACATCTTATGGAGAGAATTAAGTTAATATATATATATAATAAACAAAGTGGAGGGTTTTGTTTGCGCCTTAATGTTTTGGGCCATTATTTAACAGAAAGCATCGGAAAAACTGAAAATACGTGAATAGTTTTTGATCAATTTTATAAATAATGTCATGTCAGGCTGTTAAACTGCGGTTATAATTAAATTGTTATTGTTGTTTTTGTTTACAAAAAATTACAATTTGTGCTCTGCAGGAGGACTTGTGGAAAGTTGCATTTCCTATTGGAGCGAAGGTTTTTATATTAACCTTTTAATCTCTCATTTTCAGCTGTGTTTTCATTTTGTTGCTGTTGTTTATATGAAATTTTTATATGAAAGTGGGATCAATTAGTTTCGATATACCAGGTCAAGTGAGACTCTTCAAATCTAGAGGTAAGCATCAATACATACTGATTCTTTGTCGGTTTGCTAAATAGATAACTGACTTTTTCTCATCTTAGATGTATTAATGTTTTTCATAGTGATAACAATTTTACTTAGTGATTAAAGTTATTTTGCATGTTGTTAGAAAAAAATTGAGGAGGGTGGCAAGCTATACGAAAAGAAAGTATATGTCTTTGATTGTACTGAGGGTAATAGGTTTGCAAAATAACTACCGTCCCTTCTTGTCATATGCTAAGTTTTGATTATGTTCAAGTAAACAAGTGGCAAGTGATATACTGATTTGCACGTATTATGTGCAACTAGATTTTAAATTTAACTAAGTTGTGAGACACAAATGTTTTATCATACTATCTCTCTATCAATCTTAATCGATTTTGTTGCTCATCCTCCTTTTTTTATTGTTTCTGCAGCTTATTTGGTCAATTTCAAAGATGAAAAAAAGGTTATTTGCATGCCTATTGTTGTGATCGCAAGTCGCTTGTGATATTTTTGTTTGCATATAATGTTTAAAGACCTCCGATGTCTTTATTTATGCTAATCTAGGTTCTTAGGGTACTGTTAGTGGAATTTAGAAAGTTATAGGCTCTATTAATTTAGTGATTACAATATGCTGACTTAACTACATTGATATACATTGCTTATGTGTATATATGTAGTTATGTACACACTTATATGTATGCTTTTGAAATTGATGTTCTCCGACCTTTTGAGTTCTTATTTGACTTAACATTATAATATCTATTTCCAATTGTCTTTTGCATTTTTTTTCCTTGATTATTTATGTTTCTTATTCCTTGTTTTCTCAACCTCAAATCTTCTCTCATAAAAGCAACAAAGTTTTCTCTGTAATTGTTCTCTCTCTATCTTTTCTCCCTTAAAACGCTCTTATATATTAATTCTAAAGATTGATTCGTGATAGTAACCATTAACATTTCAGTAACATTATAGTAATATAAGGATCACCTTTCTCACCTTCTGATTAAGTTGGGGTCAAGTTAGTTCAGAGAGAGGACAAAATAATTCCTATGAAGCAGATGAAAATGGATGGGTTTGTTATATTCCATTGGAGAATAGGTAAGATTATGGCATTGTTGCAAGAGCTGTTTCTCTTTCGGTGTTCTTATATCTCTCTTGCCAATTTTTGACATTGCTGTGTTTTCTTAATTTCCCACAGAGACAGACAATGTGAAAGATTGAAATCTCAAATATACATCTGAGCTGCACTCAGAGAAGGTAGTCTTCCTTCCTCCGTGTGTTTTCTTACATTGCTTACTAGTAGTGATATATATTAGATAATTAATGTTGTTATATTTAAAAAGTAGTTATAGTATTTAAATATTCCATTATCTTGTATATCATTTTTCCTTGGATATGTTGTTATGCTTGTATATCAGTTCCTAGAATTCTGCCTTGCACATCATCAAGATCTCTATTGAGCCCCATAAAAAATTTGACCCGTTTCTTTTCAACAATTTGTTTGTACAAGATTTCGTCTACTGGACACTTCCATTCGTGAACCTCAAAGAGATTTAACTGCTGCCAATATTGAGTGAGAGAGTTAAAGTATTGGGTAACTGATGATTCTCCTTGACAAAGATCATGGAAGATGCTTTCGGTCTCAAATAGTTCAGACGTATTATCAGAATTGGAATAAGTTTTTTTGGCAACGTCCCATATTCTTTTGGTAGTATCGTAGAGAAGAAAGTTCTTTCTAATCTTGTTCGTCATGGAATTTATCAACCAAGACATCATCATATTGTTCTCAGATTTCCATGTTCTGTATTTCGGATCATCCTTGTTTGGGGCTGCTGCAACTCTATTGAGGTAATCATCTTTCATCTTTCCGCATATAAACATCATGACAGATTAGGACCACTGAAAGTAATTATGTCCATTTAATTTGTGATTGGTGATGGGTAAAATATTGTTCTCGGTAGAACCTCCATTAGAATCGGTCATGACTGGTTTTCCTGTGGACATTGATGCTCAAATTGTCGTGAAACTGATGTTATTTCAATTTGGGCCTATTAGTTATTGGAATGATTGGACAATTTGGTTATTTTTGGGCCTATTAGTTACTGAGCTGATTTGTAATAATGTTTATGGATTGTGGGATGGTGGCAACTGACTCAAAGATGAATGTTGGACGATTGGAGGACAACGGCAAAGTGGAGGACAACGGTGACTGAGTAAATAGGAAGCGCTGAAGTGGAAGACGACGACGACTAGGTGCTTGCAGAATGGGAAATAGACTCGCGATGGTTGGGTTGACGTTCGGATGTCGTGATTGTTCAAAAATAGAACTATCTACGAAGAATTGTGATCTTCGTGAGAGATGAACCAGGTGGTTCCTGGGTTGTGAATAGTGATGGAAGTCGTTCACGATTGTGATTGAAGTCGTGTGAGACTTGATGATTGAGGTCTCATGAAACTGATGGATGAGGTCGCACGAGATGATGGCCACATTAGTCGCGTGAGATGAGGTCAACGGAGATGACAGAGGTAGAATTGAAAGAGAATGGGTCGAGTCGCCCGATACCTCAAGAAAGGTCGCTATTCCCAAAGTGTTGGCTCTAGTAGCCCCGTTTACCTCTCTATAGTTCTTGAATATCTTGTTGCTGAGTTTTGGAGTTGGATGGGAATGTAGAATCTACTTCCAAAGAAGGCTGGTAAAGGCAAGGGCGAGATTGGATTTCAGAAATGCTCTGATACCATGAAGAAAATATTAAGAGAGATGGTGGAGAAAAACTGAAATATTATTTTTACTTCTCTGATTTCTTTCAAGTGTATGTACAACAATATACATAGGACTAGGAGTTAGACAAATATACCATTATTATAGCCTATATACATAACCACTTACATCCTGTACATAATCACTATTACAGCCTAATTAATATATTTGAAATTCTACATTGTGCAAATCCTGTTTTCCATTCTAGAATGAAGCATATTGCTCTTGATTCTCACTTTGTTTAGGACAAGATTTCTAATGGCTCCATATAGGTCTATCATGTATCTAAACATAATCAACTTACTAATGTTCTAATGATAACTTTATTAAAGTAGAATCATTAATACATTTTTTTGCTTGATATTTGTTTGTTTTATTCAATAAGTAGTACTTTTGGGATTAAAAATATTAAAATATTAACTTTCTAGTGAAAGGGGATGAAAAAATATTTTTTGGGAATTTTTATGGATATTTTATTGGAGGACCAATCAGAACAAGACACGAGAATGCCACAAAAGTAAAGGCAAGCCAATCGGAGTGTGTTGCGTGTACAACTGACCATTCGTTGCCACGTGGATGCTATGCAAGTAAAGGAGAGCCAATTGGAGCGCATTGCGAGTACTAGGTGACATTGGCCTTACCACATGTCACCACGACATTCACTTAGTGTTTTGTTGACCACGCGTCGTCACGTGATTAGTTCGTATGTTCCACCATGGTGCCACACAATTAGGATCAATGAATCGCAACATGCCACGTGTCGTTGACTCAGCACTAGTTGACTAGCACCAGTCCACCCCACCATGCGTCATGGGATGATTCGTCCTGTGTTTCTCTCTTGTCACATGTCTTGATCCCATTGGCCAATGTTATTTGATTTTTATTTTTTTTATCTTAGCTTTGATCCGAAGCTGATTTGACTATCTACATTCCATCTTACCCCTAATTGCACTAAAAACCCTACATGATTGAATTTTACAAAAAAATTATCAATTTTTAGTGTCAAAAAGTTCGAGAGAAGATACAATGTTGGTGGTGATTTAAGAGAAGATTGGTTTTACAATTCAAGAGATTGACTATATTTATTCTTCTTCTCCTTTTTTATTAATTTGTGTGTCTTTCTTGTTAAAAAATACGAGATATATGAACATAATCATGTCTAACTAATTTATTAATCTAAGGGTCTTATGAATCTAATTTTCTACAGGTGATGATCTAATATTTTTCTCTAATTATAATTATAATTTAATTATATTATTTAATTTGATTTTTATGTTATTAATTGTTTAGCGACAATTGATCTATAGAGACAACTAAATAGATTTGAGAGAATTATTTAATTATTTGTCTTGATTAAATAGCATGCATAGTTTCTAGGTAGAGATGTATGATTTTTATGTATGTGATTCATAATTGATGAACTTAATGATGCAATTTAATTGACATGAGTGTGTGATTAGGTTAATTGCTATATGATATATGATGTGTAGTTTACTTGAGAGAAGAATGCATGTTAGGTTAGATTCAATTGATCATGTAATTAATTGATAGTTATATTGAGGTTATTTTAATGATTCACATGCTTAGAAAATTGGGGGACTATGTATTCCTAGATATTTTCTTAGTTATTAATTTTGAGTTAATGAATTATTGTTATTTATTTTTAGCTCTTTTAATTTTATTTTCTTAAAACATATTACAATTTTAAAATTAGTTTATAATAACAATTTCGGTGGGAATAATATTTTTTTATTATTATATTACTTGTTTGTGATACATATATTTACGTATTTATTGTACATAATTTATATCGATCATCTAACCAAGTCATTGTTCAAAAATCATTTTTATGAACTCAAATCATTTTTATATTTAAAAAGTAGTTACAGTATTTAAATATTCCATAATCTTGTATACCGGGTTTCCTTATACTAGGATATGTTGTTATGTTTGTATTTAAAGCGACAACAATCAATAACATTTTGTGCTCTTGACAATCACAATTTTGTTCTCTCATTTGCCCGCTCTTTCAATATATTATGTTTTGAAATATTAATTCGGTTTTCGTTTATCCGGTTTGGGGTTTTATAATTACAGATGTGATGTCAATATATTTTCTGCTTTTAACGATAGTGTTTTCCTGTCATCAAAAATCTTTTATAAATAAGTCACTGGCGTTAGACATTCACTGTTGTGAAAATGTAGTATTTAGTTTAATTGGCTTAGTTTCTTGGGTTTTCATATCTTTGTATTGCTTATTTTCATTGGAAGTTGGTATAAGTGAAAGTATTTACAATTTCCAATAGAAACATTGGCAGTGCAGGATTTTACGTAACTGTTTTTTGGAAATGCTTTTTGTCTGAATTGTTTTGTTGATCTGAACATAAACTACTCACGTGCTTAAAATAAATTTTAATGTAGGACTGCTTTGAAACACTTGAAGATGGAACGTTTTAAAAAATATGAGTACTGCTTGCCTTGTGAGTTCCTTTTACCATGGGCGATCAGGTTATTTTTGTTGGGATTACATCTTTTATTTTATCATATATAGATATTGCATGACTTATTTTTCCTTCTTTATTTTTTTTACACCAGATTTCTACCACCTGTTCAAAGAAGACGAGTTTGAGCAAAGTACTGTAGTTGACATTATGTTTCCTTCGGAACCACCAGTAAGGATCCATCTGCAATGGAGAAGTTTTACAATTAAACATTGTAAGGGGCCTATCAGTGTAGTTAACCGAACTCCACCAAAGGGAAAAGGAAAGGAAAATAAAAAGGGAATGAAAAGAGTAAGAAAAATAACATTTAATAATATAACGTTATGGATTCAAAAAGTTATCTTGGATGGTATGTTAATATTTTCTTGAAGTATATTATGTGTCTTTTTTAATGCCCGATGATCTCTGTCTTTCGTATGTGTACTAGCTATACTTTTTAGCATAATCTACAGTGATCATGGACAGAGGGGACTTGGAGATCATAAACTCCAAATCGATAAAAGATGTGATACTTTTGGCTCGTAAAATAATAAAATTTATTTAAATTCACCCTCCTTTTGTTCTCTGCAGGTTGTCTGTGATTTTGATTGGGAGATGGATGAACTAGAGGTACACAATCAATTCGTACTGTTTCAGCCCTTTGTTTGTTTTGGGTTGTTTCAGCCCTTTCGGTTGTAAAATAATAGTGGTGATTGACCTGATCATTACGACTCAGTCATTTTATAAATAATTTTTAGTAGAGGGCTGTTCATATCAATACTGAACCTAATTAAGCTAGGATGGGATTTTCCTTTTTCCTCCTATATACTCCCTATTCCCTTAGATGAGTTAAAAAAATTTAGTTATTAATTAATCATAAATATAATGTATCATCGAGAAAAATATATAGCATTAGGAGAATCTGGCTATGCTTTTCAATAAGTAGGATTTCATTTAGTTAATACTAAGGATTTAGCCTTTTCTTGGTGTGTCATTATGGGATATTAATACTTAATTAAGAAATAAAATAAAGAATCTTTAATTCAATGAATAAAACAAAAAAATCTTTAATTCAATGAGTAATTGAAAGAGTAAAATCTCCTTATATATAGTTATATAATTGTAATGACAACACGAAAAAAATAATATAAACTAGAAAGCTCTTTTATGTAGAGTTATTTTTTGTTTTTCAACATGGTATCAAAGTAGTAAAATTAACTTGTTCTGCTTTATTATTATCTTAACATCTTCAATCTTCGAAATGACTGAAGACAAGCCGCTAGGATCAAAAGTTAAAAGTTCATCAGTGCTTTCCTTCATGAATATGCCTGAGGTGGATGTCAACCCAAATCAAAGATTAAGCTCAATCTTGTTGAATGAGTTTAATTACTTGCCTTGGTCAAGAACAATGTCTCTAGCTCTAGGTGGAGTGTCCAAGTTGGGGTTCATAAATGGAAGCATCGAAGTACCTGATGTTTCCTCACCAACCTATGAATCCTGGCTTAGTAAGGATCAGTTGGTTATGTCATGACTCCTAAATTCCATGAAATGTAAATTAGCTAAAATATTCAGTTACTCTGAATCCACATACCAATTATGAGAGACGGTCAAGGAAATGTATGGCAGTCAAAATAATATTGCACGAGTTTTCCAATTAAAGAAAGACATCCCAGATCTGCAACAAGATGACAAACCTTTTGTACAACTCTTAGGAAGCATGAAAAACATGTGGAATGAGTTGGAAATATATCATCCTCATACAACCGATGTAGTTCTGCTATGAAAGAGAGCGGAGGAGGATAAAATATTTCCACTTCTATCCAGTCTCGATTCAACATATGAAGATATACGATGCCACATACTTATGAATACTGAACTTCCTTCCTTCACCAGTGTATGTGCGACAATTTAACGTGAAGAAGTAAGGAGGAAAGTCATAAACAAGGGTACAATGGCTAGTGCACCTGAGGTAAGAGCTTATCTAACCAACGAGAGGAAGTACAAAGGGAAGCATCCAAACTTGAGGTGTCAACACTGCAACTATACAGGCTATGTTAAGGACATATGCTGGATTCTACATCCAGAATTAAAGCCTGATTTTATAAAGGACAAGGGTTTACAGAAAGTGAATCGTACTGCACACCGTGCAAATCATGCTTTCATCTCTACCTCTAATGGATCTGATCCATTCAAGAACTTCATAGCGAATCCAGCTGAACTTATGAATGATTTTATGTTGTATCTTCAAAGCAAGACAAGAAGAGCTAGAATTGACTGTGTGGATAGTATAGAAGAAGGAAACTCGACAGCATTATTAGGCAAGTTTGCGGGTTTCTTGGCAGATACAAAACTCATACCACAAGAGGATATGCAAGGTATCATAAAAGCCTTTAAAAATACTCTTAAAATAAATATGTTGCATGATTTTTGGGTTGTAGATTCAAGTGCCACAGATCATATGACCAACCATGTGTCAAAGTCTCATAGGTTTGAAAAATTAGCAAATTCTTCTCAAGTTTCAATTGCAAATGGTGAGAATGTAAAGGTTTTAGGAAAGAAAAAAATAAAATTAATGTTAGATGAAACCGAGTCGGCAATTTTATATGTATCTTCCTTTCCCTTCTAACTTCTGTTTGTAGGAAAAATCACAAATACCTTGAATTGCTTAGCTATTTTTTCTCCTCATAATGTCATTTTTCAGGATTATGCCACCAAAAAGACGATTGGTGAAGGGTTTTTACTTAGATGGTCTCTATTATATATCCAAGAGCAATCCCAGAGGGTTTCAAACCAAGTTTAACCCAATCCAAGATAATCAATTGTTGCATCAACATTTAGCTCACCCTTCTCCACCAATTTTGTCAACTTTATTTCCAAACTTAGAAAATGATACAATTGCATGTGAAACTTGCCACTTGTCTAAGGCCACTAGATTACCTTTTAATTCTTCCTTGTCTAGGGCTAGTAAGTGTTTTGAACTAGTTCATTCAGATGTATGGGGACCAACTAATGAATCTTTTGATGGTTATAAGTATTTTGTGATTTTTGTTGATAATTTCTCTCGAGTCATATGGTTGTATCTTTTAAAGTCTAAGAATGAAGTTATGAAAGTATTTAAGACTTTCATAACCATGTTAAAAATAACTTCTCTTCTAAAATTTAAATCTTTAGGTCTGACAATGACACAGAATACATGTCCCATATCATGAAACAATATTTGAGCATTCATGGCATTATGCATCAAACAAGTTGTGTTGGCACATCTCAATAAAATGGTGTAATTGAACGCAAAAACCAGGACTTACTTGAAAAAACTAGAGCATTAATGCTACAAATGAATGTACCAAAGAGATTATGGTCCCAAGGGGTTATGACAACTGCTTACATCATCAATAGATTACCCAACCGAATCTTGGATTTCAAGTCTCCCCTAGAGGTCATGAAAAGAAGGAAAATTAACTTTTCATACCTTATAGTCTTTGGCTACATCTATTTTGTACATATTCAATCTCATCATCGAGATAAATTGGATCCTAGAGTTGTTAAATGTATTTTTCTTGGTTATTCATCTACACAAAGGGATATAAGTGTTATGATCCCTAAATTAGGAGATTAATTATGTCTAAAGATGTTCGATTTTATGAAACTAACCATTTTTTCAACAAGTCACGTGAAATCACAAGTCAATGGGATAACATCTTGGATATGTTTCCATTACCAAGAATCGAACTTGAGGCTCCACAACAACAAGATCCCAGCCATGTCAACATTGATGCATCTCTCACTAAAAGTAACAATGAAGGGTCTTGTCTTAATGGTACACTGCATAAAGATGGTGACAATCAAGATGTTCCTCAATATATGGTACAAGATGTGAACGAGTGTGAGATAACTTCTCCTGCTCCACGACGTAATCCAATATGTGTTAAGAAATCTCCCATAAGACTTCAAGACTTTGTCACCTACAAACCCACACATCCCATCTCAAATTATGTGTCATATAAGAGAGTGACATCAGCCCATGCCACATTCCTCAACACTATATCGAGTTACAGTGAGCCTCAAAACTTTCATGAGGCCAACAACCAAGAGGTGTGGAAGGAAGCCATGCAAGAAGAACCTAAAGCCCTAGATCAACATAACACATGAAGCATCACCAAACTTCCAAAAGGAAAGAAAGTCATGGGTTGCAACTGGATCTATAAGCTCAAATTCAAGTCAGATGGATCAATTGAGAGGTATAAAGTAAGATTGGTGGCTCGAGGATTCACTCAAACATTCGAGGTGGATTACAAAGAAACATTTACACCTGTTGTAAAAATGAACATAGTAAGAGTGCTATTGTCTGTCGCTATAAACAAGGGGTGGTCCATGTACCAAATGGATGTAAAAAATGCATTCTTGCATGGTGATCTCAAAGAAGAAGTCTATATGAAATTTCCACCTGGGCATCTTCAAAGCAATGAATTGGATTTAGTGTGCAAATTGCACAAATCCATTTATGGTCTGAAACAGTCCCTACGAGCTTGGTGTGTCAAGCTAAGCTCCGTTCTCACTAGTGTTGGTTTCAAAAGCAGCAATATCGATTCCTCACTATTTGTTTGCATAGGAGCTATGAGAAAATTGGTTGTGTTGATTTATGTAGATGATCTGATAATTACAGGTGATAATGCTGACGAGATTTTCAACCTCAAACAGTCCCTCAGACAAATGTTTGCAATTAAAGACCTTGGGATATTGAAGTAATTTCTTGGTATAGAAATGGTAACCTCGCATAAGGGACTCTTTCTTAACCAAATGAAATATGTCCTAGATTTGCTCAAGAAAGCTAACATGAGCGATGCTAAACCAGCCATTATCCCTTTTGACAATAAGGTCAAATCTAGCTTGAAGAGCACGCCACTCACGGATATAAGTTATTACCAGCCACTGGTTGGTAAGTTGATCTACCTAACAATCACCAGACCTGACATCATATATTCTATAAGTATTGTGAGCCAATTCATGCACTCCCCGACACTTGAGCATTTGACCCTTGTTAAAAGGATCTTACGCTACTTAAAAGGATCAGTGGGTCGTGGTATCATCATGAAGAAGAATGACAACACACAAATCATGGGGTATTGTGATGCTGATTGGCAAGGAATGCAATCGATCGTAAGTCCATCATTGGCTACTGTAAATTTGATCACATGGAAGAGTAAGAAGAAAACTATCATCGCCAGATCAACTGCCGAAGCTGAGTATCGTGCAATGGATTCAACTGCGTGTGTTTTGATATGCCTTAAAGGGATTCTGTGTGATTTAGGTGTTCCTATAACTCTTCCTATGTCCTTATTTTGTGACAATCAGGCAGCCATGCATATAGCATCAAACCCAGTGTTTCATGAGAGGATGAAACACATTGAAGTTGATTGTCAGTACGTTTGTGAACAAGTTCAATCACAGGTGATTCAGACACATTATACAAGAAATTTTGACCAACTAGCTGACATCTTCACCAAGCCCTTGGCTTCTCATCAGTTTCAACGACTTCTGTCCAAGTTTGGATCCATAAACCTTCTGGATCCAGGTTGAGAGAGAGTATTGGATATTAGTCCTTAATTTAAGGAATAAACACAAATACCTTAATTCAAGGAATAAACACAAATACCTTAATTCAAGGAATAAACACAGGTACTTTAATTCAATGAATAAAACAAGGACCTTAATCAAAGAATCTTTAATTCAAGGAGTAAAACAAGAAATCTTTAATTCAAGTAGTAAATCAAGGAATACTTAATTTAAAGATTAATTGAAGGAGTAAAATCTTCTTATATATAGCTATACAATTATAATGAAAACATGAAGAAAATAATACAAACTAGAAAACTCTTTTATGTAAAGTTATTCTTTGTGTAAAGTTATTTTTTGTTTTTCAACGATCATATAGAGATTTCGGTTTAGCAAGGTTTGTTGGTCAATGTCTTTATTCATGTAATGATGATCTTTTCTAAATTATAGATAATCGTCTTTTTGGCTCAAGTTGATACCCTTCTACTTAAAGTGTTTTTAATCATTGAAATACTTGTCATGTTTTCCAGAATTATGAAAAGAAAAATTACAACCAACGACTAACAAGAACAATGAAGAAGCTCGGACTAACTCAATTTTGTCTACCAATGTTTAGGAGTTCACAGATAAAATGATTGAATAGGAGCAATTATCTCAAGATGGATGCCTTCAAGGTAATATTTAAGGGAATACCAGGTGGTTATCTTGACTTTTCCCATTTTTCTCTCCTCGTGACATCAATTTTGTTACATTCTAGTTGTATACTAGCGTCTTGTCATGGTATGTATATATGTTCTCACTCATTTGTGTTCAGATCATATCTTACGTGAAAAAAATATTATATCTAACTTTTTCTTGTAGAGTTATTCAATCAGTGTCCTTTTCCCCCATTTTTCACCCCTTAAAATAAAGAATAGAACATGGACATTCTCTTATGCAAATGTGTCGATCTTAACTGCTATTTTGTTTTCTTTTCTTCTTGTTCCAATATTCTGTAGTTGAATTGAAAGAGTACATTTCTTTATTTCTGTAAACCACAACTTTCACGTACTAAACTCCATTTTACAATTTATTTTCCTCATCCTAAGAGCATTTGTATCATAAACTTAGTTTTTTCTTGCTTTAATGAAGATGTTGAATCGCACTCTCTACTCTTTAACTGAGCTGTTATACTGGTGCTGCAAACTAAATAGAATAATGTTCGTAAAAGTTCCTGCAAAAAATTACTCAAGTTTGGAGTTAAAATTTGACTTGATTTTCAATTTTCAGGTACCTTTCATTAACCAATAATATGGGAAGGCGCACAAGTTACTGGGAATCTGTGATCAAGCGTCAAGGTTCCACTAACGTGAAACATGTTTGTTCATTTTGGATGGAAAGTTGAGATACTAGACGAATTTGTACAAGCCCCTGTTGCCTTAGCTCCATTTGATTGTAAACTTGTAGCATTAGGATTTTTAGAAGAAATCTTCTTTATGATACCGTACAAAATTTTGTACGAGGCTTTTCAATTTTCTACTGCTTGTGTAGCTTGAAGAGGAGTGAGAGTTTTTCCCGTGTCTCATTGTGCAGGTGAATTTTTTTTTTCTTTTCTTCTCTTTTAATCTGAGTGGGGTTAGTTTTGTATGGCCATTTTTCGGATTGAGAAAATACCGTGAAAAGTATATTTTAATTCTTCTAATTAATTATTATTTATAAATATTATTATTTAAATGAATTGAACTCAAATTAATTTGACAAAATATTACTATCAAAAATATAATACTAAAAGAAATTAAAGTAGAAAAATAAAAATATCATAATTTTAATCAAATTTAATATAAATTTTATATATATTCTCAGATATCGTTGAAGATTTTCAATATCTTTAAATTAAATAAACTTTAAAATTATAACTAATTAAACAAAATTAAACCAATTGATTATCTTAAAAAAATAGAAAAATATACAAATTTTTAGATGCTTTTAAAATAAAAAAATATGTTTTATTTATATCCCAAAATAAAACACTCAATATAATTTCTAATATATTTTTTAAATAGCTCTACAATAGAAAATAAATTATTTTATTATAGATACTTTAATCCATTTCTGTTACCAAATTTCGCCACGACATTGGGAAGACAAATAATGCATAAAGATCAGATGAAGATTAGCTAATGAAAGACAAGCTCGTTTGAAATAGAATGACTAATACTTCTAGCATAACAAAGGTGTGATCGATTCACTTTATTTTTTTTTAAATATGTATAAAAGTTTTGTATTTGATAATTATGTTAATTTAATTATATTTATATGATAATTAAAATTTTTATTGAATTAACTATGAGATGTAAATCACTAGTCTTACCCCTGATGTTTTTAACCGTAAAATTCGTACATAGGAGTCATACGATACAGGTAATGCACCCTCTACTGTGCACTTCTCACTATTTAAAAGTGAATGTAATTGATATATCAGGTGGCCATGCCGCATGTACATCCAAGACTTTCTCCCTTTAACCCTTTCCACGTATATCCTTCAAAGTACGTTAAGCATTTTAGTTCTTCAAAACAAAAATGTATAGATTGTATACATCTTTAAAAGCAAGACATTTTTATCAACACAAAATATTTTCCCAAAAAAAAAAAAAAATCGGTTATAACAAAATTCTAATAATATATTACATAAAAAGGGTGAAAATAATTATGATAGCTTCCATTTTTTTGAGATACTATTATAGGTGGGTAAAAACTTTAAACCCAAAACCCTTCTTCAACTAATAAACCCTCTGCCTTTATTTATATATATGATGTTGTAAACTTAGTTTATCATCAGAGCCTTTGTTTCACAAAATTGTAAAATCCTTAAAGGCTAAAACCCTAACTCCCGTCATTCCATCTTTAAACTCCATTGTCCACTTATAATCTCTCTTCCTTTGCATCAATCTGGCTGCCTAAGAGCTTTCGCCTTTTGCCAGGCTTGAGAGCTTAGGCTGCGTCATATCCTTCCTTCAATATCGGAGGCCTTATTTATATGCGAGACTTTGGATAACAGAAAGAGAGTTCATAAACAATAAATTTAAATTTATTTGTACGATAATATTTAATTGAATATTAAGTTTGGTAATTTATCTTTATGTATATTACTAGTAAATTAAAGAAATATATTTTCTATGTGTATTTAAATTATGGTATACTTTGTGTAACTTGAAAGTAGTATTTGTTAAAGTGTTACCTTAAGAGTTTGTTGAAGTATTAGTTACAGCTTAAAACAAACTCTCCCCTCTTGTAATCTGCTATATATATGGAAAGGTTCTACATCTCTCATAAGATTTTGAGAGTTGATTTTTCACAGAAATCTGGTTTGGTTTCACGTTTCCTTTCTTGGTATTAGAGCCCTAAATTTCCCTTCGATCAAAATCTTGTTCATTGAGAACGATTCGCTGAGAACGATCGCAGTTTAAAGATTTTGATCAAGAATCTTTCTTATCTGATCTCGTGATGTCTACCACAGCTACTGGATCGACTACTTCGTCTTCATTCTCGGATTCCATTGGAGCGACTCAATCTTCCTCCTTTGCTCCTGCTTCAGGTTTGCAGTTTTTCAATCATACGCTTCCTGTTAAGCTTGACAAATCAAATTATGTCATTTAGAGATCGCAGATAGATAACGTCATATATGCGAATGGATTTGAGAACTTCATCGAAGGTTTATCAGTTTGTCCAGAGAAAACTGTTCCTACTACTGGTGTTATCAATCCAGAGTTTGTAAATTGACATCGTCAGGATAGATTGATCCTAAGTTGGATCTACTCTACGTTTACTCCTGAGGTAATGCTCAGATTGTAGGTCATACCACGTCAAGCTCGGTCTGGAAAGCTCTTGAGAAGATCTTCTCATCTTCCTCACGAGTTTGTCTTATGCAACTACGACTACAGTTGCAAACAACTAAGAAAACTTCAATTTCAATGATTGAGTTTATTATGAAAATCAAAAGTCTTTGTGATAATCTTGCAGCAATAGGAGAGCCTGTAACAGATCAAGATCAAATTATGAATTTGTTAGCTAGTTTAGGATCTGACTATAATGTTGTAGTCACGTCAATCAGTACCAGAGACAATCAACTCACTCTTGAAGATGTTCATAGTCTTCTTCTCACCTTTGAGCATCGTTTGGAACAACAAAACTCTGTTGATGAAATTGGAATCATGTATGCTAATTTTTCTCAAAACAATAAATATACAGGTGGAAGGAGCTATAGCAAGAACAATCAGAAGCCGCCTACCTATGGCACTGGACAGGGAGCAAACTCGAATTATGCCTACAGAGGAAGGGGCCACAATCGTGGAGGCCAGGATGGAAAAGTCAACAAAAATCAAACAAAACCTCAATGTCAACTTTGTGGTAAATTTGGACACACTATTCAAAATTGTTATCACAGGTTTGACATAACTTTTCAGGTTCAATCCTCCACTGACAACAATTAAGCTCAGAGTTCTATGTCAGCAATGCTAGCCACTCCTAACACAGTTGCTGATAACTCATGGTACCTAGACTCTGGAGCAACCCATCACATGAATCAAAATACAGCTGGTCTCTCCAACATCACTCCTTACATTGGCTCCGAAAGGGTTACCATTAGTAATGGTAAGCAAATCCCCATCTCTCATGTTGGTACTACCTCTCTTCTTTCAGATTCTTCAGTTCTTTGCCTAAACAAAGTCTATCATGTTCCTTCAATCTCCAACAATCTCATTAGTGTGGCTAAACTTTGTGCTGATAATAATTCAATGATTGAATTTTATCCTAACCATTTTGTTGTGAAGGACCAATGTTCGAAGAAAGCTCTAGCTCAGGGCAGAAATGAGAATGGCTTGTATAAGCTTCCATTTATCAACTCACAAGACTCAAGGCATAATAACTCTTTTTCTTTGCACAATAAAAGTGTATCAGCTTTCAATCTCTCAATTGATAGCAGCAAAGTTTGGCATGATCGTCTTAGACATGCCTCATCTATTGTTGTACAAAAAGTTTTGAATAACTGTAATCTTTCTTGCTCAATGAATAAAGACCTGATTTTTTCCTCTTGTCAATATGCTAAGAGTCATCGATTGCCCTTTCCTATTTCTCATTCTCGGGCATCCTCTCCTTTAGATCTTATCCATACCGATATTTGGGGGCCAGCCCCTATATTGTCCACTTCTGGCTCCAGATATTTCATTCTTTTTGTTGATGATCATACTCGTTTCACATGGTTTTTCCTCTACAAACTAAGGATCAAGCTTTAAAAGTCTTTATTCAGTTTCAAACTATGGTTGAAAATCAATTTCACAGCAAAATAAAAACACTTCAGTCAGATAATGGAGGGGAATTCAAGGTGTTTGCTCGATATCTTCAGACCAAGGGTATTTCTCATCGGTTCTCATGCCCCTACACTTCTTCTCAAAATGGGAGAGTTGAAAGAAAGCATCGCCATGTAGTAGAAACAAGGTTAGCTCTCTTGGCTCGGGCTTCTTCACCTTTAAAATTTTGGTTATATGCATTTCAAACTGCTGTGCATTTAATCAAAAGAATGCCTACTAAAATTTTGGATTTCTCCTCTCCATACTCTATCCTCTTCAATAAAATTCCTGATTACAATTTGCTAAGAATTTTTGGCTGCTTATGCTTCCCATTTATACGTCCATTCAATAAACATAAGCTGCAATATAGGTCTATTGAATGTGTTTTTATGGGATATTCAACTGTTCATAAAAGATACTTGTGCTTAGACTACCAATCAGACAGAGTCTATATTACACGCCATGTAATCTTTGATGAAAATAAGTTCCCTTTTTGCCTTACCAACTACTCCAGTTGTTCCTGTTTCATCAGACTCTAATCTGTCATCTACTGATTTGCCACCTGCTCTTATTACTCCTCCTTTGAGACAACCCGTCCCTGCATCCAGCTCTACTCCACTCATTTCAGTTCTGCCACACTCTTTTGAGCACTCAACCGATGCCCTATCTGAACATGCCATCTCTCATGATCTTTCTACAAGGTCTCTTTCCTCCTCTTCTCATAAAAAATCTGAACATACTCTTCCTCAAGAGCCTATAGCAGCAACTAGGAGGATGGTGACCAGGTCTCAGAATGGAATAGTTAAAAAGAAACAATTATTTCTAGCCACAAGACAGAAGGAACCAACAACTATTCGGCAAGCAATGAAGGATCCAAACTGGGTATCTACGAGGCAAAATGAAATAGAGGCTTTACAAAGAAACAATACATGGGAGCTGGTTGATCCTCCTTCATCTGTCAATGTCATTGGGTGTAAATGGATTTTCAAGCTTAAATATAAGGTAGATGGGTCTTTGGAAAGGCATAAAGCACGATTGGTGGCAAATGGCTATAATCAAACTCAAGGGTTGGATTTCTTTGACACTTTCAGTCCTGTTGTGAAGCCAGCCACGGTAAAAATAATTCTCACTCTTGCTCTTACTTATGGTTGGAAAGTAAGACAATTGGATGTACAGAATGCATTCTTAAATGGAGAGCTTGAAGAGGATGTATACATGTCTTAGCCACCAGGGTTCTCTCATCAACAGTTTCCTCACAAGTTATGTAAACTTAGGAAAGCTTTATACGGCTTGAAACAGGCACCACGAGCCTGGTTTACCAAACTAAGCCATGCCTTTCAAGAATGGGGCTTCCTATGTTCTAGGTCAGATAGTTCCATGTTTGTGAAATTTGGTAGAACTGACACCCTTATTGTTTTGGTATATGTGGATGATATTCTTGTCACTGGTAGTTCTCATACACAGATTAAAGGCCTTATAAAACAGCTCAACTCTACTTTTGCCATGAGGGATCTTGGTCAGTTGTCTTATTTTCTTGGCATTGAGGTAATTTATGATGATCAATCGATTCATTTATCTCAAACCAAGTATATAGCTGACTTGCTTGAGAGAACAGAAATGCATGACTGTAAACCAGCCACAACTCCAGGTGCTACTGGCAAAGCTTTGTCTCAATATGATGGAGAGCCTTTTGAGGATCAAACCAAATATAGAAGCATAGTTGGAGCATTACAATATGTCACTTTGATTAGACCGGACATAGCTTTTACAATTAACAAAGCTTGTCAATTTATGCACAATCCCACAACTGCACATTGGCTTTCTGTTAAACGTATTCTGAGATATCAAAGAGGTACAATGCAGCAAGGCTTACGCCTCAATCCTTCTACTCATCTTCAAGTCCAAACTTATGCAGATGCTGACTATGCTTCCACTCCTGATGATCGATGAAGCTTCAGTAGATATTGTTTATTTCTTGGCGATAATTTGGTCTCTTGGTCAGCGAATAAACAGAAGGTTATCTCTAGAAGTAGTGTTGAATCTGAATACAGAGGCCTTGCCATAGCAGCAGTAGAGATTGTATGGACTTTATCTCTTTTACAAGAGCTATGCATTCCTCAACAAGAAGTGCATGTCCTCTGGTTTGACAATATTAGCTCCAGCTATATGGCAGCCAATCCTGTGTTTCATGCTCGGTCTAAACATATTGAAATTGACATTCACTTTGTTCGTGACTTAGTGCTTAAAAAGAAGCTGCAACTCTGCTATGTTCCAACAGAAGATCAGCTAGCTGATTTGCTCACCAAGCATTTGTCAAGGTCCATGTTCGATGCCTTGAAGTCAAGACTTTGCATCGTGCCTCGACCCTTCAGCTTGCGGGGGGATGAAAGCAGTATTTGTTAAAGTGTTATCTTTCTGTTAAGTGTTTGTTGAAGTATTAGTTACAGCTTAAAACAAACTCTCCCCTATTGTAATTTGCTATATATATGGAAAGGTTCTACATCTCTCATAAGATTTTGAGAGTTGATTTTTCACAGAAATCTGGTTCGGTTTCACATTTCCTTTCTTAACTCTACGAATATTGATATTTGTATATGCATTTGATTATTAGTATATTTTCTTCGGTGTATTGTCATCAATGGGATAGACTTTTTACATTAAAAAATTAAAACACTTAAATCATTGTGAGTCATTTATTTTTCTCATTGTTTATTATTTTATTGTTACCTATAATTATATATTTGTGCAATAAAATTGGACTTGAACTTCGCTTCTAACTTATACAAAGTGGTATCAAAGTGTTAGGTTATTATGTTATTTATTAGAATTGATCAAATTTGTTCTTTTGGATTTATTTTGAGCTTATGGTTATTTGATTAGTTTCATATTTTCTAGGTTGTGCTTCTGTTTATTTAATATTGAGTTTCTTGTCATTACGACAAAATACAAAATTAAGAAATTCAATACTAGGAATTATTTTAGTTTCTGACGAATGAAGATGCGAGCCATATTAGTTAAAGAATAGTTCATTAAGACACTTGAAGGTAAGGATAATTTTTCAAAAAAATTGACTGATGTAGAAAAAGATGCATTGATGAAAAATACTCTTAGTTCAATTTAATTATCCTTGTCTAATGAGATACTATGCGAGGTTGGTGATGAGAAATCTTCTGTTGGGTTATGGATTAGATTGGAGAGTGTGTATATGATCAAGTATTTGACAAGTTGGTTATATTTAAAGTAACATTTGTATACATTCAGAATATCAGAAGGTACACCGTTACACTATCACCTTGATGAATTTACTAAAATTATTTGTTATCTAAAAAATGGTGGTGTTAAAATTGATGATGAGGACCAGGATTTAGTTCTATTATGTTATTTACCTTATTCATTTGAACATTTTGTTGATACCATGTTATATGGACAAGATACTATTTCTTTGGAGGATGTCAAAACAGTTTTGAATTCCAAAGAGTTGAAGAAAAATATATCTACTAGCAACAATGATAATAACAATGTTTTATTTTTCAGAGGTAGAAATCAAGAAAAAGACTCAAGAAACAATAAAGGCAAGTCTATATCCAAATATAAAAAATGAAAAGATAAATACAATTATTGTCATCAAGAAGGGCATTGGAAAGTAAATTATTTGAAACTCAAAGGCAAAAGAAAATCTTTCACAATGTCGTCTGGTACTAATGATGTTGCTGGTGTTGCAAATAGTTCTGATTCCAATAGTGAAAATGTTCTATCAGTATGTACTGGTTCTCTTAGATATGTTTGGATTCTTGATTCGAGTTACACTTATCATATGTACCCCAATAGGGACTGATTTGTTTCTTATCAATCTATTGATAAGAGTGTTTTAGGATAGAACTGTTATTGACAATGTTTTAATTTCGTCCTCGTCATCAAGATTCAGATAATAAATGATTGATGTTTGTAATAAATGATCACCCTTTTGAACTTTAGACGAAAATTATATGATAATCTGAAAAATTTCATTAAAGAACTTGTTTCTATTTTAAGCCAAAGTGAAGATTTATTAAATGTGTTACAAAACTTCAGGCCGAAAACCCTTCAACTAATAAACCCTCTGCCTTTATTTATATATATGATGTTCTAATCTTAGTTCATCATCAGAGCCTCTGTTTCACAAAACCGTAAAATCCTTAAAGGCTAAAAATTTAATTCCCGTCCTTCCATCTTTAAACTCCATCGCCCACTTATAATCTCACTTCCTTTGTATCACTCACGCTGCCTAAGAGCTTCCGCCTTTTGTAAGACGAGAACTTTTGCTACGTCATATCTTTCCTCGTATATCTGAGTCATTATTCATAGACAAGAGTTTTAAGAGTGGACTAGAAGAGAAATCATATACAATAAATTTATTTATACCATAATATTTGATTAAATAGTAAGTTTATTAATTTATCTTTTTATATATTAACAACAAATCAGAAAGAAATTTTTTGCATATATTTTGTATAACTTTCTAAATATTAATGTTTGTATCTCCAATTGATTATTAGTAAAAACATTTCGATGTATCATCATCAATAAAATAGACACGAAGGTATTAACTTATAAGAAATATTGTTCATCAACTCGATATACAGTTATACACCATCAAAGAGATCATAGCTCTAGTTTAATTGGCCACTTAGCCACATGATGATTAAACTCAATTTACACTATATAAGTAAAAGAAAAGGGGGGAAAACCACATTAATATCTACATTAGCAATCTTGGATCTTTGAGCTTTTAGCAGCCATTTTCAAAGGAAAACATTAATCTCACGGTCTTTGCCTATACATACAACAATGACATTGCTCAACATATTATGAATTATGAAGATAAAATTACTCAGAATTACAGAACCTAACATAAAAGTTACACACAGCTTTACATGTGGTGGTAAGATACAAATTCATGATATGTATTTGAAAGAGCGGCCTCGGTTCAAAACATTATGCTTGAATCAGCATTGTGGAACATGGCTTCAAAAATCAGAAGTAGAATCAGTTAACAGCAACAATAAGTGATCTTTCCATTCACCGAATGTTGCAAAAGGCAGAAGACCACAAAACAATGGAGGAAAAAGCAGCAGACTAGCAAAAAACATGTATTGGCGGATCCAATAAGGAATTACTGCTTTTACTCTCACTGATTGAGACACAGTGACCGGTCCATATAGGAAGTAGAACAGAGTAGATGTGAAGACATTACTGAAGAAGTGTACAAGGCACAAAATCTCCCAGTACAGAAGCCAATGAGATCCACTCCCTCCCAATGTCTCTATGCAAAGCTTTCCAGCAATACCACAGACAAACCCTAGAAGCAGAAGTATGAAAGTAATTGGCATTGTCTGCTTTGCAGTTGCTGAACGCTGGACAAGCAAATAAGCAATTGCAACAATCATGAAGACCCCAAACAGCATCCTGCTCACAACTCGAACCTGACAACTGATAGTGTGAAATACTGAATTTAATGATGCCATTGGCTTTGGGATCCACCAAGAACTCGACTCCTGAGGCAAATGATGCATCAGAAAATTTCCATGAATGATTCTCAGCATAATGTAGAAAAGACGTTACTCAAGAAACATCATCAATCTATTATTATCTTCTTGCATCTTGGCTAAGAATTCAAGTTGCGTTTACTAATCCATAATAGGAGAATGAATATGAATTAGATGAGAGAGAAAAGAAAGTATCAAACTTATTCCATTTCTTTGTATTTACTATAAAAACAGATAAATCAGAATAATAATATTAATTAACTTAAATGTCCTTTTAAAATAATTATAACTAATATAAAATAAAATAAAATATTAAAATTATGGATAACTTGGTAATTGCATCTTGTGAATTTGGGAAAGATAATTAGTGTCAAGGAGGAATATAGAAACAATCAATAGGAATGACTCTTAAATTTGTGGGGCCTTTATTCCCTTTCCATCATGTTTCTTTTGAAGTAAACAAAGAATCATAATGATCTTATTTCCTTGTTAGTAAACACACCCTATAATAGACCTCATTCGAAGTTGGTAATGATTTCAAAGTAGTAGCACATAAGTGCCCGCAACCCTGCAAAACTGAACCTATGTACGAGAAAGGGGAAACCCTTGTAGTAGGCATAAAACACCATTATCCATCATGGGTACTCATGAATAAGAATTATTAATATTAGTCGAGAGAAATAAGAAGTAATATAGAACAGTTAAAGCCAGATAAAAGACATGGGGTACTTGCCTTTTCTGAAGGTGTACACGACGCAGTGGCTTCGCTAAGTCTTTCATATGAATAGACATAAGCACCATATAGAAGGAATGCTACCATGACAATCAGACCACCAACAAGGAAGTCTATGCACTTTCTATGAAGCTCAGCATGTCTTATGTCTTCTAGTTGGGTTTTGAATTTTTCAGCTTTGAAAGATGCCTTAGATATTCCCATAGCCAACTTTGATCTCTCAAGATGATTTGAATCCAAATGGAGACCCAATTTTGTCTCTTTCAACTGTAAATTTTTCATTGTAAGACCAATCTCCAATGTCTTAAGGTCATTATTACGGGCTTGCTCCATGACTGACCTCTCGATAGTGCTCATCATGGACTGGTTGTTAAAAGATCCAAATGGTGTTCGAGACACAGTAGCTACTTGGTTTGTTTGCCCAAGCAGGGAAAGCTCCAAATTTGTGAAATTTGTTATGTCAGTCTGTTTTGTCGTTTCACCATTATTTAACTGATTATGAGCCTCAATTCTGTGGAGAATTGCTTCGGAGTTACAATCTTCAATACCAGAAGAGCTAGTGCAGCTTCCTCTGATGGTATGATCTCCTCTCTCACTACCCATATCTGAAGTAGAACTTTCCACCTTTAGATAACTCGTTTCATTTTTTCCATTTCTAACAGATGAGTTCTTGATCAATTTAAGAGTCCTCAGTGTACTCCCAAATGATGTTTCAAAGTTTTTGACAAAACTATCAAATGCATCCCCAAAATCCTGTTGCCACATAAGTATTCAGAAAATAGCAATAAGATGACCAACTTAGAACCTCAGATTTGTTATCGCTCAAATAAACTACTAAAGAAAACTTGAATAACCACAATGGATGGATGGGTCTGCAGTTAAGCCTTGCTTACATTAGCTAAAGATTCTTTGACAGCTGAAGCACAGATCTGCAAGCAGAGCATAATGAATATATGTTAAGGCGCCTTCCATATTCAATTCCAACAAATTTATGAAGAAAGTACAGACAAGATATCAAACAAAGGTAGTGATTCATGTCTCTATAGGCATTGCCCCTTACGGTGGACAGTTCAATGACATGAACTTTATAGTCATCTTACTAAGAGTAGCTAAGAAAGAACCTATTATTTATGATGGTCTCATATTAGAAAGAAAATAAGTTTTAGTAAGAGAGAAGACGACAGCAGAGACCATTCATGCAAAACAAGGGTTATAATATTTATTTTTCGATTTCCAATAGAGCAAGAAAAATACCATTGCGAGATGATCAGCAGTTAACGTTTCACCATGGATGTCTTCTCTTTCCAGAATCTGTACTCAGAAACATCACGACAATAAAATAAATGAAAAATAATAGCAAGAATACAACTAAACAAGTGAAAATAAAACAGGAAGACATGTACATACATGAGCCATCTTCATAAATTAAAATGGTTCTAACTCAGTCTGCCTTGAACAAGTAATGCCCACTGATTGAATACCAGATACTCATCTTCAGCAAGTTCATTTATGTGACACACTAAATTAGCATTACTTCGCATTACTAAAACTAATTACATGCACACTACAATGACAATTAAGTCCTATAAGATCACCACTGGTGTTTCCAATTATAGTTAAAAACAATTTTAGAATTCAATGTTTGAACCATCTCAACATACTCTTGCTATATCTCATTGAAAAAAAATTTAAATTGGGATAACAAATTATTATTATTCCCAATCGGTTTAGCAGTTCTAGCTCAAAACAAAGAAAACTAATAAAAATTCCATCTCCGAACCAGAATTCCATCAAAAAGAGTTAAAAATTCATAACTTTTCCACTTTAAAACATGAATTTTTAACAACAAACAAATCTAACCATCAAAAATCCTATCTTTAAGTCGGAACAACACCGAAAACCAAACAACTCAGGGGGTGGAAAAGATAAGAAAAATCCAACCTGAGCAACAAAAGCTGCAATTGACATTCCAAGACGAAATGCAATCGAATCAGCAATAGGGTTCCGTCGGGTCGACCCGATTACGACGCGAGGGATCCGTCGCTTGCAAGCCACGCGGGTACCACGTTGGGAGGAACCAAGTAACGGATAGCAGGAAGAAGATGAAGAAGAAGAGTTTACAGATGCATCCTTAAAAATCCTCTTTTTGGCCTTCATCTTTTTTCTGTTGATGGGGTTTTCTGGGTTTTCTTGGGTGGGTCCTGAACATGAAAGAGGGTTTGAGACCGCCGGATATGGACGGTAAGAGGCAGAATCGACGGTGGAGGCTGTGCACACGTACTCGGCATTATTCATTTCGTCGTTGGGGTGGCAATAACTGGATTCTAGTGGTTGCGTAGATAGTGGATTAGAAGGTGGAGGAGGAGGCGCGTCCATGGAAGAAAGCAAGATGGGAAGACGCAATTTTGAAAATTGTTTTGTTGCCTAGTTTTTCCATTTCAGTTGGCAATATAAATTAATAATGGATTATTATAATATTTTCTTGTTTTTATTCTAATAATATATTTTTTTAAATTAATAAAATTTTAATCCAAAACTCCTAACTTTCCTAAGTATAAATATTAAAATTTTATTATTATATAAATTCAATAAAATAAAAATAAATTACATCACTAAATTTAAGAAAACTATTAGACATGCTTTCCTGTCTAGTTATACGTCCCGTGTATGGTGACACCTGATGTGTGTCATGTATATGTCTGATAGGTTTAATCGAAAATGGAATTTTGGTCATCCCTAAATGTCGCTGTGTACTGTTTACTCTCCTGAGTGGACGAGAAAGAAAAGATTTTTCTGAACAACCCCTCAAGTTCTAGACTTAAGAGTCAACTCTTTCGTATGAGCATTCGGTACATGTATTAGTCTATGCTCAATTTAGGTGAAATTTTTGAATTAAATTGTACGATTAGTTTTTCTTTAAAATAAAATTTTGTTATAATGGATTTGTGTTCATTCAATAAATATAAATCTAAAATAAATTTTTATTAAAGATAATAAATTTGATATATATATATATAATATTTTTAAAATTTATAATTATAAACTACTACATTTTATTATCTAATTATATTCTAAGTTAAAAGTATAATTATTTATATTTATTTAATGTTAAATTTTATCTAATTTAATTTTATTAAAAATTAATAAATATTATTTTTATTATTATAAAATTTAAAACTATATATATATTTTTTATTTTTCATAAATTAAAAGGAAACGTTTCCTTAATATTCATTAAAACGAACCATGTTTTAATGATGATCTGGCTAATAAAAATAGAGAATAATATATAGTTTGAGAAAAATATATATATTACCTTTTACAATGGAAGGTTAATTTAGTTTTTTATTTTTTTTAAATACAAAAAAATATTTAATAATTTTAAAATTATTTTATTAAAAAAATTATTAATTTTTTGTAATATTCACATTTCTTTTCTCTTGGTATAAAAAGTGGCTTGAAATCGTAGACTCGTAGCCACAATTTTTTTTTTGTTTTGCTTTTTGACCTTTATACCTTTATACCTTTTTGCATTTTTGCATTTTTGCATTTTTGCTTTTTTCTTTTTTCTTTTGCTTACTTTACCACTTCCCACATAGTTTTAAAACTTACTAACAATTTATATTATTAAGCTGATGATCGATAAATATTTTTATATTATAAATATAATAAATTATATATCTATTAATTTTTAATTATTTTATATTGATAACTCTTTATGCATCAATAGATTAATATGTTAAAAGATATATGACACAAGAATAATTAAAATTATACATATAATAACAATAATAAAAACAAATAAATAAAATCTAAAATTATTTGCATGTTTAAGTATTATTAGTCATGTCTATATCTCTTATTTGAATAATAAAACTTTCATTTATTTTAATGTTTATTAATTTATATATTTTTCATTTAGTAAAATATTTAATATTGAATTAATAAAAATAAAAATATTAATTTATATAGAATAAGAATGAGAATTAAATAAAAATAATTATCATGAAAAAGAATTAAATAGTAATTATTATGAAATTATAAATTAAAATAATAAATTAAAATCAAAAGATAAAAATTGAAAATTAAAATAAAAATTATTAAGTTATATTTGATATTGTATTACTTAACTTATACTTAACTTGTACTACACTGTATTATTTCACTTATACTATACTTGTTACAATCTTATAAATAAGATTTTTATGTACATTCTAAGGCACAACATTACAATATTAAATCATTCTTTTTTCTTGTCTCTCTATACACTTAACATGATATCAGAATCCCTCACATATCTCTAGAATTTCTATCAAAATTTCGTCTCTTTTTATCACAGTAAACCATTATCACCTATACTAATCCAATCAAAGCCAAAATACCACTATCGGAGTCGTCTCATCCAGAAAATTCTAGAACCACCAAAATCAACCAAAAATAACCCCTAACATGCCCTTATGCGCCACCCAAATAATATATTCCCAAAATCCACGTGCCAACCCACTCTCAGGCCCAACCTGTTCTAAATCTACTTCGCATTGCAACCCACGCCTGATCTGCGCTTTAATTGCATCCGGCCCGCGCTCCAACCGAACTCTGAACTAGTTCATCCAACCCAATTCATCCATCACAGTTCATCCAACCCAATTCATCCATGCCGATTCAATATACCTGGTTCAACAGATTTTTTTTTCTCTTCACAACTCCGGTTCAGCACCTTCCCAACTAGTTTTCCACTGGTTCGGACCGATTCCAAGCTTGTTTTTGACTCCTATTTTCATTTTTAAGGTTATTTTTTACCTATATAAACTCCTTTATACTGTTCCTTTAGATTTCCTCT
Source organism: Hippophae gyantsensis (assembly GCA_030763125.1). Classification (NCBI taxonomy): domain Eukaryota; kingdom Viridiplantae; phylum Streptophyta; class Magnoliopsida; order Rosales; family Elaeagnaceae; genus Hippophae; species Hippophae gyantsensis. Next base: position 34,796,592 of record CM061031.1, on the reverse strand, counting down.
ATTATTCCTTTAAAATGGACTGAAATGATGTCCCCAAACCAATCTCTACCACCCTTGATGATACTAACTACTTAGCTTGGGCATAAGTAATGAAAAGTTTCTTGAAAGGATGTAAGCTATGACATTTCATAACTGGTGATATCTTTATACCTATAAAGGAAACCATTGAAACCGACTCGTTATTTACTGACCGTCTTAAGAATAGGAGAGTAAACATAATTAAATTATTACCTAGTTTCGCAACACCATTCTACACTCCATCCATGGTGAATTTGGGCGTTTTGACACTACCAAGGAAGTCTGGGAATTTCTTGAGGCTCGCTTCACTACCATAGATTTGGCTAATCAATATCAACTTCTGACAGATCTTCATACCAAACGTCAAAGGTCTTATGAAACGATTAATCAATTTCTCTCTAAGATGTATGCTATTTGGAATTAACTCACTCTCTTTGAACTAATTTGGACAAACAAAATTGATGCTGAGATGTTTGCAACTTACCGTAATCACCAACGTCTTATTATTTTCTCATGGCTCTCCATGATAGGTTTAAACCTATTTGGGCTTCCTTACTTCATCGCAGTCCTTTTCCATCCTTAGATATTGTTGTGATTGAGCTTCACTCTAAAGAAACTCAGATGAGGGTTTTCAAAGTTCATCCTACAAATTCTATTCTTGTCACTCCCTCTTATTGCCCTAAATGAGGTTCTAAAAAGGGCTTCAAACAACAAGGCTACGTCTATTGCCACAACCCCAATCATGAGCTTCTCACATGTTCTTTTTGGGTATGTATATATTGTCACAAGAAGGGTCCAAGACACCTTCAAACAAATTTCTTTCAAAACCCCTCTCAAAATCCCTATCGAAATCCTTCTCAACATGCTTCAGGTAAAACTAGTAACTCATCTATCACTACTGCTGTTTTTGAGGATAATTATGACAAATTTACCTTCTCCACTCAAGAACTCGAAGTTCTTCTTAAACATGACCTCTCAAAATCTAGTAATCCTTTTCCTATTGCCTTATCTCTCACATCAGGTAAATCTTTATGGTATTTTGATTTTGCTTGCTGTAACCATATGACTCATGATACTCACATTTTCTCTCATACACAATCTTACATCTCCAAACCTTTAATTAAAACTGCTAATGGTTCACATATGCATGTTAATGCTATACGTCAATTTTCTACATCTTCTATATCACTTTCTGACACCCTTCATATTCCCAACCTTACTCTAAATCTTATCTCTGTTGGTCAATTATGTGAACTTGGTCTTACTATTACTTTTTCCTCTTTTGGTTGTCATATGTAGGATCCACAAACAGGACAGATCCTTGAGATCGACCATAAGGTTGGACGACTATTTAAACTTATCAACCTTCATGTACCTAATTCTCCTCTTCTTTCTGTTGTTGCTTTATGCTTTATTAAAAGTGATTCTACTTTTGTCTCCCCCTTTGACTTAATTCATTATGATATTTGGGATCCATCCCCATATTCTACTATGGGGAGATGTGTTTACTTTGTCATCTTTATTGATGATTATTAAAGATTTACATGGATTTTTCTCATGAAACATAGATCTGAATTACCCAAAATTTATTATGATTTTGCCCAAATGGTTAAAACCTAATTTTCTCAAACTATCAAAGTTCTTAGAGCTGATAATTCTATGGAATATAAAGACACAATTTTTTTAAATTTTCATCGACAAAATGACATTTTTTTTCAATGTTCTTGTTCTAGCACATCTCAACAAAATGGAAGAGCTGGGAAAAAACATAGACATATTCTTAATACTATTTGCATTCTCTTCATTTCTAGTTCTTGTCCTGAACGCTTTTAGGGTGAAGCAGCTCTTATGGTTGTTTATACCATCAATCGTGTTCTCATGCCTGTTATTCACAATCAATCCTCTTATGAGCGTCTCTATAATACTTCTCCATCTTATGAATTGCTCAAAGTGTTTGGTTATGCCTATTTTGTTCTTCTTTACCCTTATAAATGCAATAAATTAGAACCTCATGCTCATCTCTGTTGTTTCTTAGGGTATGGAATAGAACACAAAGGCTATAGTTGTTGGGACCCTCTATCTCAACGATCACACATCTCTCATCATGTATTTTTTTGGAAATATAAAATGTTTTCCTCTATTTCCCCATTTCATGTCTCATTTCCTACCTCACTCTCGTTTTTAATGACCCAATTATTGATCTATTTCCTCCTAACATTGCTCCATTACCCTCACCACCGTCTACTACCGCTTCTCTTGATGTGTATGATCCTACTACTGATCCTACCATTACAACATCCTCTGAAGACCAAGCACCTGCTTTTGTAGAGTCATCATTTCATCGTTCTACTCGTGTAAGTAATCTTCCATTTCATCTTCGTGATTACCAATGTTTCTCTACTATTTTGTCTCATCATGAACCTCAAAACTATTGAGAAGCTAGTTCTAACCCTCATTGGCAACATGCTATGACAGAAACATTATAGGAATTAACAAAAGCACATACATGGCATCTTGTTGATCTTCAATTTAATAAATCTTTGATTGGTTGTAAGTGGATTTTCGAAATCAAAACTCATTTAGATGGGCTTGTGGAACGGTATAAAGCTCGTATGGTTGATGAGTGCTCAAAAAATACTAAAATTACCATGATTTTATGCACATTAATTGATTAAAAAAATATATATTTATATGATTTTATCATATATTTATATTAATTTGTCTTTTCGGAATCACGGATATTTTTATTATTTTTCAAATATTTTTGCTTAAAAACGTAACTTAAAGACTCAAAAAGGAATACTCGAGCCAATACATCACAAATATATTCATAAAATAAATGAGGAAAAGTCAACAAATATGGAAAAATTGGACAAAATGGGTCAAAAATGTTAAAAAGGAGGAAATCGCGCCACCCTGCCCCCAGCCGCGCACAACAACTGCCCTAACCATGCCCAGCAACGCGCGCACCCCTGCTCCCGTCCACGCGTGCCTGTGCCCAGCCTGCTCCCATCTGCGCGCGCCTACACCCATCTACGTGCGCCGCTGCACCCATATGCCCCATCTGCGCGCGTTGCCACTCCCATATCTCTTTTTGAGAAGAACTAGTTATGTTTTTGTAATTTATTTGATTTTGATTCAATAAATGGAAGTGCAAATTCTGTTTGGAGGTTTTCCAACAATGGAAATAGCATCAAAGTACTGTAAGGATTTTATTTTCTTTACAGTTATTTTTTATGCTTTATTCTTACTTGTTATATTTAATTTGTCTGTGATTAATTTTATCTTTGCTGGCTATTTGTAAAAATGATATAATAATAACGTTGTTATGCTTACGAAATATTAAATAGGTAAAAATCTCTAAAATGAATTGATTTTATTTTTATTCAAGATTTTATATTAAGAATGTTAGAGAGAAATATATTATTTTTCATTACAAACTTAAATCTGAAAATTAGATTTTAAGGTTTAGTTATCTGGTCTAATTTAGAATAGTACTCTTTTATTTGTTGGTACAATCGCCCGGTAGTTAGAGTGAAGCTCTATTTCAAAAGTTTTTATAAGAATTATTATCTGAAAATGTATTGACAACATGTTTTCAATAGTGATTTTAAAACTTGAAAGTTAGTACTCGGATAACTAAATTCTTAGGTTTAATTTGGACACCTTGAATAAAGTTTAAACTGTCTAACCCCACCAAAGGTGGCATTTAAATGGTTCATTTTCAATCTCTTAGAAAAATGAATTAATTTAACTAACCAAATTAGTTATCAATCCCACACATAGGTGTTAATTGATTTGTTTAGTTAATAAAGAATATCTAACCCCACCAAAGGTGGTATTCATATAAAAAAGAGAGAATCAATAAATATCAATTTATATCTTTAATAACCTAAATAATATGAGCAAGCATAATTAACTTAGTTATTATATCGATAAATACTCCACTATTATAAAAGATAAAATTTGTATAAATATTTATTGAATCTGTATCTATGTTTATTTTTATGTTATTAGATTAAAAACACAAAACCCCAAAATATTGTGACAGCATGTTTAGGATTTAATTTCGTTTTTAAAAGTTTGAATAATAAATTAAAAACTATATACATTCCTTCCTTAAATCGACCTTGGGAGTATACTTATCATTTTTACGAAATAATTCGTGCACTTGTGAGAGTTTTATAAATACATAAAACATATTATGGGCAGGATCGGCGATAACGGTTCTACCCATCAAGTTTTTGGCACCGTTGCCGGGGAAGGAATAACGATTTTAAATTATTTATCAAAATATTAAAAAAAAATTATATTGTAAATAATTGTGATTTTTTTATTTAAAAAAAATAAAAAAATTTGTTGTTTGTGAATAGTTAAAAAAAACAAATAAAATTTAAAATTTTTTTTTATTAAAAAAAAACAAAAAAATAAATAAACTTATCGTTCATATCAATAGTAAAAAAAGAAATTAAAATTTTAAATTTCATAATAAATAAAAAAAATTAAAATTTTAAATTTCATAAAAAAATTATAGCGTGAATAATAAAATAATTTTGAAATTTGGAGTAAAAAAACTTAAATAAATTTTAAATAAAAAAATAATAATAAAATAAAAATAAATAAAAAATTTATTTTTATTATTTTCTTTTAAAATAAAAAAATAAAAATAAAATAAAAATAAAATAAAATAAATAAATAAATAAAATAAAATAATAAAAATAATAAAAATAATAAAAATAATAAAAAAATAAAAAATAAAAAATAAAAAATTTATTTTATTTAAAAAATAATTATTTTCTTCAAAAAAAATCAAAAAGTTTATTTTCAATTTTTTTATTTTTTTTATTTTTTTTCTTTTATCTTTTTCAATTAGTTTTTTATTTGAATTTTTAATTAATTTTTTTCAATTATTTTATTTTATTTTATTTTATTTTTTGCTTAATTTTTAAATTTTTTTTTCCTTTTTTTTATTTTTCTTTTACGTTTTTCAATTTATTTTATTTTATTTTGACTTAATTTTTAATTTAATATTTTTATCTTAATTTTCGTTTAAGTTAATTAACTTAAGTTTTTAGTAACTTAATTTACTAACTTATATTAATTTAATTTACTAACTTAATTAACTTAGATTTTCATTAACTTAATTAATCTACTTTTTTATTAACTTAATTAACTTAAATTTTAATTTAATTTAACTTAATTAACTTAATTTTAATAGCATGAAAAGTAAAAATCTAAGGGAGTTATGTCTAGAAGACTAGTTCCTGGAAGCCTTTGTGCCACTAGTTTTTCCTGAAAATGTTGCTCTGTCTAGGAGGATGGTTTTAAAGGAACCTTTGCCCCACCATTCTTTCCTGGGAGCATTCTTGGTTAATACTGATTATGTTATTTTAACTTAGATATTATACTTAATTTTTTTTTGAAACCACCTCCAAAATTTTAAAGTTTTAATTACAATCTAAGGAGTTAGTTGTTTTGTTTGATCTAGGTACAAGTGTGTTTTGATGCCTTTAATTATTTGATTTATACCTAGGTGTGGATGATCTAAAACTCACAAGCATGTACCTAGTTTTAAGTACAAAAAATTTTGAAAATCCATAGGACATGACTGAAAAAGTGTAGGTAGACAATCTTGTCTTACTTGTAGGTTTGATTGACTCAATAATGAGGGGACATTGAGTTTACTTAAAATGAAATCCCCAAGTTACGTCTTGCTAAGACGTTAAACTAAGCGCTGGATAGGAGGCAACCTATCATTTTAGGTAATTTTATTTATTTAATTTCTATTGTTTATTTTAGTTTAATTACATGTGAATAATTTAAAAATTGTTAAAACTAAAAATATTTGTTGAGATGTTAGAAGTTTACAACAATCTATCTGTGTGTACTTTAATGAACATGATGGATGAACATGATGGATGAACATGATGGATGAACCTGCATTTCTCCATCACTACTTGCAACATTCTCCTGAAATAGGTAATATTTTTTCTCTTTTCTCTTTATCTTTAATTTATAGTTGTTTCATTGAGGACAATGTAAGTTCTAGGTTGGGGGTGGTGAAAAGTTACCATCCGTAATTTAAAAAACAATTAAACAATTTTTAAAAAAATAATATTTTTTTTTCTTTTTTTATGTTCACATTTTCATTTTTATTGTGTTTGGTTTTATTTTCTTTGTGTGATTTAGTAATTTTTTGAATTAAAAAAAAATTCTCACAAAAAATTATCATTTCTTTAAATCAAATTTAAGTAAATAGTTAAGTCTTTTGTACTGTTAGATTAATTTTTGAAAACATATCATGAAATATTTTGTAATTGTTTTTGATAATTAGTTAGTTTTTATCATAACTAGTATTTCTTGATAAGATGTAGAAATTATATTAAACCCAAAATTAGTGTTTATGAATTTGTTTTAGTGGCGACTACTTTTGTGAGATATAATTTGAGCATAATTTCCCTTATTCAGAGTGAAATATATATTTTTTTTACTCCAAACACATTTCTTATTTCTTCAAATTTTTAGATGATTTCTATAGGTATTAGCATTAAATGTATGAATTTTTTCTCATCTTAATAGAGTGTCGTATATATATATATATATTTATTTTTGCTTAGATTAAATGATTTGAGTAGAAATTGATAGTATATGCTTTTATCTCATTCATGCATGACTGCTACAAAAAAAGAGATATATCTCGGGTTACCTAAACCAAATCAAACAGAAAAGCCACAACATTAACCACTCACCAAAATCCTAAAAAAAAATGTATAATCTGTACATGGGTTGACTCTCTAAAAAATGATATATATTGAAAAATATCTTCAGAAAAATATAAAGAGATAAAGAATATATAGTATAATCTACATACTATGACCCACATTGCCTACAAAGTTGTGAGTAAAGGCTAATTACAAAAGAAAGATATAGGAAGTAATTCCCTAAAAATTCATTGCACTTTCTTCATTTGTAAAAGGCATATATCTTGAAATTTTTTCTTAATGAGTTTGATTTATGCATGAAAATAATTTTTATATATGATATCTTTATAATTTATACATTTGATTCCTTCCATGAGATCAATGTCAAAATAACACTTTGAGCCTTTATTCTTTATACATATGCGAACATATTAGTTCATTTCTATACATCAACTCTTTCGCATATAAATTAGTATGAGTGTTTGAACCCATAGGATTCAGTGTTTTGAGAGTATTGACTTGTGAGGAATAGAGTCGAAGCGAATTCGGATTCATGACACTGAAATCGGGGGAAATTAAATTGATACATTTTTTATATGAAATATGAAAATAATTTTTGACTAATTATTATAATAACTCATGATTGTTTAAAGAGATTAAAATAACTTATGCTTGAGACTTTAATTATGATCTTAAAGGAGATTAAAAAGTATGAGACATTTTTGTATTATGTTTCATGTTGTTTTCTTTTATTTTATTCTTAAAAGTTAATTTTTGATTTTGTTGTAATTTTAGTTTTTAAGTTGTTTTTTTATTATTTCTTTTAATTTTTACATTTAGTTCAATGTTTGTGGGTATCATTACTGAAAACCCTCACGAGACTCAAACTCGTCCACTAGGGCAACCAAGGGGTTTAAAGGCTTGTCACATAATCTAAATGCAACCGTGTCAATCCATGGAAGTGATTTAGGATAGTTTAATTTTTAGTTTTTATCGCTTCTCTTGCTAAGGGACTAGCAAGAAGCTGGTTGGGGGTTGTGATGAGTGCTCAAAAAGCACTAAAATTACCATGATTTTATGTACATTAATTGATTAAAAATATATATATTTACATGATTTTATCATATATTTATATAAATTTGTCTTTTCGGAATCACGGGTATTTTTATTGTTTTCATGTATTTTCGCTTAAAAACGTAACTTAAAGACTCAAAAAGGAATACTCGAGGCAATACATCACAAATATATTCATAAAATAAATGAAAAAAAAGTCAACAAATATGGAAAAATTGGACAAAATGGGTCAAAAAGGTCAAAAAGGAGGAAATCGTGTCACCCACTGCGTGCAGCAGCTACCCTAGAGATGCCCAGCAACGCGCGCGCTAGCTCTCCCTTCCGCGCGTGCCCCTGCTCCCGTCCAAGCGTGCACTTGCGCCCAGCCTGCTCCCATCTACGTGCGCTTGTGCCCAGCTTGCTCCCATCTACGCCGCCTACACCCAGCCTGTTCCCATCTGCGTGCACCTCCGCCGAGCCTACTCCCATCTGCGCGTGCCGCTGCACCCATCTACCCTATCTGCACGCGCCGCTGCACCCATCTGCACATGCCGTTGCACCCATCTGCCCCATCTGCGCGCGCCGCTGTACCCATCTGCCCTATCTACGCGCGCTGCCACGCCCACATCAGCATGACGTCATCAGTATGATGTCATCATTCACTACTTTGCGTTTTCCTAATTATTAATCATTTTTCACCCATTTTTTATTCCTCTTCTCACCTACATATACCCCCATTCTCTTCAATTCAAATCACACCTAAAAACGCATCTTCTCTTCTCTTTCTTTCTCTCATTTCTTTGTTTTTTTAGTTTTTCTTAGTTTTAGAGTTTTTCTCTTTTTGAGAAGAACTAGTTATGTTTTTTGTAATTTATTTGCTTTTGATTCAATAAATGGAAGTATAAATTCCGTTTGGAGGTTTTCCAGCAACGGGAATAGCATCAAAGTACTGTAAGGATTTTATTTTCTTTATAGTTATTTTTTATGCTTTATCCTTACATGTTATATTTAATTTGTTTGTGATTAAATTTAACTTTGCTAGCTGTTGTAAACATGATATAATAATAATGTTGTTATGCTTGCGAAATATTAAATAGGTAAAAATCTCTAAAATGAATTGATTTTATTTTTATTCAAGATTTTATATTAAGAATGTTAGAGAGAAATATATTATTTTTCATTACAAACTTAAATCTGAAAATTAGATTTTAAGATTTAGTTATTTGGTCTAATTTAGAGTAATGTTCTTTTATTTGTGGGTACAATCGCCCGGTAGTTAGAATGAAGCTCTATTTCAAATTTTTTTATAAGAATTATTTTCTGAAAATGTATTGACAACATATTTTCAGTAGTGGTTTTGAAAATTGAAAGTTAGTACTCGGATAACTAAATTCTTAGGTTTAATTTGGACACCTTGAATAAAGTTTAAACTGTCTAACCCCACCAAAGGTGGCATTTAAATGGTTCATTTTTAATCTCTTAGAAAAAGGAATTAATTTAATTAACCAAATTAGTTATCAATCCCACACATAGGTGTTAATTGATTTGTTTAGTTAACAAAGAATATATCTAACCCCACCAAAGGTGGTATTCATATAAAAAAGAGAGAATCAATAAATATCAATTCATATCTTTAATAACCTAAATAATATGAGGAAGCATAATTAACCTAGTTATTATATCCATAAATACTCTACTATTATAAATGATAAAATTTGCATAAATATTTATTGAATCTTTATCTATGTTTATTTTTATGTCATTAGATTAGAAACACAAAAAACCCAAAATATCGTGACAGGATGTTTAGAATTTAATTTCGTTTTTTAAAAGTTTGAATAATAAATTAAAAAACACATACATTCCTTCCTTAGATCGACCTTGGGAGTATACGTATCATTTTCTACGAAATGATTCATACACTTGCGAGAGTTTTATAAATATAAAACTAAATTATCGGCAGGATTAACGATGTTAGTTCTGCCCATCAATGGTTGCATAGGGTTTTACACAAGAATATGGCATCGACTATGAAGAAACATTTGCACATATAGCTCGCCTCACCTCTATTCGCAATATCATTGTTGTTGCTGCTGCCCAAAATTGGAACACGTTTCAAATGGATGTCAAAAATGTTTTTCTCAATGATGACATAACTGAGGAAGTTTATATGAAACCTCCTTATGGATACACTCATTCACCTCATCAAGTATGTAGACTTCGTCGTGCTCTCTATGGCTTCAAACAAGCTCCTTGAGCTTGGTTTTCCAAGTTTAACTCTACACTTATTGACTTTGGCTTCACTTTCTATTTTTATGACTCCGACCTTTTATTCAGAAGACCCCTATTGGTGTTACACTTTTACTCCTTTATGTAGATGATCTGATCATAACAAGGAATGACTATTGGAATTATTGATCTCAAGTAGTTTCTAAGCTATCAATTTGAAATGAAAGACCTTGGTCGTCTCCACTACTTCTTGGGCCTGGAAATCTCATCTGATTCTCAAGGATACTATCTCTCTCAAGCAAAGTACTCTTTCGATATTCTTAATCGGGCTGGCCTTACTGATTACAAGACTGTATCAACACCTCTAGAAACCAATGTCAAACTTACTCCATTAGATGGTATTATTCTCTCAGATGCCACATTATACAGAAAACTAGTTGGTAGTCTTATTTATCTTACAGTCACTCATCCTAAAATTGCCTATTTTGTTCATATGGTTAGTCAATTCATGTCTGCTCCACGGTCTACCCATTATACTGTGATTCTTCGCATTCACCGCTACATCAAAGGCATCATGTTTCACGGTCTTCACTTCTCCAACAAGTCTAATATTCTTCTTTCTACCTACTTTGATTCTGACTGGGTATATGACCCTACTGATCGCCACTCTACCATTGGATACTATTTATTTCTTAGAAACTCTCTCATATCTTGGCGAAGCAAGAAACAATCTCTCACTTCTCAATCCAGCACTGAAGTTGAATATCACGCTCTTGCTGACACCACTCAAGAACTTCTTTGGCTTTGTTGGCTACTTGCTGATATGGGTATTCTCCAATCAACAATAACTATCATATATTGTGACAATCAGATTTTGTTTGTCAACATGTTCTTCAAGACACTGTTCGTCTCAAATCAATATCCTCCACATATCAAATAACTAATATCTTCACCAAATCTCATCCTCTAGGCAGATTTCAAGACTTAGTTTCCAAACTTATGTTGATTGTTTCTCTTCCTTCTTGAGGGAGAGATGTTCAATTATATTTGATATTGTATTACTTCACTAATACTACACTGTACTATTTCACTTATACTACACTTATATTATTTCACTTATACTACACTTATACTATTTTACTTGTAGTATAATTGTTACAATCCTGTAAATAGTGTTCTCTATGTAGATTCTAAGACACAACATTATAACATTATAACATTAAATTATTCTTTATTTTTATCTCTTCGTACTCTTAACAAAAATATAAGTAATAATTTAGTAATAAACTATTTTTTTATATATGTAATATTTATTATAGGTTAAATCCAAAATAAATTTTATTTTCTTTATAAATATGAGAAATTTCACATATATGTAACATTTATATGGTTATAAACATCTGTCTTGCGGTTTCTCAAATCTAAGAGTGCAACTTCCATTATATAGACAAATAATCTAAGAGTGCAACTTCCATTATAGCATTTTATGTTATCTAGGCACGAGGACGAGACCAAGAAGACGAAATATCCACCATAGGAGAAGGATAATCAGAATACATAAAAGTAATTTTCATATTTGAAGGGATGAGTTTGCTAAATTATGAAAATCAAATTTATATATGACTTAGCATTGAGTCCAAGTGATGTGATATCTCCTCATAAATAATATCATTTATGGATCTCTAAATTTGATCAAATGTAAGAGTAACCAGAGAGAACAAGAACAGTTAATAACTTGTGAGATAAGGTCATGTGTTGAAAATAAAGTAACATTTGTGAAAGTAGATAGTTTGTTTTATTTTCTCCATTGCTTGAATAAGTCTACAAAAAGTGAATAGATGGCCCAGATTCTCAGGTCCATTATCATATAGGCACATTTTATTGATTCAATTGAAATTTTAAGATTAACCTTGCTTCTTTTTGTCATAGAGTTTGTAAGAATTCTCCGTAGTTAAATTTTGAGTCTTTCGTAAGATTCAGAAACCACAAGTTTTTTTCCAAAGATGTGTGTGTAGTCTTGACTGAGTAACTGTTTGATAAGCCGATTTGTACTACTACAAATTCAAGTTTTTAAGTAAATTATTAATCAGCTTAGAACGAGGAGATTTAAAAATGATAATGAAAGATTGGATCATCTTGTCGTAAATACCAGAATGATTTGTAAGGACTATGTGTGTTGATTATTTTCGTGGATAAAATATTTACATATAAATTTGTGTTTAGGCTTATTATATAGTCTATAAAAAAAAGCCAAACAAATGCTTAAGTTTCAAATAATCGTAATCCAGGTATTATCTTTTATAACTACGATAAATATGATTGTATTCATGCATTTAATAGCACATGTTCATAAATCTAAGATTATTTTTAGTGTTTAAATATTTTTTTATGTGTCTTAATATTTAATTTAAAAATATTTTTTATTAAATCTTTAAATGGACCTTGAATAATGAAGCCCAAAATATTCTAATCCTAATACTAGTAGGTTATCATTATCTATATATATATATACGTAGTGTTAGAGTTGGGGTGAGGATGAATAGAAATCGAAACTGGTCCTGTGCTTCTACCGAAAACAATAGAAAAAAAAATCAGAGGAACTATATAGGAGCTTAATTGTCTTCGCACGGAATGATATAGGTAATATATATATATATATATATATATTTACTTAGGCTTGTTGTGTTAACGCTGAATGTTATATAAGTAATAAATATATCTAATTAAGATTGGTGAAGATTAGCAGCAGTGGACTTAGGCTTGTTGTGTAATGTTATATAATACTTAGGCTTGTTGTGTTAACGCTGAATGTTATATAAGTAATAAATATATCTAATTAAGATTGGTGAAGATTAGCAGCAGTGGACTTAGGCTTGTTGTGTAATGTTATATAGGTAATATATATATATATATATAATTCAGATTAGCTATAGCTTTTAGGTAATATATGTGTATGGTGTTTCAGTCAAGATATATGAGAAGAGATATTAATTGATATAATTATAAATTGATGGTTACTTTTTTTCATATAATTTATTTTGTGATTAGTAGCTTGTATATTTAAATTAAATAATTATATGAATAATCATAATTATTTGATTTAATTATTAAAATTTAAAGAAGTTATTTTTATGAAACTTGTGGCTAATCTAGTTGTTCTAGGATTTGCTAGTTGATTTGATTTAAATGACATTTGTTTTAAATTATTTAGTTAGGATTATTTATTATTAAATTCATTCTAGAATACATATAGATACTTGTGTTTTTGTGCTAACTATTTTGCAATTAACTCGAGAACGTAACTGATTGGCGGGGGAGCTTATTGGAATGTTGGTTTGAAAATTGCTCACGCTAACATTAGAAACTGTGAAAATAGAGCAGAGGCTCATAAGTAAACTACATTGGGGCAGTATCCTATGGAGGGTAGCATAAGACCGAGTTTACACTTGAATATTTGATTTTCATAGTAGAAATTTAGGTGGTTCGGTGGATCGGTGGACCGGTGGTTTTCCTCTTAGGTCATAGTTGTGACCTAGGTTGTTTCCACCTAAAAACATCGTGTGTTATTATTTTATTTCCACACTTTATTCTTACACGTGATTGTATGCCTGACCGCTTTGTTTAGGTTATTAAGTTATAAATTGATAAAAATTAAAAATAATCTATTCACCCTCCTTTAGGTTAATTAGGTCCATAATTTATAAACTTTCAATTAGTATCAGAGCCGACACTAGACACACTTAGTGAGATTGATCCTTAGGGACACACACTCTTACTTATAAACCAAATGAAATAAGGTGGGTCATCTATTAGACCCTCACTCTTTGATGGGTTTAATTACCCTTATTGGAAGGATCGCATGCAAGCATTTCTCAAACAAGATGAAAAGGTCTAGGATGCTATTCTTGATGGTTAGGAACCACCTTCGGTAACAAAAGATGGTGTAATAATCATAAAGCCAATAAGAGACTAGACCACTAAAGAATGCACCCTTAGTGGGGCAAAACAAAAAGGTCTAAGCTCAATATTTGTTGCAGTGTCGATGGATGATTTTTGTTGCATCTCCGACTGTGAGACTGCTAAAGATGCATGGAATGCACTTGCTATTGCTCATGAAGGAACTTCTCAAGTAAAAAAAAACAAAATTGAGATTGCTAACATTTGAGTTTGATTCCATTACAATGAGAAACAACAAAAATTTTGGTCAATTTTATGCTCGCTTTTGTGATATCACTAATTCTTGCTCTAACCTTGGTGAGAAAATTCCATAACCAATACAAGTATGCAAACTCCTAAGCTCCTTAATAGCAAACTATAAGATGGAAGTTACAACGATAGAGGAAAGTAAGAATGTGGACACACTAAATATTGATGAACTTGTCGGGTCAATCCAAACCTATGAGCTTTCTCTTGATCGTCCCAAGAAAATCAAGGATGTGGCATTCAAAAGCTCAAAAATGGACATCTCTGATAGTGATTAGGATATGAATGATGAGTCATTAGTCTCGCTAGTACAAAAATTGAAGAAGTTCTTGAAAATGAAGGGTCAACAAAATAATCAATCTAATAAGGGATAATCTAGTTGTTTGAGGGATCAAAAGACAATGGAAATCAAGCCTTCTAGCTCTAAAGAAAAGAAAAATAAGCTCAATAGTCCTCAATGCTATACCTGTGGGGGATTTTGTCATATTTCTATAGATTGTGCAAACAATAAAAAGAAATTTGGAAAAGCATTTAAAGCTACACTCAATGACACAGAAAGTTAGCAAGATAATGCTAGTAACTCAGAAGATGATGACACTAACTATCGTGCCTTCACCCCAACTTCCAATGCATACCACAATGACTCCGACTTTAGCTCAGATGAAGAAAATAAGGAAGTAAACTCTTCTCTCTTACTGTCTAAGTTTAATGTATCGAGTTATGAGGAACTATTCATGGATTGTCTAGGTGTTAGGGAAGAGAGGGATAAACTACTTGTGGAAGTAACTAAACTTAATGATATCATCAATGTTCACAAAACAAATTCCTCTAGCCTAGAGAAAGATAAAAAGGAATTGTCTGAAAATATTAATGCCTTGAATCTGAGACTTGCTGAAACCACTGAGGAAAAAAAAAAGCTTAAGCAAGAACTTAGTATTGCTAAAGAGATGGTGAGGAATTTGTCCATAGGTGCTGAAAAATTGACCAAAGTCCTAGACTATGGAAAACTACATGGAGATAAGAGAGGTCTTGGATACATAGATAAACAGTCAACACCTTCAACATTAAAGACTACATTTGTAAGGTCCTTAAACTCTACTCCTACTGTTACTACTTATACACAAAGAACTATTGCACTTGTGGTAGAAAATTTGTTAAATTTATGTCTGTATATCATCATTGTGGTAGGAAAGGTCAAAATATAGATATTTGATGAATTCTCCTAAACTTAATCAATCTTTCCATGCTTCACATAGTAGGACCCATAAGCATCATTCATCTACGCATACTACATTATATTCAAGGAAGAATGGAAATTATAATAACTTGTTCATAAATTCTACTAAGAAGTATGAAGTCTTAGGTTTAAAGAGGTAAGAAAAATTCAGTACTTTTAATGCTATGACTCATTATCATCATCCTATTATGCATATTTTATCTTCATTTGGGATGAATGAGAAAAGTACAACTAAGTCCAAGAACACACCTATGAAACATAATTTTGTTGAGTCTCAACCCAATGATATATAGAAACCAAAATGCAAGAAAATGTGGGTTAGGAAAGGTTGTTTTTTTCTGGTCACCTGACCATCTTTTATTCTTTCATCTAGGTATTTTTGTTAGAGTGCTTAAATGAACCTAGGTGACCAATCTTTATTGTCTTTATACATAATCTCATTTTTAGTGACTCATGAACACACATATTCTACAATTTTGACTCATGAACACACATATTCTTATACATGTGATGATTGTTGTTGACATAAACTTATTCATATACTCATGAACATACATATATGTTATGCTACCTACTGTGATGTGTGAAGCTACCGTAGTGAACGGAGAGAGTTACCTTATAACTAGTGTGAAAGTCATCATGCTAGGTTTATAACTCGTGCAAAAAAAGAGAGGAAAGATTATGTAAAAAATGACTACTTATAAATCTTGTACATTGAATGCACAAAAAGAAAGAGCCAATAAAGGTTATAAAAAAATATCATTTACCTCATATATATAATAAAAAAATAAAGAAAAATAATTAAGTCCTCCTTTAGTAGATATATTTTATTTTGTGAGATTGAAGACTCGATTATAATTTTACATGATAGGTGATATTTTTTTTCTTTTGAGTCTTTCTTGATAGGTCATAAATGAATTAATTGATATATTTGTGGAGTTTAAACATATATACTATAAGTAAATGTCAATATGTTATTATATGTGAGAAGTTTGCTTGTGTACCTCTTATACTCTACTTATTTATTTATGCAATAGATAATCAAAAATTGAGTTAAAAAAAACAAAATTCTCAATTGGTTGTGTTCTCGTTTGTAATTAAATGAGTTTAATACATTATGTGGCTATTTATACAAATTTAATATAAAAAAAACAAATTAGATTTTTTTTTCATGTACATATTCTTCTCATTCATTACTTTTTTAATTTGTTTCTAAGTTAGAGAGTCATAGTTCTTATAAAAACTTTTGAAATAAAGTTTTACTCTAACTACACGGTGATTGTATCAACAAATAAATCAAATAAAATAAAGTTTCACTCTAACTACTCTAAATCAAATTGGATAACTAAAGCTTAAAATCTAATTTTCAGATTTAAGTTTGTAATGAAAAATAATATATTTTTCTCTAACATCCTTAATATAAAATCTTGAATAAAAACAAAATTAATTTATTTTATAGAGATTTTTACCTACTAAAATATTTCACAAGCATAACAACATTATTATTATATCATGTTTACAAATAGCCAACCATGTTAAATTTAATCATAGATAAATTAAATATAACATATAAGAATAAAATATAAAAATAACTATAAAGAATAAGAATCCTCAGAGAACCTTAATGTTAATTATGTTGCTAAAAAACGTACAAATAGATTTGTATTTTTGTTTATTGAATAAAAAAGCTAAAAATTTACAAAAACATAGCTAGTTCTTCTAAAAAAGAGAAAAACTTTAAAACTAAAAACTAAGAAACTAAGAAAACTTTCTAGAGAGATAAATAGCTAAGACACTTATTTCTTGAGGTGTGTTTTGTGTAATGGGGGAGAAGGGGTATTTATAGGTGAAGAAAAGGGTAAAAAAGTGGGAAAATGATAAAAAATGGGTAAACATGTGTAATAAAAAAATGTTGACATAAAAGATGATGCAGGTAGTGGCGCACATGAATTCAGCATGATGGTTGCAGATGCACACGCAAGTTTGGCATTGGTTGTCGCTACTATACGCAAACTTCGGTATTGTGGTGGCAGATACGTGCGAGTTTGACGTGAACTGTGCGTATTGCTTGGCATGGTGTGGCACAGCTACGTGCATTTCTTGGCATAGTGTGGTGCAGTTGCGCGCGTTTCTTGGCTAGGATAAGCGAGTACATGCGGGAATTCGGCCTTTTTGACATTTTTGACCCATTTTTCCATCTTTTTTACTTTTCCTCATTTATTTTTTCAATATATTTGTGATGTATTTCCTCTAGTATTTTTTTCGAGTCTTTAAGTTATTTTTTTAAGTAAAATACCTGAAAAATAATAAAAATACCCGTCATTCTGAAAAGATAAATTTATATAAAAATATGATAAAATCGTATAAATATAAATATTTTTAATCAATTAAAGTACATTTAATCATAGTAATTTTAGTTCTTTTTAAGCACTCATCACAACCCTCAACCAGCTTCTTGCTATTCCCTTAGCAAGAGAAGCGATAAAAACTAAAAATTAAACTATTCTAAATCACTTCTGTGGATTGACACTATTGCATTTAGTATATGAAACAAGCCTTTAAACCCCTAGGTTTCCCTAGTGGACGAGTTTGAGTCTCGTGAGGATTTTCAGTAATGATACCCACAAACATTAAACTAAATAAAACAAAATAAAAACAAAAACAAATAAAATAAGAATTTAACTAAAATTAAAAAAAATTAAAAAGACTAAATAAAATACAAAAGTATATCATGCTTATTATCTCTTTTGAATTTCATAATTAAAATTTTAAGCATAGATTATTTCAACTTCCTAAACATTCATGATTTATTATAAAAATTAGTTGAAAATCATTTTCATATTTTAATAAAAAATGTTTCGTTTTTACTTCACCCAATTTCAGTGTTAGGAATTCGAATTTGATTTGACTCTACTCCTTACAAGTTGATACTCTCAATTCACTAAATCCTATACGTTCAAGCACTCATACTAAGGAATATGGGAATAGAATTTATGTCTAGAAATGAACTAATTAGTTTGCATACTTACAAAAGAAGAAAAATTCAAAATAATGCATAACTGTGATCTCATGAAAGGAATAAAATGTATAAAGTATAAAGATATCATATATATTATTTTCATGCATCAACCAAACTCATTAAGTAAAAATCTCAAGATATATGCCTTATAGAAATGAAGAAAGTGCAATGACTTTTTAGGGATTTCCTTCCTATAGCTTTCTTTTATAATTAGCATTTTCTCAAAATTTGTAAGCTATGTGAATCATAGTATGTAGATTATACTATATATTATTTATCTTTTTATATCTTTTCTTTTTTTTTTTTGAGATTTTTCAACATTGTTTTTAAATAGACCCATGTACAAATTGTACATTTTTGTAGGATTTTGGTGAGTAGTTAATTTTGTGACTTTGCTGTTTGATTTTGGTTTAGATAACCCTATATATGTCTCTTTTTGATATAAGTCATGCATAAATGAGATAAAGGCATAGACTATTGACTTTTACTTAAGTAATTTAATCTAAGTAAAAAAATAAATATACAACACTCTATTAAAATGAAAAAAATCATACATTCAATGCTAATACCTATAAAGACTATCTAAAATTTTGAAGAAATAGAATAAGTGTTTTGAGTGGATAGAATAAGTGTTTTGAGTGGAAATAAAATATTTCACTCAGAATAAAGGAAATTAAGGCTCAAATAATATCTCACAAGGGTAGTCTCTCTATTTGATTCCTATACACCGATTTTGGGTTCGTTTCATTTCAACATTTTATCATAAAATATCAGTTATGATACAACTTACTAATTATTATATTACTCATAATAACAGGGGCAAATGTTAGTTTCTCTTTCAATGTTTTAAAGGCAATAAGGAAGTCATCGTTGATATCAAAATAAACATCTTTTGATAACAAGTTACATAAGGGATGACTTATTTTAGGGAAATCTGTAATAAATCGTCTATAAAATCCTACATGTCCTAATAAGCTTCTTATCCCCTTAATAGATGTAAGAGAGGTAGTTTGGAAACCAGTTTAACTTTTTCCTTATCAACTTCAATACCTTTGTTTGAATTTATATGTCCTAACATTATCCTTTGTTGAACCATAAAATGATTATTCTCCTAACTAATGGTTAGATTGCATTCAATACATCTTTCTAAAACCAAAGTCAATTTAAGTAAGCAATCATCAAATGAGTTCCCAAAGATAGAGAAATTGTCCATGAAAATCTCAATGAATCTTTCCACCATATCCAAGAAAATAGACATCATGCATCTTTGGAAAGTGGTGGGAGCATTGTATAACCAAAATGGAATTCTTTGAAAAGAAAATGTCCCAAAAGGACATGTAAATATAGTCTTTTCTTGATCTTCTGGTGCTATGGGTACTTGATAATATCCGAACAATCCATCTAGAAAACAATAAAATTCATGCCCAACTAATCTTTCCAACATTTGATCAATGAATGGAAGAGGAAATTGATCCTTTTTAGTATATAAATTCAGTTTCCTAAAATCTATACACATCCTCCATCCAATGATTATTCTAGTGAGCATTAATTCACTTTTTTCATTTTTAACAACTGTTATCCCAAATTTCTTAGGTACCACATGCATTGGACTAACCTACTTACTATCGGCAATAGGGTAGATAATTCCTTCTTCTAACAATTTAAGAATTTCTTTCTTAACTACCTATTGCATGTTTGGGTTTACTCTTCTTTAGGCCTCTCGTATGAGTTTAGCACCATCCTCCAAGTTGATCTTATGCATAAAAATTGTAGGACTAATTCCTCTTATATCCCCGATACTCCAACCTATAGCTTTCTTAAACTTATTAAGCACTTTTATAAGTTCCTTTTCTTGGGTTTTGAGCAAGGTTGAAGAAATTATCACTGGATAAGTGTCTCCTTCTCCCAAAAACATATATTTTAAGTGCTCAGGTAAGTCTTTGAGTTCAAGTTCAGGTAGATTGGCCTCTTTACTAGATGTAGAGTTGGGTAGATTTAAAAGTGTACTAGATTTTATCATTAGTTCATCACTATCTAATTGTTCAAGGTTCCCCTTAATTTTCTCATCTAAATCTTCTTTGACCTCTTTAAGTGTAAGAATAGTTTCAAGCTTGTCTTTTATTTCATCGATGGTAGAAATAGAAGGAAAAAGTGAAGAATCAAAAACTTTAAAATGAATAGTCTCTCTTAAGACTATCATTGTCAAATTTCCATCTTGGACATCAATAATAGTCTTAGTAGTTGCCATAAATGATCTAGCGAGTAGTATTGTATGCTTTATGTCCAATGCTAGATTTTATTGCATATCCAAAACCACAAAGTCAACAGGTATTATCAGTTTGTCTATTTGTACCATCACATCCTCAACTATTTCCTTTGGATACTTAATAGATTTATCTACAAGTTGAAGGGGCATAATTGTGGGTTTTAAATCTCTTAAATCGAGTTATAAGAATATAGAGTAGGGTATCAAATTTATACTAGCACCTAAATCAAGCATTGCTTTAGTGACTTTCCTATCCCTCGTAGTTATATTTATGATAAAACTTCCAAGGTCTTTCAACTTAGGGGGAAGCTTGTTGATAACTTGCATAATTTGACATAATTTATTACTTCTTAACTTTAAATTTTAGTTTAATTTTATTTATTTTTATTGATTTTAGACTTCATTATTATTATTTAAATTTTATTGTAGATTTGATGATAATGAAGATTTAAAATATTTAAAAGTATATCATCTAAGAACTCTCGAGATTTATTTAAATTAAAATATATATATAAAAACAAAGAAACAAAGGAGGCAGACACAATGGTTTTGGAATATATATATATATATATATGGAGGACGGGCCGCCAGGAAAAAAAAATAAAATAAAAGAAAAGAAAAGCAGAAACACAGGCGATAAAAATAAATAAAAGAAAAGCAAAAACGTAGTGGAACTGTGGGAACGCGACAAGAATAAGAAAAGTAACATAGCGCAAGAGAAACGCGAAAGCGGATTCTTTTTGTGATTTCATTTACTTTCAATTTTTTTTAGTATGGTAAATTTATTTATGATTAATTTCATTTTTAGTATTAATTAATTTATCTTTATTTTAGAAAAAAAAATAATTTAATTTTGAATTATATTTGATTTTCTATGTTAATTTGAATTATTTATCTTCATATTTATCTAATTTATTCTGAATTTAATGCTTTTAATTAACTGGTTATTAATTAAATGATTTTAATCTTGTGATTTACTATCGAAAGAGGAAATTATAGGATAGATCTGAAATATTCCGGCATAGGTAAATATAGAGATCGAAAGACTTGTATGAACCTGTGTAGTTTTAAAAATCATTTATCTTAATGATTTCTTGTTTTATTAAATTGCATATTTTTGTATAAATTAATGAACAAGATTATTTCCAATTGACTATCGAAAGAGTCTTTTGGATAATTTTGAAGATCGCTAACAAATAAAGAGAATTAAATTCAATTAATTAGATAAGTAAAGCATACGGAAGGATTAAGTGAAATCGATTTCCTATAAATTTTCTTCCAATTAATTTGATCTTTGAATAATATCTTTATTTTTTTATGCATCTTTCTTTAAATTAATTTTATTTTAAATTTCAATTACAACAACCTGAGTGATTTTTTTTAGATAAAATTAAGATTAGCATAATTTTGGTATTTTTTAAAAGTAAGTTACCAATCCCTGAGGACAATACTCTATTTATCACTTTATTATAAAACTATGATACTATACACTTACAGTTTTGCACCGATCAAGTTTTTGATGCCGTTGTTGGAGATTGATTTTTTATTATTTTTGTCAATATCGATACAAAGTAATCTTGGTTTTAATTTAGAATTATATTTTATTTTTATTATTATTATTTTCTCTAGGTGTGTTTGTGATGTTGGATGCGCCGTGCTAGAACTCGAAACATTATTTCTTTTGATCCGAAGATTGAAAGAACCTTTAGATCATGAAGAAAGAAGAAAATACTAGCTATGGTTGAAGGAGAACAGATTGCACAACCACACACCTTGATGGATTATGTAAGGGTAATTGTGAATGACAACTACTCAAGTGTAAGACATCGAACCATTAATGCCAATAATTTTGAGCTTAAATCGGCGTTGATTAGCATAATGCAACAAGCCTAATTTAGCGAATCGCCACTTGATGACCCCAATATTCATTTGGCGATGTTCTTGGAGATTTGTGACATTGTAAATATGAATGGTGTTACTAAAGACACCATTAGACTTAGATTGTTTCCTTTTTCATTGAGGGACAATGCTAGAGGTTGGCTATAATCTTTTCAACCAGGAAGCATTACTAGTTGGCAGGACATGGTTGAGAAGTTTCTTCCTAAATTCTTTCCACCTACAAAAATAGTCCAACTCAAAAGTGAGATTGGTCAATTCAAACAAAATGATTATGAGACACTCTGTGAAGCATGAGAAATGTATAAAGATATGATTCGGCGTTGCCCTCAATATGGATTGCAAGATTGGTTGCAAGTTTAGATGTTCTTTAATGGGTTAAATGGGAAAACTAGAACTATAGTTGATGTTGCTTATGGTGGAACTTTGATCTCCAAAACACCTGAAGGTGCCACTTTTCTTTTGGAAGAAATGGCCTCAAACAACTATCAATGGCTAATAGAAAGATCTATGGCTAAGAAAGTTGTCGGGATTCATGAATTGGAGCCATTTGCTACCCTTTCAGCTCAAGTAGCTTCTCTATCTCATCATATTTCTACCTTGACAACTCAAAGAATACTACAAAGTATAGAATATGTTGCAACTTCAAGTATGACAGTTCCGATGAATGAATCGAGTCAAGAGTAGGTTCAATACATCAACAATCGGAACTAAAATTATCGTGGTGATCCTATGCCAAAATACTACAATCTAGGGCTTCGAAATCATGAAAAATTGTCTTATGGAAACACAAAGAATGTGCTACAACCTCTTGTAGGGTTTAATAGTCAACCAAGTAAAAAAAAAGATGTCACTTGAGGATGCCATGGTTTCCTTTGTCGAGGAGACCAAAGCAAGGTTTAAAAGGAATTAATGATTCACGGCTGGATAACATTGAGACTCATTGTAGCAATATGTGAACCACTATGAAAAATCTTGAAGTACAAATTGGGCAACTAGCCACAACCATTAATGCTAAAAAAAGAACTTTTCCTAGCAATACAAAAGTGAATCCAAAAGGAACAATGCAAGGCCATTACACTTGGGAGTGGAAGAGAAATTAAGAGGCCACCACCAAAGAAAACTGAGTCCATCCCTAAAGCCATAAACAATGGCCAAATAAATCATAAAGTAGAAGAAAAGAAGATCGTTGATGATACACTAAGAGAGGCTAACATGCCTCCATCAATTTCATTTCTTGACAATCCTTGTATTCTTTCTACTCCCCTTCCTTATCCTCAACGCTTTCAAAAAAAATTAGATAAGCAATTTTCTAAGTTTTTGGATATTTTAAAAAAAATCACATAAATATTCCTTTTGTAGATGCCTTGGAACAGATGCCAAATTATGCCAATTTTTTGAAGAACATCATTTCCAAGAAGAGAAGGTTGGAGGAGTTCGAAATAGTGAAGCTTTCTGAAGAATGTAGTGCCATTCTTCAAAAGAAATTGCCTCAAAAATTAAAAGATCCAGGGAATTTCACTTTGCCTTGCACTATTGGAAATTCATTTTTGAGAAAGTTTTATGTAATCTTGGTGCTATCATTAATCTTATGTCATTGTATGTTTATAGGAAATTGGAACTTGAAGAGATGAAACAAACAACAATTTCTTTGCAACTAGCAGACGGATTTATCAAGTATCCACGTGGAATCATAGAAGATATATTGGTAAAGGTGGATAAATTTATTTTTCCTACTAATTTTGTGGTGTTAGATATGGACGAAGACCAAGATGTCCCACTATTTCTTGGTCGACCATTCTTGGCTACGGGAAGGGCTTTAATGGATGTTTGAAAGGGTGAGTTAACATTGAGAGTGAACAAGGAAGAGGTTACATTCAACATCTATGAAGCTATGAGATTTCCAAAAGATCCAAGCACTTTCTTTCGGGTAGATGTCATTGAGCAATGTGTAGTAAAAGCCTTTCAAGAAGATATGCTAACTGATCATCTAGAACGATGAATCACCACTTTATCTCATGCTTATGATTTCAACAACTCTGTGTTTGTGAACCTGATTTACCTTTTATTAGTGAAAAATTTCTCCACTATGTATTTGCCTTGGAAGCATTGTAGTAGGTTACATTATGTAACACAAAAGTGGAGAGTTTAGAGCCAATGGTAACAAAGACGGATTCTGTAATCCCTATAGAAAAAGTGCAGCAAATTACAACTCCAGAGTTGAAGCATTGCCTGAGAATCTTCGGTATGCATTCTTGGGTGATAATGACACCTTTCCAGTGATTACTACAGAATCACTTACACCCGAAGAAGAGGAAAAGGTACTACATGTGTTAAAGGAGCATAAAATAGCCTTGGGATGGACTATCTTTGACATAAAAGGTATAAGTCCATCCATTTGCATGCACAAGATTTTAATGGAGGAACCTTACAAACCATTAATTGAGCCCTAAAGAAGATTAAATCCAACAATAAAGGAAGTTATGAGAGTTGAAATTTTGAAGCTTTTCAATGCTGGAATTATTTATGCTATTTCAACCAACTCATGGGTAAGTCCTGTGCATGTTGTACCAAAAAATGGTGGAATGATGGTAATTAAAAATGAAAAAATGAGCTTATTCCTAAAAGAACAGTCAAGGCTTGGCATGTATGTATAGATTACTGCAAGTTGAACAAAGCAACAAGGAAGGATCATTTTCCATTTCCATTCATTGATCAAATGTTAGATCGATTGGTTGGATATCTCTATTATTGCTTCTTAGATGGTTATTCAAGGTATAATCAAATTGTCATAGCCCCCGAAGATCAGGAGAAAACTACATTCACATGCCCCTACGGAACATTTGCTTTTAGAAGGATGCCTTTTGGATTGTGCAATGCCCCAACAACATTTCAACGTTGCATGATTGCTATTTTTTTTGATATGGTGGAAGATATCATGGAAATTTTTATGGACAACTTTTAGGTTTTTGGTACATCTTTTGATCATTGTTTGCATAATTTAGCTCTTGTTTTACAGAGATGTGAAGATAAAAACCTTGTCCTAAATAGGGAGAAGTGTAATTTCATGGTTCAAGAAGGGATTCTACTAGGACATAGAGTGTCATCTAAAGGAATTAAGGTTCATCGAGCTAAAATTGCAACCATAGAAAACTACCACCTCCAAAGAATGTGAAGGGAATCAAAATTTTTTTGGGACATGCGATATTTTATAGAAGATTTATAAAGGATTTTTATAAACTCTCTAAACTTTATGTAATCTTCTTGAAAAAAATTCTGCATTTGACTTTGATGATGTTTGTTTTCAAGCCTTTAATGCAATCAAGGAGAAACTGATTTCAGCACAAATAATGATTGTACATGATTGGAATCAACCTTTTGTAATTATGTGTGATGCAAGTGACTATGCAATTGGAGCAGTGTTAGGACAAAAGTGAGACAAACTGTTTAGGGCCATATACTATGCAAGTCAGACAATGACTAAAGCCGAATTGAATTATACAACAACTGAGAAGGTGATGCTCATTGTAGTGTTTTCTTGCAACAAATTTTGGTCTTACCTCATTGGTACAAAGGTGATAGTGTTCACTGATCATGCAGCACTTCGTTATTTGTTTAGCAAGAAGGATGCTAAGCCTAGATTGATTTGTTGGATTCTTCTTCTTTAAGAATTTGATTTGGCAGTTCAAGATTAGAAAGGAAGTGAAAATTTAGTTGTTGACCATCTCTCTTGTTTGGAGCAAGAGGAAGTGAAGCCAAATTTTGATATTCAAGAAGCCAAATTGGAGCAGTTGTTTGCATGTGAGATCAAGCTTCCTTGGTATGCTGATATTATAAACTACTTAGCTTGTAGGTTATTTCCACTAGATCTTACTTACCACCAACGTAAGAAGTTTTTGCATGATGTGAAATATTATTTTTGGGATGAACCTTTGCTTTTCAAAATATGCCTAGATCAAATCATCCGAAGATGTGTGCTTGAAGAGGAGATGCAAGCCATTCCTCATCATATAGAGGACATTTTGGAGTAACACGAACAACAGCTAAGGTACTTCAAAGTGGTTTCTTTTGGCCCTTTATTTTTCATAATTGTTATACTTTGGTGAAGACTTGTGATCGGTGCCAACGTATGGGAAATATTTAAGGCATCAGAAGCTACCATTGAAAAATATCTTAGAGGTTTACTTATTTGATGTTTGAGGAATTGATTTTATGGGTCCTTTTCCTCCATATTTTGGATTTGTTTATATCTTGTTAGCAGTTGATTATGTGTCAAAGTGGGTAGAGGCATTTGCTACAACAAAAAATAATGCAAAGGTAGTGCTCAAATTTCTACATGAGAACATATTCACAAGATTCAGCACTCCACAAGCTATTATTAGTGATGAAGGGACCCATTTTTGCAACAAGTTATTCGACAAACTTCTCTCTAAATATGGTGTGAAACATAAGATAGCACTTGCCTATCATCCTTAAACTAATGGTCAAGCTAAGATTTCAAATCGAGAAATCAAGAATATCCTTGAGAAAACGGTCAACACCAATAGAAAGGATTGGGCAAAGAATCTTGATGATGCTTTGTGGTCATACCGTACAACTTTTAAAACACCTATCAGGATGTCTGTTTATCGATTAATGTTTGGAAAAGCATGTCATCTCCCTGTTGAGTTGGAGCATAAAGCTTATTGGGCTGTAAAGAAGTTTAATTTTGATTTGAGTAGGGGAAAAATGACTTCTTCAATTGAATGAGGTGGATGAGTTTTGGAATGATGATTATGAAAATGCAAAGATCTAAAAAGAACAGACAAAGAAGTGGCATGGCAAACAGATTCTAAGGCGTGAGTTTGCTCTAGGATAATAGGTTTTGCTTTTCAATTCACGACTAAAACTCTTCCTGGGTAAGTTAAGATAAAGATGGATAGGTCCTTATAAAAAGTTTCCACTTTTGGAGCAATAGACTTGAAGGACAAGGCACAAAATATATTCAGAGTTAATGGTAAGAGATTGAAGCACTATTATGGAGAAGAAGTGGAAAGGAATTGTGCATTTATTCCTCTTCGAAATCCTAATTGATGAAGATTGAAAAGTCTGGTTGTAGACTATAAAACAAGTGCTTATGGGGGTAGCCCATAAAATTTTCTTTTGTTCTTTTATTTTATTATTATCTATTTGAATAATTTAGATTTTGATGTTGATTTATTTTTTAGGAATAAAGAGCTAAAAATTACTAACTAATGTGGATGTACCATAAAACTAGGGAAGTTCTTTTCATTTCTTCAATCTG
The DNA here is from genome assembly GCA_030763125.1 of Hippophae gyantsensis. Lineage (NCBI taxonomy): Eukaryota > Viridiplantae > Streptophyta > Magnoliopsida > Rosales > Elaeagnaceae > Hippophae > Hippophae gyantsensis. The sequence continues at coordinate 34,768,686 of CM061031.1, read as the reverse complement.
TCTTATTTTTAAATTTACAATGAGGACATTGTTTAGTTTAAGTTTAGAGGTGTCAAATCCTATAGTATTGAGTTGTTGAATTATCTTATCAAGCATGTTTTTGAGTATGATTGAAGACTATGACTCTGAAATTTTTGATTGAGGATGGTTTTGAGAATAATTTTTTCAAAATCTATTGTTTTGTGAGTACTTTGATTTAAATCTTTGTCCTTGAAAATAATTGAGCACATAGTAAATTTTTCTCTACTCCATTTTGCCTATGAAGAGAATGAGTTGAATTAACTGGGTTGGGAAAGTTCAATCTTGCTTTGCTCTAGAATCTATTGATGAATCCTTGAGGCAAAATCCTAATTAATACCAAATATTATAGAGATGATCTAGGAAAATTTTTTTTCACAACCAAAAAGCTTTCCCAGCCGTCTTCATTATCACACCATCATTGCATGATGTATTCATTTAGTCAACCCATTTAAGCCTTATTTTACATAAGCCCTATTTGTTCTTTTAACTACATAAAACATTCTCATTCTAAGCTTGAAAAACCATAAACTGACCTTAAAGTTTGACAAAATACTTTGGTGGAAATTTGTATTTAAAGAGAAATTTAGTTCAAATTAAATAATTCACATTATGTTTGCTCTATTTGATCAAAGAAAAAAAAATAAGAAAAAAAGAAAGTGGAAGATAAGAATTGAAAAAGGATAAAAGTTGTTGAAATTAGTAAAGACTATGAGTGTCAAGACAACCACACAAAAACAATTAAAGAAATAAAAGAAAAAGGAAAAAAAAGTACTCCGCTTATTGAGTATGGCAACAATATTGTCATTAGTATTAAGCATATTTTCGAGAAAGAGCTTTAGTGTGAATTCTATCTATATTCTTTTTACTGTTTCTTTCTACCAAGTATTTTCCCAATTTGTTTTGATTTTCTATATCTATTTCTTTCTTAGCCCTCACCCTATGGCCTATCATTACAACCTTGATTGAAGACCTTTTGATCTCTGATTTTGGTATTTGATCACATTAATGGAAAGGATTTTTGAAAATTGGACTTATGAAGATAAGTTTTGAGAGAATTCTTCTGATTTTAGTTTTCTACTTTTATTTGAATCTGCTAGTGGTTTGGAGTTAAATTAACTATTTCACATGCACACTCAAGGAGCTAGCTTTAGGTTGAAGTAAATGCTTAACTCTTGCTTAAAAAATTGCTAAATTTTGATTGATTTTCTTGCTATCTTTGATGTAAAAAGAGTAAGTTATTAGTGATAAAATCTAAATTCAAATCATGGCTTGGTGAGTGATGATAGTTATCTATGAGGTCTTGTTGATATTGTCTACAATTGTTTTTTTTCTTTTTGTTTGAGGACAAACAAAGTTTTAAGTTTAGTGTATTTGATAACTTGCATAATTTGACATAATTTATTAATTCTTAACTTTAAACTTTATTCTAATTTTATTTATTTTCATTGATTTTAGACTTTATTATTATTATTTAAATTTTATTGTAGATTTGATAATAATGAATATTTCAAATTTTATAAAAGCATATCATCTAAGGAATTTCAAATTTAAATTAAGATTTATTTAAATTAATATATATATATATGGAGGACGGGCCGCCAGAAAAAAAAAAGCAGAAACGCATGCGGTAGCAAAAAAAAATAATAAAAGAAAAGCAGAAAGCCGCAGAACTGGGGGGACGCGGCAAGAATAAGAAAAGGAATAGAGCATAAGAAGAAAAATTTGGGAAGAGAAAAGCGAAATCAGATTGAGCGCAATAGAAACGTGAAAGTATATTATTTTTACGAGTCCATTTACTTTCAATTTTTCTCAGAAAATTATGTTGAATTCGATTATGTTTAATTTAATTTTTAGCATAAACTAATTTATATTTATTTATAGGAAAAGGATATAATTTAATTTTGAACTATACTTGATTTTCTATGTTAATTTGAATTATTTCTATTCATATTGTCTAATTTATTCTGAGTTTAATGCTTTTAATTAACTGGCCATTAATTAAATGATTTTAGTCTTGTGATTTACTATCGAAAAAGGGAATTTTAGGATAGATGTGAGATATTTCGACATAGGTAAATATAGAGATCGAAAGACTTATATGAACCTATGTAGTTTTAAAAATCATTGGTCTTAATGATTTCTTGTTTTATTAAATTACATATTCTTATGTAAATTAATGAACAAGATTATTTCCAATTGACTATCGAAAGAGGTTTTTGGATAATTTTAAAAATTGCTAACAAACAGAGAGAATTAAATTCAATTAACTAGATAAGTAAAGCATAAGGAGGGACTAGGTGAAATCGATTCCCTAGAAAATTTTTTCCAATTAATTTGGTCTTTGAATAATATCTTTATTTTATTTTGTGCATATTTCTTTAAATTAATTTTATTTTAAATTTCAATTACAACAACCTGAGTGAATTTTCTAGATAAAATTGAGATTAGCATAATTTTGGTATTTGTCAAAAATAAGTTACAAATCCTTTAGGATGATACTCTATTTATCACTTTATTATAAAATTACGATACTGTGAACTTGTAGTTTTGCACCGATCATTTGTGATGAAGTAGAGTCCTAGAAACTTAGCATAGGAGGGCACATTTATGATCACTTCTAATAATGGTAAATTGATTTTTACTTTAGAAAGCATATTAAAAAAGATCATATAATTGCTTATCTTGTTTGGATTCTTTCAGCCGATGTGGAAAAGGTACTTGCAACTGGTATGGTTCTATTGTTTTTTGAATTTTGGGGATGTTAGATGACTCCCCCAATGAGTTTTTCAGAAGGCTTATTAAGTTTAACACTTGTCTATCCTTTTTGTGAGACTAGAATATCACCTTCTTTGTTACCTAAACTACAAGGTAGATCTTTACAGATTTCAGGTAAAATGGTATTGACTACTTTACCACTTCAAAGGGTTCTTACATCATTCACTTGTTCTGGTTGACTAGGCAACTTTCCTAGTTCTTTCTTTTGCATTTGTTCAACTAGTTGCACAACTTTAGATTCAATCATTTTAACAGAAGCCTCTATGGTGTTCAACCTTTTATTATTCATCAATTGGTTGTCTCGAATAACTTGAATAAAAGCACTCAAGATATACTATAAGGTTGGCTTAAAAGATTGATTTGGTGGGTAAGGTTGGTTATTATTTGGTCTTAGTGTTTGACATTAGGTGTAGGCTTGGTAATATTTTTTGTGTCCAATAATGGTTAAGGTGATTATAGGTGTTTGGATGATACCTTTGAAAGGATTTGACTTCCTTTATGACATCCAAACTAGAATCACAAGTATATATACAATTACGAGCATCATGCCCAATTGAAAAGCACACTTCACACACCTCTTGATTTGGCATTTGGTGGGTAGTGAGAAGTTTCACTTGCTTAGTAAATTTAGTAAGTTGCAAGGGCATCTCATTATCAGACCCAACTTAATCTAATCATGCTCTCATTCTACTACTTCTTTGTTGGGAATTAGAACCCAAAAACTCATAAAGATTATAGGTTTCCTCTACGGTCTTTTCTCCCACAGCAACTCCAGCAGCATTATCAACCATGTATTGACTCTGTAGTGTCAATCCATCATAAAAGAATTGGTTATGTAATGGAAAGCTATGATGAGGACATTGAATGAAAAGGAGTTTGAATCGTTCCCAAGCTTCATGAAAGGGCTCTTCATCCATTTGAGAAAACATTGTTATCTTCATCCTTAGGTCAGCAGTCTTTTGATAGGAAGAGAACCTACCCATAAACTTTTCATAAATTGCATCCTAAGTTGTTAAAGAACCTGACTGTAGAGTAATGAATAATAGCCAAGTTTTATCCTTGAGAGTGTAAGGAAAACGCCTTATCCTTAGTTGAACTTCATTAATTCCCTACAGTGGAAAGGTTTGGACAATAACATAGAATTCTCTAATGAAATGCAAAGGGTCTTCATTAGGGATACCGTAAAAAGAAGCCAATAAAGAATAATGAATCTTTTTTAATTCATAGTTCCACTTGAACTTCCACCTATTTGATAGAAGGTTCCATAGAGTCCAACCATTGATTGGTTTTAGACTGGTTATCTCTACAAACTTGAATAAAAGAATTCAAGTTGTTATCTAGGGTTGAGTTACTGGGAATGCTTCTTGGAATTGGCTGGTGGAATTGCTGGCCTGGTTTATTTGAGCACTAGGCAAAATGAGGGTTGGTTTACCTCCAGGAGAAGTTGGGATGATTTCTCTATCTAGGATTGTAGGTATTTGAATTAGGGTCGAATCTTGGTCTTTGTTGATATGCTCTCAAAATATTAACCTGTTTAGGCCTAGTTGGTGCTTTTCCTTGATATGGATAACCATGAGTACCATGTCTTATGTTTCTACACAAACTATAATATTCATTGTTTGTATTGGTCTGCGTAGTGAGAAGGGCAACTTTCTTGGTCAATTGAACAAGTTGTTAATGAATTTCATTGCTGGAATCAATTTCATGAACTCCAACTTTTCTCACTTGTGATGAACTCTAGATTTTCTCAGTTGTGAGCTTTTATATTGGGAATTAGCACCCAACATCTCAAAAAGGTTATACGTCTCTGAGGCTGTCTTCTCTCCTATTGCTTCTCCGACAGTGTTGTCAATAATGAACTATCATTGTTGCGTAAGTTGATGAGTGCTCAAAAAGCACTAAAATAACCATGATTTTATGCACAATAATTGATTAATATATATATATATATATATATATATATATATATATATATTTATATGTTTTATCATATATTTATATATATTTGTCTTTTTCGGAATCACGGGTATTTTTATTGTTTTTCAGGTATTTTGGCTTCAAAACGTAACTTAAAGACTCAAAGAGGAATACTGGAAGCAATACATCACAAATATATTAATAAATAAATGGGGAAAGGTCAATAAATATGGAAAATTTGGATAAAATGGGTCAAAAAGGTCAAAAATGTCAAAAAGGAGAAAATCGCGCCCGCACCACCCAGGCCGAGCCGCGCCACAAACACGCCCCACGTCCGCGCGCATCACGCGCCTGATCTAGTTCCGCGCGCATCTCACTCGCTCCGCGCCACGCCCATTTTGCCCCATTTTCACGCGCGGCCGTCTCGTGTCATCTTGACGTCATCGGTATGACATCGGCAATTACCACTCAGCGTTTTCATAATTTTTTAACATTTTTTCCCCACTTTTTCTCTCCATCTTCACCTATAAATACCCCTTCTCTTCAGTTCTAAACACACCTCAAAACACATTCTCTTCTCTCTTTCTTTCTCTCTTTTCTTAGATTTTTAGTTTTTCTTAGTTTTTAGCTTTTCTTAGTTAATTTCTCTTAGTTTTAGAGTTCTTCCCTTTTTGGGAAGAACTAGTTATGTTTTTGTAATTTATTAGCTTTTCGATTCAATAAATGAGAGTGCAAATTCCGCTTAGAGGTTTTCCAACAACGGGAATAGCATCAAAGTTCTGTAAGGATTTTATTTTCTTTACTGCTTATTTTTTATGCTTTATTCTTACATGTTATATTTAATTATGTCCGTGATTAAATTTAACGTTGGCTATTTGTAAACATGATATAATAATAACGTTGTTATGCTTGCGAAATATTAAATAGGTAAAAATCTCTAAAATGAATTGATTTTATTTTTATTCAAGATTTTATATTAGCAATTTTAGAGAGAAATATATTATTTTTCATTACAAACTTAAATCAAAATTAGATTTTAAGGTTTAGTTATCCGATCGATTTAGAGTAGTGCTCTTTTATTTGTTGGTACAATCGCCCGGTAGTTAGAGTGAAGCTCTATTTCAAAAGTTTTTATAAGAATTATTATCTGAAAATGTATTGACAACATGTTTTCAGTAGTGGTTTTAAAACTTGAAAGTTAGTACTCGGATAACTAAATTCTTAGGTTTAATTTGGACACTTTGAAGAAAGTTTAAACTGTCTAACCCCACCAAAGGTGGCATTTAAATGGTTCATTTTCAATCTCTTAGAAAAAGAAATTAATTTAATTAACCAAATTACTTATCAACCCCACCCATAGGTGTTAATTGATTTGTTTAGTTAACAAAGAATATCTAACCCCACCAAAGGTGGTATTCATACAAAAAAGAGAGAATCAATAAATATCAATTCATATATTTAATAACCTAAATAATATGAGCAAGCATAATTAACTTAATTATTATATCCATAAATACTCCACTGTTTTAACAGATAAAATTTGCATAAATGTTTATTGAATCTATGTTTATTTTTATGTAATTAGATTAAAAACACAAAACCCAAAATATCGTGACAGGATGTTTAGGATTTAATTTCGTTTTTAAAAGTTTGAATAATAAATTAAAAACCACATACATTCCTTCCTTAGATCGACCTTGGGAGTATACTTATCATTTTCTACGAAATGATTCGTGCACTTGCGAGAGTTTTATAAATAGATAAAACCAAAGTAACGGGCAGGATCGGCGATGTCGGTTCTGCCCCGATCATAAGTCCATTTTAAAAGAAGTGGTTCTGTAATTGCAAGAGGAAATCTGATTGGGGCATTGAGTGAGGAGCATTTTGAACCTATCCTAAGCTTCATGGAATGGTTCTCCTTCCATCTAAGAGAAAGTAGCAATATTTCCTCTCAACTATGATGTTTTTTGGTGGGAATAGAATTTTCCTATGAATTTATTATAAATGTCCTCCCATGTCATCAAAGAACCTGGAGGGCGTGACATCAACTAAGCTTTGGCTTTGTCCTTGAAGGTGTAGGGGAAACATATCATTCTAAGCTGATCCTTATTTAGAATACCGAAGGGAAGGTTTGGACTGTAGCATAGAAGTCCCTAATGAAGGAAAGAGGATTAGGCAGGCCATAGAATGAAGGAAGTATAGAAAAGTGAATGTTTTTCAGTTTATAATTTTGAGCAACCTCACCCGGCTGGATAACGATAGTTTCCGTAACATGTGGGCTTTCTCTCATATCTTTTGGTTCCGGTAGAGGATTAAGGTTTCGTTCTGTGTTTAGCTCAAAATAAGCTGATAGTTAGAATCCAACCTTGTGAACAATTGTTATCTATGTATGGTGTAAGATGGTTTCTTAAAGATTTCCTACCATACATAGACTATTTAAAGCGTAAATTTAAAACACTTGTCAAGAAAAAGAATAATAAAATAACCATACAAAAATTTAGCAAAAATTTACCTAGTATTTAATATAAAAATACTAAACAAACAAATTAATCCCTAAGTTAAATAACATAATCAGTATTAACTAAGAGTACTCCTAGGACAAAAAATGGGGAAAAGCCTCCTTAAAAACCATTATCCTAGACAGAACAAAATTTCAAGAAAGACTAGTGGCATAAAGGCTTTTAAGAACTAGTCTCATAGACAGAATTCTCTTAGATCTTTACTTTTCATGCTACAACACAAAGTTATTTTTTTTATTTTTTTATGAGCTTAATTTTCAAATTTTTACATTTGTTTTTAATAAAATAAAGTATTTTTTTAAATTAAAAATTTATTTGATTAATTATTTTATTTTATTTATAAATTTTTTTAAAATGTTATTTTAATTTATTTAAATTTAAAAACTATTTTTGTAAAAATTTTAAATTTTTTTTTATTTTGAACACAAAATAAATAAAAGAATCAAGATTATTTACAACACAAAATGCTTTCAAAATTTTCATAAATAATTTAAAAACGTTATTCTTTTCCTAGCAACGGTGCCAAAAACTTGATGAGCAGAATCAGTATCATCGATCCTACAAATATTTTGGTTTTATATTTGTAAAAATCTTACAAGTGTATGAATCATTTTATAAAAAATGACAAATATACTCTTTTTTTTAAATGTTATTTTAATTTTTTTAAATTTAAAAATTATTTTTTGTAAAAATTTTAATTTTTTTTATTTTGAACACAAAATAAATAAAAGAATCACCATTATTTACAACACAAAATGCTTTCAAAATTTTGATAAATAATTTAAAAATGTTATTATTTTCCTAGCAACGGTGCCAAAAACTTGATGAGCAGAATCAATATCACCGATCCTACAAATATTTTGGTTTTATATTTGTAAAACTCTCACAAGTGTATGAATCATTTTATAAAAAATGATAAATATACTCCTAAGATCGATCTAAGAAAGGAATATATGTGATTTTTAGTTTATTATTCAAACATTTTTAAAAATATTAAGTCATAAACATTATGTCACGATATTTTGGGTTTTGTGTTTTTCTAATCTAATAATATAAAAATAAACATTCAATAAAATATTTATGCAAATATTCATCAATCATAATAGTGGAATATTTATGGATATAATAACTCACAATATTTTAGGTTTTGTGTTTTCCTAATCTATTAACATAAAAATAAACATAGATATGAATTTGATAAATATTTATGCAAATATTTATCAATCATAATAGTGGAGTATTTATGGATATAATAACTAAGTTAATTATACTTGCTCATATTATTTATGTTATTAAAGATATAAATTGATATTTATTGATTCTCTCTTTTTTATATGAATACTACCTTTGGTGGGATTATATATTATTTGTTAATTAAACAAATCAATTAACACCTATGGTAGGGTTAAATAAATAAATTTTTTTTCTAAGAGATTGAAAATAAACCATTTAAATACCACTTTTGATGGAATTATATAGTTTAAACTTTATTCAAGGTGTCCAAATTAAACACAAGAATTTAATTATCTGAGTACTAACTTTCAAGTTTTAAAACCATTACTAAAAATATGTCGTCAATATATTTTCAAATAATAGTTCTTATAAAAAATTTTGAAATAGAGTTTCACTTTAACTATCAGACAATTGTACCAACAAATAAAAGTGCACTACTCTAAATCAGACCGGATAACTAAATCTTAAAATCTAATTTTTAGATTTAAGTTTGTAATGAAAAATAATATTTCTCTCTAACATCTTTAATATAAAATCTTGAATAAAACAAAATCAATTCATTTTATAGAGATTTTTATCTATTTAATATTCCGCAAGCATAACAACGTTATTATTATATCATGTTTCCGCAAGCATAACAACGCTATTATTATATCATGTTTGCAAACAATGAGCCATGTTAAATTTAATTATAAACAAATTAAATATAACATACAAGAATAAAACATAAAAATAACTATAAAGAATAAGAATCCTTACAGAACCTTGATGCTAATTTCGTTGGTGCAAAACCTCGAAACGGATTTGCATTTCCATTTATTGAATCAAAAAGCTAAATATTTACAAAATATAGTTAGTTCTTCCCGAAAAGAAAAGAACTTTAAAAATAAAAACTAAAAAACTAAGAAAAATTTGTAGATAGAGAAAGCTAGAGAGAGAAAGAATTAAGAAACTTATTTATTGAGATGTGTTTTGTGTAATGGGGGCGAGGGGGTATTTATATGTGAAGAAAAGGGTAAAAAAGTGGAAAAAATGGGTAAAAATGCTTAATAGACGGACACTAACTTATTTGTAGATGCGTGTGTGACGTTGGCGTTGTACGGGAGGATGCACGCAGACTTCGGTGTGAACTGTATGCATTGCTCGGCACGAATGGGCGTTTGGGCTAGCGATTTTGGTCTTTTTGACCGTTTTGTCCTATTTTCATCTTTTTGACTTTTCCTCATTTATTTTCTCAATATATTTTTGTTGTATTACCTCTAGTATTTTTCTTTCAGTTTTTAAGTTAGTTTTTTGAAGCAAAAATGCCTAAAAAACTAAAAATATCTGTGATTTCGAAAAGACAAATTTGTATAAAAATAATATAAAATCATATAAATATAAATATTTTTAATCAATTAAAGTACATTAAATCATGGTAATTTTAGTGCTTTTTAAGCACTCATCAATTGGCTAGGAATTATTTGGCCAGAACTTCATTGTCCAAGATTTAGTTGGCCGAAACTTCGATGGCTAGCACTTGGTTGGGCAAAACGTTGTTGGCTATAATTTTGTTGGCCAAGATCTTGTTACCCATAAATATTTTGGCTAGAATTTTGTTGACTACCATTTCATTTATCAAACCTTTATTGGCTACAACTTCATCTGCCAAGACTACACCGCCTAGGTCGTTACTTGCTAGGGATTTGTTTCCCAAAAGACTGCCAGCTAAGGGGTTATCACCTAGGAGACTATAAGCTAAGGGAGTTATCATCCTAAAGATCTCCATCCAATGAAGGTTAGGTTAGGATTCCATTGGCTAGGGCACCGCCAGTCAGGACACCCTCGACTAGGGATGGACCAGTTAGGTTGGCACCAATCAGGGATAGACTGACCATGCCTTTTCCTAACCTTTATTAGTCTACCAATGCCAATCATCCATGTCAATCATCATCTACATTGGAATGCATCCGTGGTAGCCAAACCTAATCCTTTACATCCATAGATATGGTATCCATCACGTCATATGTAGGAAAGTGTGGTATGAGCGTCTTGGGGTTGAAAATGTTTGGGTGATGAAGAATAATTATCCTACACTACATGATGAAAAATAAGTGACCAAGATCACTTCACTGATCCTACAAGGATTAGACTTAGGATTTGAATTTTTGGATTTCCATAAAAATAAAAGAAGGTTTGACTTCTTTGATAAAAATGTTAATTTCAATGTAAAATAGGAAGTTCGATTAAAAATCTGAAGACATCGCCAGCATTTGAATGTCATCATGCACATTTCAAATGGCCAGACATGGTTTAAATTTTTCTACTTAGGTGGGTAAAAAATAATCAAGTGTAAGTTTGGAATCATCAATAAAATTGGAAGATATATTTAATACGAGTATTGACAGTAATTACAGTCAAATCTTCTAGTGCAACAGTTAGAAATTTTGTGGGGTTGATGTTGGGGGAAATTTCATACTTTTCACGTGACAATCAAATAGTAGTCCTAATCAACAAATAGCCTTATGGGCCAAGCCCGATAAGTGTCTAATCATCATAAAAGTGTGAAAGCAATATAATTATCCTAAAGGGATAGAGTTCCAATAATTATCTTTTAATTATCTTAAAGAGATAAAGACCAAAAGATTATACCTATCAATTTTAAAGGATAATTTAGTAGATAATTAATGATATATTTTTATAGTTGATAATTGTCTACAATACTATAATAACTTAATCTTAATCAAACAAGGGTAATCTATCATGTTTATTATTTTCCTTATATATAGTCATATATGCATAACATAATAATATACATCTCATAACAAATAATTACAATTAAACACCTTCTTTTCATATAATTTCTAAGTTAGATTGAGATTTCCTCTACTCTTCATCTTAAAGTTACTAACTTAAGGATCATAGACCGAAGACCACTCTCCACAAGATGGTCTAAAGTCCTAACAGTTTGTTAATTTTGTAGATTGTATAGAGAATAGTCCTACTTGGTGTTGACAAAAATCAATATCAATACCTTATAAATAACTTTAGATAAACTAATATGATGGAATTGATGTAGTTGAACATGATTGTCCATTTTTCCATGTGAATTTTAAACCTACTGAGCCAAGATCTTTAGCAAGCTATTGAGTCCATAAATTCTCTCAATCTATTTGGCCATTGAATAACATGTTGACCTCTTTTTTTTTCAGATTGAAACAATATTTCCATAATATTTTTGAAACAAACCCTACTATCATTTGAAGGGTAGATAAGAGCAGTAAGATATGACCATAGATTGTTACCTATGGCCTCAATTTTTTAACTCAGGCCATAGACATATTATATGGCATTGGTTATTGAAAAACTGAGGCCATAAAACATGTCTATAGCCTCGGTCTTTCAATAACCGAGGCTATAGATATGTATAAATTAAAAAAATAAAATTATTAATTATAATATTAAAAATAAATTTACATTACACTGGGCTGGTGCGCTGGTTTTGGTACGTTGGGGTGCTTGATGAGCAAAACCGGCATCGCCGATCCTACCAATACTTTGATTTTATATTTTTAAAACTCTTGCAAATGCATGAATCATTTCATAGAAAATGATAAGTATACTCTCAAGGTCGTCTAAGGAAGAAATATATGTGGTTTTTAATTTATTATTCAACCTTTTAAAAACGAAATTAAATCCTAAACATCTTATAAAACTTTCGCAAATGCACGAATCATTTCATTTTAAATTATAAGTATACTCCCAAGGTCAATCTAAGGAAGGAATATATGTGGTTTTTAATTTATTATTCAAACTTTTAAAAACAAAATTAAATCCTAAACATCCTGTCACGATATTTTGGGTTTTTGGGTTTTTAATCTAATAACATAAAAATAAACATAGATATGGATTCAATAAATATTTATGCAAATTTTATCATTTATAATAGTTGAGTATTTATGGATATAATAACTAAGTTAATTATGCTTGCGCATATTATTTAGGTTATGAAATATATAAATTGATATTTATTGATTCTCTTTTTTTATATGAATACTACCTTTGGTGGGGTTAGATATTCTTTGTTAACTAAACAAATTAATTAACACCTATAGGTAGAGTTGATAACTAATTTGGTTAATTAAGTTAATTCTTTTTTTTCTAAGAGATTGAAAATGAACCATTTAAGTGCCACCTTTGGTGGGGTTAGATAATTTAAACTTTATTCAAGGTGTCCAAATTAAACCTAAGAATTTAATTATCCGAGTACTAACTTTCAAGTTTTAAAACCACTACTGAAAACATGTTGTCAATACATTTTCAGATAATAATTCTTATAAAAACTTTTGAAATAGAGCTTCATTCTAACTACCGGGCGATTGTACCAATAAATAAAAGAGCACAACTTTAAATCAGACCGGATAACTAAACCTTAAAATCTAATTTTCAGACTTAAGTTTGTAATGAAAAATAATATATTTCTCTCTAACATTCTTAATATATAATCTTGAATAAAAATAAAATCAATTCATTTTAGAGATTTTTACATATTTAATATTTCGTAAGCATAACAACGTTGTTATTATATCATGTTTACAAACAGCCAACAATGTTAAATTTAATCACATACAAATTAAATATAACATATAAGAATAAAACATAAAAAATGAAAAATAACTGCAAAGTGAATAAAATCCTTGCAGTATACTTTGATGCTAATTCTGTTATTAGAAAACCTCCAAACAGAATTGTATTTTCATTTATTGAATCAAAAAGTTAATAAATTACAAAAACATAATTAGTTTTTCTCAAAAAAAGAAGAACACTAAAACTAAGAAAAACTAAAAACTAAGAAATGAAGAGAAAGAAAGAGATAAGAAGATGATTTGAGGTGTGTTTTGGTGTGGAGAGAATAAGGGTATTTATAGGTGAGGATAGGAAGAAAAAGTGAGAGAAAAAATGATAAAAAATATAGAAAATGCGTAGTAGGTGAATGATGATGTCAGCTGATGTCATTGGTAGGTGAGGCATGGATGAGCGCAGCGGTGCGAGTAGAATGAAGCAGATGCGCACGCAGAGTGGGCGTAGATGGGCGTGCGGAATGGAGCAGAGCTGCATGCAGACCGAGCGTAGATGGGCACGAGCGTGCGTGGACTGGGAGTTGTGCGGGCGATGCGCACGCGTTGGCCAACGCTGCTGGGCGGCTACGTGTGCGATTTCATCCTTTTTGACCCATTTTGTCCAATTTTTTCATCTTTTTTTTACTTTTTCTCATTTATTTTATGAATACATTTGTGATGTATTGCACCATCACCGCTTGTTCCATCTATAACTACTACTTCATGTAAACCTTCTACCTTAACGCTGTGCTCGATCATCATTCTTGCCAAGCCAACAATCTGCTCAGTTACAAAATTTCACAAATGATCTCTTTCACTAAGTCTAAACATCTCTCTGCATAATACTAACCACAATGCATATTAATCTTTGAATGAGGCTTACTTAATGTGAGGATAATAACAATAAAAATAAATATAAGTATATCATGAAAAAAATAGCAAAAAATAACTCACTTCCTTGTAAGTCTCTCCTTTGGTTCTCAACAACACAAGAAAAGCACTAATTAATGCCTCATTAGCATCATTTAGTAAGAAATTCAAGGACGCTTCGGCCTCTGACTCTATTAAATCCACATGATTGACCAAAGATTCAATCAGTTGCCAAAACCTACCATAGAAAAATAACAAATACGTATTGAATTTCCCAGAAAACCAAATATTCAAAACAGGTAAAGGATAAACTCAAACCTCATTGGAAGATGTCACAGGTGGGATTGATTTTTCACCAACAATAGGCAGAGCAAAAACAAAAGAGCTTGTCTTAGAAGCTAAGCTCCTTCCATTTGGGTGAAGAACTATCTTTTTAGGCATGATAAGTTGAGACTCAAGGTTAGAGAAATGAGACAATGGAGAGATTTTGATTGGATATTGGTATGTAGAAGACGTCATACAGTGCAGAAACAAACCAGAATTAAACCAAAGACTGAAACTTTATTTAGATCTAACTTATGGGTTTGTTCTTAAAGGATAATACAACAATAATGAAGCGCAAAACATAGACAGAATCTAACCTGATGGCGAGGACGGTGAGACGAGGACGACGATATGAGGACGGCAATAATGAGATGCAGAGCGACAACGAGGGTCAATTACTCTCATCTCCGAAAAGAATTTATATATATATGCTAGCTAAACGTATGAAAACCCTAAGATATCAACGCAAGCATGGCCGGGGAGAAAGGAAAAAAAAAGAAAAAAAAATAGACGAAAAAAGAAAAAAATTGTTTTTATATTAATTTGGTGTAAAAGAGAAAAAATTAATAAGGTATGTCTATAGTCTCGGTTTTTAAATAACCGAGATCAAAATCCTATGGTCTTGATTTAAAAAAAACTGAAGTTAAATGTCCGAGAGCTATTTTATTAACAAAAGGGTCATATAGTTCTAGAGTTATTACATGTGCATCAAAAGCTTGAATAAATAGTTGAACACCTTGTTTCCAAAAAATACCTAAACCTAAACATTTCCATACGAATGAATAGTTATGAATTCAAATACACGTATATCTATATTTGATTCTTGGTGATATAACATAAATATTCTTAAGTTATATTAAATGTTATTTTATTCTAACAAATAGTTCTGAACCTTTTTATGTTAAATTATTAAGAATCAAATTTATTTTTAATCTATGATAAATTTAAATTTGATACAGGTAATTGATATATGATTTTCTCTATTAAGAATACTTTAAGAAAAATAAATTTGATAAAGATTTTATTTATTTTTACTGTTTATTGTGATAAAAAAGGAGACAGCAGCGGCATGATTGACGCTGTCTATATATATATATATATATATATATTATTTTCTTGCTTCTTCAGATGTGAGAATAGTATATTATGAGTAGAAAGTCAAATGCTTTTGGACAATATGGATTTTGAATATTCATCGTTCATGTGGCGGCAGAGTTGGTATATATATATATATTATTTTAGGGTTTTCTTTTGATACGGATATTGTAATTAAGGTTTCTTTTTAATATTATAATTAAAAAAAATTATACTGTAATTAGAGTTTTAATTATTACATGATTAAAAAATCTATAAATATAAATATTATTTTTAAACCTAAGATATATTTTTAATAATTAATAAATTATAGTTAAGGTTTTTTATTTTTTTATTTTTATATAATGTATTAAATTGAAGCACAAAAATAATTATTTTTTTAAAGTCTACAATATTATTTTCTTTAAAAAAACCCACAAATAATTTATGTGCTTAAAGATATAGATTTGAGTTAATAGATTAAAATATTGGTATGAGTTTTATTTAACATAATTATATATACATCTTGTGATGATTATTTGATTTTTAAATGTGAATAATAATTCAGCCCAAAGTAAGAGTTATTGTTTGACATGTTTTTATTGTCTACATTTGATTATTATATTAATATATCACATACAAGTTAATATTATTATCAAAATATAAAATATTAATGAAGTGTTCAGTATATTTTATATTGAGATGAAATTTACCTTTTTTGGAATTTATTATTTTGGTTTTTGAATGTGAGCTTTTTTTTGGTTTATTGTTTTCTGGATTCAACTATAAATAATACTACCAACATTAACTCTATTTTTATGCTAAATAGCATCAATTTCAAGTCATGGTAAGATAATCTATTAATATTTCTCGGAGTCATGGATTTGAGCCTTGTATTAAGGTTTGATTCTCCTACACCCCTTACAGATAAGAGTACTTTTGATGAAAAGAAGGAAAAAGGAAGGTGGAAGATATCAAATCGCATGTGTATAATGATCATGAAGAAGGTCATTTTGAATGCATTCAAGGGCACAATGTTCGAAAAGATAATTACTGTTAAGGATTTTCTTACGGATATTAACAAAAGATTTGTCAATAATAAAAAGGTTGAAATTGGTACACTCTTGAGAAGTCTACTTTCAATGAGGAATATGAATAAAGGAAATATTAAGGAATATATCATGGAATGTCTCATCTTACTTCTAAATTGAGAGTACTTACGCTAGAACTTTCTAAGGACTTATTGGTGCATCTGGTTTTGATATCTCTTCTGACATAGTTTAGCCAATTTATGGTAAGCAACAACTATTAGAAAGAGACTTAGTCTTTGAATGAGTTCATCTCACACTGTTTCTAGAAAGAAGAAAGATTGAAGCAAGATCAAACATAGAGTTATCACATAGCCTCAACCTTTAAGTACAAGGACAATGGAAGAAAAATAAAGAAGGATAAGGAAGCTATAGATACGACACCTCAAAAGAAACCGGATAAGCTAGTAGGTATTGGTTATTTCTTCTACAGAGCTAAAGGGCATAGGAAGAAGCATTGCACCAACTATTATGCATGACAAACTAAGAAATGTATGCTTCTTAATTTGGTTTGTTTAGAGGTTAATTTAATTTCGGTACCAAGACACACATGGTGGATAGATTTTGGTGCAACAAATCACATCAGTGTGTCTATGTAGGGTTACCTGTGTTGTCGAGAGCGAAGTGATGGTGAAAGATACATCTATGTGGGCGATGGAAAGATGATTCAAGTTGAGGCAATAGGAAAATTTAGGTAATTATTAAATACTAGATTTTATTTGGATCTTAATGAGACATTTATTGTACTGTCATTTAGATAAAATTTTATTTCTATTTCTGCTTTGGAAAAATTTGGTTATCCTTATTCATTTGGAAATGAAAATTTAGTTTATTTCGTGATTCAAAATTAGTAGGTTCTAGTCCTTTGTTAGGTTATGAAAATCTTTATTTTATTGATAAAATTGCCTCACTTAAGGAATCTCTTTAATTAAGTGCCTGAGGTATAAAATGAAAATTTGGATATGTTATAGTACATGAAATTAAGTCATATTTCCAGACAAAGAATAAAATGACTTATGTCTGACAAAATTTTAGATCCTTTAGATTCCACAAATTTTGATGTTTTGTTAATTGTATAAAGGGGAAATAAACCAATAAAAGGATATTTGAAGCCAAGAAGACTTTTGAAGTCTTATAACTTATAAATACATACATTTGTGGGTCATTCCTTACAATTGCATGGACAGGTCAATAGTATTTTATAACATTCATAGACAATTTTTCTAGATATGGCTATTTATTTCTCATTCATGAAAAATCATAGTTATTGGATGTGTTCAAAAATTATAAAACTGAATTTGAGAACTAACTCAACAAAATGATCAAAAGTGTCCAATATAATCGTAGTGGTAAGTACTACAGCATATATGAAGATTCAAGTGAACAACGTTCATGACCATTTGCTAAGTTCCTAGAAGAATATAGTATCATACCATTGTACACTATGCTGGGTTCGTCCACTATGAATGGTATTGTTGAAAGACGAAAAAAGACACTTAAGAACATGGTAAGGAGTATGATTTGTCAACATGATGCTTAAGAACATGGTAAGTAGTATGATTTTTCATGCTATCATACCAGAATCATTCTAGGAGAAACACTTAAGACTACAACATATATCATTAATATGGTTCAAGTTAATGCAACAACCAAAACTCTTTATGAACTTTAGATGGGTAAAAAGCCTAGCTAAAAGAACTTGCATATTAGGGTATGTCTAGTTGAGGAAAAGCCTTATAGGCCTAATGAAAAGAAACTAGACTCAAGAATGGTGAGTTTTTATTTTATTAGATATTCTAAAAAATTCAAGGGTTATAAGTTTATGATTCCATATCTAGGTTGATTTTTGAGTCAGAAAATGCTCGATTCTTTGAGGATGTCAAGTTTTCATAGGGAGATACAATTAGAGATTTTGTCTTTGAATAGGAATATGTTGATATTTCTATAAGTGCTATTGACATTGATCAAGATCATATTCCTGACTTTGATCAAGACACAACAAATCAAGACAATCTCCAAGAACATGAGTTTGATATTGAAGTGATGAAGGTAGATCTGATCAACTTCCATCAAGCCATAGAAAGTCCCACCTCTCGAAAGTGGATTGATGCCATGAATGAGGAGATTAAGTCTATGAAGAATAATGAGGTATGAGATCTTGTACCATTTCCAAAAGGTATGAAACCCATTAGTTTTAAATGGATATTTAAAATCAAGATGGATTCGAAAGGCAATATGGAGAAACACAGGGCTTGTCTCGTCATATAGGGCTTAACACATAAAGAGGGTATCAATTATAAAGAGACTTTCTCTATGGTTTTTTTGAAATAATATTTTAGGATTATAATTTCATTAGTAGTACATTTCAATTTTAAATTACAACAGGTGGATGTAAAGACGATGTTTCTCAATGGTGACATTGATGAGATGATTTATATGATACAACCATAAAACTTTGTGTTGAAAGATCTAAAGAATATGGTTTGCAAACTTAATAAATCCACCTATGGGCTCAAGTAAGCATCTTGAAAATGGTATTTCTAGTTTCATCAAGTGATAATCTCATTTGGTTTTGAGATGAATTTGGTCGATGATTGCATTTATTGTAAGTTATATGGGAACAAGTATATTTTTCTAGTTTTATACGTTAATGACATTTTGCTTACTAGTAACGATATAGGCTTGTTGCTTGAAAATGAGAGATTTTTTAGCTAAGAGTTTTGAGTGAAAGATCTTGGTCACGCCTATTTTATATTAGGTATACAGATATTCTAAGATTTCTCTAAGAGTATTTTAGGATTATCATAAAAGAGTTATATCAAAAGGTTCTCAATAGATATGGCATATGGGATTGTAAACCAAGTGATACTTATGTTGATAAGGGAGACAAACTTAATCTCAATGAGTGCCCTAAGAATGATTTTGAGGAAAAATAAATGCACAAAATTCCTTATGTGTCAATAGTAGGGAGTCTGATGTATGCTTAGGTATATAGGTATCTAGTTATTGCTTACATTATTGGGATGTTGTGTAGATATTTAATAAATCTAGGATTAAACCATTGGAATGCAGCAACATGAGTCTTATGGTACTTATAGAGAAAAAAAGACTACATGTTCACTTATTTAAGGTTGGATCAGCTTGAAATTGTTGGGTATATTGACTTCGATTTTATTGGATGCTAAAATAGTATGAGATCTACATCAGGCTATCTCTACCTACTAGCTAGTGGTGCTATCTCCTTAAAGAGTGCCAAACAGTCTCTTATTATATGCTCTTCTACTGATAGGGGCAGAACCGACATCGCTGATCCTGCCCGTTACTTTGGTTTTATGTATTTATAAAACTCTCGCAAGTGCACGAATCATTTCGTAGAAAATGATAAGTATACTCCCAAGGTCGATCTAAGGAAGGAATGTATGTGGTTTTTAATTTATTATTCAAACTTTTAAAAACGAAATTAAATCCTAAACATCCTGTCACGATAGTTTGGTTTTTGTGTCCCTAATCTAATAACATAAAATAAATAAACATATATACAAATTCAATAATTAATAAACATATATACAAATTCAATAAATAATAAACATATATACAGATTCAATAAATATTCATGCAAATTTTTATCATTTATATTAGTTGAGATGATGGATATAATAACTAAGTTAATTATGCTTGCTCATATTATTTAGGTTATTAAAGATATGAATTGATATTTATTGATTCTCTCTTTTTTATGAATACCACCTTTGGTGAGTTAGATATTCTTTGTTAACTAAACAAATCAATTAACACCTATAGGTGGGTTGATAACTAATTTGATTAATTAAATTAATTCCTTTTTCTAAGAGATTGAAAATGAACTATTTAAATGCCACCTTTGGTGGGTTAGACGCTTTAAACTTTTATTCAAGGTGTCCAAATTAAACCTAAGAATTTAGTTATCCGAGTACTAACTTTCAAGTTTTAAAACCACTACCGAAAACATGTTGTCAATACATTTTCAGATAATAATTCTTATAAAAACTTTTGAAATAGAGCTTCACTCTAACTAATGCCGATTGTACCAACAAATAAAAAGAGCACTACTCTAAATTGTATCGATAACTAAACCTTAAAATCTAATTTTCGATTTAAGTTTGTAATGAAAAATAATATATTTCTCTCTAACATTCTTAATATAAAATCTTGAATAAAAATAAAATCAATTTATTTTAGAGATTTTTACCTATTTAATATTTCTAGCATAACAACGCTATTATTACATCATATTTACTAAACAACAAGATAGTTAAATTTAACCAGGCATGTTGAATATAACATGTAAGAATAAAGCATAAAAATAATCAGAAGAAAAAATAAAATCCTTACGTAACTCGACGCTATTCCCGTGAAATGGAAAACCTCCAAGCGAATTTGCACTCCCATTTATTGAATCAAAAATCTAAATTATTACAAAACATTACAAGTTCCTCTCAAAAGAGAAGAACTCTAAACCTAAGAGAATTGAACTAAAAGCTAAGAGAAAAACTAAGAAAAGCTTAGAAACTAAGAGAGAAACTAAGAAAAACTCAAAAACTAAGAAATGAGAGAAAGAAAGAAGAGAGAAGTGTGTTTTGAAGGTGTGTTTTGAAGTGAAGGGAAGGGGAGTATTTATAGGTGAGGACGGGAGAGAAAAATGAGTAAAAAAATGTTAAAAAATATTTAAAAATGTAAAAACGCGTATTGGAATTCTTTGATGTCATTAATGACGTCGCATGACGTCACAGGGGCTGCACGTGAAAAAATGGGCGAAAAGGCGTTAGGCGCGCTGAGGGGGCCGTTGGCGCCGCGCGCGCGGCGGGGCTGCCGCGCGGGCCTTCAGGCGCGTGAACGCTCTCGCGCGGATGGGCCGGCGCGCGCGGACATGGCCAGCGCTAAATGGCGCGCGCGGATGGGGCGCTGGCGCCGGGCCGCGCGGCGACGGCGATTCCGTCTTTTTGACATTTTTGACCTTTTCGACCCATTTTTGTCCAATTTTTTCCATGTTTGTTGACCTTTACCACTTATTTATTAATATATTTGTGATGTATTGCTTCAAGTATTCTCTTTGAATCTTTAAATTAAGTGCGTTTTAAAGCCAAAATAATTAAAAACAATAAAAATACCCGTGATTCCTAAAAGACAAATTTATATAAATATATGATAAAACATATAAATATATGTATTTTTAATCAATTAATGTACATAAAATCATGGTTATTTTAGTGCTTAAGCACTCATCACAACCTCTAACTGCCTTCTTTGCTAGTCCCTTAGCAAGAGAAGCGATAAAATATAAAAATTAAACTATCGTAAATCGCTTTCGTGGATTGAAACCGTTGCATTTAGCCTATGCAACGAGCCGTTAAACCCCTAGGCTGCCCTAGTGGACGAGTTTGAGTCTGGTGAGGGTTTTCAGTAATGATACCCACAAACATTGAACTAAATAAAAGAAACTATAAAAACAATCACAACATAATCAAAAATTAATTTAAGAATAAAAGAAAACAAAATATCACAAAAATATCTCATAATTTTTATTCTCCTTTAATATCATAATTAAAATCTCAAGCATGTTGTTTTAATCTCTTTAAACAATCATGATTTTATTATAATAATTAGTCGAAAATCATTTTCATATTTCATTTCAAAAATGTATCAATTTAATTTCACCCAATTTCAGTGTCATAAATCCGAATTCGCTTCGACTCTATTCCTCACAAGTCAATACTCTCAAAACACTGAATCCTATGAGTTCAAACACTCATACTAATTTATATGCGAAAGAGTTGATGTATAGAAATGAACTAATATGTTCGCATATGTATAAAGAAGAAAGGCTCAAAGTGTTATTTTGACGTTGATCTCATGGAAGGAATCAAATGTATAAATTATAAAGATATCACATATAAAAATTATTTTCATGCATAAATCAAACTCATTAAGAAAAAATTTCAAGATATATGCCTTTTACAAATGAAGAAAGTGCAATGACTTTTTAGGGAATTACTTCCTATATCTTTCTTTTGTAATTAGCCTTTACTCACAACTTTGTAGGCAATGTGGGTTATAGTATGTAGATTATACTATATATTCTTTCTCTCTATATTTTTCTGAATATATTTTTCAATATATATCATTTTTTAGAGAGTCAACCCATGTACAGATTGTACATTTTTTTTTTGGCGATTTTGGTGAGTGGTTAATTTTGTGGCTTTTCTCGTTTGATCTTGGTTTAGTAACCCCGTGATATGTCTCTCTCTTTTTAATAGTCATGCCTAATGAGATAAAAGCATATACTATCAATTTCTACTCAAATCATTTAATCTAAACAAAAATAATAATAAAAAATATACAAGACTCTATTAAGATGAGAAAAAATTCATACATTCAATATTAATGCCTATAGAGATCATCTAAGAATTTGAGGAAATAAGAAATGTGTTTGGAGTAGAAAAAATATATATTTCACTCTGAATAAGGGAAATTAGGCTCAAATTATATCTCACAAAGGTAGTCTCCACTAAAACAAATTCATAAATACCGATTTTGGGTTTAATATAATTTCTACATCTTATCAAGAAATACTAGTTATGACAAAAATTAACTAATTATCAAAAATAATTACATAATATTTCATGATATGTTTTCAAAAATTAATCTAACAGTACAAAAGACTTAACTCTTTACTTAAATTTGATTTAAAGAAATGATAAATTTTTGTGAGAAAATATTTTTTTTTTAATTTTTTTTTTAAATTTCAAAAATTACTAAATCACACAAAACAAACACAAAAAATGAAGATGTGAACATAAAAAAGAAAAAAATAATAATTTTTTTTTTTTTTTGAAATTTTTTTTTTGAAATTGTTAAATCTTTTTTTTTTCTTTTCTAATTAAGCATGGTAACTTTTCACCACCCCCAACCAAGAACTTACATTGTCCTCAATGTAACAACTGTAAATTAAAGATAAAGAGAAAAGAGAAGAAAGATTACCTATTTCTTGAGAATGTGTAAGTAGTAATGGAGAAATGCAAGTGCATTCATCATATTCATCATTAAAGTGTATACAGACAGATTGCTGTGAACTTCTAACAACTCAAAAAATATTTTTAGTTTTAACAATTTAAAAATTATTCACATATAATTAAACCAAAATAAACAATAAAATTAAAACAAATAAAACAAAATAAAATTACCTAAAATGATGGGTTGCCTCCCATCCAGCGCTTAGTTTAACGTCTTAGCAAGACGTATCTTTTTGGTGCTAAGGATTACTCAGCCAAATGCAATCTATTTCAGCAATGTTGTTTGGTTCTTCTAAATAAGGCTTGACACGATGGCCATTAACTTTGAACGTTTTTTGTGTCTTGGAGTCCAATAGTTCTACCACTCCATGTTCAAATACCGAACTATTTTGAATGGTCCATCCCATCTTGATCTCAAATTTTCCCGGAAAAAATCTCAAACGAGAGTTAAATAAAAGAACTTTCATTCCAGGGTGAAAAGTCTTAGGAACTAGCTCTTGTCATGATAGCGCTTAGTACGCTTCTTTGTATAATTTGGCATTCTCATAAGCTTCATTCCTAATTTCTTCCAACTCATGAAGCCGAGTAATCGCCACCTCGCTTTATCTAAATCCATGTTTAGCTCTTTAATTGCCCAAGAAGCCTTATGTTCAAGTTCAACTGAAGGTGGCACGCTTTCCCAAAGATTAACCGGTAAGGGCTCATCCCAATAGGTGTTTTGTTGTGCGGTATGCCCATAAGGCATCATTTAACTTAAATGCCCAATCCTTCCTCAAGGACGCATGCGTTCCAATATTCCCCTTAATTTGCCTATTACTTACTTCCACTAAACCTAAGTTTGAGGATGATATGGAGTAGCTATTACCTTATGTGTGATGTTGTACTTGTTTAGTACTCCATCAAAGAGTTTGTTACAAAAATGGCTACCTCCATCACTTATTATAGCTCTGGCGTTAACCTCGAATATGAAATCTTTCAAGAATTTCACAACAACATTAGCATCATTGGTTTTGGGGGGATAGCTTCTACCCACTTGGACACATAATCCACAAAGAACCAAAATGTATTGAAAACCATTAGACGGGGGAAAAGGACCCATAAAGTCAATCCCATACATCAAAGAGTTCAACAACTAAATTAGATGCCAAAGGCATTTCATCTCTTTTGCTTTATGTTTCCCTGTTTCTTTGACATCTATCACATTGTGCACAAAACATATGAGCATCTTTAAAAGAGTGGGCCAAAAGAATCCGTGACCGTAATATCTTACTTGCTCTTTTTCACCTCCAAAATGACCCGCAATGAAGTTCATGACAAAAAGTCGAATGCTCTTATGTTCTTCTTCGGTACATCTCCTGATGACTTGATCTTGACCAATCTTATATAAATAAGGGTCATCCCAGTAAATAGTCCTTAATAGTTTTAAAAAACCTTTTCTTGTCCCTGATATGAAGTGTTAGGTCGCAAAACACCAAGTGGCAAGATAGTTTACAATATCAAGATACCTGGGTTCTGACCTATGAAAAATAACCTGCTCATCGTAAAGGTTTCAACTATATCTTCATTACTCTCATCTTTAAGAGAATTGAAGAAATCAACCTAGACAAATGGTCAAATTTACTAAGCTTTTCACCGCTTTTCTTATCCTTGATTTCTAGGTCAAATTCTTGTAAGAGTAAGACCCACTGATTAATCTTGGCTTGGCATTTGGTTTACTTAATAGGTATCTTAAAGCAAAGATGATCGTAATGCACAATCACTTTAGATCCTACTAAATAAGACCGAAATTTGTCTAAAGAGAATACTATCGCCAAGAATTCCTTTTCATGGTGGTATAATTCATTTGGGCATCATTGAGTGTTTTGCTAGCATAGTAGATGACATGCAAACGCTTATCCACTCTTTGTCCCAGTGACCGCTCCTATTGCATAATCGAAGCGTCACACATTATTTCAAAAGGTAAAGACCATGGTGCCATAATAACAGGGGTAGATGTTAGTTTATCTTTCAAGGTATTAAAGGAAATAAGGCGCTATTGTTGAAGTCAAATTCAAAGATCTTTGGATAGCAAGTTACATAAGGGACGACTTATTTTAGAGAAATCTTTAATAAATCGTCTCAGAAAATCCTGCGTATGTCCCAAGAAGCTTCTTATCCCTTCACAGATGTAGGGAGGTAGTTTGGATATCAATTCAACTTTGCCTTATCAACTTCAATACCCTTGTTTGAAATTATATGTCCTAAAACTATCCCTTGTTGAACCATAAAATGACTTTTCTCCCAACTAAGGGTGAGATTGCATTCAATGCATCTTTCTAAAACCAAAGTCAATTTATGTAAGCAATCATCAAATGAGTTCCCAAAGACAGAAATCGTCCATGAAAATCTCAATGAATTTTTCCACCATGTCCGAGAAAATAGATATCATGCATCTTTGGAAAGTGGGGGCATTGCATAACCCAAATGGCATTCTCATGCGAAAAAAGCAAATGTCCCAAAAGGACATGTAAACGTGGTCTTTTCCCGATCTTCTCGTGCTATGGGTACTTGATAATATCCAGACAATCCATCCAAAAACAAGAAAATTTGTGCCAAATTAATCTTTTCCAACATTTGATCAATGAATGGAAGAGGAAAGTGATCCTTTTTCGTATATAAATTTAGTTTCCTAAAATCTATACACATTCTCCATCCAGGTGATTATTCTAGTGGGCACTAATTCACTTTTGTCATTCTTAACAATAAGTTATCCTGCATTTCTTTGGTACCACATGCACCGGACTAACTCCACTTACTATCCGCACAGGATAGATAATCCCTCTTCTAATAATTTAAGAATTTCCTTTTAACTACCTCTTGCATGTTTGGGTTTAGTCTTCTTTGGGCATCTCGCAGGTTTAGCACCATCCTCCAAGTGATCTTGTGTCATACACATTGTTGACTAATGCCTCTTATATCCCCTATACTCCAACCTATAGATTTCTTAAACGTTTAAGCACTTTGATGAGTTCCTTTTCTTGTGGTTTGGTCAAGGTTGAAGAAATTATCCATCGATAAGTTTCTTCTCCCAAAAACACATATTTTAAGTGCTCGGGTAAGTCTTTGAGTTCAAGTTCAAAGTGGATTGGCCTCTTTACTAGATGAAGAACTGGGTAGAAAAAGTGTACTAGATTTTGTCATCACTTCATTATTGTCTAGTTGTTCAAGGTACCTTAATTTCTTCATCTAAATCTTCTTCAACCTTTTCTAGTGTAAGAACGGTTTCAAGCTTGTCTTCTATTCTGGTTTGGAAAAAGGTGTTTTGGACAAGATTATCCAAATGATCAACATCGAATATTTCATCGATGGCGTAAATAGAAGGGAAAGGTGAAGAATCAAAAACTTTAAAATGAACAGGTCTCTCCTAAGACTGTCATTGTCAAATTTCCATCTTGGACATCAATAATAGTTTTAGTGGTTGCCATAAATGGTCTACAAGCAATATTGTGTGCTCTCTCATTCAATGCCGATTTTCTTGCATATCCGTAACCACAAAGTCACCATGTATTATCGCTTGTCTACCTGGCAAAAACATCCTCAACTATTCCTCCGATATTTAAGAGATCGTCTACCGCAAGTTGAAGGGACATAGTCATGGGTTTTAAATCCCTAGATTGAGTTGTAAGAATATGTAGTAGGGCATCAAATTTATACTAGCACCTAAATCAAGCATTGCTTTAGCAACCTTCTTATCCCCCCATAGTTATGTTTATAATAAAACTTCCAGGTCTTTCAACTTAGGGGTAGTTCAGGTCAAGTACGTACCGCTAGAAATTTCGATACTACTACTCGTTCATTCATTTATACCTCCTTTTCTTAGTGTTCAACTCTTTGAAAACTTGGCATATTAGGCACGTTCATGATCACTTCTAATAATGGTAAATTGATATTTACTTTAGAGAGCATATTAAAAAGATCATTGAATTGCTTATCTTGTTTGGACTCTCTTAACCGAATGGGGAAAAGCGTACTTGCATCCGTGGTTCTCGTTTGTCTTTTGAATTTCGTGGTGTCGATGACTCCCCCAATGAGTTTTTCAAGGCTTGTTAAGTTTAACACTTGTTTCTTCTTTTTGCGAGATTAGAGTATCGCCTTCTGTTACTCCGAACTACAAGGTAGATTGTTAGAGATTTCGTAAACCGGTATCAACTACCTTACCACTTCGGGTTCGTCAGACATCCTTTGCTTGTTCTCGTTGACTCGGGCAACTTTCCTGGTTCTTTCTTTTGCATTTGTTCACCATTGCCCAACTTTAGATTCAATCCTTTTACCAAAGCCTCCATGGTGTTCAACCTTTGATTAGTCATCAATTGGTTGTCACGACTAACTTGAATAAAAGCATTCAAGCTATCTTCTAAGGTTGGCTTAAAAGCTTGGATTGGTGGGTAAGGGTGGTTGTTATTCCGACCTTAGTGTTGGATATTGGGTGTAGGTTGGGTGATTATAGGTGTTTGGATGATACCTTTGAAAAGATTGAACTTCCTCTATGGCATCGACACTAGAATCACAAGTATTTGAACAATTATATGAGTACCATGCCCAACAACACACTTCACATACCTCTTGATTTGAAATTTGGTGGGTAGTGAGGAATTGCACTTGTTTAGTCAATTGACAAGTTGCAAGGTTATCTCATTATCGAGCCAACTTCATTGACCCTTGCTTTCTTCTCTACCACCTCTTTGTTGGGAATTAGAACCCAACAGCTCATAAAGATTATAGGTTTCCTCTGCGGTCTTTTTCTCCTACAAAGACCTCCAAGAAGATTATCAACCATGTATTGACTCGTAGTGTCAATCCATCATAAAAGAATTGGTTTTGTAGCTGTAATGGAAAGCTATGATTTTGACATTGAATGAAAAGGAGTTTGAATCTTTCCCAAGCTTCATGAAAGGGCTCTTCATACATTTGAGAAAATGTTGCTATCTTTGTTCTTAGATCAACGGTCTTTTGATGGGAATAGAACCTACCCATAAAAATTTCATAGACCGCCTCCCAAGTTTTAAGAGAACTGACTTGTAGAGTAATGAACCGGGACCAAGCTTTATCTTTGAGGGTGTAAGGAAAACACCTCATCCTAAGTTGATCTTCATTAATTGCATGTAGTGGAAAGGTTTGGACAATAGCATAGAATTCTCGAATAAAGTGAAAAGGATGTTCATTAGGTATAAGCTAAAAGGAAGAGAAGAAAGAATAATGAATCTTTTTCAATTAATAATTGCTTGCAGCCTTTTGTAATTGGATCTTAGGAAGTTACATTGCCAATGATTGGCATTGTATACTCTTTCATCTTTTTTCTTCTATCTTCAGCATCTCCCATGGTTGTTTGTAGTTGAAAATGATCCTCCTCCTATTGTGTATCAACATTTTGCTCTTAAAAAAAACAATAGTAGATATCTCTAAGAAATATTTATAATTTGATAAAGCAAAAAGGTGCAAGGAACCTAATTTTTTTTTTTTTTTTAATTTTAATTTTAACTAATGGACTACAATTTTCAAAACAAACGAATTTATTTCATTTGAATTTTAATACGCATAAACTAAAACAAAGGAAAATACAACAATGGGTGACCTCCCATATAGCACTAAAATTTTATCCGCTTCTAGTAAGAGGTTGCTTGGAGATTGTAGAATGAAAAACTCAATGTCTCCTCTTCATTGAATTCATTTAAGTATCAAATTAGTCTTTGCTCTTTTGCAAATGTTCAACTAAC
The DNA here is from genome assembly GCA_030763125.1 of Hippophae gyantsensis. Lineage (NCBI taxonomy): Eukaryota > Viridiplantae > Streptophyta > Magnoliopsida > Rosales > Elaeagnaceae > Hippophae > Hippophae gyantsensis. Next base: position 34,739,465 of record CM061031.1, on the reverse strand, counting down.
TGTTCAACTTGAACTTGCACGTTTTTGATAGAAGCTTCCCACGAGTCCAACCGTTGATTGGTTTTAGATTGGTTATCCCTACAGACTTGAATAAAAGAATTCAAGTTGTCCTCCGTGGTTGGTTTATTGGGAATGCTTCTTGGAATAGGTGGGTGGAATTCTTGGCTTTGCTGGTTTGAGCTTTGAGTGAAAGGAGGGTTGTTTTGCCTCCGGAGAAATTTGGATGACTTCTCCACCCAGGATTATAGGTATTTGAATTGGGATCAAACCTTGGTTTACGTTGATATGCTCCCAACACATTAACTGTTCAGTCCGTTGTTTCTCCTTGATATGGACAGGCTTGATGCATGTCCCGTATTTGCTATACAAACCATATTGTTCATTATTGGTGTTGGTTTGTGTAGCGAGAAGGGCAACTTGCTTAGTCGGTTGAACAAGTTGTTGTTGAACTTCATTCTTGGAGTCGATTTCATGAACTCCGGCTTTTCTCACTCGGGAGCTTTTCTCGTTGGGAATTAGCACCCCGGCATCTCAAAGAGGTTATACGTCTCGAGGCGGTCTTTTCTCCTATTGCTCCTCCCGCAGCGTTGTCGACAATGAACCGACATTGTTGTGTAAGTCCATCGTAAAAGAATTGGTTCTGCAACCGCAGGAAAGCTATGATGGGGACATTGAGTGAGAAACATTTTGAACCTATCCCAAGCTTCATGGAATGGTTCTCCTTCCATCCGAGAGAAAGTAGCAATCTTTCCTCTCAACTCGATGTTTTTGGTGGGAATAGAATTTTCCCATGAATTTATTGTAAATATTACCCCATGTCATCGAGAACACTGGGGAAGTGACATCAACCAAGCTTTGGCCTTATCCTTTAAAGTGTAGGAAAACATCTCATCCTAAGTTGATCCTCGTTTAGAATACCGAGGGGAATGTTTGGACCGTAGCATAGAAATCTCTCATAAAGGAAAGAGAATCTTCATTAGGTAGCCCATAAAAGGAAGGAAGCATAGAAAAATGAATATTTTTAAGGTCATAATTTGGCAGCCTCACCCAATCGGATAGCGGCGATTCTTGCGTACAATCACCTAGTCTTGCAAACTCCTTCATCGTGGTTTCCACTAACATGTTGGTTTTCCTCCATTTCTTTTGGTTCTAGTAAAAGATTAAGACTTGGTTCTATGTTTGGCTCAAAAACAGGTTGATGGGTGGAATCGAGCTTTGTTGACACTTGTTTAAATTTATGAAAATTATTTACATATGGTGTAAGAGGGTTTCCTAAGGATCTCCTACCACGCATGAACTATTGTAAACGTAAATTTAAAACTCCTGTCAAGAAAATAAAAAATTTAGAGAAAATTACATGGTATTTAATACAAAGCACTAAACAAAACTAGTTAAACGCTAAAAAGGAAAGAAAAAAATTATACTTTTTTCATTTTTATTTTTATTTTTTTATTTATTTTTTCTATTATTATTATTATTTTCTTTTTATATTATTATTATTATTTTTTGTTTTTTTTATATTTTTTTTTATTTTTTTTGTTTTTTTTTATTTTTTTTATTTTTTATTTTTTTAATTTTTTTTTTTAAATCTTAATTTTATTTATTTTTACTTTTTTACTATTCTTGAAGCGGTAAGTTTTATTTTATTTTTTTTATTTTTCCTTGTTTTTTTTATTATTATGAAATTTGAAATTTAAAAATTGTTTTTTTTTTGTTTATTTTTTTATTTTTTATTTATTTTTTTTATTTATTTTATTTATTTATTTATTTATTTATTTTTTATTTATTTATTTTATTTTATTTTTAATTTTATTTTTTATTTATTTTTTTATTTATTTTTATTTTTTATTTATTTTTTATTTTTTTATATTTTTTTATTCTTATTTATTTATTAATTTAATTTAAAATTTATTTACTTTTTTTTACTTCAAATTTCAAAATGCAAAATTATTTTATTATTCATGCTATATTTTTTTTTATGTATTACGAAATTGAAATTTGAATTTTTGTTTTTTTTTTACTTTTCACAAACAACAAAATTTTTTATTTTTTTAATTTTTTAATAAAAAAAAATCACAATTATTTACAACACAAAAAGTTTTTAAAATTTTGATAAATAATTTAAAAAAGCTATTCCTTCCCCAATGACAAAAAACTTGATCGTGGCGAGCGGCTTGTAGATCCTGCGTTCATTTGGTTTTATGTATTTATAAAACTCTCATACGAATCATTTCGTAGAAAATGATAAGTATACTCGAAGGTCGATCTAAGGAAGGAATGTATGTGGTTTTAATTTATTATTCAAACTTTTAAAAACGAAATTAAATCCTAAATATCCTGTCACGATAGTTTGGTTTTTGTGTTCCTAATCTAATAACATAAAATAAATAAACATATATACAAATTCAATAATTAATAAACATATATACAAATTCAATAAATAATAAACATATATACAGATTCAATAAATATTCATGCAAATTTTTATCATTTATATTAGCGGAGTATTTATGGATATAATAACTAAGTTAATTATGCTTGCTCATATTATTTAGGTTATTAAAGATATGAATTGATATTTATTGATTCTCTCTTTTTTATATGAATACCACCTTTGGTGGGGTTAGATATTCTTTGTTAACTAAACAAATCAATTAACACCTATGAGTGAGGTTATTAACTAATTTGATTAATTAAATTAATTCCTTTTTCTAAGAGATTGAAAATGAACCATTTAAATGCCACCTTTGGTGAGGTTAGAGATTTAAACTTTATTCAAGGTGTCCAAATTAAACCTAAGAATTTAGTTATCCGAGTACTAACTTTCAAGTTTTAAAACCACTACAAAACATGTTGTCAATACATTTTCGGATAATAATTCTTATAAAAATTTTGAAATAGAGCTTCACTCTAACTCTAGGCGATTGTACCAACAAATAAAAGAAAGCACTACTCTAAATCAGACCGGATAACTAAACCTTAAAATCTAATTTTCAGGTTTAAGTTTGTAATGAAAAATAATATATTTCTCTCTAACATTCTTAATATAAAATCTTGAATAAAAATAAAATCAATTTATTTTAGAGATTTTTACCTATTTAATATTTCGCAAGCATAACAACGTCATTATTACATCATATTTACTAAACAGCCAGCATAGTTAAATTTAACCACAGACAAGTTGAATATAACATGTAAGAATAAAGCATAAAAATAACTGTAAAGAAAATAAAATCCTTACAGAACTTCGACGCTATTCCCGTAGTGGAAAACCTCAGCGGAATTTGCACTCCCATTTATTGAATCAAAAATCTAAATTATTACAAAAACATTACAAGTTCCTCTCAAAAAGAGAAGAACTCTAAACCTAAGAGAATTGAACTAAAAGCTAAGAGAAAAACTAAGAAAAGCTTAGAAACTAAGAGAGAAACTAAGAAAAACTCAAAAACTAAGAAATGAGAGAAAGAAAGAAGAGAGAAGTGTGTTTTGAAGGTGTGTTTTGAAGTGAAGGGAAGGGGAGTATTTATAGGTGAGGATGGAGAGAAAAAATGAGTAAAAAAATGTTAAAAAAATATTTAAAAATGTAAAAACGCGTATTGGAATTGCTGATGTCATTAATGACGTCAGCATGACGTCCTGGCTGCACGTGAAAAATGGGGCGTTAGTATGCGGAGAAATTTCTTTGGCGGCTAGCAGCCTTGTATGGAAGCTGTCATTGCCTGGCTTCAGCGCGTGAAACAGTTCCAGCGGATAAAGGCGGATCTTGCAACAGCCAATATGTGGCCACATGGAGCCAAGTACTGGTAGCTGTCGGCGGGCGATTCCGTCTTTGACATTTTTGACCTTTTCGACCCATTTTGTCCAATTTTTTCATGTTTGTTGACCTTTTCCCACTTATTTATTAATATATTTGTGATGTATTGCTTCAAGTATTCCTCTTTGAGTTTTTAAATTGCGTTTTAAAGCCAAAATACCTGAAAAACAATAAAAATACCAGTGATTCCGAAAAAGACAAATTTATATAAATATATGATAAAACATATAAATATATGTATTTTTAATCAATTAATGTACATAAAATCATGGTTATTTTAGTGCTTGTTGAGCACTCATCATCTACCATAGTGGCAGAATTCATAGCATGTTATAAGGCATCCAACCACAAAACATGGCTGCAAATTTTTATCACAAGGCTACGCATAGTAGATGATATTAAAAGATCACTTAAGTTATTTTGTAACAATAAATCAACAGTGCTATATTCCACTAACAACAGAAGCTCGATGATGTTAAAGCATTTAGAGATCAAGTTTCTTATTGTTAAGGAAAGAGTTCAAAGTGTAGATATGTCTATAGAATAAATCAATACAAACTCCATGATTGCGGATCCACTTACTAAAGGATTGCCACCCAAATGTTTCATGAGTACACTGCTCGTATGGGTGGTCATGCATTTTAAGATATTCAATTTTAGTGGGAATTTGTAATTTTAAATATTTCTTTGATATAGATACACATTCAGTTATTTTAGTATGGATGATTTGAGGTTATTTTTCTATAAAAAATAAATTTTTTTGGTTTATTTACACTTTGATTTTGGTATGGTTTGATCTCACTAAGATTTAAGGTTGGATCAGTTGGATATAGGTATGTTAAGATCACATTACATGAAATTTCCATGCTACACATACATGTCATTTAGTTGTATCAGTATATATGATCATTGATGGGTCAAGTTATGAAAAATGTAATGAAGACCATTTTGATCCTATGTTGATATAATTGATGGATCAAATTGATTACAGATACATTTCGATAATGACATAGAAGTTGAGTTCATGCGTTTAATTTTTACAATGCATAATTATAAGGTTACACATATAACCCAAGTGGGAGATTTTTAGATCCTTAATCCAACGTTAGAGTTATATGTGAATAAATGTATTTCAGACTGTCATATAAAATTAAGCTCATTTAAAAAGTGTCATGTTAAGATTTAAATAATTTGAACTTTAATGTATTTAATAGGGTGTGTACCTTTAATGTGTAGAGATCTAAGGATAATGTATATTTTAATGATGAGCTAAAATAGATATACATTTATTAACTATATATATATATAATGATTGTGGTAGATCACACGTATTTTATTCTTCTTATCTGATATTTTATCGACAGAAAGAGCAAAGAAAAAACTAAAAGGTTCTCTAAAAAGTACATATAGATCTGAAAAAATAACTACTCAACTATAGAATTAATTAATAGCTATAAATTTAGATATATTTTCATATATTTATCTTTAATTTTTGGTGATACAGTGTGAATATTCTTTAGTTATTTTTAGGTGATGGCTTTCACCAAAGATTATTTTATTCTAACATTTGACACTAGCAAACCAATTGTATCAGCACCATTTTCCCTACAATTAGATTTAAAATTTAAATTCCATTAGAGCCATAACTTGTTCCAGTTACATTCCCTTATGCATGTGCTACCAAAAAACTCAGTTCATCATCACCAAAAAAAGTAGGAAGATATTATTCGAAGTCTGTTGTTACGAAATGAACTTATAATAGCATCAGTTGTGATATTGTTAAGGTAGCATTGATTCTTTTGAGCTAGGACATAAAGGCAGAGAGATTTGGCTTATTGTAACGGTACTGACAAGTTTAGAATGGTGAGGATTTTCATGACTTGGGTGAGTGAGATTTGGATTTGATATACACTGAAATTCAATGGATGAGCAAATCTGAAATTCAGGTGAGATGAAAGGAGACATTTGAGTATTACTATTCCAAGAAAATGTTGTTTTTCCATTGAAACGAGCCACTAAATGCAATGAAGAATTAAATTTATTTTGAGGAATGATAGGTTAGGCTCTATGATATCCTTGGGGAAACAAAACAACACTTTCTTTTGTATGAATCATTGAGTTACATTCGAGGAATGATGGGGGATGGATTCAGTATAATGAGGTTAGGCTATATGATATCCTTGGGGAAACAGAACAACACTTTCTTTTGTATGAACCATTGAGTTACAAGCGCTTCCTTATTCAAAATAGCTTTCAACCAGTTACCTAGCACATGAACAACTTTATTATTCTCAAAAATAATTTTTTTAAGGTAGTGGACAAAAATTCTTTGTGAGCAAGGGAACCATATTTTAACAAATATTAGGCAATCTTTCATATCTAAACTCAACAAAATTTAGAATGTTATCATCCCTTTTATCAAATCTACAAGAGAAATTTTTACTCCAAAAGTTAAATTTGCATCCATGTTAACAGAAGTTTTAACTGTAAATAGATTCACCTCCTTATTACATAAAACTTTGACAAGTAAAGTTAAAGATGTCACCATGAAAGCTTCATTTCAAGTTGTTGAAATATCAGTCTCTTCAAGAGCTCTATAAAGTCTTTGAGTTTTGTTAAAGAAAGCTATAGCATTTCTTCTTGGGATTGAGAGTTGTGTTCGGCTTGAGTTGCATGTGATGGATTGATGGCTTCCATTCTAAGAAAGTTGCATTTATTATTCATAAAAATGGGAATAAATTAGTGTTTTTAATACCTGCATGAATGTTTTCCTATTTGGATGCCATGGATAAGTTGAAAAACATAACTGTTGTTTATTAAATACACCGAGTACAAATGATTGTTTGATTTTTGGACTGTTATTACCCCATTTAATAAGATAATTAAGAAGATATATGTCTTCCATGATGTTGTGAAAATTTTGATATAATAGTATTTTCCAGACGTGCAGAACAAGAAATGAAACACACACAATCACATTGGCTCTTTTAATAAAAACATGTTTGAATAAGGCAATTATAGAAGGGAAAAAATATTGGGTTATACTATCATAGTTTAAATTATTGACGACTCTATAAAATTAGACTCATTAACGTACTTTTTATTTAATATTTACTTGTTTTATTCAATAAATATTATTTTTGAGGCCAAAAGTATTAATTTTTTTTAGTGAAAATTGCTAAAAATATAATTTTGAATTTTTTTATGAATTTTTAACACAGGGTCAATCAGGAGCTTCTACGTGGCTTTTCACGCAAGTAGAGGAGCTAACTGGGCAAGTCACACAGATGTCATGCAAGTAGGGACAACGAATCGTAGATCACCTCATGTGAGGAGGACAAACCACGTGCTACGTGTCAGCACGACATTTAATTCGACTTTGGAGTATTGTCAAACATTACTACCTTATGTCGCCATACGATTGCTCCCCATGTTACACCTATGTGCCACGCCATCCATTTTCGAGAATCTTGTTGTGCTGCATGACACTAACTAAACATGCGTTGACTCTGACCGATTTCTCCTGCCACGCGTCATGCTTTGATTCGTCTAGTGAATTCATTGTGTCACATGTCACACTATGCTTGGCAAGTGTTGTCAGTTTTGCTTATTTTTATCTCAACCTTTAATCCAAAGCTGATCTAATGGTCCAGATTGCATTTGAGTTATATTTAAGCCCCAAATCACTCCATAAACTCCAAAGGAGCCATCATTAACATAAAATTGGTCAATTTTTGGAGCTAAAAAGAGAAAAAAATAAAAAAATTCAAGAGGGGATACAATTTTGTTGGAGATTCAATAGGAGATTAATACTGCAATTCAAGAGATTGATTGTATTTCTTCTTCTACTATTTTCTTTATCAGTTTTTATGTCTTTTTTTAATGAAAAATATTAGCTTTATGAACACAATTATGTGTAGTTAATTTGTTAATCTAGGAATCTTATGAAACCAATTTTCACTATGTTATGATCTAATATTTTACCCCAATTATAATTATAATTTAATTATATTATTTAATCTGATTTTTATGCTATTAAATGTTTGACAAACAATTTAATTATAAAGGCAATTAAATAGATTTGAGAGAATTATTTAATTTTTGTCTTAATTAAATAACATGCATAGTTTCTAGACATAGATGTATAAATCTTATATATGTGATCCATAATTGATGAACTTAATGAGTAATATGCAGTTTAATTGGCATGAGAGTGTGATTAAATTAATTACTATATGGCGTGTAATTTACTTGAGAGGGAAATACATACTAGGTTAGATTCAATTGATCATGTAATTAATTGATAATTATACCGGGGGATTTTAGCGATTTGTATGTTTAGAAAATTAGGTTATTAAGTATTCCTAGATATTTTCTCATATATATTCTTAGTTACAAAATCTGATTTAATTAATTGTTGATATTTACTTTTAGTTATTTTAATTTTGATTCCTTAAAATATAAAAACACAAAAAATTGATTTTTATTTTTTTTTTAGTTTTAAAAATTAGTTTCTAATAAAATAATCTTTGTGGGAACGATATTTTCGTATCATTATATTACTTGTGATGATACGTATATTTATGTATTCATTACATATACAATTTGTGTGTCGATCAATTATTATTGTTAAAATAATAATTTTTAATGAAACATTTATTCGGTAATAGTTATACTAATATATAATTAATAATAGAGATATAATAAATATTTCATACATTTTTATTATAATAATAACAAAAATAATTGTTACAATATCACTATTGAAAAATATTTATAAGAGGTAAGATTGTCAATTTTATATGATGGGTGTTGGAAAATCGAGTATATTTTCCCTATTCTAAGTAGTTACTATTCACTTATTATTTAAATGAATAGAACTCAAACTAGCCTGACAAAAGAATGACATTGGAATATAATCTTAAAAGAAACTAAAGCAGTTATTAAAGAAATAAATAAAAAACATCACAAATTTAACGAGGTTCGATGTAAATGTTACCATTGTCCTCGGGCGTCGTTGACCACGTCCACTTTCTCCAAATGAATGAACTCAAAAATTATAACTAATTGGACAAAATTGAGCTAATCAATTACCCTTACTAAAAAGATGAAGATTTAAAAATTTTGGGGTGTTTTAGAATTGGAGAGGGTTTTATTTATAGCCCAAAATACAACATCTACTTTCATTTCTAATCAACGTGGGACTTTATTAATTTGCTCACTAAAGTACTATACAAAAATCTCCATCTTACCAACTTAGTGATTCTTAAATGATTTTTTTTAATCTTTAGATAAGTGATACCATTTCCAATTCAAATTTGCAAGATGTTCATCATATCTACGGGAATCTCTATAGTATTGATCTTCTGAACTAATACTCAACCTTCTTCGATAATCTCTCATACGAAATGGTAACGAACGTTAATGTGCTTTGTATGTGCATGGTAGACTTGGTTTTTTACTAAATGAATAGCACTCTGACTGGCATAAAACACCTTAATATGTTTTTGACCAACTCTCAAGCCTTCAAGAAAACCTCGTAACCAAATACCTTCCTTCACAGCCTATGTAACTTCCATATACTCTACCTCTATAGTAGACAAAGCAACTATGGAATCCAAGGTATACTTTCAACTGACTGGTGCTCTAGTAAGAGTAAACGCATAACTAGTAGTTTACCGATGCTTATCTTAATCTCCTGCATAATCATAATCACAATATCCGACTGTACATTGAGCAACAATATTATCCTACAGAAATATTAAACCAACATCTATAGTATTTAAAATATATCGTTGAATCCATTGCATAACCAACCAATGTTCTTTACTAGGATCATGCATGTACCTTCTTACAACACCAACTGCATGTGAAATGTTAAGTCTCGTACATACCATTACATACATCAAGCTACCAACTACATTTACATACGGTACATTTGCCATGTATTCTCATTTTGCATTATTCTTAGGAGATAATCGAGCACTAAGCTTGAATTGAAGAACAAATGGAGTACTTATAGGTTTTGTTTGTTCATTCATACCAAAATGTTCACCCATGCCAAGAATCTTCTTACCTTTTCTCAGATCTTTCATCTCAAACTCCTGACTTAGTTGAGCCTTCAACTTCTCAATTTCTGCTTGGCTCTTCGATGAAATCAACATATCATCGATGTACAATAGGAGATATATTAAAGATTCATCTTGTAGCTTGCAAAATACACACAATGATAATGTGTACTTATAGTATACTTCTACTGCAACATAAACTGATCAAATTGTGTATACCACTGCATTAGAGATTGCTTCAATCTATACAATGTTTTTTTAAGCTTGCAAACCCAATTCTCTTTAATAGTAACATTAAACCCTTATACTTGAGACATATAGATTTCCTCTTCCAAGTCATTGTGTAGAAAAGTTTTTTTCACATCAAGAAGAACTAGTTCCAAATCCAAATGTGCTACCAAGGCCAACAAAATTCTAATGATGGAATGTTTTACAACTGGAGAAAATACCTCGTTATAATCGATTACCTTCTTCTGAGCATATCCCTTAGCCACCAAGCTTTCCTTGTAGCAAACACCATTTTCGTCCATGACTTCCTTCCATTTTTCAACTTTAGGCTTCAAATTACTTATTTATATATGGAAGGAATATCATCATGCACAACTGAAAGTGCACAAGGCACCGTATTCTTAAATTGAGAAGGTATATCTTCTATATCTTTGTATCAAACAGGAACCTTGAAATTTTGTCATTGTGGCCTATCAATTACAGTTTCTTCTTGTTGCTATGGAGGTTCTTGGGTTAAAACCTCTTCTTCATCTTATTCATCTTTTGGAAATGAAGGATTAGCTTTAGTCTTATCTTCACCAACTGGATTAACAATTCTACTTTAAAAATCCACCTATTACAAAGTGTCATTAATCTTCTCAGTTACCTTTCTCAACAAGGCATATTCATGAAAGGTAACATCTTTACTAAAGATTATCTTTTTCATTTCAAGGCCTCACAATCAATATCCTTTAGAACCAGAGGAAATTCCCAAAAAAATAGCTTTCTTGGATCTTGGATCTAACTTTGATTCTGTTACATGATAGTATGAAATATACCAAACACATTTAAGAAATCGTAATCTCTAGTAGGTTTTCCAGACCATACCTCCATAGGAATTTTGCCTTCAAGAATAAACGATGGTAGCCAGTTGTCAACATGATATGCATACATCATAGCCTCAACCCAATATTGCTTGCCTAACCCAACATTTGACAACATACATCGAACCTTTTCCAGCAAAGTCCAGTTCATATGTTCTGTAACTCCATTCTATTGTGGTTTTTTTAACAGTGAATTGTTGTACTATCCCTTATTTTTCACAAACTTTCATAAATGGATTGTTTGTGTACTCAGTGCCATTATCAGACCTCAGATGCTTGATATTTCTACCAATTTGACTCTTAATCATCTTCTTCTTCTTGAGAAAAATTCTCAGCACTTCATCCTTCTTCTTCATGAGATACACCCAAACTCTTCTAGAGAAGTCATTAACGAAAGTGACAGAATAATGTTTTCCACACATGGATGGAGTTCTTGTTGGCCCTCATACATCAGTATGGATGTAATCCACAATTCATTTTTTATTATGGAGTGTAGTGTCAAAGCTTACTCTTTTCTGCTTCCCAAACACACAATGCTCTCAGAATTCCACCTTACCGATTCTTGCGCCTATCAACAGACCCTGCTTTACCAGAATCTGTAAAGATTTTTCACCAGTATATCCCAAACACATATGCCATAACTTGGTAGTTTTTGAATCTTTTTCTTCCTTTGAAAATACTGCTGATGTTGTCCCAATAGTCGTATTACCAAGGTAGTAGTACAAGTTATTCATTTGAACACCTTTCATCGCCACAAGTCCTCCAAACTTAACCTTCAATGCCCTATTTTTCATTGTCACAATGAAGCCTTTGGATCCTAAGACTCCCACAGTAATGAGATTCTTCTTCATATCTAGGACATAATGAACATTTTTCAAGACCCTGGTTGAACCATCTTGATTCTTCAAACGAATTATATCGATCCCTAAAAATTTGCATGGATAATCATTACTCATGAAAATAACTCCACCGTCTAGTTCTTCAAAGTTAAATAACCACTTTTTACTAGGATACATATGGAAGGTATACGCTGAATCAAAAATCCAATCACCAGGATGGGATGCTATTGACAAACCAACCATTGAAAAATCTTAATTTGAATTTCTTTTAGCTACATATGCATCAGACGACACAAATTTTCCTTTCTTCTAAAACTTTAGATATTTTTTCTTCCAATGGCCTTTTCATGACAAAAAGCACATTAATCTTTACAAAGCCTTCCTTTTGATGAAATCTGCCTCTCCTTGCTTTCGGTTGAGTTTGCAAGCACCCTCTTACATACAGTGCCTCTACTGCTTCATTTCTGATTTCTTTTTTATCGTTATAATTTCATAACTATACAAAATAGTGCAAATATCCTTAAAAGACACTTTATCCTTCCCAATGAGTAAGCTCGTAACAAGGTGATGAAACTCATCAGGAAGGGAGGCTAACAACATCAAGGCTAAATCTTCATCTTTAAAAGTTTCATTAATATTTAACAAATCTACTACTAATCGATTAAAAGCAGTATTGTGGTCGTTTATTGTGGTATCTAGAAGATATTCAAAATGGAATAACTTCTTCTTCAAATAGAGCCAATTATGTCTGCTCTTTTTCATGAAATTTTTCTCCAACACTTTCCACAACTTACTTGCGGATGTCTCTTTCATGAATATATACTTTTTTTCTCTTGAGAGACACGAAAGAATTATACCAAATGCCAATCGATTAATATTTTTTCACTCGACTTCATCTGCTTCATCTGGTTTTTCTTCTTCAATGGCGATGTCTAGACCTTATTGAAATAGAGCGTCTAGAACTTCACCTTGCCACATGTCAATATGACCGGTTCCATCAAACTTCTCCACCTCGAAACTTGCATTCATCACCATTGTTCTACCTTACATGGATGGTTGGCCTTTGTTTGATTGAGACTTTTTTTCCACCATTTCTTCAAATTACAACAAATAGCAACTACATTACAATAGCAAATAAATAGAATACAAACAAATTCCTAGGTAGAGACTTTCAACTCTGATACTAATTGTTAGGAAAATTAGGTATATTTTTCCTATTATAAGTAGTTACTATTCATTTATTATTTAAATAAATAGAACTCAAACTAGCATGAAAAAATAATTCTATTGGAAATATAATGCTAAAAGAAACTAAAATAGATATTAAAGCAGAAAAATAAAAATACCATAAATTAAATGAGGTTCGGTATAAATGTTACCCATGTCCTCGGACGTTGTTGACCATTTTCATTATCTGTAAATGGATGAACACCAAAATTACAAATAATTGAGAAAAAATAAACTAATCAATTTCACTTACAAAAAAGAGGAAGATTTACAAATTTTAGGATGTTTTAGAAGTGGAGGAGGAGACTTTAATTATAACTCAAAATACAACATCTACTTTCATTCATAATCAATGTGACCTTTTCAATTTACTCATTAAGGAGCAATACAACAATGGGAAAATCCATGTGCTATTCTGTTAAAGAAAATGACGTGAACAAAAAATAAGAAATAAGAAATGGGAACGAAATTTATAGTTTTATAATAAGATGTGGAACAAGAAGGACAATTGTATTCTTTTCTCCAAAACTATATATTTCATTTTAATAACTATATGAAATAATTTATTTTTTTTAATAAATTTTTATAAATTTAGTTATTTTAAAACTCAAATTAATTTAATAATTTATATTTTTATTCTTTTAAACATTTATAACTTTTATTTCATAAAAAGTGTATGTCATTTATTTAAAATTCAAATCATATAATTATTTTATAATTTTTTCGTATAATTTAGAATTAATTCATAACGAGATTCTATTAAAATTGTTTAGAATTAATTCATAACGAGATTCTATTAAAGTTGTTTAATATAAAGAGATTATATAATTATTGTTACATATAGTTTATTTTTTTCTTTTTCAAGTGAATATTATTTATTTTTTCATTCTTTATTAGGTCAAAATTTTCCTTTATTCTTATCATAAAATATTTTTCATTAAATTAGATTTCTTATTACTTTTTTCTTTATAATAAAAAATAAATTACTGAAATATATCTTAATTTTCGTTCCCTAATTACGATACAATTCTCCATTAAAAATCCTTGATATATTTCACAAATATTTCGAGTAGAGATGTAAGTCAAATTCTAATTTAAAAGCTGGAAACAAAGAGGTACCCGATCCCACCTCTTTCATTGCCGACCCTAAAAAAAGGAGCCATGTATGTATGAGTCAAAGGATGAACTACCACTACAATAAAAAAAATACAATATAAAATGACCATTAATCATTTTAAAAAATATATTGAATAAGATGGTTAGTGACTATTCGATAAAAAAAAAAATCAATAAAAAAAGGGTCACTAACCATCTTATAAGCTCCGTATTATTTTATTTTTGTGCCCATTATATAAGAAACATATAAGACGATTAGTGATCGACCTATATTTATATCTACTATAAACATTTTCAAATATAAAAGAACTTACAACTATCTTATATGTGTCTATATATTTTATAATTTTAGATATTGAGTATTTCTTGTATCATTAGTACTTATATAAATAAAAACTCATGCTACAAAAGTCTAAATTGTTATGTATTTTCAAGAGATGAAGGCAATTGAACACTTAAATTGTTCGGATATATCTTTTGATTAGAGTATATCATAAATTCATCATATTCAAAATTTTAAAAGCAAGGCAATGCAAAAGCTATCTTTTTTTTATTTCATGATAATTAGTGTGGTAATTCTTATCGTCAGATTAGGGGTATCCACCGGTTCAGTTCAGTCCGATTTGAGGGAAAAAATTTAACCAGACCAGACCGTTTATATTATTCGGATCGAACCAGTTCAGACTGTTTGAAACGGTTTTAATTAATACAAATTAGACTAGATCGTTTGATTTATAAAACTGTTTAGTCTGGTTTTCGATTTGATTTGATTTTTGGACACCTTTAATGAGAAATAATATGAAAATTTTAATATATTATTAAACTGATCTGGTCCAGTTCGACCGTTTAAAAATTAATACAAATCGGATCAGACCGTTTGAAAAACGGTTTTAATTAATACAAATCGGACCGTTTGATTTATAAAACTATTTGGTTCGAACTGGTTTTCTGCTTTGGTCCGATCCGGGCCGGTTTATGGAAACCCCTACATCATACCACTAAATGAATCATATAGAAAATAAAAGAAAAATAAGTTGTCTTAATACACCAATATTGCTTGCAAGTTCACTAAGATGATAAGCTGTTGAAAGGCATCTCGTATGTAACCACTAAGATGGCTATGCATCTCGTATGTAACCACTAAGATGGCTATGATTTAATGACCTGCAGGAAAAAAATACAGACATGACCACTAAAAGTTAGATTACAAATATATATATATATATTAGGACTGACAAGCCCAACAATTGAGTTAACGAGAATTGCGCATCAATATTCTTTCGGTAATCGTATTGGCAGAAAGTGATGAGCAATTGCTAAACTTAAGAATTATTTATTTATAATTTATAATTTATAATTTATGATTTATAATTAAATAATTAATTTTATAATATATGATTTTTTTTAAATAATCATCTATATGTTTGGTAATAATTTTTACTTAATAATTTAAAAAAATCAAAAATTACTTGTAAGTTGTTCGGTAATGCTTTATGTATTTTTAAATTTTTAATTTTTAATTATTTTCTTCAAATACTTATAAATATAAAAGTTATAAGACTTGATTTATTCTCTAAAAAAATATTTAATGAAAATAAAAAAATTTAAAATAAGAAATTTAATTCAAAAATAAGATTTTTAAAAATTTATGAATCATCTCTTATTTTAATAATGATTTCTTATAAAGTAAGTAAAATTAAAGTGATGCAACCACTTATATGAAAATATCTACTATTATTTCAAAATATTTAAATAATTATACTCATGTTTGAATAACAAGAAAACTTAATCGTGTTTGGAGAACAAATATAATATTTAAATAAATATACTTGTGACTAAAGAGTAAGTAGAATTATTTGTGCTTATAAAAAAATTAAAGTTACTTTTATTTTACTTTAGGATAAGCTAATAAATATACACTATTATAAAAAACACATATGATTTTGGTTTTTAACTGTGATCGTAAACCTATGATCATGGTTATAAGAATCGAGGTTTAAATGAGAGAGACCATAGACTGTTATCTATGACCTCAATTTTTCAAAAATTGAACTCATAGCGTATGCATAAATTAGAAAAAATGAAATTATTAATTATAATATTAAAAATCAATATAAATTATAATAAATTTATTAATTATAATATTAAAAATCAATATAAATTATAATAAATTTATTAATTATAATATTAAAAATCATATTATATTAAAATTAAAAGTATAATTACATTTGAGAGTTTATTATACATTAAAATATAATAAAACCTCACTATTACAAACTGACATTTTACTATTAATTACAAACATTTACAAGCATGCCATCATCCATAGGCCTAATAACATGAGTTTCTACCTCTCCACAGTCATAATAATCCATACAGAATTTGTTGATATGAACTGGATTCAAAGCTTTAGTTGGATTAGAGAGAAATCTAGTTGGACCTAGTACATCTCTCGATACAAAATTGAGCCCTTGTGAACTTCTTAAGCGGTCAACTGCACTAAGAGTTCCACCAACCATTTTTAGAAACATTGTCAAGTGTACTCCAATTGGGACAAATCTACCGGCCAATCCCTTGAAGGCATATAAAGACGGCCTATTTAGGAATATCTATATCAATCAAAGCATTCATTTTGAATGTTAAGCCATAAACGTGAAGCTATAATAGATTGTAGTGCATAAGAAAGTTGATAGCAACTCAATCAACATTCAACTTTAATGACAGTTTTTTTTTGGTTGAATAAAAACAAGCACAAAGTTTTTTCTCTAGAAAAACAATTCCATCACAGCTACTATTTTTTTAGGATGCAATATTTTCAAACACTTGATATGCTTAAAAAGCATATCAAGAGTTTATAAGTGATATTTATCAGGAAAGACTTGAATTATGCATTCCATCAAATAACATTTGACAAGTTCATCTTTATAGGCTGCATATCAAGGAAAATTGAAGTGTTTCTTAAACCAAAAGTATCAAATCCATCAATTAATTAAACTAATATTGGTTGATGTTCATCTAAACATGTACAGGAACTGAACGACAAATAACAATCAAACCAATCCTTTTAGCATAAAAGGAAAAACATATAATTAAAAATAAAACAATAGTAATAAAAAGAAACCAGTTAGGCCTCACTTTCATTCTCATCTCAAGTGTTATAAATATGATGAAGGAGTGTTCTTATTGAAAGTTGAAAACCACATGAATTGGCATTTGTTCCACTGATTAGCAATAAGCTGTCACATATTTATAGAAAATGAAATCTCAATACATATGAAATGTCAATACATACAATTTCAGAACAACTTTGCTGAAAAACTTGAGACAAATAGTTGGGAGAAGATGATATACCTAATAGTCCTCTCCAAAATCAATAGTTTCCCATCCAATTAGCTTGACTACATGACCTCCCATTTCATCTCCAGTAATGTGCTTATAAACACTTAATTTATAGTGAGACAAATCATACATAATCACAAGAATAAAAAAAGTCCCTTAAAATTCAATTACAATTAACTTCTCTAGAAATGAAACAAATTATCGAGACCAAAATGTTCCTAAAAACACACACAAAAGTTATACCCTCTTCTGGTCAAAAGTAAGCAATATTTTCACAAGGGCAACTATAGCTATCAAATTTTAGTGTTAATGGTATAAAAAGCAAACCCTATTGTGACAAAGTCCAATACTGCATTTTAGCTTAGACTAAAAACAACTGCAGTATTATATTTACCTACCTCTTTAAAAGAAAAGTGATCCCAAATGCCAAATCTCCAATGGGCCACTTGCCCAAAGTCTTAGAGTAAGTAAATTTTAAAGTCTCTGACAAGGTGGAAATGGTCTCAACCACGTTGTCATTAGCTCACCCTTAATAAATAATTCAAAATGAAAACATGAATAAAGAAATGATAGTGATCAACTTCTAGAACCATTTTCCTTAAACTTTTCATACGACATTAAATTTCCACCATTAACATATCTTTAAAAAATTTCAACTTTAATTCAATCATTCTAAAACCAAAAAAATATAACTTCTATATTCGTAAATGAAATGGTTTATTTCAATGGGAGAACTTACTCTATATCCAACCAATTAAATTATTAAAAAAAAATCCTTAATTGTTTCTGTCTCTTATATTTTCTCTACAACAAAGAAAAACAGTCAAAGATTTTACCAGAAAAATGAAAATTTGGTTAAAAAATTTATGAAAGCGAAATACATCAACAATCACACATTCAATGGATATGGATGTTACCTTCACAACTTTGGCTCCACAAGCTACAACAAGTATAGAAGCTCATGTTGATATGTTAACCGTGTTTGCATCATCATCGCTTGTTCCAACTATATCTACTACATCATGCAAGCCTTCTACCTTCATGTGGTGATCGATCATCGCTCTTTCCAAGCCAACAATATGTTTTGTTACAAAATTTCATAAATGATCTCTTTCACTAAGTTTAAATATCTCTTTGTATAATATAGGCCACAATGCATATTAATCTCTGAATGGGGCTTACTTAATGTGAGGATAATAACAATTAAAATAAATATAACTATATCATGAAAAAATAGAAAAAATAAGTCACTTCCTCCTAAGTCTCTCCTTTGGTTCTCAACAACACAAGAAAAGCACTGATTAATGCCACATCAGCATCATTCAATAAGAAATTCAAGAACGCTTCAGCTTCCGACTTCGTTAAATCCACACGATTGACCAAAGATTCAATCAGTTACCAAAACCCACCATAGAAAAATAACAAATACATATTGAATTTCTTAGAAAACCAAATATTCAAAACGGGTAAAGGATAAACTCAAAACTCATTGAAAGATGTCACATGTGGGATTGATTTTTCACCAGTAGTAGGCAAAGCACTAACAAAAGAACTAGTCTTAGAAAAAACTAGAACTAAACCAAAGAATGAAGCTTTACTCAGATCTAACTTCTGGGTTTGTTCTTAAAGGATGATACAAAAACAAACCAGAACTGAACCAAAGACTAAAGCTTTACTCACATCTAACTTCTGGGTATGTTCTTAAAAGATGATACAATAAGAACGAAGCACAAAACATAAATGGAATCTAACCTGATGGCGAGGATGTTAACGGTGAGACAAAGAGCGGTAGAGAGGGTCAATTACTCCCATCTTCGAAAAGCATTTATATATATGCTAGCTGCACATACAAAAACCCTAACTCAAAATCTTATGGCTTCGATTTTTAAAAAACCGAGACTGAATGTCCGAGACTATATATATATATATATATATTGTAGTAGTGATACCATCGAACTATTGCAAAAGTTATAAACATATTATCTAATTTTATCGAGTGATAAAAATAACATTCAATTATAATTAATGGTACAAAGGTACCTTATGTTATTTTTTTATTGTAATATTATATTTTTGGTAGTAGATTTGTAAACTAATAAAAAGTTTGTAGTAAATTTATATCACTAATAAAAAATTTGGTGATAGAATTGTACCAATAATAAAGAGTTCGGTAATAGATTTGTACTAATAATGATGTTAATTTTGTCATTTAATAATATTAGATAATATGTTTACAATTTTTACGATAATTTGATGATATATTTATTACTTTATTCTTTATTTTCCTCTTTTGAGATGTAAGTTAAAACGATATCTATCAATCCACATTCGATGGAGCCATTTATATAAAACTATCTAAGATTATTTTTAAGATATTTAAATAATTATATTTGTTTTTAAAGATCAAATAAAGTTCAAATAAATTTATTTTTTTCTTTCGATTTTCCACCATATATAGTGTTAAGCTAAAGATTTAAGCATCCCATGTTTTAATCAATTTTAATATCCTTTTAAAAATTTCTCATTTCTCGATTGAGATATAAGTTACGAGGATATCTAGCAATCCTATGCGTCTAAGTGGTTTTAGAGCCTTCAACTACCATCCATCGCTACCACCTCATTCATCACCACCACCATCTACCAAGCACCATCATTGCCTTTCCTATTAACCACCACTCCACTTTTCTTATTAAGAACAAACAAACAAAAAAAGCACCTCCTAAAACCCGGCTACTACTCATAGAAAACACTTCCCTCACTATAAAAAATACAATAAAATAAAAAAGCTACCATTACCATCTCAATCATCATCGACCATCCCACCCATTTTGCAGCTTTCACCTTTTTCTTATATTTGAGAGGGGGAAAAAATAAAAAGAAGAGAAAGAGTCAGAGTCAGTGTAAGAGAGAAAAGAAAGAAAAAAAAAAGAAAAAAACAGAAAACAGAAAGGAAAGAAGAAGATTGAGAGAAGGGAAGAAAAGAATGGAAGAATATATATATATATATATAAAGTAGGCACAGAAACAGAAAGAAAAGGGAGAAACAAGGTAGATAAAAAGTTATTATTATTTTTTCACAAATCGATTAGTGCATTAAAAAAATGTATTTGAAGTTTTCTTAAAAAAATGTTAGATTGTGAATTATACTGCTAAGTGATTAGGCTTAAAAATCATTAAAATTATTTTGATTTTATTTACTTTAATTTATTAAAAAGATTTATATTTATATTATTTTATCATATTTTTATATAAATTTCTCCCTTTTTTACAAAAACTAAAAAAAAATGTTTATTGAATCATTATTTATATTTATTTTTATGTTATTAGATTAGAAAATACAAAAATCCAAATTATTGTTACAGAATATTCATCATTTAATTTCGTTTTTAAAAATTTAAATAAAAAATAAAAAATTATTTTAATATTCATAAATAAATGTACGTGATTTTTAATACTTTGAATTTATATTTATATTCGTAAGTTCAATCAAAGTATTTTAAATTTTAAATTTCAAATTTAATATTCATAAATAAAAAAATAAAAAACAGTACAATTCGTGTATAGTATAATAAATTTCAATTTTAAAAAAATGTACAGTTCGTGAATATTAAATAAATATCAAATACAAATAAAAATAATTTTTTTTAATAAAACATAAAAAACAATTTAAAAAATAATAAATAAATAAATAAAATTAAAAACATTTACGAAAAATAATATAATAATAAAAAAATTAACTATATTTTATTTAATTATTTTCTTTAAAAAAACTAAATTCAATTAAAATAAATAAATAAATAAATTTAATTATTAAGTTTTAATTTTCATTTAATTTTTAATTTTATTTTCTTTTAATTGTTTTTACTATTTAATTTTCTTTTAATTTTTAATTTTAATTTACGAAAAAATTATAATAAAAAAAGTACACTTTATTTTATTTAATTATTTTCTTTGAAAAAAAAATTATAAAATAAAAAAATTAAACTTTTTAAGTTTTAATTTTAATATTATTTTCAATTTTAATTTTTTTATTCTCTTTCAATTTTTAATTTATTTGTTTTATTTTTAATTTTTAAACTTTAATTCTCTTTTAATTTTTAATTTGTTTTTTCTTTAAAAAAAACTTAATTTATTTACTTAATTAACTCATATTTTTATTAACTTAATTAACTTAACTTAATTTATTAATTTATTAACTTAAATTTTAACTTAACTTAATTTATTAATTTAATTAACTTAGATTTTAATAGCATGATAAATAAATATTTAAGGGAGTTATGTTTATGAGATTAGTTCTTGAAAGTATTTGTATCACTAGTATTTCCTAGGAGCATTGCTCTTCTAAAAAATGATTTTTAAGGAGCCTTTATCCCACCATTCTTTCTTGTGAGCACTAGTTAATATTGATTATGTTATTTAACATATAAATTTAAAACAAATATGAAACTATCTCCAAAATTTCAATGTGTTAATTATAATTTGTGATAAAGGAGGTAGTTGCTTTATTAGATCAAGATACAATTGTGTTTTGATGCCTTAATTATTTGACTTGTACCTAGACATGAGTTATCTAAAACCCACAATCATGTCCCTAGTTTTAAGTAGAGAAAATTTTGAAAATCCATAGGACATAACTGAAAAAAATATAAGTAGACAATCTTATCTTACGTATAGGTTTGATTGACTTAATGATGTGTGGATATTGAGTTTACTTAAAATGAAATCCCCCAAGTTACGTCTTGCTAAGATGTTAAACTAAGTGCTAGATGGGAGGCAACACAATGATTTGTCTGTGTGAACTTTAATGATGAACATGATGGATACATCTACATTTCTTCATCACTACTTACACATTCTCAAGAAATAGGTAACATTTTTTTCTTTTTTCTCTTTATCTTTAATTTACAATTGTTACATTGAAGATAATGTAAGCTCTAAGTTTAGGGTGGTGAAAAGTTATTATGTTTAAATTCAAAAAATTTAACAATTTTCATTTTTATTATGTTTTATTTTATTTTATTTATCTGGTTTAGTAATATTTAAAAAACAATTTAAATCAAATTGAAGTAAATAGTTAAGTTTTTTACACTGTTAGATTAAATTTTTAAAACATATCATGGAGTATTTTTTTGGTCATTAATTAGTTTTTGTTATAACTAGTATTTCTTAATAAGATGTGAAAATTATATTAAATCTAAAATCAGTGTTTAGGAATCAAATAATAAAGACTACCCTTATGAGATATAATTTGAGCATAATTTGATTCAGAGTTAAATATATTTTTTCTCTACTCCAAACACATTTCTTATTTCTTCAATTTTTTTTTATCTTTTTTAGATTAAATGATTTAAATAGAAATTGATAATATATGTTTTTATCTCATTCATATATGAATGCTACCAAAACAAAAGAGACATATCTAGGGTTACTTAAAACAAAATCAAATAGAAAAGCCACCAAATTAACCACTCACCAAAATCTTACAAAAATGTACAAATCTATACATGAGTTCACTCTCTAAAAAAAATATACATTGAAAAATCTCTTCAAAAAAATAAAGAGATAAATAATATATAGTATAATCTACATATTATGACTCACATTGCCTACAAAGTTGTGAGTAAAGGCTAATTACAAAAGAAAGTTATAGAAAGTAAATCCACAAAGTCATTGCATTTATTTTTTCTACACATCTAAAAGGCATATATCTTGAAATTTTGGCTTAATGAGTTTAATTGATGCATGAAAATAATTTTTATATATGATATCTTTATAATTTATACATTCAATGCCTTTCATGAGAACAACGTTAAATAACACTTTGAGCTTTTATTCATTATACATATGTGAACATATTAGTTCATTTGTATACATCAACTCTATCGTATATAAATTAGTATGAGTGTTTGAACCCATAAGATTCAATGTTTTGAGAGTATTGACTTGTAAAGAATAGAGTCGAAATGAATTCAGATTCTTGAAACTAAGTTTTAGGTATTTTCGCTTCAAAGAAACAACTTAAAGAGTCGAAGAAAAATAGTAGAGGCAATACATCACAAATATATTGAGAAAATAAATAAGAAAAAGTCAAAAAGATGGAAAAATTGGACAAAAAAGTCAAAAAGGCCAAAATCGCACGTGCAATTGTGCCGAGAAACGTGCATAGTGTGCCATACCACGCCGAGCATCTGCCTATGCATTTGCACCCATTTGCCACAACGTCTAAAAAAAGTTGAACTTGTGCGCACATCTACGTGCATCTGTCCGAACCCACAGGCGCTGTTGTGCCCAACAGTGCCCCACATGCCGAATTTACGCACGCCACTACTTACGTAAGTGCCTATCCATTATACATCAGGGATGACATCAACGTCCACCTATTAAACATTTTTCCCAATTTTTATCATTATTTTACCACTTTTTTACCCTTCTCCTCACCTATAAATACCCTCATATCTTCAATTACACAACACATGAAAAAAAAACACCAAAAACACACTTTAAATACATTTTCTTAGCTTTTTATTGCTCTAATTTTCTTAGTTTTTAGTTTTAAATTTCTTCTCTTTTTGAGAAGAACTAATTATGTTTTTATAAATTTTTAGTTTTTTAATTCAATAAATGGAAATGTAAATCTATTTGGAGGTTTTTCAACAACATAATTAGCATCAAAGTACATTAAGGATTATATTTTCTTTATAATTATTTTGTATATTTTATTCTTATATGTTATTTTTAATTTGTTTGTGATTAAATTTAACATGACTGGCTGTTTATGAAATGAATTGATTTTGTTTTTATTCAAGATTTTATATGTTAGAGAGAAATATATTATTTTTCATTAAAAACTTAAATCTAAAAATTAAATTTTAAGGTTTAGTTATCCGGTTTGATTTAGAGTAGTGCTCTTTTATTTGTTGGTACAATTGTCCAGTAGTTAGAGTGAAGCTCTATTTCAAAAGTTTTTATAAGAATTATTATTTGAAAATGTATTGGCAACATAATTTAAGCAATGGTTTAAAAACTTGAAAGTTAGTACTCAGATAATTAAATTCATAGGTTTAATTTAGACACCTTGAATAAAGTTTAAACTATCTAACCCCACCAAATGTGACATTTAAATGGTTCATTTCCAATCTCTTAGAAAAAAAGGAATTAATTTAATTAATCAAATTAGTTATCAACCCTACCCATATGCGTTAATTGATTTGTTTAATTAACAAAGAATATCTAACCCCACCAAGGTGGTATTCATATAAAAAAGATAGAATCAATAAATATCGATTTATATCTTTAATAAAATAAATAATGTGAGCAAACATAATTAACTTAGTTATTACATCCACAAATACTCCACTATTATAAATGATAAAATTTGCATAAATGTTTATTGAATCCATATCTATGTTTATTTTTATGTTCTTAGATTAGAAAATACACAAAACCTAAAAATATCGTGAGAAGATGTTTAGGATTTAATTTTGTTTTTAAAAGTTTGAATAATAAATTAAAAATCATAGATATTTTTTCCTTATATCGACCTTGAGAGTATACTTATTATTTCCTATGAAATAATTTGTGTACTTGCGAGAATTTTATAAATGTAAAACCAAAGTATTGGTAGGATCGATGATGTCAGTTTTGCTCATCACTAAGCTCTAACAAAGGAAAGATATATAGCAAAAGAGTAGTTGATGTTGTCAATAAAAAAATATAAAATTTGGAATCAATAATTAAAATTAATTTTCAAGTTTTAGACGCAATTTTGACTCAACATATGGTAGATCAAATATCAAGAATGAACTTCCAATTCATAGACCAATTAAAGTCAATCTAATGTGAGAACATGATAATTTTTGAGGTAATATTGATACCTCAAAAATAAAAGTTTTTCTAGACCAAGATTCGAGCCATTTCGATGAGATCCTAGTGCCATTAGAAGATAACCAAATTGTGGCAAAATGATTATCGCATGAAGATAAAAATATTGTATTTGATGATTTGTTTGTAATTGAAGAATTTCTTGATTGGATAGCTGAAATGGAAAAATAAATTTAACAATTGGGGAACCGAGGAACACATGAAGATTAAATTAGTGGGCTATCAATTCAAAAGAGGTGTATTAGTTTGGTGGGGCAAATTGTAGATAACATACATTTGACAGTAGAAATACAAAGTTCAAAGTTGGCAATGGATGAAAAAGTTCATGATTCAACATTTTATACCTACATATTATAAGTAGACATTTTTCATCCATTATCAACATTGCTAACAAGGATACCACATCATGCAAGATTATGTTACCTAATTTCTCAAGCTTACAGCTCGAGTTGATATCATTGAATCTAAAAATCAAAGAATTTCAAGAGTTATTGATGGTTTGCATGCCAACAAACATTATAAAGTCAACAAGTAGTCATATTGCATACTTTCTAGTGTTATTCAACCTGCTATAAAAATAAAGGAACAATTCAACAAAAGGGTGACCCATAGTCCAATATCTTGGCAATCTTCTGTATTGGCACTATGATCTTACCAAACAAGGGGAAAGTAGTAGAAATATCGAGTGATGATGAACCATGGCCAAGACCACCCAATGGCCAACTAGCTACACATCCGCAATGAGAACTAACTAAGAACCAAGCTTCTTCTAGAAACCCTTATGCGGTGCCTAGGGGAAACATATGATATCAATGTGGAAAAACATGACATAAATCTAATCAATATCATTAAAATAGACTAGTCAACTTAGTTATTCATAATGATGATTTTGAGGGAGATAAAGATAACCTTAAAGGAGATGACTTTACATCATAATAAAAACCATAAGGCATTATTCACGAGGACAAATGAGTGTCTTTAGTAGTAAAAAGATTAATGTATACCTTAAGGAAGTATGAAGACCCATAATGACATAATATTTTCAAAACAAGGTGCACAGTTAGTCAACGAGTATGTGATCTCATCATTGATAGCAGTTCCAAAATCATAGTTGACAAGTTGTAGTTTAAGACATATAAACATCCTTCTCCATACTGTATTGGATGGATTAAGATGTTAGAGAAACTAGAGTAGCAAAATAGTATCTAATTCCTTTTACTATTGGAAATATAAAGATGAAGTCTTATGTGAAAAACAATTCATGCTGGTAGGAAGAACTATTACACTTTTTATAAAGATTAAGTGAAGTTTGTCATAGCACCATTAAAACAACAAACTCAAGCGACAAACTTGGACATAAAAACCCTCATGTTAATGATAGAGCAAAATCGACATCGTCGATCCTACTGATAATTTAATTTTATATTTATTAAACTCTTGCAAGTGCACGAATCATTTCGTAGAAAATGATAAGTATACTCCCAAGGTCAATCTAAGGAAGGAATGTATGTGGTTTTTAATTTATTATTCAAACTTTTAAAAACGAAATTAAATTCTAAACATCCTGTCACGATATTTTAGGGTTTTCTGTTTTTAATCTAATAACATAGATACAGATTCAATAAACATTTATGCAAATTTTATCTTTTATAATAGTGGAGTATTTATGGATATAATAACTAAGTTAATTATGCTTGCTCATATTATTTAGGTTATTAAAGATATAAATTGATATTTATTGATTCTCTTTTTTTGATATGAATACCACCTTTGGTGGGGTTAGATATTCTTTGTTAACTAAACAAATCAATTAACACCTATGGGTGGGGTTGATAACTAATTTGGTTAATTAAATTAATTCCTTTTTTCTAATAGATTGAAAATGAATCATTTAAATGCCACCTTTGGTGGGGTTAGACAGTTTAAACTTTATTCAAGGTGTCCAAATTAAACCTAAGAATTTAGTTATCCGAGTACTAACTTTCAAGTTTTAAAAGCACTACTGAAAATATGTTGTCAATACATTTTCAGATAATAATTCTTATAAAAACTTTTGAAATAGAGCTTCACTCTAACTACCGGGCGATTGTACCAACAAATAAAAGAGGACTACTCTAAATCAGACCGGATAACTAAACCTTAAAATCTAATTTTTAGATTTAAGTTTGTAATGAAAAATAATATATTTCTCTCTAACATTCTTAATATAAAATCTTGAATAAAAATAAAATCAATTCATTTTAGATATTTTTACCTATTTAATATTTCGCAAGCATAATAACGTTATTATTATATCATGTTTACAAACAACCAACAAAGTTAAATTTAATCACAAACAAATTAAATATAACATGTAAGAATAAAGCATAAAAAATAACTATAAAGAAAATAAAATCCTTACAGTACTTTGATGCTATTCCCGTTGCTGGAAAACCTCCAAACGAAATTTGTACTCCCATTTATTGAATCAAAAAGAAAATAAATTACAAAAACATAATTAGTTCTTCTCAAAAAGAGAATAACTCTAAAACTAAAAAAGAATTAAGGAAAAACTAAAAACTAAAAAAAACTAAGAAAGGAGAGAAAGAAAGAGAGAAGAAGTGTTTTTAGGTGTGATTTGAAGTTAAGAGAATGGAGGTATTTATAGGTGAAGAGAGGAAGAAAAAGTGGGTGAAAAAATGATTAAAAATTGGGAAAATGCGGAGTAGTGAATGATGATGTCATACTGATGTGGGCGCGACAGCGCATGTAGATGGGGCAGATGGGCGCAGGCACGTACAGATGGGAGCAGGCGCGCATGGACGGGAGCAGGAGTGCCCGTGGAAGGGAGAGCTGGCGCGCGCTTTGTTGGGGCAGGGCGACACGATTTCCTCCTTTTTGACCCATTTTGTCCAATTTTTCCATATTTGTTGACTTTTTCTCATTTATTTTATGAATATATTTGTGATGTATTATTGCCTCCAGTATTCCTTTTTTGAGTCTTTAAGTTACGTTTTTAAGCGAAAATACTTGAAAAACAATAAAAATACCTATGATTCTGAAAATACAAATTTATATAAATATATGATAAAATCATATAAATATATATATTTTTAATCAATTAATGTGCATAAAATCATGATAATTTTAGTGTTTTTTGAGCACTCATCAGTTAGTTCCAAAAGAAAAAAGTTATTCCACAAGAGATGTCTAACTAGATCCAGCACCTTTTATTTGAATTTAGAGATATTGTCCTAGAATAATTACCCATATGCATACCACTACTTCGAGACATTCACCATCATATTGACCTTGTTTCAGTTGCTAGTCTACCAAATTTACCTCATTATCATATAAGTCTTAAGGACTATGAGATGTTATAGTCTCATGTTGATGACCTTCTTCAGAAAGCATGCTTCATGAAAGCATGAGCCCATATGTTGTATCAACTCACCTGCAACAAAGAAAGATGGAAATTGTAGAATGTGTATGGATAGTCGAGCAATCAACAAAATTACAGTATGATATGGCTTTTTGATTTCTCGGTTAGACAATATGCTTGATACGATGAGAGAATCAAATATGCTCTCTAAGATTGATCTTCAAAGTGGATACCGTCAAATTTGTATCAGAACTGTGATGAGGGAAAAACATCTTTCAACACCCATAAAGGACTTTATGAATGGTTAGTCATGCTTTTTGAAATATCCAATGCCCCAAGCACTTTCACAAGATTAATGAAACACATATTTCACCTTTTCATCGGGAAATTTGTTGCTTATTTTGATCACATCATCATTTATATTCAAAGTGAGGAAAAAATATTTGCAACACCTTTATGAAATTTTCAAAGTACTCAAAGTGAACAAGTTGTATACAAACCTAAAGAAATATAGCTTTATGCCTAACTTTCTCATTTTCATAGGCTTTGTTGTAAGCTTCGAGGGAACAAAAAATTATCAAGAAAAGTGAAAGCCATTCAAGAATGGCCTATACCAAAGAAAGTGGTAAAAGTTCAAAGTTTTCATAACTTAGCAACATTTTACAAGCTATTTGTGAAGAACTTTAGTACTATTGCTACACCTCTCATCGATTGGTTGAAGCAAAAATAACTTATTTGGACTGATCAAGCAGAGTAAAGTTTCACAACTCTAAAAGAAAAATTGACAAATATACCAGTTTTGGCACTTCTTGACTTTGAAAATATGTTTGAGATTGATTATTATAAGGACTATGAGTGTTAGTTATTTTTGTGGACAAAATGTTTGCTTGTAAATATGTTTCTAGGATTGTTATCAAGTCTATCAAGAAAAGTCAAAGAAACATCAGAGTTATAGGTAGTTATACTTTAGATATATCATTTATAACTATCATACATAGGATTACACTTTGAGAATTTCATACGTAAGAACAATTACACAAAAGTCAATTGTTCTTCCGACCCAAATAGACAATTGGGACATATATGAAGGGTGAAAATGCCAACTTATTGAATCTTTTCGTGAGCTTTATTCCAACTTATCCAAGTAGGCCTCACAATATGAATTAAGCAAATAACACAGAGAAAGTATAAATCAACATGCTCAATTCAACATACAAAAAAATGCAATCATACATACCACAACAAACCAATAGAAAGAGTCTTGTATTTGATACAAATCTAGGATAAAGAGATACTAACTCCTTAGAAACTTATACCAAACTCACATGCATATAAAATAGAAGCAATAATTGAGAGCGATCATACAAAACATAGAAAACCAATAAAAAGAGTCCAACATGTGGTATACAGTTAGAATAAGGAGATATTGACCCCTTAAAGACTCATACCAAACTCGTATACAGATAAAAAGTAGAAGTAGTATAAATTAATTATGAAGCATGCATATTAATTTAATTTAGAAAAGGTAATAAATAGAAAGTTGTAGGCATACTATACAGAAAAAAAAAGAAAGCATCTGACAACATATAAAAAATAAACTTTCTAATCAGAGTCTAAATCTAGTATGTTAGTACATACTAGATAGAAACTCAAATTATACTAACACACAATCAAATCATGCAAAATAACAGATTTAATAAGGTAAACCCACATAGAACCTCTTCCTATATGGTAACATCCTCGTGTTGCTTATGGTAACCACTCGATAACAAACAAATCCATTAAGTAATAAAATAGATGCAACTTTTATAGAAGTAAAATCACAAATACCTTTATCAGTCAGGATCACTATTCGAACTACCTATTGCTACCTCTGCAAGGACTTGGTCTAACTCATGAACCTAGCTTTCCTTTAAAGCCAACACTACTCAATGTAGTATGATTAGTAACCAAAGATTAGGAAAGTGAACAAAATGTGAACCACCAATCATGGGAATTGCACTCAACCACAAACCACTAATAATTAAGATGAGAAACACATTCGACCACATACACCCACAACCTTCAATCAAACACACAGCTTACCACCACATAGGCTCATCACCTATGAAAATGTTGCATCCTAACAACTACCATTTGACATATGACTCATCACCATATAAGCTCCACACTTAAGAAAAGTTTATGTCCTAGCACTCACCATTCAAGAGCACAATTTTGCTCACTCAATCATAAATCACTAATATCAAACAACACTTAAATTAATAGTGATCCAAAGATAGAAACATGAGATGTCAACTTGATAAATCTCTACAACATTTTTCTAGATAAGAAATAAGAAGAGATGAGGTATTTATATAACTCATCCAAGCTCACGGCCAACATCTTCGGGGCCTTACAAAAGGTCTTCATCGACCACCTCACTGGGGGTCCAACGAGGGCTTCGTTGAGGTTCCAAAAAATTCAAATTTATGTTTCCAAAATTATCGAGTAATTTTCATAAATATTTGCACCCAAAATGAAACAAAAAAACGAGTGACAACACCAATATTATGGTGTGTATAAACATGCTCCTATATAAAGTGTACCTAGCTATGTGCATGTGTGCATTACTAATCATCAGTAACCAACCTTATACAAAGGAAGGAAGATACACTAAGTAAAATAAATAGACTCTATGTTTTGCACATGGGAATCCAACAAAGTCACAAAAGACTACAGGACTTACACACTCATTAATTCACTAGCACATGTTCACAACATGAATTAAGATAACATATATTGCATCATAATCACAGTGCTCAAATGACTTATATTCAGATACTATTACATACATATTTAAGTGCCTTTAATATATGATTTTGGTTTAATCAATTCTTATATTGTATGATTGAGTTATAAGTCGTTTTAGATAGAGGAATTGATCCTACTCTTGATTAATCTCTAAATGATCCTTAATTGATAGTGTCAAACAACATAATTTAAAAAAATGAGATATGGAAAGAGGGATCGATTCTCTATTATGTTAGCTTAACCTTTTTTAGAGGAATCTATACCCCTCATAGAGAGATAGATCCCCTTTGAAAAAAATTGACGATTTTTTATGTATTTTTTAATCCTAATCAACTGCCAACTTTATATTATATTTGGTCATATCATATGAGTGACGTTTTATTATCTAAGTTTTTCTTAAATATATCATTTGATAATATCTCTACTCTTTTTTCTCTTTTTTATTTTAGGTTAAACTTTATTATCTCATTTAATATATTCATATGATTATGTCAACGTAGATTTGAGCCTATTTATTTCACATTTTTATATTTATATAGCTTCTTCGTTATTAGAGTCTTGCATGTTTAGTTCGAATAACTTTATGTGTGATTATAATTATTTGATTTAATTATTAAATTTTAAATAATTTATTTTTATTGTACTTATGCTTAATATTCTTTATTTAAGATTTATTAGTTGTTTTAATTTAATTGATATATATTTTGAATCATCTAGTTAGTATTATTTATTATTAAATCCATTATAGAACACACACATGTACTTGTATTTTTTGTGTTAATCCTAGTTACAAATTGATCCATGAAATTGTTTGATTGGCGAGGAGCTAATTAGAATGTTGGTCTCGATACCTCTCATGCTAATCTTGAAAACTATGAAAATAGAGCAAGGGTTCACAAGTTAGATACATTAGGATAGTATCCTAGGGAGGATAGCATAAGATCAAGTTTTTACTTGAATGTTTATTTTTCATAATGAAAAGTTAGTTGGTTTGGTTTATCGATGATTTTTTTTCTTAGGTCATAGTTGTGATCTAGGTTGTTTCCACTTAAAAATATTGTGTGTTATTTTTAATTTTCGTACTTTACTATTTACACACGATTAATTGTCTAATCGCTTTGTTTAAGTTACTAAATTATAAATTTATAAAATTTAAAAATAATCTATTCAACCCATCTAGGCTTATTACGTTCATATTATAATTTTCAATTGTGATGCTTCTTGAGTAGGAATTAGAGCTATTTTATCTTAAGAAATAAAGCCCATGGCTTTTTTTTAGTGAGAAGCTCATTGAATCAAAACAAAAATGGTTCATCTAGGAAAATGAGTTGTATGCACTTATTCAGACATTACAACAATGGGAGCCGTATTTATTACAAAAGGTTCATCCTTGATATAGATCAACAACATCTCAAGTACCTCAAAAACTCTTTGAAATGGAATCATATCCATCTTGATGGATTGCCTACATTTAGAAGTTTGTATTTTATCTTGTACACAAGTTGGGACAATTAAATCAAATTGTTGATGCATTAAGTTTTTGAGTTATCTTGCTAACTGTTGTTAATGCAGCAAGTAGAGTTTTCCTACAACAATGTACAAAATCCATCTAGCGTCAAATCTCTTTTTGAGATTATATACATATGACCTCTATTACATACTTTAAATTTGGTTTCTTTTGCATATACTTTGAAGTATGGACATAAGAAGATAGAATAAGTAACCAATATTTATGGTGATCTCAAGAGGAAATTGGAAGTCTTCCGAAAAATACAAACTTGATGTCGACAAGCATAGACAATTCAAGTCATTTGATGAAAGTGATCTTGTGATAATGTGATGGTTCACTTGCGCAAAGAATAAAATCCAATTGAAAAGTATAACAAACTCAAACAAAAGAAGGTTAAATCATTTTGCATCATTCAAAAAATTAATGATAATTCTTATGTGATTGACTTTCCTAATACTTTTACAATTTTCAAGACCTACAGCCATTATCATAAACAACTCACGGACGAGTTTTTTTTTAAAGAGTTCGAGGAAAATAACAGAGGGAGCCATTAATATAAGACGTCCTTGACAACTATATATATGAATGTTGGTAAATCAGCACACATTTCGTTTAAGTTAGCACACGTACAATTCCCTAAATATGTATAATGTGAAGTTAATTAATAAAAATGTGGGTTGGTTTAAAAACGCTCGTATACTACAGTTTTTTTAAAACTATGGCTACAACTACTTTCTACAAGAAATTTACATATTTAATAAATTAACAATATTTGTTTTTTCTTTTCTGGAACCAAATTAATAATATTTAGACATTTAAATTATGATGTTGAACTCGAGATGTCCAACATTTTTGTTTCTAATTAGATGTTTGTTTTAGGGTAGAAAAGCACATTCAAATACAGGATTAACAAATAATGCCCAACAAAACTGGACGGCAAATGAACAAATAAACAAGAAACTACTACCATCTATTGTTCATTTGACTTTCAAGTGTTTCAAGGCTAAAACTTTTTCTTATAAGTCATAAGCCATTCTTAAGTCTAAAACAATTAAAAGGGTTTCAAACTATATTTTTTTTGTCTAGTAAATATTATATATTTATTATTTTATAAAAAAAAATTATATTAATATTAAATTTCATCGATGTGAAATATTACCTAATCTAATACTCTAAGAATACTAAATAAATTCTATCAACCAAAGCCTGCAACCCTAATTATCCCCTTAACTTTTCCCAATACCCTGTTTACACTGTTATATATCATCTTTAAGTTAGCCTTTAAGTCAACTGAAAGAAAGAACAAACAAACAAACAAACAAACAAACAAATATAAGAAGAAAAAATGGGTATTGTACCTTAATAAGAAGGAAATTGCTCGTATTTTAGCAATTTCCCTAGGAATAGACCAAAAACAATATTCACTCCCACCATCTTCGCTGCCTGAAAAAAAAATCTACTCTTTAGTAAGACCCAAAAAAAAAAAATGTAGGGTGTTGATTCCGTTTCTTGTCTTCTTAAGCATGAATACAAATTTATTAACAGTGTTTCCTTTTTTTTTATAAAACTAAAAATGTACTTTTTTGAAATTTATGGTAATAAATAGGAATCATGAACATGAAAACAATGAGTACCAAATATTTAATGGGTCGACGATACTCATGGTCATGATGCTTTTGGCGAAGAAGCACAAAATTTTATATTTTCTTAAGTGATTTGGATAAGTTTTGTAATTTTTTTAATTGGCAAAAATCAACAGGTAACCAAATTTTCGAGGGCAATTTAGCTTGAAAATTGTGGTTTTTATTTGCATATTATATGAACATCAATATTTGGGTTTTAGGAGGTGTTACATGCTGATTTTCAGTCAAAATGCAGTATATATCTATATGTTATATTTTTAAAAGTTACAGTACATACCTAGATTACTTCAAATTTATAAGACTTTTATACCCTTTTGTCAAAAGCAAGAGTACCATGACTATCCTTTATTTAGACTTAAAAATTATGTTATAAAGAGTTGTAGTATTTAAAAATTCTAAATTTGAGTTTCACTCATGGGTTTAAATAATGTAATTATTTAAAAAAATTTCCAAAATGTTATCTTGCACAAATATTCTCGACTTTTATTTACAACACACACTTGTTACAGTGAACTTAATCAAGATTAAGGAGCTACATTTGTCTGCATATAACAAACCAACTCCAAAGTTCACTATAATCCTGTTGTATAGTAGATGCAGTATTTTTCACCTTAACAAAGTTTTCAATGAAATAAATTTTACTTGTATAAAAAATTATTAAACTGTTATATAGTCTATATTTCACACCTCTAAAATTTATACTAACATAAATAATACTCTAATAATAATAAACGATATTAAATTAAATAAAGTTTAATATTAAACTCTAAAAATGATGAATATTTTTGTGCAAATATGATGTGTTAATTCAACAAAAATAGAGAAAACATCAAACACATACAAAACTAGAGAACTTATTAACTTTGACTAATTAATCATAAAATATATCTACCACCCAATTGATCCATCATGAAAATTAGTACTAGTCATAGCTCTGTTTGTATGCCCATCACCATTAATCTCCTGAAGCCTATTCATATTATAAGTTCCATTACTAGTCAGAAAGTTATGATCTCCAAAGTCAAGAACTCTTCCACTCTCTTCATGATCATAAACTTTTGAACTTACTTGACCAGTACCAACAGTGTAATTAAAACCTGGATTGAAACTTTGAAAGTCAACCTTAGTAGATATAGAATTGTTGACTTCATGAACTACATGATTAATATTAGAAATTTTTTCTCCTTCAGTTTCTCTATACTTGTTGAGATAAAACTTCAAAGGTCTAACATAATTTTCAAAACCAAGAGTAGTCATAGCCCATAAAAGATCATCACCATTAATTGTTTTTCTCTTTTCTCTTTGACACTTATCTGAGGCTTCACCTGTTATGAAACTAATGAATTCAGAAACACATTCTTGAACAGTCTCTTTAGCTTCTTTTGAAATTTTTGCATTTGATGGAAGAGATTTTTTCATTATTCTACTAACATTGGCTATTGGAAGCAATTTGTCATGATCTTTAGATGAGTTATCTGAGATGTTCTCAGATAATGGACTCCCAATTGGGCTTGTTTGGTTTCTTTTTCCATTCATTGGATTAGTTGGGATATTTTCTTTGAAAAGTTATTGGGAGAATATCAAAAGAGAAACAGAGAATGTGAATTGGAAATTTATGAAGGAGAATTGGGTTTTTAAGCAAGTAGTAGTGGGGGAAAAAGAGAGTGGAAAATGAGAGGCAATTTAAAAATAATAATAATAATAATAATAATAATAAT
Organism: Hippophae gyantsensis; assembly: GCA_030763125.1. NCBI lineage: Eukaryota > Viridiplantae > Streptophyta > Magnoliopsida > Rosales > Elaeagnaceae > Hippophae > Hippophae gyantsensis. The sequence goes on along the minus strand of CM061031.1, from coordinate 34,703,065 downwards.
AATAATAATAATAATAATAAAAGAGTGGAGAGGCGGTTTGATGTGGACAGAAAATAAAAAGTGAAAAAGAAAAACAGTTTTTTTTTTATCAAACAATAAGTGTGATTGAAATGGTAACTTAAAACATTAATGGATAAATTTTATCGGTGAATCACACTTTTATCTTATAATTAGATTAGAAATGACTGTACACCTGGGTATTTGTTTTTTGATAAATTTGTTTTTCAAATAATATTATACAAACTTACTCTTTTTGCATATTTAATTACGTCATCATATAATTATAATAAATTAAAATTTTAATATATATGATATCTTTATTCTTATAGTTTTATTTTTAATAATTTTTTTTAAAGGATTAAAAATAAAATTTTAATTAAAAATAAAATTTCATATATAAAAATAATATAGTTATTTTATGCATTTAAACTTAAAATTAAAGGTAATAATATTATAACAATAATTTTAATTATTCTAAAAATATATATAATATGTTAATTTTATCCCTAATATTAATTACGTATTATTAAATAAAGATATTATTTTTAAGAAAAAAAGATATTTCAAGTTTACTACATTTAACGAAAATGTATTTTAGTTACCTATTTATTATTTGAGATAATAACTTCACTACCTTTACACAAAAAAGTTACAAAAATATTATAAGTTCACTTCAAAATTGAAATGCCATAAGTTCATTAATTTATAAAATATATCACTATAATCTTTTTTATAAAGATAACAGATTTTCATTATATCACTTAATAGATATTAACGGACTTCATCGACATTTCGTCCTTAATTTTATAACAATAATTATTATAATTTATATTATAATAATATCTTAATTTTAAAAATAATTGATATATAATGTAGGTAAAAATAATAACTTAAGTTCTATAGCTTTAACGAAAATATATTTTAGTCTTTTACTTATTAAGTATGTCGTATAATTAAATCATATTTATAAAAATGATCACATAAATTTATTTTATAAAATAATAGAATTACGTTGTCCTATTTTTGAAATAAATAAATAAGAAAATATAATTTTAAAAAATGAATTTATGTGATTATTTTTATAAATATAGTGTACTTTTAGAGGTAATTAGTTATTAGGTATCATAAAATTTCCTAATACCAAATCAAGACTTAATGATTATATTTTATAACAAGTGGAATACGTAGAATCTAATTGAGAAAAAGGAAAACTAAAAGTGGTCCATATATTGAAATAAAAGTAAAAAAAAAATGTAGTGATAATTTTGTTTTTATGAAACAAGTAGAATACGTAGATTATATTTTGTTTTTTTAATTTAAAAAAATTTACTTTTAGTTTTTTTTTGCTGTAAAAATATATTTTTAAGTTTATTTAATTACAAAAAATATATTAAATAATGATAAAATTAACTTTTTATTTTTTTTACCTAATATTTTTTTTACTTGAATGAATTTTAAAATATATTTTATAAACTAGAAAATCACACATATTATCTTAATAAAAGGACGAACAGTTGGACTCTCCACTCAAAAAAAATATATATTTATTTGTTGAGCTAAAAATAAATATATAATGAAAACTGACGTGGTTATGACCCTTTGTGATATGGAATTTCCATGGGACCAAATTGGAGTAGACAAAGTCATACAGGACATAATATAATAGGGCAACCCTATTCCAAAAAAATGATTTCCTTTATGTTTTATATCTTGAAGTACTATTTTCTTCGAGTTTTATATTCACAAATTACTCATTAAGGTCTTTCTCGTCCTTGTTTCTATGTCATTGTTTGAATCTAATAAAGATCCATTAGTTTGATTTTTTTTTAAATCCATTTGCAATCAAAAGATTCAAAAATTGTATAAGTTTTAAAGGTTTTTTTTTCTTTAAGTTAAATTATTTCAATATTCCTAATTTTTTATCAATTTAAAACATAAATTCTCAAAATTTTAGAATGTATTTAGTCTATAAATTAATATTTAAAATGTTTAAATTTTTTAAAATTTCACGGAAAAATTTATAAACGTTTAAATCATATTAAATTTTTAAAACTTCATATATATATCCTAATTCAACTATTAAAATATATTTTTGTGATTCAAATTTTTAAAACTTATGTATAAATTTTAAAAATTTATAAATTGATAATACCATTAAAAAATTGAGAGACATATTTATAACATTTTAAAAATATAAAATCAAATTATATATTTTAAAATTTTAAAAATTTATGTATGAATTTAAAAAATAATTCACGTGAACGTGAGATATTGAGTGGTCTATGCTCACTCCTTCATGTTTTAAAAAATATATGTAATGAACTTCGTTATAAATGTACAAGATCAAATATATCCCACTAATGAAATCAATTATCTTAATTAGAGATTAAATCAAGAATCAAGAATTATTGTTTGAGAGTATAAAATGTTAAATATATTTCTATATATATTTATATTTAAGTTAAAAATTATAAATAAATAATAGATTTCAAATTCAGTGATTTGATAATGAAAATCTTATAGGAGATTTTCAAAAGATAAGTAGATTGGACGTTCATGGTAGTCATAGGAAGGTGCTTGTGCTCTTGTCTTACGGTGGATGATCAAAGTCTTAGTCTAGTGAAGTTCGATATGGTTTTGATGATCAATATCGTCTTAAACCTCAATTGTGTCAATAAAGATGGTATATCCTGTTTTGAATAAGATTTAAAAAAAAAGATAACAAAAAGGGAAAAAGCAATATCATATATGCTCCACTTTGCTCTTTTTTGTGAACTTTTTCTTTATGATCGAGTTTCTCTCTTCCAGCTTAGCTACAGATATTCTTCATCACGTTCACATCCATATTTGTAAAGAATATCTATCTTCCACGTGTCACTCTCCTAAGACATATGAGTTGTTTCCAATTTTTGTGTTAAATACTTTTTTTTTTATTATTATATATATCTCAAAATCACACATAATAACCTCAAATCTCAAAATTTTAGCTAGTTGGTGTGTTATACATAATTGTTAAATATATATTAAAAAAATACTCTTATATAACTTTTCTTTTACATATTTTAAATTATTTTTATTCATATATTTCTCATCCATCGTTGGACCCATTAAAAATAAATTGGAAGAGAATTTAACTCTATCTCACTTTATTGATGAAGTGCTATCGATTGGTGTGAATTAATATATATTCGAATAACATGTTTGTTATATTTATATAATAATAAGTTTGAATATAAAGTAAATAATAAAAAATATATAATTATTTAAAAATTTAGTATTATTGATGTTTGTAAATATAAATTATATCGAATATTGATCTTAATTTATCTAAAATTTTAATTTTAAAATAAAATTGATTGATTTTTTTCATAAACAATAAAAATAATACTTTACTGTTAAGAAAAAGAATATGATATATCATTTCATTTTGAATGATTTCCAATTTGATATCATACAAATCGAATTACGATTATTTAGGTCTATTTAATGTAAAATATCGTTCAATTGGTTCGCGTTTAATATTATTGGGATATTATTTTTGATATTATAAATTTTAGAGTATCTTTTTTTAATTTCTCAAAATAATTTAAATTAATTTTTAAAATATAAGAAAATATAAAAATAAATTAAATATTGATTTAAATAACTTTTTATAATGAAATTATTTTATTAAAATAATTATTTTTTAATTTTATCCTATTAAATTATACAAATTGTTATAAAATATTGTACAAAATAATTAAAATAAAATTCATTTCAATACTATATTTAAAATATCTAATACGGTTGCTCTTGTTAATATAAAAAACAAAAGCAATTTTATTAAAAAATATTTATTAATAAAATTTGATTAGCTAATAACCTATCAACTTTACTTAAGGCTATGCTAATTAAATGAAGTACTTGAAAATCTCAATTTGGCCAATAAATTTACCAAGTATGAGATAGCTAGAGAGACATGTTTGAAGAAATCTCCAGATTCTCCCTGCTTATTTTTGAGGGGGGAATATTTTCTCTCTCTCTCTCTCTCTAAAGCGTCAACTTCGCACATCTTTACCTTTTTTTATTTATTCTGCCCTGCTTTCATATTCACAGTTTTAATGATTTTAACTGTAATAACGTTGATTAAGTTCGCTGACCTCCTTCCACCAAGTACGCAATTTACATAATCTTTAAATATTGTCTACTCAGAAACTTAATTGAAAGAACTTTGAGGCTTTAAACAGTCGCCAAGTGGCTTCATTTTAGCAACTCGTTTGACTTAATTATTCCACCGTTTTATATTTTTTTAAATAATAAAATAATATTATTAAAATTTAAAATTATAAAAATAATATTTTTAATATCAAATTCATATATTTTTATATAATACATTATTTCAAATTAAACGTTATTTAATTAACTAATATTTAAATTAAACTATAATTATTTTAACTTATTTATAAATATTAGATATTTTCAATTAAATCTTATTTAATATTATTAAATCATTATTATATTATAATAAATTTTAAAAGTATTATTTTTATTTTTTATATGACTTGTTTTGTATTTATCTCTCGGATGAACTAGCTAGTAAGTTTGGTGTTTTTTAATATATATATATATATATATCAACCATCTAGTTGAATTGAAGGTATTTATTTTTATTATTTTATATAATTCAAATTCACATATTTTCATTTGAAATTTAAAATCTAAATATTCAACGTATTTATGTTAAATTCATATTCATTATAGATGGATGAAAATTAAACTTAAAAGCCTGAAACTAGAGTTTTATACTTATATTTTGTTAGAAATGAATTTAATTAAAAAATAAATAATGAAAATAAGTATCAAATTTTATTTTCTTAAAATTTTATCTTATATTGTTAATTTATATATCTTAGGAGATGTTTAACTAGAGAAAAATTTGTAATTGAGATTGAGCTCCAAGGGCACCCACTTTTGTGGAAAGGACGAGTACTTAAAAAATTGTAATTCCATACATACACATGTCGTTGCCATCGCCATCCGTCCAATCGATCGACAGTGTCGAGTTTGAGTGCGTATGTGTGAGGTGACACTTTATTTTTTAGAAAATTTTATTATTAAAACGGTTCTTTCCAACAAACATTACCGTTATTATCCACCCAAATATATCCATTATTTATCCATCCAAATATGTCTGTTATTTATTAACCCAACAGACATGACCGTTATTTTATTACCATTATGTATCCACCCATAAATGTGACAATTATTTTTCCACTTGATAAGAGTCAAATTATTGTATTTTTGTTATGATTTAAATGTTGATATTTGTGTGAAAATTACATTTATTTGATTATTTAATCCACAAATGTCATTTCACGGGTATTTCATGTTTAAAGTGCAATTTCAGGTAAAATCATGATTTTGGAAAAGTTTGGGACAAAGTTCAATGATCGGGATTGAGTGAAAATAAAAAGAAAACAAAGTTTCAAAATTTGAAAATCCCACCGCCAGCGAAAATCCTACAGAAAGCACGGCAAAAATCTTCCCGAGAGCACATAATTTGGCAAATTCATCTTCGCTAGCCACACATTATTTTGGTCACGGCCAAAATCGAACCCAAAAATTATTTTCCGCAATCTCACCTTGCGAGAATAATGTCACCGCTTCGGCGAGTTTCGTCCGAAAATAGATTTTTTTGGTTGTTTGTTCCAAAATTGCCCCCTAAATCCTAGCTGTATATATACAATATGATGGAGAAAGAGGGGGACGTCGGAGAGAACAGATCTGAGTCATTTTTGGAGGAAAAAAAATGCAATTTTAGAGAGAAAGTTTGTATAAGCTTGAAGAATCATCACCATTGTTACTACCAAGTCTTCATCTTCAAGAGTTTTTCATCTCTTCTCCTTAGCCTTCATATTCTCGTGATTTTATTCAGATTTGTTATTCATGAATTCAATTGAAATAATAGTTGTTCTTATTTTGTTATGAACTAATTCGTTTTTGCTAAGGCTATGATGTAGTTGAATCAAGGAAATCTGATTTCTTTTGTTATTGTTATATGAGTTCATTGTTTTCAAGTTGAGTGTTTATTTCCATGCTTAATGCTTTTAAATTTCTGGCCAAGATTTAGATGATTAGTTGCATTATATTGAGACCGAGAGGAGATATGTAATGAATGCTTCTTGTGATAAATATCGTATGTTGAATGCAAGTGTGAGAACTAAGGCATGATGTATGTGGTTAATCTAGAAATTCCATAAATCTTAATGTGCTTGTTTGTGATTAAATCTTCATAAAAATATAGTTGATTTTCATAGATAAGTAATTCTAATATAACTCGAGAGAGAGTATTAGGTAAATTTGGGTTTTTCAACCATCACCTTTAGCTTTGATTCTCATATAACATGACTTGAAATAGGATTGAATTGATTTAGCTAAATCAAATGCCTTAGCGTTTTTAATCATTTGTGAACAACATTAAATTTTATTATTTGCGTTTAGTTTTATGTTAATTTGCTTTTAAAACAATTTCAACAATTCGGTTTTCAAATAAAATTAGGGTTAGTCAATTTTGGTACTTAGTAACGCCATTCCTTGTGGGTTCGATATCCATACTTTTGTACACTTTATTACTTGAACGATTCGTACACTTGCGAAAATAAGCATCAAGTTTTTGGCGCCGTTGCCGTGGTTTGGTTTGATTTTATTAATATCGTTACTACCTAATCTTAGTTTTAATTTGAAGTTAATTTGCTTTATCTTTCTTTCATTTTTAATTTTGTTTATTTTGCTGTTTTATTTTATTTATCAAAAAAAAAGTAACTTTGTGTTGTTTTGTGTTAGTTGATTTTCTGGTTGTAGGATTTTTGTATGAGACGTACAAGAAGCCTTAACCTTCTTCCATTTGATCCAGAGATTGATAGAACATATAGAAGGCTCAAACCAGAGAGAAAGACGTTCAACTTCAGCTCCTAATAGACAAATAGCCATGGATCCACCATTTGTCGAGGGAGGTGGAAATCGTAGAGCTTTGAGGGATTATCATGCGCCTAATGTTGCTGAACTATTTCGGGTATAAGCGAGGCCAACTATTCAAGCTAATAACTTTGAGATAAAACCATCCTTTATCCAAATGGTTCAATCAAATCCATTGGGGGAATGTCAAAGAATGATCCAAATGCACATATTGCTTACTTTTGGGAGTGTGTGATCTTTATAAGATAAATGTGTCCGAAGATGTCAGAAGATTGAGGGTTTTTCCTTTTTCACTTCGGGATAAAGCCAAGGAGTGGCTGAACTCATTACCACCAGGATCAATTACAACATGGAATGAATTGGTTCAGAAATTCTTATCCAAGTTCTTTCCTCCTGCTAAGACAGCAAAATTGAGGAATGAAATCACATCTTTTACACAGTATGACCAAGAATCAATGTATGAAGCTTGGGAAAGATTCAAAGAAATGTTAAGGAAGTGCCCACATCATGGTATACCAATTTGGTTGTAAGTCTCTACATTTTATAATGGGTTGGTTTCAAACTATCGTGCAATGATTGATGTTGCAGCTGGAGGGTCTTTAATAGGAAAAACACCGGAGGATGCTCATGAGTTGTTAGAGATTATGGCAGAAAACAACAATCAGTGGCATTCGTGAAATGTAATTGCAAAAAGACTAGCAAGATGCATGAAATTGATTCAAGAATGCTTTGTCACCAAGTTTCTTGTTCTTACAAGAAAGATGGATTCTTTGTCATCCAAATTCGAATCCAAACCAACTGTACAATGTGATTTACGTGGTGGAAATCATGCTAGTATCGAAAAGGTTGAAAATCCATTTGCTTCACCAAATGACAGCAAATTATGTTTCAAATTTCCAAAAACCTCAACATAACCCATACTCGAACACCTACAATCCAGGTTGGAGAAATCATCCAAATTTGTCATGGGGAAATAACCAAGGAGGATTCAAACCGTCATCATCTTCCTACCAACCCCAAGAGAAAAAACAAACAAATTTGGAAGAAATTTTGGGAAAGTTCATTGGGGAGACAAGAGCAAATTTCAGAAATCAAGAGGCAATCAATGTGGACATCCAAAACCAACTCGTGGCAAATTTTTCAAAGCAGATTATGGTAGGTCTCAAGGATCACGCCTAGTGACACAATAAATCCCACAGAGCATGCAAAGGCTATCACATTGAGAAGTGGTAAAGAACTTGAATGGCAGAGGAAATCAGAGAAAAAGATGGAAGAATCTAAAGAAAATCCATCAAGATCCCAAGATATTCAACCTTCTCCATATGCGAACATGAAGCACTCCTATCCCATATCCTCAAAGATTGGAATAAGAAAAATCTTGATAATCAATTTGATAAATTTCCTGGATATTTTTAAAAATTGCATATTAACATTCCTTTTGCGAGATGTTGGAACAAATGCCCAAGTATGCAAAATTCATGAAGGAAATTCTATCAAAGAAGAGGAAGTTGGAGATTATGAAACTATCATGCTAAATGAGGAGTTGGGCAGCTTCTTCAAAAAAACTACCACAGAAATTGAAAGACCTAGGGAGTTTTACTATACCTTGTACTATAGGAAGTTGCAATTTTGATAAAGTCCTATGTGATTTAGTGAGCAAGCATTAATTTGATGCCACTTTCTTTCTCGTGAAACTAGGCCTGGAAGAAGTGAAGCCCACTTCAATCTCTTTACAATTAAGCGGATCGATTGAAATATCCTCTAGGGGTAATTGAGGATGTTTTAATTAAAATCGACGAATTTATTTTCCCTGTAGATTTCGTGGTGCTTGACATGTAGGAAGATAGATAGATACCGTTGATATCAGACCGTTTTGCAATTGGAAGAACATTGATTGATGTTCAGAAGGAAAGCTCATTCTACTGTGCAAGATGAACAAGTGACTTTTGATGTTTTTGAAGAAATGAAATTTCCAAGTGATGTACATTCTTGTTTTCAAATTAACACTCTTGACGGGTTAATCTCGGAAACTTTTGAGGAGAGAACTGCATTGCTACCACTAGAAGCTTACCTTGTGAAATCTGCAACAATTGAGAAGGAAGATGAGGGGATGAGACAATGTTCTAATTAATGGGCAAAGACTTCAATGAATATTTATGCAGTGATGAAACATTTAAGGAGTTGGGAACAAATGAAACTCCAACCTCAGTGGTAAAGAATGGAGCCAACAAGATTGAGCTAAAGCCAATGCCATCCCATCTAAGAAAAAAAAAATCTTACGTTCACCGCCGGCAGAAAGGAGATCTCTCTTTCCTTTCTTACATTGAGAACAATGTAAGGTTTTGGTTGGGGGTGCAGTAAACAGTAAATCTTTTCTTCCCTTCATTTTTAGTAGTTTTGCTTGTGTGTTTATTTGTGTTTAATTTTGATTTTCCATTTATTTTTCTACATTTTGATTTAATTTCTTTTATTTCTTTATTGTCTTATTTTTATTATTATTTTTTTTATTTGCATTTTACTTGTTTTAATTTGCACGTTGATGATAATAATGTGATTGTGATAACAAGTAGCTTTTAGAAGACATTAAATTTTGCTTCCGTTTAAAGATAATTTCAAATGTTGATTTTACCTAGTTGGCGACTCTTTTGATATGTGGTATAATTTGGTTGATTAGTCTAAATGCTTAGAGAAGTCTTATGTGCGAATTTTTCATGGAAATTTTTGTGATCTCAACAAACTCGAACTCATTTGAAACCCTCTTGAGGCGAAATAATTTGGAATTGCACTGTTTAGGATATGATGTAGGCCATTTTTGGATCGATTGTGCCATTTTAAGCCTACCTGTTATCCTTATATCACTAGTTACCTCTTTAAGCCTATTTAAATATATTGCTAGCCTTACTTTTCTTTCTTTTTTCCTTCTATAACCTACCTTTTATTGAGCCAAATATATATATATATAATTCCTACCTTATTTGTTAAGAGCACTTAATTTTGAACACAAACTTTTCAAGAGCAATTGGAGAAATATTCCACATATATTGGAAGAAATTGGTTAGGGGTTATGTATTTTCAAGAATGATTGGAGTAAGGATGAAAAAAAATCTATATTGGAAGAAAGTGGTTGGCTTTTCAAGAGCAATTGAGTAAAAAAAATAAGAAGAAGAAAGCCTTCACATTTTAATGAATAAAAGAGTGTTAGTGATGGATGTACTGAGGAGAAAGATTGAGGAAGAATTTTGTTTATCTTTGGAAAAATGGGTTATGATCGGAAGAAACAATTTGGGTTAAATGGTGTTACTCTTTTACTTAATTGGTTGTGTTTAATCTAATAAAGGTTGCCCTTATTTGTATTTTTGACACTTCCCATTCTTTCTTAACCAAATACCTAAGCCTAACATTACAAGCCTCGTAAAGTCCTATTGATCTCAAGTGGTGTATTTTTCTTCATTAGTGGAGAGAGGTTTGAAAAGTGAGCCTATGGAGTTTGAGATTTCACCTTTTGTTTGTGGATGTCAGGCATAATATTATCCTGGCATTATGGGCTATTGGTTTGTGGTTTGATGGATGTTTAAGAGTCAATAACAAAAGTGAAATTGGCATTTGAGATTTCTTAAAGCTTAGGTGACATTTAATTATTCTATATGTTGGGTGTTATTTACAATTTTTGAGACATTTGTGCAAGTTATTTGTTATGTGATTTTACTGTTTTAAGTTAGGATAGTTATACGTAAGATGTTTGTGGGTATCATCACCTGAAGCCCTCACGAGACTACAACAACTGTCGTGTCTAGGGCTTTAGTGGGTTTAAAGGCTTATTGCATATGCTTAATGTAATGTTGTAAATAGAATAAATTTCCTTTGAATTTTTCTTTTAATGTCTCCTTTTAAATTATTCATAGATCGCTTTTTCTTGCTAGAGACTAAAGAAGCTGGGGAGTTGTTGATAAGAGTCAAATTATTGCATTTTTGTTATGATTTAAATGTTGATATTTGTGTGAAAATTGCATTTATTTGATTATTTAATCCACAAATGTCATTTCACGGGTATTTCGTGTTTAAAGTGCAATTTCAGGTAAAATCATGATTTTGGAGAAGTTTGGGACAAAGTTCAATGATCGGGATTGAGTGAAAATAAAAAGAAAACAAAGTTTCAAAATTTGGAAATCCCGCCGCCGGCTAGATTATTCTCGCCATCGGTGAAAATCTTCCCAAGAGCACAAAATTTGGTAAATTCATCTCGCCGCCGGCCAAATGCATCTAGCCGCCGGCCAAAATTGAAAACCCAAAAAAATTTATTTTCCGGAAATCTCACCGCGGCGAGAAATACCGTATGTTGAATGCGAGTGTGAGAAATAAGGCATGATGTATGTGGTTAATCTAGAAATTCCATAAATCTTAATGTGCTTGTTTGTGATTAAATCTTCATAGAAATATAGTTGATTTTCATAGATAAGTAATTCTAATATAACTCGAGAGAGAGTATTAGGTAAATTTGGGTTTTTCAACCATCACCTTTAGCTTTGATTCTCATATAACATGACTTGAAATCGGATTGAATTGATTTAGCGAAATCAAATGCCTTAGCATTTTTAATCATTTGTGAACAACATTAAATTTTGTTATTTGCGTTTAGTTCTATGTTAATTTGCTTTTAAAACAATTTCAACAATTCGATTTTCAAATAAAATTAGGGTTAGTCAATTTCGGTACTTAGCAACGCCATTCCTTGTGGGTTCGATATCCGTACTTTTGTACACTTTATTACTTGAACGATTTGTACACTTGCAAAAATAAGCATCACCACCCAATAGACGTGATCGTTATTTTATGACCGTCATGTATCCACTCAAAAATGTGACTGTTATTTTCATAATTGTGTGAACTTTTTACATCTTTTTTCAACTATAAATAGAGGGCAATAGCTCTCATTTTTTTTAGAGACAACTTAACAACTCACTACAATTCTTCATAGCAAAACCAAAGAAAAGAAAATTCAAATTTTTTTTTTCAGTTTTCCAAGCAACATAAATATTTTGGTGGTGTAGTATTCCAAACTTTATCAGTATAGTGAAGCTCCAAGATAGAAAAAAATATTTTGGGCTATTTTATCTTGGGGATAACGAGGTTGTGTTTGCTTGCACAAATTTTGGCAAAATCCCGAAACATCTTAAAGAGATAAACCTAGTCCGTGACTCAACTCATATAGTATATTGCAGCATATCAGTAACATTGTTCTTACATTAAACTCTGGTGCTTCTTCCCATTGGTGGAGAGAAATTTTATTAACTGTTTGTTATATGCTATATAGAGTGCCTAAATCTACTGGTAAGATTTCACCATATGAAATTTTGAAAAATAAGAAATTTTATTAACTTATTTTAAAACTTGGGGTTATTTAGTCTATGTTAGGATCCCTGATCTTAAAAGAAATAAACTTGTTAGTAGAGCATATGAATGTGTGTTCATAGGATATATTGTGAATATTAAAGCTTATAAATTCTACGACTTAAATGATCATGTAGTTATAGAATCAAATGATGTTGATTTCTATGTACATAGGTTTCTTTTTAAATTGAAAAATAGTGGAGGCTCGTCTTCTAGTAGTTTACCCATAAGTAGAACTAGTGAACAAAACAAGGAATTAGACACAGAAATTAGCATAAGTAAACGAGCTCGAACCTCTAAGGATTTTGGGTCAGATTTTTATGTTTATACCTTAGAGGAAGATCCTCAAACTCTGCAACAAGCCTTATCTTCTTCAAATGCAAACTTATGGGAAGAAGCCATAAATGATGAAATGGGCTCTCTTGAGTATAATAGAACTTGACATTTAGTTTACTTACCTCCTGGTTGCAAAACCCTAGGATGTAAATGGATACTATTTGGTATTAAATAAATAATGGGTATGCGACCTAACAAATGAAGGTACCCCGCTAGGGGTTAGCGAGGTCACAGGGATGATTTAACAATGGCCTCGGCCCAACGAGCTTGATAAAATATGAAACCCAATCAACCGAAGTACTCCGTTATCGAATAGCGAGGTTCTAGATGTCAAGACCTGCAGAAGTTGTAAGATCCTGATGCGATCTCGGCCTATCCCTCTGCATTAGCAACCTAAATATGGCAACCTATCTTGATTCATATATAGCGACCTGATAATGTAAAGCTTATGGCGACCTAATCTATGCTTAATTAGTTCGCATGTGACTTTATCAAGAGATGTAATTTTGTATCTAGGTCGCATATCTTATAACTTGCCATGCACATAAGATGTTATATATATACCCCTTCAATGAGGAGAATACAGGATCCAATTTAGTCATCTAAATTTCTACTTCTTATAACAAATCACTAAAATCCTGAACACTTGAAATTCTTTCTAAACAATTGGTGTCATCTGTGGGAACTCAAATCTTTCTAGTCCATAGTTGGCCTTTGAGACCTAATCATATATTAAAAGAATTAACTTGAGTTTTTTATTTACATGCCGTCAAATGGATTGTCCACCTATGATCAATGAATGGATAGACAACCTCATCCCATTGGCTCAAGAATTTGACCTTAACGATAGGGTGCCTCCTTCCTCGCCCTTTAGGTCATTGACAAATCATGATTTAGTAACTACTTTAGCTAGCGAAAATCGGGTTTCGACCCTTTATGATGTGGATAGGCCCACACAAACCACACGACCTTTAGCCACTTCTCCAAATTTCAATTCGGACAATGCTCCGTTCGAAAGAGATGCGATGATAAAAGGACTTCAAAAACAAATAACAGAACTGCAACAATCCTTCATAGAATCCCAAAGGGAGAACAACAAGTTAAGATTCTCATTAGAAAAAAACGTGTACTCAAACTCAGGGAGTTCATTTTACACACCCAGTAGTCCCCACATAGTACATCAACCTTCTAGAAGGGAATGTATAGCTCGTGTCCATAACTCTCGTCAACATATAGATGTTGGGCAACATCCCCAAATAATTTCAAATCCTCATTTCATTGTGGGGACCTCCTAAGCGAATCATCCCACTTACGAACCTACTATTCAACCAATTCATCCTTATAACTCAAGCAATGAATTGGACAAAAAATTAAAGGAGATGGAAGAAAACATGTGGGCGAAAGTTAACAATAGGCTCAAAGGTCAAGAAAAGTCAAAGCCATGGGGTGACATCAAAAACGTTTTCAATCAATTAAGACGTCACCTTTCTCAAATGTCATTGATTTAACGTTGCCTTCCCCGAAGTTCAATGCTCCCAAATGTCCTGCGTATAAAGGAACCAAAGATCTAGTAGCGCACGTTCTTCAATTCAAAATGGTCATGGATGCAGTGAGCCTATCCGAAGACAAATGGGAATCAATGTACTGCAAACTATTTCCAACCACCTTCCAAGACTTGGCCCAATAATGGTTCATGGAGTTGCCCCTAAAGAGTATTGTTAGCTTTGACGCTCTGGTCAAATTATTCATCACCAATTACGCTTGCAATAAACCAATCAAGAAATAGTCTCACCACTTGTTCCCAATAACTCAAGAAGACGATGAGAAAATCAAAGCTAATATGAAAAGGTTCAAAACAAAGAAAATGGAGATTAATCAATGCCCTGATTACATAGCCATCAAAGCCTTTCTAAAAGGAATCAATCGTGATAATGGCCTCTTTATAGAATTGACAAAAACTACATCATGCTTATTGGATGCCTTTTATGAGGAAACTTAAAATTTTGTCAATATGGAAAAGGAAATGAAATCAGGTAAAGGGTTGGTCAACAGGAACTCGAGTAGGCCCACCCTTATTAAGAAAGAAGAGAACAAAAGGCCTATCGGGAATAAACATCCCAATTTTCTCCATTTCAACCCACCCTAAGACCGAGAGGCAGCTCAGAGACTTGGGGTCGTGCCTTGTCTCCCTTTCTAGGATAGCCCCTATGTGTCACATTGGTAGAAGCAGTACACCGAATGTAACGCCTCAATAACGTTAATTAGCCACCTACCATGAAAGCTTGGCTTAGAAACCCCAATAAGTATTACACATTCCATAGAGACACGGGACACGGGACCCAAGATTTTCATCACCTTAAGTGGGAGATTGAGCACCTCCTTTCAGAAGAGTACCTAAGAGACATTATTGAAAAAACCAGAAGTCCTCAAGAAGAAGGTCAAAGGGACAACTCCAACCAAAGGATCAGAGTTCCAACCGACCCAATTCGTAGGGAACCAAATAGGGCACATCCTTTCCCACCAGGGGATGTGCGAATAATACACACCATTCATGGTGAACCTACCATGGTCGGCCATACCAACAACTCCAAGATAAGATATGCTCAAGAGGCTTGAGATATATGATGTTTGTTCTATAGTCTGAGACGAGAGGGCCCCATTTACCCAATCACCTTTGAAGGTTGAGAGTGCCTACCCCCCATGACGACCCCTTAGTGATCATTGTGAAAATTGCCCATTACCAAGTACATCGACAATGGTAGCTCATCCAACCTCTTATACCTATCTTCTTTGCTTAACATGGGCATAGATCCTAAGGAAATAACTCAACAACAATTGCTACTGGTTGGATTTAATGGTAGTGTAACGATGTCAGTAGGGATCATACGTCTACCAGTGTCAGTAAAAAGGCACTATAATTTTGACAAATTTTGTCGTTTTGAAAACCCCAAATCTTACAATGAAATTTTAGGCCGCCCATGGATACACAAGATGAAAGCGGCCTTCAACATACCATCAATTTATTAAGTACCCAACTATCGATGAGGTAAGAGAAATTGAGGGGGAACAAGATAGGGCACGGAGTTGTTACAATGCTGCTATGAAGAATGTGTTACCTCAACCTTCGAAATAGCAATTAAAGAAAAAATATCATTCCAATGAGACTAAGAAACTGCATACAAGTGAACATATTATTATGGAAGTCCACGATAAATATGACATGGTTCATATAGGGGAAATGGAGAACGACCAAACTATAAAAATCAATTTTGAACTACCTTTTCCATTAAAGGCATCTCTCATTGATTTCTTGAAGAATAATGTGGCTTTGTTTTCTTGGAAACCTGAGGACATGCTCAGCATAGACCCAAGTATCATATCCCATGAGTTATGCCTAGATCATACCAAAAAATCAGTCCAACAGAGAAAGTTGAGATTTTCTAGAGACAGAAATGAGATTATCAAAAGGAAGATCGAGTCCTTGAAAAGTATGGGTTGGGTTCACAATGTCATGTACCTGACCTAGCTATCAAATGTGGTATTAGTGAACAAAGCGAGAGGTGAGCACAAAATGTGTGTGGATTTCACCGATTTGAATAAGGCGACCCCAAAAGATTGCTTCCCTTTGCCTAATATTGACCAATTGGTAGATGCCACGGTTGGGTTTGAATCAATGAGCTTTATGGATGCTTATGTAGGCTACCATCAAATCTGAATGCATCCTAGAGATGAAGAAAAAACGGCATTTATCACAAAAGAAGGGATGTTTTGCTACACTAAAATGCCGTTCGGTTTGAAAAATTTCGGTGCTACCTATCAAAGAATGATGAACAAGATGTTCCAAAACCAAATCAGACTAAACATGGAGGTGTATGTCGATGACATGATGGTAGAAAACAAATGTGCTAAAGATCGTATCTTTGACCTTAAAGAGGTGTTTTCCATAATTTGGAATTACAAAATGCATCTCAACCCAAAGAAATGTATATTTGGAGTAGCTTTGGGGAAATTCTTAGGGTACTTGGTGACATCCAAAGGCATAGAAGCCAATCCTGATAAAATCTCACCTTTGGTCAACATGAAATCCCCTTCCTTCCTCAAAGAGGTTCAACAGTTGAACAGACGTATAGCAGCTTTAAGTCGCTTCATCTCTAAGTGCATCGACAAAATGTCTACCATTTTTTCAATTATTGAAAAAGAACAAGAAATACCCCTAGGATAGTGAATACGAACGAGCCTTTCAATCCATTAAAAATTACTTGGTGAAAGCACCTCTTTTGGCTAATCCTCTGGAAGGATAAGATTTGTATATTTACATGTCCTTCACAAACAAAGCTGTCAATTCCATATTGATGGTCGACAGAGAGGGAATCCAACACCCAGTGTACTACGTAAGTCATTCACTGACAGGGAGCAACAATGATATCCTTCTCTAGACAAGGTAGCCTTCCTTGTAAGAATGATGACATACAAACTCAGGCATTACTTTGGTGCACACAGGGTAGTGTTTATCATCTCATAACCCTTGAAAAACATTTTGGATAAACCAGATCTATCTGGGCATCTTTCTCAAATAGCCATTGAGTTGAGAAAATTTGAAATACACTATAAGCCTCTAGCAGCTATCAAGGGATAAGCCCTCACAGATTTTTTCGTGGAATGGACACAAGAGAATACCCAAGAATGTACTCCCATACATGCGGTAAAAGCAACCATCATGGGAGAAGCACCTCCCCCTGACTCATAGTTATAGAAGGTGTACGTAGATGAAGTAAGCAATTCACGACGAGCATAAGTGGGAATCGTGATATTCACCCCAATGGGAGGCTTAATATAACAATGCCTTCAAATCACTTTCCAAGCAACCAACAACGTCGTTGAGTATGAGGCCCTACTCTTAGCATTACAACAATTAATAGCCCTTGGAGCTAAGAAGGTATTAATCCATAGCGATTCATGCCTGGTGGTAAACCAAGTTAGCGACAATTTTGAAGCTAAGGAGGAAAGAATGAAACTTTATGTACAGAAGGTGAAAAAGCAAAAGTAGTATTCGAAACTTTCAAGATCAACCAAATTCCTCAAGGAGGAAACACCCATGCTGATTCCTTTGCTATGATGGTGTCTGAGGTGAATTCAAATTTGAAGAGAGTCATCCTGGTATCCTTTTTGTCAAGACCTAGCATTGGCACAAATGAAGTAAAAGATCGAGCTCAGTCGAACTTCATGTCTATGACTCATGTTTCATAGTTGGAACCATATACAAAATACCTTGTCAACGGTATTCTCCCAGAAGACAAACACTTAGCTCGCAAGCTCACAACGAAAGAAAAAAACTATGTCGTTATCCAGGGAGTCCTATATCAAAATAGTTATGGTGGCCCGTGGTTGAAATGCTTACCCATGATCGAGGCTCAGATGGTCCTAAGCGACTTACATGATGGTTAATGTGGAGCTCATTCTGGAGTAAGAATTATTTTGCAAAGGATTACCAACAAGGTTATTAGTTGCCTACATTTTCAAAGATTGCATCTCTTATGTCAAAAGGTGTGATAGGTGTCAAAGGCACGCCAATGTGCCACACCAACCAGGTACTTAACTAAAATCTATTATTAGCCCATGGTCATTTCAGAAATGGGGTATGGATATTGTAGGACCACTGCCTCTCACCTTAGGCCAAAGAAAGTTCCTCATTGTGATGACTGATTATTTTACTAAATGGATAGAGGCAGAACCTTTAGAATGAATCCAAGAAATGGATGTGGAGATATTTATATGGAACAACATCATATGCAAATATGGATTACCTTGCGACTAGTTTCCGATATTGGTAGACAATTCACCGGACATAAACTAGTATATTTTTACGATGAAAAGGGTATCAAATTATCTCATTCCATCCCTTATCGACTGTAAGCAAATGTCCAAGATGAATCGTCTAACAAGACACTCGCAAAATATTATAGAAACGTTTAGAATGAGCCAAAGGAAAATGGGTTGATGAAATACCTGGTATTTGTTGGGCCACAAGGACTACTCCTAGAATGTCAACATGAGAAACTACTTTCTCCCTTATCTATGGCACTGAAGCAGTCATACCCTTTGAGATACAAGAACCTACTCTCAAATCCAATATCACACAAGATGATAATGATCACTTAAGATGGGAGAACCTTATGTTAGCTGAAGAGAAACGAGAAGAAGCCTTGATAAGACTCGAGTCACAAAAGAGAACACTTCAAAAGACATATAACAAATTTTTTAAGCACAAGAGCTTCGGTATTGAGGAGTGGGTTTTTCAAAGAGTGTTGGGTAACAAAATTGAAATTAGCATAGAGAATTTCGCTGCAACGTGGGAAGGTCCATATCGAATATACGATATCACCCCTGCAGGCTTTTACTTGATAGAATATGATGGTATAAAGGAGGCACTGAGTTGGAATGGAGAACTCCTCAAAAAATATTATGTGTAAAGTTATGTTTTATATTTGACAAGTACAATGTCTTTTGATCTATCTTTGAGTTGCTAAATTTATTTAATGAAACCCCGAGTTACAAGTAGTTGAACGACCTTCTCGCTTGGGATACGTGATTCATCTAATGTCTCATGATTAGAAGTGAAGTCCCCTGAGCCCCCACTTGAGATGCAGAGTACCTTCAAAGGAGCACATCTAAGGGGATGAATACTCACCCTTGTATGACGCAAACCTCTTATAACTTATTTAATGTACCCCTCAAGTTAGAAGTATTCGAACGAACTTCTCACTTGGGATGCGTGACATGTCCTATGCCTTATGATCGGAGGTGGATTCCCCTGACCCTCTACTTGAGATGCAAAATATACCCAAAGGAGTACATACATGAGAAAAATATTCACCTTCCTACGTCGTATGTCTCAGTCACCTTATTTTATGCCCCCAAGTTGGAAATCATCATTCGACATTCCCGTTTGGGATGCGAGACACGTCCTATGCCTTATGATTAGAGGTGGATTTCTCGACCCCCCACTTAAGATGCGCAATACGTCCTATGCCTCATGATTGGAGTTTGAGTTTCTTGACCCCCCATTTGAGACAATGACTCTTACCATATTGTAGTGCATGCATAAGAATTCTCGAAACCACTCTTCATTGTATTTAAGATAAGTAAGAATAAAGAAAACAAATAATAGAAGTTCTAGCTATTACCAGACAAATCATGTGATCTGGTATTACAGATTATTGCAAGCATTATTACATATGAATACCGCATTATTCTATGATAGAAACTTTATGATTGTATTTTCTTGAGTGCGCTATGTCTCCAATATTAAACTAGTATGCGTAGTCCATCTCGTTCCTCTTTATATCTCTCCTATTCGAGATGTGACAATTCCAAATCTTCACGCGAGTCTACTAACTCTTGTTCTAGAGCTTTACAATGAGATTTCAACACGCATAATTCTTGATCAATGAATTCTACTACTTCTCAATACATCTCAACCTCTTTCTCTAAGTCTCTTGTCAGAACTACACCTTAGGAGTAGAGAAATGTCGCACATATTAGTAATAAAATTAGGATCGTCATAAATTTTACATCAATAAAGCACTAATAATAATAAAATACTTACATCGAGCATACGCCTCGCTATCATATGCCAAATAGTTCCTTCCTCTCTTTTGCGGGCTATGTAGATTGACGAATGATCCTCGGGCACCCCAAAATGGTGGTATAATTCCTCCTGTGCATGGGGATCATCAAACATTCCCTCTTTGAAGAGATCATTAATACCACTAATCTCACCCTTCCCTTTTTTAGAAGGTATATACTTTGTAAATTACTAATACCTCCCCCTAACGAGGACAACCCTTCATTCAGGGGTAATTTATCAATATAGGATCTACTCATTTGTAGGAGAGTAGACCTCTCATCCGTAGTTGCCTTAGGGAGTGTTTGGCGTTGCTCATATTTTTCTCCCCTCATGACTTTGGGTGTGATCTGGTTAACCTCCTCACTATGGGTTGGAGAGATAGCTCATTTATTTGTGTCAGACGCGGCTTGCATAGTGAGCAAGGTCATCGGATTCACTTTTTCGTTACAACAAGAAACATATCGTCCCTTTATAACGGGGAACACTTTTGTGGATGGAAACGATCCTCTTACAAACAAATCATCCAAGTTTACTTCACTATAATCCATCCCTATATGTCAATGGCCTACAATAAGATTATAAAATCTAATATGTCATCCTAGTGTTATTCTTAATTCAGAACTATATAAGCGTGACCTTAAATGCTCAGAGTTGTGGGTATTGCGCGAATGCTAAATGAGAAAAAGTACATCGATCAAACATAATATATAGAAGTAAATAACTAAATTTAATGAAACCAATTTAAATTCCTAAAATATTCGTTGCACATTTGTCTTTACAAAAATACTAAAATAAATCCCTTTCACGGGGTGGCCTCTTCTACCATGCCTTGGGGTCGATCGATTAGAGGGACCTTAGTATTGCGAGGTGAAGCCTGCAAAGTTGTGGTTACAAATGCTTTGGGTCTACTGCCTTGAAAAGATCACATCAAAGCAAAGTAAGGCATAGTCAAATCTAGCTTTTCAGCTTACGTCCTTAGATTGCTCACCATGAAGCTAACATAATTACGATAAGCATTGGTACATTCTGCCTTCAAAGTTTCTACCATCATAGACAACGAGCTAACCTGAATCGATATGGCGCCCAACTAGTCTTGAAGAGCGCAAACCCTCTCCTCAGCCTCTTTAGCAATTTGCTCGAAATGCTTGGCTGCTCCACCCTCCTCAAAGTAATAGGTGTCATCTTTTCGTAGCTTCTCCACCTTGTCAATGACCTCACCTTCAAGATTCAAAGTTTTAGCAACTTTCTCGGCCATTAAGACATTATTATATTTTACAGTATTATCATGTTTGGCTATCGTACGTTTGTCTTACCTCCTCTAAATCCTTTACTGAAAGGACAATGTGCATCTTTTCAATATGATGTTTCTACTTAGTTCTATGGGTAGGCTCACCCTTATTTTCCTTTTTCTTTTTAAGGCGAGGTACTTTAGTAGATGTCGACACGGGGATCCTGATAACAGGAACTGGACCCAGTGAAGACAAGGTAGACACCTCTTTAAATCCCGAGGAAGTAGGGAGAGAGAGGATACATTCCCTAATGGTCCTCAGGGTAGGCATATTTTCACTACTCTGTCATTTCATGTCATTTAGTTTGTAGCAACTCCGAGGGTACACGACCTAATCCAGGGCATATATTGTTGGATGGGTCTCCTCTCCGAGACCTATCCACTTTTTTCCCTTAAGAGACATGAAAAATAAGATAAAAGATAAAAGGAAATTACCTAAATAATAAGAAGATCATTTGAATCAAGAGGTAACAATATAACAACGACCAAATTTCCAATAGACATCGTTATATAAACGAGCTGAAATCTCTAGCAAGTAATTTTTTAGGCGACCTTATCGGAAAAAACACGATGTCTGCCTAATTAGCAAGCTTAAATTCTCTGAAGATAAATTTACTAAGTTAAAACAGGTAGGATAAAAGTAAATTTATCTACTATTTATAAAAGAAGAACGAGAAGCTGAAAGGTCTTAACTAGAATAAAATTAATTAAAAGCATTATTTGTAATTAAAAAACCTCACAACTAGAGTATATCGCCTGAGTGGCCGTTACATACTTAGATACATTGAATCAATAAATATGGGTTGTCTAAAATAAAATAGATGACTAGATACTATTCCCTTGACTTCTCAAACTCAAGAGAATATAAGAGTTAATGTTTGGTAATAAATAAGTAACGGGTATGTGACATAACAAATGAAGGTACCCTGCTAGGGGTTAGCGAGGTCACATGGATGTTTTAACAATGGCATGGGCCCAACAAGCTTGATAAAATATACAACTTAGTCATCCGGAGTACTCCGTTATCGAATAACAAGGTTCTATAGTGACCTAAATATGGCGACCTACCTTGATTCATATATAGCAACCTGAAAATGTAAAGCTTATGGGGACCTACTCTATGCTTAATTAGTTCGCATGTGACTTTATCAAGACATGCAATTCTGTATCTAGGTCGCGTAGCTCATAACTTGCCATGTACATAAGATGTTATATATATACCAATTCAATGAGGAGAATACATGATCCAATTCTATCATCTAAATTTCTACTTCTCACTACAAATCACTAAAATCCTAAACACTTGAAATTCTCTCCAAATAGATACTAAAGAAGAAATTAAAACCCGATGGTACTATTGAAAAGTATAAAGCTCGTCTTATAGTCAAAGGTTATAGGCAAAGAGAAAATGTGGATTTCTTTGATACCTTTTCACCAGTAACATGAATAATTTGCATACGTGTGCTTTTCTCTCTTGTTGCTATCCATAATTTGGTATTGCACCAAATGGATATTAAAACTACCTTCTTAAATGGTGACTTAGAAGAAGAGATTTATATGGATTAACCTGAGGGTTTTTGTTGTCCCAGATCAAGAAAATAAAGTTTGTAAACTAGATAAATCCCTTTTATGGTCTAAAACAAGTACCTAAGAAAGGGCATGAAAAATTTGATAATCTAGTTATCGCACATGGATTAAAAATGAATGAAAGTGACAAATGCATTTATTATAAATAAAAAAAATGGCATTTGCACTATTATATGTTTATATGTGGATGACATGCTTATTGTTAGGTCAAATATTTATGTTGTAAATAATGTGCTAACTTTGACATGAAATATCTCAGAAAAGCAAGTGTAATCCTTGGTATAAACATTATTAGGTCTGAAAAGGGACTTTCTCTCTATCAATCTCATTACATTGAGAATATCTTAAAGAAATGTAACTACCTTAGCTGCAAACTACATGTACTCCTTAGGATCCTAGTGTAAAGTTGTTCAAGAACACCGAAGATGGTGTTAGACAAACTGAGTATGCAAGCATCATTGGTAGCTTACGTTATGCTACTGACTACACTAGACCAGACATAACTTATGTTATAAGAATACTATATAGGTTTCCCAGTAGACCTAGTATAAAACATTGGAATGCAATTGAAAGGGTCATAAGATACCTTTAAGAGAACTATGAACCTTGGATTACATTATAAGAATTTTTCTGATGTTCTAGAAGGATACAGTGATGCTGACTGAAACACTAAAGAAGCGGACTGGTTAAGAAGTCTGTTAGTTAAGATCCTTTTAGGGAAAATACTGATACCAGCTATCCCGATTCACTACGATAGTACCACAGCTATTGCAAAGATTTAGAACCGTTATTACAATGGCAATAGACGACTGATACATAGTACTGTTAGAGAATTTCTCTCTACAAGAGCTGTAAGAGTGGATCATATACGTACTGATGAAAATTTGGCTGATCTTTTGACGAAAGGATTAACAAGAGAGAATGATTTCAAAACCTCGAAAGGAATATGACTAATGTCCTTAGAATGAAGAATTACTCATGATGGTGACCCAACTTATAGCAAGTCATGAAGTGATATGATATGAATCATGCTATTATGAAGTCCTATTCTATATTGTTAGAAGCATAAAGTCCTGAAGCGACATAAATGATAAGTCAATTATTAAACTCTTAATAAGTTCTACACTCTATGTAGAGTGGAGTACATAGCTACATGAGTACTCTTGATAGACTCACCTATGTGAATGTGGAAGTATGGCCCCTTCTTATGAAAATTTTGGGCAAAATTTACTAGAGCATTCACTATACTAGGATACACATGCATGGCTGAAAAGCACGGGCTTTTTCGAACTATACCTTAGAAAGGTTGTGTGTGTAATGTTGTTAGAGATAGAGTTCAAAATTACAAGTTACTCTAGTATATTCTAAAGCATTAACACTATGTAAAGGTTCAAGTCGATAGACACCTTTTGCTTATGCACAATCTTATACTTTTAATTGATTGGTTAATCGATTAAAACTATTTTTATATAAAATTCAAGTGGGGGATTGTTGGAAATGAATTTCAATAAAAAACAAATGATGAGAATAAGTGCCTAATTTTGCTCTCTTAAAATTTTGTCCCACATTGATAATTTACATCTCTTAGGAGATGTTTATCTAGAAAAGGATTTGCAATTGGGATTAGACCCCAAGAGGCACCCACTTTTGGGGAAAGGGAAAGGACCTAGGCAATTGGAATTCCACACACGTGTGCACCGCCGTCACCGCAGTCCGCTCGACCAATTGGTTATGCCGAGCCGAGCTGAGCCCGAGTGTGTGTGTGTGTGAGGTGACACTTTATTTTTTGGAATTTTTTTTATTAAAACTATTCTTTCCAACAGACATGACTCTTATTTATCCACCCAAATATGTCTGTTATTTATCCACCCAACAGACATGATGGTTATTTTATAACCATTATGTATCGACCTAGAAATGTGACCGTTATTTTTTCATCCAACAAACATGACCGTTATGTATCCACTCAGAAATGTGACCTTATTTTCATAATTATGTGAACTTTGCACATCTTTTTTCAACTCTAAATATAAGGCAATAACTCTCATTTTTTGAGAGAAAACTTAACAGCTCACTACGGTTCTTCATAGCAAAACCAAAGAAAAGAAAATTCAGAATTGTTTTTTCAGCTTTCCAAGCAACATAAATATTTTGGAGGTGTATCATTCTGGACTTCATTAGTGCAGTGAAGCTCCGAGACAAAAAAAAAGATTATAGAATGTTTTATTCTGGAGACAACGAGGTTGTGCTTGTTTGCACAAATTTGGATAGAGTCGCGAATCATCTTAAAGAGATCGATCTAGTTTACGACTCAACCCAAACAGTATATTACAATATATCGATAACATTATTCTTACATTATTATTCTTACATTATTTTCACATACTTATTTCAACATATTTTATACTTAATCGATGATATTTCTTGAGTTTTAAAATGTGATATAATTAGTAGGATTCGATTTTCCTTGAACTCGTTCTATTAGATTTTGCTCCTAATTTAAGGATTTTAACAAGGATCTGACAAAGAGATGTTAGGCATTTTGGTCAACTCTTTCAACTAGACTAACAATCATTTTTTATAATTCAAATAATAACGTGGTGATAAGATTTATTCATCGTTTAATTTCAAGTCATAGGTTAAGATAATATAAAAATATTATTTTATAAAAAAAACGATCATTGTTTAACTCAACACAAAAGAAATATGCTATTGCAAAAAGGTACGTTAGTGAAAGGATGTCCAAAAGCAAGATATCAATCAACAAAACCAAGCTAGTTCGGTGGGTTTAATACAGAGGATGCCATTTACAGGTAGGAGTAAACTTATTAAATTGTATTTATTTTATTGTTACGTTAATTTTTATCTTATTTATATTATTACATATATTTTATTTTTATTATTTCGTTAGTATCCATATAATAAGATCACATGTTAGATGGTTAAGTAATAGATTTGAAACAATTTATATAATTAAGTGATATATTTAGAATAATTTGTTATTTCAAATATAACACTTAAGTATCTTAGTTATTCTAAATATACTACTTAAGTATCTGAATTATTCTAAATATATCATTGATGTGTGATGTTATTGGACGAAAATTAATAAAATGTTATAAATAAAACAAATATAATAATTGGGTGATATAAACGATATAAAAAATAGTTCGATGGTATAAACAAAATAAATGTAATAATTTGATGGTATTTTTGTGGTTTTACTCTTGGTAATATTCTAATTTTATTTTTTATATCATTTTTATCCTTATTTTTAGGTAGTACCTTAATGATACAACATTTAAAAAAAGTATTAATTTGATGTAATTTTTACTCTTTCTTCAAATTCACTTCTTCACCTTTTTTTAAGATGGAAACAAACTTACCATGGTCTTTTTCCAAAGTGTTGGAATGGAACATAATGTACAAACTAATGACGATTTCTCTTAATAATAAAATCATCGGATAATAAGATTACAAATATATATCATTCTCCATGATTTAGTATGGAATTTAATGTTTTAATTTTTTAAGAAAGTTGTTACTATCCTATAGATATATCCATGAGGTTGAAAAAATTATATTCATCTTCTCATTTGAATTTTTTTCTTCCATAAACATAATTCTTATTTTTTTAGATAAAGTTTCAGAAACAGTTGTTGCTTATTTTTGTTGTGTTTTTCGAAAATATTATTATTTTAGGAAGTTTGGTATAATATTTTTATTTTAGGGAGTTTGGTATTGTTTCCACACAAACAATTTGAGAAAGAATTATGAGTGCGGTTTGTTTCAATTTTCAAAAGAAAATAAAAGTGAGAAGGTGAGCTTGAACAGAGAGGATAAAGATGACACAAAATGAATAAGTATTAAAAATATATATTTAAAGACTTAAAAATGTGAGAAAAAATTGTTCATATGGTAGGGGCAAAAAGAGAAGAAAATACCATAATTATCCTTCATTTATATCATATGTGCTAGTTTTATATAAAAATTGTATCAAATTGATAATATTTTAAAATGTGAGTACCAATAAGACACCACAGGATAAAAATGATACTAAAAATAAAATTATGGTACAGACTAAACCAGGACTTCACACCTCTTGAAACTTCATTTCCCCTACTTTTCATTTATTAATCAAAGAATACAGTCTTAAAAATTAAAGAAAATTACAAAAAAGAACACCTTAAAACTTATAACAATAAAAATAGCACTCCAATAATATGAATGAGGTCTAATTGGATTATGTTTAACATTAAAAGGATCAAAATAATCGTAATTTAAGTTAAATTTCGTCCAATTAGATGACGTTCATTGTAAAATAATGTGATTTTTTATATTGAAAATGTACGAACTAGACATAAATGTTATTATTTTTATAGTTATAATTTTAAAAGTACTATTTTTTTTTCAAAATTAAATTAAATTTTGGTGGTTAATTTTTGTAAATTTCTTTTATTGTATATATTTGAAATGGTGTATTTAAATAGTCATGAATCAATGAGAATTTCTTATGTTATAAACTCATTTTAAGTGGACAATTATGAAATATAGTATTTAAAATTGACTTGTAGTTTGTTTAGAGTTGATTCGATTTACAGAAGGAGAACTTAGAGAGAAGTTAAGATAATTAGCTAAATGTGTGGATTTCATAAGAGGCTCTTCTATTTATAGATCATTACACGTACATGCGTCGATTACACAATGGGTAAACATATATGAGTGTCAGAGGGATACAATCAATGTAAAAATACAACATTTTATGTATCGAGCTCGACCTTAGGCCAAGTTGGTGGTCAACCCTATAGGGGAAGCATCCTCTAGAATAGACCTCCTACTTTGCTGGTGTATTTAAAGTGTAGAGTCAGATATGTCATTCAATGTATTCCTTCTTATGACTGGGTCATCTTCCATAGGCTCGGTCTGATGTCATAAGCTCAAGCTGCTCATTTTGAATCGAACTGACCTACAAGTCGGTTCTTCATCTCAAGCAAGGCTACAGGTCTTGATCCTTCATCTCGAACAGTGCTACAGGTTGGTTCATATATCTAAATATAGTTCATTTAATAGGACTTTTTATCTCTCATCACGGATTCAAATTTGAATTTATTCCTATAATATTTTATTTATTTAATAAAAAGGAATGTGGCTTAAGTAATTTTTTATTTAAAAAGTATATAATTATTTTGAAAAAAATAAATTAAATAAATACACATCTAAATGCTATGCAATTAGATTTTAATACTTCTAAAATAAATCACTTTAATTTATTGGGATAATTATTACAGACCCTAGATTTTACAAAATTATTTAAAAATACAATTTTAAAAAAAATATAAACATTATCATTTTATGATTTTTTATAATTTCAATTTTTTCAAATATTTTTCTTAAAAGTATAAAAATTGTAATACTTGTCGTATAAGGAAGTCTCACAATTTACCTTATACTACTTGTTATATTCTAGTAAGATGTTTGATCTTATTTATGTTATTTTTGAAAATCACCGATTGTTGCTTCTACTGGTCCAAAGTATTTTTTGTTAGTTGTAGATATTTTTTTGGTTTGGGTGAATTTTTTTTTATCTAATAAGAATAAATTTAAAGCTACATTAAATATAATAAAAAGGAAGTTTGAGGTTTTAATTAAGAAGGTGCAATATGATGGTATAGGAAAAGCAAGGTATAAATCACAAGGTAATGTGCTCCCATTCTTTAACTCAAAAAGGTGTTGATGAGAGTAGAACGAGAAGAATTGTGGATAGTAGTAAGACACTTATGCTTGCCTCTGGTATGTCTGTAAGGTTTTGGACTTAAACTTGTACAATAATTTATTTATAGAATAGACTGCCCTTAGGTTATGAACTTTAGGTCACCTTATGAATTACTATATATAAGGCTTTCTGACTAAGGTTTTCTAAAGTTGTTGGTAGCTTATTGTCACGTCCCGCTCAGAATGTCCCGCGAAAATCCAAAACAAATGATGCTTGCCTAAAGGACCTAGACTTTTCTACATGAGAAGGTTCTAGAGTGGCCTAGAGATGTCTAGAAAGAGCTAGAGTTGGATGGACTCAACTCAAGCTTGAAGACCCTAGAATGTTCTAGAGAACCTGTTGGAGAGTGCTAGAATGGGCTAGAATATTCTAGAAACGTCTTTGGATGGTTCGGGAAGGATGTGGAAGCGGCATTTGGAAGCTGCGGAACATCCCAGAACGTGCATGAAGGAGCTAGACAAACCTAGAAGACTCTAGAGTTGGCTAGAAGGTCCTAGAGCCTTATGGCACATTGTACATAAATCTAGAACACCCTTGTACATTCTAGACTAGGAAGACTCTAGAAAGTGGTGGCATGCTCTTAAGCTTAGAGCCACACTATAAATAGACCACTTGGTCTTCATTTGCATTCAACTTGGGAATTCCTAAAAATCTTAGAAATCTTGGGAAATTGTAACATAAACTCTCTCTAGAGCAATACAAAGCATTCTTTGCAAACTCTCTTTCTAATCTCTTTGGAGAATTCGTTTGGGGAAAGGCAGGCTTAGTGCAACGGAACGTGCTAAGTGCCACACGATCGCTATTAGAAATTTAAGGTCGTGACAGTTGGTATCAGAGCCTTAGGTTGAAGCAATCTTACTCTTGGCATAATGAAGAACGTTGCTCCATCTACACCAAGCGTTGATGTTCCATCTATGGAACATGGACGTGAGGAAGGTTGGAAACCATCGAAGGAATCTCGAGCTAAGTCGAAAGACATGCTTTCTAGCTTGGAAGCACGAGTGGGAAAGTCTTGTAGCGGAGACGGTTTAGGGAGAGCTGTTTGTCGGGTGGACAACTTAGAGGAGCGTTGCAATGGCTTGGAGGCCGAGGATGTGGAGATCCAGTACAGCGGTTAAGATGTCCCTCAACGCAGGCTAGACGGTGGACTAAGGCAAGAGATTGATGGGCTAAAAACCAGAACTTGCCAATGTAAGGGATCTTGTCCAAAGAGAACTTGCTAATGTTTTGCTTAGAATGGAAGACATGAGTGGCGATCTAGCTCATGTAAGCGAGCTATGGCCGCGGGAACTAACACGGCCACCGTCGTTGAGGCTAGGAGGGTAGATGTTCCCCGAGCCCAGACCTTCAATGGCGTTAGGAACGCTAGGGAGTTGAGAACTACATGGGGGCTTGAGCAATACTTTGAGGTTGGCGGCATAACGGACCATGTACCGGCCAAGATCCGAGCTGCGGCCCATGTATTTATCCAGGCAACTGCGATGTTGTGGTGGAGACGGAGGCGTGGAGATGTGCAACGAGGGGTTTACTGATTGATACCTTTAATGACTTCAAAGGGAGTTCAAAATGCAGTTCTTCCCAGTAAATCTTTGAAGAGGAAGCTAGAGAGACGATTGCGACGGTTAAAGCAAGCGGGTAGTATAAGGGACTACGTGAAGGAGTTCTGACACCTTGCTGCTTGAAGTTCACGACACATCGGACAAGGATGCCCTATTCTTGTTCATGGATGGGCTTGATCGTGGGCTAACCTTGAGCTCGAGCGACGTGGTGTCCCAAGACTTGTCTTCGGCCATTGCGGCTGGAAAGCTTTATTGATTACTCACTGAGCAAAGAGAGCTCCAAGCCACGGATAAGAAGTTTGTTGGAGGAAGAGTGGGGAAGCCATGGTAAAAGTCGGGGACCTACAGAACCACAGATAGCTCTCGTTCAAACCACGGGATAAGGGGAAGGAAAAGGAGGATCGTGGTGCCTCAAGCCAGGTGTAACGTGCTTCATATGCGACGGACTGCATTGGGCACGCGAATGTCAGAAGAGGAAGGCCTTGAGTGCCTTAGTTGCTTCCCTTTGAAGCGAGGAGGGAGGCGAGTCGGACGAAGGTGCGAAGATGGGTTCTTTGTGCCTACTTGGTGCGTGCGGGCGCCGAAGACCACAAGGCTTGATGTACGTAGATGCAGCCATCAATGGAAAGGTCGCCAAGGCTTTAGTTGACACAGGTGCATCTCACAACTTTGTTTCAGTGGAGGAAGCAAAGCGACTTGGCCTGAAGGTTGTCAATGGAGGGGGTTCTCTCAAAGCAGTTAACTCAGCAGCACTACCATTGCATGGAGTGGCTCGTGGAGTTAAGGTCAGTCTTGGTGCTTGGACTTGTCAGTGGCGCCTATGGACGACTACTCAATAGTATTCGGCATGGAGTTCTTGGACCAGGTTAGAGCTTTCTTGGTGCCATACTCAAACTCTATGTGTATTATGGATGGTTCGAAGGCTTGCGTGGTATCGACGGACAGGACGGACAGCCGCATGACGAGCTCTCTGCGCACTTCCATTCAAGAAGGGATTGAAGGAAGAAAAAAGTGAGTTACCTTACCATCTCGAGGAAGAATACGACGGGGAGGAGGGAGTCGCCAAAGCCAAGCTGAGCGGATGTGCGAGTTGTGCTCGGATAAGTCCAGCGAGGTGATGTTTGAGCGTGCGCAAAGCTTCAAGCTTGCCAACGGAAGTGCAAGGCGGCCTATATAAGTCCCGTGGGGTGATGCATGAGGCCTCGCCCAGCGGTTACCTCCCAAGGAGGGAGGTGGACCGTGAAGTCGAGTTGGGCTCGACACGAGACCCGACAATGAGCCACGATCGGGTGAAAGATCGAGTCGCGGTGGAAGCGTGGTGGGCGTGCGTTGAGCCGTAAGGCGGAATTAGCGGCCTTGAGTAGACGAATGGTCCTTTCTTGGAAAGGATCAAAGAAGGGTTGGAGCTTGTGATACCGCACTTGCTCAAAACCTCGCTTGCACTCGTCGAGAAGAGGAAAAACGAGACGATTTTGGGCGAGTGACGGACTGCTACATGCCAAGTAGAATCGAATCTTCGTGCCAAAATGGGGGAGCTTAAGGAAAGAGCTTATCCAGGAGTGCCATGATTCGTTATGGGCTGGACACCCAGAATGAGGCGCGCACCCTTTGATCAAGTCTATCTCTTATTGGCCTCGACTTCGGGACGATGTCGAAAGCATGTAAGAACTTGTCTTGTGTGCCAACGGACAAGATAGAAGCAATGCGCCGAAGGCTTGCTAGAGCCGCTGCCTATTCCCGAGAGAGACCATGGGAGAGTGTCTCTATGGATTTCATCCTTGCTTGCCAAAATCGGAGGGCTTTGGCGGCATTGTGGTGATTGATCGCTTGACAAATCTGTAACCTTCATACACCTCGACGGACTGCACGGCGAGATGAGGCAGCACGATTGTTCCTCAAACATGTTGTGAAGCATTGGGGAATCACGTCTAATATCGTGAGTGATCGAGATCCACGATTCACGGGAAATTTTGGGTGAACTATTCGAAACTCTTTGGGATCGGACTTGAATTTCTCTACCGATTTTCATCCCCAGTGATGGGCGAAGCAGGCGTGCCAACGCATTGGTGGAGTTATATCTTAGGCACTTTGTTAGTGCCAACCAATATGATTGGCGAAATTGTTGGATGTAGCCCAGATTCTCTTAACTCTTTCCGGAGGACGGAGTCTGCCTCGAAGAGTCCATTTGAGATCGTCATGGGATAGCAACCCGCGGCTCCTCGTCTGCTTGGCCACGAGTTATGAAGGAAGAGCCTGCTGCCTTCAAGTTTGCCAAGGCGTGGCATGAACGAGGGAGTTGGCAGAGCTTATGCGAACAAAGGCGTCTAAAAGATGAAGAAATGGGGCATGACGAAGAGGAGGATGGTGGAGTTTCGGGAAGGAGATTTGGTCTGGTTAAACTATTGCCCAGCAGGTTCAAGAGCTTGCGGAAGGTTCGCCATAAAGGGTTGGTGCGGAAATATGAGGACCATTTCCGGTCCTTAAAGCAAGTCGGCAAGGTGTCGTACAAGGCTATGACTCCTCGAGCTTAAAATATATCTGTTTTTCATGTAAGCATGCTAAAACCTTATCATGAAGACAAGGAAGATATGAGTCGAGGGAATCCCGAGAGGCGCCTATCGCAGTGGTAACCTCGCTTTGTGACAAGGAAGTGGACTCAATCTTGGCGGATCGCTTGATCCGGCATAGGGAGTGTACCAAGTTATAGGGAATACTTGGTCAAATGGAAGAACGCTCAGGATGTAGAGACAATTTGGGAACACGAAGATTCTTTGTGGCAATTCAAAGATGACATCGAGAGGTTCGAAGCTTGAAGAAGCGCGACGAGGGCGTCGCGAACTTGAGTGAGGGAGGGTGTCACGTCCGCTCGGAATGTCCGCGAAAATCCAAAACAAATGATGCTTGCCTAAGGACCTAGACTTTTCTACATGAGAAGGTTCTAGAGTGGCCTAGAGATGTCTATAAAGAGGCTAGAGTTGGATGGACTCAACTCGAAGCTTGAAGACCACTAGAATGTTCTAGAGCACGGCGGGAGAGTGCTAGAATGGGGTGGAATATTCTAGAACGTCTTTGGATGGTTCGGGAAGGATGTGGAAACGTGGAAGCTTGCGGAACATCCCGAGACGTGCGTGGAAGACTAGACAAACCTAGAAGACTCTAGAGTTGGCTAGAAGGTCCTAGAGCCTTATGGCACATTGTACATAAATCTAGAACACCCTTGTACATTCTAGACTAGGAAGACTCTAGAAAGTGGTGGCATGCTCTTAAGCTTAGAGCCACACTATAAATAGACCACTTGGTCTTCATTTGCATTCAACTTGGGAATTCCTAACAATCTTAGAAATCTTGGGAAATTGTAACATAAACTCTCTCTAGAGCAATACAAAGCATTCTTTGCAAACTCTCTTTCTAATCTCTTTGGAGAATTCGTTTGGGGAAAGGCAGGCTTAGTGCAACGGAACGTGCTAAGTGCCACACGATCGCTATTAGAAATTTAAGGTCGTGACATTATGCTATCCTTGTTTAAGAACACATAACAAGCATAAGTTACATTCTAGGTCAGCTCTTTGTGTGTTATTAAGATATGCCCCTAAACACAAAGGGCATTTGAATTTACTTAAAGATACAAGAAGAATTTACACAAGCAGAGATGTTATTTTTATAAAATCAAAATTCTTTATCTATCCTCATATAATCCTATTTTAGATACACATTCATCAACTGAAATTGTTCATCGTTTTCATCCCTTGCTCCTATCATCTTTTATAGCATCATTTAGATCTAAGAATTGATGATGTTATTCTTTCACGTACACATCCAAACAGCCTCATTACATCCTCAGAGGATGTTCCTAAAGCCTTTGTAGGTCTTCCACCTCGAAGGTCTCATTCCAGGAAAGCTCAACCAGTTACTCTTGGTAATTTATCAAAGGTGGATAATATTCATGTGTTTCCACTCTTACCTTTCATAGATAGTATAAATCAGAAGTCAGATTCAAGGAATGCTCAGTCTGCTGCTAATTGTTCCTTCACTTATCTAGCAAACATTCCTATATCCACTTCTTTAGTTCTAAACCTCGATATTGAGAATGTAGATTTATTTTCAAAAATTCCTTTAGTTTTTGATCTGGATACATTCTTTCATCGACCACCAAGTCCATCCAATTTTCATCCAATGATACATATTGCTTCAATTATTCTCAATAGTTACACACTAATTAGTTATTTTGTTTCATATTGGGACGGTATATATTAGAAATACTATTGATATCTTGTTGCCTATAATTTTTTCTATGTATGTCACCTGATGTTCATGTGTGGGACGATCTTAATCTTGGATGATTTAGCTTGACCTTTGTTGTGATACCTTAGTATTTGACTTAATTAGTGATACTTATATTTGTGGGATAAGATGTTTTGCATATTGGTATCTCAGTGTTCATGGTGACTATGAGGTTATCTCACAACATACGAAATTCATTCCGCATGTTCGCACATGTTAGATAATAGTTTCCTTGTTTAGATATCCAAAGCTTGAATAATTGCATACAATCAATAATATAATTATAAATAGTTATTCATATGCATCACAGATACTAAAAAAAAAGATGTAAAATAGGAATTAGAACAGACTTAATAACCTCAATCATATTACGAATTAGATGTGGATGATTAATATGCACTTAATGGTTATGCCAATTGATTACTCATATACATAATACTCGGATGTTCGAGATTTCAATCTCAAGTCATTAATGAAGTGACATTGAGATTAATACAGATTGATAATTAATTAAAGAGCTAATTAATGTATCAATGCTTTATTCAAGCATGAAATCATAGTTTCATCAATCCCCGAATATGTTCCATAACAATGACTGAACAATGTAGCTTTCATGATAAATATGAATAATTAATTTAAAATTAACTATTTAAATTATTAAAATGCATATTTATTTATGAGGACATTTTATGAAGGTTATAAATGTCAAATAAACATATAAGGATAAAATGATAATTTAACATAGCCATTTAATCTATATAATTACTTAAATATTATTTAGTTGAACTAAATACTTATATAAATTAATTAAAAATATTAAAATTTAAATTTAAATATTTGATAGGTATTTAAATGCTTGTAAGACAATCATAACATTTTAGTAAATATCAAATTAGATTTGATATATACATTTGTAGTATACTTTAATTGTATTAAATTGTAGCACACAAATAGGAGTTTGACTCTTAAATATCACTGCAAAGGCTAAATAGTGTAGGAATAGGATTCCTACATGCATATGCACAATTTGTTTGTCTAAAGATCCTACTTAGAGTTCTACTCCAAATCAAACTATGTCAAATAAAGAACATTTAAATTTTTTAGAGAAAATTTACATGCTCAATTAAGATGATTTTGTGAGACAAAAATTTATCAAAAAGTCGTACAATTCAAGAAAGTTTCTCTTGAATCAAGATTTTTTTTGGAAAAGGATACTATTCATAAATAAGGGGTTCAAGTTTGAGAACTTGAATAAATGTTTTATCAGAGATTATAAGAATATGCATCTATCTTGTTCATCCTCATTGGGAGACAAGATTTGGAAGCTCAAATGTTCTAACACTTGTTCACACCCTACATCAAAGATAATTTAATCTCGTTCTACTTTAAAATTAAATTATAAATATCATAGT
This sequence comes from Hippophae gyantsensis, assembly GCA_030763125.1. Lineage (NCBI taxonomy): Eukaryota > Viridiplantae > Streptophyta > Magnoliopsida > Rosales > Elaeagnaceae > Hippophae > Hippophae gyantsensis. The sequence goes on along the minus strand of CM061031.1, from coordinate 34,666,860 downwards.
AATCATATTGAGCAAATTTTTGTTGCTTAATACCATAAATTTTTGCAACTTTTGATAGAAAAAATTTCAACAAAAACTAATAAGAGCTTGAGTAGAGAAATGCTATACAAGTTGATTTATCAAGAACAATACCAAGTTCCTCTAATATATTATATGAAATTTATAGGTAAAAATGGTTAATAATAAGAAACATGATGAAACTCGAGAGCAATGCAAGCACAATGACACATAAAAAAACATCTAGGGAACAATTGTATTAGTTTTGAAGAACAGTTTTACAATGAGTCTTTGATGATTGGATTACAACATGTCTATTATCTATTACACAAATAACTCTAAGAGTTGTGCAAAGCACAATGCACTTGCAGTTTGGTCTATAAGAATCCATCTATAAGCCTAAATTGAAATCCTAACAAACTCATAAAAAAACTTTGCAGTAAACTTGCCACAACACTTGAATCAACTACATGTTTCCATAAATAATTATCGTATTCCTGAATCATCACTTTAGTAGCTTCCACTTGAACACTTATGTTAATACTCCCTCAACTAAGTGGCATGATCATGACACTAAGTTTTTTAGGAAAAATAAAAGACCCTATTGGTAAAGATTTAGTTAAAATATCTACAGGTTGTTTCGAGAAGGATTGTGGTTCACCAATAGGCTCTTAGCTAAGACTTTCTCATGCACAAAATGAAAATTCAACACTACATGCTTCATTATTGAATGTAAGATAGGGTTGGCTGCCAATTGTACTGTGCTTAAATTTAACACCAGACAATAGGTAGGAAAGGCATATGAATATATAGCTCAAAAAGCAAGGCTTAAATCCCCAAAATTTCAGACGTAGCATTAGCTAATGACATCTATTCTACTTCAAAACTAGAGGATAAAATTGATGCTTGCTTTTTTAAGGACCAGTAAATAGGATTTGCATCCAAGTAGACCGTAATACCAGATATAGATCTTTTGTCATTGGTATTGTTGCCCCAATTTGCATTAGCAAAACCTTGAAGAAGAAGTTGAGATGAAGGTTTGACTACCAAGCCATGATGCATGTGCCTTGTAATACCTAATAATTCTTTTCATAACATTCCAAGGTGGCTTCCTTAGAGCTAACATGAATTGACAAGCTTCATTAACCATAAATGACAAGTTTGGTCTTATTATTTTGATGTATTGTTGTGTCCAACTATGTTTGTATACAAACTAAGATTGTGAAAAGGTTTGCTCTCCTAAGAAAATAAAGGGTGTTTGGACATTATATGTGAATAAATGGGTTTACATTGATCAAGATTACCTTTTACAAATAATTCATGTATGTACTTTTGTTGTGCTAACAAAATTTCACCATTACCTAACTTATGAACCTCAATACCCAAGAAATAACTAAGTGTACCCATATATTTCAGAGCAAACTTAACAACAGTAGAAATAAGAAGCTAAGTAAAACATTCATCACTATCCGTGATGATAATATCATCAATATAAACCAAAATATAAATGACTAAAGTAAATGACATCTTGTAAAACAAAGAAAAATCAGCATGTGATCAATTAATGTCTATACCATAGAGTGAAGCACTAAGTGTTTCAAAATAGGCATGTAGTGCTTATTTTAAACCATAAATATCAATTTCCAACTTGTACACATAATGAGGAAGCACATTAGCTAATTAGTGCATCTTTCAACCTTTTGAAAAAGGTAATATAAAAATAACTTTGATTGTAACCTATTTAACCACAGGGCTAAACGTTTCTAAAAAATCAAAACCAGCCACTCACTTGTATCCTTGAGTAACAACTCTAGACATACATTTGTCTAGCATACCAAAGGGAAGTATTTTTACATAAAAAATCCATCTAGTTCCTATCATAGTTCTATTATTGGGTGGTGGAAAAAGAAACCAAGTTTTGTAGTAATGCATTAAAATCTAGCAGTAAATATTCATACCAAGATGAACTTGCTAAGGCTTGTTTGATAGAAGTAGGTTCCTTTTTAGGAAATCAACATTATATGACATATAGGCTTTTGGTTTCTAGATACCTCTTTTGGCTGTAGTGACCATTGAATGACTATTTTTTGGCAAGCTAACAATAGACGTGAGCACAGTTGACAATGGATTAGAAGATATAAGTGGTGCATATGAAACAACATTAGCACTAGAGGTAGAAACTATAGGTGGAGAATCAGGCAAAGTTGTTGATAAAGTAGTTAACGTGATGCTTGGTCCAGAATAGGTCATAAAGAGTAACACAAATAGCACTAGAGGACAAAGGTGATGAAGACAACTCTTGTGGACAAGGCTATGCTTCATCTAATGGATAAGACAATGTTTTTTAGGTAGGGAAATACTAAGAATAGGAAGCACATTTTTTAATGAAGGCTGAAAAGAAGAAATGTGTGATTGTAACAACTCAATGTCTTTGTAAGGAAACTTGGTCTCATAAAAAATGTCATCTCGACTCAAATACAACCTTCCATCCTTAGATAAGCACTTATAACCTTTATGTCTTACACTATAACCAATAAAAAAGTCTAAGCTATGGATCTATTTTCCATTCTATGATTATTATATTGCCTTACATAAGGAAAATAGGAAAAACCAAATATCTTGAAGAAATTATAATCTGGTTTTAAATGAAATAGAACCTCTAGAGGAGAAATGTCAGAAAGCAAAAAATTTGGAAGTCTATTTATAATAAACATGCTTGAATAGAAACTCCATCATAATAGCACAAAGTGAGTGAAGCATGACTGAGTATAGATAAACCAAGATCAGTTATACATCTATGCTTATGTTCAATAACATTTTTTTGTTCATAAGTATAAGGACATGAAGTATGATGCACAATACTAAATGATTAAGAAAAGTGGTGAGAGACTGGAACTTACTACCCAGTACTTTATAAAGCTTTTATTTTGTGATTTTTTTTAAGCTTAGCTTGAGCTTTAAAATGAAGAAAAGCTTGATAAGTAGATGCTATGGTTTTAGGAAAGTAAATCCATGTATATCTAGAAAAATCATAAGTAAAAAATATATAATATGGATGGCCATCAGAAGAGGTAACAAGTGTAACCTATATATTTGAATGCACAATTTCAAGAGGCATATAAGTTCTATATAAAGAAGTAGAAAAGGGAAATTTATGATTTTTGTCATGTTCACAAGCTATACACATATGTTTAGTTAAAGAATTTTCAGACTTAAAAGGAATCTTCCACTAAGAAAGAGCTTTCTCAATAATTGAGAATGAGAAATGACCTAATCTTTGGTTCCAAAGAGACAAATATGAGATAGTAGCTACATAAGTAGAAGGCTTATTAATAACAATAGTAGGCATTTGTATAGGAGTAGACATAACATGTCTAGACTAGCCATTTTGAGAAAGATTTTAAGTCAAACTAAGAGACAAATCGAAGATAATAGCTACATAAGTAGAGGGTTTATTAATAGCAAAAGTAGGCATTTGTATAAGAGTAAACAGAGCATGTCCAGACTAGCCATTTTGAGAAAGCTTTCAGCCAAACTTGTGAAGACCATCACTAAGTATTCCTTGGAGTAGCACCTCTCCCATGATGTTGTCCTTTACATAACAACAGTCGGAGTGAAATTCAAAAAAGATAGAGTTATCTCTAGAAAATTGAGACATACTAAATAAGTTCTTTACAATACTAGGGACAAGCAATATATTATTCATTTTATGAATTCCATGGACTGAACCTAAAGACCAGAAATAATTATAACATATATGAGAGATGGATAATCCTTCACCATTACTAACCATCAAATGGTATATACTTAGATAGGGTTGTGTAGATGCCAAATTACTTGGATCAATAGTCATATGGTGACTAGCTTCTAAGTTAAGAAACTAACTATGCTCTTGTGACACTTCAGGCACACAAAAAGATGAAGGATGAAACATTGAACTGTGTTGAAAATTAATAGGTTGAAAATGTGAGGCACAAGAAGTAGGTAAATGCACACCATAAGATGAAGGTGGAAAAGGTTCTTGAAAATGAGAATTTGTAGTATAAGATTTTGAAAATGAAAAAATAGTTGATGAAAACATAGCATCCATAGGTGGTGCATGAGGATGAAAAGAAGAAAAATGAGGCTGTCAGGCTTGATTCTGGTTTGAAGGAAATTGAGATGGAGATAACTGATAGTTTTTTTAGCGTTAGAGGTATTAGGATTTTGTTGAAAGTTTCTATCAAATCTATGCCTAAAAGTCATATTACTTGTAAGAGCTAAAATTGATTAGTTTAAACCCATTTCTACTCATATAATGTCCAATCATACTTTATCTACTTGTGAGAGTGAACTTTTCAGAATCCTAGTTTGTATAGAAGTGTATTTGGGGAACTATAGTATATCACAATTATAAGACCTGACTTGTCATTTGTAGTTAATAAAGCTTGTCAATTCATGGTAGCTTAAAGGGAGCCACATTGGAATGCTATGAAAGGAATTACCATGTACTTATATGGCAAAATATGTCATGGCTTGGTACTCAAACATTCATCTCAGTTTATTCTTTAAAGTTTTACTGATGCATGTTAGGGCAATTATTCGAATGAATGAAGATCCACATCTGATATTATGGTCTACTTGGTTACAAATCCTAACTATTGGTCCTTAAAAAAGCAAGCATCAGTTTCACACTCTAGTATTGGAGTATAGTGCATGTCTTCAACCAATCCTACATTTGAAATTTTGTGAATTCAACCCTTGATTTTTGAGCTGCATATTCATGTGCCTTCCCTACCTGTTGTCTAGTGTGACAACTTAAGCACGTTTGTTGCCAACTCCATCTTACATTTAAGAAGGAAGCATGTGAAGCTGGATTTTCATTTTGTGCGTGATAAAATCTTAGATAAGAACCTATTGATGAACCATATTCCTTCCATGAAACAACTTGTGGATATTCTAACTAAAGCTTTACTAGTAGCATCTTTTGTATCTTGATAGAAAACTAAGTGACATGATCATGCCACCTAGTGTGAGGGGGTATTGATAGAAGTGTGGAAGGTGAAGTTGTTAATACAAGTAATGTGACAAATATGTTGTTAGGTTTGTTAGTATTTCACTTTAGACCTATAACTAGACCATTGTTAACCAAACTACAAGTGCATTGGGCTTTGAATAGCACTTAGACATATTTGGGTATAAATAGATCATAGACTTGTTGTAATCCAATCATTAATGACTCACTGTAAAACTATTCTTCAAAAGTAATGCAATTGCTCTTTAGAAGTTTTCTTCTTTTCTATGTTATTGTGCTAGCATTGCTCTCGAGTTTCATCAAGTTTCTCATCATATTATTAGAACTTCAGTCAATTGGAACAAAACTATTGGGCCTCATCTCACCAAAAAAATGAAATTGGTCTTATGAAAATAAAAAGTTACAAATGAACCAAATATAATATAATATAATATAATGGATTGAAAAATACAAATTGATGAATTTTACAAAAGAAAAATATGCACATTCTGTAAAGGATTTTAAGGACAATTGAGTCTATATTAATTAAAGATAATACTAGGGTAGAGTATCTAAAGATTGTGGATGTCTCTGCTATTGGGTTAACCTTTTAGGATTGAGAGATTTATGATTCTCATAAACGTTGACAATTTTACAATGTGAAAGCCAAACAAGTGGCATACTTGACAAGTATAAATTTAGAATTATGATCAAGGGTTATGATCAAGTAGAGGGCACATATTATTTTGGCTATGTCTAAGGATTTGGAGTATAAGACAAAAAAAAATGTTAATAATACATTCATAAATGGTGATCTATAAGAAGATGTATTTATGCAAAAATTTAAAGTTTTTGACGTTAAATAAGAGGTGCTTGTGATTTTTAAGTAGAAGAAATCACTTTTTAGGCTCAAATAGGCACCTAAAGCCTAGTATGATAAGTTGAAGACGTGTTTAATTCACTCGGGGTTTATTCGTGATGTATTAATTTTTATTTGTTATTCCAATGAGGTTTTTCCTGTTAGTTTAGTCGACGCAGATAATATTATCATCTCATGTAGCAGAGAAGATAAAATTCAGGAGTATAATTTAACACTTGTAATCTCAATCTGTATTGAAGGAGCTTGGCAATCTCTCATATTTCTTAGGAATTGAAGTTACTCGCATGAATGTGAAGTTTCACTTGAGTCAAAACAAGTATATTGAAGATAATTACTAATAAAGGGTATTTTTATGCCAGCCAAACTAGTTGCTTCACCTATAGGATCATGAAAAAGGTTTTCCAAATATATTTGAGTACCTCTTGAGGGTCCCATTCTATTTTGGAAGCTAGTAGGTACACTGTAATATTACAGTATTATTAGACCACACATTACTTTTATAAGGAATCAAACGTATTAATTTCTTCACTATCCAAATGATATACACTGGACTGATTTGAAAAATAATCCTCAGGTGATTGAGAGGAACTACTACTTATGGTTAACCTCTATAGATATCTACATATATATACCAGGACCTTACATGCTTTACAGATGCTAATTATGCTGATGAAACAAATGATAAAAGTACCAGTTCATCTTGTATTTATTTTAGTGATAGTCTTGTATCATGGAAATTAAGCAAGCACAAGACGATTTCACAGTCTACAACAGAATCAAAATTAAGGGTTGTGGCACTTGCTACCACATAGATTATCTAGATGAATACTTTGCTATCTGAACTTGGTGTTAAGATTAAGGTACCTATGATATTCTGTGATAAAAGGAGCAGTCAGTCATATATTAACCAAAAATCCTATTTTCCATACTAGAATAAAACAAACATATGTAAGATTTTCATTTTGTTATAGGGATTTGATTATGGCTAAAGGTGAGACATATACAATCTGAAGACCAACTTACTGATGTTATTACAAAGTTTATACGCCCACCCATGTTTGCTGTTCTTGGGGCTAAATCCAAGGTTCTACCCAAAAATGAGTTTGAATGAACTATTAAATAGGGAAACTTTTAACCCTTAGCTATTTAATGTAATAGAATGGATTATAATTAAATAATATTAGTGGTACACATGTCATATTTATATAGGTCATGAATAGCTATTGAGCTATATATATTTTACTATTATAGTGAATGAAGTGGGGCTGTGCATATTTAGATCTTCATGAACAGAGATTGTCATTACTATTTTTAGCATTTCTTGGGTGGCCGTCACCGTTAGTTTAAAATCACATCTTTGGTTATATCAAATTGCAATTTCTCTTATGATAACAAATTCAAGCATGCTATAGATTTTTGATTTTTTTTAATGAGATTATTTAATTCTTTCTATTTAGTCAATATTGCAGGATGATATTCATTTTTGGAGTTAAATTCAAGCATGCCTTTAGTAATTTCTTATTTATTTTTTATTAATGTAATGATATTGGGTACATGCCAATTTAATTAATCAATAGGTAGTATACTTTCATTATTAATTAAAAATTATAATAATAATTTATATTGCGTGTATACTTTCAATTTTTTTAACTCTTGCTGCCACAATTTTTTCCAAAATTTCTATCTTATTAATTATTAATAAAAGTACCCGCCTCCCTCTTTAATTATTTTAGAATGATTAGTAATTATGTTATTAATAAAATTATAATAATAATAATAATTTAAATTATTAATGTTATTAATCTTCAATTTAAACCTTATTTTAAATTATCTAAGATGTCTTAAATTATTACATAATAAATAAAGATCATTTTCTCAAAGAATTCTTAAAACTAACTTCTATTTATTAAAAAAGAGATTTTAATTTTGTAAACTAGAAATTAAATCTAACAATTAAAGATTAATAAAAATAAAAACAAAATAAGGTTATGATAAAAATTTAAATAAAAAAACAATTGTAGGATTATTCTTCACCATTAGCATGTATTGTAAACGAACATAAGCATATCTTATTCTTATATTTTTTTTAACATACCAACTTATATAATTCACAAACTTAAAATCTCCAACTCTTCTTACGTATTTGTTGAAGTAAACAAGTTCTTAATCGAAACTATTTTTAATAAACAATTTAAAATAAGATCTCTACATTTAATCTATCAAAAATACTAATTTTTAAATAAGTAAATTGGATCAAGGTTAAACACACAAGCTTAGTTTAATTATTTTAAGTATTAATTTTTATTTCAAATAATTTATCACTAATTATTTAAATTGATTAAGTGATTGCGTACCCAATTAACTAAGTTGATTAATGATGAATTTATTTGATTGTTCAATTGTACACTTAAATAATCAATAAAATTTATACAAAGATTAAAACTGAAAATTAATACATAATCAAAAAATATAGATTAATTGAATATTGTAATTCTTATTAAATATTGCAATATATATATAAGGTTTTTAAATAACTCATAATCAATTATAAAATTAGTTATAGATAGAAAACAATAAATTAAAATTATTATTCATGAAAAAAATAAAAGAAAAAGAAGAAATCTTAAAATTAATGTTTTTGAATATGATTTTTAATTCTTTTAATTACTTTTTGAATCTTATTATTTTCAATTATTGCATCCAATTTAATTTTTTTAAAAATTTTACTTTAATTTTCGTACAATTTTAATAGTAATTTTATTTTATATGGTATTATTTTATATTTATACGGAGAACAATCCATTTTCAAGAAAATGATGTCGAAGAATAAAAACGAGGTGCCACGTGTCAATTGTCACTTGTGAGATTATAAGGTAAACAGTGCACAGTGCACGTATGGCGGTGGAGATAGTTTATACTGATTTTCTAAGTGCATGTTAATCGACATGTTAAATACAAATAATAAAAAATTCTGAATATTTTTAGAAAATTCTTAAAAATTCATAATTTTTTAATAAATATAAAATAAGTAATTTTAGCTCAATATAATAATAAAATATATATAAATAAATAAAAATTATTATCTAAAAATATGCATAAAATTATACTCATTAAACTCTCCTACATCTACTCTTTGTTAATCCTCAATCAAAGTTAACACTCGTAATTAAGAGAATAAATTTTATGGTATTTTATCTTAGGAATTTAATAATATTACGATATTAAATTCTAATAAATGTTGGATTAGTCATCTCTTTACTATAACTATTATATAATAATTATTCTCAAATTGTATGTGTAATATAGTATCAATTAGTAATAATCAAATTATCTAATATAAATAAGTTGAAATATTATTTCTCCCAATAAAATATTACTCTTCTTTTTAGGATTGAACTAGATACAATAGATTTTTTCTTAAAATTATATCCCCACTCATCCAAAATACTCCTTAAAATCAAAAGGTTTTACATTTAGTTATAATATGATTATGTTTGTTTGTTTAATCAAATAAATGGGAAAAAAGAAACCAAAGTGTAAGAATTCATGGAGAACTAAAAATAACACTATCATAAAACCAATCACGATAATAAAATAAGATCAAATTTTAATGTTTTTTATCAAAAACCCATTATTGACACTTTTTTTCTTTTGAATAACACATGGTTATTTTTATAATTCTTTTCAACTTGTCTAATTATAATTATTATTATTATTATTATTATTATTATATCATGTCTTTTCTTTTTCTTATTTTTTTATTATTATATCATGTCTTTTTTTCTTCTTATTTTTTTGAATTTTTTTGGAACATATTATAGTAGGAGTTGTTTTTGTATGTTGGCATTTAATCAATTATAGTATAATTGACACTCTTAAATCTTATTCTAACATTTTCATAGAAGCTATTCTTTTTTTGTACATCTCTACTTATTCTTAAACTATAGGGTATACCCAACGTATTTGGTTCAAAAGGTAAGGAATATATACAAATAATTGGCTCATATAAGCTCAAATTTGTTCCATGAAAAAAGTTATTTTTGAAAGAAAAACAATATTAAAGGTAGAAAAATTTAGTCAAAAAAGTTAATCCTATTGCTTTAATCATTTTTCAAGAAATATATTTAACATTTTCCATGATAAATTTAAAGGAAAGTTTTAGCTATTGGGCACGATATCTTTTACAAGTTCATGCATATAAATTCTTGTATCATCAATTTAGCTATTGTGCATGTAAGTTTTGATAAAATCTATCATAAATTTACTTCACTTAGGAACTAGGTCAAGACTATATCAATATTCATTATCCTTTTGACCTAACATTATTTATCTAACTTCATCACATATATCAAAAAATAAATAAATAATATATGATTGATTCTAAACCCGTCTATTAATCCTAACTATCCTAAAGAATGTAATAAATAAATACAAAAAAATAAAGAAAAAAATTTATGCTACCTAGAGCATACTAATCCTAAAGCATCCATCTTAAAACATGCTAAATTAATAAAGAAAAAAAATATGTTAACACTCTCACACCTAATTTTTACATGTTCTCATTATAAATACATGCATATATGTAATATAAAAAATACAACTAAAAAGGGAGTAGGAAACAAACCTGGTGGGTTACCTCCCATAAAGCCCTTGATTTAACGTCACCATCCTGACGATGCCCCATATGTTTCTTTAATCGTCCAATTATGTTGTTTTGTGTAGAGTCATCTCCTCCATATTGATTGGTGTAAAAGGTTTATAGTACAACTTCAATCTATGTCCATTAACTTTGAATTCTTTGTTGGTACTTTAGCTTCATATTTCAACTACACCATGAGAAAAAAACATTAATAATAATAAATAGAACGACCTAACAAGAATGTGATTTACCTGAAAACAATTTAAGGTGTGAATGAAATAAAAGGACTTTATTGTTAATGGTGAATTCTTTCCTCCATATCATACTATTATGAAACACCTTTGTTTTATCTTTGTAAATTTTTAAGCTTTCATAGGCATCATTTCTGATTACCTCTAGCACATTTATTTGTAATTTTTAGTGTCTTCCAGCTTTGTCTAAGTCCATGTAATATTGTTTCACTACCTAAAATGCTCAATGCTCTAACTCAACTGGTAGATAACAATGTTTACCATACATTAATCGTAATGGTGACATATTAATTGGTGTTTTATATGTAGTTATATATACTCATAATGCATCATCCAATTTCAAGCTTAAATGCTTTCTATTGGGTTTGATTGTCTTTTTAATGATAAACTTGATCTCTCTATTGGACACTTTAGCTTGTTCACTCATCTATGGGTGATAAGGGATAGCGACTCTGTGATTAAAATTTTACTTTTTAAGTTGCAAAATGTAGTCCACTATTGCTGTTGATTGCTCTTGGTGTTCCAAACCAAGCAAAGATGTTATACTTTACCAAATCCATAACAAATTTATAGTCATTATTTATAGTGGCTTTAGCTTTCACCCATTTAAACATGTAATCCACAGTAAGCAAAACATATATAACCGTAAAAAGATGAAAATGGTCTCATGAAATTAATACCACAAACATCAAAGATTCCAACAATACGGATTGGAGTTTATGGCATTTGATTCTTAAGGCCCAAGTTACCTGTTCGTTGACAATGATCACATGCTTTGCAAAAGGTAAAGGCATCTTTGAATAATATTAGCCAATAAAATTCACTCTCTAAGACTGTGAGAATGGTTCATTTTACTTCAAAATGTCCCTCACATGCATAAAAATGATCAAAAGTTAGAATAGAAGTAAACTCAATGTTAGGTACACACTTTCTTATCAATTGGTTTGGATAATGTTTCCAAAGGTAGAGTCCATTCCACACATATTGTTTAACAACCTTCTTGAGTTTGAATTTGCTAGCTTGTAATAGGTCTTGTGAGAACTTTTTAATGACCAAGTAATTGACTATATCTGCATACTAAGGAGTAAACAATGTGGCCTCAAGTAGTAGCTCATCTGGAAAGTCATATCTTATTATAAGTGATTCCTCTTATTGAATTAATCTACTAAGGTGATCTGACACTATATTTTTATTTTCATTTTTTGTCTTTGATTTCAAGCTCAAAATTTTGTAGAAGAAGAATCCATCTTATTAATTTTGGCTTGACATCTTTTGTTCTTGAGTAAGTACCTAAGAATTGCATAATCATAAAAAATAGTTATTTTAGTTCCAATTTTTTATGATCAAAATTTTCCTAAACCAAAAATCATAGCTAAAAGATCTTTCTTTGTTGTGGAGTAATTGAGTTGGGCATAGTTTAAAGTATGTAATACATAATATATGGCATTCTTTCCAAACCTTTGTCCCAAAACAACTCCAACTGCATAGTCACTTGCATCACATATCAACTTAAATCGTAGACTCCAGTTAGGTCACTTAATGATAGATGATATGGTTAAAAATTATTTCAATCTATTAAATACTTTCAGACATTCTTCATTGAGCATAAATACCATATATTTTTGGAGGAACTAACATAAAGACCTTGCTATTTTTGAGAAATCCTGTATAAATCTTCAATAGAATTCTGCATAACAAAGAAAAGAACAACCCTCCCTCACATAAGTGGGAGGTGGTAAGAAAAAAATAAGATCTATTTTAGATTTATCAACCTCTATTCTCTTAGATGATATGACATGCCCTAGAACTATACCTTTATCTACCATAAAATGAAAAAAATTTCAATTAAATACAAGGTTAGTTTCTACACATCTTTCTAAAATTAATGTAATGTTACTGAGGCAATTATCAAATGGATCCTTATATACAGTAAAATCATTTATAAACACTTCTATAATGCTCCTTATAAATTAAAAATATATATTTATCATACACCTCTAGAAAGTGATGAGGCATTACAAAGGTCAAATGTCATGCATATATAAGCAAAGGCTCCAAAGGAACAAATGAATGTTGTCTTCTCTTGGCCTTCCCGTGCAATGACGATCTGATAATAATCTACAAAACCATCAAGAAAAAAATAATGAATATGGCCTATTAAACACTCAAGTATTTGATCAATAAAGGGTAAAGGAAAATGATTTGTGAGTCATAGAGTTAAGCTTTCAAAAATCAATGCAAATTTACCACTCGGTTTGGAGTTGGGTAGGAATCAAATCATTATTCTTATATTCTCATTCTTCATCATTGTAACTCTAAACTTCTTTAGAACAACTTGAAGTATACTAACCCACTTACTATTTGAAATTGAAAATATTAAACCCACTTCCAATAGCTTGATAATTTCTTTCTTATTCACTTCCATTATTAATGAATTCAATTGCCTTTGTGGTTCTCTTATTGGTTTGGCATCAACTTCCAGTGATATTATGTGCCTGCACTAAGAGGAATTAATTCCTTTAATGTTGGCAATTGTCCACTGAATCGCTTATTTGTATTCCCTTAAAGGATTAAGCTCTCCTCTTGAATAGCTGAATGCTTAGATGCTATAATCATGGGAAATGTATCTCCATCTCCTAAGTATACATATTTGAGATGCTCTATGAGAGGTTTGAGCTCCATGATAAGTTCTTACACAATGGAAGGCAAAAGTTTCTCATTATACATAGGAAGAGAAATATAGGAAATAATATACTTTGAGTTTATCTCTGGAGAATAGTCAAGAGAAGTGACAAATTCCTTCAATTTCTATACTTTGTCAATATCTCCTTCTTCATCACTTAAATATTTGGTTTTCATGATGCCTTTTATTGCAACCTTCAATAGGTCTATAATTTCGACATCAATCATTTGCTACAATAAAGAGTCGAGTATATCAATAGAAAAACAATAATTATAATCACTAGGGTACTTCATTATTTCAAACATATTGAAGTGAATAACCTATCTGTCAAACTCCATAGTTAGTGTTCCAGTATACATATCTACCTTTGTTCGGGCAATTCTCATGAATGTTTCACCCAAAAGTAAGGGTGTGAACTTAATAATGGAGTCATATCTCATATGAAGCACATATAAATCGATCGAAAAAATAAGCTCATTAACCTGTACTAAAACATCTTACAAAACTCCCTTTAGATAAGCATAAGATCGATCGACAAGTTGGATAACTACACCGATTTATTTAAGGAGGCCAAGATCTAGCATATCCCTTTCAAATTTAGTGTTACCTATATTGCATGGTACTATGAAATTACCAGGATTCTTGCATTTTTGTGAAAGTTTTCTGTGCAAATTGCAAGACTACCAATACATTCTCTCACATGTTCAATACTTCATTGCCTTTAAGCTTCCTCTTATTAGTGCACAATTCCTTTATAAATTTAGCAAAGCATGATACATACTTGATGGTATCCAACAGTGAAATATTAACCTATACTTTCTGAAGAAAAAAAATAAGACTTCTTGCTCATATACCTTCTTCTTGGATTTTACAAACCTCTTAGGACAAGGAATATAGGGTTCATTATTAGAAATTGAAACTTTAGATTGCACCTTAGGTGGTTGTTTTGCATTCTTGTTATTGGTTTCCTTATTATTCCCTTTGTTAGAATTGTATGTATATTCTTGAATTAACTCATCCTTAATCTCATTTTCTTTGGTTTGTTCCTCGTGAGCTTCTTCAAGATGTTATTGCTTTTCAATGATATAGCATTGACATTTTCCCAATGATTGACCATTGGTTGATAGGAAAGTTTACCAAATCCTTGTGCTTTTAGTCTCCTAACGGTAGTAGCTATTTGAATGAATCCATTTTCAAGGTTCTTGATAATAGATTTTATATCTTGTTGAAACCTGAGTTATTCTTTTATGAACTTGATAGTGTCTTATTATAATTGAGAAATGCTAGATACTAAGGGTAACTGCTTGATTGCCTCTAAAATAGCTAAAGTTAGGATGATCCCTTCAACCAGGATTATAAGTGTTAGAGTAGGGATCATATTTTTTTCTTTGTTGTATTTTGTATCCTCCCATAGTATTTGCTTGTTCAATATTAGAATCTTGAATAATAGGACACAAGTGTGTTGGATGTCCAAATTAGTGTGAATTCCACATGCTTGAACTTATTGGATTGTTAATTGTTACACAATTGAAGTAAAGGTTCTAAGTTGTTGTTCAATATCATTGACCTTTTGTGGTGGGTTAGAACGAATGCCAAATTATTGAGCATTATCGACCATAGTGACAATTAAATTTCTTGTAGTTTTAGGATTCTTATTAACCAAAGATCCACCACTTGTTGCATCTATTATGCTTTTGTTCATAGGTACCAATCCTTCATAAAAGTATTAAACTAAGAGTAACTCACTTATTTGATGATGAGGGCAATTTGCACATAATTTCTTGAATTGCTCCCAATACTCATATAAATTCTCCCCATTGTACTGCTAAACACTACAAATTTCTTTTTTTATTAGAGCAACCTTAGATGGTAAATAGTATAACCACTCTTTAGTGCTATCTACTAAAGAGAATGAGAATGCACTAAGTTTTACTTGCTCTTCTATAATGCCATTAATTTTTATGCTAGAAAGACCATATGACATGTCTTTAAATGTTTGTTTAGGTTCTCACCAACTAGACCTCAAAAAGTAGGAAATAGATTAATCATGTCAAACTTCAATTCAAGACGCCAAAAATTAACGAGGTATAGTTGAACAGTCAATTTAAACCTTATTTTAATTTACTTAAAATATAATAAATTAGTATATAGCAAGTAATGGTCTTTTCCGCACATGATTTTGAAAACTATTTCATATTTATTAAAAAAAGGGTTTTGATTTTATAAATTGTAAATTAAATTTTACAATTAAAAATTAATAAAGATAAAAACAAAATAAGATTATGATAAAGATTCAAATAAATTAAGGAACAATCGTAAGATCGTTCTTTACCATTAGTATGTATTATAAATCAACAAAAACATATTATATTCTCATATTTTTTTATTATATCAACATAGAGAAATTCACAAACGTAAAAATCTTCATTTTTTTTATAGATTCGTTGAGTTAAACAAGTTTTTAATCTAAACTCTTTTTATAGATAACCTAGAATAAGCTTTCTAAATTTAATCTATCAAAAACATTAATTTTTAAATAAGCAAATTGGATCAAGACTAAACACACAAGTTCGGTTTGATTATCTTAAGTAATAATTTTCATTGCAAGTAGTTTATATCTAATTATTTAAATTGAATAAACGATTATGTATCCAATCAACTAAATTAATTAACGATTAATTAATCTAATTATTTAATTGTATACTTAAATATTCAAGAAAATTCATACAAAGATTAAAACTAATAATTCATACATAAACAAGAAATATAGAATAATAGAATATTGCATATCTTATTAAATATTGTAATCATATCAAAGCTTTATAAACTTTAAATTAAATCTTACAATTAAAAAAAAACAAAATAAGATTATGATAAATATTCAAATAAAAGAACAATCATAAGATCGTTTTTGACCACTAGTATGTATTACAAATCAATAAAATCATATCATATTCTCATATTTTTTTATTATATCAACTTAGAGAAATTCACAAATGTAAAAATCTTCACTTCGTCTTATAAATTTATTGAATTAAACAAGCTTTTAATCTAAACTATTTTTAATAGATAACTTAGAATAAACTTATTAAATTTAATCTATCAAAAATATTAATTTTTAAATAATCAAATTAGATCAAAACTAAATTCTAAAATTGGATCAAATTGTAATATGTTATCATGTTATGTACAAATTGGATGAAGACTAAATTTTTAAAGAATCAAATTAGAAAAAATTATAATATGTTATATACAAAAATAAACGTTGATATAATATATTATATATAAAGACTGAGATGTATATAATATATTATATATAAAAATAAAGATGTATATTAATATATTATATAAAACAACTAAAGCCCCGAAAACTCTGATAGTTTGTACGAGTTACCTTCTCCCTGCCACTTTGCAAATACACAACTAAGTAACAAGCATACGATATTAAAATACAAGAAGTTATGTAACAATCAAATATATGACACATACAATAAAGCCTCGTAGGGCATTAGGTACCAATCAAATGTATGACATTCATACATAGTTAAACCTTACATATATTTTTTATAAGAAAATATGCGGCTTACATACATATATAGGTGAAAAAACAGTTATGCAAACAATTAGATAAAATAAATAAATATTTTAAACGACTCTTAGTGTAATGATAATTTCCATAAAATAAAGCATAAAGATCCGGTTATAGAAACTAGAAGAAATAAAACACAAGTGAAATTAAACAAAAAAAGGGGCAGATAACTTTGAGGTCCATGGTTATCAAGAATACAAAAACAACATTCACTAGTGTTCTACCTTAATATCCCAGTAATATTGAGTTCTCCAATATTAAGGTGTTTTACCTTAATATCTCATTCATAAAATTAAATACATTAAAAATTAAAATTAAAATAATTTATTATATTAAATTAATTAAATTATAATTTAAAAGATAAAAATTACTCACAATCATAATTAACATTTAGTTAAACATGAAATTTATCAAATACATACAAATAATTAAATAATTTATTGTAAAGAAAAAAATGTAGAAAAAAGAATCTGACTTTTTAAAATTATTGAAGTCAAATGAACCAAAAATATTAATATTTAACTTCTTCTCTAATCTCCCTTCAAAGATCTTACAATATTGCACTAAATCTAAATTTACTCTCAATTTTCTATGTAATTTTAATTTGTGTTTTATCGAAGAAAAGTTGGGTTTTTAGGATTAGCTGAGAAAGCTCTAAGCAATAAGGAAAATATAGGAACTATTATAAGTAGGTAACACATGGCAAGCCCCAACTAATTACGTATATATCCTCCACTTGTTTCAAAAAAAAAAAAGATTAAAATATATAATTATTTTTTAATCTTTAATTAAATTTATACATAAGTTTTCAAATTTTTAAAATATATAATTTCATTTTCAAATATTTAAAATTTTACACAAATTATTAAATTTTTTAATCTTATAATTTAAAATTAACATATATCACCGCTGCAGGTTTCAAAAACAACGAAAATAACTTTGACGAGAATCACATTTTCACAAGGAGGTAGGGGTACAAATAAGATAACGAAATCATAAACAATAATCATTCAATTTAACCCCTAGAAGAGGTGTAATTAAGAAAAAAGTGAACTTGCTGTAAATATAAAAGTTTTGTTCAGAGAGCTCCATCATTTATCAATATCATGCACGTAAGAATAAATTTTCAAGAAAAAAGTAACAAACATGAAACTTATAGTTGGTCATCTTCAAGTGCATCGTCATGACCCACATCACGCGCCCTTAATTTAATTTAATTTTTGGCATGCAGTCCATTATCAACGACACAATTTAATATTATGGGCTCATAAACTATCCGATACTCAGGCCTAAACCAAAAATTACAATATGAAACCTACGTGGGCCCGGGTCATACATTCAACTCTAGATTGATTGATTTTTTTTAAAAAATAAATTAGTACATTTTAATAATTTTTTCTTTTACAGATACTTTATCTACTTCTTACCTACTTTAGTTTTTTAATCATTCTTTTAAAAAATAAATGTTTAAGTAAAAAAATAAATTAAATATATATATTATAAAATAAATTGATTAAAATCATCAAAATTTAAAGTAACTAAAGTGTCAACAAATCTAAGTGTAAGATGATTAATGTAAAAAATTATCAAAACTAACCTAAGATGATAAAAAATGTTAAAATTTTTTATATTCCAATAATCTTAAGAAATATTTAAATGGGTTCGATTTTGGTAGTAAATTTTAATTTAATTTTTAAATTTTTTTATTCTCTTATATAAATTTTTTGATTTCGAATATAAAATAATCTAATCTCAATAGTTAAAATTATAAATTTATATTTTATTGAATATTATATTTTTATAAACGTAAAGATAAAAACACTAATAATTTAATATTTATAAAGAAAAAAATCAAATATATTTATTATACATAACATATTATTATTTTTAATTTATAAATATTTTAAAAAAATTGATGTTTTTAAATAATTTTAAACTAAAAAATATTAAAATTTGATTTATGAAGCTCCAAAAAGGTAACCGTTACTCGACGGTGATTCTTATATTTATACATACTAGTTTTGATTTTGAATAAAACACCATCTCATCTTGTTTCACCTCGTCGACATACTAAAATATACAAATTTAAAATAAAATAATCAACATGTTCAATTTATAAGGTAAAATGACAATGTATACACATTTTTTAAAAGTAAAGTCATTCGTAACTAAATAGTATTATAATACTTATCTATAAAATGTCGATGACATAGTCAACAATATTGTTACGAAAATCTCTTTTTTATACATTTCAATAGCAAAATATGATATCTATATTTAGTCAAATTATCGCAAAATTATCAAATATGTTAAAATGTCACTTAAATGTTGTTGTCACTTAAATGTCGTTTAAATATCTTTTTTGATTAAAATATCCCAAATATTATCACTAAAATGTTGATAAAATGAAGTTAAAATGTTGAAAAAAATATCAAAAATATCAATTCTTGATTTATTTATTCTTCTTTTTAAGTAATCATTTCAATTTAATTTTTTTCTCACTTTTATATATAAGATAATATATTCTCTCTTTTTCTTGTTTATAACATGTTTGTTATTCATATAAAATGAACAGCTAAAAACACCAACTATTATAGCTAGTTGAAAATTAGAATTAAAAGTTATACGAACTAGTTGACATAGAATAAATAATGTTACCAATCATGAAAATGTACGTAATGATTGAGATATGTATAATTATTATGTCTTCGTAAATAACAATACTTCATATCCCATCATTGAATATCCAACAAAGAGCATTTGGTAGTAGTGAGTTTGATGTTTAATAATTGTTTTTTATTTTAATAAATTTGATATTTAGTAATTGTTGTTATCGTTGCATGTATGTTTTATTTTCTATTGTTTTATATAAATATTATAACATATAGATTGCATTTAAGGATAAGATTCATTATGTCTATCCTAACTATGAGTACTTTAAAAAAAATCAATAAAATTTATTTTCATACTATCGTGATTTATTTATTTACATAGTTAATATAATTAGATAGTCAATTTATTTATTTCAAATCTTTTAATTATTTATTCTACAATATTTTAATTAATTGATCAATTTATTAATTAATATAAATATTTTTTATATTTAAAAATAAATGTATTAAATAAAAAATTAATTTAAAATATAAGTAATTGATTGTTTTGATGTTTTATAAAAAAATTCATATTTTTGATAGAGTTTTCATAATTTTCGTTATTTTTTTTTAAACTATCCATCATATGATAATATCTCTTAAATTTTTGTAAAAATTATATCTCAATATCTTCAACAAAATGATTAGTTAGAGTTATTTCTCGGGAGAACTATTAAAAGGAATACCTAACATTGTCGATATTATGTTCTCTAATGATTTAACTTCATTGTTGTTAGACAATCAAGCCAAACAAACATGGTCGCATCAGGATCGATGCCTTTTAATCTTGGTTGTGTTATAATGCATCAATAAAGTTAATAGATTTCGTATGGTAGGTTGATAGATGAATTAAAAATCCCCTCAAATTATATTTACACGTAAAATTTTCATAGAGGTATAACTAATATTATTTTTAATAATATAAAATAATATTAAGATACACTAACCTCATATAAATATCTTTTCCAAATAAACTATATTGAACAGTATTGCACTGATTTTGTATAGTGTTTGGTGAGTATTCAAATTTCAAGTCTAATATTAATAAGGTATCTCTATGATATGTTTCTCTAAATTATAGTTGCATATCAGTGTTCAACATTAAGCCATTTATATAGCTGCAATGCAAAAGTGCCCTTTGTAAAATGGAAGAAGAAAAAAATTAAAAGGATATCCACTCTCTCTATTTCACTAGCCTTCAAGTCCTCCTGCAGAACTGATTGTAGGGCAGAATTTGCAGTCTACAAATGAAATCAACAATCTGATTTTAGATTCGAGGATAATGTTATGCTACAGATAGTAACATTCTCTTCAACCAAAAAATAGTAATATGTTGTATCTTTCCTCATTCTAAGGATCCCATTATCATCTCAAAAGTCAATGACCCATAAAATTTTAAAGCCAAATTTCAGGCAATGTTGCAAGAGATAACATGGTTTCGACTTACAGATGAGGTGATTCACTCCATAAGCCCATTTCTAATAACTTTTGATTGTTTTAAACTACATTAATCATATATAAAAATAATAAAGTTTATAAATTATGTACCTAATTAACCTAGAGGAGGTGAATAGGTTATTTTTAATTTTTACCAATTAATAATTCAATAACCTAAACAAAACAGTCAGACATGCAATTGTGTGTAAATATAAGTGCGGAAATAAAATAATAACACACGATATTTTTAGGTGGAAACAACCTAGGCCACAACCATGACTTAAGAGGAAAACCACCGGTCCACCGGACCACCTAACTTTTCACTATGAAAATCAAATATTCAAGTGCAAACTCGGTCTTATGCTACCCTCCCTAGGATACTGCCCCAATATACTTTACTTACGAGCCTCTACTCTGTTTTCATAGTTTTCAATATTAGCATGAGCGGTTTCTAGACCAACGTTCCAATAAACTCTCCGCCAATCAGATCGTTCACAAAGTAACTTTTACTTGTCAAATGTCAATTGCGCAGAGAATGATTTTCAGCTTTTTGTTCTGCAATTTCTAGCACCACCCATTCTTATATATATATATACTAATTAACCTTCCTTTGCTATGAATATTTTGTTGTGGCTGTGATGCATCAATTCACCTTAGCAAAGGTTGACCAAAATTCATATATGTATATATTAACTCTATTCGGCAGTTTT
Organism: Hippophae gyantsensis; assembly: GCA_030763125.1. Lineage (NCBI taxonomy): Eukaryota > Viridiplantae > Streptophyta > Magnoliopsida > Rosales > Elaeagnaceae > Hippophae > Hippophae gyantsensis. Next base: position 34,645,030 of record CM061031.1, on the reverse strand, counting down.
TCTTTAGATCAGCAGAATTGTTTTTTTTTTGTACTCCTTTAACCCTAACCCTATGTGTATATATATAGATAATGATAACCTAATACTATTAGGGTTAGAATATTTGGGCTTCATTATTCAAGGCTCATTTAAAGATTTAATTAAAAAATATTTTTATATCACATCTTAAAAATATTAAGACACATAAAAAAATATTTAAGCACCAAAAATAATTTTAGATTTATAAACATGTACTATTAAATGTATAAATGAAATCCTATGTGTCACAGTTATAAAAGATATACCTGAAATACGATTATCTGAAACTCGAGTATTTGTTGGGCTTATCTTGATAGACTTGATAGCATGCCTAAAAACAAATTTATAGGTAAATATTTTGTCTACGAAAATAACTAACACTCATTGTCCTTACAATATGAAAATTGCAACGAAATAGAGTTATTGGATACACCTCCCTACAATCAAACACTACATGCACCTCCCTGCAATCAAACACTACATACTCCTCCATGCAATCAAAACAATTTATAACCAATTTCAATCACCCCTCATAGTTCAAAACACAATGTTTTGTTAAACTTTAACTTTTTTTAAGATTCAATAATTAACAATACCTCTAAGATGACAGGATAACAATTTAAATCTCTGCATAAACACTTATCAATACGAGTTGTGGCACTAGTCACTTGTCCCACGTCAACTTTTCGTCAACCCCATTTCCCATTTTATTAAGCATGAAAGGAACTCTTTAGATACCGAGCAGACAAACTAAAGAATAAGCAAAAATTAGGATAAGAGAAGAAGCTCACAACATGAAGGTTCTTGGAACAAGCCAAGAAACCATAGTTATCGGCCATGGCTTTGGTACAGACCAATCCGTTTGGAGACACCTCGTTCTTCACCTTGTTGACGATTACGAGTCATTTTGTACGACAACATGGGTGCTGAAACCACCGTATTATCATAATCATGAGACCATATTATCATAACATATACATAAATATTTAAAAAAAGCATATACATAACATATTATTAGTGTTAAGTTATATTTGATATTGTACATCACTTATTCTACACTTATATTTCACTTATATTACACTTGTACTACACTTTGTTACAACCCTATAAATAAGATTCTCTATGTACATTCTAAGACACATCAATTACAACATTAAATCATTCTTTCTTCTTATCTCTCTATACTCTTAATATGGTATCAAAGCCCCTTATATATCTCTAGAATTTCTATCAAAAATTCGTCTCTTTTCATCACAGTAAACCATTCTTAACTATACTAATCCAATCAAAGCCAAAATACCATCATCAGACTCGTCTCATCCAGAAAATTCCAGAGCCACCAAAATCAACCCAAAATAACGCCTCACGTGCCACCCAAAGAATCTGTTCCCAAAACCCACGCGCTAACCCAACCCACGCCTAATCTACGCTCCAGTCGCATCCGACTCGCACTCCAGTTGATCTTTGACCTAGTTCACCCAACCCGATTCAATACATATTTTTTTCCTTCACAACTCCAGTTTAGACCAGTTCTAGGCTTGTTTTTGACTCCTCTTTCCATATTTAAGGTTATTTTTACCTATATAAACTACTTTATACTGTTCCTTTATATTTCCTCTATTATTCATTTAAAATGGACTGAAATAATATCCTCAAATCAATCTCTACCACCCTTGATGATACTAACTACTTAGCTTGGGCACAAGCAATAAGGAGTTTCTTAAAAGAACGCAAGCTATGATATTTCATAATTAGTGATATCTCTATACCCATAAAAGAAACCATTGAAATCGACTCCTTATTTGCTAACAGTCTTGAAGATTGGGAAAATAAACATCATCAAATTATTAATTGGTTTTGCAACACCACTCTACCCTCCATTCATGGTGAATTTGGGCATTTTGATACTGCCAAGAAAGTTTGAGAATTTCTTGAGGCTCGTTTCACTACCACAGATTTGGCCAATCAATATCAACTTCTCATAGATTTTCATACCAAACGTAAAAGGTCTGATCAAACAATTAACCAATTTCTCTCTGAAATGCATGTTATTTGGGATCAACACACTCTCTTTAAACCAACTTGGACAAACAAAATTGATACTGAGATGTTTGCAACTTACCGTAATCACTAGCGTCTTGTTATTTTTCTTATGGCTCTCCATAATAGGTTTGAACCTATTCGGGCTTCCTTACTTCATCGCAATCCTTTTCCGTCCTTAGATACTGCTATGATTGAGCTTCACTTTGAAGAAACTCGAATGAGGGTTTTCAAAGTTCATCTTACAGATTCTGTTCTTACCACTCCCTCTTATCGCCCTAAAGGAGGTTCTCAAGAGGACTTCAAAAGGCAAGGTTGTGCCTACTGCCACAATCCCAACCATAAGCTTCCCACATGTCCCATTCGGGTATGTATATATTATCACAGGAAGGGTCCAGGACACCTTCAAATAGATTACTTTCAGAATCCCTCTCGACATCCCTCTCGGAATCCCTCTCGACATCTCTCTTAGAATCCTTCTCAACATGCTTCAGGTAAAACTAATAACTCATCTATCATTGCTAATGTTTCTGAGGATAATCATGACAAATTTACCTTCTCCACTCAAGAACTCGAAAGTCTTCTTAATCATGTCCTCTCAAAATCTAGTAATCCTCTTCCTATTGCCTTGTCTTTCACATCAGGTAAATCTTTATGGTATTTTGATTCTGCTTATTGTAACCATATGACTCATGATACTCACATATTCTATCCCACATAATCTTCCATCTCCAAACCTTTAATTCAAACTACTAATGGTTCACATATGTATATTAATGCTATAGGTCAAGTGTCTACATCTTCTATATCACTTTATGACACCTTTCATATTCTCAACCTTACTCTAAATTTTATCTCTGTTGGTCAATTATGTGAACTTGGTCTTACTATTACTTTTTCCTTTTCTAGTTGTCAGGTGCAGGATCCACAAACAAGACAGATCTTTGAGATAGGCCATAAGGTTGGACAACTATTTGAACTTATCAACCTTCATGTACCCAATTCTCCTATTTCTTCTATTGGACGTCTTCATCCCTTAACATCTTCTGGTAAATTAGGATTTGTTTCTACTTCTGATAATGTAAATTGTTTGCCTTATCAATTGGCAAAACAACCTGTTTTATGTTTTAATAAAAGTGATTCTACTTTTGTCTCCCCTTTTGACTTAATTCATTATGATGTTTAGGGTCCATCCTTACATCCTACTATAGGGGAATGTGTTTACTTTGTCATCTTTATTGATAATTATTCAAGATTCACATGGATTTTTCTCATGAAACATAGATCTAAATTATCCAAAATTTATTATGATTTTTCCCAAATGGTTAAAACCCAATTTTCTCAAACTATCAAAGTTCTTAGAGCTGATAATGCTATGAAATATAAAGAAACAAAATTTTTAAATTTTCTTCAACAAAATGGCACTCTTTCTCAATATTCTTGTCCTAGCACATCTCAGCAAAATGGAAGAGCTGAGCGAAAACACAGACATATTCTTAATACTGTTTACACTTTCCTCATTTCTAGTTCTTGTCATGAATGCTTTTGGGGTGAAGCAACTCTTACAGCTGTTTATACCATTAATCGTGTTCCCATGCATGTTATTCACAATCAATCCCCTTATGAGCGTCTCTATAATACTTCTCCATCTTATGAACTGCTCAAAGTGTTTAGTTGTGCCTCTTTTGTTCTTCTTCACCCTCATGAACACAATAAATTGGAACCTCGTGCTCGTCTTTGTTTTTTCTTAGGGTATGGAATAGAACACAAAAGCTATAATTGTTGGGACTCTTTCTCTCAATGATTGCGCATCTCTCATAATGTCATCTTTTGGGAACATAAAATGTTTTCCTCTATTTCCCCATTTCATGTCTCATCTTCTACCTCATTCTTTCTTTCTTTTTAATGATGTGACTATTGATCTATTTCCTCATGGCATTGCTCCATTACCCTCACCACCATCTACTACGGCTTCTCTTGATGTGTCTGCTTCTTCTAATGATCCTACCATTACAACATCCTTTAAAGACCAACCACCTGCTTGTGTAGAGTCATCACTTCGTCATTCTACTCATGTAAGTAATCTTCCCTCTCATCTTTGTGATTACCAATGTTTCTCTACTATTTTGTCTCATCATAAACCCCAAAACTATCGAGAAGCTAGTTTTAACTCTCATTGGCAGCAAGCTATAACAGATGAATTACATGCATTAACAAAAGCACATACATAGGATCTTGTTGATCTTCCATCTAATAAATCTTTGATCGGTTGTAAGTGGATTTTCAAAATCAAAACTCATTCAAATGGGTCTGTGGAAAGATATAAAGCTCGTATGGTTGTAAAGGGTTTTACACAGAAATATGGCATCGACTATGAAGAAACTTTTACACTTGTAGCTCACCTCACCTCACCTCTGTTCGCGGTATCATTGTTGTTGCTACTGCCCCGAAACTGGAACATGTTTCAAATCGATGTCAAAAATGCTTTTCTCAATGGAGATATAACCGAGGAAGTTTATATGAAATCTCCTCCTGGATACACTCATTCACCTAATCAAGTATGCAGACTTCGTCGTGCTCTATAGGGCCTCAAACAAGCTCATCGGGCTTGGTTTGCCAAGTTTAGCTTTACACTTACTGACTTTGGTTTCACTTCCAGTTCTTATGACTCTGACCTTTTTATTCGAAATACCCCTACTGGTGTTACACTTCTACTCCTTTATGTAGATGATATGATCATAACAAGGAATAACTCTATTGGCATTATTCATCTCAAGCAGTTTTTGAGCCATTAATTAGAAATGAAAGACCTTGGTCGTCTCCACTACTTCTTGGCCTGAAAATCTCATATGATTTTCAAGGATATTATCTCTCTCAAGCAAAGTACTCTTTAGATATTCTTAATCAGGCTGGCCTTATGATGAGTGCTCAAAAAGCAATAAAATTACCATGATTTTATGCACATTAATTGATTAAAAATATATATAAATATATGATTTACTAACTTTCAAGTTTTAAAACCACTACTGAAAACATGTTGTCAATACATTTTTAGATAATAATTCTTATAAAAACTTTTGAAATAGAGCTTCACTCTAACTACCGGGCGATTGTACCAACAAATAAAAGAGCACTACTCTAAATTAGACCGGAGAACTAAACCTTAAAATCTAATTTTCAGATTTAAGTTTGTAATGAAAAATAATATATTTCTCTCTAACATTCTTAATATAAAATCTTGAATAAAAATAAAATCAATTCATTTTAGAGATTTTTACCTATTTAATATTTCGCAAGCATAACAACGTTATTATTATATCATGTTTACAAAAGCTAAACGCTTAAATTTAATCACGAGACAAATTAAATATAACATGTAAGAATAAAGCATAAAAATAATCAGAAGAAAATAAAATCCTTCTGAGAACTTGATGCTATTCTCGTTCTTGGAAAACCTCCAAGCGGAATTTGTACTCCCATTTATTGAATCAAAAAGCAAATAAATTACAAAAACATAGCTAGTTCTTCTCAAAAAGAGAAGAACTCTAAAACTAAGAGAATTTAACTAATAAAAACTAAAAACTAAGAAAGAAACTAAGAAAAGCTTAAAAACTAAGAAATGAGAGAAAGAAAGAGAAGAGAAGAATGGTTTTGAGGTGTGGTATGAAGTGAAGAGAAGGGAGGTATTTATAGGTGAGGATGGAGAGAAAAAGTGGGTGAAAAATGATGAAAACACGGAGTGGTGATTGCTGACGTCATTGATGACGTCATCATGACGTGAGACGGTTGTGCGCAGGCGCGCGCAGTGGCTAGTGCGGTTGGGCAGCTCGGCGACGCGATTTCCTCTTTTTTTGATATTTTTGACCCATTTTTTTCCATTTTTTTCATATTTGTTAACTTTTCCTCATTTATTTTTGAATGTATTTGTGATGTATTGCCTCCAGTATTCCTTTTTGAGTCTTTAAGTTACGTTTTTAAGCGAAAATACCTGAAAAACAATAAAAATACCCGAGATTCCGAAAAGACAAATTTATATAAATATATGATAAAATCATATAAATATATATTTTTAATCAACTAATGTGCATAAAATCATGGTAATTTTAGTGCTTTTTGAGCACTCATCACCTTACTGATTGAAAGACTGCATCAACACCTCTAGAAACCAATGTTAAACTTACTCCATTATATGGTACTATTCTCTCATATGCCACATTATACAAACAACTAGTTGGCAGTCTTGTTTATCTCACAGTCACTCATCTTGACATCGCCTATGTTGTTCATTTGCTTAGTCAATTCATATCTAATCCACGGTCTACCAATTTTACTACGGTTCTTCACATTCTCTGCTACATCAAAGGCACCATATTTCACGGTCTTCATTTCTCTAACAAGTCTAATCTTCTTATTTTTGCCTACTCTGATGCTAACTAGGCAGGTGACCTTATTGATTATCACTCTACCACTAGATATTGTTTCTTTCTTGGAAACTCTTTTATATCTTGGCGAAGCAAGAAACAATTTCTCACTTCCCCATCCATCATTGAAGTTGAAACACCACTGAAGAATTCCTTTGGCTCCGTTGGCTACTTACTGATATGGGTGTTCTCTAGTCAACCGCAACTATCCTATATTGTGACAATCAGAGTGCTATTTAGATTACTCATAATAATGTATTTCATGAACGAACAAAACATATCGATATTGATTGTCATTTTGTTCATTAACATGTTCTTCAAAACATTGTTTGTCTCAAATCAATATCCTCTACAAATCAAACAGTTGACATTTTCACCAAATCTCATCCACCAGGCAGATTTCAAGACTTAATTTCCAAACTAAAGTTGATTGTTTCTCTTTCTGCTTGAGTTTGAGGGGGGATGTTAAGTTATATTTGATATTATACTTCATTTATATTATACTTATACTTCACTTGTACTACACCTGTACTATTTCATTTGTACTACACTTGCACTATTTCACTTGTACTACACTTGTACTATTTCACTTATACTACACTTGTTACAACCTATAAATAGGGTTCTCTATGTACAGTCTAAGACATACCAATTACAATATTAAATCATTATTTATTCTTATCTCTCTATACTCTTAACAATTAGAATCAAAGACCATACTTGGCGGTAGAAGGAGGTGATGGTTGATGGTAGCGAGGAAGGTAGCAAACGGTGGAGGAAAGCTGGTTGGTGGGAACGCTGGCTGGAGGAAAGCAATAGAAACCACGATGCACACGATGGTTGGGAAGGACTAGAACTCGATGGTGATGGTTGGGAAGGGCGAATGCTAAACTGGAACTTGACAACACTCAAGGTAATAGTGATTCGAAATTAGAAAAATGAAAAATTAATTTGACAAAGCTCTGTTATATTTCTTTTAACTTAGAAACAAGAAAAGATGGGGGTATTTATAGAAAATTATGGGCTGTCTAGGGGTACCCCGTCAACCAACCATCGATAGGTCTAATGAGGCATCCAAATGTTCACAAAAAATATGATTTTTCGTTTTAAAAATTACCAAGTAATTTTTCACAAATACTTACAAACAAAATGACACAAAAACCATAACACTTAACTTAGCATACACTCTACGAAAACCAACCCTATGATATGTGTAAACATGCTCATATATAAAGTGTACCTAACTATAAGCTTGTGTGTATTATTGATCGTCAATAACTAACCTTACACAAATGAAGACAAATACCCTAAGTAAAATAAACATACTCTGTATTTTGTACACGAGAACGCCAACAAAGACTCAAAGTACTATATTACTTACATTCCCCTTTTTGACTTTCCGTGGAAAAACACTGCACAACTAAGTATAGATGCACACCAAACATAAGATGATCATAAAGATAACCCAAGGATGTTTGTTCCTATGAAAATAATGGATGCACATCCAACACCCAAACACACTTACTCCTAGTGCATCCATCTTATGCGCTCCATCCATATTCTAAGATCAACTCATCTGCACACAATTAGTCTTAAACATAAAGGTCTCAACTCATTTACTCTCTACAAGGGTGAAACTCGATAGTCTTATTCTACACATGTAGCTTGCATACACAAAACAAACACATATCTCATAAATGTATCTTAATGAAACAATGTGTAGTTTATATAAGTATAATCGTATTATCCCTATATAGGTACATATCAATAGGTTAAGTATGGTTAGACATAGGGTTATTCATCGGATCGAAACCGCTGATTATATACTCATCTGATCCGATCCGACCATCCGCTCAGATTGAAACATCCTAATCCGCAACCGATCCGATCACCTTTCACATCCGCTCAATCCGATCGGTAAACTATTCGGATGACATCCGATCAATCCGACCAATAAATTTAATTAACTCTATTTTTTGTATTTTTAAATAATTTTTTTAAAATTTCACATAAATCATAACATAAAATTATTTTACTTTAAAAAAACATTAAAAAATCAAATAAATATATATTAATTATATATATATATATAATTAATTTCGGTCGGATCGGATGAATCATAGTGAAATCTACCATCCGATCCGACCATCGGATTGGATCGAATCGGATGAAAAATCAACGAATCAGATCGGATTAGTTGGATTGATCAGATGATTGGATTTTTTGCCCACCCCTAGTTAGACATGCAGTAGATACAAACACAATCTACATGAAACACAAATGTCGACTTCCTTTAAACATATGCAACACTCCCTTAGGTATATCAAGCAACTCAAACGTAGTGAAAACTATACTCACCATCCCATGTAGTAAACATCATATTAATAAACAAACATAATGCATAAACAAATACAAGTTATACACATTTCTCCCTTTTTTTGACATAGAAAGTCAAACTAAGTACATACACAGTATACATCATACCACACTTCTATATGTAGGAGAGAAGTTAAATAGAAATGCATGCAATACTAACAATCATGCAAAACAAACACAGAATAACACCGAGGAAACCCAAGACAAAAGTATGTAACAAACAACAAATTGAATGCACAGATAAACTAAGAAAAATGTAGATAGAAAACATATATTTAATACTATACAAAGCATGAATTCCCGCATCTTTATATGTTGTAGTAGGGTATAAGGGACTTCGCAACATGCTTACAATGCATCGACATGATGGAAATCCAACAACAATGCCACATAAATGTGCCAGTGGATTTGTAGAACTTGATTAGGAGTCCAACTATCTTCCAAGTTGACACATAGCTCAACTATCTTCCCCTAACGACATTTGGGTAGATTCAGTCATGAAATCTCACCCGATACTATGCACACACACAAGGAAAGACATCCCAGTCTACCAAAGGAAATATGTGTCATGCATCCAAACAACAAATACCAAGCAAACAACTACATGTAAGAAACATGCAATAAAGCACCTCAAGGAAGAATGCTGGTAAACACATAAGATGAAATGTGAAATAAGAGAATGCATACACTGCATACAACATGTCATACTAATAGTCCTATATGTGCATGATTCATACAAAGTGATGTCAAGAAGAGAAAAGCATCACATGAACATAAAATCATAACAATAACTAATAAATAGGAAAAACACCAAGGATGCAAAACAAATACAATACTCCCTTGACATTATACATTTGACAGAAACTTCTCCAATTAAATGTATGCATATCCGACAATAAAAATATTATGCATCCTATACTCTCAAAGCTCCCTCATGTTAAGAAAAGCTCACAAAAGAAAAACAAGCTAGTAAGAGAGTAAGAGAATCAATTCTTATGAAACATGACAACAATAAACATGTGAGCAAAGGAAATCAAAGGCTAAAAAGACAAGAATATGCCTTAAGAGAAATCATTAGCACAAATTGCACACTGTTACCTAAAAAAAGATCATCAACAACACTTATATCATCACTAGTCAAAAGAAGGAAATAAACTGAATAACTAGGGAGCAACAAGCAACACCTTCAAGATAGAGAAGAAACAATGAATGCTACTAAAACATCTAAGCATGTGAGAAAGGTTTAGATTTTAACACAGAAACAAGAGACATGATTAGACAAGGTGAACACAACAAACACTAAGAATGCCAACTAAACACACTAGTTTAGTCATACAATACATGTAAGTTAATAGTCTTAAGGACAAGTAAATAATATATATGACATACAAATACACATGGAAAACTCAAACAAGCATAGGACAAAAAAAAACTCGTGTACACAAGTTTGTAACACACCAAAAATTTTTCCAAAAAGAAATCTAAAACACAAGAAAAGGAAAAAATGCAAAAGAAGAAGAATGAATAGTAGGAGACAAATATAGAACCAACACTCAACATATTATGTACAAGAAAGAACAACCTAGTAAAACATATGAGATATAGTCTATATGACATGACAAGATCGTAGGAAGAAAAATCTTAATACTTTGTTATTACATGATGAAATCATGGATGTGACGCTTATGCAAAAAGTCACAGAAGAAGAAGCAAGTTTAGCAAAGCAAGTACATATAGAGAGCATGTTAAAGCAACTAGCAGAGGAGAATATTAGTAAATGATCAAACACGCATAATAACAAATAAGATAAATAACATATTATGCAAGACAAAAAAGAAGTAAGAAAGAGATATGTAAGAATAAGAAAGCAAGAAACATACAAACAACAAAAGTTCACAGAGATAAACAACCTCATAAAATAACAACAACCCATATACTAGAGACAAAGAGCATAAATATACATTGTGTATAAGTATAGATAGAGCTCTAGAAACGAGCACTCAAATGGTTAAGCCTAAATATGGGTGACCTCTCTTTGATACTAAATGAGATTTTCATACATAGGAACAATTGCACAAAAATCAATTGTTTTTTCGACCTAAATAGGCTTTCGGAACCTATATGAGGGGTGAAAATGCCAACCCATAGAATAATTATGCAAGCTTTATTCCAACTCGGCCAAGTAGATCTCACAACATGAAATAAGCAGATAACACAACATGAAAAAAATATTTAATACAATACATAACTAAAACAACCAGCATATAAGAAACAACAATCTGCGTAAATACACTAGTGACAGTATGCCTTATAGGCTCCTATCCAAACTTGTAATATGTAAAAACAAGTCAAGCATCACACAACATTAGAAACATGCATACATACTGGAAAATTTATAAAGGGTTTCCAATCATTTTTAAACCTCATATATAGGTACATATTTGGTAAATAATGAATTAACTCTTATAACATGCTATTATACATAACATATCATACCAATGAAAGAGTCTGACACCCGGTACACAATTAGAGTAATGAGATATTGACTTCTTAGAAACTCATATACAAGAATATTAATTTGAATAAGGAAATATAATAATAAAAAAGCTATAGGTATGTTATAAGGAAAGGAAATGAAGCATGTGTATATATATAAATCAAATAGGTTTTCTAATTAGAGTCTAGATTTAGTATTTTTGTACATACACGAGAGAAACTCAAATTATACTAGCATAACAGCTAATCATGCAAAATAATAGATATAAATAAGGTAAACCATATAGAACCATTGCCTATTTAGCAATATCATCGAGTTGCTTATGGTAACCACTTGGTAACAAATAATTTACTAAATACAATAAACATATACAAGTTGATAAAAGCATAAACATAAATATCTTTATGAGCCAGGACCACCTTGCCCTAATTATCTATTGTAGTCTTTGCAACAACTTGATCATACACTCAGATTTGACTCTCCTTTAGAGCCAACACCACATACAGTAGCGTAATCAGCAACCAACAATTAGCAATATGTACAACAATGTGGGAGCCCCCTCAACCACAACTACTAGCAATCATTGTTTTAGGGTACTCACAGATATAACTTAACTTAGTCCAATCCCAATAGCACAATATTGCATACTTTATTAGTAAAATAGTCTTAAGTACTTACAACTTAATAACACTATTTTACTCTCACACGAACTTAACATAAATCCTAAAATATATCTAAGATGATCTGTGAAACGAAAACAAATATTCACCTCACCCAAAACCCACTAGCAAACACCACATCAAGTACTCACTACTAAATAGCATAGTTTTACTCACACAGTCACGAATCATTAATATTGAACAAACAGTTAAGGTAATGATGATTCAGAATCAGAAAAATAAGATGTCAATTTGACAAAACTCTGCTATATTTTTTTAACTCAAAACAATAAGAGAGGTGGGTATTTATATAAAATTTTGGGTTGTCTAGGGATACCTCATCAATATCTCACTAACCACTCGACGAGGAGTCCGACAAGGCACCCAAAAGTTCACCAAAAATGTGATTTTTTGTTTTAAAAATTCATGAGTAATTTTTTACAAATACTCATAAACATAACTAAACAAAAGCCACAACATTCAACTATAGCATGTACACTACGAAAACCAACCTTATAATGTGTGTAAACACGCTCATATATAAAGTGTACTTAATTATGTACGTGTATGTAATATTGATCGTTAATAATCAATCTTACACCGAAAAAATAAATACATTAAGTAAAATAAACTAAGTCCATGTTTTGCACATGAAAATGCCAACAAACACTCAAAAGATTACAAGACTTATAATGTCTATTTACTTGTAACCGTCTTATTTATTTCTCACTCTAATGTAACAACTGTCATATATATCTTATATTATTATAATATTTGCATTATCAACTAGAATTGGAGTAATATTGATAAATAAAAAACTTGAATCTAACTATCAAACTAGCTAATTTAAATTCTCTAGCATTGTTACTTCTAGCCTATCATTCATAGTTAACGACTTCATGAGATTTGTATTGAAAGAGAAAATGTTGAATTTTTTTTTTAAAAACAACTTTTTTATAATAATAAAAATAACATTTTAATTATATTAAATAATGTTTAATTAGATGATATTTAACATTTAATGAATCTATATGACTGTAGTTTAATATAAACGACATTCAATTGAATGACATTCAAAATAAAGTAAAAGTGAATGTTAAACATTTTTATAATAGTAAAAATATATTAGATTGATATAAATGTTTTTATTTTTATATTACAAGTTTTAAAGAGAATATTTTGTCATTTTTCTCAAAATATTTTTTATTATGTATTGATACATACGTAAATTTCCATAATAAATTTAATTACCAACATGTTATTAAGTAATTACATATATGCATAGAACGAATTAGTATATATATATATTACTTATTGTAAGATCATTATCAGTTAAGTGACTTGGTTGGAAAAAACCGCGAGTATCAATCAAATGGAGTGGATCAAAGTAAGCATATCTTAAAAACTAATGAACGCTTCTCTCTCTCTCTCCTCTTCAATACTAATGCTAATGCATGCTGTTCTATGAATTTATGTATTTTATTTTCCAACCACGAATTAATACAAAAGGTAAAATTTGACAATTTTTTTTAAAAATATTATGGTTAAAACTATCCATTCTAATATACTTTGATCAACAAAATCACTAATCTTTTTACATGTTAAAATAATCTACAAAAACTAATCATTTATTAATTTTTCAAAATAAATCTGTGACATATCATAACATAATTAATTTAAATACAAAATATCTATAAATTTATATAATTTTTTAATATAATATAATTCTTACATCCATAGTTAAAATTCAAATCTCAAATTTTAAATATATGTATGATGGTATTTATTCAAAATCATATCTGTAGGTGCAAATTTGTATTTACTTGCGTTACTCGACAACATATAGCATTACCCAATTTCAGTGCAAACAAAAGTAATTCAAGAAATTATAAAAAATATCAATCCTAAAACTTACAGCATAAAAAAAATATTATAACAATATTAAAAGAGATCCAATTGTATATAATATTTAAATAAATATAAATAATTATAGTTTAATTTAAATATTAATTAATTAGAAAGTATTCAATATGAAATTATATCTCAAATTTTTTTTAATACTTAAAATATATAAATTGATTAAGAAGTGATATTTTTGTTATTACAAGTTTTAAAAGTGTTATTTTTATTTTTTTATGTAAGATTACAATAAAATAACACCCCTAAAACTTATGATAACAAAAATAGTATCCCAATAACATTTAATGAGTTCCAATCGAATGGTGTTCAACGTTGAACATATTTAAATGACCATAATTTAATTTGAATATCATTCGATGTGAAATAACGTGATCATTTTTAAAAAAAAAACAACAAAAATAATACCCTTAAAGCTTATAACTACAAAGATGACATTTATTAAATATATATATATTTTAACTATTAAAAAAGTATATTAAAGCTCATATATTTTAACTATTAAAAAAATATGTCACATTTTAAAAAGTATCTCCTTCATTGGACGCAAATTGAACTATTGACATTTAGAACTATTCAATGTTAAACGTCGTTCAATTGGATTGTAATACTATTGAGGTATTATTTTTTTTTTAAAATTTTAAGTATATTATTTTTTATAATTTTTTAATTTGTTAAATAATGAATATATGAGGTGGTCTTAAGACGTGTTATTTTTATGATTATAAGTTTTAAGAGTCTTAATAATACCCTTAAAACTTATAACATCAAAAATAGCCCAATAATATTGAACAAGACTCAATCGAAGGGTTTTCAATATTGAAAGAGTTTAAATAATTATAATTTAATTTGAAAATATCTAATGAGATAACGTTCAATATAAAATAATATGTAAGATTTTATTAATGGTAAAATTATATGAGTTGAACATAATTGAAGTTATTTTTTTATGATTACAAGTTTTAAAAGTATTATTTTTATGATTTTGTTTTTCATATTTTAAGAATTATAAAAAAATAACATAATTAAAACTTATGATAATAAAAATAATATTTATTAATATTAGATGAGATCTAATTAAATGAATTTAAATAACTGTAGTTTAATCTGTCTTCATTTAATTTAATATAAAATAACGTGATATATATATTAATATTAAAAATATATGAGTAAATATAAATGTGTTATTTTTATGTGTATAAGTGATATATGTTTTGAATGATATTTTTTATTTTTTTTTATTTTTTTGTTTTATCCATGGAGAACCATTAGACTGTCTCCACCCAATGAGAGGCCACCATTATCACGACACTCATCTCAACTATGCCACGTGTCTTTTCAACGGCCACCCCTTTCCCTCCTATTTCATACATTTTGCACCGTCTTCTCTTTTGGCTCCCTCTTCTCCTTCTCCATTTCGCTCTAACCCCATTACCGTCAACAAACACACACTCTCTATCACTATCGGACTATGAAAATTAGGGTTGCGGATTGATCAGGATCATCATCCTTTATGTTAATGGCTTCTTCTTTACCTATTCCGGAGCTTACCTTTTTCTCCTCCCAAATTACACTCAAACGACGCGTCTCTATTTCTAGAAATTCTCTCTCTAAATTTTCTCCGTCTAGAAATTTCCGCCGCAATCTTGTTGCTCTGCGAACGCGGATTAGGGCGGTGAAAGAAGAAGGTGTGTTAGTTGAAGAGGAGGAGAGAGAGTTCATCAATAAAGTAAATGGAGTGGGATTGAGTGGTAATGGAGTTGCTAGCACTAGTGGAGATGGTTATATCTACAATGGGTCGGTGAAGAGGTATACGAATGGTGGAGTTATAGAGATTGTCAATGATTCGAGTAATGGAAGTTTGGTCAATTATGCCAGAGGGAATGGAGTGGCGGCTGAAGTTGTAGATGAAATTAAGGGTTCGGAGTTGAAAGAGGAAAATAGAAAGAAGCGGGTAGAAGAAATTGGCAAAGAAGAGGCTTGGTTTAAAAGTGGCAGAGAACAAGTTGAGGTATTATTTTCTGATGTGAATGGTTTTTGTATGAATTGCTTTTCTTTCCTTTCGAATTTTTGGTTTCATGGAATTGGTATATTCTTTTACTGCCGTGTCCGACATTTATCATGTCTTTGTGAAATTTTAATTCAATTCATCAAAATATCTTGCATGTGATGCGAACTTTCAGTTTTCTACTTCCTGCTAGAAATGCGGCTTCAATTTGTCATTCTATTTCAGATATGAGGAAAATGTTTTTATTGTTTTTTATAAGTGAAATCATTCATTTTCCTGTACTTCTAATTAAAAAAAAAATCAAGAACTTCCTCTAATGTATCATTTTGTATGAGGAATCATTAGCTGGAATTTAATTTTTCACTTCCAGTTATCTTCTTCTACTACAACACATAATTTACCTATTCATTATCATCATGAATGGCTTCTAATTATAGAAAGGAAGCTTCAAGAGTATGCTAAGTCATGACTAATGATTACAGTTTGAGCAGGTCATGGTGGCAAGGCATCTGAAATTATGTACTTGATGTATGTTTAGACTATTTAACAACCACTATCATTTCCCCTTTTTCCATTAATATCTCATTGTGCCTGTTAAAATTGTATGGGTATAGGTTAAGAAGATAGAAAGATTAGAATTTGGTTTATTAGCTCCACCCTTGTTCAGTAGAGTGTAATGGGGTGGAAACTGGAAAGGTCTCCCTTTACTTGAAGAGTTAAATAATGATAAGAGAACGTGGATACTGAAGAGGCTGTACCTACTGTTGCAAAACGTATTGGGGATATTTCAGTCCTGGAATAGATTATTCGCCTTTTATAATCTTATTTTCACTTTTTTTATGACCAATGTCTACTTTCACCTTGTACAAACTATATTGTGCAGTCAGATTTACCATAAAACCTATAGGAGATATGTATCAGTTTGACTTGATGTAATAACTTTGTAATTTTATAGTTTAAATTTACTTTAAGCACTCTTTCCTGTAGCATGTCATGTGTGCTTGTTTTGAGATAACATTTTATGGTTGCAATAACTGGGTTTTGCAGGTTTCTGTGCAGCCTGGTGGCCGCTGGAGTAGATTTAAAACTTACTCAACAATTCAAAGGACGTTAGAAATATGGGGATTTGTTCTAAAATTCATTGTTAAGGCTTGGTTGGATAATCAGAAGTTCACCTATAGAGGTAATGAATGGTTCAAAGGACGATTACTTGAAATTGTAAAGTTTAAACTTCTTGGTTCAAGCGGTTCTTGACCTTATACCAATAATTCATTGTTGTTGCTGTTTTTTGTATCTCCTTTTGTTGTTCTCTTGCTAAATGTTAGTTATTGGATTGTGTCTTCCATTTTTCTCTTCTTTTTCTGTTATGCATCTTATAATAATAATATAAATTATGCAGGTGGGATGACGGAGGAGAAGAAAGTCCTGAGGCGGAAGGCACTTGCTAAATGGCTAAAGGAAAATATTTTAAGATTAGGACCAACATTCATCAAAATTGGTCAGCAGTTCTCCACGAGGGTGGATATTCTTCCGCAGGAGTATGTTGATCAGTTATCTGAACTTCAGGTTATTCTATTCGTTATTCTGAACCATGACATCAAATTTTGCTTACCGAAGTGGTCATCAATATTTTGAACTATGACATCTGCAGCAATGATGATCAGCATTGTATTCATTAGTCTTTTTTTTGGGTTTTCTAATTTAATAGTTACAGTTCCTTCAGTCCTTTCTTTAAATATATCATGCACCAATAAGGTTGCTGTTTTATGTTCAGGATCAAGTTCCACCTTTCCCATCAGAGACAGCTGTATCTATAGTTGAAGAAGAGCTTGGAGCTCCTTTGGGTGACATCTTCGATCGGTTCGACTATGAACCAATTGCTGCTGCTAGTCTTGGTAATTCGGAATTTATTCTATTTATTTATGTCCATTAGGATGCTCTCTGACAATAAAATTTAGCCTACAAAATCCCTTTTTTCATCCGCATGTAAAAAGAAAATAAATCTATTTGTCCATCTTAATTTAGTTTAGTGGTCAAAGCAAAAGATTACGTCAGTTTATTGTGCTTTTCTTCATATACAGGTCAAGTCCACCGTGCGAGATTGAAGGGACAGGAAGTTGTTATTAAAGTGCAGAGGCCAGGTCTGAAGGGTCTTTTTGATATTGATCTTAAGAATCTGAGGGTTAGTACCATACTACTATATACGCTTAAATTATATAGTACATACTTTGGTGCTTGATATGATGAAAAGATAATCATAGCTCAATCTCTCACTTCACTTTTCCTGCAGTCTCAGCTTTAATTAGAGTAGAAATATAAAATAGGTAAAAGAAAAAATACAGAAGCTAAAATATTGAGGAGTCAAAATAGGTTGAGAGGACAACTAGAAAATAAAAAAAAACATTCTAATTTTCATTCATAACAATATTAGAGATTACATGTATCTTTATAGGAGTAATAAAATTGAAACCCTAATCTTAATAGGACTCATGATACGATTCCTAAAATAATAAAGAAAATAACAATTATCTAATATTCTAATTCTTCCCCTCAACTACAAAATATATGAAATAGAAATAAGCAAAAACTAGAATAGATCCTCCACAGTTGAAGTATCTAAAAGTTGCTTATAGTAGGTAGACTTGCCATTAGTGTAAAAGTAGTAACTAAATCAACCAAAAATAACCGGAAGTAATGAATTATGCCACTATGTTGAGGACAATAATCTTGATTGAAGTCGTAGGCCACGTGTAATAGAAAGACTCTAAGAGTGTAGGATAACACCGAAAAATCTTCAAGACCCAAAAAGCAACAAAGGATGTGGTTGCATAAGCTAAACGACAAAATCGTGCAAAAAGGCAAATGTTGGTGTAGGTTGATAAAATGGTGCACAACCACATTGAAAATAGCTTTATGAAAACTAGGATAATCAGCGACACATGCGACTGAGGGGTAGTAATGTAGATAGCAATGACACTATGCAAACCAAGGTGCCATAAGTTGCTATCAACATAGGTAAAAAAAACATACTCTAATTTTCTCTCTCTAGTTGAAGCATATATATCAAATATACCAAACATGAATGGCGAGGTATGAAAATCTTCCAATAACAAAGAAGCTTATTATAGGACATTAGTAGTAGAACTCGAATTTTATTGAGTTCAGAATGATAATCTTTTATTAAGACATATAGAAACATACAATCAAATAATCTTCAATCAATTAAATAGTAACCTTAACTAATGCATATAACTCGAATATATTAGATCACGTAATAGCAATAAAGACAAGACAAGAAATTCAATAACCAACCCATAGAAATAGCCACTCCATGAAAGAAACCAAGGGCCATGTGCTCAATACTAGATGATGACATGAAAAACTCTCCCTTTTGTGTGCAATTGGTGTCAGTCACAAAAGACAACTAACACATATTATAGAAAACAAACTCGTGACAATAAGAGAACGATACTGGTTTAAAGTGAATGGTATGTGCCAACAACCAAAAGTCTAGACAATAAGATAACCAACCAAATATTTCATCATAAAATAGTCATATAAAACCACCCAAATAACCAATGTCGAAAACAACCTCCGGTACTTTGTCGAGGAAAATCACAAATTAATAATTGGAATAGTAATAACAAAATATAATTGACAGTTGATAACTCTTGAATCAAAACATACAAATAAAATTGAGACCCACATAATCCAAATAGACAAAGTTGAACCCATGAAAAATCCAAATAGTACGAACTCAAAAGCCAAAATTTGGGTTCAATCAGAATAAAATGAAGTGACCGGTTTAACTCTAATTTTAATAAAAAATTCCTCAATAGTAAGACAATGTCACTGATAAAAAGCCGAAAAAGATTAAGCTAATTAAAAATTAAACTTAGCCAAATAAGCTCAAAAACTTGAAACATATCAAATATGGGTAGCAATAAATTTGCCTCACAAGTTTTCATCAACCAAGAAAAAACTTAAGACTCACAATCGAAGAAAGGCATAGGGTAATTACTGGTGATGGATACAAGCTGCAACGGTGGCATAAGGCTACACGGAGGTTGGGCTGACAATCGGCAATTGTTGTAAGTAAAGTGATAGTGATGTGGAGACTAGCGACATATGGTATCAAAATTACCTAGGTTTGATGGCAATGATAGGTTGCAGGTATAGTTGTTGTATATAGTTGTTGGGGGTGTGTATATCATTGGTTGGTTTGAATTTGTATTAAAATTGGAACCAAACCACTAAAGTCGATTCTTAATAATTAAGAATCAATCTAATCCCATGAAGGCTATAAAACCAATTCAAATCGAACCCTTTGGATTATTTTGGATTTAGTTGGGTAGATTGGTTTGTGTTTTTTTTTCATGTCAAAATTTTATTTTTAATAACTAAATAACTATTACGTTATATTTTATGCTCAAGATATTGATTAAGTTTAGAACCTAAAGGACTTAATTTTTTCAAATAGTAAATTAATAAAGACTATGTAATGCAATTCTATACTTTAAATAGCAGAAAAACTAAAATAAGATTTTACATGTAATGCATAGATCACATCATAAAGAAGTGTTTAATTTAAACAGTAGTCATGTGATTAAATAAATATTAGTATGATTTACATATCTTTACATGTTATTTCCAAGTCAAATCCAATGAGGTTCATTGATTGAAATAAAATAACATTGTCAAACAAATATCAAGACTTCAAATTTTTTAAATTTTATTTAATAAAATTATAATTCAAAAATAAAAATAAAATGATGGTACTAGTGGTTTGGATTGCTTATTATAGAATTTTCAATATCAAGAATCGATCAAAGCCATCTTGATTCAATTTTGGGATTTCTAGAGCCACTCCAACCCAATAAAAGGGGAAAACTAAACAATGTGGGTTGGTTTGATTATGGTAAATTTTGAACACCTATAACGGTGGTAGGTGTTGGCAAAAGAACACTTGCAATTAGTGTTACAGAACACTTACAAAATCGACCGAAGTCGATGTAAGATGGTTGCGAAAGGTTGTCAATTTTTTCCAATAGGGAAAATCTCTACGAGGATTCTCTAGTTAGAGGTAAAAATAGGGACAACACAAGGGATTGGGATTGGGATTGGGGACGGAGAACCCTATTTTAAAGACATGGGTAAGGTAAGGATAGGGATTGCATTCCCGTCCCATTCTCCGAAGTTTTATACCTCTTTATCATAATTTAAAAAATATATGTATACTATAAGAAAAGTCAAAATATATAGTTATTGAAACTTAATCATCAAATATAACATACTATAAATTCACCTCTAATTATATTATGTTCTTTATTATTTTAAAAATAATTTTCATTATGCTGAAATTATTTAAACTAATTATTAAAAAATAATAATGTAATACAATCTTATTTTTTTTTAACTTATTAATAATGATGGTTTTAAATTTTCATTTACAATTATATATTTTTAAGGGAATTGAGTCTTTCAGGTCCTATAATTATATGTTTTGTACACTTTGTGATTATTACGATAAGCTCATTTAGTCCTATAGTTTAAAAATATTATCAATTAAATTAAAATTTCAAAAATTGGGATTTCTTCATGGATAAAATGGGTTTATATATTTTATTAATAAGAAACATTAAAAACAAAACAGCAGCTCTCCCTCCCCCCTCATGCTTTTTCTCTCTCTCTCTCTTTCCCTCCATCTCGTTCTTTCCCTCTTTCTCTCTGTCTTGGTTTTTTTTCTTTTTTTAATTAAAATATTGAAGAGAGAGGGGGAAGGAGAGAGAGGGAGAATGAGAAGAGAGAAAAGAGGGATTGAAGTTGACCTTTTTTTCAATTTTTTTTATTAAAAAAGTATAAAATCTCATTTTACCCTTGAAAAAAATCACAATTTTTGAAAATTTTGACTTAATTGATCATATTTTTAAATTTCAGGACTAAATGAACTCGCTCCAATAATCACTAGATGAAAGTCTATGAAAATTATAATTATAGGATTCAAATGACTCAAGATCCTATTCGTTAATGACTTAATTTTATTGTCATTTCTTACTTTAATATTAAAATTAGAATTAATTAAACTTTTTTAAAAATCATCTCAAAATATTATATGGATCTTCGTTCCAGGATCCCCATTCCATGTCTAAGTATCCTCGTTCTTTTTTTGAGGATTCCCATTATGTCTTCATAAGTATTTTAAGTGCCGATGGAGGAAAGATTTATACTTCTCAAGATCCTATTAGTTAATGACAACCCTAATTGCGGGAAGGTTGTGAATCAGATCTGCATTCTTAGTGTTGTATGGTGATGCGAATCATCGAGGACGGTGGTTCACGATATGGGAACGTCTAGGCTTGGGTAAAACAGAGACTGTTGAATGGTTTGTCTGAGGCATTGGGTTGGGAAGAACCTTCCTTCCTTTGAAAAACTGATATGGTTTTTTTTAATAAGGACCAAAAAAAAAAGGAAGAGAGAGAATAAAAGTAAGGTTTAGAAAATAGATTCATAGTGTTCAAGATTAAACATGGCTTTGATACCAAGTATAAATATAAAATAGGTAAAAGAAGGAATTCGGAAGTTAAAATATTGATGAATTGAAATAGAATGAAAGGAGAACCATAAGATAAGGCATTCTAATTCTCATTCATAGTGATAATAGAAACTACGTGTATATTTATAAGAATAATGAAACTAAAACCCTAATCTAGGACTCATATACGACTCTTAAACTTATAAAATACTTAATAATATTTATCTAAAATTCTAAATGGTGGTATGCCAAAATAAAATATTTCCAATTTGACATACTTCCTTGCTGAATTACATTGTGTCATGCTGCCTTTGAGCCAGGTTATTGCAGAATATCTTCAAAAGGTTGACCCAAAATCCGATGGTGCAAAGAGGGATTGGGTGGCTATATATGATGAGTGTGCCTTTGTCTTATATCAGGTAGTGACTTGCCTAAATTTACTCAGAGCTCCTATCATTATGATTAAACAAAATGTCGTCCACATTTAAGTCTGTTTTGAACTTAAATTTTTCAAAAAAGAAGCATGGTTTGATAAAGTTATGGTCACCTTTTTAGGCTTTTCTGCTTGTAAGTACCATACATTATTAAATAACATCTGGGCCTTATTCCATTCAGTTCAATAACTTTGTTTTTTGTTTTTTTTTTCCCTCTCTTTTTTCCACTTTACTTTCCCTTATCAGACGATTCTCTTTCTTAGCTACTTCCATTTAAAATTTCCCTGATCGTAATAATTATTTTCAGGAGATTGATTACACCAAGGAAGCTGCCAATGCTGCACTATTCGCAAGTAACTTTAAGAACATGGATTACGTTAAAGTGCCTGAAATTTTATTGGATTACACTACTCCACAGGTTTTAGCACATCTGTTTGTACACTTTCAGCTCTTTTCTCCAAATTGAAGTACTGCTAATGTAACTATTTTTCCACCATAGGTTCTGACTATGGAATATGTCCCGGGGATTAAGATAAATAAGATACAAGCTTTAGATCAGTTGGGCGTTGACAGGAAGAGGTGAGTATAGTTGTCATTAATTTATGCTTGTAACAATCAGACTCATATGAGATACTCAACTCCTACTTTAGTGGTTTTTCTAAATGAAGCATTTTCATAATTCATTGTTCTGCAGATTGGGTCGATATGCTGTTGAATCTTACTTGGAGCAAATTCTTTCTCATGGTTTTTTCCATGCTGATCCTGTGAGTTCTCATTAATTTTAGTCCATGGATGTATTTTAAGAATGGTCATGTCTGTTAGTCTATGTTAGTTTGGTTTCATTACCGGAAGTAATCTTATGGAACTAACATGCCAGTATGATTAACCTTATTTTATGAGCATGTTATTGGTGGCTATAGCTGTTAAATTGCTACTATCACAAACATGTCTAGAGTCATACTATTACAGCAAGTGGAATTTTTTGACTTGCAGTGTCGTTCTCTGGTTTTTAGCTTTAATATGGTAGTTAGTTATCGGCTTGAGTTTCCTACTAATATGAACTTTGTGACCATAATAGATATCTATGGAGGAGGAAACTATAGATTATTGTGGTAAAATTTATATCTCCCTTGTAAGTTATTCCTAATGGCTGTTGAAACGGAGCACTTCCTGAATATTTTGGTTTTTTTATTTTTCTGCCCTTTAACTCTGATTAAACATAACCAGCTGTACTAGTTCAGTTGTTAGGAGGGAAAACCCATTAATGGTTTTCTTCTTACAGCCTTCCTTAAATTTGTAACATCCATGTTTCATGCTATAGATAATTCTGTCATTTTGTTGCTTATTCAAACATTGCAGGAGTCCTTATGGTTGTTTTGCCCCTTCAATTGAAACTGGTTTTTTCTTTAATTCTTTATGCAGCATCCTGGAAATATTGCTGTCGATGATTTTAATGGTGGAAGATTGATCTTTTATGATTTTGGAATGATGGGAAGGTATCTAGGGCGTTTATGCTGGCAGTCTATGTATTACAATAATGAGTAATATTTTAAGTTTTCTAAAGTGCTTCCCTTTGAAATGTGTATTTTCTTAAACTACTTTGCAGTATCAGTCCAAACATTAGAGAGGGTTTACTGGAAACATTTTATGGAGTTTACGAGAAGGATCCTGATAAGGTAATGGTTTCTTTAAACAATAGTCAAATGTCATATGGTAGGTCTTTTGAAGTACAGTTTGCTTAAATTAAGTAGTGTTACCTGTGAGGTGATTATACACATAAATGAATATCTTTTCTCAAGTGCAGGTGCTTCAAGCAATGATTCAAATGGGTGTTCTTGTGCCCACAGGAGATTTGACAGCTGTAAGACGAACGGCGCAGTTCTTTCTAAATAGGTGTGAATTCTTTTTAATTCTGGGTTCCTAATTTTACATTTTTGTGTTAGTTAATTTCTAATTGCAACAGAGGCCAACAAATGTCTTTCTGAGAATCCTACTGGACAAAAGTTGTTAACCTTATCTGATTTTGTAATTTAAATCTATTTGCTGTCCTAGTTTCCATTGGTCATGAAATGTACTATGACATTTAATCTTCTCAATTATGCATGTAGTAGGATCTGATCTTTGTGGTATATGACTAGTTAGAATCAGATACTGCTGTGTACTCCAACTTAATGAATAAGAATGAGTTAAAATCAATGCTTAAATTGTTTATTATTTACTTTAAAATTTATCAACTGACTTTTGCAGTTTCGAAGAGCGTCTTTCGGCTCAGCGAAAGGAGCAAGAAATGGCATCCGAAGAACTAGGATTTAAGAAACCGTTGAGTAAAGAGGATAAGATAATGAAAAAGAAGCAACGTCTGGCTGCAATCGGTAAGTTTCACATGTAACTTAGCAAATAATTGTATTGAAATATTTGGTTAGGCTTTGTATTGTATAAGGCGGATTGTGGACATGCTTATCTGGTGTGCTTGAAGTTGTGAATAAATTTAGGCATTAGAATTTTGGATTGCTTTTGAATAACATTACTTATATGGGAAAAATGTCACGGGGATCCCTTTTTTTTGAGTAAAAGTATTATTTAGTCCTTCAATTTTAAAAAGATGTTCATTAATTCTTTTACTTATAAAAAATGTGTTTATTAGTGCTTATGTTTATAAAATGATCCTCATTAATCCTTTTACTAATAAAAAAAGCCACCAAAAAACTTTTATTGATAATTGTTTTTTAAAAAGATATTAGTAAAGGGTATTTTTGTTGTTTAACTGCACCCTATTAAAAAAAAATTCCAAACATAGATGGTGAGTGTAATATCGTCTTTTATCCTTACTTTATAACTGGAATATTCCTGATAATTCTTATTTTTTTAAATAAACTCAAATTATTAAATGTTTTTTTTGGCACAATTTTTATAAGTAAAGGATCATGTATCACCTTCTTAAAGTTAGTGAACTAAATGACACATTTTATATAAGTAAAAGGATTAATGTGGCCTTCCACCCTTATATATGTGTCAAGATTTTTATTTAGATCCTTATACACAAAGCTAACACGTTCTCTTTAGCTGAGCAATTTTCCAAAACTTCTCGAATTTCTTAATACCTTTTCTCCCTCTTTTCTATAAGACATTTTATGAAAGATGTTGGCCTGGTTAGATATGTGAAATGAGACTGGATTTTTAAAAGCTGGGCCACTCACCAAATCATTAAAGAAACCAAACAATTTTATGCTCTAGGATGTACTGGGTTCTTTTACCTGTTTGTGTAATTAATGTAAGTAAAAGTATAGAATATGTAGCCAAGATTGCCTAATGGGACCTGTAGCATTCTTGCATGATGCCAAGGGTTGAGTTTTATGGTTTCAAACCTAAGCAATCGCTGGCTGTATTTTTTATTAATTCTTACCCTCTTCTTTTTAGATTAGCTGGTTGGGGATTATTGTAGGGAAGGGCTAGGGTTATCTATGAATGGACTTCAACCCATAAATTTTAACGCTCTATGCTCCATATAAGGCTTGGGTTTGAAGTCCGACAAATTATGATTAGCTCTATTGTACATCTGAACCTGAAGATCATTTCAATTGCTGGGGCAAAGTTTCTGCAATAGATAACTGGATTTATCTTTAGGTTATTCCCTTGGTTTTCTACAATTATAAGAAGCTTCCCACTCTCAACTGTTGAATTCTCATTACAGGGGAAGATTTGTTAGCCATTGCGGCGGATCAACCTTTTCGTTTTCCAGCAACATTCACTTTTGTTGTTAGAGCATTTTCAGGTAACATAACAAGAATAAGATGGTGTTATTGAAACATATACTTCACATTTAGACATTAACTTTAAGATGAATGCTAAGGATACACAAATTTGCACCCACATTATGTATATTATGACACGTGTCAATATTATCTAGAAAAATGAATCACATCTCTAATTTCTAAATTAATTGCTACGCATGGTACAATATAAGATGTATGAGTGCAAAAATGTGATTTAGCATTTCTTGTAACCTCAAAATGGAATTCCCCATGTGCAGTATTAGATGGCATCGGAAAGGGCCTTGATCCTCGATTTGATATTACTGATATTGCCAAACCGTGAGTGTGGCCTTTACTTCAAAATATTTGTGTGATTATTTTTTGGCATATTAATCTGATATTCAAGATGTGATACCATATGACTGACGAGTTATGAATGTGTTTTCTTCTAGCTATGCACTTGAGTTGCTTCGGTTTCGTGAAGTTGGAGTTGAAGTTATACTCAAGGTAAACTCTTTCAGTCTTCTTCTTTTTTTTTTTAAATAAATGTTATCTCCTATAATTTCAAGATAAAGTTTCTTACCTTCATCTTGTAAATGTTTTAGGATTTCAGAAAGAGATGGGACAGACAGTCTCAAGCATTTTATAACTTATTTAGACAAGCTGACAGAGTTGAAAAGCTTGCTGAAATAATCCAAAGATTGGTATTGATAATAGATTCTTTGCTATTTTGACAATGAAAAGTCTGTTTGGAGCTTTCCTTAATGTGCCAACTGTAACAGCGTTTCTTTTGTTAATTGTTCAATTCAAGAATAACGTCCTTCTGCATTTTTCATACCTATAGGAGCAAGGTGATCTGAAGCTTAGAGTTCGGACTTTGGAATCTGAGAGGGCCTTCCAGCGTGTTGCAGTTGTTCAGAAGACCATAGGAAGTGTGAGTTGAGCTGGATCTATAGTCTAATAGAATTACACATCACATCATCTCTAAGGAATATTTTTCTGTATATGATAAATATTTCTTAGGATGTTATGCTATATCTGGGGAAAGAATTTGCTGATCTAAGAGAGTATTGGAAACCAACAAAAATAAAATAAAAAAATAAAAATAAAAAACAGATATGTCAAATGGATGTATGTAGAATGTTTTGGCTGCTTCTTTGGATATTAAAATATTTTAGTTACTGCTTCTTCAAGTGTATGTATAGCGTGCTTGTTCATCATGAATGCTGTGAAATATTAAGTAATGAATCTTATTGAAATAGGAAAGAGTCTACGACCCAGTACACAACTAGGATAAGGAGATATAGACTCCTAATGAACTCGACCCTATCTTACAAGATACAAAATTGTAAACACTTACACAGTCTCCACAGTAGAAACACAAATAATATAAATATCAGAAAAGCAAACAACTTATAACAGCAGATATTATATATCAAAATAAAAAGCAAGTAGACAAATGCTTTCTAATTAGAGTTTATGTTTTAGTATGTAGAAACATACATATATACATACAATTCATATTATACTAACTTAACAACTGATCATGCATAACAAGCGATATAATAAGGTAAATCCACATAGAGATCGTATTTATGTAGTAACATCCTTAGGTTACTTAAGGCAATCACTCAGTAGCAAATAATTATAAACAATAAAACAATTACAACTCTGATAAACAATAAAACCACTATTATCTCTATTAGTCGGAATCTCTGTCTGAACTGTCTACTACTATTCTTACTTAATGCTTCCGCAACTACTTGGTTTAACACTCGAACTAGGCTTTCCCTCACAACCAACACCATCCAATGCGGTGTGATTGGTAAACCCAGATCAGTAACAAAAAATAGAATCATTAAAAACTTTGAGGGGCTCACAATCCACTACAAATATTAAATCGTGTATGGGATACATAGAGTCATATCACGTACCCGCACAGTTGACGATTTAATAATTAAGATTAATAAACGACCTATGCTTAAATGTAAGCTCTCTAAAATAATTTAAGAAATAAATATATCTCTTAGTGCAAATTTAGGTAGAGTTTTGGTACTAGAATATAGGGGTAAAGAGTTGAGAGAAATGAGAGATATTTATAAAACTCGGATGCCCATTTTGCCAACCACCTCGTCAAAGGTGGTGGCGAGGATGATGACAAGCTTGTTGGCGAGATGCTAAAAAGAGATTTTTTTATTTCAAAAAATGCCGAGCGAGCGCTCCACTTGGCATGCACACTATGAAAACCAATCCCGTAGTGTGTATAAACATGCTCGCATACAAAGTGTACCTAACTATGTATATGTGAATTATTGATCTGTAGTAATCAATCTTACACAAAGCAAGATAGATACACTAAGTAAAATAAGCAGACATTGTGTTTTGTACACGGAAAGTCAACACACAAACACAAAATATAACAGGACTTACAAAATAAAAAGTAAGGAATTTGTTATCCTTTTTTCTATGTAATCCAATTGGGGCAATAGTTTATCAAATATGATGCACATGCTGTGAGCAATTTTGAACTAGTCTTTAAAGACAATTTTGTAAATTGTTTTCTGAGCAAGAGAGAGAGAGAAACACTAAATCCTTTATTTTTCTCTTTTGTATTTGACAGGCGGTCGCAGCAGGAAGTCTAGTAAATCTTGCAACAATTTTATACATCAATTCCATTCGAGTAAGCTATTTTTTATATATGGTGGGTATTTTTCCTTGAAATTTAAAATGTTCCATTTAATCATAATTTTTTTTCCTCCCCAAGGTCCCTGCTATTACAGCATATACAGTTTGTGCATTTTTCGCTTTCCAAGTTCTCTTTGGCATTATAAAGGTCAAAAAACTAGATGAGCGGGAAAGGTTAATAACAGGAACAGCTTAAGCATTGGTGAGTAAGCGCTGTTTATTTTAGTTACTGCTAATCTTATTTCCTGAGTTAGTTTCCCTTTTTTAAATTAGTGAAGTATACTACTACATTCAGTTCTGCACTAATTAGAGGCTATTACGTATTCCATGTTTATGAAATTTACTAATATTTAATCTTAATGTATATGCGTCTTTGTTTTACGTCTCTGGAAGCACCCATATGCGCACTTATTTAGTTTTTCTTCTCATGTAATTCAATATGCTTGAATCCGTCATAGATGCTTTACTTGTTATGTTATATTGACCGTTCAACTCTGACAATAAACTTTTCAAGTACAGTTGATAAGAGCTAATTGTGTGATAAACTATTAGTTGGTGGTTTTCTACTTCTGAAATATATATTCGTTGATTGAAGCTATTTGCAGCCAGAACATTATAGAGGGCATATAATTTAGATTATCGTACTCAAAAATTGGTGGTTTAACTAGAAATAATAATAATAATTACTCGAAAGTTAGGGAACTGAAAGCATTGCATCCCATGGTCTAACCAGAAGATGATAATCTGTTGTAAGATTATTTTTCATTCATTAACTCCTTCGTCTTGTTTTTGTAAATTTGTATGTGTTGCAGATTACCAGTGGACAACTTTTGCTTCCAAACCAACTTTTGATCGTGCAATGAAAGTAGAACAATGAAAATGGTCCTAAACAGTAAATTAAGTTTAAATTATGACTCAATTATGAGGCGAAGCCTGCAAATCACCAATTTGGTGATGAACACTTGCAAGGTTGATCGAATGGAAACTTTGGGACTTAACCTTGTCATTATGGTTAGGTTAGGTAAGTGTAGCCACTGCCTACTTGTTGTAATTCTCCCCGTTATAGTTGTTTATATGAGATGCATCTATTTTTCTGGCTGATTCATTGTAAGGTATCATATGCTCCATCCTTGTATATGGTAGTGTAACAAATACGAAATCCTTTCCAAGAGAACATTTAAAATAATTGCACTTTCTTTATTCATTTAAATAGAATTAGTTCTTATTATGGTTTAGTCCTTCTGCTCAGTGAATTATTGGATCCTCTCTCTCTCTCTCTCTGTGTATTGCCGGCGTGTCATTAATATCTTGTCAAGAAGTGAGCATATATATGATTGTAAAGGGCTGTGTAAAATATTGAACAAGCGAGGAAATGGAATTCAAAAGCATGTCTCTGTTGGAAATAATTCAAGTAATTTTTCCTTTTCCTTTTTGTTTCCTTGTTTCTTTCTTTTGGTTTTTTTATGTCAAGAGAGAATCCAAGTATTGTTGCTGATGGTTGATTTATACTTTTCATAAGCATGATCAATACCAAAATATTAATCCAATGATCGGAGAGGTTAATGTTGTTATAAATTTTACCATAGTAGTACTTTTTATTCTGAGACTTTCATCTATAGTATTCTCTCAAAGTGTACATGGACTTTGACTTAGTTCTAAAATGTTAGTCCAATGATTAGAGAGGTTTATGATTGTTATAAATTTTATTATAGTATAATTTTTTTATTAATATGAGACTTTCATCGCTAACATTTTCTGGATTTTGATACGATTTTTATGGATTTTAACTTAATTATAACTTCTGTTGATTAATGGGTAAAAAAATAAAATAAAAAAGACAAGGAATCTAATAGAGTAGAATATAAATACAATAGTTTGAAAATATAAAGTGGTAGTATTTGTAAAAGCAAAAGACAATATAGTTATTGCAAGAACAATAGTAGTATATAGGAGAAGGACAAAAGATAGAGAATCCAATAGAAGCGAGAAACTTGAGAAAACCCAACAATAGAGGTGAATAAGATGCATTTGAGTCAATCTCCCTCGTATGATGTATCTATCATCTTTGTACTACGGTAATATAGAAAAAAAAATATACAAGCTAATATCCTATATTGATAATACATAATACTATATAGAGGTATCAAGAGGGTTATATAATTCCATCTCATGTTTTATTTAACGTTCTTAATAGATTTATGGTTCAAAGTTGTCCCATTATATTTAAATATCATCGTATTTTATCTCATCTTATTTAAATTATAATTTTAATGTGTCTCACGTTATACATAATGTTAAAACAATAAAACTATACATAAGGTATTATGAGTATTAGTAATTTTCATAGACAAAATATTTCTTTGTAAATTAGTTTATATGCTCATTATCAAGTCTTTTAAGTAAAGTCGAAGAAACACTCATGTTTCAAATAATCATACTTCAAGTAAAATCTCTATAGTATCACCCTTAAAATTACATTCATGTATTCATGAGCACAATGTATAATACAATTATTTGTGTTACTCAAATTATTGTTGCTTGATCAATTGAATAGGTGTCTCGATCAGGGATCGATTGCGATCAATCTACATGTTCTTGAGTTGTAAATTTAGGGACTTGATTGATCGAGTAATTAGTAGATAGATTGAACTTCGATCGAGTTCCCTCAGGTTGAAATTTTCAATCTAGTTTATCTTTGATACTTGCTATATCGATCAAGAAGGGTCCCAATTGATTTAGTGCATGACTATATTGATAGAGTAGGATCTCGATCAATCGTGCTCGTATTTTTTTATTTAAAATATTTATTCTAACTCGAACAAATGGGTAAAAATACTAGATACTCATCTTAAATGAGTATTTTTAATTCTATTTAGAGTATGATTGTCTTTTCACAATGTCTTGATTTAGGGTTTAAAGCTTTCCTATAAATACAAATATATGGCTTATTGTTTTATGTACCACACAATATACACAACTTAAAGCACACAAAAAACTACATGCCACAAATTTCTAAAATTTTATTCATTATTTTTTATGATCATATAGCTTATTCTTTCTAAGATTATTCATGTTTGCATCAATTATCTATGTATGATCAAAATTTATTGAATTAATTATCATAAATTCTTAGTTCCATGGTTATTGATATCTTTAGAACTAGGTTCAGGATTCGTTCATTATCCATTTAGATCACTTACAGATACTTATGTTTCTATGCTAGCCCTCTTGTAAGTTGTTTCATAAACATATCTAATTAATAATGAGCTAATTAAAATGTTTGTCAGGATCCATATATGATAATCTTGAAGGTTTTGAAAATAGAGCATGAACTTGTAAGTAAAATATATTAGGATATTATCCATATAAGGATAGCATAAGATCTAGTTTTAACACACTCCAAAAAGACACATCAAAAGTTCAGCCTTATTTTTATTAAAAAAATATTGATAGTAATATAGCTCAAGTAAGGGTCGAACCCGTAAATGATTGGTAGCAATTTTACTTTTTAATTATTAATTTGTTAGTAAGTTAATTAAAGTTAACAGAATGAAGTTTTCTATTGATTGTAAAGAAAATGAAAATACTATAAAACAATAAAGATAAATTGCACAAGAATGATAAGAGATATGTGATTAAAGGACTATTATGATTACTAGCCTACAATTCAAAATGAATCAGAATTAATTTATTAAGTTCTAAATCACTTTTATTATTTAAAATCCTTCTTGAATTTTTAATTTTACCTTTATAAATCTAATTCCACTTAATACTTCATACCTTTTCTTATTGTGTAATTGATTATAATATAATTATCAATCAACTTAAATTTTGAACAATCTATAGGTACATTTACTAGATTTAATTCATTCATTACATTAAAATCTAAAGAGGTAGTAACTATACTATGTAAGATTAAAACTATTGATAATCTTTAACCTAAGCATTCAACCTTACTTGTAATATAAGCCACATGGTGCTACTTCAAATAAAAATATTAACAATTATAAACTAATACCATAAACTAGCAATAAAAACATCCATGCAATAAATAAGTTGATCATTCTAATTCATAATATGCATAGTTTTACCATTCAAACATCTCGAACATATCAAAAATCAAGATTTGAAACTAATTTTTTTTATAATATTAAATTAATTAAACCATAGTCTAGGGCTTGAAATTGTCCACAATAACATTATTAAATTAGCTAGAAATAGATTCTACAAGAATCAACATTATTTCCATAGAAAACTATAAAAAAAGGGATTAAAAAAAGCTAATGAAAAGTAGAAGATGAAGCTAATGGAACTTTAATCTTCTCTTCAAAATCTTCTTCAAAAGTTATCTTGTGTGTGCTCTTTAATCTCACTTGTTTCTTGTATCAATTTTTTTTATGTCTCTTTAGGTTAAATACAGTGTAATTCCCAAGCCTAAGTTGAGTTGGATTAGACTTTGCTTAATTCAATGGCTAGTATTAAAAGCTTGTGCTAAAAATTATAAGATTAGTGTGTTGGTTTGATATCTCGTTCAATCTAACCTAATCGTTTGTAACCCAATAGCTCTTGATCGATCCTTGATTGAAGCTTAACCGATCGAGCGGGTTCTTGGTTGATTGAGTCCTTTTTGAATCGATTTAGCAACGATAAGACATGTTTTGATCGATCTTCATGTGGCTTGATCGATTAAGTTTGTTGATTTATATTTTTCATTCGAGGATCCAAGAACGATCAAATGTCCTATTTTTTCTCTATGCACACGTTTTTGCCTCTTTTTTGCTCATTTCGTCTCTTAACACCTGTATAACAAAACATAAACATATAAAATGTATAGAAAATATTAATTCATTGTAAATATTGAGAATCGATGCACAAATATGTGTATAAAATGATACCTTGTTCTTAAACATTTAATTTTCATAGTGGATATATTAGGTGATTCGGTAGAAGGCTATTTGGTCTTATTGTGAACTTTAAATTGGTATGAGAACCTATAATAAACATACATAGTTTGTTTACTAGAAGGCTTGCATGAAAGCTTATTTTTGATAAGTTCAAAAAGTCTAGTAAGCTATTCATAATGGTTAGGAATCATCTTCAATAACAAAATATGGTGTAATAACGATAAAGAAAAAAAAGAATGGACCATTGAAGAAAAGACCCTTAGTGGTGCAAATTAAAAAGCTTTAAACTCAATATTTATTGTAGTGTCGATGGATGAATTATGTTGCATCTTTGACTTTGTGTCTACAAAAAGTGCCTGGGATTCTCTAGCCCTTGTACATGAGGGTACTTCTTAAGTAATGCAAACAAAACTAAGACTTCTCATGTCTCAGGTTGAGTGCCTTAAAATGAGTGAATTTGAGACATTTAATGAATTTTATGCTAGATTTCGTGATATTGCTAATACTTGTTTGGATCTTGGAGAAACAATAGGACAACCCAAGTTAGTCCAGAAACTGCTCACCCTTTTTACTATAACTTTTAAGATGAAGGTTATTGTTGCAGAGGATAGCAAAAATATTGATACTATAAATATTGATGATCATGTTGGATCTATACAAACTTATGAACTCATACTTGAGACTCTTTATGAAAAACAAGAATTTAGTCTTTAAAAGTACCAAGAAAGAGATATATGACAATGATGAAGACATAGATGATGAATCACTGTTCCTACAAGCATACAGGTTCATGAAGTTTCTAAGGAAAAAAAATCTAAATGATGAAAAGCTAGTCAAGTGAAATAAATAAAAACAAAGGAAGTCAATCTCTCAAGCTTAAATAGTAAGACATCTAAACCTACTAACCCTCAATGTTTTACTTATAGTGGTTTTAGCCATATATTTTATAGATATTTTATAGAATGTGTAAACGTATAGAATGTGTAAACAACAATAACAAAGTTAGAAAAACATTCAATATTACACTTAACGATACATAGAAAGAGTAAGAAAATGCAAGTGAATTAGAAGATAGTAAAACCAATTATTGTGTCTTCATTGCAATTATAGATGCACACTTTAGTGAAATTGACTCAAGATCGGATGAAGAAGATGAGGAAGAAACTCTTATTTTTTTTATCTAAATTTAATGCATCAAGATTTGATGAGTTATTCATGGATTTACTAGGTAATAATAAAATAAAGAAATAGATTTTTTATTGACATAACTAAGCTAAATGACATGATTAGTGTCCATAAATCAAATCCATCTATTTTAGACAAAGAAAAGAAAGCACAATATGAACAAAACAATAAGTTGAATTCTAGTCTTTTAGGTTTGAAAGAAGAAAATAGTAAGCTTGCTACAAAGAATTAAAAATTTGTACAAGAGCACACAAATCATGTGAAGTAGTGGAGAGACTTACCATTAAAGCTTAACGTTTGCAAAAATATTTTGAGCATTGGTAAGTTATATAGTAATACATGTGGCCTTGATGATATGGATGAGATTTTTACATATTTAATATAAGGCCTTTTAACCCTATTCATATTGCTAGTTATTGTGCGCAAACACTCACTACACTTATAGTTGCTAAACTTGTTAAATTTGTGCCCGTATGTCATCATTGTAGTAGGAAATATCATATAAGAACAAATTGTAGGTTTGTGATGGATGTTCATCAATTTAATAATTCTTTCCATGTTGAAAATAGTAGGATTCATAATTATCATTCATTTATATATGTTGCACCACCTTTTAGGATGAATGAAAACTACAATAATTTGTTCAAAAATTCTATTAGGAAGCATGTAGTTTTATTCTCAAAAAGACAAGTAAGATTTGAGACATCTATACATAAGACTTATTATCATAATGCTTATATGCACATTGTATCTTTATTTAGGATGAATGTAAAAATGTAAATCTAAGCTTAAGAACATACCTATGAAGCTCATAGTAGTTCAACCCCAATCCAAAGACATAGAAAAATCAAAATTTAAAAAAATTTTGATTAAGAAAGATTGTAATTTTTGGTCAAGTGACTATCTTTTTTTGTTTTCCTAGGAATTTTTTATTGTGTGCTCAAATGTTCCTTAGTGAACAATTTTTTATTTTATTTATTTCTTTTATTTTAGATTTTCCTTTTATTGTTAAAATTTTTATTTACAAAACAAAAAACAAATTGAGTTAATTATTCCAAGCAAGGTAATAAATCTAGTAGCACAGATACTTACACAACATTTTTTTAATACATGACTCATTTTGATTATTTATTTGATGAATCTTTCAAGAAAACATACTATGCAAACACTTGGAATAAATTTCATGTATTGATCAATGTGAACATAAATATGAACTTCTTCACACACTCATTGAAAACACATATATGTTATGCATGAAATTTATGATTATCCTTAAAAGATATTAGGATTTGAGGAAACCTTAACTGTGAAATTATGTTCGTCCTATTCCTTACACTTTGAAAATATTTCTCGTAAGGAGGCACATAGTTTTTAGAAACCTACCTATTGTGTTTTGTGAAACTATCACAGTGACCATAGATAACTATCCAATTACTAATATGAAAGCTATCATATTAGGTGCATGGCTTGTGCAAGTAAAAAAAAACATAAAAAACTATAATAATTTATAAGCGATTATGCTTATAAGAAAAATATATATTGTTAGCATACACATAAAAAGAGCTAAAGAGATTAAAAATTTGTGCCTCCTTGAAATTGTTCTCTCTTGGTCAAAATTATTTCTTAATATAAGATCAAAGACTCGATTTTAATTTTGTAACATATGTGATACTCATTTGATTGGATCTTTCTTGATTTGTCATAAATGAATAATTTGATATGCTTATTTGTTTCACCTTATATACTATCTTAAATGAATGTCAATATTGGTTAATTCCATGTATTTGTCTACTTGTATGCCCTATTGAAGTTTGATGGTTTGGTTGTACAATTTATAATCAAATTTTGAACTAAAGATTACTATTTTACTTGATTGTGTCAATGTATTATGCCCTTCTTAGTTTATTTAATTATTTTTTAATATGTCAAAAGTGGGAGATGCAACTCATATATAACTATGACACACATTTACATTTTTCATGTGGTTATGCCTATAGGGGGACAACATATATAGAGGGAGAATGCTTTACATAATTATGCCCTATTGTTATGTTTTATGCTAAGCTGATTGATGTGAATGCATGAACTTTACATGACTTTTTTTAATATTAACTGAACTAATAAACATTAAGGCTAACAAAGAAAGTTGTCATGTTTTGTCTATGTGAGCTCAATTGCATACAAGCTTGTTAAAATTAAGTAAAGATGAATTTATTGGATCATATGATACTCTCATTATAAAATTTGGGCTTTCAATGTAAAAATTGTATTCCTATAAGTGTCATGTATTGAGAGAGTGACTTTTTCACATGAAAATACCAAAAGGGAGAGTTTGTTAAGAATTATGAGTGTTGGCAATTTTCATATACAAAACATATATATGTAAACTAGTTTTTAGGCTTGTTATCATACCATTCAAGTAAAATAAAAAAAACACTCGTGTTATGAATAATCATACTTTAGGTAAAATCTCTATAGTATTACATTTAGAATTTCATTCATGCATTAACCAACACATTACACAACACTTAGAATTATTTGTATTGTTCAAATTATTATTTCACGATCAATCGAGTAAGTGTCTCGATTGAATCTAGACGTTCTTGGGTTGCAAGTTTAGAGACTCGATCAATTGAGTATTGGATAGATCGATCAAACTTTGATCGAGTTCCCTCATGTTGAAATTTTCAATTTGGCTTATCGTTGCTAGATTAATTGAGAATGGTCTTGATCGATCGAGCTCATGGCTAGGTCGATTAGGCTTGTATTTTTTGTTTTAAAATATTTATTTTAATTTGAATTAATTAGTAAAAGTACTACACACTCATTTCTTAAATGGGTA
The DNA here is from genome assembly GCA_030763125.1 of Hippophae gyantsensis. Classification (NCBI taxonomy): domain Eukaryota; kingdom Viridiplantae; phylum Streptophyta; class Magnoliopsida; order Rosales; family Elaeagnaceae; genus Hippophae; species Hippophae gyantsensis. The sequence goes on along the minus strand of CM061031.1, from coordinate 34,606,760 downwards.
TTATTAATCTTATTTGATGTATGATTATCTTTCCACAATGATATAAGTTTAATTCTTTTCTATAAATATAAACCTATGGCTCATTGTTTCATACACCACACAATACGCAACTCATAAGCATCCAAAAATTGCAAGTTTTCATTGCCTACAAATTTCACAATTTTTATTTATTATTTTTTATGATCATATAATTTCTTCTTTCTAAGATTCTTTCATACTATATCAATTCATCGTACATATGGTTAAGATTTATTGAATTAATTATCAATAATTAAAGTAGCTATTGTTATTGATATTGACCTAGATCATTTGTTCTAGAATTCTTAGTTCCATTGTTATTGATATCTTTAGAACTATGGTTAAGACATGTTTATTATTAAAATCTATCTAGATCACATATGAGCATATATGTTTCTATACTAACCATTTTGTAAGTTGTTTTGTGAATGTCTTTGATTGGAGAAGAGCTAACTACAACATTGTTAGGATCCATACATGCTAATCTTGGAGGTTGTGAAAATAGAGCAATGAAACTCGAAAGTAAAGTACATTGGGTATTATCCGCGTAAAGATAGTATAAGATCAAGTTCATACTTGAACATTAAATTTTTATAATGGATAGATTGGGTGGTTTGGTGGAACAATATTTTTCTTTTTAGGTCATTATTGTGGCATAGGTTATTTACACTTGAAAATATATTGTTTTGATTTTAATTTTCGTACTTATTATTTATTTTCTATTGCACGTCCGACCGTTGTGTTTAAATATCAAATTTAAAATTGTTGTTTTTTAAAATAACTTATTCACCTCGTTGGCTTATTTGGTATGATTTTGAACTTTCAACATCTTATGGTTTGTCAAAATCTACAACTTAATTTTTTAGCATGATAAATACATCATCAACCTTTTCTCAAGGGTTACAAAAGGAACATTCCTGTCATTTAGGTAATGAAAAGTAACATTTTTTTGTCATGTGAACCACACATGACCAATTTAAATGATAGATTTAGATAAATGATAAAAGCTTAGTGAATAGTTTTGTTTGTCACATTAAATGTTAATTTTCATAACCTAAATGATAGGGGTGATGCTTTTGTAACACTTACGAGAAGATTAATGGTATATTTGTCACACCTAAAAATTAAGTAGTAGATTTCAACAAACAATAAAAATTTAATGATAGTTTTGTTAGTTTATCTTATATGTACGAGCACTATTATATATCATAATCATAATTGATATGGTAATTTCTTATTAGATACAATTATATAAGTTTGATTGTAATTATCAATAATATTCTCATTAGATACGAGATATATAGACTATTTTTATAAATTATTATATTTCACATTTTTTATTGTTTTTATGTTTTTACTTGTAACATTTAAATCATTTGAGATATACGAGAAATCTTAACTAGTATGATCTCATTCTATCAAAAATTAATCATGACATTAATAATACAAAATTTTAAAATTAATGGATTTTACTATAAGTGAATGATACATTTCATTATAATATACACCTTTAATATAAACTATTTAAAGTTTATAAGAATCTAAGATTTGGGAGCCGGGTGTTCTTCTTGTATATTTGACCTTAGAAGGCTATAATTCAATGATCTTAAATTATCTGCAACATATACATAGCTAACTTTTTTTTCTTCCATCTTTTCATTTTCTTGCTCGTTCAATATTTTGCACAACCCTAGACGTTATAAATTGGTGTATGTACTTAATCAGTGTAGATTTGTAGTAACATCAATGGAAAGACTTTTTAGACCAAAAACATTAAATACCGGACTCATAAATAATAAGAAGGGAAGTCATGTTTCCTAAAAGATAAGAAACATAAATATCACATATACGTATCATCCTATATTTTATTTTTCTATTAAGCAAAATAGTTATCATATCTTGCTTCATCTGTTTCTTAACTCTCTTTATGCATTGATTGATGCTTTTTTTTTTTTATTTTGTGGAGAAAGTACCAAATAGATTAAATTTGATATTACAAATTAATTGTTTTTTTAATCGAACCCAACCCTTTTTAAGTGGTACTCAAAACTAGTTCTCAAATGAAAAAAAAAGGGTACCGGTGATCTTGGAGACTGTAGACTTAGGCAAAGGATATAACTTTAAAAGTGTACACTTTAATCTTAAAAAAAATACACTAAATTTCTATAATTTTGGATTTTTAAGATTAAAATACATTTTTTTTTTCAAAATTATAAGACTAAAACAATTTATTTGAAAATAACAAGATTAAAACATTTTCTTTTTTGTAAAAGCTACGTGATCTCTTTTTTTTTTTTTTGTAAAAACTATGTGATCTCTTCTTCCCATCATACTTCTCAAGTACTTACCTAGTTTCATGTGTGTGATCCCAAGAATTTATTGATTAATCGATTAATATTATATATAACAAGTTGTTTAAGGTGTTAATATTAAATTGCATGTAAAATTAAAATTGTGTAATATTAAAATAATTATGTAATCAATTATTAATAATGTTTAATTAAATTATTATTTTAACTTTTTAAGTAACATTACATAACTCATATACACTGCTTTCAAATCATAACTTCTAATTTGTGAGCTTTATAAAGAAACTATTGTGCTACTTTACTACAACATCACGTACTAATTAATTTAATGCATGTAGATTATTGTATGTTTCAATTGGTAAAAACAAATGTTGAAGAAAATAAAGTTGTAAAAAAAAAATTTATTTTCTTTGTATTTCATGATTTGACTTTAGATTGAAATAAAGAAAAAAGGGGTAGAATGGTCTTTGGGTTCAACCTATACTAATTTTGAGGGATAGAATTACATTTTTAACAATTCATATTTTTATTAATAATAAAAAGTATGCAGAGTTGGAATTAAAAAAATGTTATTTTATAATTATAAATTTTAAATATATTATTTTTATTATTTTTATTTTTATGAATACTATAAAATCCATGTCAAACTAATCAATCAAAAATTGAACATACCTACTAATGATTTAGTGATCATATACATTATATATATATTAACTTGTGCTTCTAAAGGTAAACACTCGCAAACGCCCTTAGTCAAAAACAATATTAATAATCATACATATACACAAAAGATTATATATGGCTGCAAAAGAAGGAGCTTTCGATGTGATTATAAAGAAAGAAGAGGTGGTGGCTAGTAAGGTGCCATTGCAAGAGCACAAGATTCCAATGTCCAACCTTGATCTGCTTCTGCCTCCACTAGACGTAAGTGTATTCATTTGTTACAACAACCCCATTGTAGACAGCTCTGGAGAAAAGCTCAGATTTGGGACAATGATTGGGATTCTAAAGAAAGCCCTAGTCCAAGTTCTTGTCCCTTTTTATGTCTTTACAGGTGAAGTGGTGCAAAACAGAGTTAATGGGCCTGAAATTCTTTGCAACAACAATGGTGTAGATTTCATTGAAGCTTTTGCTGATGTTGAGCTTACACAACTCAACTTGTATAATCCTGATGAATGCGTCCATGGAAAACTAGTTCCTACCAAGAAGCATGGTGTCTTGTCCGTCCAGGTTTGTATAATATCAATCCTACTCTGTTATATAAGTTACATAATTGAATTTGTAAGAAAATATCATTTGTTCATTTTTTAAAGATATATTAGGTACATAATTTACATTCATATATATATATATATATATATATATATATACCTTTTTGGCAAAATTTCCAATGAATACTGGACAGGGGACTAGAACGAGGCCTAAATGTAGCAATTAGGCCCATCGATCTAATTAATATATAACAAGAATGTTAAAGGATATAAATTTGTAGATATTTTTTTATAATTATAGCCTAGCATTATTTTTGTTAAAATAATTAATTTTTTTAATTAATATACAACTTAAAATTTATAATTTTATACCAAATTATATTATAAAAGACTATCATCATTTTTTATAATTTCAATAAAATGACATTATAAGATTACACTCTATACATCTCTTGTAGCCACCATCGTCATATCTACCGGAGCTCTAATGATCTCATTCGTGCTACGACAACCACTATCGACAATCCCATCAAAATTTCGATAGATGTAATATATTATAAACAAATATATAAGTGAATATAACATATTACATCTGATAGGTTACTAGAACTATAAGGATATAACATATTATATATAAATATACATGTGAATATAAAATATTATAATTGATGGGTTGTTTAAATTACGATAGATTCAACATATTTCATACAAAAATACATATTAATGTAATATGGATCGTCGATAATAGTTATCATAACTTTGTCAGAGATATTATGAGATCTAATCTTATTTTTATTTTATTGAATTATATTGTAAGTATATTTTGATATTTATAAGTATAAAATTATTAGTTTTATGTTAAATTTTTATTAGTTTAAAAAAAATCAAAAAAGGGTTTTATATTATATAAAAAGTATTTTTTTATGTTGATATTGATATGATAAATAATTATTAATTAGAATAATAATTTTTTTAAATCATGTCAATACCCTATTTTTAATTTATGGTAAATCTAATTGATTACTTCCAATTACGTAAATCAATAGTTTAAATCGCACTCGAAGGTAAGACATTTCTTATTTTTATAGGAAATTTTTGTACCAGAAATAATGATATCTCCAATTATAGCCCCTTTGGGATGTAAAATATATCTTTCTCACCATCCTCATAGTGCATGAGACAAATGTATGCATTTCGATTAGAAGAAAGAAATAATATTTGTCCCGGCTCCATGGTGCTATATTACATTGGCATTAAATAACCTTATATTAATGATTTGAATATTATAATTAAAATATATTTATATTTTTTCTAATTTTCTAAAAATATAATAAAAGATATCTAATATTTTATTTTATAAATAAAGTTATATATTTTTTAATATTTAATATTTAAATTTTTTGTTTTATTTTTTCAAAAGAATAAATTAATCAACTCATCAATCCAACGTTTAAAAATGAGTTGAGATAAATTTAATAGACATAAATTTATATGAATTAAATTAAGTTATATTTAACTTAAGTTGAGTTGAACATAACTAAATTTAGTTAATTGACTCATTTAACTCCTCTAATAAAATGTGATATTTGCTTATAGTTTTTGTTGGAAAATTACGCAAATTCTCGATAAGTTAGATTTATGAGAAAACAAGAATAGAGAAATAACACACAAATTTGATAACGGAGTTCGGCCAATCTTGCTTACGTCTTCGGACCTACTGCAGATCTTTTTACTGAAAGGGGAGAAATTACACAAGGTGTTTACAACACTCACAACTCACAACCCACAAACCAATTACACCCAAGAAAATTACTCTCAATTTTCTCTCACAAAAGCTTTTCTCTCTAAACTTTTCTCTCAATTGGAATGAACACTTTGGATGATTAATTCATTACAATTACACATCTATTTATAGGAAAATTCACTCCTTGAATTACTCCTTAAATTAATGGTTCCTTAAATTGCTCCTTGAATTAAGCTCCTTGTTTTGCTCCATAAATTTCTCCATGTTTTGCTCCATGTTTTGCTCCTTAATTTTCTTCTTAAATTAAGGAACTTTATAGCAATCTCTACCAATCTCCCACTTGAAGACTAATTTAAATCTGTCTTCACACCTCGATCAATGCAACAGTTTTTCTAGTCTTGTTACTCTAGTAGACCAACTGAAGTTGAGCACAACTTCAGTTTTTCAATAGTTACCACCTTTGTTAACATATCTGCTGGATTTTTGCTTCTTTGAATCTTCTCCAGTATTAACACATCATCTTCCAATAGGGATCTGGTGAAGTGATAACGAAGTCCAATATGCTTTGTTCTAGAATGAAATGCTAAATTCTTCGCCAAGTGTATTGCACTTTGACTATCACTGTGCAGAACATTCTTCTCCTGTTTGAATCTCAAGTCAGTTAACAAACCTTGAAGCCATATCATCTCTTTATCGCTTCAGCCATCGCTACATACTCAACCTTTGTAGTGGATAGAGTGACAACTTTTTGTATTTGTGACATCCAACTAACAGTTGTAGTTCCAACAGTAAATATATAACCGGTGATGCTTCTTCGGTGATCAACTTCACCTCCAAAGTCTGCGTCTACGTACCCTTGTACTTTTAACTCTCCTTTACTAAAGTATAAGCATTTTTCTATGGTGCCTCGCAGATACCTTAAAATCCACTTGACTGCTTCCCAATGAGTTTTCCCTGGGTTTGACATAAATTTGCTAACAACTTCCATTGCATGGCCAATGTCTCGTCTCGTGCAGACCATTGCGTACATCAAAATTCCAATGGCTAAGGCATAAGGAACCTTAGCCATGAATTCTTTTTCTTCCTCTATCTGAGGGGACTAATCCTTGGATAGGCGAAAGTGACTGGCCAAGGGTGTGCTAACTGGCTTGGCATCGCCCATGTTGAATCTCTACAAAACACAATTGATGTACTCTGCTTGAGATAACTACAAGGATCCTTTCTTCTTATTTCTTGTGATTTACATTCTAAGAATCTTCTTTGCTGGACCCAAGTCTTTCATGTCAAACTCTTTTGACAATTGATGCTTCAACCTTCTGATATCATCCATATCTGAACCTGCTACTAACATATCATCAACATAAAGTAGTAAAATGATATAACTGGACCTATATCTCTTGAAGTAGCAACAGTGGTCAACATTGCACTTCTGGAAACCTTCCTTGTGCATAAAACTGTCAAACTTTCTGTACCATTGTCTCGGGGCTTGTTTTAGGCCATACAAACTCTTCTTAAGTTTGCACACCATCTTCTTCTTCCCTTTTTCTAAGAAACCTTCTGGTTGGTACATATATATCTCTTCATCTAAATCTCCATAAAGGAATGCAGTCTTCACATCCAACTGTTCAAGATGAAGATCTTCAATGGCTACAATACTCAACACTGATATGATAGTATTGAGCTTCACAACGGGAGCGAAAATGTCAGTGTAGTCAACTCTTTCCTTCTGTTGAAACCCTTTGAAAACTAGGCGGGCTTTGTATCTATTGGAACCATCATGCTTCTCTTTCACCCGGTACACCCATTTATTGCAAAGTGCCTTCTTTCCCATAGGTAACTCAACTAGTTCCCATGTCTGGTTGGAGATGAGAGATTTCATTTCTTCTTTCATGGCAAGCTCCCACTTGCTAGAATCTCAAGTCTGACAAGCTTCATTATAGCATTCAGGCTTTCCTCCATCAGTCAGCAACATATAGTTCATGTATCTCTTGTTAGGCATATGAGGTCGAGAAGACCTTCTCAATACAGGAGCTAGAGTAGGAGGCTGTGGTGTGTAGGACTATTGCGTATTACTCTGTCCAACAAGTTCATCTGGCTGAGGACTTGTTACAATTGGGTCCGTTGCAAAACTATCTAGGACATCATCTGCATCTGTAAATACTGACTCATTCTGCTCTGATTCGTTGGCATCTATTTTATGCATATTCTTATACATCACTCTTTCGTTGAAAATCACATCTCTACTACAGATAACTTTGTTGTTTTCGTCATCCCAAATGTGGTAGCCAAACTCATCCTCACTATAGACGATGAATGTGAATTTCTTGGAGTTGGGATTAAGCTTATTCCTACCTTGATCACTGATATGCACAAATGCTACAAAGCCAAAAATTTTTAGATGTGATAGTTTCACCTTTTTTTTGCTCCATACCTCCTCTTGTATTCTATGCTCCAATGAAACAAATGGGCCTCATTTGATCAAGTAAGCTGTCGTGTTGACTGCTTCTACCCAGAACTGCTTCAATAGGCCTGACTGTATATGAATGCTTCTAGCTCTTTCTATCAACTTCGGTTCATACACTCAACTACACCATTGTGTTGAGGCGTTTCTGGCACAGTTCTTTCCATTCTGATCCCATGCTCATAGCAGAAATTTTTGAATATGGTGTCTTCATATTCACCACCATTATCGGTTCAGAGTTTTTTGATCTTTAAACCCATCTCATTTTCCACCATAACTTTCCATCTTCTGAAAGCCTAAAATACTTCATACTTATGCTTTAGAAAGTAAACCCATACCTTCCGAGAGTGATCATCGATGAAAGTCACGAAGTAGTGTTTCCCACCAATAGATGAGACGGTCATTGGTCCCCAAACATCAGAGTGAATAAGCTCTAGCCTTTCCTTCTTTGGGGTTCTACAACTTGTCTGAAAACTGACTCTCTTTTGCTTTCCAAGTATGCAATCTTCGCACATGTCTATCTCTACAGACTGTAGACCTATAAGTTTTCCCTTTAAGTGCATAATCTTCATCCCCTTCTCACTCATGTGGCCTAGTTTCTGATGCCACAAATTTGGTGTTTCATTTCCTGCTGCAACTATGATTGAACAACGTGCCTCTATTATCATGTAAAGAGTGCCACTTTTCTTGCCTCGAGCAACTGTCATTGCACCCTTTGAAATCTTCCAATCATCACCATGGAAGATCATAGTGTAGCCTTCACTGGCCAACTGCCCTACTGAGATTAAGTTCCTTCTGAGGTTGGGAATATACCTGACATCCTTCACGCCTCCCAAATGCACTGCTCAACTTAATCTTCACTATACCTTGCCAATAATAGCACATGGTTTATCATCACCAAGATATACCTTTCCAAGGTTTCTGGGGACATATTTCTCGAAGAATTCTTTCTGTGAAGTAGCATGGAATGATGCTCCAGAGTCTAACACCCAAGATTCTTCCTTGCTCTCCAAAGAGCATATCAATGCATCATCTCCTCTTGAGGTTGAAGTAACATTTTCCTCTGCCTTCACTTGTTTGTCCTTCGGTGCACTCTTGCACTGATTTTTGTAGTGTCTGGTTCTTCCATAATTCCAACACTCGATAGTCTTCGAGCTATGGGAATTATTAGGATTCCCCGGATTCGGGACCTCCCCCCGTCCTTTGATCTACCTCGTAGTCCGTTCCGCCACGTCCATTCCCTTTGGTTGAATTTCTTCCTCTTGACTCTCGCATGCAAAATCGAAGCCGATGATTCACCTGACTCTCTACGTCGGATCTCTTCACTGAGAACCAAATCAGGAACATCATCAAATTTCAACTTATTGCTTCCTGACGAGCTACTCATAGCCGTGATAGTAGCATTCTAGCTTTCTCGAATTCAATTTTCATTGAACTCAACTGGGTTATGACTGTGTTGAGTTCATTGAGATGTTGAGCTACCGATGCGCCTTCCGTCATCCGCAAATTGAACAAACGCCTCATCAAGTACACTTTGTTTGAGGTTGATGGCTTCTCATACATATTGGAGAGAGATGCCATAAGACCCATCATGGTCTTTTCCTTTGCTATGTTGAAAGCAACATTATTGGATAGCATCAATCGAATAACTCTGAGGGCTTGTCTGTCTAGAAGATTCCAATCTTCTTCCTTCATAGCCTCTGGTTTCTTCCCTGTGAGAGGTTGATACAGATTTCTTTGATACAAATAATCCTCTATCTACATTTTCTAAAATCTGAAATCTGTGCCATCGAATTTTTCAAGTTTCACCTTTCCTTTATCTACAACCATTGCTCCCACTCAAATCTGACTTCCTCCGGATCGTTTCTAAATATTTCTACAAACCACCGTGTATTAGAACACCTCCGTTGACAAACCAATATCGCCAACAACATTTTACTATTCACATAAATCACTATTCACATAAATAGTAACCTTGTAGAAAATTGATAGGAATCACCACCAATAGCTCTGATACCAGTTGTTGGGAAATTACGCAAATTCCCAATAGGTCAGATTTATGAGAAAGTAAGAATAGAGAAATAACACACAAATTTGATAACAGAGTTCGGTCAATCTTGTTTACGTCTCCAGACTTGCTGCAGATCTTTTTACTAAAAGGAGAGAAATTACACAAGGTGTTTACAATACTCCCAACTCACAACTCACAAATCAATTACACCCAAGAAAATAACTCTCAATTGGAATGAACACTTTGGATGATTAATTCATTACAATTACACATCTATTTATAGGAAAATTCATTACTTGAATTACTCCTTAAAATAATGATTCCTTAAATTAATGGTTCCTTAAATTGTTCCTTGAATTAAGTTTCTTGTTTTACTCTATGAATTGCTCAATATTTTGCTCCATGTTTTACTCCATGTTTTACTCCTTAATTTGCTCATTAAATTAAGGAGCTTTAAAGCAATCTCCAATAATTTTCAAAAAAGATTTAAGGTAAATAGAAATATAACTTTTCCAAATTTGATATTTTGACACCCAAAATGTTAATTCTTTGATTCTGTTTATGGATTTGCCCAACAAGAAAATGTTTGGTAACAAGATTATTTTTTCAAGTCTTATTGTGTCACGACTCATGGATATGATAAAGTTGTAGTACAACACATAACTCTAAAATCATAGAGTAGCCATAGAGTCATATTTTATAACATTGTTTTGATTTATATTTTCTTGAATGTTAGTTTGAATCCCTCTTTTATCATTCATTATTAAAAAAATTCATATTCATTGTTATTAAATAGCTTATATCAAACTAATCCTTTATATTTTAGCTTTTGATTATTTTAATCTTAAATCTTTTAAATTTGATGATTTAATTCATAAACTACAAGTTTAACCATTATATTAAAAAATATTTTTTTTACTTGATCATCTACTATTAATATTTTTTAAATTTAAAGTATATTTTATTAATTTAATATAATTCGAACACTTGAAATCAGAATTAAGAGTATTAATACTAACTTATCAAGATTATATTAATCAAAATTCACAAACTTTTATACTAAATTAATTAAATTAAAAGATTTGAATTAAATTGTTACATAAAAATGAAAGGTTGAAGGAGCCAGCAAATTACTATATTTAGGCGATTAATCTAATACATTACTAATTTAGGGGAATTAATTATGTACAGGTAACTCAGCTAAAATGTGGTGGGGTAGTAGTAGCATGCACATTCGACCATCGCATAGCCGATGCATATTCAGCCAACATGTTTCTAGTCTCATGGGCAAACATGGCTCACTCCAAACCACTTACATATTTTCCAAATTTCCAAAGGTCCTTGTTAAGCCCTCGTTGTCCCGTTATAATTCCTCCGTCCCTCAATCGCATGTACGTCCCAATCACAGCTTTGCCTCTCCGCAAAAACCTACAACCAACCACAGACGATCATAACCATCTCATTAGCCGCATTTACTACGTCCAAGCCTCCGCGCTCGATCAGCTTCAGACTCTGGCTAGTTCCGGTGGCTACAATAGGGCTACTAAACTTGAGTCCTTCAGTGCTTTCTTGTGGAAATTGATTGCCAAATGTGAACGTAAAAACAACAACAATAATAATCACATCAAAGAGTTATGCAAAATGGGCATTGTTGTTGATGGTCGCAAGAGATTATTAGATAATAATGATGAAAAACTTATGACTTCCTATTTTGGGAATGTGCTTAGCATTGCACATAGTGAGATGCAAATAGATGAGCTAATTGAGAAGTCATTGTGTTGTGTAGCTAAAGAAGTTGATGAGTTTTTGAAAGAGGCAAAAACAAAAGAACATTTTTTGGGATTGATAGATTGGGTGGAGGCTCACCGTCCAGTGCTTGGTATAGCTAAAATATATGCCGGTGGGAGTGAAGATGGACCGGCTTTTGTTGTGTCATCCGGGCAGTATTTTCCGATTTCTGAGGTTGATTTTGGGTGGGGGAAGCCGGTATTTGGATCATACCACTTCCCTTGGGGTGGAGACACAGGGTATGTGATGCCAATGCCTAGTGCAAGTGGTAATATTGGAGACTGGGTTGTTTATATGCATCTATTTAAAGGGCAATTGGAGTTTATAGAGAAGGAGGCTTCTCATGTTTTTAGGCCTTTTCACTTCTGAATGCCTCTACTGATTCATCGTTATAGCTCCATATTTACTATCTTTGTACTTGAGCAAGTTATGTAAGTGTGTAAAGTGCAAGCGGGGAAGCATATTATAACACTAAATAACTATATATATATATATATATATATATATATATCCGGAGAGAGATGGAAAAGAAATAATATAATTGTTTGGATATTAGGTAATGAATAATTTTTTATTTTGAAAAGTTATGGATTATGTCATCTTTTTTTTGTTCCAAAAGCATCACATTATTAATAAATCTCATGCCAAGTTTATAAATTTTCATTAAATTAATTATTCTAAAATTCCCTTGAAAAAGAAAAAATTCTAAAATTCTTTAAGTACTAATAGATCTTTTTGTCTTTGAAGTCAAGCTTATACTTTGTCCACTTCAACTATTGGGTAATACGAGCAACTCCTAGTCGTATGGCTTAGCGCAGCATCGGACGCACGAGAGTGTAAGGCCGTGCGCAACAACAAGAGCACAGGGGCACAGATGAGGGACCACCAAATCAAGCAGCATAAGAAAAATTTGGATTCAGTTAAGAATGTTAAAAATTAGTTAGAATATTGTCCTTTGATTCCATCTATGTAAGGCTATATAAAAAGCCTCTTGAATTCAGGAAATAGATATAAGAAATTATAGTTAAATAGTTCCTTCTTACCTCTGTTCTTCTTCTTCCCCAACTCTTCTGAAATTCTATATGTAACATTGGTATCAGAGTAGTTCCGGCCATGGATACTCGTGGGAAATCGAATGCTGACTTTCATAATGATATCATCGAATGTCTAGTCCGACATGAAACAAGCTGCGGTGCCACCTTGCAAGCTGTGCTCACTGAGTTGCAAGCTCTACGCCCAACTCATACCAACCCAGAGATTAACCCATTCGCACGAGAGGAAACTTTTTGTCCATACCCCCCATACTTCACGATCAAACATAGACAACACTCAACCCAACTTGAAACTATCATTTCCCAAATTTTCGAGTGAGGATCCCACCGATTGGATCTATAAGGCTGAACAATAGTTTGAGTTCACCAATATTACCCCAGACCAGCAAGTGCAACTCGCTTCCTTCCATCTGGAAGGCATTGCGTTACAATGACATAGATGGCTAATAAAGTTTCACGGGCCACTCACGTGGGTAGAATTCATCAATACTGCTCAACTTAGATTTGGACCAAAAAATACGAAGACCCCTCAGAAGCCCTAACTCACCTGAGGCATACCACTAGTGTAGCAAGAAATTGTCCCACAGAGTGGACGGCCTACTAGAAAAATTCCTAATAGGATGCTTTATAGCTAGATTGAGAAATGAAATCCGCCTCGATGTTAATATCAAACAACCAAAAACATTGGCTGATGCCATTGGTGTAGCTAGGCTCATTGAAGAAAGGAATCTATTGCAGAATAAGTCTTCTCAGAATCCACATTATTAGTCTTATACAAACCTTTACAAGCTAACAACCAACACCAACGTTGGTGTGCTTGGACCCCTACCTCAACAGTGTTCCACTCCAACCCAACAATTCGCCTTTAGACGAATACCTAATCAAGAAACACAAGCACGAAAGATAAGGGCTTATATTACTACTGTGATGAGAAGTTTTTAGTAGAGCATCACTACGTGTGACTTCAATTGTTTATGATTGAGGAATTACCTCCAAAACCCATAAAAGTTCAAGAAAAATAACTTCTTGAACAAGAGCCTTAAAAGCTGGTGCCAAAAATCTCATTTCATACAATAGCAGGTACCAATCATCCACAAATACTCTGAGTTATAGGAAATTTAAGAAATTAGAAGGTGCTAGTTTTGATAGATGGGGGTAGCACTCATAATTTCATTGATCAAACCCTGGTTTCCCAGTTTGGCTTAACGGTCACTAAGGGTAAGAGATTGGAAGTTATGATAGCCAATCATGAAAAGATAGAATATGTGGGGCAATGCAGCCACCTTACTCTTTCTATTCAAGGGTATCTAGTCTCAGCAGATTACTATGTGCTACCAGTAGTTGCCTGTCAGGTAGTGCTCGGGGTTCAATGGCTTGAAACCTAAGGACCAATCGAGATGGACTATAGGAGGCTTACCCTTAAATTCAATGAAGGAGGGGTCAAACATACGTTCCAAGGGTTACACCAAACCCACAGTGTAACCTTAACCGATAAGGAATGTAGTAAGTTGCAGAATATAGGGTTGTTTCTCCAAATTTTATCCATAAGTGCTTATAACAGACAAAAAGACAACCCCATAGTCCTTGAGAAGAGACAAGTACAAGTAGAATTCTCATATATATTTGAACTTCCTTTAGGTCTTCTACTGAGGTGTCATCAAGATCATCATATACCCTTAAAACCTGGTGCAGGACAAGTTAATGTCAGACCATACCAAGTTGGTATAATTTCTGTTGGAGCTGTTTACATATCAAAAAGAGAATTAAAGACCCAAGTTGGTATAATTTCTGTAAATAAGAAGTTTGAAACAAAGATTTTTCGCTCTAACAAATTTGAAATAAGAAGTAGTCATAGCATCATTACATTGAGATACAAGGTTTGTAATACCTTTTACATTTTTATCTAGTTTCTTCATAACTATAAGGTTCTCAACACATCTTGACAAATCATAATCGATAGAAACATTAGATGAAAAATTATTCAATTATGTATTCTGGGGATTACTTTCATCACAAAGGAAAATATCATCATTAGAAATATTAGATGGAGAATTATTTAGTTCTATATTCAAAAGGTTACTTTCATCACCAAGACAATCAACAAAATTAACCATATTATTCTCAAGTGTGTTTTCAAAATCCTCCAAACCTTCACTTTCCTCACCTACATCTAGCGATTCATCCATTGAAGTTCCATCTATATTAAATTGAATAAGTGTGTCCTATTCAACTATTTCATTTTCAAAGGTCATGATGACGATGATTACAATTTTGACTTGGTGGTAGGTTGACAAAACTGCTTGCATCTTATGTATCCATGGTCTGTTCATAATGACATTATAGTGAGCTAGGACATAAACTACCATAAAATTGGTACTATAGATCCCTTTTTCCATGAAAGGTAACACCATAGTTCTAATGGCATAGGTTATGCTACTATTAAATCCCACCCAGGTTTGCTCTCTTCTTATGATGTCGCATTCTATTAAGCATAGGGCCCTCATTGTTGAAAGAAAAAGAAGGTCAATGGAGCTCCTAGTGTCAATTATGATTCAACAGACATTGCAGAATCCTATTCTCATATTGATTACCAAAAGGTCTTCGTGCGGAGACGAGGTCTCATCCTTCCTAATGAAGGTAATTTTAACAGAAAACATCACTTTATCCATATTATAAACATGTGGTAAACTGTATAGGTCTCAAGCATATCTTTTTACGTGAGTTACTGGAGGTCCCATTGAGCCTAGGCCCTTCACATATAGTATGGATGGTCCTTAGATTAGCCTCATCGTGTAGGTCTATCCCACTACCTAACGGAGCAAGTAGCCTCAACATTTTGCATTCAAGTTATGGTTCACCTCCTTTGCTATTATTTCCCATGAAGTCTTATATAATTATCCTATGAATAATAAATCATCTATTTCTTTCTTTAGATGTCTGCAATATTACGTCTCGTGGCCTATATCTTTGTGAAAAGTACACCACTTAGATGTGTATCTAAGGGGGTCCTTATTTTTTGTGGTCATTTGACATTTTTCTCATCCTCCATTCTCAACACCACTTGAGCTAGACTTACTCTCAAGGGTGGAACCTTGAAGGGAGATAGTGACCTCTCCCAAGGCCTTCTGTTCCCAGGCCATTGGCCACTCGCCCTGTGATTTTGTGTGAATAATTTGTTATTGGTAATCATTTTGTCTAAATCTTCCATGTCTGGGCTTATTCTCCTTTTCACCTTATCTAGCATAGCTTCCATAGTGACATTGCTATTCCTATCCAACCCTAACTCCCTTTCTATATTGACAAAATTTCTTGCCTCTATATAAACTTCCTCCAACATCTGGGAGATTGTTTTGGTCAACTTTGTGAACAAATCAGAATTCCTTAGAAGATCCCACCTAAAAGCCTTTATCATAATAGAGCTAGGACAATCTATTATATCTATATTTTCCTCACTAAACCTTCTCATGTATTCTTTAGTAGACTAGCCCCTTCCTTGGGTAATTGATGAGAGGTGGTGAGATTCTTCCCTCAAAAGCTTATTGTAGACATAATTGGTGATGAACAATTTGATAAAGTGAGAGAAAGAAATTATAGTACACAATGACAAGTTTTTGAACCACTTTTGTAAGCCATCACATAAAGTGACAACAAACAATTTATACATCATAGCATCTCTTTTACTATGAGTGAGGCTCACATAGGTCATAACTATCTTGAAATGTTGAACGTAAAATACTGGATCTTTTATTCCTCAATAGTCTGGGCATTTGGGAGCACTAAACTTGGCTGGAGTCTCATCATGCTCTATTTCATTAGAAAAGAGAGAGACACACAGTTGCTCACAATCCCTATCCATATTGTACTATGCCTTACCATTGTCTTACCTTTCATAGGCCCTTTTAAGGGTCAGGTCTTACTTCTTATTTTCTTCCTTTAATGTCGAGAATTACGCCTCTCAACGTTTTTGCTCTTGTAGTAATTGCTCATTATTGAGCCCCATCGAGCTAGGAGAGGGTCGCCTTCAACTAAGTTTTCACCCTAGGATGGCTCGGGCACTACTAGATTCGGCCAAAGCCCACTAACCATATTAATGGCTCAACCCTTAAGGGAACTCAAGCTTGACTACGAGTGTAGTGTCTTGTTTTATTACTTGGTCTTCTCGAGCTCTCTTGTTAGCTCAAGACGTTGGCATGCCAGCTTATGATGGGGATTTATCTCAACTCAGATCTCTTCATGGGCTAGAAAGAAGTGGTCTTGCGCCAATGATGCCTCTTCATTTTCTAGTCTCAATCTTTCCTGGGCTCGTGTTCCCACCATGATAAATGTAATCCTAAATACACTACTTGCTTACTAAGTCTCTCTCCTAGAACTCGGGTGAACCCTTGAAAATAAGGGGTTAGAAGACAAGGCTCGATCTTTGAATCTTGAGCTCCACGATGGGTGCCAAAATGTTAGAATGGTCTAACTTATAGAGAGACACTAGATAGAAGTTAGAGAATTTTATAGAATGTGTGAATCTCTTATGAGGTCTATATATATAAGACATTACACATACACATGTCAATTACATAAGGGTACATGTCATAGCATGTTAAAGGGGTACAAGAGTAATAGAAAATACATCTTAAGCTTGAAGTCGACCACTATATGGCTCTGACTGATAGTCTATCTTCAAATACCAAAAACTATTATGCACAAGTAGGCTCAACCTAAGAGTATCGTTGTAAGCACATGCACAAACTGGACTTCCTAGATTGACTTTTCTAATGGTTCAGACTGTGCAATCTATATGTTAAAACAAATATATTTTTATGCATTTATATTGAACAACTTACAACACTTTTTGAATTGATACAATAATTGTATGAATAAAGGTGTACCATACAAGCAAATTATTAAATGAAGAAACTTTTGTTTGTTTATAGAATAATTGTTAAGTATAAAATATTTTCAAACAATCAAATGAATTTGAAATATAGTTTTCATGTCAAATTCGATTTAGGCAATGTAATTATTAAATTCAATTATTAAATTTTAATTTATTGCAAAGCCTTGCATTATTCCTTGCAAATATTGTAGGACCTGGAATTATTCTATGAGGTTTATAATTTTATTAATATTTACTTTATTTTAATGTAAATAAATAATTAGATAAATTGAAGTAAAATTAATCATTTCATATCACAAGTTACTTAATGGAACATTGCAAATAAAACAGGGATTGCATACATTAAATATAACAAAAAAATAACATGATTTAGTCTACTATTTGTAGATATATAACTTCTTTGGAATATCCATTATTAAAGGATTCTCATTGTACGTAGTCAAATTAGAGATATTAATTGCATTGTTCATTTGATGGTTTATTATAGACGGTAAATTAACATTATTTTCACACTATTCTGCTCAAATAATATTGTACTAAGACGAGATACTTGATGACACGCAACATATATTTCGTCTCTAACATTAACAACTTTAGCATGCATGCTTTGAAACTCACCCTCTAATAAGGGCATCCTTGTATATTTGGAGAAATTATTAATAAAGTCAAAAATTATTTTTGACTCGTACTTTTTAGTCACTAATTTAGCTTGTAAGATAATTTTCAAAACACGTTTATAATGTGGTTGCATTGATATTATCAATAAAAAATATCCTTGATAGAAGATTGTTGATATCTGCATAAATTTATTGAAGCTGTTTCACAATGTTTTTTTCCATGTGGAAATAATGCCATACATTTGTTCTCATTCCATGTTTCATTTTTGACTAATGCAATTTTCTTGTCCTTCTTTAATGCATAAATCTTGTAGTAAGATACAAAATCAGTTAACTCTAACTACAGTAATGAAAATGTTATTATTTTCTTATTAAATAATGAAACAATGAAGTTAAGTTATTAAAAATGAAAAATAAGTCTGTATTATTGATATCATCTTACCAAATGATAAATACTCATATTTAAAATAGACCACACAAAATTATGTAAAATATAAAGTTGAATATAAAATAATGCGATACTTATTTATATATATATTTATTTGTAGAATAAAAAATGAAGAATATAATTAATGAATATTTGACTTTGAAATAAGATTTTGTATTTAGTCGCTTCTTAAATGTTACTTATTTATTGATAAATGGTAGAATGAAATGATGTTATTATTTTGTTATGATTATGAATATTGATTATTTTCGTGAATAAAATATTTATCAATAAAACTTGTTTTTAGATTAATTATCAAGTCTATCAAAAAAAGTTGAATAAATGATCGAATTTTAAATAATCGTACTTTAAGTTATTTTTGGTTCATAATTACAACACATAGGATTGTACTCATGCATTTAATAACATATGTTCATAAATTTAAAATTATATTTTATACTAAAATATTTATTTAAACTTGAATTAATTTATGATATTATTAATTATTAATTCTTAAGTGTGTTTCAATATTTTTAATACGTGTTTTAAAAATAACATTTTTATATTATTAAGGTTTTTTTAATATGCTTTGAATAATTACGCCTACATAATTTAACCCTACTATTAGGTTATCGTTATAACTTATATATATACATAATAAGGGTTAAAATGATGTGGGGGAAATAAGTTGCTGAAAATGCCAAAGCATAGACCGAACTGCTGTTATCTGCGGAACATAGCCAAAAAGAAAATAAGATAGAAAAGGCCTAATAGAGTTAATACATTGTTGATTTGGTTGAGGTTTATGATGAAAAAGATATAATTTGATTAAAGTAAAAAGGGGTCAACATTTATAATAGCGGTAACTAATATTTTTAGTAAAGTGCTATTTGGCGTCTAACAGCAATATATATTTGGCTTGGAGATAAATTTGTGAACATATTTGATTTTCTACACCTTCGTATTTTTGTTTTGTATTTTTAATTTCATATTAGTTTATCAAATAATTTTATTTAATTTAATTATTAAATTTTAAAGAAATTATTTTTTGTACTTATACTTAACATTTTTACTTTAAGATTTACTAGTTGATTTTATTAAAGTGACATGTTTTGAATCACCTAGTTAAGATTATCATTATTAAATCTATTCTATAACATATATGGACACTTGTTTTTGTACTAGTCCTTTTCCAATTGATTTGTGAACGATCTGATTGGCGGGAAACTTATTGGAACGTTGGTCTAGATATCGTTTACACTAATATTATAAATTATGAAAACAGAACAGGGGCTCATAAGATACATTGAGGTAGTATCCTAGCGAGGGCAGCATAAGATACAATTTGTACTTAAACATTTCATAGTAGAAGGTTAAGTGGTCCAGTAGTTTTTTTTAGGTTATGGTTATGACCTAGGTTGTTTTCACCTAAAAAAATTGTGTTATTCTTTTATTTCCTCATTTTATTTTTACATGCAATTACATTCCTGATCGATTTGTTTAGACTATTAAATTATAAATTGATAAAAAATTAAAAATAACCTATTTATCCCCCTCTAAGTTAATTAGGTCTGTAATTTATAAACTCTCAATTGGTATGAGAGTCAACACTAGACACATTTAGTGAGTTTCATCCTTAGGGACACATACTTCTACTTATGGACCAAATGAAAGAAGGTGGGTCATTTGTTAAACCTCCACTCTTTAATGGGTATAATTATCCTTACTAGAAGACTCGCATGCAAGCCTTTCTCAAACAAGGTAAAAAAGTTTTGGATGATATTCTTGATGGTTGGGAACCACCTTTGGTAATAAAAGATGGTGTAACAATCATAAAGACAATAATAGATTGGACCACTAAAAAATGCATCCTTAGTGGTACAAACCAAAAAGTTCTAAGCTCAATCTTTGCTACAATATCAATGGATGAATTTAGTCACATCTCCAACTATGAGACTGCTAATGATGTATATAATGCACTTGCTCTTACTCATGTGGGAACCTCCCAAGTGAAACAAACAAAATTGAGATTGCTAACATCTTAGTTTGATTCCATTAAAATGAAAAACATTAAAACTTTTAGTCAATTCTATGCTCGTTTTTGTGATATCACTAATTCTTATTCTAGCCTTGCTGAGAAAAATCCACAACCTATACAAATAAGAAAACTCCTAAGCTCCTTAACAAAGACTACAAGATGAAAGTTACAACAATAGAGGAAAGCAAGAATATGGACACACTAAACATTGATGAACTTATTAGGTCAATCTAAACCTATGATTTTACTCTTGATCCACCTAAGAAAAACAAGGATGTGGCATTCAAAAGCTTCAAAAAGGACATCTCTGATAGTGATGAGGATATGAATGATGAGCCACTAGTCTTGTTAGCACGAAAATTTAAGAAGTTCATAAAGAAGAAGGGTCAAAAAAATAATCAATCCAACAAGGGACAATCCAACCGTTCAAGGGATCAAAAGTCAAGGGAAATCAAGCCTCCTAGCCTTGATGGTAAGAAAACTAAGTTCACTAGTCTTCAATGCTTTACTTGTGGAGGGGGGGGGGGTTTGGTCATATTTATGCAGAATGTGCAAACAATAAAAATAAAGTTGAAATTTGATGCTACATTTAGCGACATAGAAAGTGAGCAAGATAATGCTAGTAACTCAGAGGATGATGACACTAACTATTGTTCCTTCACCGCAACTACCAAAGCACACCACAATGACCTCGACTCTAACTTGGATGAAGAAAATGAGGAAGTAAACTCTTCTCTCTTACTGTCTAAGTTCAATGTATTAAATTACGATGAACTATTCATGGATTGTCTAGGTTCCAGAAAAGAGAGAGATAAACTATTTTTGACGTAACTAAACTTAATGATATCATCAATATTCACAAAACAAATTCCACTAGCCTAGAGAAAGATAAAAAGAAATTGTCTGAAAATATTAATACCCTTAATAGGAGACTTGTAGAAAACAATGAGGAAACTAAAAATATTAGGCAAGAACTTAGTATTTCTAAAGAGATGGTGAGGAATTTGACCATAGGTGTTGAAAAATTGACCAAAGTCCTAGACTATGAAAAGTTATATGAAGATACGAGAGGTCTTTGAATACATAGATGAATAGTCAACACATTAAACATCAAAGACCACATTTGTAAGGCCCTTAAACTCTACTCTTATTGTACTACTTATGCACAAAGAACTATTGCACTTATGGTAGAAAAAAGTTATTAAGTTTGTGCATGTCTATCATATTGTGGTAAGAAAGGTCATATAAAACCAAAATATAGATTTTTGATGAATACTCCTGAAATTAATCATTATTTCCATGTTTCACATAGTAGGACTCATAAGCATCATCCATCAATGCATGCTACATCATATTCAAGTATGAATGGAAATTATAATAGCATGTTCAAAAATTCTACTTGGAAGAATGAATTCTTAGGTTCAAAGAGGCAAGCCAATTCAATACTTTTAATGTTA
This sequence comes from Hippophae gyantsensis, assembly GCA_030763125.1. Taxonomy (NCBI): domain Eukaryota; kingdom Viridiplantae; phylum Streptophyta; class Magnoliopsida; order Rosales; family Elaeagnaceae; genus Hippophae; species Hippophae gyantsensis. The sequence continues at coordinate 34,584,739 of CM061031.1, read as the reverse complement.
GGACTCATTTTCATCATCCTACTATGCATACTGCATCTTTATTTGAGATGAATGATAAAAGTACAACTACGTCCAAGAACACGCCTATGAAACCTAAGGTAGTTGAGTCCCAATCAATGATATAAAGGAATCAAAATGCAAGAAAATTTAGGTTAAGAAAGATTGTTTTTTCCCATCACCTAACTATCTTTTATTCTTTCATATAGGTATTTTTGTTAGACTACTTAAATAACCCTAGGTGAGTAATCTCTACTGTATTTATTTTATTTATTAGTTAAACTTACAAAAAAAAGAGAAATAGAATCCATATCTGGCCAATAAAGTATTAGACTTATTTAACACTTACAGACATATAAACTTAATTTTACTAACTTAACTCATTTTGATATCTATCATATAAATTATTTTATAATTTTGACTTTTGCACACACATATTCTTGTACATGTGGTGATCGATGTCAACATGAACTTATTCACACACTCACGAACACACATATATGCTATGCTTAAAGTTTATGAATTCTCTTGAAAGACTCTAGGATTTCAACTAATCTTGACTATAAAATTGTATTAAGTTCTATTTCTTGTTTTCTAAAATTTTACTATATAGAGACACCTAGTATTGAGAGGGCTACCTACTATGATATGTGAAGTTACTGTAATGAGCGAAGAGGGATATCTTACAACTAATTTGAAGTCATCATGCTAGATTTATGGATCGTGTAAAAAAGAAAAAATATTGTGTAAAAAATGACTGCTTATAAAAACAAGTACTTGAGATGCACAAAAAGAAAAGGCCAATAGAGGTTAAAAAAATAATAAAAAATAATCATGTGCCTCATTTATAAAATAAATATAAAATTTTAAGTCATTATCTGATAGATATATCTTATTTTGTGAGATTGAAGATTCAATTATAATTTTATATGATAGGTGATATTTTTTTATTTTTAGTCTTTCTTGATTGATCATAAATGACTTAATTGGTCTATTAGTGGATTTCAAACATATATGTTACTTTTAAGTAAATGTCAATATGTCATTATATGTGCAAAGTGTACCTATTCTACTCTAATTGCTTATTTATACAATAGATAATCAAAAATTGAGTTAAAAAATGAGTTCTCAATTGGTTAGGTGCTCGTTTGTGATTAAATGAGTTTAATACCTTATGTGGCTATTTATGAAAAAAAATCATATTTTTATTCATTTACATCTTCTTCTTATTTATTAACCTTTTAATTCTTTTTAAGTTAGAGAGTCATAGAACTTAGGGGGAGTTTAAACCACATTACACTTCTGTATTAATTCATTTTTACATAGCTCTTTTATCTTTAGGGGAGTTTCGCTCCATTTCTTTGGCTAATGCTTTGTCCTTCTCGTATGTCAAAAAGGGGGAGAGAAATTATTGTATTTCACTTTAATATTTTATTTTATTATGCATATAAGGGAGAACATATTTATGATAAGAATACTTTCCATTATTTTGTCTTATGTTAAGCATGATTAGTATGAATGCATGCACTACATGGATATTCTTTACACTTCCCTTATTTCTATGTAAACACTTCATTTATTTCTATGTACACTAAACTAATGTACGATGAGGCTTTCAAGCTAAGTTGTCGTATGCTTTGTCTATGTTATTTTAGTTACTTACAAGCTTGTCAAGTTATAAGAAGATGGATTCACCGGACCATAGGATAATTCCACTGTGGAGTCCAGGACATTATTGTATTTTTATCTTGTTCCTATAAGTGTAATGTATTGAGTGAGAGATTTTACCACACGAAAAATGTCAAAGGAAAATTTTGTAAGGATTATGAGTAGCGGTTATTTCTTAGTCCAAAAATTCATATCTACAGTAGAGGTTTCTAAATCAATTAAATCCTCTTCAGAAGTGTTTGATGGGGTGATTATACGATCAGGTGATTAGGTTTCATCTGAATCGGGTTTTTCTTTTTGGACCTGGGAAGTCTGTCTAGATGATAGTTGCTTGATAATTTCCAAGAGTTCCTCTTGCGTTTTTGCTTGAGAAATTAAGGCATTTGTATGTGCTTTTTATGCTAATAAAAGTGAGGATGCTTGGATTTTCTTCACTTTGGGTTCTCTGTGACCCTTTTGGAGTAGCCATTTTTCAACAGCTGGTAATAATAGGGATTTTGGGATCGTAAATGATGACCACCATTTGATCTGAAATGAACGGGTAATAGTAATTATCATCGTTGCCACAGGGTTTAAGACCCATTGACATACCTAAGGAAGATAAAATTTTGAACAAAAAATGCAAAATGGAGAGAATCTAGCCTCTTCTATTGATGGGTTATAATATTTCTGGAAAGATTCATAACTTTTTTTCATAGGAGAAAAAAGGATACAACTAAGGTTTTCCGTATAATTTCCACCATTCAGAAAACCAGGATGGAAATCGTGATGGATTAATAGATTTGTTTACAAAGAAAAATAACCAAGAATGTTGGTTATCTTTTTTTTTGAATTAAAAATGCATTGAACCATGCCTAATAATAATCCCAGTAATTATACGATGTACAATGTGGGATGTAAGTTGTGATGTTGATTGGAAAAGTCAACTATTTTGATAACTCATTTCCCTAGTCTACCAGAGATATGATTTTATGGAAATTTGCAGTGGAGAACTACACTTCTAGTGATTTGGGGTAATGAAAGTGTTTAAATTCTACACTCCCAATAATTTCCAAAATACTTTGATAGTATTGTGGTGTTTTTGAAATTAATGTTGGCCTATAGAAAATCCCTTTTCCAAAAAACTTTTGAACAGCCAGGTAAGGATTTTGGTCGAAAAATTGTTTTTCTAAAATAGTAACAATCTAAGTTGGTTATTTTTGAAAATACTCAGATGTTGGTTTGTTCTGGGAATGAATTCCCTTTCTCCTTTTGGAGAAAAATAGGTTGAAGATGTTATTCTTCTTTTTGGAATAGAAATTGTTCCAGATGATTTTTGGGAAAATAATTTTAATTTGGAAGGTATTACTTTATTTCCTTTATCTTTTGATAAAAGATTTGATGGAGCATCCAATCTTGGGATACTATTAAATGTTGCTCGGATTCCTTCTAAATCTTGTGATTTTTTCATGTCTTGCATCCAATTTTGGATGTATTGATAAATCTCCTCATCTAAGGGAGTTAATTCTAGTAATGTGTCTTCCAGGGATTGTTGGGAAGATGATGGTTGGTTTTGGGTTGCTTGGGACCAGGTGGTGATAGCTTTAGCCGATGAGACATTGGTGATAGTGAGGTTTGGAGGTTCCGTCTTCTCCTTATCTTTTTTTTATTCATCTTGGAACCTATTTTAAAGGAATTCTCTAGTTAGAAAATCTGGTAATGAATTATTCTCTCCTCTGATAAATTCAATATCAAAATAAAAAATACTTAATAATGTTTTCCATCTGGCAAAAATTTGTTTTGATGCAATATTTTTAACATCTTGTAATAAAATTTCTTTTGCAGACTTACAATAAATTCTAAGCAAAAACTTTTTATTTAATAAATCTCATTGAAATTTTAAAATACAAAGTACTATGGAAATTACTTTTTTGACGCTGGAATAATTCTTTTGGCAATCATTCCAATGGCCAGATACAAATTGAACAATCTGTTCTTGTTTATCTTAGCTCTGTTTAACATCCCACCGTAGCTGAGTTCACTAGAATCGGTTTCTACTATCTTAGGGAGTGTTGGATCCATAAGATGTAAACAGGGAATGTTTTGGACTTGTGCTTTTGTTTTTCACACAATTGTTGTATGTTCTTCTATCCATGGCTCAGGGGTTTTCTTGAGCCGGTTATGTAGTGGCTTTGCCAGCCTATTAATATTTGGACAAAAGCTTAACACGTAATTTAAGCTAGCAAGAAATCTTTGTAGCTAGGTTTTGTCAATAATCCTATCAGGGAACTTGGTTGTAAACTGAAGGGATCGGCTGATTAGAATTACTATTCCATTGGATACATTGTGTCCAAGAAACTTGATATTGGTTTGAAAAAGAGTCATTTTCTTGGCTGATAAAGTCAATCCACTTCTCTTGATGATAAGGAAGAAGGTTTTGAGATGTCGGATATGTTGCCTAACATCTTTGGAGAAAATAAGTACACCATCAATGTACACATTACAGAATTCTGAGTAAGGATTGAATATGTCATTCATAATCCTTTGAAACTCAAAAAGCACATTTTTTAGCCCAATTGGCACAACATTCCACTCAAACTGTCCGAATGGAACAATGAATGCAATTTTATACCTATGTTTAGGTTTGATTTGGATTTATCAAAAGCCTAATTTCATGTCAAACTTGGAGAATATGGATGATGAATATAATTTTTGGAGCAAGGCCTTTTTATTTGGAATAGGTTACCTAATCCATTTTAAGGTTTGGTTCAAAGGTTTATAATTGATGACTAGCCGAGGACTTCCTCTTTCAATCTCGGTAGATTTATTGACATAGAAAGCCGCATAGCTCCACGACGATCTAGATTTTGAAATCAGATTCTTAGATAAAAGGTCATCGATCTCCTTTCTATAGAATTGTTCAAGGTCACCATTCATTTGAATAGGCCTTGCTTTTGTAGGGATATCCTTCTCATGGAAGGATGATTCATATGGTAAATCTATCATGTGTTCTTTTCTATCCTAGAAAGCACTGGGTAATTTGGAATAAACTTCTTTCTCGAAGGAGTTTTGTAATTTAGATATTTTGTCTTTGATCTCTAGGATTTCAAGCTCTTTCTCAAAAGTATGAGATTGAACTCTGGTTTTTAGGTAGAGAAGGTCCTTTTTCTCTATGATTAATAAGAATAGAAATCTCTTTTTGAGAGATTGAATGATTTTTTTATGAGATTAAGATCTCTAGTTTTGGGTTCTTCGATGAAAGGGAAGATGAAGGCTTCTCTTCCAATTTTGAAAGAAATCCTATCATGTTTGACAAGATATGGTGTGATAATATCCATAAAGGGAGTTCCTATTATGGATACCTCAATTTTACCAATAATATTCATGCGAGATTTATTGGTAGAATTAAGTTGTTCTTTAGTTGGTTTGTAAAACCTTCTGGGAACAATTGATGGTTTGATGCAGTTAAGATCAGCCCCTGTATCAAACAAGGCAATGACCTCAAGTTTTGATTCATCAAGAAATACTAAGTTATTTATATTATTATCCAAAGGTTGAACGATACTTATGAATATTAACTACTTCATGTATTAACTAGCTTAGTACAACACCTTGGCTCTGATACCATAAGCCAAGTGTTGGCACTAAGCCAAGTGTTGGCACTGAGGGCAATAATTCCTTATACCTATTAGTGTTTAGTAAACGACCTATTCTGTTATAAGCTTAAATAAGTCATAAATATTATATGAAGAAACAGACCAAGAAAATAAATGTTAAATGTTTCATGTATGATTTATTTAGTATGCTTTCATAACTTCAATTCTACAAGTTTATAAAAGTTATCTTGATTATTATTAGTAAACTGTAATTTATATGTTAAGAATAATATTTACCATGTTATACATGTTATATTAATAATTAGTTCTCTCATATTATTTACAAGTGTTATTTAAATTTCAAACTTAAATATGTCAAAACAAATCTTTTGAGCATCATCACCATTATTAAACAAATTTTCATCATCTTCTTCAAAGAAGTCATATATTACCAATAGTAACGAGGTTATTATTGAAAATTTTCAAAAATCTATTAATCGTTGGAAGATTCCAAAGATCAATAAGAAGCAAATTTATTAATCAAAGATGATGAATCTTTTCAAAACAAACTACATCATTAAAACTAAAGAAAGAGATCTTCAACTTTCATTACCTTTTGAATCAATTCAACTTCTTTCAAAAGAATCATTACAAAAACATTTTGAGAAACATTTCAAATATGTTCATTTTGGATTAGTCCAAATTGGATTAAGGCCCTTAACCAAAGAAGGGTTAAGTTCATCAATTCTGGCAATCCTCAGGGATGCTAAATTAATATATTTCAAGGAATCATTACTAGGTATGGTAGAAACAGGCTTAGGCTTAGGACCAGTATCTTTTAATTGCTTCCCAAACTTCATGGTATTTTTAAAAGATTTTCATATATTAAAATCATTAACACTTCAAATACAAACTCATAATTCTAAAGTTTTACCAGGAACAATTCTAGTAGCTTTATTTTATAGAGTTCATTACAAAATTATGACGTCCACTTGGGACACTAGGAATATTAATAACTTCGAGAAAGGAGAAACCATTATGTTACAAACTGATCTGTCTAGATCAAATATTACTATACCTAGGTCAATAAGTTGGGATAATGTTATTTTCCCAAATAGATGGCTTCTAAAGGAAATTTCCCAGCCAACATCTGAAAATTATCAACCAAAAGAACATGTACAATATACAGAACTTGCGGAAATAATAAGATATAAAAATGGAAATATTGAAATAGGATTCAATAGATCTTTATCAATGAGATGTTTTTCGAGTGCCTCTGAATTTTCATCTGTGGATTTACCACTCAAAACAAATCCTAGGTTATCAACCTCATATATCCTTAGGAAAACAAAACTCAAAGGAGTAGACTATAGTACACCAGTACCCAGACCAGTTTACATTGTCAACAACTCTGAGATGAGCAATTCACCTCAGTTATCACCTATCTACCCAACATCACCAACTCAAGAAACTGCACCTAGCCAACCAGTTAGGATGAATGAATTAAATGTATTAATAGTGGAAAATGAATTATTAGACATAGAATCCCTATGCCTAGATTTAGACTACCCACACAACAAAAGAATTAAAATGTGTTTCTTTAGGACACACTCAGAACACTCTAAGGCAAGCTAATTTAGGAAACATGAGCATTACGTTAAAGAACATAACTAAAACACATCATTTTTGGATTGGTTAGAAATCTATAGGGAAACCAAAGGTCTCGACTCTCCATACATATATCAAATAAAAGCCTCTACTAGGACACATAGGGCAAAACCCAGGTTAGAAAGTCTAGTAGAAACATTACCAGATCACATTGTTACCCTTACCTAGGATAGCATAATAGGAATATCACCAGAAGTTAACCCTGAACCAGTTAGCTCAGTATTACCAATCGAAACAGTTGAACCTGTTGACTTAGTCAAACCATTATCAAACCCAATAAGTAACCTTAAAACAGTTATCTTAGAGGAACCAAAACTCGAACCAATACTTACACATATAGTTCAAATTAACCCTAAACAAGTCAACATTATTGTAGAACCTGTAGTTATAGAACCTATAGCTATAGTTCCATACTATAAGAAATTACAATATATTAGCGTCTCAAATGTCACAGAAACTGACTTTGATATGCTATTAGAAGATGAAACTGTAGAGTTTTTAGCTAGAGAACCAATAACTATAATTCCACAACTTAAAAACCTTTTCAAATATTAGCCCTAGTGATGTCACCGAAGCTGACTTTGATAGGCTATTAGAAGAAACTGATAAACCAGAATAATTTTACCAATATCAACCTAAATACTTTAGGTAAACAACTCATAAGGATAGAGAAAAATCTAAAATTAGATATTCCCTCTACCTCTTACCAAACCATAGATAATAAGATTAAAAACCCTATCTTCAAACCCTTCCAGGTATCCAAACCAGCCCAGGAAGAAATAATATCAAAATTTGAAAAACTTCAAAATTGGAATAACACCCTTAAGTCCCAATTAGAAGACCAATTTTCAAATATAAAACTAGGATTAGTTGTACCTGAGTCACCATTGACTTCAAAGAAAACTCAAAAACCAATACAGGATCTTAGTATTCTTAGCAAACTAGGGTCTAGTATTTCATCCGAGGATAGTTCCCAGGAAAACCTTTCTGAACCAACTCCTCGACTCCAAAAACTAGCTTGGTAAGAACCTAGCACAATTAGGTACCCACATACAATAGGTACTCAGCCTAGTCAGGTTATCCAAACTAAGTATAACACGTTTTCTATCTATGTTTAGAACATAGATGGTATGACTGATAACGAGATATTAAATATCTTACAGCAAATAACCATGGCATCAAATGCTTATAAAACCCAAATTGGCACAACTGATAAAACATTTGTTGAACTATTAATAGCTGGCTTCTCAGGCCAACTAAAAGGATGGTGGGATCATCATCTTTCAAAACAACAACAGTTAGATATCTAAAATACGATATTGATGATGAGTGTGGTATACCCATACTTGATCATCATGGAGCTCCTATGCAGGATGCAATCTCTACATTACTCTTTACAATATCACACCATTTCATGGGAGACCCATCCCATTTAAAAGACAAAAACATTGATCTTCTTTCCAACATAAAATGTAGAAAGATGAGCGATTTTCAAAACTATAAAACTACATTCCTGTCTAGAGTTATGTTAAGATATGACTTTATTCAACCATTTTGGAAGGAGAAATTCCTAGCAGGACTTCCTCCCCTCTTAGGTGATAAAACCAGAAACAAAATCCGAGAAACTTATGGGAATCACATAATCCCATATGATCAACTAACCTACGGTTAGTTGATCAATTTTTCTCAAAACTAGGGTATTCAAATATGTCAAGATTTGAAAATCCAAAAACAAATGAAATTGGAACTAAAAGTTTCCTAAATAGAAATTGGATCATTCTGCAAATAGTTTGATAGCAATCTCTCTATTAACAAAACCTGCGAGGGAACTTGTAGTAAAACTATTTCAAAACCTTATAAGAAACAACATAAAACTTATAAGACTTTTCCAAAAACAAGAAACCATTCTTTGAAAAGAGAATGATATTTTTACAAAAAACCATATAAAAGAAATTTTAATAAGGAATCATCAACACATAAGAAACCCTTTAAAACTTTTAAAGAGTTTAAATGCTATAAATGTGGCTAGAAAGGTCATGATGAACAAAACTAGCATCGCCGATCCTACCAATACTTTGGGTTTATATTTATAAAACTCTCACAAATGCACGAATCATTTCATAGAAAATGATAAGTATACTCCCAAGGTCGATCTAAGGAAGGAATATATGTGGTTTTTAATTTATTATTCAAACTTTTAAAAACGAAATTAAATCCTAAACATCCTACCACGATATTTGGGGTTTTTGTGTTTCTAATCTAATAACATAAAAATAAGCATAGATCTGTTATTCAATAAATATTTATGCAAAATTTATCATTTATAATAGTGGAGTATTTATGGATATAATAACTAAGTTAATTATGCTTGCTCATATTATTTGGATTATGAAAGATATAAATTGATATTTATTGATTCTCTCTTTTTTAAATGAATACCACTTTTGGTGGGGTTAGATATTCTTTGTTAATTAAAGAAATCAATTAACACCTATGGGTGAGGTTGATAACTAATTTGGTTAATTAAATTAATTCCTTTTTCTAAGAGATTGAAAATGAATTATTTAAATGACACCTTTGGTGGGGTTAGATATTCTTTGTTAATTAAAGAAATCAATTAACACCTATGGGTGAGATTGATAACTAATTTGGTTAATTAAATTAATTCCTTTTTCTAAGAGATTGAAAATGAATCATTTAAATGCCACCTTTGGTGGGGTTAGACAGTTTAAACTTTATTCAATGTATCCAAATTAAACCTAAAAATTTAATTATCTGAGTACTAACTTTCAAGTTTTAAAACCACTACTGAAAACATATTGTCAATACATTTTCAGATAATAATTCTTATAAAAACTTTTGAAATAGAGCTTCACTCTAACTACTAAGTGATTGTACCAATAAATAAAAGAGCATTACTCTAAATCAGACCAGATAACTAAATCTTAAAATCTAATTTTCAAATTTAAGTTTGTAATGAAAAATAATATATTTCTCTCTAACATTCTTAACATAAAATCTTGAATAAAAATAAAATCAATTCATTTTAGAGATTTTTATCTATTTAATATTTCGCAAGCATAACAACGTTGTTATTATATCATGTTTACAAACAGCCAACAATGTTAATTTAATCATAGACAAATTAAATATAACATATAAGAATAAAACATAAAAAATAACTACAAAGAAAATAAAATCCTTATAGTACTTTGATGCTAATTCTGTTGGTAGAAAACCTCCAAACGGAATTGCATTTCCATTTATTGAATAAAAAAACTAATAAATTACAAAAATATAATTAGTTCTTCTCAAAAAGAGAAGAACTCTAAAACTAAGAAAAACTAAAAACTAAGAAATGGAGAGAAATAAAGAGAGAAAAAGATGATTTGAGGTGTGTTTTGGTGTGGAGAGAATGAGGGTATTTATAGGTGAGGATAGGAAGAAAAATTGGGAGAAAAAATGTAGAAAATGTGTGTTAGGTAAATGATGACATCATCGCTGACATCATTGGTAGTTGGGGGCGGCGGCACATACGGATGGGGCAGATAGGCGCAGCGACACAAGCGGAATAGAGTAGAGGTGCGCGTGGACTAGGTGCAGATGGGTGTGCGGTGCGCACGGATTGGGCATTGTACGGGTGATTCCTGCACATTTCTCGGCTCTACTATCGCGCTACATGCATTGGCAGTCTTGTTGGGGAGGCGTGCGTTTACAGTATTCTTGGCAACTGCGTGCGTTGACTTACCTTCTTGATCGGCATGCACGATTTCATCCTTTTTGACCTATTTTGTCCAATATTTCCATATTTTTTTTACTTTTCCTCGTTTATTTTATGAATATATTTGTGATGTATTACCTCTAGTATTTTTCCAAGTCTTTAAGTTACATTTTTAAGCAAAAATACCTGAAAAACAATAAAAATATTCGTGATTCCGAAAAGACAGATTTATATAGAAATATGATAAAATTAAATAAATATATATCTTTTTAATCAATTAAAGTGAATAAAAATCATGGTAATTTTAGTGATTTTTGAGTACTCATAAAGTCACACAGCAAATTACTGCAAAATGTCTAAAAAACTTCACAAATTAAAACTTGAAAAAGATACCTTTGCCAAAATATTCGCTATTATGGTAGATACATCCTCATCATCTAAGTCTGAACAATGGTCATACGAGGAACCAAGTCCCCAGGATGATGAATTTGCAACTAGCAATTTAGATTTCTCTCATAAAAACATTAATGTATTAACTAAGGAAGAAGATGAACAACTTCAAGATAAAATCCTTAAGTTATCCATCAATTACCAAATTATATGTAGAATATCTAACTACATCTTTGGCCAAGTCACAACCATTGAAGAAAAAATTTGAACTTCCGAATACTACGAGGAACCAAGTCCCCAGGATGATGAATTTGCAACTAGCAATTTAGATTTCTCTCATAAAAACATTAATGTATTAACTAAGGAAGAAGATGAACAACTTCAAGATAAAATCCTTAAGTTATCCATCAATTACCAAATTATATGTAGAATATCTAACTACATCTTTGGCCAAGTCACAACCATTGAAGAAAAAATTTGAACTTCCGAATACCAACACAGGCTATTATGACCTTACTGTTGTTCTGGAACGAAAAAACAAAATTATCAAACGTGAAAGTCAAATCCAAGACTTAAAAAGTGAGATCAAAACTATTAAGCTAGAACTCCACCAGCTTAAAGAAAAACAAAAAGAATATGATATTAAGTTAGAATTACTTAATAAAAATGGAGATAACATATAACCTATGTAAGTGATTCTAACGATGAACTTGCATCTGATCAAGAACTTAAAAATCTGGAGAAAATTCCTAAAAATATTCTTCAAAATTTAAGAAAAATTACCACCAGGAAATATAAGATTAATATAGTCTTAGTATTCCCTCATGAATCAAAACTTGAGGTCATTGCCTTGTTTGATACAAGGGCTGATCTTAACTGCATCAAACCATCAATTGTTCCTGGAAGGTTTTACAAACCAACTGAAGAACAACTTAATTCTGCCAATAAATCTCGCATGAATATTATTAGTAAAACCGAGGTATCCATTCTGAAAGAATCGTACCTTATCAAAACTCCATTTGTTATAGTTTTTGATATAGGCTACCCAGTCATACTAGGAACTCCCTTTATGGATATTATCACATCATATCTTGTCAAACATGATAGGATTTATTTTAAAATTGGAAGAGAAGCCTTCAGCTTCCCTTTCATCGAGGAACCCAAAACCAGAGATCTTATTCTCATCAAAAATCATTCAATCTCTCAAAAGGAGATTTCTATTCTTATTAATCATAGAGAAAAGGACCTTCTATACCTCAAAACCAGAGTTCAATCTCATACTGTTGAGAAATAGCTTCAAATCCCAGAGATCAAAGACAAGATCTCTAAATTACAAAACTCCTTCGAGAAAGAAGTTTGTTCCGAATTAACCAGTGCTTTCTAGGATAGAAAAGAACACATGATAGATTTACCATATGAATCATCCTTAAATGAGAAGGATATTCCCACAAAAGCAAGGCCTATTCAAATGAATGGTGACCTTGAACAATTCTGTAGAAAGGAGATCGACGACCTCTTATCTAAGAATCTGATTTCAAAATCCAGATCATCGTGGAGTTGTGCGGCCTTCTATGTCAATAAATCTGCCGAGATTGAAAGAGGAACTCCTAGGCTAGTCATCAAATATAAACCTTTGAACCAAACCTTAAAATTGATTAGGTAACCTATTCCAAATAAAAAGAACTTGCTCCAAAAATTATATTCATCATCCATATTCTCCAAGTTTGACATGAAATTAGGCTTTTGGAAAATCCAAATCGAACCTAAACATAGGTATAAAACTGCATTCATTGTTCCATTCGGACAGTTTTTGTAGAATGTTATGCCATTTGGGCTAAAAATGCACCTTCTGAGTTTCAAAGGATTATGAATGACATATTCAATCCTTACTCAGAATTCTGTATTGTGTACATTGATGATGTACTTATTTTCTCCAAAGATGTTAGGCAACATATCTGACATCTCAAAACCTTCTTCCATATCATCAAGAGAAGTGGATTAGCTTTATCAGCCAAGAAAATGACTCTTTTTCAAACCAATATCAGGTTTCTTGGACACAATGTATCCAATGGAACATTAATTCCAATCAAATGATGCCTTCAGTTTACAACCAAGTTCCAGATTATTGACAAAACCCAACTACAAAGATTTCTTGGTAGCTTAAATTACGTGTTAAATTTTTGTCCAAATATCAATAGGCTGGAAAAACCACTACATAACCGGCTCAAGAAAACCCCTGAGCCATAGAAAGAAGAACATACAAAATTGGGTGAAAAACAAGTCCAAAACATTCCCTGTTTACATCTTACAGATCCAACGCTCCCTAAGATAGTAGAAATTGATTCCAATTAACTCGACTATGGTGGGATATTAAAATAGACCAAAACAAAAACAAGAACAGATTGTTCAGTTTGTATCTGGAAATTGGAATGATTGTCAAAAGAATTATTTCACTTTTAAAAAAGTACTTCCATAGTACTTTGTATTTCAAAATTTCAATCAGATTTATTAAATCAAAAGTTTTTGCTTAGAATTTATTGTAAGTCTGCAAAAGAAATTTTATTAAAAGATGTTAAAAATATTGCATCAAAACAATTTTTTGCTAGATGGCAAGCATTATTAAGTATTTTTTATTTTGATATTGAATTTATCAGAGGAGAAAATAATTCATTACCAAAATTTCTAACCAGAGAATTCTTTCAAAATAGGTTCCAAGATGAATAAAAAGAAAAAAGATAAGGAGAAGAGGGAACTACCAAACCTCACTATCACCAATATCTCATCGACTAAACCTATCACCACTTGGTCCCAAGCAACCAAAACCCAACCATCATCTTCCTAACAATCCCTGGAAGACACATTACTAGAATTAGCTCCATTAGATGAGGAGATTTATCAATTCATCCAAAATTGGATGCAAGACATGAAAAATCACAGGATTCAGAAGGAATCCGAGCAACATTTAATAGTATCCCAAGATTGGGTGCTCCATCAAATATTTTATCAAAAGATAAAGGAAAGGAAGTTATACCTTCCAAATTAAAATCATTTTCCCAAAAATCATCTGGAATAATTTATATTCTAGAAAGAAGAATAACATCTTCAACCTATTTTCCTCCAAAAGGAGAAAATGAATTCATTCCCAGAACAAAACCAACATCTGAGTATTTTCAAAAACAGCCAACTCATATGGTTACTATTTTAGAAAAACAATTTTTTGACCAAGACCCTTACCTGGCCGTTCAAAATGTTTTTGGAAAAAGGGATTTTCTATAGGCCAACATTAATTTCAAAAACACCACAATACTATCAAAGTATTTTGGAAATTGTTGGGAGTGTATAATTTAAACACTTTCATTACCCCAAATCACTAGAAGTGCAGTTCTCTACTACAAAACTCCATAAAATCATATCTCCGGTAGACTAGGGAAATGAGTTATCAAAACAATTGACTTTTCTAGTCAACATCACAACTTCCATCCCACATTGTACTATAATTATTGGGATTATTACCAGGCAAAGTTCAATGCATTTTTAATTCAAAACAAAGATAACTAACATTCTTGGTTATTTTTCTTTATAAACAAATCTATTAATCCATCACGATTTACATCCTGGTTTTCTAAATGGTGGAAATTATACGAAAGCCTTTGTTGTATCCTTATTTCTCCTGTGAAAGAAAGTTATGAATATTTTTAGAAACATCATAAACCATCAACAGAAGGGGCTAGATTCCATCCTTTGTGCATTTTTTGTTCAAAATTTTATCTTCCTTAGGTATGTCAATGGGTCTTAAACCCTATGGCAATGGAGATAATTACCATTACCCACTCATTTCAGATCAAATGGTGGTCATCATTTATGATCCTAAAACCCTATTATTACCAGCTATTGAAAAATGGCTACTCTACAAGGGTCACAGAGAACCCCAAGTGAAGGAAATCCAAGCATTCTCACTCTTATTAGCACAAAAGGCACATACAAATGCCTTAATTTCTCAAGCAAAAACCCAAGAGGAACTCTTGGAAATTATCAAGCAACTATCATCTAGACAAACTTCCCAAGTCTGGAAAGAAGAACCCAATTCGGATGAAACTCAATCACTCGATCGTATAATCACCCCATCAAACACTTCAGAAGAGGATTTAATTGATTTAGAAACCTCTACTATAGATATGAATTTTTGGACTAAGCAATAAGTTCATTACTTTTTATTATTGGGTCTGTGTGTCCATTACTGTTTATTATTGGGCTTGAGTGTCCATTATTGTTTATTATTGGGCCTCCTAAGTCCATTTAGGCCCAAGAAATAGCCCATCAAGAGCGTCTAGAAGGCAATACTGTTGTTTTCACATAAGACGACAAAAGAGAAAACGATGTCGACAAGACACTGTGCTTCTCACCCAAACGGTACCGACAAGGTATTGTTCAATTACCTGTCTGGAATGATGAAACAAACACTGTTCAATACAATAGTCAACTCCAAACAATATCAAGTGGCAAACAAGACACTATTCATTAAATAGTAACAACATCTCTGTATAGTCCTATCACTCGGTTATTTAAGACGACTTCAATAAGAAGAGATGGGTCTGCAATTTTCCAATTCTCATCTCACAATCGTCTTTACTTTCTCTAATAATAGTTTTATTTTTATTTCTTATTTTAAGCTTTATTTTATTTAAGTTTTATTTTATTTGTAAATTAATATGACTGGCTAAACTGCCTAATTATCAATATAATATGTTAGTTTTGTTAAGTATGTGTTCTTAATATATATGATTGCCTTTACTTTTATATATATATATATATATATTTGGCTCAGAGATTAATTAAGTGACATATGTTTTGAATCATCTAGTTAGGATTATTCATTATTAAATATGTTAAATAACACACACGGGTACTTGTGTTTTTGTACTAACCTTTTTGTAGTTGATTCGTAAACAATCTGATTGATTATTGAAACGTTGATCTGTATACCGCTCACGTTATTATTAGAAACTGTGAAAATAGAGCAGGATTCATAAGTAAGGTACATTGAGGCAGTATTTTAAGAAGAGGAACATAAGAGCAAGTTTGTACCTGAACATTTGGTTTTCATAGTGGAAGGTTAAGTGGTCCGATAGACTAGTGGTTTTCCTCTTATGTTATGGTTGTGACCTAGGTTATTTATAATTAAAAATATTGTGTGATTATTTCATTTTTGTAGTTTAATTTTACCCGCGATTACATGTCTGACCGCTTTGTTTAGATTATTAAATTAAATTGATAAAAATTAAAAATAATTTATTCGTTCATCTCTAAATTAATTAGATCTATAATTTATAAACTCTCACACACGTCCAATTTAAAATACAAGAAGTGATTCTCTCAATCTTGAATGGATTAGCACACTTTTCCAACCTTGATGACTTGATATGTCTATATATTATTCCATGACATCAAATATTATGAATAATATATATAAAATAAATAATTAAAGCTAGAATAGGTTAATATTATAAAGTTTAATAAATAAATTATTCAAATTATGTATATTATTATCTAACTATAAAGCACATCCAAATCCTTGTATCCAGTACGTGACATATTGTTTTTTAGATGCATTTTTATTCCCATTACCTTTTTTAGAACGAAGTGTCTGACCTTTGCTACCAATTGCTTTACCAGCCTTTCTATTTCTTAAACCTTCAACCAATGTTTGATATATTACTTCACCCCATGGCATAATGTTAAAAAGTTCCATATTGTCAAGAACTACATGCTCCAATATTACATCATTTCTTATTTTCTTATTTAATAAAAATATATAAAGGATGTAAATATATGCCAACTTCACTTGATACTCATCATTTCTCCCAAATTTGTTTACAAATTGCTCTTTAATAAACTCTAGCTTATTTTTTTCATCATTACAATATTATTTATGAAATTTACTATCCACTTTTTTCAAACTCCAATATTATTAAGTTAATTGAATAATGCAAATTCAACGTTATCAAATCTTATATCCTTAAACTTATACCGAATCATATGTTATCATTATCGTTATTAAATGATATCTTAAGTAACAAATGTTGACATATAATACTAGACCATTTAAGATTCTTCACATAAAAGAAATGACATATAGTGTTTAGACTATATAAAATTCTTTACATCAAAGAAATGACAAAAGATGTATCTTTAAATAACTTATATCCATTAGGAGTTAAGTGTTTTTACAAATTTTCAATAACTCTTGTTGACGACGAATGACATGATGCAATTGTTGGTTCATAATATTTATTTATATCTTTTTTTCAATAAAAATTACTTTCTTAAGTGTTCTTTAAATAAACTATATATTACATTATAATATTATTATATAAAATTCATTATAATATTTAATTAAAAGTATCACATAATTGTTATTTTTATATAAAAAAATTACATTTTATTTATTTATTTGCAAAGTTAATTAATAAAATAAAAAATATATACAAAATTAATACAATACATCAAACATAATTTATAGTTATTTTTTAAGAAAATAACTAAATTGGTGTGAAAAAGAAAAAAAATACCAAGTATTTTTGTTATTAAAATAAATAACTATTAAGGTTGCCTAACCTACTACATATTTTATGTGTGCTTTTCTAGTAAACAAGATAAACCATCTTGATCTTGACATTGGCATGAAACATAAAATCAAAGTACTACATCATTTTTACACAACCTCAAGAAAAGTGTACAACTAGTCCTATTTGGTTGCTTAGTAAAATATTGAACTTATTTAGCTAATTTTTTTTATTTCAAAATCAAGAAGAATTAGAGATATACATATGATTTATTTCTTTCTTGGCTCTGTATGTGCTTATAAACATAACTTGTTTATAACGAAACTTATTTATTATCATCTATATTGTAGAATCTTGAAATAAGTGGTATAAAATTATATGATTATAATCAAATGAACATTACATTAATCCTCTAACGGCCTAATATGTATTTATGTAATATGTATTTCTAATCAATGAATTAACATTATTGTACATAATTATACAGTAAATGTTTTATAATATATTTACAATGTATTAATTTTATATAATATTTCAAATATATTAACAATTGTGTATATTAATTATTTATAAGTCTTTAAAAAGTGAATTCAATATTGATTATTTAATAACTAAAATTTACATGTTAATAAATTGTCTAAAAAAATTGAGATATAATAACTTTATAAAAACTATAACCCATTGCATTTATACATTCAAACTACAAGATCATGTTCATAACTACAAATCTTTGCATTTATCTATTTAAATATCAAAATCTTAACTAAAATTATTTTATTTAATAAAATTTTAAACCCTCACAAATTCCAACAATATTAAACTCATTACTACTATATCTTAAGTTTAAGAATGAGTTTTTAGACTTCAATAATATGAAGAAAAAAAATTAGATACATATGATTCATTGTTCTAAAGCAAGCTTTAAATAACAATATCAGTTCTACTTTCCACATTTCTCTCATTTCATCATAATTAAAAAAAAAACGTAAAGAAGATATATACGCAATCAATTACACAAATAAAAAAAGAAAGAATGCGAAGTAGAAGGATAGATAAGACTTGGTGTTAGGAATTTTTATTTGAAATTCTTTCCGAACTCCTCCAGATAATGTATGAAAATTATAGAATAAATTATCGATTTAAATACAAAAAGGAAATGAAGATGATAACTTAAATTTGAAGAGAGAAATTACAAGAAAATTAGTAGGAAAACAGAGTTCTTACTGACGCTTTCTACTTCGTCGTCTTCGTCAAAAGAGAAAAAGAAAATAGCATACAAATCAAAGCGATTTGGTTATAGGAGAGCTGTTCGACGAAGGGATGTCACTTTTGGTAGGTCTTTTGAAAATGAAAATATAAGAGTAATGTGAAGTGTAATGTCGCTATAACTTTCTTGCTGACCTCCGTATCTCTCTCTCTAACACTGCAATGCCGGGTCTGAAATTAGTTCCATTCTTCTTCCATAAGTATACCTCATCCAACCCACCAAATTTTTTGCTCTCTTTCTCTAATCTCTCTTCAGCAACCAAAGTCTCAACCCCAAATTCGCCTCTCGTCGATTACCTTACCAACACTTTCAAATTTACCAGAACCCAAGCCGTATCAATTGCGGATCGTTTCTCGTGGTTAAATACCCCTGATAAGCCTCAATCTGTAAACAATTTCTTTCTCGAGCTTGGATTCTCAGAAGCCCAGATCAAATCTGCGGTCCATGTACAAGCCCAGATATTGTTTATTAACGTTGAAACGATTCTCAAGCCAAAGATTGAGTTTTTTCAGGATCTTGGCCTTGTGGGTTCTGATTTGGGTAAGTTCTTTTCGAAACATTCCAATTTGTTAACTTATAGTTTGGATAGAAAATTGGTACCCTTTATTTCAAATGTCAAGAAAATTTTGGGAAATGACACCAATGTTCATGACTTATTTCGAATTTTGGGAAAATGCACTAGGGCAACAAGTATGAAAGACCCACAAGTCAGGTTGTTGGCCAACATTGCCTTGTTAGAGAGTTTTGGGATTGTTGGTCCTCATCTCTCTATGCTATTGAAGGAGAGGCCTGCTCTTCTCCTTTTTCCTGAATCTGTATTAAGAGACCTTGTTTCACGGGTTCTGGATATGGGTTTCACTTTTGGTTCTAGTATGTTACTCCATGCTATGTATACAGTTGGTTGTTTGAGTAAAGAGACCTTCAAGGAAAAATTGAACCTGCTTTATAGTTTTGGTTTTTCTGAGGATGAATGCATGAAAATGTTTCGAAAAGCACCGGCTTTGTTTCGAGTATCGGAGAAGAAGTTAAAGTTTGGACTTGATTTCTTTTTAAATGTTGCTAAAGTTAAGAAGTCGGGATTGGTTAGTAAACCAGTGTGTTTGATGTTCAGCATGGAGAAACGAGTAGTTCCTAGGTACAAGGTATTACAGGTTATAAAAGTAAAGAAACTGTTGAAGAAGGAGTCAAATTTTTGCAATGTAGTGTATTTTAGCAATGCTGAATTTATGAGGAAGTTTATACTGAGGTTTACAGATGACGTGGATCAACTATTGCTTGCTTACAAGAGTCATTCATTGGATTCTGGTGTAGGAGAAGAAGAAGAACTAGGGGACAACGAAAATAAACAGATATAGGCTCCCACAGTACACTAGCTATTGCAGTTGAAGCACTTAAGTCTACTAGTTATTGCAGTTGGATTACTGTGAAGTAGGAGAAGAAGAACCAGGGGGGACAAGGACAAATAAACTTAATAATTGTCAAGTTTAGTTTCATTCAAGGAAGGCTTGGACCGTGTTTAATTCAGAGCAGCATTATCTCTGTCATTTTTTGGCCAGCCAGAATCTGAAGACTTGTTTTATGTCCTTGAAAGGTATGAGGTTTAAATAAGCAAGTAATTTACTGAAAACTTTGACATTATCAGTTTAAGAATGTTGAATGTTGACATTTAGCGTTTTAAGCTAATATGCTTGATTGCTTCAAAGTTGTTCTTGTGTTGCACAACTGGTTACTTCAATTTAGCTTCATTTACTGTGATTTAGATCCTGCATGAATTTGAAGAATTATTTTAACTTATTATTATATATGAAGAAAGGTGGTTAATTTATCAAGTTGATTAAAATTGGAGGGTAGATTTGTATCACATTCTAGGGTTTAATATAATGTCACGAGCACACCAAGAGTGAAAACCATTAACATTGAAAGTAATTGGATCATGCGTCATAGCTTTTATCTCTTCAAAAACCTTGTATACAATCCAGGGACACTTTGACAGTTGAAATACACATATTGAGCAGAGCATTAACAAGGGATATCCTACTCAGAAACCCAATTCTCATCACTAACGAATGAACCTGTCTCCCATATTTGAAAACCTCCATACTAAACCATCACAAAACACTAGCAAAGGAGTACTTTTGTATAAAGTGAAAACAGAGTATTGACAACTTGAGGGTATACTTTGAGGTCGGTCAGTCGGGATAGCAAGGACATGGAGTTGGCCAGTTGGGTCTCAAATGCAAAGTCTGGGAGATCTGCCCATGCAGTTTTGGACCTTGTTGCGAGTAAATTTGATAAAGCATTTGGAGTGTCTTTGTAACAGTTTAGAACGATTGAGATTTTAAAGACTGTAATTGAGTTTGAGTTGTTCTGCGGGAGAATCCCATGGATCATTTTGGTTTTTTTTTTTTTATCTTTTCCATTTCATGAAAAGAGTGAAAAACATCTCACGTATATGCTGATTGTTAGATCAAAACAAACTTATGATCCCTAAACCAACCTTTAAGTCAACGTATAAGATCTGTTTAAGAGAAATTGACTTGACTGTTTTAGACTTATAATCATAATATGATATAAAAAATTCGTATGATTAAAATAAAAAACAATGTATCATATAATTTAACTTGAAAGTTATTAGTATCATACATTCTATTTACTTAATTTCTTATCATTAAGTAGAAATAAGATGATTCTAGTAGATATTATGCAATTATAGAATTGTAATTATTTCTAAAATTAATAATTAAAAACTTTCTACAAAATAATTATAGAAAAATTAAAAAAATTAAAGTGTCTTAACAACATATCAAACATTAGATGGAGTTGTAGATTCATGTGAAATTTTATATTTTCAATCATTAATATTTAGTCTATATATTAATGTAAGAAAATTATTAATTTAGAGATTTTTGATCAATTTTTTTGACCAATTTGAGAGTGAATTGAGTGAGGGATGAAAGAGTGATAAGAGTGATTGTAAGTATTTGAGTAATAGTTTTTCTTAATTAGGATTTTATAATTTTAAAATAATTCAAAATTATAATTATAAAGTGATAATTAAATTAATATATATTAATATTATATTCAATTCATTTGGTTTTCATAACTTTTAAACCTCAAACGGAATAAACAAGGTTAGTTTTGATTTTTTTTAACTTATTTGGAACAACCAACCTCCAAAAATATAAATATAGGTTCGGTTAGATCTTGAACACGAGTTTATTGGTTGTTTTTTGAAAAAGCAATGTCCATCCCTAGTTTCCACTGTAACCTTTGTTAGTTATTCAAGGATTTCTATTTTTTTTCTTTGCTAATTTACTCTTCCTACCCTTATTTGGTTAAAGACTTGAGAGGTCAGCTTGCAGGCTGCAGCACTAAAAGAAGGGTAAATATCGAGTACCTCCTATAGGGATGGGCAAAAAAACCGCGGGTTTGGTTTTTAACCGGTAAATTTCGGGGACGGGGACGATTTCAGGTAAAAACCGAATATGAAACAACGGTTACGATTCGGTTACGGTTATACTAAAAACCGTATCCGCCCGTACCCGAAATTAATTATATTTAATTAATTAAATTATATATTTAAATTATAAATAAAAAATTAATTATATATATTTAATAAATTAAATTATATATATATTTCGTTTTTTTTTCGGGGTTTTTTTTATAACCATCACGAATCGTTACCCGTGGGTAAAAAACCGTCCCCGAACCGTAACGGTTTTCGGGCTGTTAAAATTTTTGATAATACATCGTGAATTAAGGGTGTTCATAAATCAAAAAATCGGATCAGATTGAACGATTTTATAAATCAAACGGTTCGGTTCGATTCGTATTAATTAAAATCGTTTTTTAAACAGTCCAGTACGGTTATATTAATTTTTAAACCGGTCGAACCGGATCGGACCGATTTAATAATATATTAAAATTTTCATATTATTTTTCATTAGAGGTGTCCAAAAACCGTACCAAACTGAAAAAATGGACCGAACGGTTTTATAAATCAAACGAACCGATCCGGTTTGTATTAATTAAAACTGTTTCAAACGATCTGATCTAATCTGAGTAATATAAATGGTTCGATTCGGTTATTATTATTTTTTTCCAAAATCAAATCGTTGGACACCCCTATTGTGAATAAGCCAAAATCAAAAGAAAACATTGTATAGGGAAACAACTTCATGGGTTGATCTTTGAACTAGGGGTGTTCACGGTCCGATCCGGTTCGATATTTAGAAAAAAAATTTAACTGGACCAGACATTTTATATTATTTAAATCGGATTGGACTGGATTGTTGAAAAAGGTTTTAATTAATACAAACCGGACCGAACCGTTGAAAACAGTTTTGATTTATAAAACCATTCAATCCGGTCCGATTCGATTTTTCGGTTTAATCCGGTTTGGTCTGGTTTTTGGACATTTCTAATGAGAAATAATATAAAAAAATTATATATTATTAAACTGGTCCGATCCGGTTTGATCCGTTTAAAAATTAATATAACCGGATTAGACCATTTGATTTATAAAACCGTTCAATCTAGTCCAATTTTTCGATTTAATCTTGTTTTGTTTGATTTTTGGACACTCCTACTTTGTACATAATAATAAAAAGGATTTTATTTTGATCTTTGTACAAGACTCTTGGGTCAGTGTCTTGTGGGTACCCATCTTTTTGGATTAATTTGAGATGGGATAATATGGGTCCTAAATAGTTTGGTACCTGTCTATTTATTTGTAATACCAATTTTGGTTGCGTTTGGATTAATTTGAGATGGGATAATTGGGTCCTAAATAGTTTGGTATCTGTCTATTTATTTGTAATACCAATTTTGGTCGTGTCTGGTTATGGATTGAATTAGATTGTTATCCGTTTCACCATTTATTTATTTTTTTTACTTACTTTTCGAGTATTTTTTTCATTTTTAAAACTAAAATCTTTCCCGAATCAATAGTCAAGTTATTGACCCGTGAGTAATACCAAACCGACCTATTATCATCCTTAAGAAAGAGACAAACATATACACAAAATGCTAGCAAAACAGCAATTTGGTTCATGCCCTTCACCAATAGTCAACTAAAACCTTACTACAACAAAAAGAGAATTTAAAAGACAACCAAACAACATCTAAGTTATGGTAAATTTAACGTAAGAATTTATTGATGAGATCTAGCTAATGATCTGAGACATATATGCCTTATTCTAGCTGTCTGGAGCAACCTTTAAGGCTTAAAAATCCTAGAGGAGGAAGAAGAAGAAGAATTAGAAGTTGGCATTTGAAATGGTAATTTATGATCATCTGCATTAGAATCTCTCACAGAGTGACGATTTCTGTTGCAAACATAAACACATTCACAAACTTCATCTCTGCAATTTCCGAAACCTCTTAAACCGGGATGCAAATTTGCACACATTTTGTGGCACTCCAGTTGGTTACAGAAAAATGGTGGCTTGGTAATCATCTCTCCCTTGCATAAATTGTGGGCTTCACCTGTTTCAAATTAGTATGACACTATGGAATCAGTATTAATATTTGTTAATGCAAAAATATATATATATATTTGTGGAGAGAGAAAATGTTTAACCTTGATTAATTAAAGAGAGGAAAAAGATCACGAAGAGAAATATAAATGTAGAGAAGGGTTTCATTGATCTTAGGAAATGGTTTAGAATAAGGTTAAAGAAATAGTATATATAAAAAAGAGATCTATATAGAGAAAGATAGAGAGGTTGTATTATAATGGCTGTCAAGTGCTTGTGAAAATGTTAAAGGGAAAATCAAGATGAGCTGGTTTATATATGGCTAGAAACACATGTTGTCAAATGTGTTATGTTTTGAATGTGACTCGATATGTTCATGAACTATCTACTAGATGGTTCAGTTGTTTCATGCATGAGATGCTCGACTTCAAAAGAATCGTAAAAGGGGATCAAGAATTAGTTATTTTAGGAAATGTATTTTATATTTTCCATTAATTTTCTCAGTTAAATCGGCTGCAAACATATGCATAAACTCATTTCTTATCCATCTCTGTTTCTCGAAAGGATGAATCTTTTTATGCTCATGAAATTAGAGGTATTCATGGTCCGGATCGATCTAGCTATATATATAAATATAAAGAAGAATTAAAATTGGACTAGACAATCTATACATATAATCAGAGCAGATTGTATAATCCGGCTTGAGTCCTTTGGACCATTAGTCGCATGCATGTATTTAGACAAATCACATATGTTACAATTCCTCGTGACATTTTTTATTTTTATTTTTTTAAACAATATTAATAAAAATAGGTTTAATTACATAATTATATCGTATAAAAATTGTAGATATAAAAATATTACTTACAAAATAAAAACAATAAATCTAAAATATCACAAAAGTCACTGTCAGTGGATGTTAGAAAATATTTTTTTTGTAAATAAATAGGATTTCTAATATAAATTATTAAAATTATGTGTACTCAAACAATATAAAATTTAGCTATGTATTAATTTAATTTTCATAAGTATTACTTTAATAAATTATACTAATAAAATATATTTATTATAATATGAGTATATTTATTAATAAATATTATTAGGAGTTGTTAGTAAAAAATTTACATAATTCCAATAATTTTGCATTAAAATTATATTTTTGTGTTTAAATAGAGATTTAGGTATTATTTATAATTAGATAAATTATGCTAAGAATTTAGCAAAAATGAAGTATGATTTTTTTTCCAGATATAAAGTTTGTTAATCGATAATAATTGCTTCAGTTTTGTAATTGTTTACAATAAATAATATGTTCAAATTGATTAGTAAAAAAATGTGTTATGGCAAGCTAACTCATAATAAAACGACATTTTTATAATTTTAAATTATGATGTTTGAAAGGATGTCTTAATCAAGCTAATTCATAATAAGACGACATTTTATAATTTTAAACTATGATGTTTGAAAGGATGTCTTAATTATTTTATAACAATCATTTTAATAAATTTATATTCAATTTGTTTTCATGTTATAGAATTCTAAACTGCCTTATTATTTATTTTGTTTGGGATTTTATTTAAATGTGTTTCACATGTCTTATTGTTGCTTTAGAATAAAAAACTGATAAGGTGATGTAACAAATTAGGTGATGGAAAGGAAATAAATGTCATATACTTGTTTTATAAGAATGACATTGAGATAACTGATAAGGTGATGTAACAAATTTGGGGTTTTATAAGATATTATATGAAATTAATGCTGACAATTTGTGATTATTCTGGAGTACTATTGCATTAATATTGTTATTCATATTTGAAATTACTGAAATATCCATAGCAAATTAGACTGAGTAAATAACTCTTTAGTTATTTGTTATATGTGGTGTTAAATTAATTGGACTTCAATTTATTATTAGTCTTATAATTAGATCTTGCCAATGACTATAAGATTAAAATGATTATTTATAAATAATTCTCTCCGTTGTTTCCAAACCAATAACAATGAGGCATAGTATTTCAATACAAACCCACTAAATAAGAGTTTTACCATCCCTATTTCTATTCATGCAATACGCAAGTATTTGAGTAATTTTTAGTGCATACTGTGATAGAATATGTATGCTAAAAGAAACTTTCTCAGGGGAGCCAACTTTTTGAAGCTCATGGGCGCAAATTGAGTACCAAGACTTATTAAAGACGTGTAAAAGATGCTCTCATGCGTAGCGGATATTAGTCATTACAATTTCTTCCCCACATATTTAGCTTATTTAATATAAAATATAAGTTTTGACATTGTATACTTGTCAAAAATATTAAATCATACAAAATTTAAAAACTAAATAATAAATAAAAATTCTATTAAAAAGTTAAAATATCTCATCTTCATTTTCTTCTAATTTTCCTTGTAATTTTACTTCTTTTATTTGATAATACCGGTGATCTCATTTTGAATCATTTTTATAAGTACCAACCAAAAGTCGAAACCATCAACATCTATCTCAAATAACCATTCTTCTTGGAAGAATCCAATTGATGCAATGTACGTATACATGTTTCACATTATTTGGAAAACTAAGTGATGATGTGTTTATAAGGGGTGAATAATGTCTAAATGACATGACGTGTTTTGAGGTTTCTCCCTATAAGTAAAGCCGTAAAGTCTCATTGAACTGTCAAGTCATGGTCGTGGGCTCACTAAACTTACAGTTATGAACCAAAACGGACAATCTTGTGCTACATGGAATGGATCTCACTCTGATGTAAACAAATAGATTAATCATCCTATATTAGTTGTATAAGAGTTATGACCTTATTGGACTATGTAGGCTTGCGTTCTTAAGAGGACGTAAGACTATCTAAGAAGGTGTGTATGATGCAATGGGATTATATATGTCTCACATTGCTTAGGAAGCTAAGAGATGATATACTTATAAGGGGTGAGTACTCTCCAAATGACATGACGCATTTGAGGGTTTTTCTTTAAAAAAAACCATGAGATCTCGTTAAATTATCAAGTCATGGTCATAGGCTCGCTAAAGTTGCACTTATGGACGAAAATGAACAACCTCTTGTTACATAAAATGAGTCTCATTCCACTGTAAGCGGACGGATTAATCGTCCTATATTACCAACAAAGTGGTGGTTCAGGTTTATTGCATATGATCTGAAAATTGAGACTAGAATATCATTTAAAAAAAGGATCATGTGTTGGACAAAAAAGAAGGTGATGATTTTTTTGTTAGTTTTTGCTTTTGTTTTGGTACATTGTGTTATTATTCTTGTTACTTTAATAGATACAACTTGTTTAAAAAAATTTAATTGAACGATATGCTCGTTTTTTGAGACGTTTAAAAAAGATATATTTCATAAACTGATGAACAATGTACGAAACTTTATATTCTTTGAATATATATTTTGATACCTTATCGTCTTTATTTTTAAAACTTTTCTGATCAAGTTAGTTACAAACTTTGACAAAAAAATATTATGTTATTGTTAGAAATTCAGACCTAATTTAATCCAATAAGATCTCATTAAGTTAAGGATTGCCCCCAATAAGATCTCATTAAGTTAAAGATTGTCCAAGCTTATAAGCAACGTTACTGCTTTATTCTTAGTCGATGTGGGACAAGGATACTTAACAGTTATAAAGAATCGATAAAAATGAAAATATACATTTTGGGCTTACGAGTATTCAAAGTTATTTGAAATCAGTTATTTTCTCTTTTCATTTTTTCATCTGCTCATTTTTTAGACAGTGTATATCACCCAATTGAATTATCAGTTAATTCCAAATTTTAAACTTAACTTATTAGATTCTTGAATTAGTTGGAGTTGGAACGTTCTCTTGAACATAACAAGAGGCAATTTTTGCATGCTCATTCCCACAATATGTAAATGATTAACAAGAGGTATTAAAGGCCTGTAAAAGATGCAATTGGAGATCAACATTCAAAACCAACATACTATATTCTGCACTTCTTAGGTCCAATTAAACAACTAGGGTTTTAAATTACATAGACACTACAACTTCCTTGTGAAGGCGATAAGTAGGAATAGCCAGCAGATGTTTGGCCCTTGGAGCTGTTAAACCAAACACTTCAGTCATATCCATCTCATTAGGCACCATCCCATTAGGAAGTTCCCAATCAAAGCAATGCACAAGTTGTGCCACTACTATCTTTACCATAACCAGGCCTAATTGCAGTCCTGGACAAATCCTCCTACCAGAACCGAAAGGAATCAACTGAAAATCATGTCCTCTAATGTCTATGTTATTTCCCACAAACCTTTCAGGAAAGAACTTCTCTGCATCATTCCAAACACTTGGGTCTCTTCCAATTGCCCAAGCGTTTATTATTATGTGTGACCCTTGTGGTATGACGTAGCCATTTATTGTGCAATCTTCCATGGCTGCATGAGGGAGTAAAAGTGGTACTACTGGATGTAGTCTCAAGGTTTCTTTAACTACCATATCTAAGTACTCCAAGCTTTCTAAGTCTGATTCATTCACCAATCTTTCCATTCCCACCACATGTTCTAACTCTTTTTGCACTTTCTTCATTACCTTTGGATGTTTGATGAGTTCTGAAAGTACCCACTCAATCGTTGTTGACGATGTCTCCATTGAGGCAATAAGCATGTCCTACAGCAAGGGAATTTATATGCAGAAATTGAGTTTAAGATGGAAATAAGAGTAGATAGGGCCATTTATTTTCTATTTTTGAGATCCTGTAAAAGCGTTTCTCATCCAAAAAAAAAGTGGTAGTGAACCAAACATAACGCTTGTTTGTTTTTAGTTTTAGGACATGGTAAAAGTAATTCTGACAAAAAAAAATAAGCTTCAGGATTAAACATCAAAAAATTTGTTATAAACACTAAAAAACACACTTTTCTGAAACCAATTATGTTTAAAACCACTTTTAATGGAAGCATAAGCAAATAGACCCATAAGAATTGTCAAAAGTGCTTTCTGGCTCTTAAAATACATTTGGTGCTTCTGAAAGTGTTTCTTCTAAAACTTGTTTTGATTAAATAACTTTTAATAGAAACACAAATAAACAGTATCAAATATAGCCGAAAATGGATTCAAAAAAATGAGAGTTTTTAAAAACGTTTCTGCATGAATACAACATATATGAATAAATAGTATGCAATAAGTGTAAGAGAATGACCAATATTATGGCTTTGATATTAGATCGTTCAATCTGGTATTCAGATTTTTGGGATCCCATGATGCTCAACATGACATCAACAAAGTCCTTGGTTTTGTTTTCATCTTTAGATTGAAGATGCTCGTCAATAACCTTCTCAAACAAGCTGTCAAAGACCTTTGAAACAGCCTTCATTCGCCTAGTCAAGCCTTGAAGGTCAAGTGGAGCAATAAAAGGAATATAATCACCCAAGTTAAAAGCACCAAATAATTTCGCAGACTCATGAACAACACCCATAAACCCTCTCTCATTAAATTCACTTTCCATGTATTTCTTCCCAAATACCATTAGGTAACTTATGTTTGTACTGAGGAATGCAACCTTATCACTCAGATCAATAGGCTTAACATTACCTTCAATTGTACCTTCTGCAATTGACTTTATCAATAGGCTAACCTCTTCTTTCCTCGTGGCTTTGAAGGAATTTATTTTCGAGTTACTAAGTAGCTCGAGAGTACACATCTTACGCATGTTACGCCAATAAGGACCATATTGACCGAACGTCACGCTTGTTTGATCATAACTAATGTGCTTTGCTGCTAGATGTGGTGGTCTGCTTGCAAAAACAAGGTCATGGGTCTTAAGGAATTGTTCAGCGGCTTGAGGAGATGAAACAATGATGTTAGGAATGAGACCTAAGCGCAAGTGCATGATAGGACCATATTTTTGGGATAGTAGATGAAGATCTTTGTAAGGGAATTTACCTAACATGTGGAGGCATCCGAAAATTGGGAACCCTTTTGGACCAGGAGGTAACTTCTTCTTATTCTTGCTTTTCCATAGCCTAGTTTGTTGAACAAAAACAAGTACAAAAAGTGCTGCAGCAAGAATGGTACTGATCTCAATCCAAAACATGTTCGATGATATTCTCTGCAGCCAAGGAAAGTGAGCTCTCGCTTATCGATCTCTTCTTTGACTTGTAGCTTTGTGCATACATAGGAGATGCTTTATCCATGCATTAGGGAATAACGTCAAAATGAATTTTGTCTTCAAGTTGATTATGCAATATTCCCTATCAACCAGTTAAAAAATCTTCCTTCCCTGTGAGTTACTATTTGAAGAATGGAATCTTTCTTCAACTTATTATTGAAATTAAAAAAATAAAATTTCTAACTTGTTAAAAATAATTAGATTAGATTTTTTTGTTGGAAGAAATATTTGTTATGAAAATGAAAAATAAATGAACACACCTAATTTAAGCTATTACAGATTTTTCAATGAAAAAAAATAAATATTTTCTAACACTTATTATTCACAACACATAATCCAATTTATATTTGAAAAAATTAGTCTTCATATTATCTTCCTAAAACTTCTTACTAAAAACTTTAGTAATTATAGTTTTTCTTCTCAATGTTTTTCACATAAAGAGGGGACGAAGGACCTTTATATATGGACTCCAATTTAAACCGTCTTACTACGACATCTTTATTTTTTAATAAGTTACATTAATATTTGCTTAATTTTAAGTAATTAGTTTATACAATAAATGATCAACCTTTAAATATATTTAATAAACTCGTGATTAAAGTATAAAATTTTATAATCTTTGAAGATAGCTCTTGAAACCTTATAGTATTTATTTCAAAAACATTTCATATCAAGTAAGTTACAAACTTTGTTAAGAAAGAAAAATTATGTTTTAAAGGATTGATAAAAATAGAAATACGTATTTTGGATTTATGAGTATTTAAAGTAATTTGAAATCTGTTTTTTTTTTCTCTTTTCATTTGTTCATCTCCTCTTCTTTGAGATAGGGTATATCACCCAATTAAATTATCAATTAATTCTAAATTATAAATTTAATTTATTCTATTCTTGAATCAGTTGGAGTTGAAAGGTTCTCTAGAACATAACAAGAGCCAACGTTTACAAGCTCATTCCTACTATACTAAATGAATAACAAGAGGTATTAAAGGCATGTAAAAGATGCTATTGGAGATCAACATTCAAAACCAACATGCTATGTTCTGCACTTCTAAGGCTCAATTGAACAACTGGGTTTTATTTAAATTATGTAGACGCTACAACTTCCTTGTGAAGGCGATAAGTAGGAATAGCCAGCAGATGTTTGGCCCTTGGAGCTGTTAAACCAAACACTTCAGTCATATCCATCTCATTAGGCAACATCCCATTAGGAAGTTCCCAATCAAAGCAATGCATAGGTTGTGCCACTACTATCTTTACCATAACCAGGCCTAATTGCAGTCCTGGACAAATCCTCCTACCAGAACCGAAAGGAATCAACTGAAAATCATGTCCTCTAATGTCTATGTTATTTCCAACAAACCTTACAGGAAAACATGGAGCAAAACATGGAGTAAAACATGGAGCAAAACATGGAGCTTAATTCAAGGAGCAATTCAAGGAACCATTAATTTAAGGAGTAATTTAAGGAGTGAATTTTCTTATAAATAGATGTGTAATTGTAATGAATTAATCATCCAAGGTGTTCATTCCAATTGAGAGAAAAGCTTAGAGAGCAAAGTTTTTGTGAGAGAAAATTAAGAGTAATTTTCTTGGGTGTAATTGGGTTGTGAGTTTTGAGTGTTGTAAACACCTTGTGTAATTTCTCCTCTTTCAGTAAAAAGATCTGCAGTAGGTCCGGAGACGTAAGCAAGTTTGGCCGAACTCCGTTATCAAATTTGTGTGTTATTTTTTATTCTTGCTTTCTCATAAGTTTGGCTTATCGGGAATTTGCGTTATTTCCCAACAACTAGTATCAGAGCTTTTGGTGGTGATTTCTTGCAAGGTTACTATTCACGTGAATAGTGAATTACGTGAATAGGGAAATTTTGTTGACGATATTTGTTCGTCCGAAGAAAGTCAGATTTGAGTGGGAGCAATGGCCGCAGATGAAGGAAGGGTGAAACTCGAGAAATTTGATGGCATAGATTTCGGGTTTTGGAAAATACAGATAGAGGATTATCTGTATCAAAGAAATCTATATTAACCTCTCTCAGGGAAGAAGCCAGAGGCTATGAAGGAAGAAGATTGGAATCTTCTAGACAGACAAGCCCTCGGAGTTATTCGATTGACGTTATCCCGTAATGTTGCTTTCAACATAGCAAAGGAAAAGACCACGGCGGGTCTTATGGCAGCTCTCTCCAATATGTATGAGAAGCCATCAGCCTCAAACAAAGTGCACTTGATGAGGCGCTTGTTCAATTTGGGGATGACGGAAGGCAGATCCGTATCTCAACCTCTCAATGAACTCAATACCACAACCCAGTTGAGTTCAGTGGAAATTGAATTCGATGAAGAAGTACGAGCATTGATACTTTTGTCTTCTCTACCAAAAAGTTGGAATGCTACTGTCACGGCTGTGAGTAGCTCATCGGGAAGCAATAAGTTGAAATTTGACGATGTTCGTGATTTGGTTCTCAGTGAAGAGATCCGACGTAGAGAGACAGGTGAATCGTCAACCTCTTCAGTTTTGCATACAGAGTCAAGAGGAAGAAATTCAACCAAAGGAAATGGACGTGGTAGAACAGACTACCGAGGTAGATCAAAGGACAGGAGGTCCAAATCCAGGAATCCTAATAATTCCCATAGCTTGAAGACTATCGAGTGTTGGAATTGTGGAAGAACCGGGCACTACAAAAATCAGTGCAAGAGTGCACCGAAGGACAAACAAGTGAAGGTAGAGGCAAATGTTACTTCCACCTCAGGAGGAGATGATGCATTGATATGCTCTTTGGAAAGCAAGGAAGAATCTTGGGTGTTAGACTCTGAAGCATCGTTCCATGCTACTTCACAAAAAAAATTCTTCGAGAAATATGTCCCCGGAAATCTTGGAAAGGTATATCTTGGTGATGATCAACCATGTGCTATTATTGGCAAAGGTGTGGTGAAGATTAAGTTAAACGGGTCTGTTTGGGAGCTGAAGGATGTCAGGCATATTCCCGACCTCAGAAGGAACTTAATCTCAGTGGGGCAGTTGGCCAGTGAAGGCTACACTACGATCTTCCATGGTGATGATTGGAAGATTTCAAAGGGTGCAATGACAGTTGCTCGAGGCAAGAAAAGTGGCACTCTTTACATGACAGAAGCACGTTGTTCAATCACAATTGCAAACAGTAATGAAACACCAAACCTGTGACACCAGAGATTAGGCCACATGAGTGAGAAGGGAATGAAGATTATGCATTCAAAAGGAAAACTTCTAGGTCTACAGTCTGTAGAGATGGACATGTGCGAAGATTGCATACTAGGAAAGCAAAAGAGAGTCACTTTCGGACAAGTGGCGGACCCCAAAGAAGGAAAGGCTAGAGCTTATTCACTCGATGTTTGGGGACCAACAACCGTCTCATCCATTGGTGGGAAACAATACTTCGTGACTTTCATCGATGATCACTCTCGGAAGGTATGAGTTTACTTTCTAAAGCATAAGTCCGAATTATTTGACGCTTTCAGAAGATGGAAAGCTATGCTGGAAAATGAGACGGGTTTGAAGATCAAAAAGCTCAGATCCGATAATGGTGGTGAATATGAAGACACCATATTCAAAAATTTCTGCTATGAGCACGGGATCAGAATGGAAAGAACTGTGCCAGGCACGCCTCAACACAATGGTGTAGCTGAGCGTATGAACCGAACGTTGACAGAAAGAGCCAGAAGCATTCGTATACAGTCAGGTCTACCGAAGCAGTTCTGGGCAGAAGCAGTCAACACGGCAGCTTACTTGATCAACCGAGGCCCATCTGTTCCATTGGAGCATAGAATACCAGAGGAGGTATGGAGCGAAAAGAGGTGAAACTATCACATCTAAAAGTTTTTGGCTGTGTAGCATTTGTGCATATCAGTGATCAAGGCAGGAATAAGCTTGATCCCAAATCCAAGAAATGCACATTCATCGGCTATGGTGAGGATGAGTTTGGCTACCGCATTTGGGATGACGAAAAGAAGAAAGTTATCCGAAGCAGAGATGTGATTTTCAACGAAAGGGTGATGTATAAGGATATGCATAAAATAGACGCCAATGACTCAGAGCAGAATGAGCCAGTATTTGCAGATGCAAATGATGTCCCAAATAGTTCCGTAACAGAACCAATTGTAACAAGTCCTCAACCAGAGGAACTTGTTGGACAGAGTAGTACACAGCATTCCGACACACCACAACCTCTTACTCCAGCTCCTATATTGAGAAGGTCTTCTCGACCTCATGTGCCTAACAGGAGATACATGAACTATATGTTGCTGACTGATGGAGGGGAGCCTGAATGCTATGATGAAGCTTGTCAGACTCGAGATTCTAGCAAGTGGGAGCTTGCTATGAAAGAAGAAATGAAATCTCTCATCTCCAACCAGACATGGGAACTAGCTAAGTTACCTATGGGAAAGAAGGCACTTCACAACAAATGGGTGTACCGGGTGAAAGAGGAGCATGATGGTTCCAAGAGATACAAAGCACGCCTAGTTGTTAAAGGGTTTCAACAGAAGGAAGGAGTTGACTACACTGACATTTTCGCTCCCGTTGTGAAGCTCAATACTATCAGATCAGTGTTGAGTATTGTAGCCATTGAAGATCTTCATCTGGAACAGTTGGATGTGAAGACTGCATTCCTTCATGGAGATTTAAATGAAGAGATATACATGTACCAGCCAGAAGGTTTCTCAGAAAGAGGGAAGAAGAATATGGTGTGCAGACTTAAGAAGAGTTTGTATGGCCTAAAACAAGCCCCGAGACAATGGTACAGAAAGTTTGACAGCTTTATGCACAAGGAAGGTTTCCAGAAGTGCAATGCTGACCATTGTTGCTACTTCAAGAGATATAGGTCCAGTTATATCATTTTACTACTTTATGTTGATGATATGTTAATAGCAGGTTCAGATATGGATGATATTAAAAGGTTGAAGCAGGAATTGTCAAAGGAGTTTGACATGAAAGACTTGGGTCCAAAGAAAGAAGATTCTTGGAATGCAAATTACAAGAAATAAGAAGAAAAGATCCTTGCAGTTATCTCAGGCAGAGTACATCAATCGTGTTTTGCAGAGATTCAACATGGGCGATGCCAAGCCAGTTAGCACACCCTTGGCCAGTCATTTTCGCCTATCCAAGGATCAGTCACCTCAGACAGAGGAAGAGAGAGAATTCATGGCTAAGGTTCCTTATGCCTCAGCCATTGGAAGTTTGATGTACGCAATGGTCTGTACGAGACCAGACATTGGCCATGTAGTGGGAGTTGTTAGCAGATTTATGTCAAATCCAGGAAAAACTCATTGGGAAGTAGTCAAGTGGATTTTGAGGTATCTGCGAGGCACCACAGAAAAGTTCTTGTACTTTAGTAAAGGAGAATTAAAAGTACAAGGGTACGTAGACGCAGACTTTGGAGGTGAAGTTGATCACCGAAGAAGCACCACCGGTTATATATTTACTGTTGGAACTACGGTTAGTTGGATGTCACAAATACGTAAAATTGTCACTCTATCCACTACATGAGGCCGAGTATGTAGCAAGAATCGAAGCTAGTAAAGAGATGATATGGCTTCAAGGTTTGTTAACTGAGCTGATTCAAACAGAGAAGAATGTTTTGCATAGTGATAGCTAAGTGCAATACACTTGGCAAAGAATTCAGCATTTCATTCTAGAACCAAGCATATTGAAGTTCGTTATCACTTCATCAGATCTCTATTGGAAGATGATGTGTTAATACTGGAGAAGATTCAAGGAAGCAAAAATCCAGCAGATATGTTAACAAAGGTGGTGACTATTGACAAACTGAAGTTGTGCTCAACTTCAGTTGGTCTGCTAGAGTAACAAAGACTAGAAAAGCTGCTGCATTGATCGAGGTGTGAAGACAGATTAAAATCAGTCTTCAAGTGGGAGAATGTTGGAGATTGTTGTTATAAAGCTCTTTAATTTAAGGAGCAAAACATGGAGCAAAACATGGAGTAAAACATGGAGCAAAACATGGAGCTTAATTCAAGGAGCAATTCAAGGAACCATTAATTTAAGGAGTAATTCAAGGAGTGAATTTTCCTATAAATAGATGTGTAATTGTAATGAATTAATCATCCAAGGTGTTCATTCCAATTGAGATAAAAGCTTAGAGAGCAAAGTTTTTGTGAGAGAAAATTAAGAGTAATTTTCTTGGGTGTAATTGGGTTGTGAGTTTTGAGTGTTGTAAACACCTTGTGTAATTTCTCCTCTTTCAGTAAAAAGATCTGCAGCAGGTCCGGAGACGTAAGCAAATTTGGCCGAACTCCGTTATCAAATTTGTGTGTTATTTTTTATTCTTGCTTTCTCATAAGTTTGGCTTATCGGGAATTTGCGTTATTTCCCAACATCTTTAACTACCATATCTAAGTACTCCAAGCTTTCTAAGTCTGATTCATCCACCAATCTTTCCATTCCCACCACATGTTCTAACTCTTTTTGCACTTTCTTCATTACCTTTGGATGTTTCATGAGTTCTGAAAGTACCCACTCAATCGTTGTTGACGATGTCTCCATTGAGGCTGTAAGCATGTCCTACAGCAAGGGAATTTATATGCAGAATTTGAGTTTAAGATGGAAATAAGAGTAGATAGGGCCATTTTGTCTCTATTTTTGAGATCCTGTAAAAGTGTTTCTCACAAAAAAAAAAGTGGTTGTGAACCAAACATAACGCTTGTTTGTTTTTAATTTTAGGAAATGGTAAAAGTAATTCTGACAACAAAAAAAGGAAGAAAATAAGCATCAAAAAATTTGTTAAAAAAACTTTCAAAGCTCCAAAAGCACATTATTCTAAAACCAATTATGTTTAAAACCACTTTTAATGGAAGTATAAGCAAATAGACCCATAAGAATTTTTGTCAAAAGTGCTTTCAGGCTCTTAAAATTCATTTGGTGCTTTTGAAAGTGTTTCTTCTAAAACGTTTTTTGATTAAATCACTTTTAATAGAAACACAAATAAACAGTACCATATATAGCCGAAAATTGATTCAAAAAAATGAGAGAGTTATTAAAAACGAATTACCAATAAGTGTAAATAAATTACCAATATTATGGCTTTGATATTAGACCGTTCAATCTGGTATTCAGATTCTTGGGATCCCATGACGCTCAACATGACATCAACAAAGTTCTTGGTTTTGTTTTCATCTTTAGATTGAAGATGCTCATCAATAACCTTCTCAAACAAGGTGTCAAAGATCTTTGAAACAGCCTTCGTTCGCCTAGTCAAGCCTTGAAGGTCAAGTGGAGCAATAAAAGGAATATAATCACCCAAGTTAAAAGCCCTAACTCATGAACAACACCCATAAACCCTCTCTCATCAAACTCACTTTCCATGTATTTCTTCCCAAAAATCAATGTTTGAAGAAATAATCAGAAGAAGATATAAACGTTTTACTTCGTATATTTTCTTAATTTGTATCGGATATATACATTGTTTATATAGACAAATATCAATTACTATTTCACCAACCACCATGATTGAATTACATGGTTTACAGCTCCTTGGTAAGCATCGTGTATATTGGTAGGCGTTCGGTAGGCGTTTGACGTTGGTGTAGTATTTGTTGAATGAGTTGCAGTGTTTGTTGAATTCAACACTCCCCCTCAAGTTGGTGCATAGATGTCTTTCATGCCCAACTTGACTGAAACTTCTGTGAATACTCGTTATGAGACTACTTTAGTGAGGATGTCAACCAATTGATCTTCTGACTTAATTTTTGGCAATTCCAATGAATTTTCTTCTAACTTTTTCTTAATAAAGAATCTGTCAACTTCAACATGTTTTGTACGATCATGTTGAACTGGATTATGAGCAATATCACATGCTGCTTTATTGTCACAAAACAACTTAATTGATTCTTTAGCAGGATATCCCAAATCTTTTAAGAGAGATTGTAACCACAAGGCCTCACAAAACCCAAGTGGCATGCCTCTGTATTCAGCCTCTGTGCTTGAACGGGCAACAACATGTTGTTTCTTACTTCTCCATGTTACAAGGTTTCCCCCTACAAAAGTGAAGTAGCCTGATGTAGATCGTCTATCATTTATTGATCCAGCCCAATCAGCATCAGTATATACTTCAATTCTAGAAAACTCTGAGTTTTTAGTGAACAATACTCCTTTTCTAGGAGCAGACTTTAAATATCTCAAAATACGAATAACTGCATTCATATGTTGTTCTCCAGGATTATGCATAAATTGGCTGACAATACTTAAAGCATAGGCAAGGTCTGGTCTTGTGTGTGCCAAATACATCAACCTTCCAACAAGCCTTTGGTATCTTTCTTTATTTGTTGGAACTTGATCAACCTTGATACATAACTTTAATCCTTCCTCTACTGGTGTATTAGCTGGTTGACATGCCGACATACCAGTTTCTTTTAATAAATCTAAGGCATACTTTCTTTGAGATAAGAAGATTCCTTCTGTTAATCGAGAAACCTCAATCCCAAGAAAATATTTTAAGGAACCAAGGTCTTTCATTTCAAATTCTTTGGACAAATAAGTTTGTAGCGCTTTCCTTTCTTCAAGATCATTTCCTGTTATTATCATATCATCAACATATACAATAAGTGCAGTGATCTTACCATACCCTTTTTTTAGAAATAAAGTATGGTCTGAATTGCTCTTCTTGTAGCCGAATGCCTTCATTGACTTTGTGAACTTGCCAAACCATGCTCTTGGGGATTGTTTCAATCCATACAGTGATTTTTTTAATTTGCACACCTTTTCATCATGGATTGTGGATTTCTTGATTCCTGGTGGTAAATCCATATAGACTTCTTCAATTAAATCTCCATGTAGAAAGGCATTTTTTACATCAAATTGATATAATGGCCAATCTAAATTTGCAGCTAGAGATACCAAGACCCAAACAGTGTTAATTTTGGCTACAGGTGCAAATGTTTTTGTATAGTCGATCACATATGTTTGAGTGTATCCTTTTGCCACCAATCTTGCTTTATAGTGTTCAATCATACCATCTGCTTGATACTTTATTGAAAAAATCCATCGACATCCAACAATTTTCTTTGTTGGTGGATGATCGATAAGCTCCCAAGTTCTATTTATTTCTAAGGATCTTAGTTCTTCATTCATAGCATCTTTTCATTTTTGGTCAGCTAAAGCTTCCTACACACTGTTAGGAATAGATACAGTAGATAATTGATTCACACATGATACGTTTGATTTTGACAAACGATGTTTAGACATATAGTTACTCATGGGATATTTGACTTTACTAGAAATCTCAGGTTCATACATAGCTTTAGGAATACCTCTGTTAGGACGTGATGGAAGTATTTTTCTGGCTGGTTCAATAGTTGGAACACCCTCTACAAACGATTGGTTAGGTATATCAGCAGCTTGTGGAGAAGGAAACTCGTACTCACTTAGTGGTAGTAAGGAACTTGCTTGATGATCTTGAAGTTGATGAGGACTTGATTCCATTTCCCTTAGTATTTTCTATATTGAGAGTTATTATCATCTGAATTCAAGTTAATTGTATTTTCCTCACATATAATTTGTCTTTCTTCATAAGGAAACAATTTATATGTAAGGGACTGAATTTCAGTATGGTTGTACTCCCCCTAAAATTCAGGTGTAGAAGAGAAATACATTGTATCTTCATGAAAAATAACATCCATAGTAGTAATCATTTGTTTTGTAGGAGGATGATAACAACGATACCCTTTTTGTTGTATGGTATATCCCATAAAACACAACATATTGCTCGTGGATCCAACTTGCTACGTTGTTGTTTATGTAGGTATACAAATGCCACACAACCAAAGACATGAGGAGGTAAATTGGGAACACTTGGTGCAACAATTGCTTCAGTGATGGCTTGTAGTGGTGTTTGGAAGTTAATGGGACTGGAAGGTACCCG
This sequence comes from Hippophae gyantsensis, assembly GCA_030763125.1. NCBI lineage: Eukaryota > Viridiplantae > Streptophyta > Magnoliopsida > Rosales > Elaeagnaceae > Hippophae > Hippophae gyantsensis. The sequence continues at coordinate 34,544,372 of CM061031.1, read as the reverse complement.
ATTGATCAAATATGCAGCAGAAGTAATTGCTTCTCCCCAATAAGATAATGACATATTAGCTTCGATCAATGAGGCACAGACAACTTCTAACAAGTGTCGATTTTTTCTTTCTGCAACTCCATTTTGTTGAGGTGTATCAACACAAGTAGTTTGATGAATAATGCCTTCTGATTGAAGATATTCTTGAATCAGAAGAAGAAATAAATGTTTGAAGAAATAATCAGAAGAAGAAATAAACGTTTTCCTTCGTATATTTTCTTAATTTGTATCGGATATGTACATTATTTATATAGACAAATATCAATTACTATTTCACCACCCACCATGATTGAATTACATGGTTTACAGTTGCATGGTAGGCGTTGTATATATTGGTAGGCGTTCGGTAGGCGTTTGACGTCGGTGTAGTATTTATTGAATGAGTTACAAGGTTTGTTGAATTCAACACCTTATAACTCAGATCAACATGCTTAACATTACCTTCAATTGTACCTTCTGCAATTGGCTTTATCAATAGGCTAACCTCTTCTTTCCTCATGGCTTTGAAGGAATTCATTTTCGAGTTACTAAGTAGCTCGAGAGTACACATCTTACTCATGTTACGCCAATAAGGAGCATATTGACTGAACGTCACACTTGTTTGATCATAACTAATGTGCTTTGCTGCTAGATGTGGTGGTCTGCTTGCAAAAACAAGGTCATGGGTCTTAAGGAATTGTTCAGCGGCTTGAGGAGATGAAACAATGATGTTAGGAATGAGACCTAAGCGCAAGTGCATGATAGGACCATATTTTTGGGATAGTAGATGAAGATCTTTGTAAGGGAATTTACCTAACATGTGGAGACATCCGAAAATTGGGAACCCTTTTGGACCAGGAGGTAACTTCTTCTTATTCTTGCTCTTCCATAGCCTAGTTTGTTGAACAAAAACAAATACAAAAAGTGCTGCAGCAAGAATGGTACTGATCTCAATCCAAAACATGCTTGATGATATTCTCTGCAGCCAAGGAAAGTGAGCTCTCAAGTGCTCAAATGTTAAACTGATATATGGAATTGTAAAGACACGCTTAATTAATTTGTGCCCCACGTAGGAAATGCTTTATCCATAAGGGACTAAAGTCAAAATGAATTTTGTCTTCAAGTTGATTATTCAATATTCCCTATCAACCAGTTAAGAAAATCTTCCTTCCCTATGAATTACTATTTGAAGAATGAAATCCTTCTCCAACTTATTATTGAAATTAAAATATAAAATTCCCAACTTGTTAAAAATAATTAGATTAGATTTTTTTGTTGAAAGAAATATTTAATTCTTAATCTATTAAATTTATAAAAATGAAAAGTAAATAAACACACCCAATTTAGACTATTATAGATTTTTCAACGAAAAAAATTAAATATTTTCTAACATTTACAATTAACAATACATAACCCAATTTATATTTGAGAAAATTAGTCTTAATATTATCTCTCTAAAGCTTCTTACTTAAATATTTCGTAATTATAATTTTTCTTCTCGATGCTTTTCATATAAAGAAGGGGATGAAGGCCCTTTACATAGGTTCCAATTTAAGCCGTCTTAATTAGACACCTTTATTTTACCACAAGTTATATTAATATTTGCTTAATTTTAAGTGGTTAATTTACACTATAAGTGATCAACCTTTATGCCATAAAATTAGGGTGTTTATGGTCCATACCGATCTACTTATGCATGATGCACTCGTTTTTTGAGAAAAAAAATTTAAAAATATATATTTCATAAACTCGTGAGTAACGTGCGAAGTTTTTTATTCTTTGAAGATTTCTTTTGAAACCCTTCTGTCTTTATTTCCAAAACATTTCTTATCAAGTCAGTTACATGCTGAAAATCAACACCAAAATAATAAATGAAGTGGTTAAAGGATGTAAGAAAATAAATAGAGTGGTTGAAGGTTGTAGAAAATAGAAGTGTGTAGACAATATTTGTGTAACTAAAATTATTTCTTAGTTTTATATTTGTGTAGTGTAGATTGTATGATGAGGACTATAAATAACCTACCTTGTATTTGGTTTAATCATCCCATAAAAAAAGAAGCAAATAAGTCTTTGTATTCTTAGTTTGAGTATGAGTTGAAAGCTTTCTCTTTGAGTGTTTGTATTTCTCTTCAATTTGTGAGTTGCCTTTATAAGGTGTTATAGTGTCTTTTATTGTGAGTATAATATTAGTAAAATTTAGAGTTGTGTATTCTAAATTTTACTCAACAATTACTATCAGAGCGGGACGGTCAAGGATCATTCATAGTGGAGCTATCTTGAGTTGTGAAGAGTTTGGTACTCTACAAGTTTCTTAGTTAATCTTGTTCGGTATAGTCGAAGTCTTTCCAACACGATGAGTGACCTTCAAGTAGTTGGAGGAATCAAGAAGCTCAACAACAAAAACTATAGCACTTGGGCAACATGTATGGAGTCTTACCTATAAGGTCAAGACTTGTGGGAGGTTGTTGGTGGTGACGAAGTTATACAACCAGCAACGGAAGATGCAAACGGCATCTTGCGGAAGTAGAAAATCTAAGCAAGCAAACGATATTTGCTTTAAAAACCACAATTGAAGAAGAAATGTTGGAGCACATTCGAGATGCCAAAACACCGAAGGAAGCATGCGACACTCTTCTTACACTTTTTTCAAAGAAGAATGATACAAGACTACAACTTATGGAGAACGCGTTGCTATCAATGGCGCAACGCGATATGATGATTTCTGAATACTTCCACAAGGTAAAGCCATTATTATGCAAAATTTCAGAGTTAGATCTGAAAGCTTCTATTGGGAAAACTAGGATAAAGAGAATAATTATCCATGGTTTAAGACCTGAATATCGAGGGTTTGTTACTACTATATAAGGATGGCCAACACAACCATCTCTTATTGAGTTTGAGAATTTGCAGGCCGGTCAAGAAGCTATGGCTAAGCAAATGGGAGGAGTCTCGCTGAAAGGTGAGGAAGAATCACTCTACACCAGCAAAAGTAGAGGCATTTTCATGCGGTACAATAATAGTGGATCTAACAAGGATGGAGACATAGGAAAATTTTCTCAAGGAAATAAAGGATTTTGTCCAGGGGGAGCTTGGAAGAATCGTAATAACAATACAAAATTTGATGGTGAATGTTACAACTATAAGAAAATAGGTCACATGGTAAAAGATTGTTGGAGTAAGAAAAGGAATGTTGAAAGTAATACAGCTACTTCCAATTCTAAGGAGCATAGCGAAGGTGGTTGGGATTTCGAAGCATTATTCACTATAAAGGAAGAAGAATTAGCTCTTACGGTGACAACATCAAAACAGATTGACTACAAGAATGACTAGATTGTAGATTCGACTGCTTAAATCATATGACAGGTGATAAACAAAAGTTAAAGAGCATGTATGAGTACAAGGGAGGTCGTGTAGTGGTGACAGCTGACAACACAAGGTTACCAATAGCCTACATCGGTAAGACGAAAGTTACGCCTCGATATAATACTAACCAGGTACCACTTCAAGAAGTTTATCATGTCCCATGAATGAAGAAAAACTTGCTATATATGGCTTAATTGACATCATCAGGGCACTATGTCTTGTTCGGTCCTCAAAACGTGAAGGTGTATCGTGATCTCAAAATCTCAGAAACACCGACAATGGAGGGGCAACGATTGGAATCAGTCTACGTGATGTCAGCAGAATCTTCATATGTTGACAAGACAAGAAGAAATGAGATAGTAGATCTATGACATATGTGGTTAGGTTACGTTAGCTATTCCAATCTAAGTGTGATGGTGAAGAAGTTAATGCTTAAAGAGCTTCCTCAACTAGACGTATGAATAGACACGGCCTGTGCAGGATGCCAGTATGGTAAAGCTCACCAATTACCATATGAGAAATCAAAGTTTAAAGAAAAAGAACCATTAGAGTTAGTTCACTATGATGTATTTGGTCATGTTAAGCAGCCATCAATTGGTGGTATGCGATACATGGTGACATTCATTGACGACTTCTCCAGGTATGTGTGGGTTTTCTTTATGAAAGAAAAATCTGACGCATTCTCAAAGTTTAAAGAGTTCAAAGAGTCAATTGAAGGAGAAATAGGAAAGAAGATTTGTTGCTTGCGCACAAACAACAGTGGAGAATATAGCTCAAGCGAGTTCTCTCAATACCTAAGGGAATGTCAAATACGCCACAAAAAAATGGTGTAACGGAGAGATAGAATTGGCATCTTGCAAAAATTTGTTGGAGTATGCTACATGAAAAGAATGTACCAGGAAGGTTTTGGGCTGAAGCGATGAGGACTACAGCCTTTGTGATCAACAAACTTCCTCAACCAAGGTTAGAATTTTTTTTACCCTTTGAGAAACTATGGAACATGAAACCTATAGTTATCTACTTTCGAGTATTTGGTTGTGTATGTTATGTATATGTTTATGATCATTTATCGAGCAAATTTGATAAGAAAGCTATTAGATATATCTTTGTGAGATACGACAGCCAGAGAAAAGGGTGAAAATGTTGTGATCCAACGAGTGGAAGATGCTACACTTCATGAGATGTGGTGTTCGATGAAGCATCTTCTTAGTGGTCCTCAAAGAAGGAGACATTGCCAAACTCGAGAGAATTTGGAAACAAGTTGCAAGAAAAGATGGAGGAGCATACTATTCAATTCCAACCAAGTTTAGATGAATCCAGAGATCCAAACGATGATGACATCGAACAAAGAGTAACTCAGAATCCATGACAAACCGGCATATATCAATAACTAAATGAAGAAAGTAGGCCTAGTGAAATGGAACAATCAACTTCACAATCTCAACTCCGTAGGTCAACAAGAACACGAAGGCCAAATCCCAAATATGCCAATGCAACCATAGTTAAAGAAGCAATAGAACCTGAGACGTTCGAAGAAGCATCGCAAAGATCTGAGCGAATGACAGCTATGAAATAAGAGATCGATGCACTTCAGCAAAATCAACATTAGGATCTGGTACGAAAACCAGGAGATGTGAAACCCATATCCTGTAAATGGGTTTACAAGATAAAGCATCGTCCAGATGGGTCAATTGAGAGATACAAGGCACGATTGTAACTAGTGGTTTCTCTCAATAGTACAGACTAGACTATGATGAAATGTTTAGTCTGATGGTAAAACATACAACTGTATGAGTCCTACTTGCACTTACAGCCAACAAAGATTAGAATTTATGGCAAATGGATGTGAAGAATTCTTTTCTTCATAGAGAGCAAGATCGGGAGATCTACATGATCCAACCAATGGGTTTTTAGAGCTAAGATCATCCTGAATATGTGTGTAAGCTACGAAAATCACTTTATGGATTGAAATAGACACGCAGTGTATGGTATGGTAAGATGTTGAATTTTTAACACAATGTGGTTATTTAGTAACACCTGTAGGTTCCAGCTTGTTTGTCAAAACCAATAAAGGAAAGCTAGTTATCGCACTAGTGTATGCAGATAATTTAATCATAACTGATGATGATGAGGTAGAAATTCTTCAAAAAAAGAGAATTTATCAGTCTGTTTCCAAATGAAGGAACTTGGATAGCTCAAGCACTTCCTTGGTCTAGAGGTTGACCGTACACAAGAAGGAATATTTCTTTGTCAACAAAAATATTCCAAAGATTTGATAAAGATGTTCGGAATGAGTCGGTATATGCAAAATCTAAAGAAGCCTCATATGGAAGTAGTTCGATGAATATTATGATATGTGAAGAGTACAATTGACTATGATCTTTTGTACAAGAAAAGTGGAGAAGGCAAGTTAGTTGGTTACTATGATGCTGATTATGTAGGAGATCAACAACTGGGTATGTGTTTAAACTTGGTTCTGGAACAATTTCTTAGTGTAGCAAGAGACAGCCGATAGTATCGTTATCAACCACTAAAGTTGAGTATCGAGCAGTGGAAATGGAAGCTCAAGAGAGTACATGGTTGATACTTCTAATGAATAACCTACCACAACCAATAGATTATGCAGTTTCGTTATACTGTGACAATTAGTCCACAATTCGTTTATCAGAGAATCCAGTCTTTCATGTAAGAACTAAGTATGTTGAAGTACACAATCACTTTATCATAGAAAAGTTTTCCAAGAAGAAATTGAGATGAGTAAAATCAAGACAGATAATCAAGTTGCGCACTTGTTCACAAAAAGCTTAAGCGTTGGTAAGTTCGAAATGTGTCGCCGTCGGCTTAACACAGTAAAAATAGTGAGAGTTGGTGTTGAGGAGGAGTGTTGAAAATCAACACAAACATAATAAATAAAGTGGTTGAAGGATGTAAGAAAATAAATGGAGTGGTTGAAGGATGTAGAGAAATAAATGGAGTTGTTGAAGGATAAATAAATAAGGTGATTGAAAGATGAATAAATTGGGTAGTGGAAGGTTGTAGAAAAGATAAGTGTGTAGATAATATTTGTGTGGCTAGAATTATTTCTTAGTTTTATATTTGTGTGGTGTAGATTGCATGGTGAGGACTATAAATAGCGTACCTTGCATTTGGTTTAATCATCCCATAAAAAAAGTAAGTCTTTGTATTCTTAGTTTGAGTGTGAGTTGAGAGCTTTCTCTTTGAGTATTTGTATTTCTCTTCAATTTATGAGTTTCCTTTAAAAGGTATTATAGTGTTTTTTATTTTGAGTATAATACAAGTAGTTTGTTTACTTGTTTAGATCTAATAATAGTAAAATTTAGAATTTTGTATTCTAAATTTTACTCAACATTACAAACTTTGCCAAAAAAGAAAAATTATGTTTCAAAGGATCGATAAAAATGGAAATACACATTTTAGACTTACAAGTATTTAAAGTGATTTGAAATCTTTTTTTTCTATTTTCATTTGTTCATCTCTTCTTCTTTGAGATAGTGTATATCACCCAATTGAATTATCAGTTAAGTCTAAATTATAAACTTAATTTATTCGATTCTTGAATCAGTTGGAGTTGGAACGTTCTCTAGAACATAACAAGAACCAACGTTTACAAGCACATTCCTACAATACGTAAATGAATAACAAGAGGTATTAAAGGCATGTAAAAGATGCTATCGGAGATCAACATTGAAACCCAACATGCTATGTTCTGCACTTCTAAGGCCCAATTGAACAACTAGGTTTTATTTAAATTATTTTTGTAATTTAAATAATTACACCAATTTTCACTTTCCACCAATTTTCCTTGTAATTTTACTTCTCTCATTTGATAATGCATGCGATCTCATTTTGAATCATTTTTTAAGTAACAACCGAAAGTTGAAACCCATCAACATCTATCTCAAATAACCATTCTTTTTGGAAGAATCCAATTGATGCAATGTACTTACACATATTCCACATTACTTAGGAAGCTAAGTGGTGATGTGTTTATAAGGGGTGAATACTATCTAAATGACATGATACATTTTGAGGTTTCTCCCTATAAGTAAAACCATAAAGTCTCATTAAACTGTTAAGTCATGACCGTAAGCCCACTAAACTTGCAGTTATTGACCAAAGCAGACAATCTTGTGCTACGTGGAATGGATCTCACTCTGATATAAGCGGATAGATTAGTCATCCTATATTAGTTGTATAAGGGTTATGACCTTCTTGGGCTACGTAGGCTTGCTTTCTTAAGAGGACGTAAGACTATCTAAGTAGCCGTGTATGATGCAGTGTGACTATATATGTCCCATGTTGCTTAGGAAGCTAAGAGATGATGTGCTAATAAGAGGTGAGTACTCTCTAAATGACATGACGCATTTTGGAGTTTCTTCCTAGAAGCAAAAACCGTGAGATCTCATTGAATTGTCAAGTCATGGTCATGGGCTCACTGAAGTTGCGCTTATGGACTAAAATGAACAATCTCGTGTTATGTAAAATGAGTCTCACTCCACTGTAAGCGGAAAGATCAACCGTCCTATATTACCAACAAAGTGGTGGTTCAGGTTTATTGCATATGATCCAGAAGTTAGGCTAGAATACCATTTAAAAAAAGGATCATGTGTAGGACAAAAAAGGAAATGATTTTTTTGTTAATTTTTGCTTTTGTTTTGGTATATTGTGTTATTGTTCTTGTTTCTTTAATAAATACAACCTGTTTAAGAAAATTTAATTCAACGATGTGCTCATTTTTTGAGATTTTTAAAAACATATATATTTCATAAACTCGTGAACAATTTACGAAACTTTGTATTATTTGAAGATAGCTTTTGAAACCTTATCGTCTTTATTTTCAAAACATTTCTGATCAAGTCAGTTACAAACTTTGCCAAAAAAATTATGTTACAAAGCATCGATAAAAATAGAAATACACATTTTAGGTTTACGAGTATTCAAAGCTATTCGAAATCAGTTATTTTCTCTTTTCATTTTTTTATCTCCTCATTTTTTAGACAATTTATATCACCCAATTGAATTATCAGTTAATTCTAAATTATAAACTTAACTTATTAGATTCTTGAATTAGTTGGAGTTGGAACGTTCTCTTGAACATAACAAGAGGCAATTATTGCATGCTCATTCCCACAATATGTAAATGATTAACAAGAGGTATTAAAGGCATGTAAAAGATGCAATTGGATATCAACATTCAAAATCAACGTACCATATTCTGCACTTCTTAGGTCCAATTAAACAACTAGGTTTTAAATTACATAGACACTACAACTTCCTTGTGAAGGCGATAAGTAGGAATAGCCAGCAGATGTTTGGCCCTTGGAGTTGTTAAACCAAACACTTCAGTCATATCCATCTCATTAGGAAACATCCCATTAGGAAGCTCCCAATCAAAGCAATGCACAAGTTGTGCCACTACTATCTTTACCATAACCAGGCCTAATTGCATTCCTGGACAAATCCTCCTTCCAGAACCGAAAGGAATCAACTGAAAATCATGTCCTCTAATGTCTATGTTATTTCCCATAAACCTTTCAGGAAAGAACTTCTCTACATCATTCCAAACACTGGGGTCTCTTCCAATTGCCCATGCGTTTATTATTATGTGTGACCCTTGTGGTATGACGTAGCCATTAATTGTGCAATCTTCCATGGCTGCATGAGGGAGTAAAAGTGGTACTATTGGATGTAGTCTCAAGGTTTCTTTAACTACCATATCTAAGTACTCCAAGCTTTCTAAGTCTGATTCATCCACCAATCTTTCCATTCCCACCACATGTTCTAACTCTTTTTGCACTTTCTTCATTACCTTTGGATGTTTCATGAGTTCTGAAAGTACCCACTCAATCGTTGTTGACGATGTCTCCATTGAGGCTGTAAGCATGTCCTACAGCAAGGGAATTTATATGCAGAATTTGAGTTTAAGATGGAAATAAGAGTAGATAGGGCCATTTTGTCTCTATTTTTTAGATCCTGTAAAAGTGTTTCTCACAAAAAAAAAAAAGTGGTTGTGAACCAAACATAACGCTTGTTTGTTTTTAATTTTAGGATATGGTAAGAGTAATTCTCACAACAAAAAAAGGAAGAAAATAAGCTTCAGGATTAAACATCAAAAAATTTGTTATAAACACTCTCAGAGCTCAAAAAGCACACTTTTCTGAAACCAATTATGTTTAAAACCACTTTTAATGGAAGCATAAGCAAATAGACCCATAAGAATGGTCAAAAGTGCTTTCTGGCTCTTAAAATACATTTGGTGCTTTTGAAAGTGTTTCTTCTAAAACTTGTTTTGATTAAATCACTTTTAATAGAAATACAAATAAACAGTACCAAATATAGCCAAAAATTGATTCAAAAAAATGAGAGAGTTATTAAAAACGTTTATGCATGAATACAACATATATGAATAAATAGTATGCAATAAGTGTAAAAGAATTACCAATATTATGGCTTTGATATTAGACCGTTCAATCTGGTATTCAGATTTTTGGGATCCCATGATGCTCAACATGACATCAACAAAGTCCTTGGTTTTGTTTTCATCTTTAGATGCAAGATGCTCATCAATAACCCTCTCAAACAAGCTGTCAAAGACCTTTGAAACAGCCTTCATTCGCCTAGTCAAGCCTTGAAGGTCAAGTGGAGCAATAAAAGGAATATAATCACCCAAGTTAAAAGCACCAAATAATTTCGCAGACTCATGAACAACACCCTTGAACCCTCTCTCATCAAATTCACTTTCCATGTATTTCTTCCCAAATACCATTAGGTAACTCATATTTGTACTGAAGAATGAAACCTTATCACTCAGATCAACAGGCTTAATATTACCTTCAATTGTACCTTCTGCAATTGACTTTATCAATAGACTAACCTCTTCTTTTCTCGTGGCTTTGAAGGAATTTATTTTCGAGTTACTAAGTAGCTTGAGAGTACACATCTTACGCAGGTTACGCCAATAAGGACCATATTGACCGAACGCCACGCTTGTTTGACCATAACTAATGTGCTTTGCTGCTAGATGTGGTGGTCTGCTTGCAAAAACAAGGTCATGGGTCTTAAGGAATTGTTCAGCAGCTTGAGGAGATGAAACAATGATGTTAGGAATGAGACCTAAGCGCAAGTGCATGATAGGACCATATTTTTGGGATAGTAGATGAAGATCTTTGTAAGGGAATTTACCTAACATGTGGAGACATCCGAAAATTGGGAACCCTTTTGGACCAGGAGGTAACTTCTTCTTATTCTTGCTCTTCCATAGCCTAGTTTGTTGAACAAAAACAAGTACAAAAAGTGCTGCAGCAAGAATGGTACTGATCTCAATCCAAAACATGCTTGATGATATTCTCTGCAGCCAAGGAAAGTGAGCTCTCAAGTGCTCAAATGTTAAACTGATATATGGAATTGTAAAGACACGTTTAATTAATTTATGCCCCATATAGGAAATGCTTTATCCATAAGGGACTAAAGTCAAAATGAATTTTGTCTTCAAGTTGACTATTCAATATTTCTTATCAACCATTTAAAAAAATATTCCTTCCGTATGAATTACTATTTGAAGAATGAAATCCTTCTCCAACTTATTATTGAAATTAAAATATAAAATTCCAAACTTGTTAAAAATAATTAGATTAGATTTTTTTGTTGGAAAAAATATTTAATTCTTAATCTATTAGATTTATGAAAATGAAAAGTAAATAAGCACACTCAATTTAAACTATTATAGATTTTTCAACGAAAAAAATTAAATATTTTCTAACATTTATAATTAACAATACATAACTCAATTTATATTTGAGAAAATTAGTCTAAATATTATCTCTCTAAAGCTTCGTACTTAAATATTTTCTAATTATAATTTTTCTTATCGATGCTTTTCATATAAAGAAGGGGATGAAGGCCCTTTACATAGGTTCCAATTTAAACCGTCTTAATTATACGCCTTTATTTTACCACAAGTTATATTATTTTTTGCTTAATTTTAAGTGGTTAATTTACACTATAAGTGATCAACCATTATGCCATAAAATTAGGGTGTTTATGGTCCACAGCGATCTACTTATGCATAATGCACTCGTTTTTTGAGAAAAAAATTTAAAAAGATATATTTCATAAACTCGTGAGTAACGTGCGAAGTTTTTTATTCTTTGGAGATTGCTTTTGAAACCCTTCTGTCTTTATTTCCAAAACATTTCTTATCAAGTCATTTACATGCTGAAAATCAACACCAAAATAATAAATAAAGTGGTTAAAGGATGTAAGAAAATAAATAGAGTGGTTGAAGGATAAATAAATAAGGTGGTTGAAAGATGAATAAATAAGGTGATTGAAAGATGAATAAATAGAGTGGTTGAAGGTTGTAGAAAATAGAAGTGTGTAGACAATATTTGTGTGACTAAAATTATTTCTTAGTTTTATATTTGTGTAGTGTAGATTGCATGATGAGGACTATAAATAACCTACCTTGTATTTGGTTTAATCATCCCATAAAAAAAACAAATAAGTCTTTGTATTCTTAGTTTGAGTATGAATTGAAAGCTTTTTCTTTGAGTATTTGTATTTCTCTTCAATTTGTGAGTTGCCTTTAAAAGATGTTATAGTGTCTTTTATTATGGGTATAATACAAGTAGTTTGTTTACTTATTTAGATATAATATTAGTAAAATTTAGAGTTGTGTATTCTATATTTTACTCAACAATTGGTATTAGAGCGGGACGGTCAAGGATCTTTCATAGTGGAGCTATCTTGAGTTGTGAGGAGTTTGGTACTCTACAAATTTCTTAGTTAATCTTGTTCGGTATAGTCGAAGTCTTGCCAACACGATGGGTGACCTTTAAGTAGTTAGAGGAATGAAGAAGCTCAACAACAAAAACTATAACACATGTGCAATATGTATGGAGTCTTACCTACAAGGTCAAGACTTGTGCGAGGTTGTTAGTGGTGATGTAGTTACACAACCAGCAAAGGAAGATGCAAACGACATCTTGTGGAAGTATAAAATCAAAGCAAGCAAAGCGATATTTGCTTTAAAAACCACAATTGAAGAAGAAATGTTGGAGCACATTCGAGATGCCAAAACACCGAATGAAGCATGGGACACTCTTGTTACACTTTTTACAAAGAAGAATGATACAAGACTACAACTTCTGGAGAACGAGTTGCTATTGATGGTGTAATGCGACATGACGATTTCCCAATACTTCCACAAGGTAAAGCCGTTATTCTGCAAAATTTGAGAGTTAGATCCGAAAGCTCATATTGGGAAAACTAGGATAAAGAGAATAATTATCCATGGTTTAAGACCTGAATATCAAGGGTTTGTTACCGCTATTCAAGGATGGTCAACACAACCATCTCTTATTGAGTTTGAGAATTTGATGGCCAGTCAATAAGCTATGGCTAAGCAAATGGGAGGAGTCTCGCTGAAAGGTGAGGAAGAATCACTCTACACCAGCAAAAGTAGAGGCACTTTCAAGCGGTACAATAATAATGGATCTAACAAGGATGGAGACAAAGGAAAATTTTCTCAAGGAAATAAAGGCTTTCGTCCAAGGGGAGCTTGGAAGAATCGCAATAACAATACAAAATTTGATGGTGAATGTTACAACTGTAAGAAAATAGGTCACATGGAAAAAGATTGTTGGAGTAAGAAAAGGAATGTTGAAAGCAATATAGCTACTTCCAATTCTAAGGAGCATAGTGAAGGTGGTTGGGATTTCGAAGCATTATTCGCTATAAAGGAAGAAGAATTAGCTCTTACGGTGACAACATCAAAACAGATTGACTATAAGAATGACTAGAATGTAGATTCGACTACTCAAATCATATGACAGGTGATAAACAAAAGTTAAAGAGCATGTATGAGTACAAGGGAGGTCATGTAGTGGTGACAACTGACAACTCAAGGTTACTAATAGCCTACATCGGTAAGACGAAAGTTACGCCTCGATATAATACTAACCAGGTACCACTTCAAGAAGTTTATCATGTCCCAAGAATGAATAAAAACTTGCTATATGTAGCTCAATTAACATCATTAGGGCACTATGTCTTGTTCGGTCCTCAAGACGTGAAGGTGTATCGTGATCTCAAAATCTCAGAAACATCGACAATTGAGGGGAAACGATTGGAATCAGTCTACGTGATGTCAGCAGAATCTTCATATGTTGACAAGACAAGAAGAAATGAGATAGTAGATCTATGACATATGTGGTTAGGTTACGTTAGCTATTCCAAGATAAGTGTGATGGTGAAGAAGTTGATGCTTAAAGAGCTTCCTCAACTAGACGTATGAATAGACACGGCCTGTGCAGGATGCCAGTATGGTAAAGCTCACCAATTACCATATGAGGAATCAAATTTTAAAGCAAAAGAACCATTGGAGTTAGTTCACTCTGATGTATTCGGTCCTGTTAAGTAACCATCAATTGCCAATATGCGATACATGGTGACATTCATTGACGACTTCTCTAGGTATGTGTGGGTTTTCTTTATTAAATAAAAATTTGACGTATTCTCAAAGTTTAAAGAGTTCATAGAGTCAATTGAAGGAGAAGTAGGAAAGAAGATCTGTTGCTTGCACACAAACAACGACGGAGAATATAGCTCTAGCGAGTTCTCTCAATACCTAAGGGAATGTCGAATACATCATCAGTATACTTGTGCCAACACGTCATAACAAAATGGTGTAGCGAAGAGAAAGAACTGGCATCTTGCAAAAATTTGTTGGAGTATGCTACATGAAAAAATGTACCTGGAAGGTTTTGGGCAGAAACGATGAGGACTGCAGCCTTTGTGATCAACAGACTTCCTCAACCAAGGTTAGAATTTGTTTTACCCTTTGAGAAACTGTGGAAATTTTACAAGAAAGTTATTAGATGTATCTTTGTGGGATACTATAGTGAGAAAAAAGGTTGGAAATGTTGTGATCCAACGAGTGGAAGATGCTACACTTCATGAGATGTGGTGTTCGATAAAGCATCTTCTTGGTTGTCCTTAGAGAAGGAGATATTGCCAGACTCGAGAGAATTAGAGACAAGTTGCAAGAAAAGATTGAGGAGCATACTATTCAATTCCAACCAAGTTTAGATGAACCCAAAGATCCAAACGATGATAGTGTCGAACAAAGAGTAACTCAGAATCCATGACAAATTGGCATATATCAACAACTAAATGAAAAAGTGGGTCTAGTGAAATGGAAGAATCAACTTCACAATATCAACTCCATAGGTCAACAAGAACATGAAGGCCAAATCCTAAATATGCCAATGCAACCATAGTTGAAGAAGTAATAGAACCTGAGACGTTCGAAGAAGCATCGCAAAGATCTGAGTGGATGATAGCTATGAAATAAGAGATCGATACACTTCAGCAAAACTAAACTTGGGATATGGTGTAAAAACTAAGAGATGTGAAACCCATATCCTGTAAATGGGTTTACAAGATAAAGCATCATCCAGATGGGTCAATTGAGAGATACAAGGCACGATTGGTAGCTCGTGGTTTCTCTCAACAATACGGACTAGACTATGATGAAATATTTAGTTCGGTGGCAAAACTTACAACTATACAAGTCCTAATTGTACTTACATCCAACAAAGATTAGAATTTATGGAAAATGGATATGAATAATGGTTTTCTTCATAGAGAGCTGGATCGAGAGATCTACATGATCCAACCAATGGGTTTTTAGAGCCAAGATCATCCTGAATATGTGTGTAAGCTACGAAAATCACTTTATGGATTGAAACAGGAACGCATGGCATAGTATAGTAAGATTGTTGAATTTTTAACACAATGTGGTTATTCAGTAACACCTGTAGATTCCAGCTTGTTTGTCAAAGCCAATGATAGAAAACTAGCTATCATACTAGTGTACGTAGATAATTTAATCATAACTGGTGATGATGAGGCAAAAATTCTTCGAAAAAGGAGAATTTATCAATCTGTTTCCAAATGAAGGAACTTGGACAGCTCAAGCACTTCCTTGGTCTAGAGGTTGACTGCACACAAGAAGGAATATTTCTTTCTCAATAAAAATATTCCAAAGATTTGATAAAGATGTTCGGAATGCTTGAATGCAAGTATTGTCCCACATCGACTAGGCGTTCAACTGTAGTGCAATTTATAAGTGTGGGAAACCCTTAACTCAATGAGATTTTATTGGGTTGAGTTAGTCCTTGGGCTTATATAACATGGTATGAGAGCATTTGGGTTACAAAATTTGGGAAAAAAAAATTTCGTTCAAATTAGGGGCTGTTTTTTGGGTAATCACAAATTAGGATTTAGTGCATTTTTGAGTTCCAACTCGGAACACCCTTTTGGAGTGCACATTTTTTCTCACCACCGGCACAGGGAGGAAGACGAGCCGCCGACCAACCAAACCCCGACGTCCGGCCACCAGACGAGCCATGAGTGAGCCACACGCGCCACCGTAACTTTCTGTCAAATTTCCACTCGTCTCACCACCGGCACAGGGAGGAAGAATAGCCGCCGACCGGCCAAACCCCAAAGTCCGGTCACCAGATGAGCCGCGAGTGGGCCACACGTGCCATCGTGAATTTCTATCAATTTCCACGCATCGGTGCGTGACAGCGCGTTCGTGCAGAATTCTTCTCCGGTCAACCTCGTGTCGCTTTCCGACGCTCCCCTGCGTCATCTGTGGTGGTTTCGCACTCATCGCTTGTGATTGTTCAGGTTTGGGTTCTTCCAATTTTGTATTCTTGTTTGCTACGTTTGTTCGCTACATTTGGTCGCTGCTGTTGTTGGATTTTGTTTGTTCATTTACTTGTTGTCTTGTCGTTTGTAAGAGTTATAGTTGAAAAGAAATCTAATGTTGTAATGGATATGGTGCTTGTGATGTCTAAAATCACGGACCATAAGCTCAATGGCTCGAATTATTTGGCTTGGAGCAAGACCATTCGAATTCATTTGAGAAGTATCGAAAAAGATACTCATTTGACTAATGATCCTCCTAAAGATGATTCAAAGTAAACATGGCTTAGAGACGATGCTCGCTTATTTCTGTAGATTCGGAATTCTATTGAAAGCAATGTAATTGACTTGATCAATCATTGTGAATTCGTTAAGGAATTGATAGATTATTTGGATTTCTTATATTCTGGTAAGGGAAATCTTTCTCGCATATATGAGGTATGCAAAGCATTTTACCGTGCAGACAAACAAGATCAGTCACTCACAAATTATTTTATGGAATTTAAAAGGACTTATGAGGAGCTAAATAGTTTGATGCCTTTTAGCCCTGATGTCAAGGTTCAACAAAGCCAATGGGAACAAATGGTAGTCATGAGTTTTCTTGCCGATCTTCCCTCTACTTTTGAGACTGCTAAGTCCCAAGTTCTTTCTGGTTCTGAGATCTCCTATTTACAAGAGGTGTTTAGTCGAGTACTTCATACAGAAGGCACTCCACCTCCACCTGCTCAATTAAACGGTGTTTTGGTCAGCCGAAGTAATAATTATGAGCATGGATGGTCAACTTATATGAACAAAAACAAAGGAGGTGGCTCGCACGGGTTTGAAACTTGACCACAGGACCTCGAAGATATTGTATGTCACTATTGTCACAAACCAGGACATACGAAACATGAATGTAGAAAGCTTCAGTACAAGCATCAGAAAGGTCACTCGGCTCATATTGCATCCACTTCTAATACTTCTGAAAAATCAGTTCTTATCTCTGCAGATGAATTTACCAAGTTCTCACAATATCAAGAATCACTAAGGTCCTCATCACCCTCTGTCACTGCTATTGTTGATTCAGGTAAATCAAATGTGTGTTTCATTTCCTTATCTTCCAAATGGGTTATTGATTCTGGTGCCACAGATCATATGACAGGTAACTCTAGTCTCTTTTCTACTCTTCAATCACACACTTCTACCTCTACTGTTACCTTAGTCGATGGGTCACCATCTCGTGTTCTTGGGTCTGGCACAATTACTCCCACTCATTTGCTTCCTTTTGTCGTCTGTCTTACATTTACCTAGCTTATCTTTTAATTTGATCTCTGTAAGTCAGCTTACTCGCAATCTTAACTATTGCATCTCATTTTTTCCTGATCGTTGCTTATTTCAGGATCTTATGACGAAGAAGACTATTGGTAAAGGACATGAGTCTGGAGGCCTCTATATTCTTGACACACCAATACCGAAATCTGTTGCTTGCTCTAGTGTAACCTCTCCCTTCGAGGCACATTGTAGACTGGGTCATCCATCTCTTCCTTTACTGAAGAAACTTTGTCCTCAGTTTAGTAAGGTGTCTTCATTAGATTGTGAGTCTTGTCAATTTGCAAAACATCATCGTCTTAGTTCAAATCCAAGAGTTAATAAACGTGCTAATGTTCCTTTTGAATTAGTTCATTCTGATGTTTGGGGTCCTTGTCCTATTTTGTCTAAACCTAGATTTAAGTATTTTGTTACTTTTATGGATGATTATTCTCGTGTAACTTGGTTATATTTAATGAAGAGTCGTTCTGAATTGTTTTCTATTTTTTGTGCATTTTGTGTTGAGATTAAAACTCAATTTAATGTTTCAATTCGTACTTTGCGAAGTGATAATGCCAAAGAATATACATCAGCTTTGTTTCAATCTTATATGGTTCAAAATGGCATGCTTCATGAAACTTCGTGTGTTGATACTCCATCTCAAAATGGAGTGGCCGAACGTAAGAACAGACATCTTCTAGAAACTGCACGTGCCTTATTATTTCAAATGAATGTTTCTAAACCTTTTTGGGCCGATGCAGTTTCAACAACATGTTTTCTTATTAATCGCATGCCCTCATCTGTTCTTCATGGTGAGATTCCTTACAAAATTTTATTTCCTAATAAGTCACTATTTCTGGTTGACCCTAGGATATTTGGTAGCACTTGTTTTGTTCGGGATGTTCGTCTGCATGTTACTAAATTAGATCCCAAGTCTTTGAAGTGTATCTTCCTTGGTTATTCTCGTCTCCAAAAAGGTTATAGATGTTATTGTCCTAGTCTTAACAAATATCTTGTCTCAATTGATGTTACCTTCATGGAAGACACACCCTATTTTTCGTCTTCTCCTCCTCCTGCATGTCAGGGGGAGGATGACGATTTGTTAGTCTATTCTATCACATCATCTGTACTTGTCTCTGATCCAGTTCCTATTAGGCCTCCTATAACTCAAGTCTACTCCAGACATAGACCTTTTGATTCATGTCCTGCACCTGCTCCTTCGTCATCAGATCCAGTCCTGAACGATGATCTTCCTATTGCATTACGCAAAGGTAAACGTCAATGTACTTATCCTATTTCTTATTTTGTTTCGTATAATTGCTTGTCGTCTTCCTCTTGCTCTTTTATTGCTTCTCTTGATTCTATTTCTATCCCTAAAACTGTTCATGAAGCCATATCTCATCCTGGTTGGCATCATGAAATGATCGAGGAAATGAATGTGTTGGATGACAATGGTACTTGGGACTTGGTTGATTTACCTTCAGGGAAACGGGCTATCGGATGCAAATGGGTGTTCATAATTAAGGCTAATCTAGATGGGTCAGTTGCTCGATTAAAGGTTCGTCTTGTTGCTAAGGGATATGCTCAAACCTATGGAGTGGACTATTCTGACACTTTCTCTCCTGTTGCTAAATTGACATATGTTCGGTTGTTTATTTCTATGGCAGCTACTCACCATTGGCCTTTGCATCAACTAGATATCAAGAATGTTTTTCTTCATGGTGATCTTCAAGAGGAGGTGTTTATGGAGAAACCTCCTGGTTTTGTTACTCAGGAGGAGTCTAGGCACGTTTGTCGTCTCCGCAAATCTTTGTATGGTTTGAAACAGAGTTCTCGTGCTTGGTTTGGAAAATTTAGTCAAGCTATAGAAACGTTTGGTATGATGAAAAGCAAGTCTGACCATTTTGTGTTCTATAAACAATCAGAAGCTGGTATCAAAGCTAGGCCCTGAGTTCATCGTGGTTTGTGGCCTTCGTTGCCCCTGTCCGATGTGAAGGGGGGTGTTGAAGGATTGTATTGTCCCACATCGACTAGGCGTTCAACTGTAGTGTAATTTATAAGTGTGGACAACCCTTAACTCAATGAGATCTTATTGGGTTGAGTTAGGCCTTGGGCTTATATAACAGTAAGATTGTTGAATTTTTAACACAATGTGGTTATTCAGTAACACCTGTAGATTCCAGCTTGTTTGTCAAAGCCAATGACATAAAACTAGCTATCATACTAGTGTACGTAGATAATTTAATCATAACTGGTGATGATGAGGCAAAAATTCTTCGAAAAAGGAGAATTTATCAATCTGTTTTCAAATGAAGGAACTTGGACAGCTCAAGCACTTCCTTGGTCTAGAGGTTGACTGCACACAAGAAGGAATATTTCTTTGTCAATAAAAATATTCCAAAGATTTGATAAAGATGTTCGGAATGCTTGAATGCAAATCGATTTCGACGCTGATGGAACCAAATGCCAAATTGTATGCACATAAAGGAAAAGATTTGGAAGATGCGGCATTGTATCAAAAATTGGTAGGCAGCCTAATTTACATAACCTTAACTCAACCTGACATTTCTTATGCAATTAGTGTAATGAGTCGGTATATGCAAAATCTAAAGAAGCCTCATTTGGAAGCAGATCGATGAATACTAAGATATGTGAAGAGTACAATTGACTATGATCTTTTGTACAAGAAAGGTGGAGACGGCAAGTTAGTTGGTTACTACGATGCTGATTATGCAGGAGATCATGACACCAGGAGATCAACAACTGGGTATATGTTTAAACTTGGTTTTGGAACAATTTCTTGGTGTAGCAAGAGACAGCCGATAGTATCGTTATCAACCACTAAAGTTGAGTATCGAGCAGCGAAAATGGCAGCTCAAGAGAGTACATGGTTGATACATCTAATGAATAATTTACAACAACCAATAGATTATGCAGTTCCGTTATACTGTGACAATCCATCGACAATTCGTTTGACAAAGAATCCAGTCTTTCATGTAAGAACTAAGTATGTTGAAGTACATTATCACTTTATCATAGAAAAATTTTCCAAGAAGAAATTGAGATGAGGAAAATCAAGACAGATGATCAAGTTGCGCAATTGTTCACAAAAACTTAAGCGTTGGTAAGTTCGAAATATGTCGCCGTCAACTTAATACGATAAAAATAGTGAGAATTGGTGTTGAGGATGAGTGTTGAAAATCAACACCAACATAATAAATAGAGTGGTTAAAGGATGTAAGAAAATAAATAGAGTGGTTGAAGGATGTAGAGAAATAAATGGAGTGGTTGAAGGATAAATAAATAGGGTGGTTGAAAGATGAATAAATAGGGTGGTTGAAGGTTGTAGAAAAGATAAGTGTGTAAATAATATTTGTGTAGCTAGAATTATTTCTTAGTTTTATATTTGTGTGGTGTAGATTGCATGGTGAGGACTATAAATAACCTACCTTGCATTTGGTTTAATTATCCCATAAAAAAAAATAAGTCTTTGTATTCCTAGTTTAAGTGTGAGTTGAGAGCTTTCTCTTCGAACGTTTGTATCTCTTCAATTTGTGAGTTTCCTTTAATAGGTATTATAGTGTTTTTTATTGTGGATATAATACAAATAGTTTGTTTAATTGTTTAGATCTAATAATAGTAAAATTAAAATTACAAACTTTGCCAAAAAAGAAAAATTATGTTTCAAAGGATCGATAAAAATAGAAATACACATTTTGGGCTTACCAGTATTTAAAGTGATTTGAAATCTGTTTTTTTTTTTTTCTCTTTTCATTTGTTCATCTTTTTTTCTTTATGATAGTGTATATCACCCAATTAAATTATCAGTTAAGTCCAAATTATAAACTTAATTCATTCGATTCTTGAATCAGTTGGAGTTGGAACGTTCTCTAGAACATAACAAGAGCCAACGTTTACAAGCACATTCCTATAATACGTAAATGAATAACAAGAGGTATTAAAGGCACGTAAAAGATGCTATTGGAGATCAACATTCATTACCAACATGCTATGTTCTGCACTTCTAAGGCCCAATTGAACAACTAGGTTTTATTTAAATTATGTAGACACTACAACTTCCTTGTGAAGGCGATAAGTAGGAATAGCTAGCAGATGTTTGGCCCTTGGAGTTGATAAGCAAAATACTTCAATCATATCCAACTCATTAGGCAATATCCCATTAGGAAGCTCCCAATCAAAGCAATGCACAAGTTGTGCCACTACTAGCTTGACTATAACCAAACCTAATTGCAGTCCTGGACAAATCCTCTTACCAGAACCAAAAGGAATCAACTGAAAATCATGTCCTCTAATATCTATGTTATTTCCCACAAACCTTTCAGGAAAGAACTTCTCTGCATCATTCCAAACACTTGGGTCTCTTCCAATTGCCCATGCATTTATTATTACGTGTGAGCCTTGTGGTATGTCATAGCCATTAACTGTGCAATCTTCTATGGCTGCATGAGGGAGTAAAAGTGGTCCTACTGGATGTAGTCTCAAGGTTTCTTTAACTACCATATCTAAGTACTCCAAGCTTTCTGTGTCTGATTCATCCACTAATTTTTCCATTCCCACCACATGTTCTAACTCTTTTTGCACTTTCTTCATTACCTTTGGATGTTTGATGAGTTCTGAAAGTACCCACTCAATCGTTGTTGACGATGTCTCCATTGAGGCTACAAGCATATCCTGTAGCAAGGGAATTTATTTGCAGAAATTGAATTTAAGATGGAAAAAAGAGTAGATAGGGCCATTTATTTTCTATTTTTGAGATCCTGTAAAAGCGTTTCTCACAAAAAAAAAGTGGTAGTGAACCAAACATAACGCTTGTTTGTTTCTAGTTTTGAACATGGTAAAAGTAATTCTGACAACAACAAAAAAAAGCTTTAGGATTAAACCTCAAAAAATTTGTTATAAACAATTTCCTGGCTCAGAAAGCACACTTTTCCAAAACCAATTATGTTTTAAACAACTTTAAATGGAAGCATAAGCAAATAAACCTATTAGAATTTGGTCAAAAGTGCTTTCTGGGCTCTTAAAATACATTTGGTGTTTTTGAAAGTGTTTCTTCTAAAACTTGTTTTGACTGAAATCACTTTTAATAGAAACACAAATAAACAGTACCAAGTAACTTATATAGCCGGAAATTGATTAAAAAAAATGAGAGTTATTAAAAACGTTACTGCATGAATACAAAATATATGAATAAATAGTATGCAATAAGTGTAAAAGAAGTACCAATATTATGGCTTTGATATTAGAACGTTCAATCTGGTATTCAGATTCTTGGGATCCCATGATGCTCAACATGACATCAATAAAGTCCTTGGTTTTTTTTTTCATCTTTGGATTGAAGATGCTCATCAATAACCTTCTCAAGCAAGCTGTCAAAGACCTTTGAAACAGCCTTCATTCGCCTAGTCAAGCCTTGAAGGTCAAGTGGAGCAATAAAAGGAATATAATCACCCAAGTTAAAAGCACCAAATAATTTCAGAGTCTCATGAACAACATCCTTGAACCCTCTCTCATCAAATTCACTTTCCATGTATTTCTTCCCAAATACCATTAGGTAACTCATGTTTGTACTGAGGAATGCAACCTTATCACTCAGATCAACAGGCTTAACATTACCTTCAATTGTACCTTCTTTAATTGACTTTATCAATAGGCTAACCTCTTCTTTCCTCATGGCTTTGAAGGAATTGATTTTCGAGTTACTAAGTAGCTCGAGAGTACACATCTTACGCATGTTACGCCAATAAGGACCATATTGACCGAACGTCACGCTTGCTTGATCATAACTAATGTGCTTTGCTGCTAGATGTGGTGGTCTGCTTGCAAAAACAAGGTCATGGGTCTTAAGGAATTGTTCAGCGGCTTGAGGAGATGAAACAATGATGTTAGGAATGAGACCTAAGCGCAAGTGCATGATAGGACCATATTTTTGGGATAGTAGATGAAGATCTTTGTAAGGGAATTTACCTAACATGTGGAGGCATCCGAAAATTGGGAACCCTTTTGGACCAGGAGGTAACTTCTTCTTATTCTTGCTTTTCCATAGCCTAGTTTATTGAACAAAAACAAGTACAAAAAGTGCTGCAGCAATAATGGTACTGATCTCAATCCAAAACATGTTTGATAATATTCTCTGAAGCCAAGGAAAGTGAGCTCCCAAGTGCTCAAATGTTAAACTGATATATGGAATTGTAAAGACACGTTTAATTAATTTGTGCCCCACATAGGAAATGCTTTTTCCATAAGGGACTAAAGTCAAAATGAATTTTGTCTTCAAGTTGATTATTCAATATTCCCTATCAACCAGTTAAAAAAATCTTCCTTCCCTATTAATTACTATGTGAAGAATGAAATCCTTCTCCAACTTATTATTGAAATTAAGAAATAAAATTTCAACTTGTTAAAAATAATTAGATTAGATTTTGTTTGTGGAAGAAATATTTAATTATCAATCAATTAGATTTATGAAAATGAAAAATAAATGAACACACCTAATTTAAGTTATTATAGATTTTTCAAAGAAAAAAATTAAATGTTTTCTAACACTTACAATTCACAATATATAATCCAATATATATTTGAAAAAATTATTCTTAATATTATCTCCCTAAAGCTTCTTACTAAAAACTTTAGTAATTATAGTTTTTCTTCTCAATGTTTTTCATATAAAGGAAGAGTGAAGGGCCTTTACATAGGCTCTAATTTAATCTATCTTAATTATACACCTTTATTTTACCACAAGTTATATTAATATTTGCTTAATTTTATGTTGTTAGTTTACATTATAAGTGACCAACCTTTATTCCAATAACATTAGGGTGTCTATGGTCCACACCAATCTACTTACACCTAAAAAAATTTGAAAATCGAACTAAACCAATCTATACTATTTAACTAATACAGTCCTGCCAAAATCCTTTTAATAATTGGCGTTGTAAGAACTATGAGTGTTAGCTATTTTCGTGAAAAAATATATTTAATAAGTAATTCTTCTTTAAGCTCTCAATTAAGTCTATAAAAAAATCGAATAAAAACACTCAAATTCTAGATAGTTATAATTTAATTATATCCTTTGTAACTATCACACATATGATTGTACTCATTTATTTACTAGTACATGTTCATAACATGAATCAAGATAGCATGTATCACATCATAATCACAATGCTCAAATGACTATTACATATATATTTAAGTGCATTTAATATAGGCTTTTGGTTGAATTAATCTTGATATTGTATGATTGAGTTATAAGTCTTTTTAGATCGAAGGATCAATCCACTTAGTAGACGGATTGATCCCACTCTGAACCGATCTCTAAACGTTGTTCAATCAATCGTGTTAAATCGCATAACTTTAAAAAAATGAGGGATAGATTTTGATTCTTACCTTAGATGGATTGATGCATGTTACGTTGACATAACCTTTTTTCAAAGGGATTTATTCCCCTTATAGAGGGATAGATCTCCTTTATAGAAATTAGTCAATTTTGTCTTGTTTTAAGCATTTTTTAATCACAATTAGGTCCCAACTTCCTATTATATTTTCCATATTATATGAGTGACTTTTTTCATCTAGGTTTTCTTTAAATACATCACTTAGATCTTATAATTCATATACATAATTATAGATTAGTATTCAAGAGCATAAGGTTTTTACAATCTGTCTTTCTTCTCTTTTGCTCCTCTTTATTTAGGTTGAGTTTTATCATCTTAAATCTTTATATGATTATGTTAGCATAGATCTAGGTCTATCTCAAATAACTATTCTTCTTAGAAGAATCCATCAAAGTGGTGGTTTGAGTTTATTACATATGATCTGGAAATTGAGGCTAGAAAAACAAATGAGTTCCTCTACAAAACACACACGACACTCTTGAATCTTGGACCTGGTTTATACTTGCTAGCAAGTTTTGAGCCTTCAAAATATTAACCAAAGATGACACTTTAGCTCTAAGTATTGTGATATCATTTACCTCATGCACTCCGGCTACTCTTCTTGTGGTTGTCATTCTGTCCATTGGCCATTGATAATTATTACTAGCCATTTTCTCAAGTAAATCATAAGCTTGATTATAAGATTTGACCAACAAAGCTCCATTAGCATAAGTATCAACAATAGTTCTTGCTTGAGCATTAAGACCATTGTAAAAAGTCTTCATTTGAATCCAAGAAGGAATATAATGATGAGGACACTTCCTTAGCAATTCCTTGAATCTTTCTCATACTTCATATAAATATTCTCCTTTGTATTGTTGGTAGGAATTATTGTCATTCCTAAGCTTGGCATTCTTTGTTGGTGAGAAGTAGTTCATCAAGAATTTTTCCACCAAACCATTCCAAGTTGTAATGGAATCAGGTGGCAAAGAGTTTAGCCAAGCACGAGCACGATCTCGCAAAGAGTAAGGGAACAAGCCTAAATGCCTCCTCTATCACATCACTGAACTTAAATGAATCTACAACTTCAATAAACAATTTGAGATGAAGATGAGGATCCTTTGTTGGTAATCCATTGAATTTTCCAATTGTTTATCGCATTTGAAACATCACCAGCTTTAGTTCAAATTGATTAGCTTGAATGTTTGGCCTTGTAATACTTAGATTCAACCCTTCCAACGTAGGTATTTCATATTCATTCATAGCTCAATTTCTATCATTGATCAAAAGCATTTGATTACTCAGGTTTAGCTCATTATTGTTTATGTCTAATGGATTATCCATTTTATCCTCTTAGATGACAACTTGTTTTCTAATTAATCTCAAAGTATGCATAATTTCAAGATCTAAAGGTAGGATTTCTCATTCACGAACTCTACTCGTGCAATAGACTCAATTATGTTTCTATAATACTAAAGGAGAAATTAAAATAAAAACTAAATAAATTAATTAAAATTTCAAACAAATAAATAAAAGAAATTAATTTAAAAAATAAAGAAATAAGTAAGTGAAAAAAATAAGTAAATTAAAATTAAAATTAAAGTAAAGAAAAAAAATTAATTTCTAATATTTATAATCTCCGGCAACGGTGACAAAAACTTGATTTTCATACAAATTGTGTGTGCAATGAATCCACAAGTATACATATCGCAACAAGTAATATAATGATAAGAAAAAATTGTTTTCAAGGAGATTATTTTATTAAAAACTAATTTTTAAAACTAAAAAAATAAAAATCAATTTTTTGTGTTTTTATATTTTAAGGAAGCAAAATTAAAATAACTAAAAAGTAAATAGTAACAATTAATTAAATTAGATTTGGTAACTGAGAAGATGTATGAGAAAATATCTAAGAATACTTAATCCCCTAATTTTCTAAACATGTGAATTATCAAAATCCCTTCATTATAATTATCAATTAATTATATGATCAATTGAATTTAACCTAGCATGTATTCCTCTCTCAAGTAAACTACACAATATTTGGTAATTAATTTAATCACACTTGCATGTCAATTAAATTGCATACTACTCATTAAGTTCATCAATTATGGATCATATACATAAGAATCATACATCTATGCCTAAAAACTATACATGTTATTTAATAAAGATAAATAATTAAATAATTCTTTCAAATCTATTTAATTGCTTTTATAGATAAATTGTTGGCCAAACAATTAATAGCATAAAATTAGATTAAATAATACAATTAAATTAAAATTATAATTGAGGTAAAATATTATATCATTACATGGTGAAAAATTGGGTTTGTAAGATCTCTAGATTAATAAATTAACTACACATAATTGTGTCCATAAAACTCATATTTTTTATAAAGAAAGACATAAAAATTGATAAAGAAAAGAGTAGAAGAAGAAATAAAATCAATCTCTTGAATTGTAGTGCTAATATCCTCTTGAATCTCTACCAAAATTGTATATCATTTTGAATATTTCTGTATTTTTCTCTCTTTTTAGCTCCAAAAACTTACCAAAATTATGCTAATGGTGGCTCCTTAGGGTTTATGGGGTGATTAGGGGCTTAAATATAACTCAGGTGAGATCTAGACCGTCAGATCAGGGGCTAAGATCAAAATAAGTAAAATGAACAATGCTAGCTAATCACAGCATGACACATGGCACACGAAATTCACTGAGCGAATCAGAGCGCGATACATGGCAGAGGAAACTAGTCTCAGTTAACGCATGATGAGTCAGCACCACATGGTACAACGTGATTCATGGTAACAGATGGCGTGGCACATGGGTGGAACGCTAGGAGCAATCGTGTGGTAACACGTGGCAGTGTTGTTTGATCTATCTCTGAATTTGGATTGAACATCATGCTGACATGTGGCACGTAGTTCATCCTCCTCACACACAAAAATCTACGATTCATTGTCCCTGCTTGTGTGGCATCTGTGTGGCTTACCGAGTTAGCTCATCTCCTTGCGTGGCAACTCCTAATTAGCCTTATGTTAAAAAATACATAAAAATTTCAAAAAATTTCCAAAAATTATATTTTCACCCCTTTTCACTAAAAAGTTTATATTTAAATATATTTAGCCCCAAAATACTATTTATTGAATAAACCAAGTAAATATTAAGTAAAAAAGTATGCTAATGACTCTATTTTCTTATTCACTTTACACGTTATTGGTCTTTGGTTACTAATCACACCACTGTGGGTGGCATGGGTGCTTTAGAGAAGAGCTAAGTTTGTGTGTCGGACCAAGTCATTGCGAAAGCTGCAAGCAAGAATAACAATAAGTAGTTAAGACAGAGGTCCCGACTGATAGAGGTAATGGTGGTTTTATTTCTCTCAAAATATAGCTATTTTATTATTTAGTGGATTGTTTTCTATTGAGTGGTTACCTTAAGTAACCTGATAATGTTATAATCAGAGTTTAAATGGTATATGTTCTACCATAATGAAGTTTAAACTCTGATTGAAAAACTTATTTTTTTATACCTTGCTTTTCATTTACTGAAATCTATATCTATGGTTATTTATACTACATGTCTTTGATTATATGTGTTGTAGTTGTGTTTATCTCCTTGTGATTTGAGTATTTTAGTTTAGTTTTTAAGGAGTTAGTATCTCTTTAGCCTGATTGTGTATCGAGTCTAGGAATTCTTCATTGTTGTTATACATGATTTGTAGGTATGTTAGTATCGTCTATGTTTTCAGCATGTATGTTCTAACATACTAAATGTATACCCTGATTAAAAAGTATGTTTATTATATATTATTGCTTACTTTATTTCCTTTCTATATAGCATGCCTATAAGCTTTCTAATCATTACTTGTTGTGATAAATTAATCAACTTGGTCCCTGATTAATTTGTATTGTTTAGGTTTTTTATATGCAGTTGAGTTTGATGTGAGTTTCTAAGGAGTTAGTATTTCCTTACCATGTTAGTATACCGGGCATTAGACTCTTTAAATTATTTGCAATAATGTATATCATAGTATATTGTGAGAGAACAATCATCATCTATCGAACCTATTCACACATATGATGTCTTGAAGTGATGGGATTCCATTTATGACCTTTTAGTATGTTTAATTATTTCACATGCTGAGTGTTGATTGCCATGTATGCATATTACTAGCCTGGAAAGAAACCTACAACGCACACCATCTCTTGTGTGTTTATTATAGTTTCTTACTTCTTATTGCATGTAGTTTTTATTGTGTGTTGAATTGAGATTATTATTTATGTAGTTTCTCTTTAATAATTGCTCAATTCATGTTGTGACACCTCTTTGGCCAAATTGATTTAGAGCTCGTAAAAAGATTCCATTGGTTGGCATCTCCACCGCTTATCTAGGTCCTAGTTATCTATTTGAGTCCTAAGAATAATTATTTTTTGTGTAATTGTTCCCAAGTGTGAGTAATTATGATGTCTTGAAGTGATGAGATGCCATTTATGGCCTTTTAGTATGTTTAACTATTTCACATGTTGAGTGTTGATTGCCATGTATGCATATTACTAGCCTGGAAAGGAGCCTACAAGGTACACGGTCTCTTGTGTGTTTATTATAGTTTCTTATTTCTTATTGCATGTAGTTTTTATTGTGTGTTGAATTGAGATTGTTATTTATGTGCTTTCTCTTTGATAATTACTCAATTCACTTTGTGACACCTTTTTGGCCGAATTTATTTAGAGCTCGTAAAAAGATTTCATTGGTTGGCATCTCCACCGCTTATCTAGGTCCTAGTTATCTATTTGAGTCATAAGAATAATTATTTTTTGTATAATTCTTCCCAAGTGTGAGTATCTTCATAAAGAAATATTTTTGAATGTTGTTTTTAAAGTATTGTAAAGTTATGATATATTCTAATGTATTCTATAAATATTGGGATGAATGTTCTATGGTGTATATGCTCGAGATCGATGTGATAATGATAAGACCAAGCATTGTACCTCGAGGTTTATTCATAGTCCTAAGACATAGGATGGTCTATCCTAGGACTTAAAATAGTAAGTATGTGGGCTATAATCCTGGTACACAGGACAACTCATTATGGAATACGAAATGAGGGATCAAAGCTACCTGCATGTATGTTTTCATATGGATTTATTACTGGTATTGTTTTCCATAGATATTTAATATTTATGTGGTAAAAAGTTTATTTATTCTCACCTATGAGTTATTTAGTTTACTTCTCAACTGAAATTTTATAAACTTTGATTTTCTTAAAAATTGTTTGATTTAAGTTAAATTTTAATACAAGGTGCTCATATTTAGATATAAACATTTAAGTAGTTAAATATATGTTTTTTATGACTACTTATATATTTATGTATTTTATTATACTAATGATAATGATTGTATAAAGTATATGTCAAAGTAACTTTAGCTTATTCTTTATTTTCTATCTTTTTGACAAGTAGTAGATAGCTTAGAGCTTGACAAGATCGTTTGGACACAAGCTTGAGTATCCTTTATTTGTAGTTAGTAGAAATTGAAAGATTAAAAAAGATATTTGAATGACTGCATAATTATTATCGTTGCTTTGGAATATGTTAAGATAGTATGGCATGTTTCAGAGAATCATACATAGATTCTCATACCGGATCTTACTCTAATTTTTCATTTCTTTTATTGAGACTCATTGATTTTGATTTTGACTTATATCATTATTCCTCGTAAGACCTTAAACTTACTTAAATGCTAAAAACTCACTTACCTCTTCCTTATTAATCTTTCACAAGATAAGATCAAGTATTATCCCTTATTTATATATGATTATTCTCTTTAAATTTCCTTTAATCTATAGGTTAATCTTTCAATCGTTCTCGTGCGAATATTTGATGCATCTTTGTTATTTAACCAAACCAATTTTGTAGTGTTATACTTATACTCTTATTGTTTTATATCTTCACTGTTGTTTATAATTATTTAAATTTTATTCAACCTTGTTGTTCATGTATTATTTGATCTTGTGCTATTAATCCTCATTTAATTTTCCTAATCAAATCCTTAAATTTTTGGGGCATGACACCAACCTTACAAAGGATAGATAGAAACATCAAATAAAATACAAACATCATGTTTTTCACACTAGAATGCCAACATCAAAACGACAGAACTTACAAAATACTTTTGTGAGTAAAGATACAGTTTTAAGGATAAACCTATGGTGTCCAATTCAAATCTTAAGAGAATAGTGATGTTTTATAGGGAAGAATAATATTCCAACTTATTTAAGTTGCATAGTTTGACAATTATTAATGGATGTTATATCACATAAAAGCTTTGAACATGATTATTGTATATTAACTAGAAAGAAGGAATGACTAGAGACAACATCGACCATCCATTAGAATTTGAAACCATAATATTGCTAAGCCTTTGGGATAAAATGTCAGAAAACTTGTTTTCTCTACTATAAGTGTTGACTTTGCTTGAGGACTAGCAAAGAGTAAGTGTAAGGAAATTTTATGAGTGGAAAATTATACATATATTTAGTTATTAATTCCTCCATATTTACACTTATTTCATTGTTCTCATTTGTTATAATTGTTTACTCTGTACTTTATGAGAAAATATAAGTTTTTATAGTTTTTTGAATTTTCTTAAATTTTTATGGATTTGTCATTAATTTTATTTGACAGGTAAATGTACTTAGAACAAGAAATAGATCGACTTAGCAATATGAATGTATCGTGGATTTACTTCACAAAGAAACACCCTGAACAATATGTTTTGAGTAATTCAACAACAGACAACACCTAACCAACATATTTGCTTAGTACTGCCAAACGACGAGTCATTCGTCCAACAACCACTTTTGCCTAGCACGTTGCCTGGTTCTCCAATGTTCACTTGCTGATCCAGTTGTGTGACACACGGCTTGTTAATAACCCTTCATTTGACTCCATCTAACATTATTGATTTAATCTGATGATAAAACCCAACTAAATCCCATATAAATACCTATAAAATATCTATTTTGAAGAGAAAAATTAGAAAAAATTAGAAAAATAGAAAGAAAATTTAAAAATTATTTTAGAGCACTTTGAAGAAAAATTCAAAAAAAAGTTTAGAGATTGGTGTATCTAATTGATTTGACTTTACTTTCTCATCAAAACAATAAGATTCTTGATCGGTGTAAAACTGTAAGTGCACATTATCGTAGTTTTATAATAAAGTGATAAGAAAAGTATCGTGCTCAGGAATTGATAACTTACTTTTGACAAAGACCAAAATTATACTAATCTTAATTTTATCTAGAAAAGTTACTAAGGTTGTTGTAATTAGAATTTAAAATAAAATTAATTTAAAAAAAATATGCAAAAGAAAATGAAGATATTGTTCAAAGATCAAATCAATGGGAAGAAAACTTCTAGAAAATTGATTTCACCTAATCTATATCTATCACTATGTTTTAGTCATCTCGTTAATTTAATTTAATTCTCTCTGTTTGTTAGTAATCTCCAAAAAAATATCCAAAAGTCTCTTTCGAAGTCAATTGGAAATATTCTTGTTCATGAATTTACATAAGAGTAAGCAACTTAATAAAGCAAGAAAGCATTAAGACCAATGATTTTTAATTCTACACACGTTCATATAAGTCTTTCGATCTCTATATTTACCTACGCCAAAATATTCCAGATCTATCATATGATTCCCTTTTTTGATAGTAAATCACAAGACTAAAATCATCTAATTAATGTCTAGTTAATTAAAAGCAATAAACTCAAAATAAATCAAACAGACATAAAGAGAAATAATTCAAATTAACATAGAAAATAAAGCATAATTCATAATTAAATTACATATTTTTCCTAGAATAAAGAAAATCTAGTTCATGCTAAAAATTAAATTTAACATAAACAAATTTACCATAATTTTCTAAGATAAATTAAAATAAAATTGAATGAAAAAATGAATCTACTTTCGCATAAATCTGTTCCAAATTTTTCTTCTCTTCTGTATTCCCCTTTCTCTAACTTTTTCCCTTTTTTTTATTCTCTCTTGGTCGTCGTCTATTTTTTTTTTCTTTTCTTTCCTCGCATCCTACCTTTTTCTTTTTTCTTTTCTCCTCCCTTTATATATATATAAATATTAATTTAAATTTGATTTATATAAATCTTCATTTATATTTGAGAGTCCTTAAATTATATGCTTCTAAAGTTTTGGATCTTCATTTTCTTCAAATATGAAATAAAATTTAAATAATAATTTGGATCTTCATTTTCTTCAAATATGACATAAAATTTAAATAATAATAATGAAGTCTAAATTCAAAAAAAAATTAGAAAGAATTTAAAGTTGAAAACTGATAAATTATGTCAAATTATGCAAGTCACTAAACACCCCTAAACAAAGAGCTTCGTTTGTTTTCAAACAAAAATAAAATAAAATAAAAGACACATATAGACAATATCAACTAGACTCCATAGAGAACTACCATCATTCACCAAGCCATGATCTGAATTAGATTTCATCACTAACAACTTACTCTTTTTACATTAAAGATAACAGGAAACTCAATCAAAAATTTAGTACTTTGTCAAGCAAGAGTTAAGCATTTACTTCAACCTAAAGCTAAGTCCTTGAATGTGTGTGTGTGAAATAGTCAATTTAACTCCAAATCACCACCAAATTCAGATAAAAGTAGAGCAACTAAAATAAGAAGAATTCTTTCAAACTTAACTCCATGAGTCCAATTTTTAGAAATCCTCTCCACTAATGTAATCAAATACTAAAATTAGATATAAAAAGGTCTTTAATCAAAGTTGTAATGATAGGCCATAGGGTGAGGGCTAAGAAAGAAATGGATATGAAAAATCAAAGAAAATTGGGAAAATACTTGGTAGAAAGAAACAATAAAAAGAATGTACACATGATTCACACAATAGCTCTTTCTCGACAATATGTTCATACTGATGACAATATTATTGTCATACTCAATAAGTATTGTGATCTCTTCTTCTTCTTCTTCTTCTTCTTCTTCTTCTTCTTTTTCTTTCTTTTTTTCCATGTGGTTGTCTTGATAAATATAGTCTTTACTAATTTCAACCACTTTACCACTTTCTCGATTCATGCCTTTCACTTTTTTTTTCTTTTTACTCTTTGATCAAATAGAGTAAACAGAATGTGAATTATTTAATTTGAACTAACTTTTTCTTTAAAAGAAAATTTTCACCAAATTATTTCCTCAAAATTTAAGGTAAGTTCATAGTTTTTCAAGCTTAGAATGAGAATGATTTATGTAGTTTAAAAAAATAAGGCTTATATAAAATAAGGCTCAAAGGGGTTGATTATGGGAATGTACCATGCGATGATGACGTGATAATTAGGATGGTTGGGAAAGCATTTTGGTTGTGACAAAAAAATTGCCTATATCATTTATCTAATATTTGGTATCAACTAGGATTTCGCCTCAACGATCCATCAACAAATTTTAGAGCAAAGCAAGATTGAACTTTCCTAACCCAGTTAATTCAACTTCTTTTCTTTATAGGAAAAATGGAGGAGAGAAAATTTACTATATGCTCAATTATTTTCAAAGACAAAGATTTAAATCAAAGTACCCAGAAAACTCTAACTAACATAATAGGATATTTTGAAAAATAGTTCATAGAACCATCCTCAATCACAAATTTTAGAGTTATAGTGAATTCAATCATACTTAAATACATGCTTGATAAGATAATTTAACAACTCAAGACTATAAGAGTTGACACCTCCAAACTCAAATTAAACAATGTCCTCATTGTAATTTAAAAGTAAGACAGATAGAAAAAATGAAAGGAATTTTCCTGGTTTTATGATGGATTCACAGTAGTTTGTAATTTTTAGCTTTTTATTCCTGCAAAATAAACTAGTATCAAAATCCAAATTATTCAAATAAATAATAAAATAAATTTTTATGGGCTACCTTCCATAAGCGCTTGTTTTATAGTCTACAACTAGACTTTTCAATCTTCATCAATTAGGATTTCGAAGAGGAATATATGAAAATTCCTCTCCATTTGTTCTCCATAATAGTGTTTTAATCTCTGACTGTTAACTCTAAATTATTCCTTACCTTGTCTTTCAAGTCTATTGCTCCAAAAGTGAAAAAAATTCAATTGTATAAGGACCTATCCATCTTGATCTTAACTTGCCCGGGAAGAGTTTTAGTCATGAATTGAAAAGAAAAACTTATTGTCTTAGAGAAAATTGACGCCAAAGAATCTGTTTGTCATGCCACTTTTTTGTCCATTTTTTGTAGATCTTTGCATTTTCATACGCATCATTCTGAAACTCATCCATTTCATTCAATTAAAGAAGTTGCTTTTCCCCTGTTGCCTTCAAATCAAAATTAAACTTCTTTATAAACCAATAAGCTTTATGCTCAAACTCAACAGGAAGATGCCATGCTTTTCCAACCGAGAATTCATCCGTGAAAATTTCCATTATATCGTCCACCATATCAAAAAAGATAGCCATCATGCAACGTTGAAATGTAGCTGGGGTATTGCACGATCCAAAGGGCATCCTTCTAAAAGAAAATGTTCCGTAAGGGCATGTGAATGTAGTTTTCTCCTGATCTTCGAGAGCTGTGGAAATCTAGTTATACCTCGAATAACCATCTAAGAAGTAATAATATGGATATCTAGCTAATCGATCTAACATTTGATCAATGAATGGAAGTGGAAAATGATCCTTCCTTGTTGCTTTGTTTAGGTTGTGATAATCCATACATACACACCAACCCGTGACTGTTCTTGCAGAAATAAACTCATTTTTGTCATTTTTCACCATCGTTATTCCACCATTTTTTGGTACAACCTGCACTAGACTTACCTATGAGTTGTCTGAAATAGCATAAATAATTCCAACATTGAAAATTTTTAAAATTTCAACTTTTACAACTTCCTTCATTGTTGGATTAATTGGGGCTCAATTGATGGTTTGTAAGGTTCCTCCATTAGAATCTTGTGCATACAAATGGATGGAATTATACCTTTTATGTCAGAGATAGTCCATGCCAAAGCTATTCTATGCTCCCTTAACACATGCAACAATTTTTCCTCTTCTTTGGTTGTAAGTGATGCCGCAATAATGACTGGAAAGATGTAACTATCACCCAAGAATGCATACCGAATATGCTCAGGCAATTTCTTCAACTTTAGAGTTGTAGTTTTCTATACTTTTTATGTAGATATTATAGAATCCTCATTTGCTACCATAGGCTTCAACCTCTCCACTTCTTTTCTAAATGATGTAACCTGCTGCAATGATCGTTCTAGGTGATCGGCTAGCATATCTTCTTGAAAGGCTTTTACTACACATTTGTTAATGATATCTACCCAAAAGCAAGTGCTTGTATCTTCTGGAAATCCCATGGCTTCATAAATGTTGAATGTAACCTCTTCTTTGTTCATTCTCAATGTTAATTCACCTTTTTGAACATCCATTAAAGCTCTTCCCGTAGCCAAGAATTAGTGGGAAATCTTGGTCTTCATCCATATATAACACCACAAATTTAGTAGGAAAAATAAATTTATCCACCTTTACCAATACATCTTTTATGATCTCACGTGAATACTTGATGGATCAGTCTACTAGTTGTAAAGAAATGATTGTTTGTTTCATCTCTTCATATCCCAATTTCCTATAAACAAACAGTGGTATAAGATTAATGCTAGCACTAAGATCACATAAAAATTTATCAAAAATGAATTTTCAATAGTACAAGGCAAAGTGAAACTCCCTGGATGTTTTAATTTTTGGGTAATTTCTTTTGAATAATGGCACTACATTCTTAAGAAAGCTTTACTGTTTCAAACTCCTCCAACCTTCTTTTCTTGTACATGATGTCTTTCAAGAATTTGGCATAATTTGACATTTATTCCAAGGCCTTTACAAAAGGAATATTTATACGAATTTTCTTAAAGATATCCAAAAACTTAGAAAATTGCTTATCTATTTTTTCTTTTTTGAAAGCGTTGAGGATAAGGAAGTGGAGTAGAAAGAATAGGAGGATTGTTAGGAAATTAAATTGATAGACTCATGTCAATCTCTCTTAGTGTATCAACAATCTTCTATTCTTCTACTTTATGATTGCTTTGGCCATTGTTTAGAGTTGTAGAAGTGGACTCAGTTTCCTTTGATAATGACCTCTTAATTTCTCTTCCACTCCTAAGTGTAATGGCCTTGCATTGTTCTTTTGGATTCACTTATATATTTCTAGGAAAATTTCCTCTTTGTTGAGCATTGATGGTCGTGGCTAGTTTCCCAATTTGTACTTCAAGATTTTTCATAATGGCTCCCATATTGCTATAATGAGTCTCAATGTTATCTAATCGTGAATCACTCTTTTTTAAACCTTGCTTTGGTCTCCTCAACAAAGGAAATCATGGCATCCTTAAGTGACATCTTCTTCTCGCTTGGTTGACTATCAAACCCTGGAGGAGGTTGCAACACATTCTTTATGTTTCCATAAGAAAAATTCTCATGATTTCAAACCCTGAATGGTAGTAATTTTGTATAGGATTACCACGATAGTTGTAGTTTCGATTGTTGATGTATTGAACCTATTTTTGACTTACTTCATTCATCAGAAATGTCATACTCGGGTTTGCAACATATTCTGTACTTTGTGGTATTCTTTGGGTTGTCAAGGTTGAAAT
This sequence comes from Hippophae gyantsensis, assembly GCA_030763125.1. Taxonomy (NCBI): domain Eukaryota; kingdom Viridiplantae; phylum Streptophyta; class Magnoliopsida; order Rosales; family Elaeagnaceae; genus Hippophae; species Hippophae gyantsensis. Next base: position 34,506,875 of record CM061031.1, on the reverse strand, counting down.
CTAATGAGATAGAGAAGCTACTTGAGTTGAAAGGGCAACAAACGACTCCAATTCATAAATCCTGATAGTTTTCATAGCCATAGATCTTTCAATTGGCCATTGATAGTTGTTTGAGACAATTTCTTCCAAAAGATAAGTAGCACCTTCAACTTTCTTTGACATCAAAGTTCCACCAGAAGCTGCATCAACTATAGTTCTAGTTTACCCATTTAACTCATTATAGAAAATCTGCACTTGTAACCAATTTGGCAATCCATGTTGAGGGAAATGCCAAATCATATCTTTATACCTTTCTCATGCTTCATAGAGTGTCTCAAAACCATTTTTTCTAAATCGACCAATCTCACTCTTGAGTTAGGCTGTTTTTACAGGTGGAAAGAATTTAGCAAGAAAATTTTCTACCATGTCTTGCAAAGTAGCGATGCTTCTTGGTTGTAGAGATTGTAGCCAACCTCTAGCCTTATCTCTCAATGAAAAAGGAAACAATCTCAGTCTAATGGTATATTTAGTAACACCATTCATCTTTATAGTGTCACAAATCTCCAAAAACATCGTCAAATGAATATTGGGATCATCAAGTGGCGATCCACTAAATTGGCTTTGTTTCACCATGCCGATCAACACAAGTTTGAGCTCAAAATTATTGGCATTAATGGTTTGGCGTCTTACACCTGAGTAATTATAATTCACAATTTGCCTAATATAATCCTTTAAGATGCATAATGTGCATTCTATTCTCCTTCACCCATGGCTAGTACTTTCGTGATCTAAAAGTTTTTTTAATCTCCGGATAAAAAAGAATAATGTTTTGAGTTCTAGCACGAAGCATCCAACGTCAAAAACACACAGAGAGAAAAATAAAAATAAAATATAATTCTAAATTAAAACCAAGACTACTTTGTATCAATATTGGAAAAACATTTTCGACAATGGTGCTAAAAACTTGATCGATGAAAAACTACAAGTGCACAGTATCATAGTTTTATAATAAAGTGATAAGAAAAGTATCATCCTCAAGCATTGATAACTTACTTTTGACAAATATCAAAATTATACTAATATCAATTTTATCTAAGAAAGTCACTAAGGTTGTTATAATTGGAATTTAAAATAAAACTAATTTAAAGAAAATATGCAAAAGAAAATAAAGATGTTGTTCAAAGATCAAATTAATGGGAAAACAACTTCTAGGAAATCAAGTTCACCTAATCTCTTACTATGCTTTAGTCATCTAACTAATTAAATTTAATTCTCTCTATTTGTTAACAATCTCCAAAACAATATCCAAAAGCCTCTTTCAAAGTCCACTGGAAATATTATTGTTCATTAATTTACAGAAGAATGCAATTTAATAAAACAAGAAAGCATTAAGACCAATTATTTTTAAAAATACACAAGTTCATACAAGTCTTTCGATCTTTATATTTACCTATTTCGAAATATTTCAGATCTATCCTATAATTTCCTTTTTCAATAGTGAATCACAAGACTAAAATCATCTAATTAATGACCAGTTAATTGAAAGCAATAAACTCAGAATAAATCATACAAACATAAAGTACAAACATAAAGAGAAATAATTCAAATAAATATAGAAAATCAAGCATAGTTGATAATTAAATTATATCTTTTCCCAAAAATAAAGAAAATTTAGTTTATGTTAAAAATTAAAATTAACATAAATAAATTTACCATAATTTTCTCAGATGAACTGAAAGAAAATTGAATGGCAAAAAAAATATGTTTTCGCATTAATCTATTTCAGATTTTTCTTCTCTTCTACGTTCCCCTTTCTCCAGCTTTTTTCCTTCTTTTTTTGTTCTCTCTTGGTTGTCGTGTATTCTTTTTTCTTTTCTCTCCTGGCATCCTACATTTTTTATTTTTTTCTCCTCCCTTATATATATATATATATATATATATATATATATATATATATATATATATATATATAAATCTTCATTTATATTTGAGAGTCCTTAGATGATATGCTTTTAAAATTTTAGATATTTATTTTCTTCCAATCTGTTATAAAATTTAAATAATAACAATGAAATCTAAATTTAATAAAAAATAGATTAAGTTAAAGTTAAAGTTAAAGTTGAGAAGTGATAAATTATGCCAAATTATGGAAGTCATCAATTCTTACATCTTCATTTTCTTAATAATTATGAATTATTTAGTTATCTTTTTGTATGTATTAAATTTTATGCCTAATTAAACAATTTTATTGTGATTATGAGTAATTTTAAGCCCTAAATTATGATTTAATTTGAATTATGTTATGGTTTAATAAAAGTTTCAACTTTTAATTTTTTGATGTGTTTAATTTTATGTTTAAATGCCAAAACATGTTAATTTTTGAATTAGGTGTACAACTAGTTTGATACTTAGTTTTGTTTATCGTTAGATTATGAAGTTAATATAGAATTGCTAATTTTTGTAATTTTTATTATAATTGAAATTAAATGCTTAATTAAAAATTGTTAACGATATCAATTCATATAATTTAGTTATTTTTTTATTATAATATAACAATAAATTAAATCTAGTAGTTATAATTTTAGGTTGTTCATGGATTAGGTTGATTAATAAACGTGTTGTTAGTCAATTATAAAGTAAGAAAAAGTATGAAATTTTATGATAATTTTTTAAAAGTTAAAATTGAGAAAAATTAAAAAACATCTTAAAATCATATAATAAATTTAGGATTTGAAAACTATGATAATAGCATGATAAATTTAATTGTAATCTAGTGATGATGATAATCTCATAATTACATATTTCTCTCATTAGTCTAAAAGTTTATACTTTTTACTATTTTCTTATTCTTTTATATTATTTTATTTTTTAACAAAAATATTCAAAAATCTCATTCATTCTATTTGTGACATTTTATGATTTGATTTTTAAATTAGTAATTAATAGTTAAATTTTATTGGTCCTCTAAAGTTAATGACTCTTACTTGTAATTATATTTACATATACTTAATTTAATTTTTTAAAATGAAAGGGTAAGATTAAATAGTTGATAGTCTCATTTAAACTCACCACTACATTTTTATTGGTGTGTTTGATGCAAATTATTTTTCTTATCTACTAGTTGTATTTATGTATTAGTTAAGCATTGTGTTTATTGTATATTTCATTGTGCTATATATTTAATTTACGTTGCGAGATCTGTTTGACCAAGGTTGAATAGAGTTCACAAAAAGATTTTATAGATTGACATATATATTCCTATATAATCCCAAATGTCTATTTGGGTTGGAATTTTGATTCACTTATATATGATTATTCTAACGTATGGAACTATCAATCTTCTTTAGGTGTTTTTTTCTTTCTTTCATAACTTTGATGTATATATCTTACATTTGTTGTAGTTTTAATATTTATAGTAGAGTTTCGAGTTGTTGGTAGTGAAAACAATGGTGAAGAAATATTAGCAATAAGTATGGGTACGGGTGGGAATGATTATTAACATAACTGTTCCCGAATTGAATTATAAAATCTGTTTAAAATTATCCAAAAATCATTACGATTCAAAGACAGGTGTTTATCCGCTTGTAAGGGTTCAAGAAGGTTATTAAAAAATACCTAAAAAAATCATTTTTTCAATATTAAATAAATAAATAATGATGAGTATAAACATTTTTTCAATATAAAAATAAATAAACATTAATTATTAAATAAATATAATTAATTTAAATTATGAACGGGTACTGTTATTAATATAATCGTATCTATTGTTTCATGATTTTTATCAAAAATCGTATCAATTTTAAAAGTTTATTAGATTAATTAAAACATAATATAAATAAACATAGTTAGTTGAACTTGTAGTTTTTTTTTTTGTCATTCTTAAAAGATATGTTGAGTTTTAGAGCATAGAAGTGTGCGATGTATTTGGATTTTAGAAGATAACATTTTGTATGTGAGTAAAATATGTTTAGTGAGAAGTATTGATTTAATTTGAATACATCAAAGTAAAGTTATAATTTTATTATGATATTAATTAATTTTAAATATTTTATAATTAAAATTCGAAATCTCTCCATATTTCTCTCAGTTAAAAAATGGCTCAAAAAATAAAATGTTCCCTGATAATGATGATTGATGAGTGGGATCCAAAATGACGAAACCTCATCTCTCCCGCTCGTTCGACCATACGAAACGCAGTTGCCACTATTTCCCGCCATCTTAACTCGCTCAGGCGGTGCCCTACTTTGTAAGTAAAAGGCTTATTTCCTGGTGAATGTCATAATTTCTTGGAATCCAAACACTCCTCCTCCTTTATTAGAGTTTGAGAATAGTACCAATACCAAAATCTCCTTTCTTTCTCAGCCGATTACATATTCAACTAAAATTAGGGTTTCAAAAATCATTGACAAATGTCGGGATTGACTCCGTCGCATCATACGCTCATTCAAGCTTTGCTATCTCGAGGGCCACTCAAGGAAGATATGTTCCATAATGTTTTCAAGGACATCACCGGGAAAAATCCAGGTCGTTCATTTATGTTACCCCAATATACATTATTGTTGTTGTTGTTATTATTATTATTATTTTTTTTTCTGTGTTGTGGATTTTTTTTGCCCTCGTTTTATATATGAGTTCTGTTAAGAATTTAGTGGGTGAGATCATAAATCTGCTGAATGTATATTGAATAAGAGAATTGGCTATTAAATAGCCTTTTACAGCAACTGAAAATCAGGAAAAAATGCAACCCACGCAACCACTTTCTAAGTATGTGGTAAACTAACAAAGAACAATTCAAAAGCTAACAAACTATCCCTTAACAATAGGGATTTATTAATCACACCTTAGCTACCCAATGTAATACAGTTCCTTTTAACATCCTCCCTTAAACTCATGTTGGTTAACAATCAGTTTACATCCATGAATGAGCACATTCCCATTAATTTGCGCAGCTTTACAAATGTATCAAGTTTCAAAGGCTTTGTCATCACATCTGCAACTTGTTCTTGAGTATCGCAACGAACTAATTTAATTGTTTCATCCTTTGTAAGTTCACGAAAGAAATGAAAGCGTACATCAATGTGTTTGCTGCGTCCATGCATCACAGGATTCTTCGCAAGTTTAATGGTTGAGTTGTTGTCACAATAGATACTTGTAGAGTTGCTTTGTGTATGGCCAAGCTTCTCCAAGATCCTTCTCAGCCAAACTGCTTAGCAAGCGTATGCAGCTGCAGCTATAAACTCAACTTCTGTAGTAGATAAAGATACTATAGGTTCCTTTTTAGATAACCAAGATATTGCACCTGAACTTAATAGAAATACATATCTTGAAGTGTTTTTCCTATCATCCAAGTCTCCTGCATAGTCACTATCTGTATATGCAACAAGATCTTTGTTTCCTCCCTTCCTGGAGAACACTCCATAACCAATTGTCCCTTTCAAATAGGTTGTTGTCTATTTCTTCTTCTATTTGGTTCCGATGAGCTTCCATTGGCCAACTCATTAGTGTTTTCAACTTCTTCTGTTTCTTCATTGATCTCTGCTTCATTTTTTTTAGCATTAGCAATTTCGTCTTGTTCATTTCCCCACTCCAAATTGACTGCTATTGTTTCCTCATGCCTTTTATCCCAATCCCAACTTTTATCTTTTTCGAAAATGACATCTCTACTCATAATGATCTTCTAAGTAGCTAGATTATACAATATGTATATCTTTGATTCTTCACTTACTCCAAGTAGAACACAGCTCACTCTTGTTATCCAACTTAGTTCTTTTCTCATCGGGTATATGAACATGAGATACACATCTAAAAATTCTAAAATACTTAACTGATGGCTTTACTTCACTCCACGCTTCTTTTGGAGTCCTATCTTTCACCGCAAGTGTTGGACATTAATTCAACACATGAATTGCCCAGCTTACTACCTCAGGCCAGAAAGTTCTTGGAATCTTCTTTTTATAAAGCATGTTACGAACCATGTTCATAATGGTTATATTCTTCCTTTCTGTTACCCCATTCTGCTATGGAGTGTATGCAGTTGTTAATTGTCTACTTATGTCATTCTCATTGCAAAAAGAAATAAACTCTTGAGATGTGAATTCACCACCTCTATCAGTATGCAGACTCCTTATGAATTCACTTGTTTCTTTCTCCACATGGTTCTTAAAGCCTTTGAAGGTATCAAAAGCTTATGATTTTTCTTCTAAAAAATACATCCGTCTTGCGACTATAATCATCAATAAAGGTGATTAGATACCTTTTTTTGTTATTTGAAGTGGGTGTGATCAGATCACATATGTTAGCATAAACTAGCTGTAGAACTTGAGATGCTCTCCACGTGCTTTCCTTTGGAAATGGATCCCCTTTTTGTTTCCCCACTAGACAATTTTGACAAATCCTGGAGGGAGTCTTAAGTTGAGGTAAACCCTTCACCATCTCCTTCTGTTCAAGAGTTTTTAAACCTTTAACACTTAGGTGTCCATATCTACAATGCCATAATTGAGCTGGATCTTTGGTGATGGTGTAAAAACAAGCTGACACATCTAGCTAAAAAATAGGATGTAGAATGAGCATTCTATTTGAGGAAATTTTAGTTTCCATAATCAGGCCTCTCTTCGAGTGATAGATTTTGCATCTTCCATGTTGAAATAAGATTGCTAGTCCCTTTTCTTGTAGCTGACTAATACTCAACAGATTATTCTTCAATTCAGATACATAGAATACTCTGGTGATAATATGTGAGATTTTATTTGACTGAAATCTCACATTCCCTTTTCCCTTGACTACTATGCTAGTGTTGTTTCTAAGCTTTACGGTTTTTCTGTAATTTTCATCTAAATCAGAGAACAATTCTTTCTTGCCAGACATATGTTTACTACACCCTGAGTCAAGAAACCTCATATCTTCCTTCGTTGCTTGGCCATCCTTCATATATGCCATTAGAAGCATTTCTTCTTGAGCTTCTACATAAATTGCTTCCTTCTGTTTGCTTGGACATTCATATTGATAATGTCTAAGCTTATGACAATGATAGCATTTCACAATGGACTTGTCAAAACTTGATGAGCCTTGTCCTCGATCACGAAATCCTCCACGACCTCGTCCTCTTCCTCTACCTGATCTATCTTCATAAATTACCTTTAAAGCTTTCTCTTCAATTACAGGAAAAACCATGCGTTGTTCATGCACCAACAAACTGTTTTGCAATTGATCAATGGTTAGAGTATCAATGTCATTTGATTCCTCAATTGAGCAGACAACATAGTTGAAATTTGGAGTCATAGATCGCAAAATCTTCTCAATGACAATAACATCTTTCATCTTCTCACCATGGGTTCTCATCTTGTTAGCTATGGTGAGAGTTCGAGCAACGTATTCATTCACCATTTCTCCTACTTTTATTTGAAGAATCTCGAACTCCCTTTGAAGTGCTTGTAGCTGTGCTGGCTTAACTCTTGATGTACCTTGATACATTTGCTTCAAAGAGTCCCAAATGATTTTTTGATGTATCTTTATTCAAGATAGTCTCCCAGATTGATCTGTCAATTGCTTGAAAAGGATAATTTTTTGCCTTCAGATCCTTGAGTGTCTGATCATCGATTGCTTTCCTTTGTCCCTCAGTAAGAACAACTGCTCAGGAATTCCAAATTTCGCTAAGCTCCAATATTCCTTGGACCGTAGAAAATTCTCCATAAGCATCGCCCAATGATCATAATGGCCATCAAGCTTTGGATTTGCTGGCTGAATAAAGTTGCTTTTTGTTGACATCTGCTCACCACTCTCTTGAAATGACTACTGCCTTCAAATCTTGATCGAGCCGTTTTAAGGATGGTTCTGATACCAAATGTTAAGAATTTGGTGTGTGAGATCATAAATCTGCTGAATGTTTATTGAATAAGAGAATTGGCTATTAAATAGCCTTTTACAGCAACTGAAAATCAGGAAAAAATGCAACCCATGCAACCACTTTCTAAGTGTGGTAAACTAACAAAGAACAATTCAAAAACTAACAAATTATCCCTTAACAATAGGGATTTATTAATCACACCCTAACTACCCAACGTAATGCAGTTCCTTTTAACAAATTCTGCCCGCATTTTTGAGCTCTGTGTAATAAAGGAAAAGATTGAAGGTTTTTTAAATGTTTGCTTCAGGGCTTTTGCCCACTGTGCTTACGATTTGTTATTTTTGACTAGTCGTGCTTACAGTTTCTTTGCAACCACATAAGCACTATAAATATTATTTTTGAAGTTTATTGATTGTATTTGAATTGCAATTATTTGGAAAGCACGATCTTAGGAGGTTAACTCAAAGACTGCTTATTTATAGTTTGGACCTCTGATTTTCATATGGGTTTTAAGATGAATTGGATAAATGGAGATAATTGCAAACTTTGTATATTCTTATGTCCCAATTACAAACGCTAATCTACAATTTTCTAAAAAAATTAAATAAGTAAACTCAAACGCCATGTTTTTCTTTCTTTCTTTTTTCATTGTGGAGTGTTATCTCTTTACTCTATTCGTGTTTTATTTATATTTACTTGATTAAGATGAAAACTCTAGTTAGGACTTAGGAGTTAGGAGCATCCCACTGTTTTATGCAAGTTAAATGCCATTGAATAGCTTAGTTAGTGTTCTTAAACTTTATTGGTAACGAAAAAGGAACAGTCTATTGGTAACTTCTAGATTATGCTCTTTTTTGGCTCTACAGATTGCACATTTTGCTTACAATTGATGAAAAAAAATGTTAAAACCAGCTGACTCAATCAATTGATGAGAAGCAATTGCGATTCTAATCCCTATATTGTCTATTATCCCTGTTGACTTTGGGCCAAATCTTTGTAAAGAGATTGCTATTATATGCTCGAGAAAACAAGATAATACCTGCGCATCATTTATAAATTATTGGGTACTTTACCTTTTCTTTTTGCTGGGTTATATGAGATTATTCTATTTATCATATTTGAAGCAGGGACTCATCAGCAGTTGTTTGATGATCATCTTTTGAAGATTAACAAGGCACTTTCTTATGTCCAATTTGAGTTGCGGGGTTGTAGATATCAATACGATGGCCAGGTTTATTATGGAGTTGTCAACAATGTTTCTGACGAGCAATCCAAACTGGGTACAAAATACTCAGTTCCACAGATTGCTTTCTATAAGGCAGTTGTAAGTCTCCTTTGAGTTCATGATAAAACAATTTAATACTGGTTTCCCGAAATTTTGTCATGATAAGGTTTACTTTCTTGTCAAAGTGGACCTTTTTACATTTCATTTTTATTTTAACAGTAGTATCACATGTGAATTGTAAACATGTTAAGAGCATAAATTTCCATTATTACTCTGATTAAAAATGTGATGCAAGTTTTGGCATAGGTGGATTGGACTGTAACACTAATGGTTCATCACTTTTGAGAATTACAATTACATAGTAGTTCCTCTTCAGCCAGAAATTAGAAATACTAACGAGCAAAAAATATCCAGAAATAAGAAATACTAGTTAGGCCTTGTTATGATGTTGTACTGGTTTCAAATATCAGATAGAGGCAATTGTGCAAGATGCAACAGCTAATGGTAGCATATCCACTATTAATGCTCTCAATCTTCGATTGGAGAATCAGGTTTGATAATCTATTTATTGTGAAGTTCCTATTTTTTCTTCAATATTACTCTGCCTGAATGTTTTGCATATGAGCAGCAGTTTGTGCCATGGTGTAACATGTCATAGTTTTACAATTATGTATCTTTACCCCTTTCTTATTATTTTGCTCATTTCCAGAACATGTCACAGGTCTTCATGCATGCACATGTATTATAATTGTAATGATTTCTGTATACAATGCCATTTAGCAAGGTAGATAATAAATCAAAAGTAGTAGGCTTAATGAGACGGAACAATCAAGGGAGAAGAATGCTAATGCATCTACATCAGTCATGACCAGTCAGTTTCAGAAACAAAAGCTATTATTAGGTCTTTGTTTGTTTGCTTTGCTCAAGAAATTGGTCCTACTTACCTTCAAGTTTGTAGCAACTAGCAATATCTGTCTTGCACATTAATATTTTAAATTTCTTAAACTATTTGGCATGTGCGTCAAAATGTTTCATGAAGTAATTGTTTGAAGATGAATTGCCAATGTGGGTAATCTAATCTTCTTCTTTTTCGGGAGAAAGACATTTGAGTAGATATTTGTGCTCTGTAATAGAAGTTTGTCGTAAGGTTCTACAAGTACTATGTAGGACATACAAGTTTGAATATTTGTGCGCTGAAGCAAATTCTTGATTATTCTGCTTTACTCTCGTTTTCTTGTATTTCAAGGTAACTCTTTTATACATGAAATTTTTAGTAGATAATGTGATTATCTCCAGGTTACTGGGACAGGTTCGCAAGCACAAGATGGTCATATCCCTGCATTGAAGAATTTTACTTTAAGTCAGAGAGAAAAAACACTTAATGAACTTGTTCAGGATCAGTGGCTTAGTGTTACACCAGATGACAATGTTGGACTTGGAATGAGATCCTTTCTTGATCTGCGAAGTTGGTTCCGTAGTAATGATGTTCCTTCATGTGACGCATGCAATGAAGCAGGAGTAAAGGTTGTTTAATGCCTTTTTGCCACATAAGTGGATAACTTTTTATGCTTGCTTTTAACATCTAGGTGTAAGGCCTTTTTCCATCAATTATGGGTGGAGACATTTTACATGTCACTTTACATTATACATGCCCTATCCTTTCCTAATCTTTTGGTTCAGTTAATTTTTTTTGTTGACTAGTCAATGTTAAGTATGCCCTGCTATATATGATAATTTGAAATCGGCTGTGCACTGAACTCTGCATTTCCATTACTGCTAAAAATAGATAACATGCCTATGTTTGACCCACATGATTTTGCTGCTTTAAATGTTTTCATGCATATTCTTCCAGCTAATGCATTTGAATCTGACACTTTGCTTGGGCATTTTTGTTTTCAGGCAGAGTTGTGCCAAAATGAGGCCTGTGCTGTCCGAATTCATCTCTACTGTCTGAAGAAAATGTTTTCTCAGCGAAGGGTATCAAGAGATGCATTTTTTTCGTTGTTGACAATTTAAAAAGTTTTACTCACTCTGATGAATTTCAGGGTGGCAGAGTTTGTCCGAGTTGTGGGACACAATGGCAATGCAAGCTACCCAAAGAAGAACCTGTAGAGGAAGATGATGAGCCAGATGAGCCCACGCAGAGCACTGCACCTCTTGAACGCACAGGAAAGAGATTAAGATCTAACAGTACAGGTGAGTCTAACTCTTCAAAGACTACTCAACCCAGCTCTGCCCTGAGAAGAGCCACCAGAAGTTCTTCCCATGCTAGATAGCTTTATTCTCCTGTGCCTCTTAATACTTTGTGAAATATGATGTATATTTTGATGGAGGCAAACATACAATTTAAGAATCCGTAGAGAAAACAAAATTTTGTTTTGGGAAACGGGGGAATGTGGTTGAACTATGCGTTCTCAATGTTGATCAGGAGAATGTTCCATAATCAGCAACAGCTGAGCCCAAGATGTTATCTTGTTAATTGTTATTTAATTTTTACTATTAGTATTACCATGTTCTTTCTTTGTTTTCTTTTCTTTTGAGGAGCGATGGAGATCATCTGGCAATTGGGTTTCTTTTTCATGTGAAGCAAATGGTTAAATGAAAGTTTGAAATTTATGTATCGAAAGTTCAACGCCGAGAACATTATGATTCGTTATTTTCTTTCCTTTTAGTTTATCTTCTTCCAATTATCTGAGGTTTTTCTTCAGGAGTTCTAAGTTGGGATAGTGAAATTTATGGAAACAAATATAAGACAGTTAAGCCATGAGCTGGATAGAATATATTTCTTATAAGGCTAAACAAATTGACAGTTCAAAAAGGAAAAAAAAAAGAATAGAACTTAAATGGCACATAAATTCTAACTCGTTAATTTCTCTAGAGGTTACAATTTTATCTTATTTTGAAAGGGAAAAAATTATTAAAAGAAATAAAATTCTACTGCACTACAATATTTTCAAAAACCGGCAGGAACTCCGGCCTTTCTCGGGTCACTCACTGCCACAAGCTTCCCCATGTGAGTAGAATTTTTGCTTGAAGTGTCTGGATATTGAACTATAAACTGGCAAATGGCTCCACTAGCAATGCCCTGTAGGACATGACCCTTCTTTTGAAGGTCTGCCCTGATATTTGCCGGAACCTCAAAATGGTCACCAATTACGGTTGTCCAGTTCTCATAATTAACCATGTTAGGAATCAGCTGTTTTGAAAGAAATAATATGTTTAATGCTTCTAATGCTGAAATTATAGACATAATGTAGGAGTCTCAAGAAATGCTTCTAAACTTTGCAACTCAGTTCCACTTCCACCAAAATAAAGTTTTATCAGAGCAAAGAACAATTTAAAATGTACTTCGTCAAATCGTATGAACCCATTTTGGAAGGGAAAAAAAGGTATGTTGAGAAGAAAAGAGGTAAAAGAATTTTAGAATGGATTTGAATGAACCTGGTGATGAACCCTTGGAGCCATGACAGAAGAAAGAGGATCCATTCCCTTAGCAAAATGATTCAAAATGACCTGTCCAGTTGCCCCAAATATCATGACTCCTCCACTAGCTCCCACCACAGCTTTCAGTTGCTTATCCTGTGAACAAGAAAATATAAAAGAATTATTATGGTCTCTTTTCATCAGCTTAAGCTTTTAGAATAGTATCCTACCTAATTCTTCTATAGATATCATAGTATAGGAATACAAAATGACAAAACTTAGACAAGCTTTAGAGTCAAATCATTCTTTAGAGTGTTGCCTAAAAGTAATACAAATTCAAGAATCTAAATGACAGCAAATTTTACTACCTCTTTGTATGCGTATATACCTTAAGAACTATGGTAGGTGTCATGGATGATAAGGGCCTTTTGCCTGGTCTGATAAAATTAGATGGTGCTGGTGGACTAACTCCAGCAGAAGCATTCTTAGGAATAGAGAAATCATCCATTTCATTATTTAAGACTATTCCTGTACTTGGTGAAAGTATTAGAGAACCAAAATATGAGTTTATGGTACTAGTCATGGACACGGCATTTCGTTTCGTATCAACAACCGACAAGTGGCTCGTACCGTGCTCTTCAATCTGATTCCACCTGTTACAACACTTACACAAGATATTTAATTTCCCTTTAAAGTGATCATAGAAGTAAATTCATGGAAAGTTATAGGCAATTGTTATTCAACTAATATAATTTTATTAGCAACTTCTTGAGAAATCAAATTTTCCCCTAATGTACTAGTTTGTTTACCTGCTTCCATAATGGCTGGGATCAAAAGTCATGTTGTCATATATAGTCCTCTTTAGTTCTTCAGCAAATTTAGGAGAGAGCATATCAGCTACAACATTAGTGATATTAACAAAGTCAGGATCACCAAGATTCATCCTCACTGCAAATGAATGTTTCAGAGCTTCAATTGTTCTATGTGTGCCAAGGGATCCAGAAACTCCATTGGGAAATCCATATTGGGCTAGAATGTTTAACATCTATATATATAAAAAAGAAACGACCATGATAGTTTATATATGAACCTCTTCAAAAAATATTAAACAAAAATGTAACACTACTGACTAAATAATATCGATTTGATGCTTGAATTTCAAGTTTGTGCGAAATTTGACCCAAAATCAAAGGTTTTAGCTATGTACTGGTTGTACTTAAGTACAAAATGTACATGAGTTATGTATTTTGGGACATTTTGGCTCAAAAATCCATTAATGCAAATATAGGGTCCGAATTGAAAAATGTATATGGAGAGTTACTCACAAGTATCATAGGGGGACCCCCAGATGGTGGAGGCATGATAAGTAATTCAAGCCCGTCATTGATATTTACAGAGATTGGTTTCTTCAATTTAGGTTGGTATCTTTGTAAGTCATTCATTGTCAATATACCTCCAGCATTCTGAATATCTCTAACTATATTGAGACCAGTTGATCCATTATAGAATTCCTTGACACTAAAATATGCAATTCTCCTAAGTGTTTGTGCTAGTTTTATGTTACGACAGATGTCACCAGGTTGCAAAAGACTCCCATTCGAAGTAAATATATCACGAAGTCCTTTATCTGCGAAAATTCCTGATTTTGTTCTGTCCATTTGCATATAAAGATATCGTGATATCTTAAATCCGAATCGAGCAAGACGCTCAGCTGGTTTTACGAGTCTGGACCATGGAAGCTTTCCATATTGTTTCCAGGCTTTGTAAAGGCCTGCAAGCTCTCCAGGAACTGCTATTGAGAGAGCACCACTAGCTTTCAAAGTAGAATTCCCACCATACATATTCTGTATCAAATAAGGAAAACTCTATTCATCTCAAGTTGAGATGAGATATCAATTGATGCGACAGAATGTGATAAGATGAAACAAATACGTCCATTTTTAACATCCAGTCATATCCTACCACTTAATAATGCAAAGGTTCTAGTTATCTGATTTTCTAACTTCTATTAGCAATTATTCAGCAAAATTCAAACATCTCTATAGAAACTACTGCAAACATACCTGAAACAAAGATATAAACATATCAGCTCTAGGTTTGAAACCATTGATAAGACAAGGCAAAGAAAGGAACAATATTATAATTTGAAGTGAAGCAAAATTTGGGTTCATATATGTACTCAAGAATAAAAATTACTGATCTGAGACAGAAATGATAGTGTAATGTATACCATAGAAGCTCGTAACGGTGCAGTTTCTCTCATATCAAAGGCTTGTGCATCTCCGTTAGCTTGCCTAATTATCATGAAGGCTCCTCCACCGATACCACTAGATGCTGGACTTACAACTCCTAAGCAAAGAGCAGCTGCAATTGATGCATCAACAGCATGACCTCCTTCGCGTAGAATAGCAATTCCGATTTTAGAACATCTGCCATCATCAGTGGCAACAGCACCGTGCTGTGCTATAATGACCTCACGTCTATGTTTTGTGAGATCACTGGTAGCATCATGGTTTGAGGAAGATAGAGATGGCAATGAAAACAAGATAAAAGTAATTGTAGGCCAAAACACCATTGGAGCTGCAACAAAAAGAAATACCTTTTTCTTATTGATTGCTTACTCAATAAATAAAAAAAAGGTCAGGTAAGAGACACATTCTTGTTCTTTCAGTTAAAAAAAGAGTTGGGCGAAGTAAAGAAGCTAGTTCACTTAGGACTAAAACAAGACAGAAGAAGATCGTGTCTCATAATATGATCTAAACAAGAAGCAACATACTACCTATATATATCATAACAAAATATGTGTGTGCTGTTTTAGGGTCAATTTGTTTATGTTTATGTTAAAAGTGGTTTCAGACATAAGAGATTTCAAGAAGAAAAAAATGGTTTCAAGTAGAAGCACATAGCCCTATAAGCACTTATGACAAAAAATTTAATGTTTGATACTCAAGTGTTTCTTTATTTTTAATCTGCTAAAAGCGCTTTTACAATATTTCAAAAGTAGAAACAAACAGAACCTTAATCCTAAGTGAATAACAATATTCACTTAGGACTAAACAAGCTAGAAAATCAAACAAACAGTGGAATTTTTTTTAAATAGAATTTCTAAAAGTAAGGAATGAGTTAGATAACTTACATAATGTAGATATCATCAATATTCAAGATAGTAGAATATGTTTCTTCTGTATGATTTCTATGAATAATCTCTCTTTCAAATGATGCAATAAAATATGATGGTGCTTTTCCAATTACGCTGTGCAGTAGGCTAATTTGAGTTATAAAGCCTATGACATCATTAGAAGAAGGAAGGAAATTCAGAGTAATGTCTTGAATGAGAATATGACGATGGTGTGATGCTTATTAAAAAGGGTTTATACTATTTAATAAGTTAAACAAAAAAGACCAATTAAGATCTATTGACATTGAATGTCAACGAATACATAAAGATCAAGATGTAGGCGAAATATTTTGAATTATAATAAAATACATGAAGAAGACATTATCTTAACCAAGTTGAGAATACTTCTGATCCAGCACATGGTTCGTTCACGAGCATTAATGATGAAACTTGCATAGCATTGTCACTATTAATATTAGTAGGTACATCAAAATTTCACAATTCAATATCAAATGTTTGACTCTAGTTTTACAACTTCTTTAAAACTTCCAAGTTTTTATATATTTACCAGAGTTAGTTCAGATTTGTTAACCTTCGCTATCCATTTCGGACTGGAAGAGGAAGAACCTTGACTTATATTTTCCATCTTAATGATATTTCCGCCTTTCAATTAGCACCAAGTTTTGATATCAAATGAAACGAAACATTTGAACTTTGGGTTTGACGGACTAATTAATTATTTTGTCATTACTCTTTTTTCCCTTTTTTTTTTTCACGCGGCTCTCTTTCTTTAAAAAAAAAACAATAACTTTAAGATAGACGTTGATTATACACAAATAATTTATATTCATATAAATTATAATATATTATGTGTCAAAATAACTTTAAAAATATATACTTAAATTTATCTGCATTTTCCATGGCTTAAAAACATGCCACTCATTTAAAGAGTGAGTATCATTTCTTTTAACAATTTATTAGACTCAATAATATTTACACAATTGATTTTGCTATTTTTATAATAATAGTGTATGGATTATATATATTTCTTTTATAATTAAATTATTATTATTATTAAATAAAATTGATATTAATAAAAAATAATTATAATAATATTCAGAACAAGAATAACTCAACTGCCAAAATAAATTCAACCTAACCAATAAGGCAATAACAGTATGATAGTAATAAATTCTCTTAATGTTATATATATTAATCTAAGAAAAAGCATCAAATTATCTTTTCGTCAAATGAAATTGGAGCATGCTTTTCTGTTACAATATAAATGGTACCAGAGGCTCTTAGTAGATTTTTAGTGGATTATGGTTGATTTCATAAATTAACAGTAAAGTTTTACTTTGATAATTGATTAAAAAATTAGATAATTTATCCTATGATTGAATCTGTGATATCATTTTCAATCATTTATTTTTTATATCTAATTCCATATATATTAATAATAATCTCAATATAATTATTATTTTAAAAATATTATCATAAATTTGATAACATAATTAATTAACAAACAAATGATATAATTTGATCAAATTTTTTAATAAATAATCAAAATAAAACTTTAATGTTAATTTTATAAATGTAACATAATCTACGTGACTCACTAAAAAGTTATGAAATTTATACACTCTGTTAGTGTAAGCTAAGCTATAGAATCTCTAATATCTTTCTTCATTTTACTTTTGGTATTTTAATGATACTCTTTTTAACCAAAAAGTATTAATATGTAACTATATTCTCAAAATAATATAATAATAATCCATTCATTTATTTTAGGTTACACAAATAATTCAATTTTGTGTTTTAAATTGAAAATTTCACATGCTTGACACATATAATATAAATGAAGGGTAATTATGTCATTTAAATAGTTTAAGAGTTTGATACATTAGTAGTACTTCTATTTAACAAAATGTATGTCTATGAATCATATTTTTATACCAGTATATTAG
Source organism: Hippophae gyantsensis (assembly GCA_030763125.1). Classification (NCBI taxonomy): domain Eukaryota; kingdom Viridiplantae; phylum Streptophyta; class Magnoliopsida; order Rosales; family Elaeagnaceae; genus Hippophae; species Hippophae gyantsensis. The sequence goes on along the minus strand of CM061031.1, from coordinate 34,489,320 downwards.
TAGTCATTTCATTTAATTTTAAGTGTATTAATAGTCCAAAATTAAAATTTAATTAAAAATCATATGCAATACATATGGACAAAAAATTAAAAACAAATTCGACTTTAAAATAATTAAAGAATAAAAAAGTTCAATAAAATGTTATTATAAAAAATAGTTTAACCCCAAAACTAAACAAAATTACGAAAAATTAAGAGTCTTGGAAAAATCTTAAAGGAATCAATTCATGTTGAATATGATGGTTTTGTAAGAAAAACCAAAGAGGGTATGATTGAATTTGTAATAAAAACTTAGGGCTTTTATTTGGTACAAATATATAAAAAGATAAGAAAACTCATATTGAAAACCAAATACAATAGATATATTTAGAAAGGGTGAACAACCACAACTAATAATAATTCCAACTTAACATATTATTTTAGTCATAACAATGTATGTAAATCAAAAGTCATAAGGATAGATAAATAACCTATATAATATAGAAATGCACCTCATAAACCACAATAAACATCAACTTTAGGGGAAAGAGGAGACAATATTGAAGTATTTAAGCTTGAAATATGCATTTTAGTTTTCTGAAAAAGACATCTAAAGTAAAAGATAAGTGTATGTTCTATCATTTTGGTGTTAGCATTCCCATGCGTAAAACACGATGTCTGTATTTTATTTGATGTTTATGTGTTTCATTTTTAAGGTTGGTTACAGGTAACTTAGTATCACTTAGAAGACAATTTCGTGTTTTCCTATTATGTACACTCACTTTCTTAGATTGCATATAGTTTGCGTTATTAGTGTATGTGGTTATATTGTCCCGTCGAGACTTTGTTTATTGTCGTGGGGTCACGTTGAGGACTTTGTTTACTGGTTTTGTTGTCCCATTGGGGACTCAGTGTTTCTCAATATTTGAAAATCTTTATTGTGTGATTTTCAACTTATAAGAGAGCTTGTGAGCTCGCTGACGTCCTCGTAGTTGGCTTCATATGGGTGCTCGTTATCCCCTCATCACTCCCTCATAACCATGGGCCGATAAGTGTGTAACAAATATTACCCTAACTAGGGCATAGCAATTACCTTTGCCACCCTGGCTGGTGAGATGATCGGAGAGTATCAGGTAAGGTAGCCACTAAGTGGCCATTAAGGGTTCCAAAGACTTGGAATTTTCCTATAAACTCCTCTCTCTTCCTTATTATTTCTTTGGCAAGAATTTGTGAGGAGGCTTATTTCATTTGGAATCATTCTTCTCTAGTCCACTCTTGGTTCATTTGTATTTTAAGTGTTAGGTCTAGATTGTGTTATTTGTAGGATGTAAGACATCAAAGAAGAATCATATTTTTCAAACACGGGGTTAAGTGTAAAGAATGTGAGATTGAGTGAGGATTTTTAAGAGTCCAAATACATAGTTGGCTAGTGAAGAGCTACATCAATTTGAGGAGTATCTCTCAAGTTTTTTACCGTCACATCGGTTGGTGCATAAAATCGATGCTACATGCCACGTGTAGCGTCAATTAACATGTAGAATCGATGCTAATTGACTTCTTTTTCCTCCTCTTTTCTTCCCTTTTCCCTTCAAATGCTCCATATTTCTCTCTCTTTCTCTCCTCGTGAGACAATGTTAAATGGTGTCCATTTTCAGCCATTTTTAACCACTAATCGCCACACAATTTGTGTATGCAATGAATACGTAAATATACGTATCGTAACAAGTAATATAATGATAAATAAAAATCGTTCCCACAGAGATTATTTTTTTAGAAACTAATTTTTAAAACTAAAAGTAAAATTAAAATAACTAAAAGTAAATAGCAATAATTAATTAAATCAAATTTTGTGACTAAAAAGATATATGAGAAAATATCTAGGAATATTGAATCCCCCAATTTTCTAAACATGGGAATCACTAAAATCCCCCCAATATAATATCAATTAATTACATGATCAATTGAATCTAACCTAGCATGTATTCCTCTCTCAAGTAAACTACACACCATATAGTAATTAATTTAATCACACACTCATGCCAATTAAATTGCATAATACTCATTAAATTCATCAATTATGGATTACATACATAAGAATCATACATTTTTGCCTAGAAACTATGCATGTTATTTAATCAAAACAAATAATTAAATAATTTTCTCAAATCTATTTAATTACCTCTATAGATAAATTGTTAGTCAAACAATTAATAGCATAAAAAATAGATTAAATAACATAATTAAATTAATATTATAATTGGGAAAAAATATTAGATCATCACATGGTGAAAATTGGGTTCATAAGATCCCTAGATTAATAAATTAATTACACATAATTGTGTTTATAAAGATCATATTTTTCATAAAGAAAGACATAAAATTAATAAAGAAAAGAGTAAACATAGAAATACAATCAATCTCTTGAATTATAAAATTAATTTCCTCTTGAATCTCTACCAAAATTGTGTCGTTTCTTCAATTTTTCTCTCTTTTTAGCTCTAAAAACTGACCAAAATTATGCTAATGGAGGCTCATTAGGATTTATGGAGTGATTAGGGGCTTAAATAAAGCTCAGGTGTGATTTGGACCGTCTAATCAGCTTCAAATCAAAGGCTACGATCAAAACAAGCAAAACTGACAGTTTTAGCCAATCACCACGCGACACATGGCATTAGAAATTCATTAGGTGAATCAGAGAGCAACGCGTGGTAGGGGAGATCGGTCAGAGTCAACGCTCGCCAAGTCGGCGAGACGTGATTCGCGCGAATGGATGGCGTGGTGCACAGGTGGAAAGCATAGAGCAATGGCATGGTGACACGTGTCAGGGTGTATTGACCAATTTTGAACTCAGATTGAACGTCGTGCTGACACGTGGCATATGTTTTGTCCTCCTCCTACGCTGCGCGACATGTTTGTTGTTGGTGCTTGCATGGCGTCCGCGTGGATGCCACGTGGTAGCTTATGATTCGTCCTGCGTTAAAAATTCATAAAAATCCTAAAAAATTCTAGAAAATTTTCAAAAAATTCCAAAAATTATATTTTCACCCCTTTTTCACTACAAAAATTTATATTTTAATTTTTTTTTCCATAAAAATACTATTTATTAAATAAAACAAGTAAATATTAAGTAAAAAAGTGTTCTAATGACTCTATTTTCATAGATTCATCACACCCCTAAACTTAAATCTTTGCTTTTCCTCAAGTAAAGCTAAGTGAAACTAAATAAAATAACTTGGGTAGTTTATTCATAAATATACTTCTATCAGTACATGCATATTTCACAAAAACTTTCCCTATCAAAAGTCGTACAAGTCTATGATAAAGAGGTTCATATATTCATCAATCAATGTTCCATTAATACAAGGATATGCAAGGTTTTTTGAAAAATTGATTCGTGTGTGTGTTGCACATAATATCATTCAATGCACTCATGAAATCAACTTATATGAGCATGATAATCAATTCAATCTTAGAACAAGTCTCATAAGTCAATTTTTCACATCCCTTAGCTTTTTTTTCATCATGCACTTTTTAACTACAATTTAGCTTTTACTTGATATTTTAGTGCACCTTCTTTTGACATTCTTTTCATATTTTTTTTATTCCACATCTCTTTTCTCTTTTTTTTTATTACTTCATAACACCCCCAAACTTATTTTTAATTCTATTTTCTTTTTCTTTAGAGGGATACTTGTGTTGTGAGTTTTGCCTTTTTTTTACGGGGTGCATTACATTTCACCTTACTCTAAAGCATAACACATGATTGTATCTTTTTTTTTCTTTTCATACAAGCTAAAGGTGTAAGGGTAAAGGTAATACTTATTAGTTAGGCATTAAATGTGGCTTACAGATATGAAAGGTTCGTTGTTAGGCTCAAATGGGCGACTAAAGATATTAACAATAGTTAGCTTGAAAGACTCAATTGATCCAAATAAGGCCTAAATCATTTCTCTTGCTAAATACTATTTAGGATTTCGCCTCAAGAGACGATCAAATGGATTCTAAAACTTGGTAGATCTAATTGACTCGTATAACTCACTACAAATTTTCTCTCAATAAGCACACCAAAATCAATCATGAACATGTGCATAAAATTTGAATCAATTCAATCAAAACTAGCAAGTATATCACATGATTAATGTAAATATCTTAACAAATATGTTACATTCCTTATCCTAGTCATGACAACCAATTTTTATCATGAAATTCATATATTTCATATCAAGCATGCGTGCATTTATTTTCCATATATTTATCAATTTCTACCCAAATCATGATTTAAAACAACCTAAAAATTAAAAATAAAATCCCTAAAAGTTTAAAATGCATACTAAATATTATGTAGAGAATGAAGTTCTCTCCCCCAAACTTAAATTACACATTGTCCCTAATCTGCACATATAAATATGAAAAGGTCAAAGACAAGAAAGCTCCTTTAGTCATGGCACACCACATCTGTCACTAAAATTCTCATTCTTGTTGTGTCATTGTTCTTCACATTTATTCACCTATAAAACAAAAACAATAAAAATATAAGTAAAATAACGTTGGGTTGCCTCCCAACCAGCGTTACATTTAACGTCCTTGACTAGACGATCCTATTAAGTCCTAAGGCACATCTCTTTGTATCCATTTACTTTTGAGTTTGCTTGGAAACAACTTGGGTCTTGATTTGTTCAATAATACTTTATGTTTTGGCTCATAAACACGATGCTCAATTATCTTCTCATGCCATATTTTTGTTTTCCTTTTAAACTTCTTGGCATTCTTATAAGCACTCTACTGTAACTCATCCAATTTATGTATTTCTAATAGCTTTTTCACCTCTCCATTAGACTCTTTCACTTTCATATTTGATCGAGGATAGGAGGGTAGAAGTGCATGGTCTAAACTTGGTGGCTCTTCAATTGATGGTTTGAGTTTAGATCCTATCTCAAAATTTTCCATTATCACCTTTGATACATACATGAGAGATTCGTCCTCCAAAAAGCTCACACAGTCTATAATATCAACCTTCGATGCCACACTTTCAAAGTTATAATAGGTTGAGTTATTTTCTGGTGAGTTTATGTCCTTATTTACAGTAGCATGTGTTAAAGTCTTAAGTTTATGTGACTCAACAGATTCTTTTAAGCTATTCCCACAATCAGTAACTTTTATCTTTAAACATTGATTAGAATTATCAATATCAAGGGGTTCAGGTTCTTTAAAAACTTTAAACATTATTTGTTCATCTTGTACTTTCATTGTAAGTTCACATTTTTTACATCAATAAGTGCTCTTCCAATTGCTAATAATGGACTGAAAAGTATGATAGGAATGTCACAATCCTCTTCCATGTCTAGCACAATGAAGTCTGCCGGAAAGATGAATTTGTCTTCTTTTACTCGCAAATATTCTATCACACCCCGAGGTTTCTTAATTGATCTATCTGCCATTTGTAATGTTACTGAAGTGAGTATGGTTTTACCAACCCTCAATCTCTTGAATATTGATAATGACAAAAGGTCAATGCTAAAACCTAAGTCACATAATGATTTCTCAAAGTGGATGTTTCCAATTGTACAAGAAATGTCAAAACTACCTAGATCTTTCAACGTTTGGGGTAGTTTTCTAGCACGGATGGCACTACAACCTTTAGTTAAGGTTATTATTTCATTAACTTTACGCCTCCTTCTCTTAGACAAGATGTCCTTCAAAAATTTGGTATAAGAAGGCATTTGTTCATTGCATCTACAAATGATATGTTTATGTGTAACTTCTTGAAGACTTCTAGAAATTTTGAAAACTACATATCTTGAATTGACACTTTAGTATTAAATGATTGGATAAAGTCTTTCATCATTCCTATTAAGGCATTTGTATTATCCTCGGTAGATGGCTTTTTTTCTTGGGCTTGTAATTGTTGTGGTTGTTGGAAACTAGGTGGTTGAAACGATTGACGGTTGAATTGATTACCACCTTGATTATTGTTACTCCAAGAGAGATTTGGATGTTACCTCCATCCTAGGTTATATGTGTTTGTGTTTGAGTATGAATTATTGTTTTTATTCACATTACCCATATAGAAGACCGATTCAGGATTATATGGAAAATTATCAAACAAATAGGCTCTATCACAAAACACACAAGACACCATTGAATCTTGGACCTGGTTTATACTCGTTGACGAGTTTTGAACCATTAAAAGATTCATCAAAGAGGACACTTGAGTTGTAAGTGTCATGTTATCATTTATCTCGTGCATTTCACCCCTACTCTTTTTGTGGCTATTATTTTGTTCATTGATCATGGTTAATTATTGGTAGCCATTTTCTACTCTATGCTTCTAGTAGCATTAAAGAATATGTCTAAATTAAAAAAAATAATCAACTAAATAAATAAATTAAAGTTAAAAAATAAATAAATTAACTAAAATAAATAAATAAGTCACTAAAAGAAAGTAAATAAATTTAGATTAAAATTAAAGTAAAGAAAAATAAATGAAGAAATTTTTTTTAAAAAAGAAAAATAAAATTAATAATAAAAAAAAATATTAATTTCTAATATTAATAATCCCCGGCAACGGTGCCAAAAACTTGATCGCTACACAATTTGTGTGTGCAATGAATACACAAGTATATGTATCGTAACAAGTAATATAATGATAAGTAAAGATCATTCCCATGGAGATTATTTTTTTAGAAACTAATTTTTAAAACTAAAAATAATAAAAATCAATTTTATTGGTGTTTTTATATCTTAAGAAAGCAAAATTAAAATAACTAAAAGTAAATACCAATAATTAATTAAATCAAATTTTGTGACTAAAAAGATGTATGAGAAAATATCTAGGAATACTTAATCCTCTAATTTTCTAAACATACGAATCACTAAAATCCCCCCAATGTAATATCAATTAATTACATGATCAATTGAATCTAACCTAGCATGTATTCCTCTCTCAAGTAAACTACACATCATATAGTAATTAATTTAATCATACTCTCATGCCAATTAAATTGCATTCTACTCATTAAGTTCATCAATTATGGATTACATATATAAAAATCACACATCTCTGCCTAGAAACTATGCATGTTATTTAATCAAGATAAACAATTAAATAATTTTCTTAAATCTATTTAATTGTCTCTATAAATAAATTGTTGGCCAAACAATTAATAATATAAAAATCAAATTAAATATATAATTAAATTAATATTATAATTACGAAAAAATATTAGGTCATCACATGGTGAAAATTTGGTTCATAAGATCCCTAGATTAATAAAATAATTACACATAATTGTCTTCATGAAGATCATATTTTTCATAAAGAAAGACATAAAATTAATAAAGAAAAGAGTAAAAAAAGAAATACAATCATTCTCTTGAATTGTAAAATTAATTTCCTCTTGAATCTCCACCAAAATTGTGTCGTTTCTTCAATTTTTTTGTATTTGTTTTTCCTTTTTAGCTCTAAAAACTGACCAAAATTATGCTAATTGAGGCTCATTAGGGTTTATAGAGTGATTAGGGGCTCAAATAAAGCTCAGGTGCGATCTGGACCGTCCGATTAGTTTTAAATCAAGGGCTACGATCAAAACAAGCAAAATTGATAGTTTCAGCCAATCACAGCGCGACACATGTCATTAGAAATTTATTAGGCGAATCAGAGAGTGATGCATGGTAGGGGAGACCGATCAGAGTCAATGCTTGCCGAGTTAGCGACATGTGGCGAGAAGTGATTCGAGCGAATGAATGGTGTGGCACACGGGTGGAAAGCACGGAGCAATGGCATAGTGACACGTGTCAGGATGCGTTGACCAATTCCGAACTAGGATTGAACACCATGTTGACACATGGCACATGTTTTGTCCTCCTCCCACACGGCGTGATATGATTCACTGTCGGTGCTTACATGGCGTTCGTGTGGCTTACTCAGTCAGTTCCTCAGCTTACGTGGATGCCACGTGGTAACTTCTAATTCATCATGCGTTAAAAATTCATAAAATCTCTAAAAAAATCTAGAAAATTTTCAAAAAATTTCAAAAAATATATTTTCACCCCTTTTCACTAAAAAATTTATATTTTAATTGTGTTTTTCCATAAAAATACTATTTATTAAATAAAACAAGTAAATATTAAGTAAAAAAGTACGATAATGACTCTATTTTCATAGAGTCATCAACTACCATTTTTGACACCATCATCTTGATTTTGTTCCCTTTCACTTACCGACCTAGATCCACCCATTTTTAGAGCTTAACACTCACTATTGTTTTACTCATTTTTCTACACTTTCTCACTTACCAATCATATGTTTACTTCGTTTTCTCACTTGTTTGATTCTTAAAAGTATTTTATGAACTATTTTGCACTCATTATTCATGTTTTTATATTTTTTATTTTACTTTTGCAAATTTAAAATTTACTTTTTTGTAATTTTTTTATGTATATCATGTGTTATTGATTATTTATATATTTTTGTGTTATGTAGGTTTTTATTTTTGTTCAAAGTTAAAGAATACAATGTATATATATTGTTTTAAATTTATTTTGAATTTAAAATATATTTTTGTGAACTTATTCTTTCATGTTGTAAGGACTATGGGTGTTGGTTGTTTTGTGGACAAAATATTTACCTATAAATGTTTTTTTAGGCATGCTATCAAGTCCATCAAAAAAAATCGAACAAATGTTCGAGTTTCAGATAATCACACTCGAGGTATATCTTTTATAACTATAATATATAGAATTGCATTTATACATTTAATAGTACATGTTCATAAATCTAAAATTATATTTGGTGCTTAAATATTTTTTTATGTGTCTTAATATTTTTAAGATATGATTTAAAAATACTTTTTTTATTAAGACTTTGAATGGGCCTTGAATAATGAAGCCCAAAATATTCAAACCCTAATGCTAATAGGTTATGTTTATCACTTATATATATACATAGGATTAGGGTTAAAAAAGTATGTTGAAATAATTTGAGTGAAAAAAAACCCTAGAATCGACTAAACTACTGAAAACAAAATAACTAGAGTTGGGGGAATTCAAAAGACAGAAAGCGATCATCATTGGCCATTAAACTTGAGAGAGAAATCCAAAGTTTCTTAATTAATATTGAAAGATCAATATTATATTTGAACTCTTGTCTTGTCGCCACACTTCATTCTAGAAAAGCTAATTAAGAAGTCTAATCAGATGCTATATAGAGTAGTAGTTAAGGAATTGATAAACATTGTCAAGGTAATTGATTTATTTGTTGATGAATTAGATGAGAAGGTTTATCATATTCCTACAAGAGAATTCAATAATTGGTAGGGAGATCAATTTGTGCTTATTACTATTTGATAAGTAGTGAAGTTAATTAGGATGAGAACCTTTACTGTAGAGAAATTAATTTATGATATATTAGTTGAATATTTTATTAATGTCTCATATTTATTAGTCTATTTATTTCATATTTTTCATGTTCATATAGTTTTTTCTTGATTAGGTTCTTGCATATTTGGATATAATAATTTTGTGTATGATCATGATTATTTAATTCAATTATGAAATTTTAAAGAAGTTATTTTTGTTGAAATTGTGCTTAACTTTTTTGCTCTAAAATCTACTAATTGATTTGATTTAAATGACATATATTTTGAATCATCTAGTTAAGATTATTCATTATTAAATCTGTTCTAGAAGACACACAGGGACTTGTGTTTTTTGTTCTAACCTTTTTTTTCAATTGATTTGTGAACGATCTGATTAGAAGGAAGCTTATTGGAACGTTGGTCTGGAAACCGTTCACGCTAATTTTAAAAACTGTGAAAATATAGCAGGGTCTCGTAAGTAAAGTATATTGGGGCAGTATCTTAGGGAGGGTAGCATGAGACCGAGTTTGTACTTGAACATTTGATTTTCATAGTAGAAAGTTAGGTGGTCCGGTGGACTGGTGGTTTTTCTCTTAGGTCATGGTTATGGCCTAGGTTGTTTCCACTTAAAATTTCGTGTGTTATTATTTTATTTTCATACTTTATTCTTACACGTGATTGCATGTCTGACTGTTTTGTTTAGGTTATTAAGTTATAAATTAGTAAAATTTTAAAAATAATCTAGGATTCAGAAAAGCCTCAAGAAACAAAGAGGAAAACTACTTAGGAAGGATAGTATAAAGTAGTAGGACTAATGCCAGAGGGAGCTTACATGTTGGAGGACTTGAATGGAAAAAAGGAAGATCTCAATTGGAATGCCAATCACCTCCAAAGATATTATAAATAGTTTATTTTATTTTTAAGTTACATTAACATTCGAACACCCGATTAGATAACACTTTTATTTTTTTTCTTAAAACTAGTATTTTCCATTACGTCCCATAATGTATACATTTAAACCTGAAAATAAGAGGCCAATATTTTGATCTATTCGAAATTCAATTCTATTATCTATTAGAGGCAAACAACCCTCATCTAGGAGTAAGGAGGTCAAATAACCCTATATGTTAGAGAGGCAAGTATAAGAGGAAACAAAGGAATGCCCAGTCTAAGAAAGAAGTAACAAATCCGAAAAACTTGGGACTTCTTCTTTGGGGGAAAGTGTCCCAATGACAAGCTAAAGTTGACTCGATGACATCCCCTATATGCAAATAGACTAATGCAAAGTCTTCATCTAGAAGTAAGAAACTCAAATAACCTATGTTTATTTGAGAAATAGGCATAAGAGGTAAGATAGAAATGCCCTTTCAAAGAAGTCGAAAATTGAAGAAATTTTTTATTCCTTCTTGGGGAAAAGTGTCCTAGTGATAATCTAAAACCAGCGCTTGGTGACCCCGTATGCTAATTAACTAAGAAAAAACCCTTAACTTAGAGTAAGGAGTTCAAATAACCCTTATTTATTTGAGATGTGGGCAAAAGAGATAGTAAAATTATATCCAAATCAAATAAGCCAACTTGGTACAAGTATAAAGTGTATGGAACCAACTTAAAATTCGAATTGAATTAGGCCTGACTTCACCCTTATAATGATACATCCAGTATCAAGTGTGTGACACCAGTCCAAAATTTGAAATGAATTAGCCTAGCTACATCATTACAAAAATGGGGCATCAAGTCCTAAATGTGCAGTACCAACCTAAAATTCTGAGTGAATTTGGCCTGGCTACAACTTTATAATGGTACATCAAGTATCATGTGTATGACACTAGCCTAAAATTTGGAATAAATTTAACCTAAATACATCATCGTAAAAAAGGTACATCAAGCACCAAATGTGACTAGTCCAAAATTCAAAGTGTAGTTATCATGGCTACACCCTTATAATGGTACATCAAGTACCAAGTGTATGACATAAGCTTGAAAATTATTAAATTTGGCATGGCCACACCATTACAAAAATAGTGCATCAAGCACTAAAAGTGTGATAGCAACCCAAAATTTAGAGTGAATTTGATCTGACTACACCCTTACAAGCTTGAGACACTAGCTCAAAATTTGGAGTGAATTCGACCTAACGACTCCTCTACAAAAATGATGCACCAAGCACCAAATATGTGGTATTGGTTTAAAATTTAGAGTGAATTCGGCCGGACTACACCCTTACAATGGTACATCAAGTACCAAATGTGTGACACTATCCTAAAACTTTGAATGAGTACCGCTAGGCTACACTACTACAAAGGTGGTGCATCATGCACAAGTGTGTGACACCAGCCCAAAATTCAAAGTGAATTTGGCTTGGCCATACCGTTACAAAAGTGGTGCATTAAATACAAGTGTGGCACTAATAAACAAGCAAAATTAAACCTACTACCAAACCAATGCAAAAGAAAAAAGCATACATAAATTTAAAAGTTCCAGCCTAGAATTATTCTAAGGAATTTGGTTTTAAGTTACAACACCAAAAAGGGAGGCATACCTCCCCAAGTAGAAAATTAAAAAACCATAGATTAGCATAAACGGACTCATCGATCTGAGCTCTCAGAGACCTCATCCTTAGTGCCTTCAGAATCCTCAACGATATGACCCCTAGCCAAGTTTTCAATGGTCTGACCACCGAAGGAATCATCTCCAGTCTGGGCACCTGTTTTCACGGTTTCCTCAGGTGAAGGGACTGGTAGTTTGGTATTTGGAGCAATAGAGCCTTGCATTGGGCGAGCTGGTTCAGCATGGCCTCCAAATCCAGTACATGTGCATCCTTCTGCATGCTGCTCAACACCCTGTTTGCATGCTTAAGAAAGCCTCAGGTTACATCCTCGACGAGCTACTTTTCATTTTCTCAATATTAGCCAACTTCTCAGCCAATTCATCAGCCTACTTCTTCTCAACATAATATCCCTTTTAGAGCCTGTTCTTTTTACGATGTACATCATCAAGTTCAACGTATTGGAATTAATTAAATATTAGATATTTAATATTATTAATATTAAAATATTAAATATTAAATAATTATTTTTATATTTTTATATTTTTTCATTAGTTTATGAGTTTAATTTAAAATCTTATTATGCTTATGATTTTATTTTAAGAATAGAGAATATGAGTTTATATATTTTTATTGTTTTGCTACTCTTCACATATTTGGTTATCTAAGTTGCTTTCACTCTATATTTCTACTTTGTATCAAAGTGCTATTTATTATTGAATACTTTCAATCTATTTTCTAAATCTTGTTCTTATTGTTCAATCTATTTTTTAAATCATATTCCTATCATCTCTTCTCCAAAAGTTTTAATCATAGACATTAAAAAAAAATAAAAACCCAATAAAAAGAGAAAAAAAAAAACTTATATATCTCATTTAACAAATAATTCAGCCATTATTTTTATTATTTTAAATTCGAGATTGATATAAATATTATTTATAATAAAAAATAAAATAAAAAAATAAACTATCACACATTTTTAAACAATAAAAAAAATATTATTATTAATAATACATTTTTTATTGATAATTAAACTCTAAAATCAAATTCCTAAATTTAAGTTCTAAATCCATTAGATTTAAAAAAAAATACGAGTGTGTTAGAGTAAATAACTCCTATATTAGGTGTTTTATTCCTATTATTTCCATTCATGCTATTCAACCTTTCACTAAACTCGTCTAATTTGGTCCTCACCGTCATTTGATTCAAGTGACCTTCCTCTACCGGCCACCCATCTAAAGCCTGAACTTTGAATCATGGATGGCAACTTTGTCTAAGGTTATTCTTTTCGTAGGACAGCCTTACACCCCCATCCTTAGCGTCACCGTCACTTGGATTGCAATTGCCGGCATCGCCAAAGAACCAACCAACCCCCCACCAACCTCTAGTTATCGTCTATTTACCAAATATGCCGCCTGTTGTCGTGAAATGGAACATTTTTAAGATTTCTTCTTATAGTCACGCTCGATAAATCACGAAATCAGGTTTATACACCATCTCCTTTGTGCTAACCTAGAAATGACACCATCACCATCCCAAAACATTTCAATCACCGTCGTCCGGTCCAGGTGACCTCCTACGACAGCCCACTACAGTTTTCACCACTGACACCTGTTTGTGCTGATTTTCTAGTCTATTTTTTAAGTGTTGTTTTACCCAGCCACCTTGCCGCTGTTGCTACCAAGCTTCCACTCAATTTATGGTCTAGTCACCCTCATCTCATTTGGGTCTCTCAATACCTTTTAAGTTCAATAGAGTGTTTGTTTATGGATTAATTTGGCTGATTTGTGATATTCTTGGGTTTATTGGATATGGGAAATTTAGTATTTTGGATCATTGGTTAATTTGGATAGCTGATGATATTTGGGCAGATTTAATAAAGTAGTTTGATGGTTTATAGGAAATTTGGTACGTGGGCTAATTTATTTGTATTTTGGGTTGATTGATGTTTTGCAATTTAGTAATTGGGCTTATTTGGTTAATTTGGATATTTTAGATTAGTTTAATACTTTTGAGCTTAATTGTTATCAGCATTTTTTCTCTATCGAGGATAGTTTATTAAAATTGGATTTAAATTTATCACTTTCTTTATTGTGATTGGAACCCCATTATTACTAAAAAACGGAACGTCGTTTATGGGATTTAACTTGTTTTTTAAACGTCGTTTGATTCACAGAATGAAATCAGAATAAAATGAGAACAATTTTATTTGATTTAACTATTAAAATAAAAAAAATCAATATTATAGTGTTTTGTTTATAATTAGAATAAAATGAAAATACTGTATATTATCTTAATACTCTTATATTTAATAAAATTTAAATAATGTTATTTAATTATTATTTTTTGTCGAACAAAATATATTAGTGAAATCATTATTTTTTTTTAAATAATTATTACTTAAAAATAAAATATATTATTAAAATTATTATTTTTCTAAATAAGGTTTAGAGTTTTGAGGTTTGGGATTTAAGGTTTAGGGTTTAGTGTTTAGTGTTATATTCCTGGGTTAAGTTTTAAAGTTAAAATTATTATTTTTATAAATAGGGTTTAGGGTTATATTTGTGGGTTAAGGTTTATGATTAAAATTATTATTTTTCTAAATAGAGGTTAGGGTTTTGGGATTTTGGATTTTAGGTTTTGAGATTTAAGATTTAAGATTTAGAGTTTAGGGCTTAGGGCTTAGGATTTAGGGTTATATTTGAAGTTGGGGTAAAATTGAAAAAAAAAATTGAGATGAGAATAAAATCATGATTTCTTAAGAGGAAAAAGAATTTTGATTCCTTCTCTTTTAGGAATCGATTTCATTCCATTTTATTCCCACTTTTCAACCCAATCAAACATAAAATTGAAATGAATCAATTCTGATTCCATTTCATTCCAATCAACCAAACATGGGATTAATTCATAAATATCACTTACTACTCAATGATAATTACGTGGGTCTCAAAACCATCAATTATATGTCACTACTAATATTCCAATTATTAATTTCTTATTTTCTTTAATAAATAAGTATTAAAAGTTGTTTTCGACAATGACATGGATTGATTATTTGAATGACATTTGTATGATTAAGTTATTGGATTTCTTATTTTTGCTACTACTATTATGTGATTTAATATATTGGAATGTTTCTACGTTGTTACTATGTAGGTTATATGTATTAATTGTGGTTTTTATTTTTATTTGATTGATTGGAGATTATTTGATTATATGTTCATATTTTCATAATTATAAGGTTATCATTCTAAATTTAGTGCCTTATAAAGGGTTTGTTATTAGAAGATTATTTTTATACCTCACCATTCAAGTTGAATTTATATATGTTCAACTTGAGGGTGTAGAATTAAAATATTATATATTAATTTTTTAGTATTAAAATATTAGATATTAGATAATTATCATTATATTTCTTTATTATTTTATAATTCTTATTTAGAATCTTATTATGATAAGTGTTTTAGTCTTATTATCTTTATAAATACTCATGTAATTTTTCAATATTATTAAAAACGGAGAATATGAGTTTATTCATCTTTCTCGTTCTTTTCTCCACATACTTTGACTATCAAAATACTTTCGTTTTATATTTCTACTAGATTGAACCTTGTTCGAAAGTTCTTGGAGTTTGACAACGACATTCTCATTGTTAGTCTCTAGACACTCTGTTAAGGTGGAAAGCTCTTGAATGCGTTCTTTTGAGCATGAATTATTAGGTCCATAGTTCAAAAAACTAACAGATCCTACGGAATAAACAAGTTAGCATATGAATTTGAAAATGCAGGGGATTTAAGGCTCAAATAAACTTATGTCCATCACATGCCGAAAACCCATGAGAATCACCAAATTGGGCTCATCTTTACAAGTTTTGTAGATTTCAACCTTATTGTCTAGGCCAATAAAGTAATTATACAACTCATCCAACTTATTGTGGCAACAAAACATGCCACCATTAAAGGAGTTCACTAGGGGATCTAAGAATGTGACCATCATTCGTTGGGTATTAGCCTCATCATCATCCATGATATTCACAACCTTATCAATCATAGCTTGGATATAACGAGTGATAGACTTTCGTTTCTTGCTTGGGCAAATATCTAACTCAAATAAAAAAGAAAAATGGCCTGGAAACCCACAAACAACATACTAGGGACACAAGCAAGTAGTCTGAAAATCATTCCTTATAGCTTGGTTTTCCTCACAAGGGCTAATTCTCTCTCAAAATATAAAAGTCCCTCAGAAGTATGAAAAGGGATAATACGACCCTTCTATATATATTATGAGATAAAATAATTTTTTTTTGCAATTACATGTGTAAAGTAAATGATTATGAGATTAGGAGCAAAACGACACCACAATAGCTAAAAAAGACATAACATTAATTGAAGGATCATAACAACCTGAGAGATTATGAAAAACCAATTGAGCCATTCACCATTTATTATTGATTAGTTGATAATAATTATTCTTCCACTTTGACACAAACTGAAAGAATGAGGAACTTGATGTTTGGAACAAAAGAATTGGATACCCTATGATTAAAGGTAGGGCTTGCCCTAGAAAATGGGTCTATCAATTGTAAGCCTAACTAGCCAATATTGGCCTATAGGCTCAAAGCCTACATTAGCCCATGAGGCAAAGCCCACAACATCCTGATAGCAGTCCAAATGTCCTCCAACACCAGCCTATGGATCAAAGCGAACAACAGCTCAATATTAGTCTACATGTCCTCTCATATCAAAGCGTGGATCAAAGACCACGATAGCCTAATATCAACCCTTACCTCAATAGAGGTTCTACATACACTAGACATTATATGTACCCTATCCTTGACATATCAATTAGTCAACCATACCTTTGATCATACCAAGGGTTCATGCATGCGCACCCCTAACTTTAGTACATCTCCAATAAGGCATTACTATGTGTACCATCCCTTTAGTATAATAGATGAACAATAAACCTAAGAAATAACCTTTGAACTATTCTATGTTTTAACTCTCTTATTAGGACCCTTTCAAATAGAGAACATAAAAATTGCTAACATATACTTTGTGGTTATTTTGACGTAAGCATTACATACACTTTTATCTTTATATATAATGTGTTATATATATATCATTGTATGTAATATGTTACTCCTATCTTTATTTTATTATAACATGTTATATCTAACTCATATATTACAGCTAACTCTATCTTTGTAAGTTTCTATACTAAGTAATACTTGTGGGTATAACATTTTTACCTTGATTGTTTGGTTCAAATATGCTAGGATTACCAATGTTGGAAGGTGTCAATTCAACTTCTCATTCCCATATGGTGTAAGTAGAGATGAAATTGCTTGTTATAGTCATATTTAAATTTGGTATATCAACTAACTATCACTTGAAATATTGTTCTATCACTTATGAACATATTATACATGCTTTAGCAGCATCATTGTCATAGTTTGCAATTTTTATTTATAGGTATACAAAGCATTGAATGATTTTATGCAAATTTTGCAACATGATTTATCATGACTATCATTTTAGTCTTTCCTTGACTCTTAGCTTGCCTTACCGATGTGATAAATTTTATTTTTTAGGTTTTTCTTATGTTGATATATTTACTTCAAAGCTCCACAATGATGTTTTGAATTAGTGTGTCGACATACTATTCAAGAATAAGGTGAAGAATTTGAACCGGTTTAATTTTTTTAAATAATATTTCCTTAAAATATTATCCTTCCCATGCATATATGATAAATTTATTCTCATGATTTCATTTTTAACCTCATCATGAAAAAAAACATATGTTGTTTTATATTGTAAAAAAACATTTTTTTTCTTTTTCTTCTGGAGTTAAAAGTGAAATTTCATATATAAAAAGGTTATATAATGTAATCAAATCAAAAATTATTATGAAGTGTCATTCTCTTTAGGGTCTTTTTCTTGCCTCTTGTTAAGATTAACTTATCTTAATTTTTTTTACTTAGATATGAGATTTTAAATTACTACAGTAAAAATTTAACAATATTTTTTTACTACCAAAGAAATGTGGTTTACACTTTGCTTGGCATTATCCATCTTCACATGTTTAGTAATTACTTCACTTTGTAAATGTGATTTTGCTTGCTAGTGTAGATGTTCAATTTCTCCTTTTGGTCCTTGAGAAAGGTTTTTGTATAGTTTAGACTAACGATCATTATGTAATTAAGTTTGCTATTGTTTATTTATTTTCATATCTTGTATAGCTGGTTTACATCCTCAATGTCAAGGAAAAAAAAACAAAAGCATCAATCTTTCTATAAATTTTCTCTTTAAAATTTTAATAACTTTTTTTTAGATTCAAAATCTTAATGTTTCTTTGCTACTTATTTGTTGGACCTTTGGAGATTACTCTAATAGGAAACAATTTTCGAATATTAGATTTGAAATCTATCATGATTCATTAACCTCTTGTGCATGTATGTATCAACCATATCTAACTTTAAATATAACATGTCACATTTACCTTTATTTCATATGTAATGTATGAGAAACTTAGTGAAACTAGTGATCAATAACACATGAGTTTCATCACCCTTAGTTGATTAGCTCGAGGATGAAGATGAAGATTTAATGAAAATGAAGAAATGAGATAACAAAATCAAAGAGAAAAGATGTTACATAGAAGAGTAGATGGGAATATGATTGTAAATTATATAAGCTTTTCATTAATGTAGTTGATGCTTATAGATGATCACTAAATAAAAATTAAACTAAACTTAGCATTGCTAATACATTATTATTTTTAATTATATTTAACTAAACATGATAGTGACATATAACAACCAAACGTGATGAGCAAGGCTTGAATTCCAAAACCAATCCCATTGCACTTACTTGCCAAATCATTTAACTGATTTGCTCCACTACCTATATGCATTTTTTTTATTATACTTAGCATTCCATGGAAACTACTTGGACTGCATTGAGTTGAGGCTTTGAGTAATTGCTTGTTTGACTACACTTAATGTTTACATTGAGTATGTATATGGTATATGGTGGTTGCATTGAGTATGGATGCATCATTCAATTTGTAATAACTTCAGCTTCTTTTTGATCACCTTTATTTTCTACATCCCTCAAACTTAATAATATATGAAGGGTATTGAGTAGGGGTGAGCAAATAATCCGATCAATTTATTTAAATTAAAAAATCTGATCCGATATGTCAAATTTGGATAGATTGGACTGATAAATTTATTGTCAAATCAGATTTGAATTGAAATTTATACAATTCGTTCGAATTCGGATAAGATTTGAATTGATAGATTTTATAATATATTGTATCTGATCTAGACCAAATTACTATAATAAATGCATATTTTATTTTATAATATGTTATATTTAAATATTATGCATATTATAATTATATTATATTATTATTGTAGCTTAAAAAATAAATATAGGCTTTATAGTAATTTAATAATTGTACAGACATAATTTTTATTATTTTGATTTTTTTAATTGTGACTATAAATAATAATATTTGTTACAAAAATATCAATTTAAAATTTAAATTTATGTATATCGTGTTTTATATATGAAAATAATTTATAAATAAATTTCAATATCAATATTACTTTATCTGATCTTAAAAAATTTGATTTGTTCGGATTTGGATTAATTCAGATTGATAATATCATCGAATTGAATTTGAATTGAAAATCTTCAAATCCATTTGGATCTGGTCAGATTTGAATTGACTAAAAATAAACAGTTTCATTATGTTACTCACTCCTAATGTTGAGTTTGATGCGCAAAGAAATAAATAAATCATGAAAGAGTGCTCCATATGTTTTGTGCATCACAAACTGGATTAGCAACCAAGGCTATATACTCAAATTATCATACCAAATAGTGGGAGGACTAGGCAAAAAAAATTGCAACTCACCAAGAAATGACTCAATCCAAACTAATTTAGTTGCCACATAAGCTAGTGCATAATACTCAACCTCAATGTTGGATCATGACACTACATATTGCTTTGGTGATGACGAAAAGATTGGATTAGCTTTGAAATAAACAATCATACTAGAGGTTGATTTTCTATCATCTTTGTTGGATGCCTAGTCAGCATCTGTAAAACCTTACAACAAGAGCTGAGATGAAGGCCTAAATTGCAATCTATATGACAAAGTACCCTTTAAGTATTGTAAGACCCTTTTAATAGCCAACTAATATGGTTGAAAAGGCTTGGATATATACCTACACACCTTATTCACTACATAAGACATATAAGGTCTATAGATATTTAGATATTGTAAGGCACCTATTACAATTTTGAAGTGCGTAGGATTTGGATAAGGTTCACCTTTAAACACAGATAAAGTCTTAGTTGTATACATAGGAGTAGCACTAGCCTTGCTCTCAAGCATAGCTATTTTAGTTAACAACTTAATGGTATACTTAGCTTGTGATAGGAAGAGATTTCCATATGTAAGTTTCCTAACTTAAATCCCAAAAAAGAAGTCAAGTAAACCCAGATATTTCAAAGAAAATTGAGTATTTAAGGTAGTGATGAACTGATGCACTTCATTTTTTGTGAATTTCTGTGAGAACCGTATTACCTACATATAAAATAAGGTAAATTGTGGACAAGAAATCATATTTAATGAAAAATGAGCTATCTGCTTGAGATTTGAAAAAGCCCATTTAAACAAGAGTAAAGCTTAGAGTATCAAATCATGCACGTGGAGCATGCTTAATCCCATAAATGTCTTTGTTAAGTTTGCACACATGCTTAGGAAATTGAATATTTTTGAAACATTAAGGTTGTGTCATATACACTTCCTCTTGTAAAATTCTATTCAAGAATGCATTATTATATTGTAAGTCTTATTGTTCTCAACATTTGTGTGCTAGCTTCCCATTTACAAAACATGGTGTCTATCGACTTTACTTAATGTTATATCTTTCTCTGTGTAAGGTTGGTTACTGCAAATCAGTAATGCACATATGTATATAATTAGGTATACTTTGTATGTGAGAATATTTACACATACCACATGATTGGTTTTTATAGTAAGCATGCTAGGTTAAGTGTTGTGGTTTTTGACGAATGAGCGTGCTAGCAAGCCGACATTATGGTAGCTAGTGTTTTTGTTCCATTTTGGGTCATGCTCGCTAGCCAACATTACCACTTGTGTTTTTTTTCACTTCTGGTACGAGTGTTTATGGAAATAACTCAACACTTTTTGAAACAAAAAAATCAAATTTTTAGCACGTTGCTAGCACCTTCGCCATCACCTTTGGTGAGGTGGTTGATGAGGTAGCCAACCGAGTTCTTAAAATACCCATTGTTTCTCTTGTTTTGTTATCCATAAAATATATAACATATCTATATCAAATTAACATCTAAATTTTCTATCTTCAGATCATTAATACCTTTATGTGTTGTTATGTATTAGTAATTTGTGACTGTATATAAGTAGGTGTCAATAGGTAGTTGTCCTCATGCAACTTTTCTTATTATGTGAGAACTTATTTGTGAGAGTGAGCTAAGTTAAATGTTTTGACTTCTTATATCTCTTGTCGTGTACAATAAGAGATAAGATATTTGAGTTTTAGGGTGATCTTCAAGAGTGTGAGTTGCTACACTTCTGATTACTGATCTATAATTATTGACTATAACATATTAAATGGTGTGACCTTTAGGGAAGAGTTAGGTTTGTGAGTCAAATCAGGTCATTTTGGAAGTAGAGCAAAAGTGGTAACAGGTAGCTCGGACAAAGGTCCCAACAGATAAAGGTAATAGTGATTTTATTTCTTTCAAAATTGTAATTGTTTTATTGATTAATAGATTGTTTGTGTTGAGTGATTACTTTAAACAACTTAAGGATGTTACCATATATGTAGGATTGTGGCATTATTGTGGCATTATTGTAGCTTATCTAGTTAGCTTTTATGCTTACGTGGCATCCAAACGGTAGCTTCTAATTGGTCATGCATAAAAAATTCATAAAAATTTCAAAACAAATCCCAAAAAAATTTAAAATTATATTTTCACCCATTTTTACTATAATTTTCATATTTTAATGTTTTAACCCCAAAAATACTACTTATTGAATAAAACAAGCAAATATTAAGTAGAAAAGTACACTAATGACTCTACTTTCATAGAGTTATCAATACCCAACTAATTGTAACTTGTCGGTTAACAACTTTATCTTCAACATATAGTTGCAACAAATTGATTTCCTTTCTTAACTCCCTACAATTCTTCTTTAACTTGTATCATTTTTGCTCATGACTTTGATGCAAAAGATTTCTCGAGGGTTTTTTCCAAGCTTATCTTGAAGTATCGAAGCTTAAAACCTTCTTTAGCATCTCATCTATCATACAACTCATGAGTTAGTAGCCTAACATGGCATCTTGCTTGCACCGATACTTATACCCAGGATTTAGTGATCCAATGATGAGAAATTGATTACAATCATCATCGAGTACATACAACTTCAATTCAGATATTAGGAATTCTTAAGATATGGTGTTTCCAAATTGTATAGTTCTTGTTATCTAATTTTAATGCTACTAGGATATTATGAAACATGAAAATGTTTTGATTAGCATGAGTCTAAACTCTTCTATCATCATTAGAGTTGTAAATCTAGGATTTACAATTTATGGTGGATTATTAACTTGATCTTTGGCTCTACTTTCCTTCATTGATATTAAACAATTCAAGCTATCTAAGCAAAAAACTTTGATACCATAAGAAATTCAAAGAAATCAATGATCAAGAACACATGAGCTTCATCACCTATAATTAATCAGCTCGAGGATAAAGATGAAGATTTAATGCAAATGAAGAAATGAGATAGCAAAAATAAGAGAGAAAAGATGTGGTAGAGAAAAGTATAGAGGAATATGATTGTAAATTGTACAAACTTTTCATTGATGTACTTATTGCTCATAACTTGTATTTATAGATAATTAATAAATGAAAACTCAACTTTACTAGCATTGCTAATGCATTATTTTTTTTAATTACATAATTAGCAATATATAATAACAAAACATGATTAGCAAGGCTTGAATTCCAAAACAAATCCTATGTACAACTACTTACCAAATCATTTAACTGATTTGCTCCATTACATATGTGTACATATTGGCTATACTTAGCATTCATAACAACTACTTATTGCATTGAGTTGAGGCTTTGAGTGATTTCTTGTTTATCTATACTTAGTGGCTGCATTAGGTGTACATGTAGTGGTTTCACTAAGTGTGGCTTCATCATTCAATTTTGTAACAACTTCAGCTTCTTTTTGATTATCTTTATTTCTTACGATATGTACATTAATTTCTATCTTTATAGGTAACATATTATATCAAACTCTACACTTGTATGTAAGATGTTACATCCACTTTCAAAAGAGTCATTGATGTAGCCCTTGGAATTGTAATGAAGCCTAATATTGATTCCATTTTATTGAAATTAAAAATAAGTTTTTTTTAATCTTTTTATTGAGTAATTTAATATAAAATTGTGAGTTTTGAGATAAATTATTGTTTATTAAAAAATTATTAAATTAATGAAAAAACAAAGCTTTAAAACTTGGTTAGCTTTGCATATGAATAAATACCCGTACAATTAGAGCTGTAAATTTTTGACATGATAAACAAATCTGCCACAGGTTCTTAGATGGGCTTGGGTTTATTATTATTGAAATAATGTGAAAATGAGTCAACATGTTTAGACCTTTTTAATAAAAAGGTTGAGATAGGTCGATCGGGGTTAACTCGTGATCCATTTAATGACTTATTTAATAAAAAATATCATTTTTATTTTTTCTTGATTTAAAACATACTATATAACATGAATTTGTGTGTTATAATATAACATGATTTATATAAATTAGGATTAAGAACAAATGATCTTTTTACCATTAATGGTATAATTTTTTTTTTTTTGCATATTAACATTTAGGTTGAGTTAACTTAATTTAATAACCTAATTCATTTATTAAATAGGTTAAATGGTCATATTAAGTTAACCAGATCATATATAAGTTTTAATAACTATCACAATTAATAATTGAGATGTGTTTAGATTTAATCTTATAATATCAAATTGAATTTGAGTTAATTAAAACACGACCCACTTAACCTAGTTGATAGCTCTAGATACGACTAGTTGCATCTAATTGGATAATTTTTTGCTAAAAAATAAAAACATAATATAAGGATTTGACTATATTTTGTATAGTATTCATTTATATTTTATGCTTTATTAAGGAAATGATGTCTATTTAACATTATTTTGTCCCAAAGAGATACCTCATTTTACAATTTAAATTGTGAATATTTGAAATTAGTTTTTGGTAAAACACTTTCCATTTTTATTATAATGAATCAGAGTTTAGATTTTATTCATATAATGTTTTGTTTAATTAATAAAAAAAAGTGTTTTAATATTTAAAAAAATAAAATAAAAACACTATGAAGTATAAAGAATTTGCTTAATTTTTTTTAAAATTATTTCGTGATCAAGGTAGTATAACTCTGTACTAGATCATCATCGATCAAAGTTTAAAATTCATCTTATAATGTATTTTTTATTTAATTAGAATTTGGTTAATAATAATAAAATGATAATAAAGAGGTTAAAATGTAGAATATATAAAAACGTAACATCATTTGTATAGTTCTCCCTTTATTATATATATATTTCTTTTAAATATATATGATACTTATAAATTTACGATTGTATTTAAATCTCAAATCTGAGATATATTTACGTGAATTACATGTTTACCGTAATGTGGGAATAAACTTACACATGTTTATCATATGAACTATGAAAAGGGTAAATTAGTAATTTTACTCCGTTAAAAACAAATCCCAACTAAAATCCCTAACCCCCGTAGCAACATCCACACTTTCACTCTTTCCCTCTTCTTTTCAAAGCCCCTCCATTTCATCCCTCTCTTACTTCAAGCACCATCAACCCATTCCAATCAAACTTAAATCGAATTAGATTCTTCAATCCATCACAAGCTTCGTCATCTTCTACAACATTCTTGTTGGATTCGACATGGTAGAAATTGATCCCTTACCCGTATATGGTAAGCTTTATCTGTTTTGTAGTTTTTTTTTGGATGGGTTTTAATGTCAGTAAGAAATTAGATACGAAAAAGAAAAGAATGCTAATGAATACTTTGTTTGGTTTCTGTTTGTTGGTTGTGTGATGTTGAGACTAGAGTGTTGTTTTTTTTCTTTATTTTCTCGCGGGGTTGTTTATCAAGCTACCCTGTTAAAAGAAATTATAATTCCTTATTAATCCTTATGATTTAAGAAAATCTTTTTTTTTTCGATCAAAGGTGAAATAAAACAAGGGTTAAATGAAATTGTAAATTAACATCCATGATAAGTTTCACTGCTGTCTCATTTTTTTTTGTCTCTACATTATAATTTCGACTGTGTTTGGGAATTTTTTTAGTCCACTTTTACTCATTCTGTCTTTTTCATGGAGTTTTTTCGCGATTTGTTAAATACATTATCTAGGTTTCGTGGTGTTTCTTCGGTTTTCTTACCTTTTTATCGTTTGAGATTCTTTTGTTTTTTTTGATAAACATCATATGAGGTTCTTTTGTTGTTGATTACTGATATTTCTGATTTTAAATTTCATTTTTCCTTAGTTACAGTTTTTTTTTTCATTTCGTTTCTTGCTCCGTTTTTCGTTTTTCTTTTATTTATGTGTTAGTTTTTCTGTGATTTGTTAATACTTTGTACGTTTTTGTTGATTTTGCTCATTTGTTTTTTCTTTTCCATCATATGGTTTTCAAAAAGTACTTGCAATGAAATCTTATCACCAGGAAAGTTCTTTTTGATTTTAGAACAATATGGGATGAAACTTTGTATTGAAAAGAGAAAGCATTAATTATGTGCAGTTAATATTTATATTCTTCTTTGTGGTACGATTCGAAGTTGATAAAATTTCTCATTTCAAACCATTAGGTACGTGCAGTTAAGCTATGCAGCAAGAGAAATAACATTTAGCTTTCTTTTACATTAGTACAGGGGTGTAATGTGCTTATTGGCCCTATGAGATTCACTAGATTTACTTTCCTAGAAATAGAATGAGATTACTTTGATGTTTCTTTGTAGAGAATATGGGGTGACCATGATTATGTTTGGAACTAGCTAGAATATATCTTTTGCACTTATGTATGAAACTGTTATTTTACTAAGGAAAGAGTTGATTGCCAGAGGAACTGAGCCATCAACTTGGTCGCAAGTCTTCAGTGCTTGGTATTTTGACGTCATTGTTGCTGCTGAGCTAACTGTTGGTCCTGTTAGTTACACCATCAGGGAAGCAATTTAGGTAATTGCAAATTACTGCTATTGATTTACTGTGCAGAAATGAAAAAATAAGAGTTTTTCTGCAGTACTCTTTCTTCTTTATCTTTACTTCAATAATTTAACCATATATATATATTAAAATATATTTGGCTTGGTTGGTAGGACTATTGAACACCAATTTCAAGGAGACGGGTCACAGAAACATGTATTTCCCACAGGTTTGACACGTATTGTATTGAAATGCTACGCTTGCATTTGCTTGCTAAATATGTTTCTCTTTGGATGTGCTTATCTTAGAATTGGTTCTAATGGAAATAATTTGAAATGAAGTGTTTGAAAAAATATGTAGGTATTTGGCATATATTATTAGAAGTGGTAAATATTTTATGAAGGAGCATAAACTCAAAACTGCATTTCTCAAATTTAAGTATTACCTACTCGGTGCTTATCAAAATTTTGAAAGCACACCTCTTGTATATTGTCAAACCCCCATTAAGGTGTTTGGATCCATTTAAAAGTACTTTCTAGCTAAAAGAGAAGTGGTTCTAAACAAAGCCCATATGAATCAAACTAAGTACGTGAAAGCTAAGAATTTGATCAAATTGTGTGCTAAAAGAAGTTTTATGATTTATATGTTGCAGGATTGGAATAGATTAGTAGTAGGGAACATTTTCCATAAGTTGTTTGATGTTTCAGATCTTTATTAATGTGGTTTACATCATACTCCTTTATTGATAAAGAAGCTATCTATGTTGAGGGTTTTAGTCCAGAATTAGCACTTGTCACAATTGTAAGAAGAAAGGAACTCTAAGAAAAACTGGTGGCATTGTGCTCTTCTTAAAAACCTAGCTATCATTTTCTTATCCTATCTGATGGAGTCTATCTAGATTACATTATCTTGCAGGTTTTGTGATCCTATTTCGTTCTTTGAAAACTTTCCCTATCTCATTAATGAAACACGCATTATGAATAATATAACTAAACATGAAGATAATGTTTCTTGATTTATTTTTCTCTAGAAATACAGAAACAGACTTTTCCCAAGCTTATTCCAACGCTGCTGCTATCCAATACTTTGGTGTCTTCATTTGTAAAGCTTGCAATAACAGGATTTTATAGTTCTGTAATAAATGATCCTTAAATTATATTTCTGTGCTCATTGTGTTTTTCACATATCAGGTCATTGTCAGCAGGGAAAGCAAGAATTTTAGCTGTTGTCTAATCTCAACAAAGAACAATCAGAGCTGGCTTGGTGCTGCAGAGTAATCTCAGCTCTTAAACCCTCTTTTCCCAAACCTACCAGTACTACCACTTACGTATCCATTTTCTGCCGCCAGAACCACTTAAGCCAAACAGTTTGTTCGGTCTCATGCCTAGAAGAAATTGCAGAATGTGGTATCCATTCCCTTTCCGACCACCCAAACCCTGAGATTGCGAGCTTTTATCAGAAGGGTTTCTCAGAAATCAGCAAAGAAGTCTCTGGCAGAGAATTGCATGCACTATGCTTAAAGGGTTTTGTGCCTCTCAGTATATTCTATTTAAATACTTTAGTAAACATGTATTCCAAGTTTGGTTGCATCAGAAATGCCCGTAATGTATTTAATTACATGTTGGAGAGAAATGAAGCTTCTTGGAATAACATGATGTCAGGTTATGTCCGAGTTGCTATGTACCGTGAAGCCATTGAATTCTTTCGAGACATGTGGGATTGTGGTATAAAACCTAGTGATTTTTTTATTGCTAGTGTAGTAACTGCATGCAATAAATCAGCTAGTATGCTTGGTGAAGGATTACAAGTCCATGGTTTGCTCGTCAAGATTGGTTTGCTGGTTGATGTATTTGTGGGTACATCTCTGGTGCATTTTTATGGCATCTATGGATTTGTTTTTGATGCCCAGAAGTTTTTTGATGGGATGCCTTACAGAAATGTTGTCACTTGGACTTCATTAATGGTTGGTTATTCAGTTAATGAAGAATTAATGAAGGTCATAGATACATATAAATGCATAATACGTCAAAATATATCCTGCAATGAAAACACAATGGCTCTAGTCATCAGAACTTGTGGGATGCTTGGGGATGATTTATTAGGTCTTCAAATGCATGGGAATGTTATGAAGTCTGGGCTAGTGACTAATGTTTCAGTTGCAAACTCCATTATAGCCATGTATTGTAGTGTTGGTAGGGTGGAGGGTTCCTGTTATATCTTTGATCACATGGATGAACACGACACAATCTCATGGAATTCTATTATTTCTGCACATGCACAAAACGGACGTCGGGAAGGATCATTTAGATATTTTCATCAGATGAGGCATGTTCATAAAGAAGTGAATGCTGTTACACTTTCATCATTGTTAACGGCCTGCAGTTCTGTTGATAATTTGAAGTGGGGCAGGGGAATTCACGCTCTAGTAATAAAAATGGGTTTGGAATCAAATGAATATGTTGGCAATACCCTTCTAAAAATGTATTCTGCAGGTGGAAGATCTGAAGATGCAGGGTTAGTTTTCCAAAGAATGCCCGAGAGGGATTTGATCTCCTGGAATTCTTTGGTAGCATGCTATGTTGAAAATGAGGAGTGCCGAAAGGCTTTGGAGCTTTTTGGGGAAATGCTTCAGATAGGAAGAATGAATTATGTGACTTTAACAAGTTCATTAGCTGCCTGCACAAACACTGAATTTCTTGTTGAAGGTAAAATACTTCATGCTCTTGCAGTCCTTCAAGGACTGCAAAACAATCTCGTAGTTGGAAATGCGTTAGTTACCATGTACGGCAAGACTGGCAGGACCGCTGATGCAAAGAAGGTCTTACTGACGATGCCTCATCTAGATGAAGTAACTTGCAATTCTCTTATTGGTAGTTATGCTGAGAATAGAGAACCAATTGAAGCAATTGGAGTTTTTAACATCATGAGAGATGAGGGAATAAAAACTAATTATATAACAATGATTAATCTTCTTGGTGCTTGCTTGACTTCTGACTCTCTAACAAAACATGGGATGCCCATCCATGCTCATCTAATTCTGACAGGTTTTGTGTCAGATATATATGTACAGAGTTCCCTTTTAACTATGTATGCCAGGTGCGGTGAGTTAAATTCAAGTCGTTTTCTGTTTGATGGTTTAGCTAACAAGAATTCTATTTTGTGGAATGCTATAATTGCTGCACATGCTAGTAATGGCTGTAAGGAAGATGCTTTAAAATTGATTTTGGAAATGAGACATGCTGGATTTGATTTAGATCAGTTCAGCTTATCTGAGGCTCTTTCTGTTTGTGCTGATCTGGCTATATTAGAGGAAGGCCAGCAGCTTCATGGCTTTGCAATAAAACTTGGTCTTGAATCTGATCATTATGTCACAAATGCGGCAATGGACATGTATGGAAAATGTGGGGAAATGGAGAATGTTTTAAGAATGGTTCCTTTACCACTCCATAGGTCACGATTATCATGGAACACATTGATATCATCTTTTGCTAGACACGGTTGTTTCCAAAAAGCAATGGAGATCTTTCATGAAATGTTAAACTGGGGTAAGAAACCTGATCATGTCACCTTTGTTTCACTTTTAACTGCTTGCAGTCATGGCGGTTTGGTGGATGAAGGTCTTGCGTACTATGCCTCAATGACTACAAAGTTTGGTATCCCTCCAGGTATAGAGCATTGTGTAAACATAGTTGATCTTCTTGGACGATCAGGAAGACTTGCTGAGGCTGAGGACTTTATCAAGGAAATGCCAGTTCCACCAAATGATATTGTGTGGCGAAGCTTGTTGGCATCTTGCAAAGTCCATACCAATTTGGAGTTAGGGAGGAAGGCTGCAGAGTGTCTTCTCCGGTTGGACCCAACAGATGATTCAGCTTATGTTCTTTATTCAAATGTTTGTGCAACTACAGGAAGATGGGATGATGTAGAGAATGTAAGGAGTATAATGGGATTGGGTAACATAAAGAAGCAGCCAGCATGCAGTTGGGTCAAGTTGAAAGACCAGATATATAAATTTGGAATGGGAGATAATTCCCATCCACAGTTTGATCAGATCTATTCCAAATTGAGTGAGCTTATGAAGATGCTTAGAGAAGCAGGTTACATTGCTGATACAAGCTATGCACTGCAAGACACAGACGAG
Organism: Hippophae gyantsensis; assembly: GCA_030763125.1. Taxonomy (NCBI): domain Eukaryota; kingdom Viridiplantae; phylum Streptophyta; class Magnoliopsida; order Rosales; family Elaeagnaceae; genus Hippophae; species Hippophae gyantsensis. The sequence continues at coordinate 34,458,969 of CM061031.1, read as the reverse complement.
GAGCAGAAGGAGCATAATCTTTGGAACCACAGTGAGAGAATTGCTCTTGCTTTTGGCTTGCTTAATGCTCCAAAAACTTCACCTGTTAGAGTTTTCAAGAACCTTCGAGTTTGCGGTGATTGCCATTCTGTGTACAAGTATGTTAGTAGACTAATTGGGAGGAAAATTATACTTAGAGATCCTTACCGTTTTCACCACTTTACTGATGGCAAGTGTTCTTGTTCTGACTATTGGTGATGAAGATATATATAAGGTATTCGCTATCTCTTGTGAGTTGCAATACTCTATATAGGATTGGGGTTTCTTGGTTTGAATCAAGTTGTTGTCCGCAGTTGTGCATAAATCATTATCATCATTTGGTGTTGCCTGTGAGATGCTTATGTGCTGCTCTTCAACCTTTGGACATAAAGAGACTGTATGTGTAAACCGGCTTAATGCACTCACAATTAGATACCAACTAGTCATGCTACTTGTAAATTATACATGAGCTGGACTTCTCGTTCATCATTTTTGATTTAAATGTTTAATTTGTACCATGCAGTCACAATTTATTAGTGGAAGTAAAATAACAATAATTGATTTTATGTAAGTACTTATCAATCAGCACAGCCATTCAATTGAGATAAGCATGCACATGGACTCTCTTGCTTCATGAATCTTTGTTCTTTTCTTTTTTATGGAGTGTAGCCAATTGAACTAATCGGTGGTATGTCTATTGGCATGTCAACATGTCAGTTCTGACTTACTTGCTCAAACTAATGCTATAATATGCAGAATGAAATTCATCATATTATAAATCCAGATCCATATGGTGGAGTTTTTGGCTCTGATGCTAAACTTTATGCAAAAGATTTTCAAGACCATACCGACTACGGTACCTTGGGAAAAGTTGCTGGATTTATAGCAGAAACAGTTAAGGTTGGTAGTTTGTTTTCTAGTAAAGTTTAATTTTTCTAGTGGTAGTTATCAATCCTTTCTTTCTTCTGCCAACTTTAGGGAGTTCAAGGTGCAGTTGAATTGGCCCCTGCATACTTGAAATTGGTATGTGACATTACTCATAAGGCTGGTGGCGTCTGTATTACTGGGGGTTTCTAAACCCAAGGTATCATTCCTGATATTGTAACTTTGGCGATGTCCAACTGCTGGAGGGCTTGCAGTGCTCAGAGTCCTTGATAAGGAAAGGCGTCAAACTCATTGCAATGATGTTGGTTTGCCCCTGCTTGAGCGATTAAGATCTCTTCATCAAAGACATGAAAGTAACTACTCTCAAATTTGGTCCTCCAAAATTTCTCTTTTATCGATATCCCACTTAAACATAATTCTATAATATTACTGTAACAGCTCTTGCTTTTTGATGATTTTTCAATTAGTTGAGCTAGTTTTTAGCTGTTTGTATTTACGGAAACATAAAAGTCACGAAAATGGATCTTATTTTGAGTGAATTACAGATACTCCCTCAAGGTTTGCCTATAGTATTAAATTAACACTTTTTTTGGACACTTGGATATCTTTTAACTTATAAAGTGTTAAATAAAACAGAGTAAAGATTCATTTTGTTATTTTTCAAACCTGTGGCCTGTTTGTTATTTAGGCAAACCTCGGGGGGTTCGGGAGATATATTCCCTTTTGCTTTTCATTACTAAAATGGAGTTACTAAAGGGCTAGAAAGTCAAACATTCTTACACCTAACTCCTTTTATTTCTTTCTTTCTTCTTCTTTTTTGGGATTTATCTTTAAGAATAAAGAGCTGCTCTATCTCCAACTCTGGCATTTTGAGTTATCCTTAAAACTGAATGAAAATAATACAAACCATTATCCCAAATCCACAGTAACACTCCTTATTTAGAGATACTTGTGCATTTTATTGTATACTTTGGTCAAATTATATGTAAGGCATACTATTTCTTTTAGCATTAATCATTCATAGCAAGTATAGACTGATGCTGCATTTATTGTTGGCTAAAGTCATCAATGATTCCAAAGCTTTAACTAAATTTTTATATTGGTTCCTAAACTTTTAAAATGTACGGGTTAATTCTTGAACTTTAAAAACGTACGGGTTGGTTCTTAAACTTTTAAAACTTTACACGTAAGTTCTTAAACTTTTAAATCTTACAATTTAGTTTTCAAACTTTTAAAATTTCATATAAGTTTTATTTTGGTTACTAATATATATATTTGTGAATCAAAAGTTTAAGAGATATACGTGGAATTTTAAAAATTTAAAGATTAAATAATATATTTTAAAATTTTAAGGACGTATATATAAAGTTTTAAAAGTTTGAGAATTAATTTTAACCTTTATTCTAATAAATTTATTTCCAGTACTTTTTAGTTTGTCTCCTGTCCTAATGCAATATTTGTGTTATGGACTTGTAAATTGTTATGCTTGTCTGCATCTCATACCTTTTTTTTCATTCATCGGATTCAGAAATGTTAGGGGAAAGGCAGAAGCTTGTGTGGGTAGAACTTGTGACAGAAAAAAAAGACTTCTGCAAAGACAGAAACTGCAGTTTTGTTCGAAAATCTACGAGATATTAACACATTTATTCCAGTTGAAATTTTGAAGTAGAAAGCTACTACATTAAACAGTTATTTTTTCTTCTGAATGTGTACTAATAACATAATGAAGGATCATGGATTTGTTCCTTATTAAAGAAAGAGATAGGAGTTCTACATAGAAAAGGGGATTGCCTGGAAATGTTTTCAGAATAAAACCACCAATGTATGATGCTGTAATCTTTATTCTATTCGCATTATTTTAAAAACAAGTAGACTCAAGTGCTCTTTTGCTACAATAGAAATGGACTTAAAAAATCCCTTTCTCCCAACGAGGAATCCATAGATGGAATTTACAAAATCGAAGGAAGCATATGCCCCAGAGACCCTTCACTGTATTAAGCTTTTGTAAATTCTATGCGTTTATTGCATTTTGTTACGTTTCATGTACCTAGATGGCCATCTCGACGGGGGTTTAATGGCGGTTTCTCTATCTGGGTATTGGTCAGAACATTTATATGGTTGGGAAAGGCACGGATAATTCACCGCAGTAAAAAGTTTTTTCTTAAGCTTAGTTACTTGCATAAATTGAGTGTTTATAATGGTTTGATTACTGTCTGTCACCTTAGAAAGTTTGGGTTTTAGAAATGCTCATGCTGGTTGTCTCTCAACATTGGAATTATGAATTCACATTGACTAAGGAAGAAAGGTTAATATTTAGTTCCTTTTTATTGGTAAACATGAACGGTTTGAATTGGTATATGGGAACTTTAAAGTATACAAAAAGTTTTGGACTTACAACATGGATTGGGTTTTTCTAACATGGGCCATTACAACCTGTTTTCTTTTGATCCTAACACAGCACTTATCGCTTAGGAAATATGGGATGAAACGGAGAACTAGCTTTGTACTGTTGCTTGTTGAAGATTGTTCCGCTAAGTTGAACTTGAGATTTCTTGCAAGTTTTTGTTAACGAAATAGGAAGAAAACAGAAGAATTCGGAAGAACTCTAGGGATTAGTCTATGAAATCAAATGAAGAAGGCATCTAAAAATTTGAGGTTTTTTTATTTTATTTTTTTATTAAATGGTTGTTTCCGTTAATAGTTGACAGAGAAGCCAATATGTGATATATTCGTATCATTAATTGAGTTTTCTCTCTCTCTCTCTCTATTAGTACATCAGGAAACTAATATACAGAAAGTACTACTATATCTCTTAAATACAATTTAAATGGCATAATCTCATTGGACACAATTGTGTAAGTTTTGTAATATCCAATCACATTCTACCATCCTAAATTGTATATATGTTATTGTTAGGAAATTTAGATAAAATGGTATAATCACAAATTATCCCTCACAAGATCTTCCTTAGCAGAATATCAAATAATAGAGAAATAGATAATACACAACACAAGAATTATAGTGAAAACTCCAAATTAGAGAAAAACCACTTTCGTTGTCAAAAGACAACTAGAGAAAAATTTACTATGTGAAAAATTGTTACAATCACACTCTCAGTATTTTCTCACACACCCAAAAGACAAGAGCAATTACAAGCGCAAGAGAATTTTCCCACAAAATTCTCTCACTCAAGAACTTCTCATACAAACTTTTCTCTATTTTTGGGATGATTAACAATGAAGAAATGAAGCCATATTTATAGCCTTCAAGTTCTCATTTCATATGCCAAACATTTCTTCATTCAATAAAATTAGGCTACCTAATTTTTCTATTCTTTATTCAAACAAGGTTAGACACCTCCATCTTTGACAATATGATAAGCCACTTTTCATGAATTTTCTTCTAAATTAATCACCTCTTATTTTGACTAATAAACCTAATATTATTTTTAATCAATCACAACAGTTATTTAAAATCATAAACTTTGTCCTGATTATCTCGTCTAGATTTTGAATTTAGCTTGTACTCTCTTCAATGGTAAGACTAGGTAGGCTCACGAGGACAAGTAGCCTAAAGCGAGCTTAAAGCCCGAAGACGTTGAAAGTACTCCCCCAAGGCAAGCAAGCCACTAGCTGCCTGGCGGGTTGTCAAGATTCGATGCATCTGTTGCAGAGCTTCCTGTTGTAGATGATCGACCCATTTGGACAAAAGCTTGTTCAAGTTAGGTTGGAAAGGTAATTGGAAACCGTATAAACAAAAAGACTAAGAATTGGAATAAAAAAATCACGTACAATAATTCTCAAAACAAGATTACCTGGTTCACGAAGCTAACAAGAGCTTTCAACCTCTCTAGTGCAATACCCATATGTGGAGTAACCAAAGGTGGTACATAACTAACTTCACTTAGTTGATTAGTTGTTACTGTCTCAGTAAGTATCTCTAGACCTTGCAAAAGAGCTTCTTCTGCTTGTTGACATGATTGTTTTAGATTACAAACATCAAAATATTGTTGCTTGGTCAAGGGTTCAAAATGTGGTGTAAGAACCTGCAGTCAAAATAACTCTTATCATCTAATTTTCTAATGATATAAATGGCATCAGACATTACCTTAACCAGTTCTGAAGGGCAGATAAACTCTCTAATCCATGAAAAGAACTTCTCAGCTGTTGTCTTCCACATCTCAACTTTCACAGCAGCTGCTTTCATACGGAAAAGTTTGAAGTAGTGGGTCATACCATTATCCACAAGTATCTGAAGCTTAATATCACCTACATCATCTCGTAAAGCAGTCCTCAATTCACAAATTTGCTTACATTGTTCTTCCATCCAATGTCCATACTCCATCTCAATTGTAGCAACGGCTGCAGAATCAACGAAATGTATAATTATAGAAAATAACAAACGAAAAGTTAATGTGAAGGGAGAAGAAGCAGAAGAAGATTTTGAGTATAAGCAAAAGGAAAAATTGCTTTTAAGGTCATTTTACATTAATAATTTTATTTTAAATTAGTACATTTTAAATATTTTACTGATTCATTTGTGAATATTTTAGTTATTTTAGATTAATTTTAATGATTTTAATTACTTTATTTTTAAATTTTTTAAGGTATTTTTCTATTCAAAAATATACAGATCACCATACGAGTAAGGTCCAATTTGATCAAATTTAAGTTTTTTTTAATTAAAAAAAGTAAAATTGAGAAGAAATGATTAAAGTGTCAAAAAAATATAACATTAATGTGACTAAATTGCACTAATTTTAAAAAAAGTGACTAATATATCTAATAATTGAAAATAAATTGAAAAAAATATCACATAATCCCAAGCAAAAAGTACACAAAATATTAAGTAATGTCACAAATTATTTATGAAGCTTTGTAACACGTTTTAGATATCAGCAATAGCTGCATTTTAGAAGTTGCCCTTTTCAGAAGCAGGAACGTATTATTATTTCTATGGCGTATATTAATGTGTACTGAATCCAAAAGGACATATTTGCCATATTAAAAGAGCATTATTATTATCAATGAGTTTGACAGGTTCAAGGAATCATGAACAGCATAACTACACTGCCGATTCACATAAGAAGTAGCCAAGGCTACTGTTGTTTATGTTGCCATTCTTTACAGATATGCAAATATAATCCCCTCAAAGAAAAGAGTACGTCCTCTTACTGCAGCATCATACTTCATTTCGACCAAGAAAAATCAAACAATTAGAAGAAGAAATATTCTTCTTATTTTGGACAGACTAGGTTATAATCTTGAATTCTATTATAAATGCAATTTTAAATGGAGAACTAAACAATAAAATTAAATATGCTGAGAGCTAAATTTGTTGAAGAATTAAATAAGATAGAGTACCATTTACCCTTACCTTATCAAATGGTTTATTTGTTTCTTGCTCACTCTTCTATGAAGATACAAGCTAATCAATATATATATATATATATTTTGAATTTATTGTTGATTTTAACAAATTATTTTCAACTTTTGATTTGAGTCTATTTAATGATAAATGTTTTTTTGTTTGATTTGTTTTTTTTCCTTGATTTAGTAGTTATTCATTAAATTAAAATTTTAAAATATAATAATATATGTATCATTGATTTAAATTATTCATAATTTATTATCATTTGTTAAATCATTTGTTAGATATATTTGTGTTTAAAATGTGCGTGTAAATATATTATAAAGAATTAATTTACACAAAATTTGAATTTTTCATATTATACAATAACTTTTTAATTCAATTTCACAACTACATAATTTAATTAAACGTAAAAATGCCATTAGTAAAAAGAATATTAAGGTAACTAAAATTTGACATATTTAATACATAAATAACTAAAAATATTTCTTCACGTGAAGCTACATAGATTTTACACTATATATAGCTCATCATCCACAATTTTCACTTCATTGATGACAAGATATATTATATTGGAATAAAATTATAAAAGTTTCCTCTTAATTAAATTAATTAAAAGGATGACCTTGCAAAGTTGCTGATCATTAATCTGACCAAGTTTCAAGTTTCTAAATAAGGGATTTTGTCTCTTCATGAATTAAACGAGTCATTATATATAATAATCAATTTATTGTAGTTTATGTATGTTGATGTCAAAATATTACCCGTTCGCACCTGGAAAGTGAAAACAAAAACTTTAGTGGGTGCTCTATGACACATATATAATGTAAAATTAATTATTAAATGTGTCAGCTGGTTTCAAACGAATGGTATAACTATGCTTATGACAAATTATCTTGAATGTAATTATATATATATATATTTCAAAGTAGATTTTTAACATACACATTTTAAAATTCTCGAATTTGAGACTTACATCATTGGAAGAGGTTGAATGGCATAATCAATAAGAAGTGATCACCAAATATCATTATGCTAATACTTAATGAATTAAAGATAGGTTAAGTTAAAATAACATTATTATAATTGTATAAGTTGGGCATGGGTGGAAATGATGTGTGTAAATTAAAGTTAGAATGATAGTTGGTGGAGTCCTCTCAATGGCTGGATGGTTCCTTGGTGATTTTCATTTTCATATTTTCTGTGTATTGTTTAAAAAAAGAATAAAAGAAACATCTCACAAACCCTAGATCCCTCCCTCCCCGTATTTATGGTCTTATTCCCAAGTGCAATCTAATATTGTGGCTTGTAAATTCCACTAAAGATTAAAGTTAGTATGTAAATTAGAAGATTGTTATCAATACTATCCTTTTATAAATTATATACTTGTGTCTTAATTAACACTACCCTTATCAACAACTTTTTATTTTTATTTTTTAATTCTAACCAAAACCTTAAGTTCTGAATCAGAGTCTCAGATAACATGCATGTTAAATGAATGTATAAAAAATACTCCTAAAAATTTAAATTATTAAAAGACAAAATAATTCTCTTATGTGATATATTTAAGTATTAACATCTCTTGTTCAAATCCTTTATTTTTGATTTTTTTAGTCATGAACTAAATTCCTAACTCCAACCACAACTCTAAATATTTAATGAACAAAAGAAAAAAGTTGATTGACTATGGTGTTTGTCCTTTATTTTTATACTACTTTTCTAAATTCTTTTTATAAAAATATTAAGTTTATTATATTTTAAAATTTGAAAAATTTAATGTAAATTTAAAAAGTAAAGAAATAAATATGTGAAACATAAAAGTTAATAGAATAAATAAAAAAAATTAATATGTTATTTATTCTGACATTTATAACGTAATATTAAACTAATTATTATATTTGTATTAAAAAATTTAATTGGCCAAAATATAATTTTTGAAAATTTTATGCACCAATTATACAATTAATATTATAATTTTTTTTTGTAATTTCCAACATTGAATATGATATTCATGTCTTTTGGTTAAAAATGTTAAAAAATAATTCTTTTATCAAAATATTGTGTATATTATGGATATTATCACAAAATTGTCTACAAAATATCAAAAAGTATTGATATATTTTTAATTTTTAATTTTTTAAATAATTTACGTATTTATAATTTTTTTATCTTTAATAAAAATATTATTTATTTAGAAAAATATTTTCTTTTCATATATATATATATATATATATTATTTATACTTTTTTTATATTTAATTTATTATTTTTATCTATATAGTTTTTCTTTGCATAATTTAAATTCTATTATGTACCACTAAGATTTATCCATTAATAATAATATTAAAAATTAAAATATAAATAATTATTTCATATTTTAACTAGTTATTTTATAATATTTTGATTAATTAATTAGTTAATTAATCAAATTAAATATCATAACTTTTATAAATATATGTATTAAATAAGAAATTAGTTTTAAAATATAGGTAGTTAATTTTTTTGATATTTTATAAAATCTTATAAATAAATTTAATAATTTTGATAGAGTTTCTACACTTTTTTTTAAATTTCTAAGGTTTCGGTCTACAAGAAAAATATCTTTGAATGTAATATTTGAAAAATTTATGCACCAATTATACAGTTAGTATTATCTTTTTTTTTTTGCAATTCCCGACATCAAACGTGACATTATCAACAAAATGATTTTCAAAAATGTTAAAAAAATAATTCTTTTTATCAAAATATTGTGTATATTATGGATATTGTTGCAAAATTGCACACAAAATATCAAAAAATATCGATATATTTATAATTTTTTATCTTTAATAAAAATATTATTTATTTAAGATAATATTTTATTTATATATATATATATTTATTTATACCTTATTTTTATTTATTATTTTTATCTATATAGTTTTTCTTTTCATAATTTAAATTCTATTATGTACCACCAAAATTTATCCATTATTAATAATATTAGAAATATAAATATAAATAATTATTTCAAATTTTAATTATTTTATTAATTAATCAAATTGAATACTATAATTTTTATAAATTATTTGATTAATTAATCAAATTGATTACCATAATTTTTATAAATATATGTATTAAATAAGAAGCTAATTTAAAAATATATATAGTTGATTTTTTTATTTTATAAAGTTTTATAAATAAATTTAATAATTTTTTTTTAAATTTTAAAGTTTTTATAAAATTTAAGTCTCATTGTTAATATCGAGTTAATATTTTAAACCTTAGTCATGTCTATATTTAATTTTATTTTTATCGAGTTAATATTTTAAACCTTAAGCATGTTTATATTTAATTTTATTTTTGTGTTCTAAGAAAGTTTTTTTTTTCTTCTTTATTTTATATATATTCCCGTTATCTTCCATGATTAAGGATATAATCTGGAGACACTTTGAAGAAAGCAAAAACCATGTCTTCGATAGAAGGGGAGAAAAAAATAATAAAAAAAGAAGGAGAAGAAGAAGGAGAGGCCTTTCCATGTAATATTACATATGATTGTCTTATTCATTTATTATATTCACATCATGCCTATTTTTTATTATCGATTTCTTCATCATCTTCCACCCTAATTAAGTGGACCTTTCCAGTGGAGAGAGAAGAAATACTCTAGTAATATTATACTCTAGATTAATTAAGAATTGAGGATATAATTGAGGGTTAGTTAATTTCTATCTAATATTTTTTTATCATGTTAGTTGTTTCCGTAAAGTAAAAGTAAATAATATAAATTGAAATAAATTTATTTTAAAAAACAATTATGTGATATCATATGGGATGATTAACTAAAAAATAAAAATAAAAATATCATTAAATTTTATAACTTAAAATAGAATATTTTATGTCAACTTCATATATTTACATTATTAAAAAGATTCTAACACATCATTTCATTTGAAAGATATTCAATTAGATATTTTTTTAATTGAATTAGAATTATTTATTCTTATTTAATCTTAAATACCGTTTAATTGGATCATGTTTAATGTTATTAGGAGGTTATTTTTATTGTTATAAATTTTAGTAAAAATTTACAATAAAACCAAATAATCCTAAAAGAAGTGACTATGTTATTTTAAATTTTATCAAATTATAATTTTGTACCATAAACAAAAAAAAAAACAAATATACAATTGCATATAAATAGTAAATTATAGAAAATAAAAATAATATATGATATTTTTAGGTGAAAATAAACTAAACAATAACCATGACCTAAGAGTAAAATCAATAAATGTTCAAGTACAAACTTAGTCTTATGCTACCTTCACTAGATATCGCTTACGTTAATATTAGAAACTTTGAATATAGAGTAGGGGCTCATAAGTAAAGTACATTGAGATAGTATCCTAGAGACGGTAGCATTAGACTGAGTTTGTATTTGAACATTTGGTTTTTATAGTGGAAAGTTAGGTCGTCCGGTGGACCAGTGATTTTTTCTTAAGTTATGGTTGTGGTCTAGTTTGTTTTCATTTAAAAATATCATATGTTATTCTTTTATTTCCACACTTTATTCTTACGCGTGATTGCATGACTAGCCATTTTGTTTAAGATATTAAGTTATAAATTGATAAAAATTAAAAATAACCTATTCACCTTATCTAGGTTAATTAGATCTGTATTTTATAAACTTTCAATTGGTATCAGAGCCAACACTAGACACACTTAGTGAGTTTGATCCTTAGGAACACACATTTCTACTCATGGACCAAATGAAAGAAGGTGGGTTAATTTTTAGACCTCTACTCTTTGATGGGTATAATTACCCTTATTGATTATCAGACAAGATGAAAAAGTATAGGATGTTATTCTTGATGGTTGGAAACCACATTCGGTAATGAAAGATGGTGTAACAATCATAAAGTCAAGAAGAGACTTGACCACTAAAGAACACACCCTTAGTGGGGTAAACTAAAAAGGTCTAAGCTCAATCTTTGTTGTAATGTTGATGGATGAGTTCCATCGCATCTCCGTCTATGAGATTGCTAAAGATGCATGGAATGTACTTGCTCTTGCTCATGAAGGAGCTTCTCAAGTGAAATAAACAAAATTGAGATTGTTAACATCTAGTTTGATTCCATTAAAATGAGAAACACTGAAGCTTTTAGTCAATTATATGCTTGCTTTTGTGATATCACTAATGTTTGTTCTAATCTTGGTGAGAAAATTTGACAACCTATACAAGTATGTAAACCCCTAAGCTCCTTAACAACATACTACAAGATGAAAGTTATAACAATAGAGGAAAGTAAGAATGTGGACATACTAAACATTGATGAACTTGTCGGATCAACCTATGAGCTTACTCTTGATCCACCAAAAAAATTAAGGATGTGACATTCAAAAGCTTCAAAATGGATATCTTTGATAGTGATGAGGATATGAATGATGAGTCACTAGTCTCGCTAGCACGAAAATTGAAAAAGTTCCTGAAAAAGAAGGGTCAACGAAATAATTAATCTAACAAGGGACAATCTAGTTGTTTGAGGGACTGAAACTCAATGGAAATCAAGCCTCCTAGCTTTGATGAAAGTGAGTAGGATAATGCTAGTAACTCAGAAGATGATGACATTAACTATCATGCCTTCACCGCAACTACCAAACACACTACAATGACTCTGACTCTAGTTCGGTAAAGAAAATGAGGAAGTAAACTCTTTTTTATTATTGTCTAAGTTTAATATATCAAATTATGAGAAACTATTCATAAATTGTCTAGGTGCCAGGGAAAAGAAGGATAAACTACTTGTGGAAGTAACTAAACTTAATGATATCATCATTGTTCACAAAACAAATTTCTCTAGCCTAGAGAAAGATAAAAAAGGAATTATCTAAACATATTAATGTCTTGAATCTGAGTCTTGTAGAAACCAATGAGGAAAACAAAAAGTTTAAGAAAGAACTTAGTATTGCTAAAGAGACAGTGAGGAATTTGACCATAGGTGTTGAAAAATTGACCATAGGTGCTAAAAAATTGACCAAAGTCCTAGACTATGGAAAGCTACATGGAAATAAGAGAGGTCTTGGATACATAGATGAACAGTAAATACCTTCAACATCAAAGATCACATTTGTAAGGCCCTTAAACTCTACTCATACTATTATTACTTATGCATAAAAACTATTGCACTTGGGGTAGGAAAAGTTGTTAAGTTTGTGCCTGTTTGTCATCATTATGGTAGGAAAGGTCAGATAAAACCAAATGTAAATTTTTGTTGAATGCTCCTAAACTTAATCATTTTATCCATGGTTCACATAATAGGATCTATAAACATCATCCATCTATGCATGCTACATCATATTCAAGGACGAGTGAAAATTATAATAACATGTTCAAAAATTTTACCAAGAAGAATGAAATTTTAAGTTCAAAGAGGTAAGTAAAATTCAGTACTTTTAATGCTATGACTGATAACTGTACGTTTTACAGTTATTTTGTCCATTTTATTAATTATAATTTATATGTTCTTAATGTTGTAAATTAATTTTAAGTTCTTAAATTAATATTTACTGTTATTTTTGAAGGAATATATTTTTAGAGAAAATTAAAAAAATTTAAGTGAAAAAAAACTTAATTGCAATTAATAAAAATTGAAAATATAATTTGAATCAAAAGAGGGCTTAATTCCAAATAACGAAAGTTTAAAATTTAATTTGAATTAATATAGAGGGCTTGAATACAATTATCAAAACTTTTATTTATTTTTTTTGCGCAGAGAAGGACCATCATGCTCATGATTATCAACGCACCTCACGCACCATCAGATTAGAAAATCAATGGTGAGGATCAGGCGAGTGAGATACAAGCATGACAAGGGCGATTGGACGCATTTCCTAGATAGCACACTGCTCGGTGCACAGAGTGGGGTCCACCTATCTGCGTCAATGATTTTCCAGAGACATGTCTCCTTCACGCACCGTCAAATCAAAGCATGAACGGTCCAGATCATGCGTGTTGGCCACGCTCCACGCGAGTGGAATCTAGCTATTCTACACATCGCATAATCCAAAATTCTCCTATGGTGCGGTCCACTGAAGTTGTGTACACCCGCATTTATCACCCATTTCGGAGCTACCGCGTGTCCTATTCAAATTTCAAATGAATCATATGCAGACACGTGACATGTGTATTGTGAAATAAAAAACGCAGAAAACTTCTCTCGCCAGCTTATTTTTTTACGCTTATCTCCCTACACGCGTGTAAAAATAATATTTTGTGATGTATTTTTTTGTCCCCCACTATATGCATGTTCTGAATAATTTGGGGAGTGGGATATTTTGGAGACGCAGGGGAAGAGAAGTTTTTGAGTTTTTTCTTAGTTTTCAGTTCAGTTTTTTTGTTCTTAGTTTTCTCTATGTGTTTGAAAAGATAGATAGAACACGCAGAAGCTATATTTTGGACTACTATTGTTATTTTGTTAGGAAAAAATACAGAGAAAGAAGACAACAAAGAAGAAAAAAAGGGAAGGAATTTTATTTTTCATTGAAGAATCGTGAAAGAGTTTCTTCTAATCTTTTTCTTTTAATTTTATTTCTCTGAAATGTATAAATATTTTCGTATTGTAATATCTATATTTGTTATGAACTAATTTATTTGTTCTAGTGTTGTAGTGTAGCTTAAATTATGAAACTTGAATTAATTATTTTTGAATGATTTATGGAAAGTTTTTAAATTGTTTATTTTATTTATGCTTAATGATTTTGATTGTTGGAAGATTAATTAATTGATCTATGGATAGAATAACATATATATATATATATATATAAAGGATATGAATATACCTTTATTATACATGTAGCTATTTGAGAACTTTGAACTTAATGAATCTTGGTGAATTTAATTCTTATAGGAATATAGTGAATTATTTTAGTGAGATATGTTTATTTTTTATCGGAAGAGACATATGGATAAATTAGGAGTTCTTGGTTGACAAATTAAATGCGAGAACATAAATCAAGAGAAAATAATAAGATTCAAGTGGATTAATTGAGTGAAACTACAATCCTAGAATTTTCTTATAAATTGTTATAAAAAATCAGTTAGTTAAACTTTATCAAACTTTCGATTGTTTGGATAAAATCAGATTAAAACAATTTTAGTACTTAACGATTATTAGTAACAAATTTTCATGGGAACGATATCTTACTTAATCACTTATTACTTATGACCATATATACTTGCATGTTCATGTTCTCTTAAAGAGACAACAACGACTCATTATCATAATTCTACTATGCATATTGCATCTTCATTTGAGATGAATGAGAAAAGTACAGCTAAGTCCAATAACACGCTTATGAAATCTAAGTTAGTTGAGTCACAACCCAATGATATAAAAAACCAAAATGCAAGAAAATGTGTTTATTCTTTCAATTAGGTATTTTTGTTAGAGTGCTTAAATGACACTAGGTGAGCAATATCTATTGTCTTTAGTTTATTTATTAATTAAACTTAAAAGAGAGAAAGAGAAGTAGAATCCATATGTGGCCAACAAGGTATTAAACTTATTAAACGTTTACATACATATAACCTTATTTTTAGCGACTTAAATCATTTTGATATTTATTGTATAAATTATTCTACAATTTTGACTTAAACATACACATATTCTTGTACATGTGATGATCAATGTTAACATGAACTTATTTGCACACTCACGAACACACATATATGTTATGCTTGAAGTTTATGATTTTTTTTAAAGACTCAAGGACTTCAACTAATCTAGTGTAAAATTGTATTGAGTTCTATTTCTTGCTGACTAAAATTTTACCGTATGAAGGCACCTAATATTGAAAGGGATACTTACTGTGATGTGTGAAGCTACTGTAGTGAGTGGAGAATGATACCTCACAACTAGTGTGAAAGTCATCATGCTAGGTTTATGACTCGTGAAAAAAGAAAGAAAGAAAGATTGTGTAAAAACTGATAGCTTATAAAACTTGTATTTAGAATGCACAAAAAGAAAGGGCTAATAGAGGTTAAAAATATTATTTGCTTCATTTATAAAATAAAGATAGAAAATTTAAGTCTTTTTTTGATAAATATATTTTATTTTGTAAGATTGAAGAGTCAATTATAATTATATGCGATAGGTGATATTTTTTTTCTTTTTAAGTCATTTTTGATTGATCATAAATGAATTAATTGACAAATTGTGGAGTTTAAACATATACACTTTTTTTAAGTAAATCTCATTATATCATTCTATGTGCGAAGTGTGCAAAATGTGTTTCTTCTACTCTACTTGCTTATTTATATATAGATAATTAAAATTTGAGTTTTAAAAAATAATGAGTTTTTAATTGGTTGTGTCCTCGTTTGTAATTAAATGAATTTAATATCTTACGTGGTTATTTATGAAATTAAAAAAAAACAAAAAAAATTAGATTTTTATTCATTTATATCTTCTTTTTATTTATTAACTTTTTAATTGGTTTTTAAGTTAGAGAATCACAGAACTTAAGGAGAGAGTGTTTTACTTTCATGACTTATTTTGTTATGCATACAAGGAGATAACATATTTAGGATAAGAATATTTTCCATCATTTTGACTTATGTTAAGCTTTATTGGTATGAATGCATACACTACATGATTATTTCTTACACTTTACTTTTTTTTATGTAAACTAAACCAATGTACAATGAGACGTTTAAGCCAAATTATCATATGTTTTGTTCATGCCATTTCAATTATTTACAAGCTTGTTAAGTTACAATGAAGATGAATTCATCGGAGTATAGGATAGTTTTACTATGAAGTATGAGACATCATTGTACTTTTATCTTATACTTATAAGTGAGAGGTTTTTTCACATGAAAATGCCAAAGGGATAGTTTTGAAGGATTATGAATATAGGATATTTTCGTGAAATTTTGTTTCATGTAAACTTATTTTTAAGATAGTTATCAAGTCTATCAAGTAAAGATGAATAAATATCAAAATTTTAGATAGTCATATTTCAAGTATATCTTTTATAATTATGACACATAGAATTACACCCATACATTTAATAGTACATGTTCATAAAAGTAAAATTATTTCTATTGTTAAAATATTTATTTAAATTTGAATCAATTTATGAAATTAATAATTAAATATTTTTTAGATGTATTTTAATATTTTTAAGATGTATTTTAAAAAAATATTTTTATAATATTAAGATTTTTAATGAAATTTGAAAAATTAAGCTTAGAACTAATACTATTAGATTATTATTATTAATATCTATATATGTAAACATATTAAGGTTTTAGAGGTCGTGGCCGAATTGTTTTTTACTGAAGCTACCGAACGAAAATCTGCTGAAAACTGCTTAAAAAAGCCGAAAAAATAAAAAGAAAACAACAGCTTCAATTCTTGGATTAATTTACGAGAAGTACTGACATTAAATGATTGATTTTTAAACTTTTATATTTATTAGTTTATTTGTTTTATATTTTTTATATTTGTATAGTTTATACAGTGAATAGGATTTTGTATACTTAAAATAAATAACTGAATCATAATTATTTGATTTAATTATTAAATTTTATAAAATTTGTTTTTATTGTAATTTATTTAATCTTTTTACTTTAAGATTTATTAGTTAATTTGATTTAAGTGATATATATTTTGAATAATCTAATTAAGATTATTCATTATTAAATCCGTTAATTCTAGAATACACACGAGTACTTATGGTATTTGTGTTAACCTTTTTTACAGTTGATTTGTGAACGATTTAATTGGTAGGAAACTTATTGGTCTTGATACCGTTCACGTTAATATTAAAAACTGTGAAAACAGAATAAGAACTCGTAAGTAAAAAATATTAGGACAATATCGTAGGAAGGGTATCATAAGACTGAGTTTGTACTTAAACATTTGGTTTTCATATTGAAAAGTTAGATGTTTTGATGAATCGGTGGTTTTTTTTTTTAGATTTTGGTTGTGATCTAGGTTGTTTTTACCTAAAAATATCATGTATTATTATTTTATTTTCGTATTTATTCTTACATGCGATTGCATACTTAGCCGCTTTGTTTATGTTATTAAATTATAAATTGATAAAAATTAAAAATAACTTATTCAATCTTTCTATATTAATTAGATACATATCTTATAAAGTTTATCGAGTAATCATGTTTTACGAAAAAAAAAGAGGTAAAAAAATGTATGCTTCCAAAATCTGAAAATAAAATATCTTCTTCATCGTTGCTCATGTCATACTACCGGGTGGTTTTATCCACTATCAATTATCAAGATAGTTTTCACTAGAAAGCTAAGAAAGATAGTTTTCATTCTTCACAAGTCTCTAAGCTTGTTTTTCTTTTGGCTGAAAGAAATTGAGTTTTCTTTCCTCTCATCAGTACACCAGGAAACTGATATACAGAAAGTATAACTGTGTAGCCCTTAAATACAATTTACATGGTATAATCTCATTGGATACAATTCTATAAGTCCTGCAATATCCAATCACACTATGCCATCCTAAATTGTATAAATGTTCTTTAGTAATTTACAAAAGCAGTGAAACTTAAATTTGCTAACAAACCACTCTAGACAAAATGGGTTTTCATATATACTTCTCTGAAACTAGAGGCTACTTGAAAATTTTCAGCAGACCGGGTTACGTCTACTTTATATATGTATGAAATGGCATTACCAGTGGAGCCATTTTCTGTGGAAGCATAATAACCTTTGTCCTCATTATCTTATCTAGATTTTGAGTTTAACTTGTACCCTCTTCAATGATAAGACTAGGTAAGCTCATGAGGACAAGTAGCCCAAAGCGAGCTTAATGCCCGAAGACGTTGAAAGTACTCCCCCAAGGCAAGGAAGCCTCTAGCTGCCTGGCGGATTGTCAATATCCGATGCATCTGCTGCAGAGTTTCTCGCCGTAGATGATCGGCCTGTTTGGACAGAAGTTCATTCAAGTTAGTAGGTTGGAAATGGAATTGAAAGCCTTTTAAACAAAAAGACTCTAAGAATTGGAATAAAATCACGTACAATAATTCTCAATACAAGATTACCTGATTCACAAAGTTAACAAGAGCTTTCAACCTCTCTAGTGCAATACCCATATGTGGAGTAACTAAAGGTGGTACATAACTAACTTCACCTAGTTGATCAGTTGCTACTGTCTCAGCAACCATCTGCTGGAGTTTATTTATACCTTGCGTAAGAGCTTCTTCTGCTTGTTGACATGATTGTTTTAGATTACAAACATCAATATGTTGTTGCTCGGCCAAGGGTTCAAGATGCGGTGTAAGAACCTGCAGTCAAAATAACTCTTATCAACTGGCATTTTCTCACACTTCTATGGATTTAATCTAACTTTCTTAATGAATCATGTGAGAAGATTTTTTTTATTCAGCATCACTAATTTTTTAATGATGTAAATGATATCAGACATCACCTTAAGCAGTTCTGAAGGGCGAAACCCTCCAATCCATAAAAGGAACTTCTCAGCTGATGTCTTCCACATCCCCGACATCACATAGAAAACATCAGCTTTTACGGCAGTTGCTTTCATACGAAAAAGTTCGAAGTAGTGGCTCATACCACCATTCACAAGTATCTGAAGCTCAATATCACTTGCTTCATCTCGTAAAGCAGCCCTCAATTCACAAATCTGCTTACATTGTTCTTCCACCCAATGCCCATACTCCATCTCAAATGTAGCAATAGCTGCCGAATCTATAAAATGTGCAATTTTAGATAATAACAAAGGAAAAGTTAATGAAAAAGAAGAAGAATAAGAAGATTTTGAGTATAAGCAAAAGAAAAAAGTGCACCTAATGTCAATTTATTTTCACAAATGGAAGATATTGATCACTTTACCATAAATTTTTGCACTTTATTAAACTTATTGTTACTGACAATTTAATCCTTTTAGATTTTAATAACTTTTTTTCCACCTTTTTTTTTCAATTTTTTGAACCATTTTCCTCCTTAAACATATTCTAACCCCCACTAATTAGGTTGAATTTGATTCAACTAAAGTTTTTTAACCAAAAAAATTAAAAACAATTGTCAAAAATTGTTTACGAAGCTTTGTAACACTTTTTAAATATCCGGACAATAAAATAGTTGAATATTAAAAGAGCATTATTATCAATGAGTTGACATGTTCAAAGAATCAAGAAAAGCATAACTATACAGCCGATTTACAAAAGAAGTGGCCAAGCCTCCTATGCAGAACGTTATTATTGGAGTATTATTTTTACTATAATACTCCAAAATGAGCACCATGCATAAATTTATCAAATTTTTCAATCCAATTATTATAAAATAATATGAAAAAAATCATTGTTGATACTCCAAAAATTTACAAATTTTAATATTTTTAAATATTACTCCACAAGTGTTATATGTTAAATGTGTATTTTATCCGATTAAAATATAAACTTAATATTACATAAATTAAGTTATAACAAAACTAAATAACATAACTTAATATCTATGCAAATGTACAAAAAAATAAAATAAATTAAATAACATAAATTATAATAAACATGTAAAAAAATTAAGTATGTGAGAGAAAAATAGATAAGATCAATATTACATGATATAAATAATAATGAATATTTATATAATTATATGTGTTATAAGATAAAATGGTTAAATTTTATGCAAAACAAAATGCATTGTTTTTCAAGAAAAGGCTAGGAACTAACATAGTCAAATTTAATAAAACAATAAAATTATATATTTAAAATTTATAATTACAAAAATAACATCATTTATATTCAGCTTATATATTTTTACTATTGAAAAAAATCTGATCCATCATTTCACACTGAACATCGTCTAATTGGACGTTGTTCAAGTTCAACTATAACTATTTAAATTCGTCTAATTGAACTCGTTCAATATTATTAGAGTATTATTTTTGTTATTATATATAAATTTTGGATGTTATTTAACGTAATTTTTCTAAAATTCATGAGAATATGTTAAACATTTATCAATATACTAGCAATCTAATTAGTAAAAATTATAAAATAATAGAATAAAAGTAAAAAAATGTATGGAAAATATAAATGAATACGTAATATATTAAAAGGAAAGAAAAATAAATAATAAATTTAAGAGTGAACACTATTATGTATTTTTGTAAAATAAAAATTCATATTTATAAATAAAATAATGAAAAATCTTTATCGAAAAATTGAAAGTGGGGCACGTGCCTGCTCTCATTGGCTACGTCCATGCTCCTATGAATATAGGAGTATAAAAGTCATGCAAAATGAAGTTCACATGGAAAATAGCAATTAACCCGACATATTAGTTCTGTCAAATAACGTTTAGTAATTGCTGGAAAGTAAATTAAACTTTATACTAAAATTGTATAACTAGAGTACCAACCAAGAGTTTCGTTGAGTTATGAAACTTTTGAGCGTATTCATAAATATGCAAGGATTGATTACTGAACCATAGATCGACTTCACTTTTGACCTCATATAAGTATATGCAACATTGATGCATATATTTGCAACAATGTCCTACGTAGTTACAAGTATATACTTCACTTTTGTATATGTGTTGAGAGAAAGAGAAACCTGAGCTCATAGTTCCTGAGAATCCCAAATGATTATTAGCATCTAATCCACCACCCATGTATATGCCCTGCAGAAGAAATTCAATCCTTCAATAAATGATATCATATAGGAAAACTTTATATTCTTCTATCAAAAATATAATTAGTACATTTAAGAAGCTCTAGGAAAAGCAAATCTGGTCCATACTTGTTGCCTGCTGACTCGCTCAAGCTCTTGCTCTATTTGCATCAGCTTCAGACGGCTTGTTTCCAACTGCTGAACATAAACCTGCAAAACAAACTCTCATCAAATTAACCTAAGCAGTCACAAATATGGCACCTTATGAAACTCCCATGACTATCCCCAATCCTCAAACCCAAAAATATAATTAAACAAATGAGAAAACAATACCTTCTTTCGCAATCGACTCTTACGGGCAGCTTCCCGATTTTGGGCAAGACGTCTCTGTACCTGCATTTTTATTTTATTTTTAACATGAAAAGTGTCAAAAGCTTGTAGACATTTTTGAACACCAAATATAATAAAAACAGAGGATCAAATGAATTGTCAGCAATATAGCAATCCATTGATCCACAAAATTCAACATAAACAAATTTCCTATCTAGGAATGCTGCATTGATTCTTTATATTAACTTTTAAATTCTCATTTTATCACAAAAGGAACCAAGAAGACCAGCATAATGATTTGATAACAAGTATCTTTGATCAAATATTGTTTTATGTTGCTATTCTTTACAGAAATGCAAATATAATCCCCTTAAAGAGAAGAGTCCTCTTACTGCATCATACTTTTTATTTTGGACAGACTAGGTTATAATCTTGAATTCTATACTTTTAAAGAAATTTTAAATGGAGAACTGATCAATATTACTAAATATGCTGAGAACTAAATCAGTTGAAGAATGAAAATAGATAACTTGTGAGTTGTGCATTCAGAGAGAGTACCAATTACCCTTACCTTATCAAATGATTTAGTTGTTTCTTGCTCACTCTTCTCTGAAGATCCAAGCATCCCATTTGAAAAATCCTCTGACTAATGAATAAAAAATAAGATCAAGAATTAAGCTTTAAATGGCACAAGCACCTAGAATTAGAAAGCAGATTTGCAAAATTTGCACCTGATTATTTGGTTTTGCTTCTGCCTCCATAATTATGGATGCTGATGTATTGAAATTACTATTACTCTTGAAGTTTTCGGCCCACATGCCAATCTGGTGCATAGGCTCATATGCAGCCATCCTTCTTGAGTTAACAAACTGTCCAGATGGAGAATTCATGCTCGTTTAACTGATAACAAAGTAATTAGATCAAAATAAGTCTCTGGCAAAAAAAAAAAAAAAAAGACATGCAACTTTATATAACACCAGTAGAACACAAACATCACTGACGTGGATACGATCTATTTTAATGGTGCTCTCAAGGGTTTTCCAACTGTAAAACTTCAGCACAGAAGTATTAAACGGTCGATAGAGCAGAGAAGGATAATAACTTCGAAGAAGTAAATATCGAATCAGAGCACGAAAAGGAGCATCAGTACAAAGAAACATAAGTTCAAGAGAACATAAAACTTGAAGCTATTATAAAAAAATATGTCAATCATATAAGGCCAATTTTACAAATATAAGATGAAAAATCTAATCATTTTCATGCTTAATATTCAAAGCATTAGAGCAACCACATAATTCCCGAGCTTTAGCAAATATGAGTATGTTTCAGGAGGGAAAAAAACAGCACTAGAACAGGGTAAATGAAAACTGATACAAAGAAACAAGTTTGAATGAAGAAAATTGCTCGTCGCTTCAATTGGTACTATTACAAAGACGATGAAGTTCCTACCAGAAAATATGACTTTGTTTATTAGAAAACAGAAAAAAAGAAAAGTACTTTAATGAGAAACTATAAATCTTATAAATGTTTCCTCCCAACCACATATTTATATATATATATTTCTACAAAATAAATCAAAGTATTTGTGTCTGTTCGACTGTTCCATTTTAGTGTTAAAAAAAAAAACAACTTCAAGCTATATGTTCAAAGTTCATACTTAAAAGATACCAGTAAATACCAAAAACGAGTGCCCTTTAATTTCTTCAGCTTTCTCGGCAACCAAACAAACAACAGATAAACAAATTCAAAAAGAGATGAAAAACACCAACAACAGAAGGGGAAGGAGGGAAGAACCAATTTAAGAAGTTATAAAATATTTTCTTATTATTTCCTTGCTTTTTCAGCTCTAAATTCCAACACTGTGAATAGAGAGTCCCAATTGGAACCCTTGGTATCGCAGAACCAAAACTCTAACTCATATCATTTTTGCTAAAGAAGGGAATGGGGAACACGACAGCTTAAAAGTGACTTCCGAACTGTTAATCTTATTTTAATCCTACGATTAGCTATGCTTTACTTTTATATTAATTACTCAATTATTGTTTGATTTCATAAATAAATTGAATAAAATTATTTAATTTATTATTATTATTCTTTTGTTTTGTTTATGGGGGTTTGTATTTGTCTGCAAGTGTTATACAAAGAGGATTCAAGATTGCTTGGTCAATGCTTACAAATAATTTCAAGCTTTGTAGTCATTATCTTTCCATCGTTTCGCTAATGTGCGCATCAGGTGGATTGGTTATCTTATCCACGCCTCGATTAACCTGCGCACCCCATCCGCCATATGTGTGTTCCGTTGACGTCATATTCCGGTTTGTTCTTTGACCGGTGATTACTGTACCCGTCGGCATTGAAGAAGGTGACGAAAGTAACTGAGGGACTAGAGATTTGTCTCATTGTCTGCGTGAGATATCAATTTCACGCGCATGACTAGCGCGTGTATAACAAGGTGAATCTCGTTACTTCACATGGATCAAAGAAGCGAGAAACTGTTCGGTTGATGAGTTATCGGGTGGAGTTAATAATGTATTGATATCTTAATTATTTTAAGTTATTAAAAAAATTATTTTAATATTATAATTTTACCTTTAGTGAATAATAACTAATTTTTTACCTAAAATATCTTTTTATCGTTTTAATGGAGGTTTTTGTTAAAAAATATTTACCCATAGTTTAAAAGAAATAAAAAAAACATTAATTTTTTTAAAATTTTCTTGATAGTATTATAAATATAAATGGATTATTTTATCAATTAAAATATACATTATAAATATAATTTATTTATATGTAATTAGATTTTGATATTTTTTTCCAAAACATTGAGTTTTTATATTTCATATTAAAAAAATAATAAATTTTATATGATAGATTATTTATAAAAAAATTAATAAATAAAAATTAAAACCTTTATTTACCTTTCTAATTTATCATTATTAGTAAGCCATGAAAAATATTATAATGTATCTAATAAAATTGTTTAAATATTATAATTTTTAATATTATTATTTTTTTAAATAAAAATTGATATTTGTTTTTGTAATTTTTAGTAGAAACTGTTTATAACTCTAGTTAATTTAAAAAGAAAAAAAAATCTTTCACAAAAATTCAAAATGATATTTCTGACAAAAAAAATTTGATTATTATTTAAAAATAAAAATAAAATCAATAATTAAATTGTGGTATTAAAAGAATTTTTCTTAATAATACGAAATATTTAAGATACTAATATATTAACTATATATCTTTAAAATATCAATCCTTGCATTAAGATAGTTTCTTTTTTAAAAAATTATTTTTATATATAATGTATATTATAAATTTAATTATATTAATAAAAAGTAATGTTTTAAAATATTTAATATTTTTTATATACTATAAATTAATAAATATAAGTAATTACAAACAAAAAATCTTAATTGAATTGGATGTAGTGGTGGCTTGCTGGAGATACAACGAGGAACATGAGTTCACGCGCTGAATTTTGCGTGGGGTGTTCAGGCTATCGATATTAATTTCCAAAATTTGTGTGGGCATCGTATTTGTTAGGACGCATAAAATCAATCTAGACTAGAACTTAAGCTAAGAATCTCCATTTGACAAACACTTGGCCACTTTAGAGTAAGATTACCTAGGTATATTATCTTTTTCTAATTAAGCATTCTAATAATTATAAAATAATAATAGTGTAAAGAAATTTTTATGTCTCAAGATGACTCAATTTATAAATAGAATATAGAATATTATGTTATTAAACAATTAAAAATATTTAAAAAAAAAAAAGAGACAACTTTCTTACATAAAATATACATTGTTTATTCTTAGATGTTAGTACAGATAATGAGATTTACATATTTCATTAAAAAGTTGGTACAAAACCAATGCAGGGCTTTGAAATACTTAATACAACTAACAACTTCATATGTTTTGATAAATAGAAACATTTATTTTTTAATCTTATCTCACATCATTCCCCCACTTATTAATTGGTTCATGTGGTATTAATGTCCCTGAATATAAGAAATAGTAATAGCAAAATATTATTTGATTGTGCACATTGAATCTTTCCAACAAAATTTGAAATAATAAAATATAATTCGATTTCTTGAATATATTTTGACAATTCTTATTATTATTAAAAATGATTTTTTGTAAAGTCAAATAATAGATTATTTATGAAAATAGTGAAGACAATTGATTCTTTCACTTCATAAACATACACGAGTGTCATGATATGTGAAATTTTTTGTATGAAAATAATTTTGAGACTTAGGATATTTCTTCTTTGAAATGTTCTTCACAAATTTGCTTGATTTTTAACATAGATGTTCGAACTTGATCATTTTTATCTTTTAGCTAAAAACATCTCAAGAACCTTATTTTTAATAAATTATTTCTCAATTTTTTAAACTTACGCTAGTCTTTCTCTTTAATGACTCATATTTGACATTGTATTAGATCATCTTTTCTATTTAAACAAGCAACTAATTTTGAGTTAGTTCATAATCATTTTACATATAAGCTTAATTCATAACTTTATCTAATGATGTTAATAACATGCAATAGTTTTATCAAAAAATTAATTCATCTCTTAACAAAATTCTTAAAATTCTTTTAATGAAGTACCTTTTTTATGTTCTATTGGACTCATATGATCGTCGTTCTCATATCACCTAACACAAGATGGAAATCCAAATACATCAATAATTCAATATAGAAGCATTTATGTAATATAGGATGGGTGAACAAAATTTAAATTAATCAAACTCACTCTTCGGTAAAAAGTGTTCGTATTTATGATAACACAAATACAACACACATACAAGCTCTCTAACAAATATAAAATAAGATTTAGTCTAGTAAAAATTTTCATCTAAATAAACACTTTAATAATTTTAGAATATGACTAACCTAATAATATTATATTTATTTCATGCTAATTATTCTAACAATTTTAAGGTAAGATTAGTCTAGAAATATTTTACTATCTAGTGAATAAGATGATTCAACTTGCAAACAGAGAGAAAATTATATTCCTAAACAATCAAGAATATATATATAAAGATAATTTTCTTTAATAATGAGTGTATTATTTATTCTTGAATGCTAGTACATGGAATGAGGTTATTCTCTACTAATAAAAAAATAAATTCCTTAAAATATTAATACAAAATTAAGGTGAGATTTTCAAATACTTGATAAAACTAACTTCTTCGTACTTCTACTAACTATTTTACTTTGTTAAACGAAGACCACTTATTTTTTTAATATTTCCCGCATTCAAGTAGAATATCCACATTAAAATAAAGTTAGTGAGGTAAGGTTATATTAGGGGTGAGTGGTCGAATTAATTCCATTGTTTTTAAAAATAAACAGTTTAGTGTTTTTTTTATTTTATTTTTAGGTTAGTTTAATTAATTATATTTTTTTTAAAAAGAATTAAATAAATTTAAATTCTGATTTTAAATAAAACAGAAGAGTTCATACTTGAGAGATGAGAGATATTCTTTTTCATGAGTTTAAAATTACAATTACTTTTCATTTTTATTAATTTTACCGCATTATAATGTTGTCTATTTTTTTTTTTTTTTGAAGTAATTACGACAAGGGCTTATAATCTTTATTTACAGAAAGTGTAACCAATTTTCTATAAAACCATTTAGGATGAAAAAAAGTAAAAAAAATGTAAGTAAACCTGATTCAATATTATTTATGTATTATAAATTTAATGATTATTTAAATTTTAATGAAATTTAATCAATTATCATGAACTTATTCACTTAAATTAATGATTTTAATTCCATAAAAAGTATAATATAAAGTTACTCAATTAAAAATACTTTTCAAATAACCATTCTTTTAGTATTGCATCTAATAGAGTTTCAAACCATACCACAATTTTCATGTGATATTTTTGTGTTTTATTGCATTTGCTATTAGTGCGTGGTAAATAAAAATAGAAAAACGCAGGTAATTCTAATGAGATTATAATGTTTTCAAATATTAAACATATGATATATATTTTTTTAGAAAAAGAATATTAAACATGAGATTCAAAGCCTTAAATAAATATATTTAAAAATAATTCAAGTCAAATAAACAAATTGTAGTTATGCATTAGCCTATTATTGCCCTTTCCAATTCTACAAAGACAAGAGTGGTCACTTCAACAGTGAAAGAATGTGTACTCATATATATATATATATTGAATGCATTAATAAACACTTTAAATCTCTATTTATAACTTATGTGCCATCTGGTTTAAAATTTAGGTAAAAATTAATGTACTTTTAGGATACGTGTTAAATGTACCAAAGTTTCCTCTTAAATTAAATGAAAGAATGACCTTGCAATGCTGCTGATCATGAATCTGATGAAGCTTCAACTTTCTAAATAGGGATTTTGTCTCTCCATGAATCAAACGAGTAATTATAATAATCAATTTATTGTAGTTTATGCATGTTGATGTCAAGATATTACTGGATCTCACCTGAAAAGTGAAAACAGAACTATGTGGATGCTCTATGACACATTAATGTAAATTAATTATTAAATGTTAAACAAATTAATGGCATAACTATGCTTATGACAAATTACCTCGAATATAAACAAATGGTAATTTTTTTATTTTTTGCTAACCTAAAAAGTGAAAACAGAACTATGTGGATGCTATATGACACATTAATGTAAATTAATTATTAAATGTTAAACAAATTAATGGCATAACTATGCTTATGACAAATTACCTCGAATATAAACAAATGGTGATTTTTTTTAACAAAAAAACCTTGAATATAATGATATATATAAACAAGTGTGTGAATGTTGGTATTTTTGTGAGAAGCTGTCGGCAAGAAGAACAGTAGAGAATTGGTATTTTTTGCTAAACCGTCAGAGCTGAAATAAAGCATGAAAAAAATCAACAGCTGTGTGAGCAAGGTAAATCAACTCCAACGAACAAGCTGTTCATTTCTACTATTTTTGGTAAAAAAAATTTCATTTGTACAATAATATTTGATTTAATAGTAAGTTTGTCTAATTTATCTTTGTTGTGATTGATTAAAAATAATATTAGGTTTGTTAGTCAAAATAAGAGGTGTCTAATTTAGAAGAAAATTCATGGAAGGTGACTTACCATACTGTCAAATATGGAGGTGTCTAACCTTGTTTGAATAAAGAATAGGAAAATTAGGTAGCCTAATTTTGTTGAATGAAGAAATGTTTGGCATATGAAATAGGAACTTGAAGGCTATAAATATGGCTTCATTTCTTCATTGTTAATCATCCCAAAAATAGAGAAAAACTTGTTATGAGAAGTTCTTGAGTGAGAATTTTGTGGGAAAATTCTCTTGGGCTTGTAATTGCTCTTGTCTTTTGGGTGTGAGAAAATTACTGAGAGTGTGGTTGTAACAATTTTCCACATAGTGAATTTTTTCTCTGGTTGTCTTTTGACAACGAAAGTGGTTTTTCTCTAATTTGGAGTTTCCACTATAATTCTTGTGTTGTGTATTATCTATTTCTCTGTTATTTGATATTCTGCTAAGGAAGATCTTGGGAGGGGGAATTTGTGATTATACCATTTTATCCAAATTTCCTAACAACTGGTATCAAAGCCAATTTCAAAGAAAGAAGGAGAAATGTCAAGAGTCAAGATTGACATTGAGAAATTTGATGGGAGAATCAATTTTGGCTTGTGGCAAGTACAAGTCAAAGATTTGTTGATCCAATACGGGTTACACAAGGCGTTAAAGGAGAAACCAACCCTTGTTACTGGTATTGAGTCCAGTAAAACCAATATAAGTGATGAAGATTGGGAAGATCTTGATCTAAGAGCTGCAAGTGCAATTCGGCTTTGTTTGGCCAAAAATATTCTTGCAAATGTGCAGGGAATATCTATGGCCAAAGAACTCTGGAAAAAGCTTGAAGAATTGTATCAGGCAAAAGGCGTTTCAAATCATGTGTATTTGAAAGAGCAGTTTCATACTTTGCGTATGAATGAAGGAACTATTATGTCTGACCATCTCAGTGTTCTCAATGGTATTGTCTCTGAATTGGAAACCATTGGAGTTAAACTTGATGATGAAGATATAGCTTTAAGGCTCATATGGTCTCTTCCATCTTCTTATGATCACATGAAACCTATCTTGATTCATGGAAAGGAGAAAATAATTTTTTCAGAAGTTACGAGCAAGTTGTTTTCTGAAGATAAAAGGCTGTATGGTGGAAGAAATGTTTCGCCTGAAAACTCAGCATTGGTAGCTGACAACCGAAAGAAAAATAATTTCATGAAAAAGAAGATAGTGTGCTGGGGGTGTGGACAATCTGGGCACCTCAAAAGAAATTGTCCAAAGGGTGGAGCTGATTCGGCAAGAAGCTCAAATACCGACGGTGATGCTAATAGTATGTCTGTTTTCAAAGACTATAGTGATGCTCTTTGAAAAGAGCGTGTACATCCTCATGGCATGCCGCTAGTCTCTAAATATTGCCATGAAAGAGGGCGTGTTAGTGGTAGCGGGTTCACAAGTTTGCACACGAGCATTGGCTTGGTATAGATGCAAGATGTGTGGTGGAAAGGATGTCGATGGCTGATGAACTCTCGGGAAAACCAAGTGTGAGAGTTGCACCATAAATTTTAGCAAGTTTTTTTTTCGACATGAGCCGATGTGAAATTCTTAGAATTGGTGATTAATTCTAAGTGAGTGTACTCTTTATGGTGGAGTATGATAATTCTCGGTGTAGAGAATTATGACTGTTGGAGTAGACAGTGTTGTAGTGGTAACTATGTTTATTTTTAATCAAGGTGGAGATTATTGTGATTGATTAAAAATAATATTAGGTTTGTTAGTCAAAATAGGAGGTGCTTAATTTAGAAGAAAATTCATGGAAGGTGGCTTACCATATTGTCAAATATGGAGGTGCCTAACCTTGTTTGAATAAAGAATAGGAAAATTAGGTAGCCTAATTTTGTTGAATGAAGAAATGTTTGGCATATGAAATAGGAACTTGAGTGAGAGAATTTTGTGGGAAAATTCTCTTGGGCTTGTAATTGCTCTTGTCTTTTGGGTGTGAGAAAATTATTGAGAGTGTGGTTGTAACAATTTTCCACATAGTGAATTTTTTCTCTGGTTGTCTTTTGACAACGAAAGTGGTTTTTCTCTAATTTGGAGTTTCCACTATAATTCTTGTGTTGTGTATTATCTATTTCTCTGTTATTTGATATTCTGCTAAGGAAGATCTTGGGAGGGAGAATTTGTGATTATACCATTTTATCCAAATTTCCTAACAATCTTGTTATATATATTACAAATAAATTAGAAGGAGTTATTTTGTTGATGTATTTGGATTTTTTGGTATATTTTGTAAGCCTCTTTGAAGATTGATGTTTGTATCTCCATTTGATTATTAGTGGATTTGCTTTGGTATACCATCATCAGTGGAGTAGACTTTTCACATTGAAAAGTTGAATCACTTAAATCATTGTGTACATTTATTTTTCTCATTACTTATTATTTTTCTATTACCCACAATTATTTATTTGTCCAACCAAATTGTACCCAAATTTTGCTTCCGTTGGTGCTAATTTATAACAAAATGGTATCAGAACATTGGTTTATTTTGCTATATATTGGAACTTATCAACTTTGCTCTTTTGGATTTATTTTGAGCTTTTGATTATTTGATTGGTTTCATATTTTTTGGGTTTTGCTTCTGTTTATTTAATATTGGGTTTTCTATTATGACGGCAAAATACGAAATTGAGAAATTTAATGGTAGGAATGATTTTAGTCTATGGAGAATAAAAATGCCAACCATATTAGTTAAAGAATGGATTGATCATAGTTACTCTATGAGTGATTATGATAGTTGTGTTTATCATAAAAGATCTCATGATAATTCATCTGTCTATTTGTTGCTTTATGTTGGTAACATGCTTATTGCTTGTAAGAATCAGTTTGAGATTCAAAAATTAAAGTCTCAACTTAGTGGTGAGTTTGAGATGAAATATTTGGGTGCAGCGAAGAAAATTTTGGACATGGAAATTTACAGGAATAAACAAGCGGGTAAACTTTATTTGACTCAGAAAAGTTATATTGAAAAGGTTCTTGAACACTTTGGTATGAAAGAGTCTAAACTTGTGAGTACGCTGTTAGCTGCGCATTTCAGGCTTTCTTTGGATTTGTCACCATAGTTAGAAAAAGAAGAGCGGTACATGTCTCAGGTTTCATATGCTAGTGTCGTTGGTAGTTTAATGTATGCTATGCTTTGTATTCGTTTAGACATTTCACATGTAGTTAATATTGTCAGCAGATATATGGGTAATCCGGGTAAGGGTCATTGGCAAGCAGTGAAATGGATACTTCAGTATTTGAGAGGCACATCTAATTTTGGTTTTGTATATGATGAAAGTTCTAATACCAGTTGTAGTGTTATTGGTTATGTGAACTCCGATTATGTTGGTGATTTGGATAGAAGATCTTTGATAAGTTATGCATTTACCCTTTCTCATTATGCCATTAGTTGGAATGATACTTTATAGTCTACAGTTACTTTGTCTATGATAGAGGCAGAATATATGGCAGTGATAGAAACCATTTGGCTTAGAGGTTTGGTTTGTGATTTGGGTTTACAGTAGGATACTTCTGTTGTATATTGTGATAGTTAGAGTGTGATACATTTGACCAAGAATACTATGTATCATGAAAAAACCAAACATATTGATGTCAGATATCACTTCGTTCGTGATATTGTATCTCAAGGCGCTATTGCTGTCAATAAGATAGTTATTATAGATAATCCAACTGATATGTTAATCAAACCAGTTCCATTTTATAAGTTCAAGCATTGCTTGGACTTGATTGGTATTTGCAAAAGATAAACACCCTTTGGAGCTTTGGACGATAGTTATTTGGTAATCTAAGGAATTTCATATTTAAAGAATTTGTTTTCTGTTTTGAGCTACAGATTTGTTAAAGAAAATGGCCCAAAACTAAAAATAGCCCAAAGCTCATATATTGTGTAAACCCTTCTTATTATATATATATTGTTTTCTCTATTGAAGATGTTGTGAGAAGCTACCGAAAAGAAGAAAAGCAGAGAATTAATATTTTTTGCTAAGTCGCTAGAGCTGAAACAAAGTAGAAAAAAAATTAGCAGCTGTGTGAGTAAAGGAAATCAACCCCAACGAACAAGCTGTCAATTTCTACTGTCATTGGTGAAGTTTCTCTCATTTGTATGGTAATATTTTATTTAATAGCAAATTTGTCTAATTTATCTTGCTATATATATTACGAGTAAATTAGAGGCAATTATTTTGTGAGCATATTTGGGTTTTCTTGGTATATTTTGTGAAGCTCTCTGAAAATTGATGTTTGTATCTTTATTTGATTATTAGTGAATTTTTCTTAGTGTACCGTCGTCAGTGGAGTAGATTTTTTACATTGAAAAGTTAAATCACTTAAATTATTATGTCATTTATTTTTTCCATTACTTATTATTTTATTATTATCCATAATTATTTATTTGTGTAATTAAATTAGATCCAAATTTCGTTTTCATGGTGATAATTTATAATATATATATATATATATATAATATGGTAATTTGAAAAAAATACACAAAAGCCAATCACTACTAGTGGGTTTGGGAGGCAGACGACAGGCCATACAGACTTCGGCAATGGCAGGCTTCGGTGGACTTCTTCACCAGCACTCGACCAGGAGACAAGTGAGAAAGAGTTGGAACAAAATAATAAGGCATTCTTTAAGAGCTCTGATTGGGTGAAAAGAAGATATTTAAATAAAACACAAAATAAGCTAGTTAATTACCGATTAAATAAGTTTATTAGTAGGTATCCTAAATAAAATATTATAAGACGGTTTTATATAAAATATTTACTAGATAACATTTTAGGCATTTAATATAACAAGTGAATGCACTCTTTGAAGTTTCCTCTAATATTATAATCCACCTATATTACTTGTACAGTGAGTACAAAAAAATATATTACTTACACTTTTAGTGGTATTATCATACTCAAAATTATAGGTATTTATTGGTCTAAAATTGTTGAATTTGAACCTATCTTTTTCTATCTATCATTTTATCAGATCTAAAAATTTTCATCTAATTTAATATAATCACTTATTTTTATTTGATATTGTCTAATAATTTATCAGATAAATTAGGATCAATTTGACCTAAAATGTCTTTTATGTTATTTTGAATTTTTTTGACTATATATTCTAATTTTTTTAATCAATAAACAACGTATAAATATTTAATTTAAAATAAATTCATAATTAAAAATATAATGAGATATACATACATCTTAAGCTCAAATTACATATAAAAATGAAAATTAATTAATTTAAAAATAGTTAAGGAAAAGAATCTAATTTCATTATAATCTTTTACAAACTTTACAATTAAATTAAGAGAAAGTGTCAAATACAAAGGGGTAAAAAAAATTGAAAGAATAATGTATGAGTAAAATATTAAATTATTTAATTTTTATTAGTGAGAATTGGATTATATGCGGACACTAATCAAATGAAATCTATCACCTAATTTGATTTTAATGAATTAAAAATTATTTAATCTAATTATTAGTTAAAAATTATTCAAAATTAAATGAATTTGTTTAAATTTATGGGATTCATCGTATTATATTTTTCACATCCCAACTCAAAATAACCTCCTATCTCTAGATTGCATAATTGTAAATATTTTCGAACTAAACCTACTTTCTTTCCTTTTTCTAAGAGGAACCAAAACTAATTGTATTAATTTCCTTCAACTTTTGAAATAGAAATCCAGTAGAAATTTTTTTTTTTTGGTTCATATCCATATTTATTAAGACTAAAGGGGTGAAAAGGATGAAATGAAAGAAATTTATTTTTTGTTTTTTTTTTCATCTCAATAGTTGAGATATAAAGTATAATAAATTATATAATAAAAATTATATATGTAAATTATTAATTGACTATCCCCTATTTATTCCGCAAGATAGAAGGAAAAAAAACATATGTGTATTGACTTAGGTTAGGAATATTGGGGTCTGTAATGCTAATAGAGTATCGGGTGGATTTATTACTATTACTTTAGTTAGTTAACACGTTAGTTTATATAAATTAATTTCAATAATTTTATAATTGACTAAACCCAATACCCAATGCTAATATAACATATATAATCCACTATTTATTTTATATACACTTTTAGTTTAATAATTAGAAATTCAGATTTAATTTAAGTTTTTCATTTAAAAGAAAAAAAAAAGGAGAAAAAAGAGAAGTATTATTTCTTTAATGACCGAAATTTTCTTAACATAAAAATACATTTTTGGAAAATATTATGCGCCATCATCATATTTAGATAAATAAGAAAGTATATAAATGAGTGCGTGAATGGTTTCCTTCCTCAAATATAATGTCAAATTTGATAAAAAAAAATTATATAATATCAAATCAATAATATTTTGGTTGGGATAAAAATATCACATCAACGTGTAGGGTTTTCTTTTCTATTTTTCATAATTATTTCAAAGAGTTTCTTTTATGAGTCAAATCATCGATCACTTAATTTTTAAAACAATATTATTAATTAATTAATATAAAAAATAATTATATTAATTTAATAAAATATATAAAAATAACATCTATGAGTTTTAAGTCAGGTATTTGTATATATATAGATTTTAATTTTAAATTTTAAAATTTTAATTAATTTAATTTTTATATTTTTAATAAATTATTATTAAAATATGAGATTATTTATAAATATTTAAAAAAATATTTATAAATTTTAATTTTTTTCATTTTCATAAAAGTAAATCAAGTTTTATATGTTTTACATGTATAAGTATCCAAAGAAAAAAATTATAAACTTAAAATATGTAAATGATAACCGATGTATTTTTTTTATTTTTAAATTTTGAAAAAAATCAAAATTCAAAAAGCATTAGCAAACATTTTATAGGTAAGTTTTTTATTCATTTTTTAAAAATCATTAAGTATAAATTGTTATCAAATATATTGATTATTATTTTTATAAAAAAGTTAAAAATTATAAATTTAAATTATTATTAAATATAATATTTAATCAATAAAAATGTTATAATTTTTATTATAATATTATTTTAATTATATTTATGTTTTTATTATTAACAATCTATGAGTTTTTATTTTTTTCAAAATTTATGGCTTTATATTTTTTTTAACATATTTAATTTATATTATATATTAGATAACTTATCTTTTCTTTTGCATTAAATTACTTGTGCTTTTTCGAGGTGGCCACTAAGTCAATGAATTAATCGAAGCTCTGAACGTGTCAAATTTGTACAGCTCGTTTGGCCAATGATTTGCCTATTTTAAAAAGAACAAATGTATGGAAGTAAATAGAAAATGTTTTTATAAATTTATTATAATATTATTTTTAATTAACATACTAATTTAATATTAAAAATATGATATTTAATCCAATTTCAAATTAACACAACTAAATTCTATAATAATAATAATAATTCAAGTGAATGTAATACAATTTTACTTGCATAATTTTATAAATTAGTTATCATTTATTAATAGGAATTTTGTCTATAAAAGCCAACTCTTAGACAATAGTTTAAAAATGGGCATAAGTAGTATTTTTTTAAAAAATAGGCAAAATCTTACGTTAAACTTGAAAGCAAAATTTTTAACTAATTTTATTTAAAAAAAAAGATTTATTAGTTCTATTTTATAAAACATAATTATTATAAATATAAAAAATATTAACATCTTATAAATTTATAATTAATTTTAAATACATAAATTTTTTTTATCATATCATATATTAAAATTTTTATTTTAAAAATAAAAATAATTTATTTTATAATAAAATAAATATAAATTTATACATATATTGAAAATGATATGTTAAATATTTTGATAATTCATAAATAATATAATATATTATTATTTTTATATAAATTATTTTATTATTTTTTATTTATAATAAAAATAAATTGTTATTTATTAAAAATTGATGAATGGGTATATTTTAAAAAAATAAGGTTATGGAAATTAGTGAAAGAGAGAGAAGGAAAAGACAAAAATAATTATTTAAAAAAAACGTAATTGATGGGCTGCTAATTAAAAAAAAGGAGAGAGAGAAAATGTAACGGGAGGTAGAAAAAACAAATGAAAAAAAAGAGAGAAAAAATGTGATGTATAATAAAGAATAATTAAATTACATAAAAAATATAATTTTTTTAATAAACTATAACTTACATAAATGTTTTGCAAAATTTTATAACATTAATTTTTTATCTTATTATAATAAAAATAACCTAAATAATATAATACATTATTATTAAATATAATAAATAATTATAATTATGATATAAAAAATAATATTCATATAAAAATTAAATTATTAAAAAAAATTGTGAAGTCTCTTTCTCCAACTTTTTACAATATACAATACAAACATAGAACATTATATCACAAATTTTGTGTGAAAATATTATCTAATATAATAATATTATAATTATTTTTATTATTAATATAATAAATTATATAAATTATATCTAATTAATTATATTTTAATACTTAAATTAAATTATTGATAATAAATATTTGTTATTTTAATAATAATTAAAATTATAATAATATTAAAGATATGTGTTATAATGTAATCTATTTTTTAATTTCTTTAATCTTAAATAATTTATTTTTTTAAAATGTCAATAATTTATTTTAGTAAAATTTTAATAATTTAAATTTTATAATTTATTATTATTTTAAATTATTTTATAATAAAATTTTGATAATTTATTTGTTATAAAAATATATATATTTTTATTATATAAATATAAATTATTATTTATTAAAAGTTGGTGGAAGAGAATATTTTATTTTTGATTTTTTTTAGAAAATAAGGAGATGAAAAAAATGATGATTAAAGAAAGAGAGAGAAAAATAGAGTTGTATGGAAAGCTGAAAAAAGACAAAAAAAAATGACCTGCTAATTGTTGAATGGGTCATAAGGAGCCTATTTCTAAAGTAAAACACAAATAAACCTATTTTTAAACTATTGAATAGAAAATGACCATTATAGACAAAAACTCTTATTAATAAGCAAAGATCCGTGATTCATGCAGTAGTTATTATAAAGATTATAAAAACAATGGGTTGTATTTTTATATAAATATGATTATCATAATTATAAAAATAAAATATCACATTTTAATTTATAAAAAGTATAAATATATTTTACATATAATTTAATTTAATTATATATATATATATATTAAATATATCATATTTTTTGATATTATTTTTAAAATTTTAATATTTTTAATTAAAATTAACTATTTTTATAACAGTACATTGTAAACATAATGACTTTTTTAATAAAATGTTATAATTGATGAACCTTAGTAGGTGCATGAGATATCCTAACTAGGTTGACACTTCTTTAATACTATACACGTTTAACCTCGATAAAACTTGCAATTTTTTTAGCATCCAAATAAATAAAACACCTAATAAATAATGAGACATTCTATCAATAAATCGCTTTACAAACGTAGGGGCCTAGAAATTATATTATCACTTGCAACATGATCCTCTCTATAAATATAGGAGCAATGAAACTTCATACCACCAACTCTATCTAAGTAGTCGACTCAAGTAAAGTATCACCTTCGTGGCATCAAAAGTGATTAGATTTGAAAAAGAGTACAATATAAATCGAGTGTGACTCCAACAAAAGTTTTCTCCATCCAAAGTTGGTTAAAAACCTTATCACCACATAAATTGTGTATGTAATGAATATGCAAGTATACGTATCGTAACAAGTAATATAATAAAAAAAATATCGTTCTCATAGAGATTATTTTATTAGAAACTAAAAAAAATAAAAATTAATTTTTGTGTGTTTTTATATTTTAAAGAAACAAAATTAAAATAACTTAAATTAAATCAGATTTAGTAACTAATAAGATATATAAGAAAATATTTAAGAATACTTAATCCTCTAATTTTCTAAACATATGGATAATTAAAATCTTCCTAATATAATTATCAATTAATTACATAATCAATTGAATATAACTTAGCATATATTACTTTCTCAAGTAAACCACACACTATATAGTAATTAATTTAATCACACTCTCATGTCAATTCAATTGCATATTACTCATTAAGTTCATCAATTATGGATCACATATATAAGAATCATACATCTTTACCTAGAAACTATGTATGTTATTTAATCAAGACAAACTACTAAATAATTCTCTCAAATCTATTTAATTACATCTATAGATAAATTGTTAACCAAACAATTAATAGCATAAAACCATATTAAATAATATAACTAAATTAAAATTATAATTAGGGTAAAATATTAGGTCATCACATGGTGAAAATTGGGTTCATAAGATTCCGAGATTAATAAATTGACTAGACATAATTTTGTTCATAAAACTTATATTTTTCATAAAGAAGACATAAAAATTGATAAAGAAAAGAGTAGTAGAAGAAATACAATTAATCTCTTGAATTGTAGTACTAATTTTCTCTTGAATCTCTACCAAAATTGTATCTCCTTTTAAAATTTTCTGTATTTTTCTCTTTTTTAGCTCCAAAAACATATTAAAATTATACCAATGACGGCTCATTACGGTTTATGGGGTTATTATAGGCTTAAATATAACTCGGGTGGAATCTGGATCATTAGATCAACTTCAGATTAAGGGTTAAGATGAAAAAAAAGGAAAAATTTCAGCACCAGCTAATCAAATCAAACACGTGGCACTTAGAAAATATAGGGTGAATCAGAAAGCAACTCATGGTAGGGGAAACCGGTTCGAGTCAACACATGCTAAGTCAGCACCACGCAACACAATGTGATTTATGATAATGGATGATGTGGCACACTGGTGGAACAATTGGATAAGTATAGTAGTGACATGTGTTGAGAAGGTTTGACCGCACTTAACTCGAATTGAACGTTGTAACGACACGTGACACTCGGTGCGTCACTCTTTACACATGGAAGTCTATGATTCGTTGTCCCTACTTGCGTGGTATTCGTGTGGATTACCCTAATTAACTTCTTTGCTTGCATGGCAAGCCAAGTGACGAGTTTATATTTTAATATTTTTAGCCTCAAAAATTCTATTTATTGAATAAAATAAGTAAATATTAAGTAAAATAATTGTGCTCAAGTAAAGCCAAGTATAACAAAATAAAATAACATGGGTAGTATATATATATA
This sequence comes from Hippophae gyantsensis, assembly GCA_030763125.1. Taxonomy (NCBI): domain Eukaryota; kingdom Viridiplantae; phylum Streptophyta; class Magnoliopsida; order Rosales; family Elaeagnaceae; genus Hippophae; species Hippophae gyantsensis. Next base: position 34,419,456 of record CM061031.1, on the reverse strand, counting down.
TATTAATACATGCATATTTCATGAAAACTATCACTCTCAAAAGTCGTACAATCCTATGACAAAAAGGTTCACATATTCATCAATTAACGTTCCATCAATACAAGGATATGCAAGGTTTTTGACAAGTTGATTCGTGTATGTGTACACTTCACATGATATCATCTAATGTATTTATGAAATCAACCTATACAAGTATGCTAACCAATTCAATCTTAGAACAAGTCTCATAAGTTTATTTTTCACATCCCTCTCCACTAATATAAATACGCACTTAGCTAAATATCAATAAGGACTTTACATGGTTGTAATGTAAGGCTTAAGTTGGGGGTCGATAAATGAAGATATTTAGGCTCTTTCCACGCCTTAGCTTTTGTTTTATTCATCATGTACTTTTTAACTGTAATTGAGTTATAACTTGATATTTCAGTGCACCATTTTTTATAATTATTTTCATATTCTTTTATTTCACATCTCTTTTCTCTCTTTTTTACTGTAACTTCACAATACACCCAAACTTATTTTCAATTCTATATTCTTTTTCTTTAGAGGGATAATTATGTTGTGACCTTTTCTTTTCTTTTTTCTCTTTTTTTATAGGGTGCACTACATTTCACTTTACTCATTATTGCATTTTTTTTCTTTTCATACAAACTAAAGGTGCAAGGATAAAGGTAATGCTTATTATTTAGGCTTAAAGATATGAATGATTTTTTGTTAGGCTCAAATGAGTGACTACGGATATTAACAATGGTTAGCTTAAAAGGCTCAATCAATCCAAATAAGGCCTAAATCATTTATCTTGCTAAATATTATTTAGGATTTTGCCTCAATAGATGATCAAATAAATTCTAAAACTTGGTAAATCTTATCGACTCACATAAGCTATTACAAATTTTCTCTCAATAAGCATACCAAAATCAACATGAACATATGCATAAAAATTTGAATCAATTCAATCAAAACTAGCAAATATATCACATGATTAATATAAATATCTTAATAAATATGTTACATTCCTTATCCTAGTCATGACAACCAATTTTTATTATTGAGTTCATATGTTTCATATCAAGCATGCATGCATTTAGTTTCCACATATTTGTTAATTTCTTCCCAAATCATGATTAAAAACATCATAAGAATTAAAAAAATCTTTAAAAAAATTAAAATGCATAGTAAGTTCCCTCCTTAAACTTAAATTATACATTGTCACTAATGCGCACATATAAATATGAAAAGGTAAAATAAAAGAAAACTCTCTTAATCATGGCACACAACATTGTCATTGAAATTCCCATTCTTATTGTGCTATTGCTCTCCATATTTATTCATATACAAAACAAAAATAACGAAAATATAAGTAAAATAACATTAAGTTGCCTCCCAACCAACTTTACGTTTAACTTCCTTGACTAAACGATCATATCATGTCTTAAGGTGCATCCACTAAGGTTATCACATATGTTTCATTTGATAATTAATCTATTAATCTTTATAATAGTGTTTCACCCTATGCCTATTAACCATAAATCATTATTTATCTTTGTTTTCTAATTCAATGGCTCCATAATTGGTTACCTTACTAATGATCAATAGACCTGACCATCTACTCTTTAATTTTCCCGAAAACAATTTGAGTCTTGAGTTATAAAATAACACTTTCTGCCTTGGTTCAAAGATACACTGCATAATTTTTTTTGTCATGCCATCTTTTTGTCCTTTTATTTTTAAAACTTGGCATTCTCATAGGCATTCCACTATAATGCATCTAATTCATTTATTTGAAACATTTTTTCATAAATAGTTGCATTTATGAACATATTCAACTATTTCAATGCCCAATATACTTTGTACTCTATTTCTAATGATAAGTGACAAGCCTTTCCATAAGGAATTAGATGCTTAATCCCATACTTAGACAATAAGGAATTAGATGCTTTATTGTGAAAGTAACTTCCTTTATCACTAATAGTGATCCTAGGAGTTCCAAACCTAGTGAAAATGTTTTTCTTCAGAAATTTCATGACAACTTTGGCATCACATTTGTTGTTGGCACTAGCTTCTACTACTTTGACACATAATCCACTTCTACAAGTATATATTGGTTACCAAAGGATGGAAATAATGGTCCCATAAATTCGAGGTCCCAAACATCAAACAGTTCCACTTAAAGTGTACTATTTAGAGATATCTCATCTCTTTTTGAAATATTATCTATCGTTTGACATCTGTCACACATATTTACATAATTGTAAGCATCTTTAAACAGTGTGGGCCAAAAATAACCAGATTAAAGTACTTTAGCTACTATTTTTGTGCTCCTAAAGACCATCACCACATTCTTTATAGAGGTAAGGGTCCTCCCAAAAATACAATTTATGTCATGGAAGAACTTCTTTTGTTGCCATCTAAGGTTCGGTGGAAGAATGTTGGTAGCGAGTAAATTTGCAATGTCTCCATACCATGGGAATTCTATTTGAGCTACAGAAAATAGTTGCTCATCTGAAAAGTTTACCTATCTAGTCTATACAGATAGTCTGTTACCTGATTTTTTGTTCTTTTTTTATCACAAATTTCCAAGTCAAATTCTTTTAGAAGTAGCACCCATATTATCAATCTTGGTTTGGCATACTTCTTCATCATAAGATACTTTATTGCAGAATGATCCGTATAGATAGTCACTTCGGTGCCAACCAAATAAGATCTGAATTTCTCAAAGGCATATACAATGGCAAAGAGCTCTTTCTCTGTAGTAGTATAATTCATTTAAGCCTCATTCAGTGTCCTGCTTACATAGTATATGGTATGAAACATTTTTGTCTCTTTACTGTCCAAGAACATCTCCAATAGCAAAATCACTTGCGTCACACATCAACTCAAAAGGCTTGTTCCAATCCGATGTGACTATAACTGGTGCTGACACTAGTCTCTCTTTAAGCACTTAAATACTGTTAAAAATTCATCATCAAACTTGAAAGGCATGTCCTTTTCCAAAAGACTACACAAGGTTTTAGAGATTTGGGAAAAATATATTATGAATCTACGATAAAAACTTACATGCCTAAGAAAACTCCTTATTCCTCATACATTGGTAGGTGGTGCTAGTTTTTCAATCACATCTATCTTAGCTTTATCCACCTCAATACCTTTAGTTGAAATTTTATGGCCAAAGATTATACCTTCATGTACCATGAAATGACATTTCTCCCAGTTTAAAACCAAATTTGTTTCTTCACATCTTTGTAGCACTAGGAGAGGTAGTGTAGACATTCATCAAATGAGTTTACAAAGACCAAAAAATCACCCATGAAGATTTATAGATGTTTCTCCACCATGTTTAAAAAATAGCCATCATGCAGCGTTGAAATGTCGTAGATGCATTGCATAATCCAAACGACATTCTCTTGAAAGCAAAGGTTCCATAAGGACATGTGAAGGTGGTTTTTTCTTGGTCTTCAGGTGCCACAACAATTTGGTTATAACTAGAGTATCCATCTAGAAGGAAAAAGAATGAATGCACAACTAATCGATCAAGCATTTGATCCATGAAGGGGAAAGGGAAAGGAAAATGATCCTTCCTTATAGCTTTATTTACTTTGCAAAAATCCATACATACTCTCCATCTCGTGATAGTCCTAGTAGGTATTAACTCATTGGACTCATTTTTCACCATAGTGTTTCTCCTTTATTTGGTACACATTGGACTATACTTACCCATTCACTATCTGATATTGGGTAAATAATACCCATGTCTAGCCACTTGATAATTTACATCTTCACCAATTCTTTCATAATGGGATTTAAGTGGCGTTGTATATCCCTAGTGGGTTTAGCCCCGTCCTCTAGCAAGATTTTATGCATTCATATAGATGGGCTTATGCCTTTGATGTCGAAAATAGACCAACCTCTAGCTCTTTTGAAGTTCCTTAACACCTTTAGTAGTGCTTCCACTTACTCCATACTTAAATCAGTCGAGATTATGACTGGAAGTGTCTCGTTATCACCCAAAAATGTATAACAAAGATGAGATGGTAAAATTTTTAGCTCTAATTTGGGTCACTCCTCAATGGATGGTTTCAACCATGAGCTTATTTCAAGACATTCTACAAATGAATTTGATACACACATGAAAGAAGTGTTCTCTAAAAAGTTCAAATAGTTCACAATATTAACCTTTGATTCCATATTTTCAAAATTAAAATAGGTTGAGTTGTATTCTGGTGAGTTCATATCCTTGTTCATAGCATCATGTGTTAAAGTCATAAGTATGGGTGATTCAATAAGTTTTGTTAAGCTATCAGCATGAATTTGTGTGCCTACATGAGTGTCATAGTATTCATTAGTATGTGTGTTCACAGAATTAACAAGCATAGAATCTAAAGCATTAATAAGGCATATTTCATAAAGCACATCAATAGTTAGTTCATCAGTATTATCTATTCAAAAGCAATCACTACCATTGTTAGCATCAGAAAATTTAATTACTTTAAACACATTAAATGTCACTTGCTCATCTTTCACCCTCATTGTAAGCTCGCATTTTGTACATCAATGAGTGTTTTTTCTGGTTGCTAAGAAAGGACGACCAAGTATGATAAGAATATCACGGTCTTCTTCCATGTCTAGTACAATGAAGTCTGTCAGAATTATGAATTTGTCTACTTTTACTAGCATATCTTCTACCACACCCTGTAGTCTTTTAATTGACATGTCTGCCATCTATAATGTTACTGAAGTGAGTTTAATTTTACCAACCCCCAATCTCTGAAAGACTGATAATGTCATGAGGTTAGTGCTAGAACTTAAATCACATAGTGCCTTGCCAAAACGGATGTTCCTAATAGTGCAAGAGATGTCAAAATTACTTGGATATTTTAGTTTTTGTGGTAGTTTTCTATTAAGGATGGTGCTACAACCTTTAGACAAGATTATTGTTTCATGATCTCCAAACCTTCTTTTCTTTGATAGTTATATCCTTCATGAATTTGGCATAAGATGGCATTTTTTCAAATGGCTATACAAATTGTATGTTTATGTGCAGCTTCTTGAAGACATCAAATTTTTTTAAAAATTATGTATCTAACTTTTACTTTTTAAGTCTTTCAAGAAAAGGAATAGTGGGTTTGTAAAGGTTGTTTTTATGTGGCTGAATTATTTCCTTTTTAGTGCTTTCTTCATCCACTAGTTCATTCTCATCCTTGTTAATTTCTTATTTCTCCTCATCCTTTTCTGTCTTATGTTCCTGTTATAAAGTTTTATCACTCCTCAAGGCTATGACATTGCATTGTTCCATACCTTCTCTTCATGAGTTTACAATTGTGCACTTGGAAGGTTACCTTGAGGCCTTTGACTTATAGCCTAAGCAAGTTACCCCATTTGGTTCTCCAAATTTTGAATTGAAGCCTCTTGAGTTGACACTTTTTCATTAAATGATTGAATAAAGTCTTTAATCATCTCTATTAAGGCATTTGTATTGTCCTCAATAGATGGCTTCTTCTCTTGGGCTTGTGATTGATGTGGTTGTTAAAAACTAGGTAGTGAAAATGATTGAAAGTTGAATTGATTACCACCTTGATTTTTGTTATTCTAAGAATAATTTGGATGTTGTATTCATCTTTGGTTATATGTGTTCAAGTATGGATTATTGTTTTGATTCACATTATCCACATAGCATATGAATTTCAAATTATTTGGTCAATTATCAAAAAAAAAATAAGCTCTTCCACAAAACACACATGATACTCTTGAATCTTGTACCTATTTTATACTTATTGACGAGTTTTGAGCCTTCAAAAGATTAACCAAAGATGACACTTGAGTTGTAAGTATTGTGATATCATTTACCTTATGCACTCCGGCTACTCTTCTTGTGGATGTCATTTTGTCCATTGGCCATTGATAATTATTGTTGGCCATTTTCTCAAGTAAATCATAAGATTGATTGTAATATTTGGATAGTAAATCTCCATTAGTAGATGCATCAACAATAGTTCTTGTTTGATCATTGAGACCATTGTAAAAAATCTCCATTTGAATCCAAGAAGGAATACCATGATAAGGACACTTCCTTATAAATTCCTTGAATCTTTCTCATGCTTCATATAAGGATTCTCCTTCCTATTATTGGAAGGAAGTAATATCATTCCTAAGCTTGACATTATTTATTGGTGGAAAGTATTTCATCAAGAATTTCTTTGCCAAACCATTCCAAGTTGTAATGGAATCAGGTGGCAAAAAGCTTAGCTAAGCTCGAGCACGGTCTCATAAAGAGTAAGGAAACAATCGAAGCCTAAATGTCTCCTCGGTCACACCACTGAACTTAAATGAATCTACAACATCAATAAACAATCTGAGCTGAATATGAGAATCCTTTGTTGGTAATCAGTTGAGTTTTCCAACTGTTTGTAGCATTTGAAACATCACTCGATTTAACTCAAATGGATTAGCTTGAATGTTTGGCCTTGTAATACTTGGATTCAGCCCTTCCAACGTAAGTATTGCATATTCATTCATAGCTCTATTTCTATCATCCATCAAAAGCATTTGATTTTTCAAGTTTAGCTCATTATTATTTATGTCTAATGGATTAGAATTTTTTTCTCTTAGGTGACAACTTGTTGTTTCCTTATTGACTACAAAGTACGATCAATTTTGAGATCTAAATGCAAGATTTCTCTCTCACGAACTCTACTCATGCAATAGACTCAAATGTATTTCTAAAATCACTAAAAGAGATGTCTAAATTAAAATTAAAAATAAACTAACTAAATAAAAAAATAAAAAGATAAAAATAAAAAAATTAAATAAGTACAAAAAATTAACTAAAATAAATAAATAGATAAATAGATAAATAAAAATAACTATATAACTAAAAAAATTAAAATTACAAAATATAAATACGAAAAAATACTAAAATAAAAGTAAAAAAAAATTAATTTCTAATATTTATAATCCTCGGTAACTCTGCCAAAAACTTGATCGTCACAAAAATTGTGTGTGCAATGAATACCCAAGTATATGTATCGTAACAAGTAATATAATGATATGAAAAAAATCATTCCCAGGAAGATTATTTTATTATAAACTAAAAAAATAAAAATTAATTTTTTTATGTTTTTATATTTTAAGGAAGGAAAATTAAAATAACTAAAAGTAAATAACAATAATTAATAAAATCAGATTTGTTAACTAAGAATATATATGAGAAAATATCCAAGAATGCTTAATCTCCCAATTTTCTATACATATGAATAATTAAAATGTTCTTAATATAATTATCAATTAATTACATGATCAATTGAATATAACTTAACATGTATTCCTCTCTCAAGTAAACTACACAATATATAGTAATTAATTTAATCACACTCTCATGTCAATTAAATTGCATACTACTTATTAAGTTCATCAATTATGGATCACATATATAAGAATCATACATCTATGCCTAAAAACTATGTATGTTATTTAATCAAGACAAACTACTAAATAATTCTCTTAAATATATTTAATTGTCTTTATAGATAAATTGTTAGCCAAACAATTAATAGCATAAAAATCAGATTAGATAATATAATTAAATTATAATTATAATTGGGGTAAAATATTAGATAATCACATGGTGAAAATTAAGTTCATAAGATTCCAAGATTAACAAATTGACTAGACATAATTTTATCCATAAATCTCATATTTTTCGTAAAGAAAGACATAAAAATTGATAAAAAAAAAATAGTAGAAGAAGAAATACAATCAATCTCTTGAATTGTAGTATTAATTTTCTCTTGAATCATCACTAAAATTGTATCTTCTTTTGAAATTTTTAATATTTTTCTCTCTTTTTAGCTCCAAAAACTTATCAAAATTATACTATTCATGACTCACTAGGGTTTATGGGGGTGATTATAAGCTTAAATATAGCTTGGGTGGAATCTAGATCATCAAATCAGCTTTAGATCAAGAGCTAAGATGAAAAAAGAAAATTTTCCATACCAACCAATCAAAATCAAACACGTGGCACATAGAAATTATAAGGTGAATCAAAGAGCGACGCATGGTAGGTGAGATCAGTCTAAATCAACGCATACTAAGTCAACGCCATGCGGCACAATGTGATTTGCAATAACAGATGATGTGGCACACTTGTGGGACGGTTGGACGAGTATAGTAGTGACACTTGTCGAGAAGGTTTGACCATGCTTAACTCGAATTGAACATAATGTTGAAAGGTGGCACGCAATGTGTTGCTCCCTCACATGATGATCTACGATTTGCTATCCCTATTTGTGTGGCATCTGTATGGATTACCCAGTTAGCTCCTCTACTTACATGGCATGCCACGTGGCACTTTTGATTAGTCTTGCGTTAAAAATTCATAAAATAATCCAAAAAATACCAAAAATTATATTTTTATCCTTTTTCACTAAGAAATTTATAATAACTCTACTTTTATAAATTCATCACATATATCACTACATGAATGGTCGCTGTAAGTTCTGACTGAAAAACATATGATACCCCAAATAGAATGCAAAAACATCCATTAACAAATGATCTTGAAGACTGAAAAAACACTCGCACATCCAAAGTATGTTCTAATGACCAATTAGACTCTAATTGGTTTCAAAAACACTTTAAAAAGTTACATATTGTTTATAATTATTTTGGTCACATTTTTTCCAAATTTTAATATTTTTTATTAAAATTAATTCTTTTTGGAATGATAAATTAGATGCAATATGACTTAAAAATTAAAAACTAACATTATAAAATGTCTAAGTTTAGATTATTTAACCCCCCTTTATATATTTATTTTTAATTAAAAATAATTTTTAAGGATAAAAAATAATGAACATAATGACTTAGGTAGGAATTAAAGAGTAGAATTCTAAGAGACTTCCGTTATAATTATTTAAACACACATTCATAATTTTTGTTTTCTATATTTTTAATTAAAATTAATTATTTTAAATAATAAATAATAGTCATAATTACTTACTTATGAATTAAAATTTATAATTTTAAAAGACTTTAGTTAGCATTATTTAATCATCATTTCATAATTTTTTTATAAAATTAAAAAGTTATAAAATACTTATAATTATTTTCATCATATATCTTCAAAACTTTAATGTTAATAAAAATTAATTAGTTTTAAAATAATAAATAACAAACATAATTATTTAATTATGAATTAAAAATGACGATTCAAAAGTTTTAGGTTAGTATTATTTGATCACTCATTATAAATTTTCTTTTTATAAAATTAAAAAGTTATAGATTTTATATAATTATTTTGGACATACTTTTTCAAAACTTAACTCTTTTTGGAATAGTAATTAAATAACAACTACAAAAACTAGAATTTTAAAAACTTATGTTTTGATTATGTAATCACTTTTTCATAATTATCTTTTGTGAAAAATTAAAATAGTTATTTATGTATACAGTTATTTCATTTAAAATTCTTTTAAACTTCAATGTTAAAATGCTTTTAATTAAAATTAATTATTTGTATAATAAAAAATAACTTAATTAAGAATGAAAAATTAGAATTATAAAAATATTTAGTTTTGATTATTAAATTATATTCTTAACTTTCTTTATAAAATTAATATAATTAGAGATCAGGTATAATTATTTTCTATGCATATTTGTTACTCTTAAGCCAACATACAATTATTACATATCTAACTTACTAGACAATATTACCATGATTTTTTATTTTCATAAACTTGTTGTGAGGTTATGTGAAAAATAACATAGACATTTTTGAGCCTAAATATTTTTATTATATTATTATTTTTGTTCGCATTAAAATGTACAATTTTTAATGCTACAAAAAGTAAAAATAATTATCAAATTAGTTATGGTTAAATTTTTATTTGCTTAACAATGTTCATAACAATTAAAACAAATTATACTATTAGAACTTATGAGTATTTCTTAATATTTTTTTATTTTTTATGCCTATTTATGAATAATTGACAAAAGAATATTTTATTTGTTTATTGTGTTTGAATTTTTATAATATTACTTTAAAATATTTAGTCAAAGTAATAAAATATCACTACAAAGTAAACATCATATTACTTATTTATAAAGTTAATAATTATTTTCATGATTTAGTTAAAATATTGAAATATAAATATATTATCATAAATAAAAATATTTTTATTTAATTTATAAGTATAAATTTTAACGTAACGATGACTATTTAGAAAATGAGTGAGTGGCGTAATTAATTTCATTATTTTTAAAAATGTTCAATTTAGTCTCATTATTTTTAAGTTAGATTTAGTTAATCTAAAATATAAAACATATGAATACATGTGCGAGATATGTGATATTTTTTTTTTAGTATTAGATGAATTTTAACTACTTTAAAAAAATATTCCAAGCTTTTTGTAAGATGTAAATCTTTTTTCATTTTTTTTACCCTATGTCGCTTGAAATTATTAATTTAATTTTAGTTAATTATATATATGATTATATGTTAATATAACTAATTTAATTACTTTAATTAATTAATTACATTACACAACTAAATATCAAAAAATTTATTTTAATAAATATTTTTTAATGAATGGTTGTTTTGTATAATATAATTGTTTTATTACATTAAGGGTGACACAATACATGATTATCTATTTAATGAATATTCGATCAATTTATTTATAAATATATCATATTTTTATTGAATTAATAACTTTTATATCAAGATCATACCATATTTCATGTCAATTAAATAAATAATCAGTTAATATAAATTATTTTTAAGCAAAAATACTTATTATATTAAATTAACTTATGTCTATCATTCATAAAGAATTAACTTCTTAGATAATAAAAATATTAATTGAATAGATAAATATATTCTTATGTTATATTTGACTTATTTATTAAATAAAATTATGTAATTATTTAATACAGTAAGAAATCATTTATGTTTATATTTTATTTGGATTATATTGCTCATAAAATAGTTATTATTATATTTTTTTCATAGTTAAAATAAAAATTAATTAGCTATTTTTATAATAATATTTTTGTAAGTCGTTTTATAAAATATTTTTACATCATTTTTTAATTATAATAAAAATAACTTGAAATTTAATATTTGAAGACTTAATTTTATTTATTGAATAAAATAAAAATTTGAAATAATAATAATTATTGTTCAATAATTAATATCACTGTATATTATCAAATTTAAATTATCAAACTAATGCATGAGCACAGATCTAAAAAATAATAGTCTTCTTATATAAAAATCTCAGTGTTTTGTAGTTATCCTTTTTTTAACTTTAGCTTATTTTATTTAGTTTTTGTTTATTTTTTTTATACATCATTAAACACTAAAATGACCATATTCTTATGAATATTTGTATTTAATATTTTTTTTTGTATTTTCTCTACATTGTTATTACACTTTAATAATTATTATAATTATGTAAAAATTGTTAAAATTTTAATCTTTGACACTAAAGATGATAATTTATGTGGTTATTGTTTATCTATTTAATGAATGAAATATGTATAATCAATTCATTTATAAGTGAGATAACGTGATATCAATTAAAAATAATAATAATCCAGTATAAATTATTTAAAAAAAAAAATTATTATTAAGTTTGATTAGAAGGTAACTATCGTGTTCCTACAGACTTAACTTTTCAAATAATAATAAAATTTTAACTAAAATTTATTTTGATTATCACGTTGTATTTGATTTATTTATTAATTAAAGTTATACAAACTTTGTTAACATCCTTTATATGCATTCGTGTTTATATTGAATTTATATTTTATGTCACTATCTAAATATAACACGTTTTGTCCAAATTTAAAAAAATGTAATTAAATTACACTATGATACTCAGAATTTACATATTATTATTTTCGTCGTTTGATTTATTAACTTTAAATTTTAAAATGATTAGTAAATTATCTTTAAATTAATACCAAATATATTAAATTTAAAAAGATTGTGTACAATAATTGATGAATTAAGCGTAGATTCCATCAAAGTTTAATAATTGATGAATTAAGCGTAGATTCCATCAAAGTTTAAGAATCAATTGTGTAGTTAAGCTTTAATCTATTTAATCAAAATTTATAAAAACGTTTACTTATTGATCAATTCAATATCCAACTTTCGTGTTTCGACTTAATTAGTCATCAAAAATTTCTTTAATAAATTTGACACACTAGCATTTTCAATTTGATCAGTTTGTAATTCACTTTTCTAATTTGACTAATATATATATATTACTTTAATATCTTAAATTTGATCAACGTAGCTATGTTTAAGAGTGTTAATTGGTCGGTTGAAAGATTAATTTAGATTATCAATTTAATCAAATAATTTTTAAAACTAATTCAATTCATGCCTCTAAAATTACTAAATTAATCATTTATTTTAAAGTAAAAAAAACCTACTTAAAAATGGAACACTTGCCTTGGACGTGTCCATACCTTGTCTTCAATATAAAAAGCGAGAAAGACGTGATTAAAAAAAGCAAAAACAAAAACTATAAAAGATTTCATGTACACTCCTTTAAAAAAGAAATTAAAAAAATTGATGGTTTCTTTTGTACATTTAAAATGCCCGAAAAATAAATACACTTTGTATTAGAAGTTGATTTTGGAGTTTTACTATCCAATGTTTTTAGCTTTTTCTAATTTTATTATACATTAATAAATATCAAAGTATCTCTATAATAAATGAAATTGTATTAGCAAAAACAAATTATGTATACATTATTACTTTTAAATAATTATTTTTACAATTATGTTATTTATATTTATTCATTTATTGAAAATATGGATCCCATTGAGAACCATATTTACATTGAACTATGATGTCTTATATTTAATACCAATTAAAACATCTTTTAATGTGTATTATATTTATGCAAATAATGATTATAAAAATATTTATTATTAAGTTCAATTAGATCGTATTTATCTTGTTCATGTCGAATTATATTTTTAAATAACAATGAAAATATTAATCAAATAACTTTCATATGCATTAGTATATTATATTTAACTTATTTATTAAATAAAATTTTACAATTTTTTCAATATCGTATCATTGTCACAATTTATCACATATTACAGATAAAATAGTTAGTAATGCTAAATGCACCAATTTATTATATGTATCAAGTGATTTTTCAATGTTAGATTGGATGTTAAATTAGAGAAAATCTTACATACATGTTCTACACTCTCTATTAATATCAACCGTAGATCTCATCTGAAATTGTAATAAAAAAATAGTATGAAAAATGAAATATGAATTACAAGAGAATTTTTAACTATTTTTATTTTTTATTATCATCTTCCTTGTAATGTTTCTTGTATGTTTACTTTGCCCTTATTTTCTTAGCTTCTTTTATTTTCTTCATCCTTGTCAATTTACAAAGTTTGATATGATATCAAAGCCTTAAAGCATTATAAAGGTTTCTTAATCCAAGATGATCTTGAAAAGCCTTGAAAGCATTATAAAGGTTTCTTAATCCAAGATGATCTTGAAGTAATAGTAATTACTCTAATGACTATAAGTGTTGATTATTTTTGTGGATAAAATATTTATCTGTAAACTTATTTTTAGACTTATTATCAAGTTTATCAAGAAAAATCGAACAAATATTTGAGTTCCAAATAATTGTACTTTGGGTATATCCTTAATAACTACTACACATAGAATTGTATTTATATATTTAATAACACATGCTCATAAATTTAAAATTATTTTTAGTGATAAAATATTTATTTAAACTTAAATTAATTTATAAAATTATTAATTAAATATTTTAAATATGTATTTTTAAAAAAATAATTTTTATAATATTAATGTTTTTCAATGGACCTAAAAAAATTAAGCCTAAAATATATTTAATATATATATATATATATATTAGTTTTAAACTGGTGTGAACAATATAGAAGAGAAGGTGCCGAACTGCTGGAGAAAAAACAATAATATAGCCACTGGTGCTGCAACCTGCCGAATAAAAAAAAGAGAAACAAAAGTAGAAAAAGAAAAGGAATTAATACATGCACGGGTTATCTAACTAATTAATATTATTATACAAACAAAGGAAAGCGTAATTAGTATCTATATATTCACCAATGACAAAAACACAATGGTAATTAATAATTTATTAATATATATATAACTGAAGTTGATAGCATATTTAATATATATATATATATATATATATATATATATATATATATATATATAATTGAAAAAGACAATGGTAATTAATAGTTTATTAATATATATATATATATATAATTGAAGTTGATAGCATATTTAATATATATATATATATATATATATATATATATATATATATATATATATATATATATATAATATTTGTAATAGTATAATGAGTCAAAAATAATCAATATATATAGATACATCTGTGCACAGAGAAAATAATTAGAGTATAAAAAATTAAATAAAAAATTGATATCATATTAGAGGTATTTATTAATAAATTTATTTGATATATTTTATCTGATTTCTTTTTTATTAGATTTTTACATATTTTAATTAAATAATTTTATCTTATCATAATTATTTGATTTGATTATTAAATTTGAAAGAAATTATTTTTATTGAATTTGTACTTAATCTTCTTGTTCTATGATTTGCTAGTTGATTTAATTTAAGTGACATGTTTTGAATCATCTAATTAGAATTATTCATTGTTAAATCTGTTCTAAAACACACATAGATACTTGTGTTTTTTGCGTTAATCTTTTTGTAGTTAATTTGTGAATGATCTGATTGACGGTGAGCTTATTGAAACGTTGATCTAGAAACTGCTCACGTTAACATTAAAAACTGTGAAAATAAAACAGGGGTTCGTAAGTAAAATACATTAGGGCAGTATCCTAAGAAAGATAGTATAAGAGTGAATTTGTACTTAAACATTTGATTTTCATAGTGAAAAGTTAGGTGGTATAATGGATCGATAATTTTCTTCTTAGGTCATTATTGTGGCATAGGTTGTTTTCACATAAAATATCATGTGTTATTATTTTATTTTCGTATTTTATTCTTACACGCGATTTCATATCTCGTCGTTTTGTTTAAATTATTAATTTATAAATTAATAAAAATTAAAAATTAACATATTCATTCCCTCTAAATTAATTAATTCCATATATTATAAATTTTCATCTAACATTAATAAAACAGGCATAAATATTAGAAACTCGAATCATAAAGATCGAGCCGTCAACACCTTTCAAAAAATTCTAATATCAGTTAAATTTAGTCACAACAATTATACTATATGGAAGTATTAGATTCTCAAAATTCTCATAAGCCTAGAATTGAAGGAACATATTCTACAAAATCCGCTAACGCAAAATCTCACTGATGGAACTTCAAACACAATCTACAAGAACTAGAAGAAACAAGATGATATAATAGGATGCTGGTTGATGTCTTGTGTAACTGAAGATGTGCTCAAATAGATTTTTGATTTTGATACAACCAGAGATGCATGGCTTAAAATGGGAAAATCTTATGCATCCAAATCAAGAGCAAGAGCAATACTGGTTCGTAAAAAAACTGCAAAGCCTATGCAAAAGTAATCTATCAATCACTGAGTATATACTAAATTGTAAAATCCTAACTGATGAATTAGAAGCTACTAATTATGCAATGAGTGAGCAACAAAAAATATGCAAATCCTAGGTGGATTACATGATAACTATGATAATGTGTTTTCCACATTAATTAACTAAGAGGGTGATGAATGAAATTGTGATCATCGATGATGCTAAAACTTTACTGATTAGTCATGAATGTAGAATATAATGAAGAAATGCAATTGTTATGTCTCCACTACCTTTAGTGAACATGAGTGCCACAAATGAGTACAATAAAACCCTTCCCATGATATAAAGACAAACTAAGGCAAGAAATTTCCTAATAATTTATGTACATACTAATTGTATATAATAAATACGTAAATATATATATAATGATAAAAAAAGATCGTTTCCATAAAAATTGCATTATTAAAAATTAATTTTTAAAACAAAACAATAAAATTTAATTTTTTTTTTGTATTTTTGTGCTTTAAGAAAAATTAAAAAAAAATAACAATAAATAATAATAATTAATTAAATCAGATTTAAAAGTTAAAAAAATATATTAGAAAATATCTAAAAATACATAATTTTCTAATTTTTTAAACATATGAATCATTAAAATCTCTCCGATATAATTATCAATTAATTACTTGATTAATTAAAATAATTAATTAAATCTAACTTAATATGTATTCTTTTATTAAGTAAAATACACGTCATATAAATAAATTAATACAAAATTAGATTTTTTTAAAAAAAATGAAAAATATACTGCAGTGAAGATTGTACTTTTGCTCAGGAATGGATCATCTTTAACTGTATCAAATTTTTTTTTTTTTTTTGAAAAACAGTTCAATTGGAAGAGGTCGAATGGCTTAATCAATAAGAAGTGGCCAAATATCATTACGATAATACTCAATTTTAGATCAAACTATCCGTTATAATTAGGAAATTAAAGTTTTAATGAATTGAAGATAGGTTAAGTTAAAATAACATGCATTATTATAATTGTATAAATAGGCATGGGTGGAAATAATGTGTGTAAAGTTAGAATGATAGTTGGTGGGGGTGCCTCTGAATGGTGGGATGGTTCCTCATTGATTTTCATTATCATATTTTCGGTCTAGTAATTTTAGACCGTACAAATTGATTTAAATTCAATAAATATATAATAGTATTAATTAATCACTAATAATTATTATTATTTTAAAATATTTTATTTTAAAAAATAAAAAAAGAAAGATAAAAGTCTTTAACTATGACAAGATGAAAAATTAATGTTAAAATTTTATAAAAATATTCTTAAAATAAATAGTTAATAGATTTGTTATCTTAATGAAGAGTAAATATATAATAATAATTATTTTATTAGTAAAAAATTAATTAATTTATTACTTTTGTGAAAAATATATTTATTGTACTAATTATTTTATGAGTAATAAATATGATATTTTATGACATTGACATATATACTATCTAAATATGAGTAATACTCTATTTATAAAATAAATTAAATATAATAAGATAACGCGTATAAATTTAACATGATAAGATAAAACTTGGTTCAACTTAATAAACATTTTTATAAATATTTTTTAATTAAAAATATCTAAAGGTTAGTTGAATATTTATTTATTAATATTATATATAATATGAAATATTATTAGTTCAACATAATTATAACACCTAAAATAATAATTAAATGTTAATAATATAAACTTAATGTATAATAAAATTATCAAATAGAAATTATATAATTATTATCTATTATAATAATATTTTTATATTTATTAATATATAACATAAAAAAGTAAACATATAAAATAAATATTCATAAAAACATATTTATTATATGAATATTTTGGTATTTATTGATATAAAAATTAATAATAATATATATATATATATATATATATATATATTAATATTTATTAGTTTTAAAATTATCAAAAAGAAAAGAAAAGAAAAAAGAAGAATCACGATACCAAAGCCTATTGAGGGTTTTATATATAAAGATTTGTTTAAAAATAAATAAATTAAAGAAACGTCTCACAAACCCTAGATTATTATTATTATTATTATTATTATTATTATTATTATTTTCCTTCCTATTTGTGGTCTTATTCCCATGTGTAATCTAAAGTGGCTTGTCAGTTCCACTAACAATGGTTAGTATGGTATCACTTCTTTTGGAGATTCAACAATAACCTATGAGCATTTCTAGATTCTAAATTAAAGAATTTTTTATTTATTTATTTTAGTGCAGTAACGTAACCAACTGATTCTTCAAAAATTTACTTGATAGCCCTTTTTGGTTTTTTTAAAAGGTTTCGATCCAAGACCTTATCCTTTAATATAATGTTAGAATATTTGAAGTAATTAATTTTTTTAAAAGTTTAAACTATTAAAAAGTGACGTATTATTCTCTTATATATTTTATAATTGTGTCTTAATTAGCACTACGATCAGCATTTTTTTTGTTTTGGATTTTTTTGATAAGTTTGAACCAAGATCTTATGCTTTAAATCACAATCTTTGATACTGTATTAAAAGACTGTTTGTAATAAATTCTTAACTTAAATTATAAGGATACAAAATAATTATCTTATTTTTTTTTTGTTATATTTTGCGTCTTAACAACTCCTTACCTAACCCTATATTTTTTATTTTTAGAAATCAACCAAAACACTAAATATTTAATGAACAAAAAATACAAGTTGGATTGACTAGGATGTTTGTTCTTTAATTTTATCTAACTTTTTAATTATTATTTTTTATTATTAAGTTAATTATATTTTAAAATTTAAGAGATTTAGTCTAAATTGAAAAATAAAGAATTAAATATGTTAAGAGTTTATAATACGGATCTAATTAATTAAGAGAGAGTTGATAAGTTATTTTCAAATTTTATCAATTTATAATTTAATAACTTAAATATAACGATTAAACATGAAATCACATGTAAATAATAAAGTACATAAATTAAACATAACACACGATATTAGTTGGAAATAATTTAGGCCATAACTATGACTTAATAGAAAAACCATCGTCCATTAGACCACTTACTTTTCTACTATGAAAACCAAACTTCAAGTACAAACTCGGTCTTATGCTACCATCCCTAAGATACGGTCTCAATGTACCTAACTTACGAGCTCTTGTTCTATTTTCATAGTTTTTAAGATTAGCATGAGTGGTATCTAGACCAACGTTCTAATTAGCTCTTGCCAATCATACACGTTCACAGAACAACTACAACCAGGATTTAATAATGAATAATCATAACTAGATGATTTAAAACATTTATTAATTAAATCAAATCAACTAGCAAATCTTAAAACAATCAGATTAAGCACAAATAAGTTCAACAAAAATAACTTATTTAAATTTTAATAATTAAATTAAATAATCATAATCACACACATAATTATTTGATCTAAGCATGCAAGATCATAATAAAGAATAAGTTATATCAATATCAAAATATCAAAAAAATAGATTCAATTCTATACCAGCCTCATCGTATGAAAATATATGATGAGATGAAGTTTAGCCTAATTAAAGAGAAGGAAAATAAAAAAAGAACCTAACTGTTAAATCTTGTGTTCCTTAAAAGACATTCTGTAGTTGTGTATTTATAAATGAAAAAAAAGTGACGTATTTATAGAAAACTTGAAAAGAAAAACATCAGACATTTGATATGGCACAACTTCATAGGTAATTGCCTGCTGATCGAGATTAAAAAAAAATAGAGTGCACAAAATATGTTAGTTTCCTATAGCTGGATCGATACCTATATGAGACAGATTGACCCTTCCCAAAAATAAGTTATGTAAAAGTAACAGGGGATCAAAAAAGGATTAAAATCAAATAGATCTTTCCAAGAGGGATCAATTCGTCTATAAAGGAGATCAATCCATTTGTATAAAAAGGTGTGCTTAATTTTTTACGCATAAAGGAGAGGAACAAAGTGTGATCGATTACATATCGATATATAGTTAAATCAATCTATAATGGGGTCGATTTGTCTACCAAGGGGATCGATCTCTCTATCTAAAAAGACTAATATCTTTGTCATACAATATCAAAATTGTTCAAAATAAGAGTCTATATGAAATGCACTAAAACATATATGCAATGTAATAGTTATAAAATATATACATAAATTATAATTATCTAAAATTTGAGCATTTTTTTGACTTTTCTTGAAATATTTGATATTCTTGAGAGTTTTGATAATGAGTTTAAAGATAACATTACATGTAAATGTTTTGCATCATAAAATAATCAACACTCATAGTCCTTACACAATATCCCTTTGGCATTTTCGCGGGACAAAACATTTTTTTCACTACATGACACTCATAGAAATGTAATAAACATACATTGATGTCCTAGAATACATAGTGGAACTATCCTATGATCTGATGAAACCATCTTCGTTATAACTCAAGTAGCTTTTATATAACTGAAACCACATAGACAAGATATACGACAATGTGACTTGAAAGTCTCATTGTATGTTAATTTAGTTTACATAAAAATAAGCAAAGTGTAAAATAAATCATGTAATGCATGTAGTTTATATACTTCCATATATGTATAACAATAATCATTCCTCCTTTTTGAAAGGGACAAAGTAATGAAGACAAATAACATATGTAAGAAACAATTGAGAATTATTTATACAAAGTTGTTATGAGGTTAAACTCACCCTAAAATAAAAGTGCACTGTAAAAGAAAAAAAATAAAACTCCCCCTAATACAATGACTTCTTTAAGTCATATGAATGTCTAAATGTAAACAAATTTAATAGTTAATAATTCCGAAGAAGATAAAAATAAAAAAAATTGAAATCAATTTTTTTTTGGTTTTTTTATTAATAGTCACATAAGGTATTAAACTCATTTAATCACGACCAATTAAAAACTCATTTTTGCTTAAATTTTGATTATATATTGTATAGATAAGAAAACAGAATATAAGTGACACACAAGCATACATAGCACATATAATGACATATTAACATTTACTTGAAAATAGTATACATGTTTGAACTCCACAAAATACCAATTAAGTCATTTATGATCAATTGAGAATGACTCAAAGAAAAAGTATCATCTATCATGTAAAACTAAAATTGTGTCATCAATCTCACAAAATAAAACATATATACTAAGAGAGAACTTTAAACTTTTTGTTTATCTTTATTTTATGAAAGAGATATAATATAATATATTTATTTTAAATATTTTTAGCTCTTTATTTTTGTGCATGTCAAGTGTATTTTTTATAAGCACAGTTGATTTTGTATAATATTTTTAATTTATTTTTCACAAGCACAAACCATAACCTAACATGATGAATTTTACACTAGTCGTGAGGTAGCTTTCCCAACTCACTGTGATAGCTTCATACATCACAAGTAGCCCTTTCAATACTAGGTACCTCATTAAAGTAAAATTTTAGAAAGCAAGAGATAGAATTCAACATAATTTTGCAGTTAAAATTAGTTAAAGTCCTAGAGTCTTTCAAGAGAAATCATAAATTCAAGCATGACATACATGTATGTTCGTAAGTGTGTGAATAAGTTCTTATCAACATGGATCATCACATATAAAACTATATATGATTACACAAGTTAAAATTGTAGAATTATTTATACGACAAAGATAAAATGAGTTAAGCCACAAAAGACAAGATTGTATGTGTATAAATGTTAAATAAGTACATTACCTTGTTGGTCGAAAAAAGGATTCTACTTATCATTTTTTTATAATTATAGAAATAAAATAAATGCAATACTATGAAATTCCTCACCTAGGGTAATAGAAGCACTCTACCAAAAATACTTAAGTGAAACAATAAAAGAAGGTCAGGTGACCTAAAATAAAAAAAAATCTTTCCTAACCCAACTTTTCTTGAATACTATTTTCTTTATATTTTTTAGTTGGAACTTAACTACCTTAGGTTTTATAGGCATGATCTTAGACTTAACTGTACTTTTCACATTCATTCCAAATGAAGATACAATATGCATATTAGAATGATGATAATGAGTCCTAGAATTATATGTATTGAATTGTACTTGCCCCTTTAAACCTAAGATTTCATGTTTCCTATTAGATTTTTGAACATCTTACAATAATTTTCACTCATCATATAATATAATACAACATGTATAAATGGATTATGGTTATGAGTTCTATTATGAGAAACATGGAAAGAATTATTAAATTTAGGAGCATTCATCAAAAACTTGCATTTTGGTCTTATATGACCTTTCCTACCATAATGATGATAGACAAGCATAAATTTAAGAATTTTTAGTACTATAAGTGCAATGGTTATTTGTGCATAAGTAGCAACAATAGGAGTAGAGTTAGAGGGCCTTACAAATGTGATTTTTTGATATTGACTCTCATTCTTACAAATCAAGACCACATGTATCACCATGTGACTTGCCATAATTTAAAACTTTGTTCAGTTTTTGAGCACCTAATGTTAAGCTTTTCATTATCTCCTTAGCAACAACTAGTTCTTATTTGAGTTTACAATTTTCTTGTTTTGTTCCTACAAGACTTAGATCAAGAATGTTAATATGTTCAAACATATTTAAATTTTCTTTTTCTAAGGCAAATTTTTTATTTTTTTGAATACTAATTATTTTTTCGTCCTTAGTATTTATACAATCCTTAAATATTCTTCAAAACTAGATCCATTATATTTAGCTAAAAGAAAAGAAGAGTTAAATCTCTCATCACCTTCAACCGAGCTAGTGTAGGAATAGTTTGAATGTGTAGTGGCTTTTACAGTGAAAGCACAATAGTTAGTTCCACCATCTTCTGAATTATTTTATTTCTCTTGTTCACTCACAGTATTAATAAGAGTACTATTAAGTGCTCTTCCAACTTTCTTCTTATTCTTTGTACAATTTACAGATATTTGACCAAATCCACTATAGGTAAAACATTAAGTGCTAGCAGGTTTAGATTTCTTACTATTTGAATCCCTAGAGTTAGGTTCCTTTAACATTTCGTCCTTGAACCAATTCTGATGTCCCTTGTTTGATGAGTTGGTTTGTTGATTCCTTGTATTAAGATACTACTTGAACCTACAAAAAATGAAACAATATATTCATCATCTAGATCATCATCACTATTAGAAGTTACCTTTTTGTAGCTTTTAAATGCCATATCTTTGTTCTTTTTGGGTGGCTCAAGAGTAAGCTTATATGTTTAGATGGACCCAATTAGTTCATTAACATTCAAGGTGATCACATTTTTTCTCTCCTATATAGTAGTGACCTTCATGTTATAATCTCCTTTCAATGAACTTAGAAGTTTGTGTACAATTATAGGTTGAGGAATTTTCTCACTAAGTGTAGAGAAAGCATTAGAAACATCACAAAAATGAGCATAAAATTGACCAAAGTTTTTAGTGTTGCTCATTCTATTAAATTTAAGCTGAGATATTTGCAATCACAATTTAGTTTGTTTCAATTTGAAAGTTCTCTCATGAGTAAGAGCAAGTGCATTCTATACATTTTTTGCAGTCTCATAGTTAGAGATGTGACATAACTCGTCCATTCGTTTATATTTTTTATAATTGTTATCGTAACTTTGGTTATGGAGGGAGGCTCCCAACCTTCAATAATAAAATCCTGACTTTTTCATCTTATCTGAGATAGGCTTGCATGCAAGCCTTTAGTAAGGGTTATCATATCCATTAAATAGTAGGGGTTTGACAGATGTGTCACTATGAATCAAAATCACTAAGTACGTCTAGTGTATGCTATGATACCAATTGAGATTTTATAATATAGACCCAATTAACCTAGAAGGAGTGAAAAAGTTATTTTTAAATTTTATCAATTTATAATTTAGTAACCTAAACAAAGCGACTAATCATGCAATTGCATGTAAATAGAAAAGTACAAAAATATAACATATTATATTTTTAAGTGAAGACAACCTAAGCTACAACTATGACCTAAGAGAAAAACCATTGTCCATTAGACCACATAGCTTTCCCCTATGATAACTAAAAGTTCGAGTACAAACTCGATCTTAGGTTACTTCCACAATGTACCAAATTTATGAGCCCCTGTTCTATTTTCATAATTTTCAAGATTAGTATAAACATTACCCAATCAGACACATTCATAAAATAACTACAATCAGGATTAGTACAAAAAAAACACAAGTGTCTATTTATGTTCTAGAACAGATTTAATAATTAATAATCATAGCTAGATGATTTAAAGCATATATTAATTAAATTAAATCAATTAGTAAATCTCAGAACAAGTAGATAAAGCAGAAATTCAATAAAAATAGTTTCTTTGAATTTTAATAATTAAATCAAATAATTGTGTGTGTGGCTATGATCTAAACATGCAAGACCCTAATAAAAAACGCTATATGAATATCAAATATATGAAACAAATAGGCTTAATTATATACTAGCATGATCATATGAAAGTATAGGGTGAGGTAAAGTTCATCTTAATTAAAGATAAGTAAAAGATAAAAAAAGAACCTGACTATTATACCTTGTGCTCCTTAAAAGATGCTATGTAGTTGATTGTAATTAAACAACAAATCAAAATATATGAAAAATGTCAATTTTTAATAGCAGATCAATCCCTCCCAAAATTAAGTTATGCCAACATAATAGAGGATAGAAAAAGGATTGAAATCAGATCGATCCGTCTATAAGGGGGATCGATCCGTCTATAAGGGGGATCGATCCCTCTATGTAAAAAGGTACGCTCAATATTTTACGTAAAAAAGAGATGATCGAAATGTGATCGATTATAGGTCAATCTATATTGGGATTGATCCGTCTACTTATATTTATCATGTAATATCATAATTAATCCAAACAAGAGTCTATATAAAATGCACTTAAACATATATGTAATTTTATGCATGATAGTTATAAAAAAATATATTTAAATTATGAATATTCAAAATTTGAGTATTTTTTCGACTTTTCTTGAAAGAGTTGATATTCTTGATAGACTTGATAATGAGTTTAAAGATAAGATTACATGTAAATATTTTGTACATGGAAATAACTAAAACTGATAGTTCTTACATATATGAAAACTAAAATTCAATGGGCTAAATAAAAAAAATTAATACATTAATTGATTCTGACATTTACGATGTAATATTAAACTAAATATTAAACCTATATTTATTCTTATTTTTATGCTTTACGAAAGTTCTTTTTTCTTTCTTTTATTTATTTTTTTCCTCGTATCTTTCATGATTAAGGATATAAGTTGGAGAAGCTTTGAAGAAAGCAAAAACGGTTTCCATATCTTAGAAAAAAAAAAATAGGCCTTTCCATGTAATATTACATATGATTGTCTTATTAATTTATTTTATTCACACCATTGCCAATTTTTTATTCATCGATTTCTTCATCATCATCCACCGTAATTTTGAGTTTGTTAAGTCGACCTTTCCAATGGAGAGAGAGCAAAATACTCTACTAGTAATATAAGTTATTGGATAGCATAATAAAAAAATATTTTAATATTTAAATTATAATAAGGTATAAAGAAAGATAATTTTACATATAATAGGATATGAAGGATATGAATAATCATCATTAAATTATATCGTATTAATTGTTTATTTTTATAAAAAATATATCAAAATAAAAGAAACGGAAACGAGATAAACGATTAATATTAAGTGGAGTCATTCAACATGTTGTGTTTAAGATTTTCTTTGGAACTACAATCTTCTCTTGAAATTTAGGGAATAAATAAATAAATATTAGTTAAATAAAATTTAAATTTTTTTTACATATTTATATTAAAAATATACATATATTTAATTTTTATACATTTTAAACATACATAAAACTCATGTTTTCACTGGTTTGATTATTTATTATCTAAAAGGTATTATATGATGATTATCGTGTAAAAAATAAATTACATGTTTATTGCCAATTTAATAATTAATATATTATTAGAAAAATTATTGTTATAGTTTTTATTTACCATGTATTATGTTAAACATTATTATATAAAATTATTTATTCCCATCTTCATGTGTAATTTTTAAGAATGACTTTGTCTTTTAAAAATAAAAAATGAACTAAATATACGAAGGTAAATAAATTGTTTTTAATTTTATCAAATTGTGAATCCGTAAACGAATTACAATGACCAGATATGCAATCTTGTGTAAATAATAACGTATAAAAATTAAAATAACACATAATATTATTAGAAGGAAAAAACTAAGGCCATAAATTGACCTAAAAGAAAAACTTCTGATATATTAATCCACCAAAACATCTAATCTATACAGTATAAAAATTTAATGTTTAAATACAAACTTAGTCTCATATTACTATCTTTAGGATAATGTCCCAATGTGCTTTACTTACGAGTTTCTACTCTATTTTTATAGCTTTTAATATTAACGTTAGTAGATTTTGACCAATGTTTTGATTAGTTCCTCATAAATCAAATCAGCCATGTTCACATATCAACTTGAAAACAAGGTTAAAACAAAAATCACAAGTATTTATGTGTGTTCTAGAAAGATAATAAGCAACAAATTCTAATCCTAGTTCAAAACATAGATCATCGGATATGGAAGTAAGATTTTTAGAATAAATAATAAAACATCAATCTAGGTAGTGATATCAATAATGACAAATAGGATTATCTAGATATGAATATGATAAGAGGAGTTGTAAAGTGATGATGCATATAGATGATGGAAAAAGCTCTCAAAACTTTATATTGTATGTGGTTTTAAAAGTGAGCTAAATGTTTGCATATTTAAAGACTTTTGAGGCCCTAAACCTTGGTGTCTAAAGAAAGGTTAAAAATATGCTAAAGAGATTTTAAAGCACTTAATTAAAATAGAAGTATGAAGTAATTTCACATAGAGGTCAAGCTAAAAAAAGTTGTTTAAATCACGTTAAGTACTCGATCGATCAAGAAACGTTAACGTATTTTGAATTTAGAGTACTTGATTTGAGTCATACAAAAGTTGATCAATCAAGTAATGAAGAAATAACCCAAGAGGGACTAAACAAGAGTAAATTGAAGATCAATCAATTGACCATCTTGATCGATTGATCAACTAATGCAAAATTTAGCATAAAAAATAATTCTAAATATTGTGAACATGTATTGGTGAATGCATGAGTGTAATACTATGTGTGATAGTTATGAAAGATATACATAAAGTATAAATATCTAAAACTTGAGTTTTTTTTTTTGCTTTACTTGATAGCCTTAATAACAAGCCTAGTAACAAGTGTATAGGAAAAATAAATTTCATAAAAATAACCAACACTCATATACCTTATAAAATTTTCGTGTGGTAAAACTTCTTTCTCACTACATGACACGCATAGAAGTAAAGCAAAATTATATTGATGTCCAAGATTATAGAGTAGAATTATCCTATGGTATAGTGAATAATCTCTTTTTTCATTCTTATCATCTTGTAAATAACTATGTTATTGAAAAATCATATATAAAGCACACTAACTTGGCTTAGAAGCCTCCTTGTTTATTAGTTCAATTAGCATAATCAATCATGAAATTGCCCCCTCTAAATGTAATTTATACCCATATGCATTGAAACATGGATTGTTATCCCCCTTTTTCACATACAAAAAGGATAAATTAATAATTGTGAGACACTAATCAATTGGATAAATTATTTTAGAACCAATAAACCAGATTAAGAATTATTTGCACATAATTAGTAATCAATATCAATGTTATTCCCACAATTTAATTAGGAATGAAATATATGTATAGTGCATATAATCACATGATAACACATTCTTCTAGGTTTAATGATCACCGATCATTTTAGTTAATAGCTTATAATTCACATTTCATTATTAGTGTTGAAGAGACCACATCCCTTCATTACTACAAGAGAACATAAGTGTAGTCCATTGTTTTTAAGGATTCTATAATAGTTAAATTTTTTTTATTTGTTTATTTAAGCCATATAACCTTACTTTTTAGTGCATCTATAACCTCAATTTTTTTATTTATTATTTTAACTCAATAATTTTTATGCACAAAGATTGTGCCTAATTTTTGGATTTCACACTAGTTGTAAGTTAGCCTTATCTAATTTGGTTCCTATTATATTCTTGTCATTGGGTTAAGGTACAAGTATCCACACATTGTTTTTAGAAAACTCTCCTAATTCATCTTGCATTAAATTTATTCATCTTTCAAGGCCTTATTTAGATTCTTAGGTCCACAATGAGAGATATAACAAAAATATGTTAACTCACTTATTTGGTGTTTCTTAGCTACCATGGTTTCATTTGGATCTCCAATAATTTTTGTTTTGGGGTGAATTTTTGTAGTTTGGGTTGCCTTCTTCGTAAGTGATGTTTGTTCTTCTTCTTTTCATTTTCTTGATCATTGTCATTCTCTTTTGGATCACTTGTTAATATAGGTGGTGAAATTATGGTTTCTTCTTCATAGTCAGCTTCAACTATTTTCAAGTTCCCTACACCATTTATAACATTATTTATGAATTCCATGACAATATTAGATCTATAGTTTAATACTCTAAAAGCCCTACTATCTAGGAAATGTCCAAGAAAAATCCATTCACTACTTCTAGTATTAAATTTACCTAAAAACTTTTTGGTCTCTTAGAATATAACACTAATTGTTATAAAAAAACATACATGAATTATAGATTGGGTTTCTTACCTCTCTATATCTCATATAATGTATGATTCACACCTAGTTGTAGATAAACATGGTTAAATATGTAACATGTAGTACTAATAGCTTCTGCCCAAAATGATTTTCAGACTTGCTTTGCATGGAGAATTACCCTAGCCATTTCTTGGATAACACATTTCTTTCTTTCAATAGCTCTATTCTAATAAGGTGTGATTGAAGTAGAGAACTCATGAGACATTCCATACTCTTTGCATAACTCGGAATATTTAGTATTTACAAATTATTCCGTATGATCTAATCTCAATCTTATGGTATTTATAATTATGTTATTTGCCTCGATTTTGCACTCTTACACAAAATGAGCTAAAAAGTCAAAAAAATCTTATTTCTATCTTAGAAAGTTCACCCATATAAATCGATAGAATTCATTTATAACAACAACAATATATTTCTTACCTCCTACGCTTTCAGTTCTCATTGGACCCATAAGGTTAATATGAATCAATTCAAGTTAGGATGAGATCGAATCTATTTACCTAATTGACATGGTCCATAAAATGAGTTTATCTTTCTTAGAGAGGATGGGTAAACCACGAACAATTTTATCATTACTTGACTTAACCAAGTCTTTAAAGATCATGTTACCATGTTTTTCATGCCATAACGAGGTTGAATTATTGCTAACTAAGTTACTTGTTATTATGGGTGAAGTATCAATACAATAATAGTTATTATGTGACCTAATCTCCTTAATCATGCATTTATCATTTTCATATGTTATTACGCAATGATATTTTAAATTTAAAATTAAGATTATTGTCACATATTTGGCTCATGCTAATTAGGTTGGCCTTAAGTCCTTCAACATATAGGACTTCATCAAATTTTGTTATGCCCTCAACTTGGATAGTGTCTTTTCCAACAATTTTAAGCTACTTGCCATCATAAAAAGTATTCTTCAAAGGTTTTAAATTGGGAAGATTTTCAATATATCTAGAGCACCCACTGTCAACATACCAAGATGTGTTTGATTTGTATATAAAAAGCAGTATGGGCAATGAAGAAGTGTAGATTTGATTTCTTAACCCATCCCTTTTCGATTTTAGAGACCACTAGTATAAGAGGTTTAGAAGTTGGAGCATAAAGGCCCTATTTGATTTCTTTCTCTGAGTAAAATGATTTTGAAAGTTCTTTGTTCTCATAGAATAAATTTCATGGATGAAGTAATTATAGTTGTAAATAAATCTATAATTTGGTCTAATATGTCTCATTCTACCACAATGGTGACATATAGGAACATATAGAATTTTTTCAGATGGATAAGGTGTATATTTTACCTTTTCTACTACAAGCATAACATGTTTTGGAAACCATGTTTTCATTTATATATTTAGGTCCTCTATTATCTCTATATGGCTTTCCATATTCTAGAGCTTTGATCACCCTTTCTTTAACTACACCAAGTTCATTATTGAGCTTATCATTTTCATGTTTTGTTCACATGAGATTCAAACTCAAGGCATTAACATGTTCAAACAATTCTTTATTTTCTATCTATAGAATAGAAGAGTTGGTTTTAAGTATCTTAATCTTATCTTTTACTTAAGTGGTTTCTATAAGAAGATTTTCTTTCTTAGCACCTAAACTATCCGAGAATAGTTCATGAAAGCTTGAAATGTTAAATTTGGATAATAAGGAAGAAGAGTTTACTCCCTTATAGTCCTTATCCTAGGTAAAGTCAGAATCAATGGGGTATGCATTAGCCATCACAATAAAGCATAATAATTGATTTCACCATCTTTAGATTCATTAGCTTTTTCTTGTTCATTATTTGAGTTTGTCACTAAGTGTTATTTTGAATTATGTACAAACTTTCTTCTTATTATTTGCATACTCTATAGAAATATAACTAAAAACACTATAGGTAAAACATTAAGGATTAGTAGGTGTAGGTTTCTTACTAGTTGCGCTCGAAGCATTGAGTTCCTTTGACTCTTTATCCTTGAATTGAGTAAGTAGTCACTTGATAGATTTGTTACACTTTTGATTCTTTTTCTTAAGGAATTTACTAAATTTCCTTGTAAGTAGAACTAAAGATTCATTATTGGTGTCCTCATCAGTATCATAGATGTCCTATTTGAAGCTTTTAAATGCCATAACCTTGTTTTTCTTGGGTGGATCGAGAGTAAGATCACATGTTTGGATTAATCCAACAAATTTTTCAATATTTAATGTGTCTACATTATTGCTTACATCTATAGCTATAACTTTCATCTTGTATTATCCTTTCAAGGAGCTTAAAAGTTTGTGTACAAGTATAGATTGTACTATTTTCTCTCCAAGGTTAAAGAAAGCATTAGTAATAACATAAAAATATCACCAAAAGTTTCAGTATTACTCATTTTAAGAGAGTCAAGTTGAGACGATAGCAATCTTTGTTTTGTTTATGTCACTTGGGAAGGGCCCTCATAAGCATGAACAAGTGCAAATGCATTCTATAGGCCTTTGGCCCTCTCATAATCGGAGATGTGACGGAACTCATCCATCGGCACTGCAACAATTATTAAACTTAACCATTTTTGGTTTGATCCATTGAGGGTTCTTTCTTCATTGGTCCATTCTTTTCTTTCCTTTATGGTTGTTATACCATCTTTTATTAATAAATGCGGTTTCTAACCTTAAAGAATGGCATCCACGACTTTTTCATTTAATTTGAGACAAGCTTGTATGCGGGCCTTCTGTTAAGGGTAATTATGCCATCAAAGAATAGGGGTCTTATGGATGACCAACCTTTTTTATTTGTTCCATATGTGTGTATATACAAATTAAAATCACTAATATGTTTAGTGTAAGTTCTGATTCCAAGTGAAAGTTCTAAAACAAACCAAATTGACTTAAAGGAGAATGAATATGCTTTTTTTAATTTATCAAATTATAAATTTGAAACCTAATTACAATAGCCATGTATGCAATCATGTGTAAATAATATAGTTTAAAAATTAAAAATAACATATAAATGTTTTAGATAAAAAAACCTAGGTCATAATAATGATATAAGAAGAAATTTTTTGGTCTATTGGACCACTTAATCTATTGACTATGAAAATTTAATGCCCAAGTAAAAACTCAGTCTTATATTATCATTTCTAAGATAATGTCCCAATGTATTTTACTTATAAGTCCCTACTTTATTTTCACAACCTCTAAGATTAGTGTGAGTAGATTATAACTAATGTTTTAATTAGTTTCTCATAAGTCAGATATGTTCACGAATCAACCTGAAAATATGATTAGCATAAAAATCACAAGTATCCATATGTGTTCTAGAGTGATTTTAGTAAGAAATAAATCCTAATCCTAATTCAAAACAAAGATCGTAGACATGAAACTAAGATTTATAGAACATATAATAAAATAGTAATGTAGGTAGTAATTTGTGTGTTAATACTAGCAATTAAGATTATCTAGATCCGAAACTAATAAGAGCAATTGCAAAGTCATAAGGCACAAAGATGAAGGAAATAGTTCTCAAAAATTTATATTCAATGTAATTTTAAAAGTGAGCCAAATTTTTGAATATATAAAATATTATAAGGCCTTAAATCTAGATCTCTAATAAAAGGTTGAAAATAACCTTACGAGATTTAAAAAATTTAATTAAAACAGAAGTATAAAGTAATTTCACATAAGTATCAAGTTAAAACAAGTTTTAAAATCCCTTTAAGTACTCGCTCAGTCCATCGAGAAGCGTTAACGTATATTGACTTGATATACTCGATCGAAGTTGTGTGAAAACCGATCGATCAAGTCAATTCACAAACAACTCGAGAGGGACTCGATAAAAGTTTATCAAAGCTTGAACAATCAACCATCTCGATTGTGAACATGTACTTTTAAATACATGAGTGTAATATTATATGTGATAGTTATGAAATATATACCTGAAATATGATTATTTGAAATTCGATTGTCTTTTCGACTTTGCTTTATAGACTTGTTAGTAAGTCTATAAATAAGTTTACAGGTCAATATTTTGACCACGAAAATAGTCAATATTAATAGACCTTATAATTTTTATCCATTTTTAAACTAATGACTTTTAAAGTTACTTTGTTTTACAAATAAATCATTGTATTTCTAAAGTAACTTGTAAAGGATTAATTAGTAAATATGGATCCATATAGACTCATAAAAGTGGTTTTTTTATTATTAAAATAGCTTGAACTATATTAATGATACTTAATTTTTTTCACGTTCTACATTTTAGTCCATATTATTTTTCTAATAATTTAATCCATTTATTTTTTTTAATTTTTAAAAACTTTGAGCCCAACTTCAATTATAATGTAAAGGTTAATACTAATTAATTATAGTGACAGTTGTAAAATTACTACACAAATTTTTTAAATGTAATCATATTATAACAATAACTTTTTATTATTATCATAATAAAAATACATAAAATGTTATTTTATTTTTACTATTAATTATACTTTAATATCATTACTATTAAATAAAATTATCAATAATAAATTATTTTTATGATAATAATAATTTATTTTATAATAATATGCTACTTAATTTTAAAATCTTTGTCCACACTAAAATTGTTTATATCCTTATCAAAGAACTCCTATCTATGCATACTTCACTATGTTTGCCTTATAAATGACCTATGCTGCATAAAATATAGTAAAGATAGGCAATTATATATATTTAATCGATATATGAACCTAACTTACATAATTGGTGCTTAATATGTTTGCAATTACCAAGCTTGCTATAGATAAACATAAATTAATAATAACATAAGGGTGAGATTATTGTTATATTTTATATTGTTGTTTTCGTAAACGTATTTATTGTTAAATTTAAAAATTATAAAAAAAATTATAATAAAATTTTAATTATATAGAAAAAACATATTAAAAATAAAAAATATTGGATAATTTTTAAATTTAATAATAAATATATTATAAAAATAATAAAATGAGATATTACAATAATCCTACCCTTTGAAACCTATCCGTATCTAAACACAAGGCACTGCAAATGTAGTTGGCTCCAATTATTAGGATGGCTTTACTTTTAGAATTTCTTTATTATAATTTTTTTTTCATGTTGAGTCGGAAAGATGTAGGCAATATGAAATTTGCAGTCATATCTACCGTCTGCGGAGCAAGTCTGAAATAATCAGTTGCATTTTTAATTTTTTTTAAATTTAGTACATTTAATAATTTATTTTTAATTTTTATTTTCTGAATTATAAAATTTAATTTAAAATGTGGTAAAATTTTAAATTTTAAAAAAATTAATTTTAGAATTCAATTTTTTTTTCTATTTCTTAACATATAAAAATAACAATCTTACTCAAACACGCTCACTAATTCAAATAATTTAAGGGTAAAAATTTGATTATAAATTATAAAAATAAGTTTAAAATTAAATTTTAAAACTTAAAATATTTAAATTGAAAATAATGAAATACATGAACTATGGATTATCAAATAAGTAATATTTAATATTTAATTTTTATTTTTTAGAATTGAAATTAGAAATTGATTATTAAATAATTTTTATTTTTTATAAATATTTTTAAAATTAAATCAAAATTTCAAAACAGATGAATTAAAAATTAAAATAATTATCAAACATATTAATGAATCGGTGATAAATTTCAGGGTACATAATATATAAATTCTACAAAAAAAAATATTATATTTAATCCATATGAAATTTTCAATTTATTTCTAACATCTTATCAAATTATTTCTCGTTAATTCCATCATTTTGTCTTTTTAACAAATATCAAAAAATTAGCCCAAGAAATATTGAAGTTTATTGGAAAATATGTAAATAATATCCCTAAAATTTATAATAAAAAATATTATCTTAATAATATCAAATAATATCGAATTAAATATAGTTCATCATTGAACATGTTTAAATAATTATAATTTAATTTAAACGATATTTAATCGGATAATATTCAGAATAAAATAATGAATTAAAATAGTAAAAATATAAGAGTTAAAGATAAGAGATTTTATTTAAATAATTACAAGTTTTAAGGATGATATTTTAGTTGTTTTCATAAGTTGATTTTATATATCCTCCATATTTGCCTAGTGATCCTTCAAAAACTCAAAGATCTGGACAATAGTGTGGTGTCCATCAAAAACTTACTTGATATTTAAGTACGTTTACTCAACTTTTAAACTTTATATAGTATGTTATTAATTTCCCAATTGTGAAAAGAAAAGAAAAAAGTTATTTCCCACTAGCTGATGGTACATACAATATTGTTCCAAAGGCTAAAAAGAAATGTACCTTTTATTGCTGCCTACTCTACTTATATCATAACATATAATACCTCTTGGTGTTAATATTGGAATAAGATAACCTTAAAGAAATAGCTAGGCTCCCTAACCTTCTTTTTGTTTTTAATTATATAAGAGAAACACTCGTTAAGATACCTCTCATCTACTTAATAATTAGTTAATTACTGTAAAGGCATAACAGCTTTTTTAATTCGACTATTTAGATGCTTTATATATAGTTTAATACCTAAAAACTGTAATAATAATAATCTAGTGATCTGCAAATAGATTTAGCATCCTTCAAAAGTGAAACTATGAGCACTTAGATATATATATAACGGTACATTATAACAGCAATGGTGGAACAACAAAAAGCTCATAGTGAAAAAGTGAGAAGATGAACAGAAGAATCTGAAATTGTATTAATGAAAAACTCATTACACTTTACATGAATGTGTATGGCTATTTATATATCTATTTTAGCAAACTAGACATACTATTTGTAACAAGACTCCCATGATTAAAATGATCATGGACTTTGTTCAATGCACACTAATGCAACTCAGTTACAAAATCAGTTATATCTCATATGCCTAGTTAAGTAGAAACCAGTACGGCACACGTAGGCAGGGGTGGATGTGTAGCACGTGTCTCCCTAAATATATGTAAATAAAAAATTATATATAATATTTATAAAATTATAGACAAATTATATACATAAAATAAAAATATGAATTATCTTAATTTTAAACTTTAAGTTTTTATCTCACAATGTTTCAAAAAGAAAAAAACTCAATAATTTAAACATTTTTTATTAAAATGATATATATAAAATATATTTTTTAATTAAAAATAAATAATATATGAAAAATATTAATATTATTTTTTATTGTATATATATATGTTACTTTTTATTATACAATTTGTTAGATCGGATACGAATTGGATGATATTTATCTATAAAATAATGTATGAATATGTTTTTCCTATAAATATATATAGGGAGAGAAAAACATGCATGTTACAAGAATCATGAATTCATGATTAGTTAGGCTGAGTTCACGTTGGAATCTAAAAATGTGTATTGCACGTGTTATTTTGTAAATGTTTATTTAGAAACAAAGAAAATTCTACTAGCTAGCTAGCTTAAAAAATATTTGTTTGGCCTTCAACAAATTTAATTTTGAAGATAATATTCGACTTAGGAATGAGATCGAGATGAGCTATTATTATTGGATAATTCGATTACATTTAAAACCTCAATGTTTTAAATAAGATATTAATTTAAGTGGTAAAATCTGATTGGATAATAAAAATAAGTCAACAATACTATTCATTTAAAACTTGCCAGATATTGAGAAGCCTTTTCCTTCTAAACATGTGCCTTATCCATGCATGTACTTGATTATTTTATTTTATTTTTCCGACCTGCCCTAGAAAATTTGGGCTATATATTCACTCTAGCTAGTAAAATGCATATCTAATGTTTTTGAAGATTGATGCTTTTTATGAGTAATTTAGTGGTGTCCATGCATAAGTTGTGCATGTATATGCCAAAAAGAATGAGATAGTTTATATAATTTTTTTTATATGAAAGCAATAAAGATTTATTAGCAAAAAATTGAACAATATAATAGAAACAACATAGTGATTATTCTTTTAAATGAAACAAATTAATCTCTATTTATATAAAAGAAACAATATTCTTTTAAACATTAAACATTTTAATCTATATTTTTTTTTCAATTTGTAACAATAAGAGACAATTATAAGTGTTGAACTTACGTATTAATGATATTTTTATTGTTTTAAAAAAATATTAATGACAAATCATACATTGAATAATGAAGATAGATAGAGAGAACTACAAACTAATTAAAACAAAAAAAAATAACAAATGTTTTGCAAGTATTAACCAAAAACAAATTTCAAAATACAAAAGAAAATGCGAGAAAGAAATAAATTTATTTGGATCAAAAAGATATTTCACACTAATATTAATCTACTTAAATTTAGTATCTTGACAATAATTACGGTTTATTATTTTATTACGAAGATAAACACGTATCATAAATTATCCTTAATTGTTGCAAATATAAAAGAATATAGATAAAATTAGTGTAAATTTTAAAAAATAAGAATTAAATTGTTTAATTTACAAGAATAGAAACTAAATTGTTTCATGGTGAAAAGAATTTGTATTAAAAATATATTTATACTTAGTTTCATTTTTGACATACAAATATCTTTTATTTTATTTCAAAATATATGTTTCTAATACCAATACCATCGTCGAAAAATGTTTTATTTTACTAATCTATCATTAACATGCACCTTCGTCATAATTGAAATTAAGGTATGCATTTGATATAAAGTAAAACTATTACAATCCTCTGATATTTTGGTGAACTTCTATGAGTTCTTATTTATATACAATTTATAGTATAGGAGACTAAGGCAACGTGAAAACGTATCGTCACTGGTGAATGATGCATTCCGCCACTTGGGTTCCATAAGCTTAATATTTTCGTCGGTCTCAAGGGGACAAATCCTTGTCAATGTGAGAAGGAGTGTTAAAGTCTTACATCGATTGGGGATCGCGTTCACGTTGCGCATATAAACAAGGACAGTCTTTCATCTCACAACCTGAGTTTTGAGATGAAATTAGACTCAAATTTAACAAGTTGTATTATTTATTATTGATAATTAATAAAGTAAAGAAAATATCATTCCTTTTTTTAATAAACAACAATATTGCCCAACTCACCCATCTTTTTATATTGGACAGAATAGTAAATGCCATTGCATATCTGCAGGCATATTGGAAATTGGATTATGGGAAGTGGATGAGAAAATAACAAAGATTACGTACACTTTTGCAAGTGTAATGAGAAGATGTGTGTTGTGAGTAAAATTGGGATTTGCGAATAGCACCAGTCTAAATTAATATTCAAGGTTATATATTATGAACAAAAATATGTTAAGAGTTACTTAAATTAACCTCTCTAACACCCTAATTCACACATCACTTAGCTTCTTCGTCACTTTCTACCATTCTCAATCTTCCACCTCCAATTGCCACTTAATTCCACCACATAGGTGAAGACTCCACTGCCTTGATCGCCTTTTATACTTAGCCATCATTTAAATCTCCACTAGGTTGTTCACCTTCTATTTAATCACTATGTGTGTATATATTTTTTCAAACACAATCTACTCATTTTTAATGTCAAATCTATTGTATATGATATTTTTTTGGGTTTGTAGCTTCTTATTTTCAGCAAAGGAAGGAAATGTAGATGATGATTAGGATCTCTTGGCCTTCAATTTTTGAAAGGGACGGAAGCTTCTAATTTTTTGGCATACATTAATTTACATGTTCAAATCACATAAAAGTATTGTTTAGTCTAAAATAAGAAGACGAGAAAAAAAAATATTATTTTTTGAGTCAAGTTTGATGTTATTTTATTATTTGGCTTGCTGGACAGCGAGAGCATTTTAGGGGATTTTTCTTTTGACTTTGGTTCTTCTCCAACCATCTACGGTATTATGAATAGGACAATTTGAGATTTAGGTTTTGAAGTAATCTTAATTGAAATAGATTTCTATAGTTAGTATTCTTTTTATTTATTAGGTTTTAATTGTAGGTAGTGTACTGTATAAGCTGTCATGTTTAATGAAATATTCTATTTTTTGAAAAGAAAAAGAAAAGAAAGAAAAAAATGGCACCAATGTTAATCTTTATTAGTCAACCAAAGTGCGATAACTAAAGAATAAATGGATGTGAAACCTGACCAGACAGATTTTATGTGAAACGTACAGCTATCAAAATTCAAAAGTAACCCAACAGCCAACAGGCTATTTAATATGCTATGTTGGGCTTGGGATGATCCAGAAGTAACATTAACATTTTATGCATTCTTCTTGCCTTAAATAAAGAGGTTAGGTAATGAAAACCATAAATTTAAAATAGATATATAAAAATATTATATTTTTAAAAAATATATAAAATATTTTATTATTTTTAAATAAAATTTAAAAAAATTGATAAGTTTATTTTAAAAAAATGATAAACTTATTATTTTATTATTGTCAATTCTTAGTGTATTTTATTTTACATTTTTTTAAACATTTTTTTGATGATATAACAAAAAAAAAAAAAAAAGACTAATGGTATACCCTTTATAAAATAATGTACTAATAGTATTTCCTAGTATAATTTTGATACCAATTTACACATTTACAAAGAGTTATAATCCTTGTTAAATATTTTACCCACTCATAATCAACTTTCAATTTTTATAATACAAGGTAAAGTTATCATGGATGCACTTGTTATATATATCTTAGAATTATAATTTGGGTAATGATATTAATACAATTATATTATTATTGTCATAATAATGATATCAATGCTATTATTGTTAGATAATTTTGTTATTAATTATAATTATTGTGGTGTTATTGTTGCCCTATTATTTTTTAAGTATACACTTGTCATTTCAAACATGTAAAAATTAAGTCATCTTTGTCTCTTTTTTCTCCTTCTTAAAAAAATAATATTCTACTATTTTTGCTTCTTATCTGAAAGAAAGTCTCTTATTGACTTATTGTAGAAACTCTATCTCTATTCATGGTATAAATGTCAATTTCATTTAGATTAATTCATTAAATACATATTATAATTTATGCATTACGCTTAGATTTTAATGTAATATGACTTATCTTTCACCTAAATTTGTATCTAACAATGATTTTAAGCATCATTTGTTACTTTACACTTTATTTTGTTTCTAAATTTAGATCTAAATTTTACATTTTTTTTCGTTCATGTATTTCTTTAATTCAAAACGTGAAGATATCAAGACATGAATAATCTAACTTAATTAAAGATATGTCATCTTATCAATGTGATGAGTCATATGCATGTATGTAGAACTGAAATAGCCAAAGAAAAAAGTACAAACAGTTATATAAATGATTTTTATTAATTATTTTAATAATTTTATATATTTTTATTTTATTAATTTTATTGTTATTTTATTTTTCGTTTAAATAAATGAAATATTATTTTTTTCTAAAAAATAAAACATATAATTATTTAATTATTTGTAAACTTTTAAAATTTTAAATTATAGTTTTCCTTTATAAATAATAATTTGTATCTTTAATGTCAAATAGTTACTAAATTTAAATAATCTAAGTTTTTATTATCATATTTCACATGTTTAAATTAATTTCAATTTAAATCATAATTTTTTAATGTCTGTTATTTAATTGACTAAATTTTATTAATATTTCAATAATAATATGTAATACGAATGAATATGATTTTTTTTTGTTTCATCCAAGCTAATGTTGACTAAAAATTACTATGTTTATTTTCATCCCATATGTCTAAGAAATAAGGCCTAATAATGATAAACTTGTACTTTATTTAATGGACTGATTTTAAAATTTTTAGGATTTTTAATTTAAGTCATATGTTCTAATAACATCAAATATTCATTTGTTAAAATTTTACATTTTGTAATAATAAAAACCCAAACATCTTAAAAGTTTTGATCTAAAAGGTTGATGTAATATTTAAAAATATTTATAAACTCTATCAGAATATTATTTTTAATGATAGATTATCTCTAACATCATTTTAAAGTCTGAGTTTTTATCTCTTATAAAATCAATTATTTTTATATTTATTTTATTTTATTTTATTATTAGGTCACTTTTTTTTTTACTTCTTTTTGCATGAACATTTTAATAATTTTGTGATGAGAAGTCTAAGTTTTTTTTTGGATGAATCAATTTAAACTCTGATATCTTGTAAAATTCTATAAAGAATATGAATCTTCTAATCCAAAATATTAATAACTATTATAGAAAAAAAAAATAAGAAAATGAAACTAAAATTAAAATCTTATAAATAGAAATATTTATCTCATATTAAAATGTCCCAGTTGGTGAATAACTAAGAACTCATTTTATATTATTCTAATTATTAATTTTATTTTTATTTTTTAAATTTTAAAAAATTTAAAATTATGTACATTTGATTGACTCATTTTGAATTTTATATTTTTAAAATTTTGAATTTTATATTTTTAAAATTTTGAATTTTAATTTTAGAATTTGATCAAATATTTCCAAATTCAAAAAAATCATTGAATAGAATTGTTTATTCTTGACAATAAAAATTAATAATTCAATTATACTCGGTTTTATTCAAAACGATTAAGAAGTTAAAATTTGATAAATATTGATAAGTTTGAAATTAAATTTTAGAACTTAAAAAATTGATAATTGAAAATTAGTAATTAGTTATTAAATAAATAATATTATTTTTTATTTTTTCAAAAAATTTAAAAATTAAAATTTAATTTCAAAACTAAAAGAATGAAATACAAGACAAATTAATTGTGACTAAATGAGATTAGATGAATGTTGCATCGATTCTCAAATCGAATTTGTTGCAAATATTTTTAGGAATAGCTTCAGGTTAATTTTTTTAATCTCGAATAAATGTTAAAAAACTTCATCAAACCCTATATTTTCTACAAATATCGATCCAAAATTACTTTTGTTATAATTATTTTTAGAAAAATAACTAAATTAATATTGTTAAAATTTATCATTAAAAAATAGCTATTTTTATATTCAACTTATATATATACATCAGCTAGTAAAAAGAGTCTAATCATCATTCTATATTGAATATCATTTAAATTAAATTATAATAATTTAAATTCTATTAATATTAATTATTATAGTAATATTTTTATTATTATAATTTTTGTGTATGTTATTTATATAATTTTTTTAATTTTTAACAATAATTCAATAGCAAATATGACATGATATACGCTTATATTCAAGCTCTTTCTCAAAAACAAAAATTTCAAGTTCTAAATGTTCTTTTTCTTTTTTTGATCCAACAATATTTGGGGAGGGATATTAACCTGGATATTCTTTTAAAATATTAAATATTTATCAATTATAATAAAATGTATATTTATTTAAAAATAATAATAAGTAAACATAAATTATATTATTTTAATAATTTATTTATTAAATTATTTTTTCATTAAGGAATTAAAATGTGATTAACTTACATGAAATAATTAATATGATTTTTTTTAATTTTTTTTAAGACTTGTTGATTGATACTTTTTTATTTTAATATTTTATTAATTTTTAATACATAAAAAAATTATAACATATATTTAAATATTTTTTGTTGACTTTTTAAAAATATGTAATTTTATGTTAGATTTTATTCTATTCTTATTAGTGCTACTATCTTAATCGAATTAATTTTAATAAAGTGATACAAAAATTATATTTTAAAAACTTATTTATGTGATCAAACAACATGAATAAGTTAATCTATTAGACCCATATGATATC
Organism: Hippophae gyantsensis; assembly: GCA_030763125.1. Classification (NCBI taxonomy): domain Eukaryota; kingdom Viridiplantae; phylum Streptophyta; class Magnoliopsida; order Rosales; family Elaeagnaceae; genus Hippophae; species Hippophae gyantsensis. The sequence goes on along the minus strand of CM061031.1, from coordinate 34,377,387 downwards.
GTTTCCTATAACATAATATCTCCAGCATGTACGACTAAACTCTCCTAATTGGATCCCAACTTATTTAGAAAGAAAAATTATAATCTAACATTAGCATCCGACTTTGAAAACACAATAAACATAAATTGAATTTTAAAATATCTTCGAAAAATAACAATAATATTATCTAAAATTTATAATTATAAAAATAATAAATATTATTATTTATAATTACCTCTTAATTTTTATTATTAAATAATTATTTATATTTATTTAATATTAAATATATTTAATTGAATATCATTTAATATTATTAAAATATTATTTTTATTGTTATAAATTTTATTATAATAATTTATATAATTTCTTCACGAGATTTATCACGCACTTAGAATTATTTTGTGAACCACATCTATAATGGGTCTTATAAATTGCACAAAAAATATATATTTTGTTCTGATCATTTGAGGTGACCACAAAAATTCTCACATATATTTATTGTTATCTTGAGTTGTTGATATATTTTTTATTTATTTTTTGCTATTATTCTTATCTTTAGCTTGTTGATTAATAAAGTGTGATTCTTGAGAAGTAATCTCCTATATTATTAAATAACATGGTACTATTATATAACAGTGAATATTAATTTTTAATTTAATAAAAAAATATTATATTATTATAATAATTTTTATCATTACTAAAATAAAATTTCATAAAATATCTACTCTATATTTAATATTAATTATTTATTAATACTATTATTTAAATAAAACTTTTATTAATAAATGATTTTTACGATAATAATAATTTATACTATATCAACATATCCGACTTAAATGGGAGTAAAATTCATTCCTTAGTTTAGCAAGTGTAACACTTTATCAGACTATCAACAATCATATTATAAGACATATATAAGGTATTGAATACATATTTTGTAAAATGTTAACTGCTTTCAATTTACTTTTCCTTTGAGTACCTCCCACGTATTTGTTAATGATTGATGTAATGGACGTATCTATTAGAGCATATATAAATGTGCTCCAATGCTATTAGTTAGTTAGAGTTAATTATTTGCTGTTAATCTCTTAATGATTGAAACACCTGCACGAAGGGGTGAAGACATGAATTTTTTTGTGGGAGAATTAAAGTCTAAGTTATTCATATTTTACTATCATAATAATATAAATTAAACTAACTAAAAAATATTTAAATTTTACTTGAAAATGATATCACATTTGTGAGTATTAACACATGATAATAAAAATAAACACTATCTAATTAAATGGAGTTCTAAAATCTTCAAAACATATGTTTCATCTATGATTCAATGATAATAAAAATAAACACTATCTAATTAAATGTAGTTTTAAAATCTTCAAAACATATGTTTCATCTATGATTTAATCTGAATTAATATTTTTAACAAAATCTCTTTCAATATAAATAATTAAAAATTCTTTTCTCTATTTTTTTTCGAAGAAATGTTGTAATAAGCTTCATAACTGAAAATATACATTCTTTAGTTATATATATATATATATATCTGCATCCGTAGAAAGTGACATCTCATACATAAAGTTTTTTTTGCATATTTGTAACATTTAAATATTCAACTTCCTAACCTCACAACACAAACATCCAAGTTAAAGTAGTTCACAACATCTTCCTTAAGTCTAGTATGCATAAGGTAATAATTTAAATACTCAAATTATATAACACAAGTGGTCAAATCGACAATCACTCAATTACCAAATATATCATGCATGTTATAATTATATCAAATATATGATCTAATATAAATAGCAGTCGAGATTATAAGTTTTTTTTAACAATACCTACCTTATACAACAAACCATCTTATTCATGGTCATGCTTATGGCCATTATTATCACCTAGAACATCCAAAGCTTTGAGCATGGTACCCATTGAGTCTTCAATCAGTAGAATTTGAGACATTGGGTAGATGAGGGCACAAAGTTATAAGAATCAAGGTGTAGATATGGTTATGCATGGAGGGATGGTTGCTTTAATTTTTTACTGGCAAGCCCAAACTCTATACCAAGATTTGCATATCGTTAGGACAACTATAGCTATGATTGTAGTGAAAATAGTCTAACTGTGTCCTCCGAAAAGTACATGAAATGATAGCAAAGCAAGTGTAAAAGTCATTGCCCCCACTACTACAATACATTCATATTTCATATAGTTTCAGGCATTTAGTCTCAGTTTTTTTTTAAAATAGAAGTCATAGGGTTTTAGCCTCGATTATTTAAAAATCGAGGCCATAGACATACCATATGGCCTCGGTTATATTATTCCCTTTTTTCTCTCTCTTTTCTTCCTTTTTATACCAAAATATTTTATCAATTTTTTTATGTTTCCCTTTTTTCCTCTTTTTTTTTCCTTTTTTTCCTTTCTCGACCCTAATATATCCTAGGGTTTTTGTGCAGAGCATATATATATACATTATTTTCAGAGATAGGATCAATTGACCCTCTCTAGTTGCCGCTTTACGTCTCGTCTCACCATCCGTCCTCATCTCGCTGCTCTCGTTCCCTTGTTTCTTTTTCCCCCTCGTGCGTTGGAGATGTATTTCCTCATCGTAAAGACTGATCTACTCTTCGAATTCACTCTAGTTGAGGTACGTATATTCAAATTTTGTTTATTAGGTAATCAGACCATGGATGGTTTGTGTCTTGTTTTCCCTCCTGTTGCAAGATCTGTTCTTTGTGTGCCAGTATGTCATTATTCCTTATTTGTTATTTTGTCTCATAGCGATGAACCCGTTACTAAAAAATTCTTGTTTATAATTTTTGGGATGACTTTGATTTGATTAATGGAACCCAAGTTTTAATTTTTAGGGTATCATATCATTACTCTTTGTTTTAGTATACAAAGTTTAGAGCTGGTGAACCTTGGAAGAAGGTATTTGACCTTGTTTTTATCTATCTTAATTCTGCTCCAATGGGTGATAACTGGTTTGAATTTATGAAATCCTATAGTTTAATCCTCAGTTGTAGAATCTGAATGCATCTTTTAATAGGTACATAAATTATGGAATCCTTATGATTTGATAGCCTTTATTTAGATAGTATTTCAAGAGGAAAGTATTGGTTGTTATTATTTAAATGCTCTTTACAACAATTGAAATTCACCGTAATCAAATGTTATTGTTGGGTAACATAGTTCTGGAAGCTGCATATATTTCAGGTATATGGCCTTACTATTTTAGAGATCTATTTTTATGTAAATCTTTCCCTAAACATTGATAAGGTTAGTCATTTTTGTGTACTAGGAATAAAGTTATGTGATCTACCTAAATCAAGTGTGAAATTTTTTTTTAAGTAGAAGTAAGAAGTATATTGTAAAAGTTAACTTATTGTTTCTATTATCCATGATTCAAGAGATGTAAGGAATATAATTTACCTGTAGTATTATGTTTTGGGCAAGACTTCCTGGATTTCACACTTTTGCTACTGAGATTGATAGCAAAATAGTTACATGGGAAAACAATCTGTGATCTTGAATATTGTCATTTATATTTTTTGATAACCCACACAATTCATTTTAGTTGGGGTGGACCTTGGTAATGATCATAGAGAAATCAATCCCATTATTGCTGCAATGTTATGGATTCCATCTATATGTTTTTCCAATATATGGAGTTTTTCATTCTTCAAAAGAAACAAATAAAGGGTGAGGTCATCGTTGTACACTTGATTATAGCTTATGACAAAAATATTGGTAGAGTTTTTCCAATATGTGGAGCCTGCTGTGCTGGTGCACTGTCATTGGTGCTGATGCACTGGTCCATAGTGCCTGGTATTTGGTACTGATGCTGATACAGGTATTAACTGGTGGAGAATTTTTTATCTGCATCACATGAAGAAAGAGTGCTTTTTATTTGGCTATCAAGGTAAGAAGTTAAGCTTTAAATTACTTCCAAACTGTGATAGTTTTCTTGACAATTTTCCTGTTCTAAATTGTGACATTTTCTTACTAAAATTGTGATACTTTATTTCCTGGTGCTATAATGAATTTCATGTTGAAATTGTTATGATTTTCATGCTGAAGTTGGGATAAAGTTTTGGCCAAAATTGTAACAATTTTCGAGTAAAAATCTGATAAAAATGCTGGTTTTTTAAGCTTGGAACTGAAATTGTTTATGTTAAAAAAAATTATGATCATTTTTGTGCTACATTTTAGGTGTAACCTATCATAATTTGCAGGCATATCCAATTACATAATTTCCACTTGGTGTTGGTGCACTGTGTTGGTCTTGCTGTTGCGCAAATGCTGGTGCTGGTGTTGGTGCAAGGCATTGGCTCTTGTGTTGGTGCTGGTGCGCTACGTTGGTTGTTGTTATGTGTGCTAGTGTTGTCTTATTTGGTCTTTGGTGTTGTCTTATTTGTCGGTCTTGATGTTCTTCTTGGTGCTACTCTTGGTTGATTTGAAGTACATTTATAAATGCTTGTAATTAATAGTAAAAAGTTAGTTTATAATAGTAAGTTTTTTTATGTTTAGTGTATAATAAACTCTCAAATGTAATTATACTTTTAATTTTAATATAATATGATTTTTAATATTGTAATTACTAATTGTATTTTTTTATTTATGCATACCCTATGGCCTCAGTTATTGAAAAACTGAGGCCATAAACATACCATGTGGCCTCGGTTATTGAAAAATTGAGGTCATAGACATGTCTTATGGCCTCAGTTATTGAAAAACCGAGGCCATAGACATGTTTTATGGTCTCGATTTTTCAATAACCGAGGTTATAGGTAACAATCTATGGTCTTTTTCACTTAAGCCTCAGTTCTTATAACCATGACCATATTTCTACGGTCACGGTTAAAAATTGAGGTCATATGTATGTTTTTTAGTAGTGTCTTCTTAGTCCTACTATGCCTATTTATAATAAAGCATATGACATGTTAAAAATCTAAATAATCAACAAAATCCACAAATCATACCATTTTACCAAAGTGTTTTTTTTATGTTTTAAAGGTATCTTTAAATGTGTAGGTAAGTCAAATTGACTAGATATACACATGAAATGATGAAAAGGCATTTGCTTCCCTACATAATGTGATATGAAAATTATTCAGAAACTTCATTTAATCATGATGAATGATATGGTCCATATGATAAATAAAAGATAGTAATAGTAAATATATGAAAGAGACAATATCATCATATCATAAACCTTACAAAAAAAAGAGAGGAAGAAGAAGCAAAAAACCAACCAGGACTGGAGCCCCCTAACCCTTGATATCCTTCGCTCATATCTGTACGTGTGTAATGCAAGTGAGGTGATAATAACAATTTGTGATAGTTTGTTAAGACTATTATAGATTGTATATAAGATCTTTACTTTAGTGATATGACTCACTTCTTAATAATTCAATAATATAGTTCTATTCATTCATTGAGTTTCTTAAGTCATTATATTGTATCAGAGAAAAAGTTCAAAAATTTTAGACTGTGGTTATGAATACTAGATCCACATATAGAGAAATGTTGTCTCCTTTACCAAGACTAACTTCAGTACAAGAGCTTCATACAAATGGGGATAAATCAGTGGAAAACAATGGCAATCCTTCAATTCATAATACTGCTACAAATGTTAATCCATCAAGAAACACCAATTCACAATCTAGTAATTCAATTCTTGATGCTTTTTCATTACATTCATCATCTAACCCTTCTAATAGTATGTCTCTATCAATGAAATTTGATGACAATAATTATCTTGTATGGAGAAACAATTCCAATGTTTTGTCATGGCTTGTAAGCTAGAAGGTTCATTAATGGATCTTTGCCTAAACCCTCTCCATTTCTTTACTTTGAGTGTTTACTTACAAATGAATTATTTCACACTTAGTTCCAATATGATTCCATGGTGAAGATTTGGATTTTTAGCTCAAAATTAGAATGAATTAATGTTGTCTTTGTTGGACATAACTATACGACATTAATAGATGATTCTTGAATATCGTTTGAGTCACAACAGTCAATCCAGAGTTATGGAACTCCGTGGTAAATTGCTATCTTTATCAAAGAATGGTCTCTCAAATGTAGATTATATGCTTTGTGCTAAAACACTATCTAACATTTGGTTGTTGTTTGAGTTTATCCTTGAGAGAGAAATGGTGTTATATATTTTGTATTGCTTAGATCATGATATCTTACCTTTGTCACCATTTTTAATATGAAGTTAATCAATCTGTAGAAGTGAAATACAATAAATTGGAAATCTTTGATAGAGTGCTTATTGTCTCAGAAGGATATGTTCAAGAATCAATTGTTTTTAGGCTAATGCTGCTAAAAGTCATTCCTCTCACTCTAATTATCATAAGGGTTCGCACAATAAATCTCAATCCAAGCCACAATCATGGAGCTTTCATTAGTTTCTTAAAGAAGTTGTCTCTAATGGAAATATGTAAGTATTTAGGAATCCTTTTACTGATACACTTGAAAATATCAAGAAACCATATTTAGAGAAGCATGTTTGGAAAATCTATGAAAAGCCAGGCCATGTTATTTCTTTATGTTTTGTTCTTAGAGATGATATAATTGAAAAAAATGTATCAAGTCACTCTGTAATGAGTTATATTTTAGATAGTGCATCTCTTAGTCTTTTGGCTAGTCCTTGGTTGTTAGATTCAAGTGCAATCACCATTTGACATCTAATGTAGATCAAGTTCCTAATGCTTTTCCCTATCCTAGCTTAAAAGGTATTGTGGTTGGTAATGGTTGTAAAACACATATTTCTACTATTGGTTCTGGTTTCTTTCATACAAGTGATAAATGTTTGCTTTCTATTAGTAATGTGTACACATTCCTAGTATTGCTTCTAATCTTATCTCTGTTCAAAAGCTTTTTATTAATAACAATGTTTTTTGTTAAATTCCATTCAAGATCATTTTTATGAAGCATCATAATTCCAATCAGGTAGTGTTGTAAGCCGACTGATGTCATATAAGAATGTAACTGATGTAATATAAGAATGTGATGATATGTCATTTCTTGGAGCAACAATCAAAGACAATGACACTCACATAGATAACATTGCTTCAAGAAAATTTTCTATTTATACCCATTTTTTTGTATAGAAAATTAGGTCATCCATTTTTTAGTAAGTCTTAAAGTACTTAGGTGTAATGGTATATCAATTAAAGCTTTAAGTTAAAGATCTATTTTTGTGACTCTTGTCAAATTGCCAAGGCTCGTAAACTTTCATTCTTAGCATCTCATATGATAGCTTCTATCCCTTTGAATTGTTGTATTTGGACTTATGGATAACACCAGAACTTTTTATTAATAAAGAATGATATTTTATTTCCATTATTGACAATCATAGTAAATTTGTCTATATTTTTCCTTTATCTACTAAAGATTAAACATCACTTATCTTCTTGTACTTTAAAGCTATGGTGGAAAATAAATTTCATTGGCTATAAAAATGGTGCAAATAGATTAGGGGTTGAGTTTAAGCCAATGATTATAACACTTGAACAAGAAGGTGTTTTTCATAGATGCACCTATCCACACACCAGTAAACAAAATGGTGTAATGGAATAAAGGCAAAGAAAAATTATAGATGGAGAACATGCACTTTTATTTCATTCCTATGTACCTATCAAGTTTTAGGTATATGCCTTGTATTTGTTAAATCAATCTCCCTCCAAAGTGCTTGAAGATAAATCCCCTTATGACATATTATATAAGAAGGAATGTAATTTCTCTAGCTTGATGAGCTTTGGTAGTCATTGTTTTCCATACACCAGACCTTGTATGCATGATAAATTGGAAGGTCAATATATATAATGTGTCTTCTTGGCATATTATGCCAAACATAAGGGTTATATTTGTTTTGATAGAAGGAATGAGAAATACTTTTTCAATAGATATGTTGTTTTCAATGCAGTAGTCTATCCTTTCAAGTGCATTTTAATTGGCTCTGATGTGTCCCATACTTTTTTAGAAGATATTTATGTACTACATGTACCTACATGGCTTATGTTACCCTATTTATCCTTTCCTTAGTATGTTCCTTCTTATCATGTGTCTTTTGTTGTTTTAACACCAATTATAGATACTTCAAACTTTTCAAACAATACACATTTTTCTCTTTTCTCCTCCTAACCTTGTGATATATCTCTTTCACCTAACCTCTCTAACACTACTCATTTGTCTACTTCCATAACTGTAATTTCTACTATAGTGCTTGCTTATATTACCACACTTATTTTGCCTTCCCCATCTAACAATCTTAATCTTTTTAAACTTACCTCTCATCCCTCCTATGGATTCTATTACTTGTCATCCTAACCTTGAACTTATACCTATAAGTCTTCATCCTTTATATGTTGAACAATTACAACCCTTTATACATCAAATGATCACTAGATCTAAGGCTGACATTATTAAGCCAAAATTATGTGCATTTATAGTACATGGCATTTCTGTTCTACTAGAACCATGATCTTAAAAAGAATCATTACAAGTCCCTGAGTGGCTTAAGGAAATGCAGCTTGAACTAGATGTTTTTCTTCCTAATGGCCCATGGAAATGGTGGAGTTGACTATTAGTAAAACTACAAATGGATGTAAATGGGTGTTCAAGGTCAAGTTAAAAGTTGATAAGACTCTAGATAAATACAAGGCTCTCCTTGTTGCTAAGGGTTTTCTATAGGTTTAAGGGATTGATTTATTTGAAAGCTTTTCTCTTATGGTTAAGCCTACTACAATTTGAGTGATTCTAACTTTAGCCATTTCTAAAGGATAGGAATTGAGGTAGGTTGATGTGACTAATGCTTTCTTAAATAGGGACCTTACTGAAGATGTGTTCATGAATTTGCCATATGATTTTGAGCAAAGCAAAGGGCTAGTTTGCAAACTGAAGAAAACTCTCTATAGTTTGAAGCAAGTACCAAGAGTTTGGTTCTCAAACCTTAGTGGTGTCTTGGTAGCTTTGGGTTTTTCAGCTTCTAAGTATGGTACTTCTTTGTTCATTCTTAATAGTGATGAAGTTTACATTATGATGCTTATCTATGTTGATGTCATTATAATTACAGGAATTTTCTTTGCCCGTGTCAAATCTTTTATCACTAATCTTCACTTGCAATTTGCTATCAAGGTTCTTGGTATCCTCAACTACTTCTTTGGCCTGGAGGTGATTATGCATATTCATGTTTTGTGTCTTAATCAACATAAATATATCAATGAATTGTTATTTAGGTGTGATATGGTAACTGCAAAATATTGTGACACTCCTATGGTTACTGGAAAGAGTCTTAGCAAACAAGATGACATTCCTTTAGTAAATGCTACACTTTACAGAAGTGTGGAAGATGGGTTATAGTATTATACATTAATAAGAGCTGATATTTCTTTTAGTGTTAACAAGTTTTTCCAATTTATGACTTGTCCTTTTTAGGTGCATTGGGTAGCTATTAAACTTATGCTTCATCTTACCTTTTTGAGATCTTCTCTATTACATTTGGTTGTCTTTTATGATACATATTGGGCATCTAGTGTGGATGATCGCAAATCAACAGGAACATATTTTGTATTTCTTAGACATAACCTAATCTCTATGCATAACTCCAAACAACGTGTGGTCTCTCGTTCAAGCATAGAATTTGAGTATAGAGCCATGGCTGGTGCCACTATGTATTTGAATATTCGCTGAAAAACTGACTAATATCCTCACAAAACTTCTACCTTCTCCACAATTTCATTCTCTCATTATCAAACTCATGGTTTTACCTAAAGCATTAATTTGACAAGGGGTAACTAGAGTATTAATGTGTTCCAATACTACTAGTTAATTAGAGCTAATGTGTTGTTGACCTCTTAATGATAGAAGCACCAACACATGTGTAGTGCAAGTGAGGCAATAATAATAGTCTAAAATAGTTTGTTAAGATTGTTATTATAGCTTGTATATAAGATCTTTACATTAATGATATAACTCATTTTTTGATAATTCAATAATATAGTTCTTTTCATTCAAAGAGTTTCTCGAGTCATTATAGGATTCTTAAAGGTTTTAACTAAAGAGTTAATTTATATATAATCATTTTTAAGAATAAAAGATTCAATATAATAGATATTTATACCTAGTAATAAAATGACAAAAATAACATGTTTAATAATTAAAATATATAAATTTTTAATATATATTTATTTATAAGAAAAATTAAAATAACTTCAAATATAATGAATTTAAGGTTTATGATTTTGGATTTAGAATTTAGCGATCTTATTAGTATGTCAATGTTTTTGTTCATATTTAAAATGTGTCTTCTAATTATTAATTTCACATTTTGTTTATTTTATTCTTAATTGTAAATAATATCTATATCAATCTTGAACTCATCATTTTAACATATTCAAATATTTAATGATATTGTTTTGTCTAATAGGTAGATTATAGGTTCAATTCTTTATAATATTTTCAAGTTTTTGATAAAAATAAAAATAATCGTAAATGTTATTCTTTTGATAATAATATATTTATGAATAATTTTTTGATTTTTTATTGGAAATCAAATATATATATATAAAAGGTTATCTGATATTTGTAACAGAAAGAAAAATTTTGCTTTTAGAAGGAAAAGAAAATAAAAACTAGAATACTCCATTGCTGGCGTTCATGGTCCAGTCTGATTTGGTTTTTACTAAAAAAAATTTAATCAAATTGGACCATTCATATAATTGAAACCGGATCGGATTGGATCATTTGGCTATCCAAATATTATAATCAAACAATTTGGTCCGATTTGTTCCAGTTTGGTTAACGATTTTGAACAATTAATAATACATAAATATGATTCAGTTTAATATGATATAATCTAATAGGATACAATCAAATGTGAAACTAACAAAAAAACATGACCTTTGGTAAGTCTAAATGGTAAATATATAGATAATTTTTTTTATCTTTAATTGAATGTCAAAAATTATCAAATTTATAAACAATTAGGGGTCACAATTTCTAACTCGACACGAATATAAATACATAATAGGCATGAACAAATCACAGACAAAAACATGATTGTATTATAATTCATCACTATTATTTTATAAATTTAAATTCACATCATTACTTATTATTATACATTAATTACTCACACATGAACACATATAATGGACCCAACATGTTAACATGATACGAATCCAGTGTACGAACACAACACAATCCCAATAAACAAACATAATACAAACCTAACAAACGCTAGGTTTCTTGTAAGATAATCTACAGATTCTGCACTTAGTCCTCTGATCCTCTCACAAAAGCTGTTCAGACATTAGATTCTAATTGAGGGAAAAAAACTACTAGCAGTAGACCATATACTTATTTCGTGATTTTCGTCCATGGTTGTCATGACACGACGCGACGCGAGGAGAGGTAGCTAGCTACTGGTGGAAACGACGCGAGGAGAGGTGCCTAGCTGCTGGTGGAAGTGACACCAGGAGAGGTGGCTAGCTACTGGTGGAAGCGATGCGAGGAGAGGTGGCTAGCTGTTGGTGAAAGCGAAGCGAGGAGAGGTGGCTAGCTACTGGTGGAAGCAATGCGAGGAATGGTGGCTAGCTATTGGTGGAAGTGACGCGAGGAGAGGTGGCTAGCTGCTGGTGGAAACGGTGCGAGGAACGGTGGCTAGCTACTGGTGGAAGTGACGTGAGGAATGATGGCTAGCTACTGGTAGAAGCGATGCGAGGTACAGTGGCTAGTTGTTGGTGGAAGCGACGTGAGGAGAGGTGGCTAGCTATTGATGAAAGCGACGCGAGGAGAGGTGGTTAGCTGCTGGTGGAAGCGCAGACGGCCAAACCCAGAGATTGGACACAAAATGGTAGAGGAAATGAGGAATTACTATTTGCTAGGGTTAGGGTTAACGCCTTAACTCGAAAACAAATTATATATATACCCCTTTACGTGACGGGTTTATATTAAAAAAATTAATTATTTAATAAAATCGGCCTGGTCCAACCGGTTTATAATGTTTAAAATCGGACCAAATCGTTTTAAAATCGATTTTACTTAATACGGATCGAATCAGGCCGTTTTATTTACAAAACTGCTCGATTCAATCAGGTCCAGACCGTTTTTTTGATTTAAATCAGTTCGGCCCGATTTTTAAATACCCCTACCCTCAACATTAATCCCGAATGGATAGGAACCAAAGCAAACTATTGTTTTCATTATTTGACTGGAATACTATGTAGAAATTTTATCAACAATTTTAAGAATCTTTGAAATATAAATAATTAATGTTTTTACTTGTGTGAAGTGTCCTAGCAAAAGAAATACATTACAAAATATTAAAAAAATTATATTCTTTTCTTATTCTTAATATCTAATGAATAATATTTTTCTTCTTTTTAAAAGTTGAAGTCATTTTATCTAAAAGACAAAAAAAAATATTTAGGCTAATTCTAATATAAAATTGTTATAGTGTTCGTTTAAAGATAAATAATATGCTTAGGTTAGTCTCGATCAAGAGTTGTTAGAGTACTTATTTAGTTGAGGAATATTAATAAGCTTGTCTTATTTTAAACTTGTTAAGATGTTTCTCTACATAATAATTTTCTTGTATTTGTTTTATAAAATAAATATAAGAACCTCTTGTTAGAGAATTTTTTTGATTAATCTAAACTTTATTCATTCATTTCTTATTTCTTAAATGTTTACGTATTATAAATGTATTTACGCTTTCGTCTTCCATCAAAAATTAATTTGTTATTTGATGTCACATATAATAAAAAAATTACTAATTGCAAGTTAGTCACAAGAATCTATCATATTTTTTTAAGGTTTTTTGTCAAATGATGCTTAAGTCATTTAAATATGTTTAAGTCGTTTAAATATGTGATTTAAAATAAAAAGAGAGTTGATCTCAAACTATTAAATGAACCACTATAATTTTTCAATAATAGTAGTTAATACTGCTCAAAAAATAATAAATTATTCATAGTTTTTTTGGTATATAATGATATGGTATATCAAATCAATGAAATTTAAGATTATCGTAATTTTAAAAAAAATCACATACCTAATATTTATGAAAGAGATATTAAGCAATATGATTGATATAAAATATATTTCCAAAACTACAAATAACACATCCTCACTTATGTGTAAAAGTTAATGATTAGTAGCAACATATACTAAATAATAAATATAACACAAACTTTAATATTATATATTTAATCACTATTTTTCATATAAATAGAATTATTATTTTATTTAATAGTGATAAATATTATTTTCTTGAAATTTTTTTAAGGTTGTTTTTGATGCATTAAACGATAAATTTATAACAAATCAATGTTATCGATAAGAAAAAATTGATTTATTATAAATTTTTGATAAATTATAATCAATGTATCGTAATATTATTAATAAATATAATTATATTTAATAAAAAATTATTAAATTAATTATAATTATAATATATAGAAGCATGATGTTGCTTTTAATTTCAAAAACGCTAATTAATAGCTCAAGTAACCACATATTTATTCCTTAAAAAAATTCAGCATATTTATCATCCTATCTTAAACTTGTAGGTTAAAAAAATTAAAATCGTAGGTTGTAAATAAAGTGATTTAGAAAGTATGCGTTATATAAATTCCTACCTTGAACATGGAAGCTGATTCCATTTATCACATATCTTTGGAATTTTTTTCTTAAGGTCTCCTATCATAAAATATTACTGATACATTTGTTTCTTCAACTTAATTGGTGACGAATAAAGTTATTCTTGATTAGTAATTTCCTATCTTATCAATAACCTTGTACTATAACTAGGAATTATATTTATAGGTGATTCATATCCAACGTCTAAAAACTCAAATTTTATAATACAATTTTAGATGAAAATCTTCTTCTACTTCTTCTTCACTCTTTTTCTTTAATATAATATAAAACAAGAATCTAGCTTTCTCTTTTTTTTTTCCTTTTTTTTTCTTGCTACATGCGTATGTAATAGGTGGAGGCGGAAATTAATCACATTTTTTTTTATTTTTAATATTTATTTAAAAATATATTTAATTTTAAAAAAATAAATATTAAAATATTTTTACTCTACTACATTATTTAAGATATTAGACATTAATTTTTATTTTTAATTATTTAATAAATATTTATAAGTAAAATAAAAATATATAAAACTAAAAATAAATAAAATTTAATCTAATTATTCTAAACATTATAGGTTTTATTATTAAAAGTATATTTTTGTATAATTATATGTATATATAAAAAATAATATTACTATATGTTTGGTTTCAACTAATTACAATTTTGATATTACAATAATCATTTATATTTCACGTCTTATCAATTACGATTATTTTTAAGAAAAAATCATCATTTTTTTACAAATAATCATAATTTCAATTATTCACGGTTAAAATATTAATGCATATATGCAGACGTTTTCTTAGAGATGTTAAATGAATTGTATTACTCTATCTTTCATGTTTTATTTAATATTATTAATAGATTCGTGCCTTAAAATTCTCATATCATATTTAAATCTCATATGATATCGTCACATCTTATTTATAGTAATTTTTAGTGATTCATGATTATTATGTTTTATTTTTTATTATTTTTATAATTTTATTTATCTCATCTAAATTTATATTAGGTAAAAATGATATCTCATTTCTATCATTATAACCCATGAAAAAAAAAAAAAAAATCTCATAAAATTTAAGGATCGTTTCTAATTAATACCTGTACCTGTAACTATTATCAAACTAATATAAATATACCCTCTCATGACCAAAGGACGTGCAAGTCAAGAAAGGCATCTGCCCCTCTTAACTTTTATAAATGTACATTTTACTTAAAAAAGCACCAGCCACTCTCTAACAGAGTTACATATATACATTATATCTTTTAAAAAAATAGTATAGATTTGACTTAATATTTATTTTATATTGCTCAATTTTTTTTTTATAAATTTCATATAGTTAACTATTACATGATATCTTTCAACATGGTGACCATTCTGAATAATATTCCATCACTGCATGCGCTAAGATTTTAATATAAAAATTGACAGAGGTAATAAAAGTAAGTGATGTAGAGTTTGAGTTTCTCACTGGGAATAACAACTTTGATGATGAAGTCTCTCCTTGTTACTCTTGGCGAAAAGGGTTGTAGCTAGATACTACACCAAGGTACATTTAGTTCTATTTTTTAGTATACTTGGTGCAATAATACAATCAAAGTAATGATTTTTTATTCTATTTAAATAAAAATATATATTATACGGATATAAGTCAATTTTGGAGATACCTATACATATACATAGAACTCAAACTTATGTTATTGAAATTTCCACAAAGACATTTTGTCCTTGCAATAGAACACAATTCATAACTTATCTTTTTTTTTTGGGGACATAGATTCATGACATTCAATTCCTGGAAAATTATTTTATAATTAATTAGGACATTAAGTTCAATAAACATTTGTTAGCACGTGGAAATTAAATGCTCTATATATTTAAACTAAAGGATTATGTTTGTTTGCTCATGTATACTAGATTTTATTTATTTTTTTATTTTTTTTGTAAAACATGCTAGAATTTTTACAAGGGCCAATTACTACAAAACTCTTTGAAGTTTTCCAAAAATGCAAAAATATCCTTCAAGTTTGAAAAAAATATAATTACACCCATTCTATTATTATTTTATTATAATATTCTACATTTAATTTAATAATTTTTATTGATTTTATTTAAAATATCGTCCTTAAAAAAATAGTGATAAGAAATGATATAATTGTTATTTTTTAAATTTATGATGTATTTTGGCTGTTTCAAACAACCTAAATTAAGAGTGGTATTTATAATTAACTCTTCTTAAAATATAGAAATTTGCATACCATGTATTTTTTTCTACCACATACCTATCAATTGTGTCAATAATAGATGAAATTAGAACTGTATGTTCCTTTTTCAGATATTTTTAAAGGAAGTGGGATAAAATAAATGGTTTGGTCAAAATGTAATTTTAAGAAGGAGTGTCTAAAAATTAAACCAAATCGAATTAAATCGAAAAATCAGACCGGATTGAACCGATACAAACAGTTTTATAAATCAAACAGTCCAATTCAATTTGTATTAATTAAAATAGTTTTTCAAACGATTCAGTCCGATTATATTAAGTTTTAAACCGATCAGACCGAATGAGACCGATTTTAATAATATATTAAATTTTTCATATCACTTCTCACAAATCGTTGATTATATTTCTCATATGTTAATCAAAGGTATATCATTAGGTGTATCGTATTTATGTATAATTAACCGGACCAAATCGTTAAAAACCGTTATCCAAACAGGACCAAACCGTTCGATTATAACATTTTTAATAATCAAACGGTCTGATCCGATTAATTTTTTTTTACTCAAAACCCGACCTTGAACACCCGTACTGGTGATGCTTTCGTTGGTACACTATTATGCTTGTTGATGAAGTTTCAATTATTGAAGTAAGTTTGAATTTTTGATTTTATTTTAAAATTTGTGTAGTATTTTGTGTTGATTAAAAGTTAGAGTACATAACTCTAAGCTTATTAATATTCTATTCAAACAAGAAAAAAAATTACTTATATTATACATACAATAAAAGATATTATAATATTTTTCAAATATTACTCACAATTTGAAGATAAATACAAACACTTAAAAATAAATATTACAACTTACATTCAAATCAAAAATAAAAAAACTTATTTTTTTTAAGGAATGCTTAACATAAATTCAATAGAGATTATTTATAATCCCTACCATGCAATCTTCAACATTGTATTGAGTTTAAATAAAAATGGATTGAGATTTTATTTTCCTTAGACTTTGTAATGGGCTAGGGTTTATCTTCAATATTTTGATTTTGTTAGAAATTATTGAAAAATCGATCATTAAAACTTTTAGATATTTATTACTCTCAACAAGCATTTTAATAATTAGAGTTAATAATGTCTGAATTCAGGATCTCTAGTTTTTATATCATACTAAAAGTTTAAAAGTTATTGAAAAATTTAAAACATTGTAAAAATCATTAGGTTATAAATTTTGCGTCCAAAAATTAATATTTTTGATAAGTCAATTTGAGAACCAAATCAATAAATCCCATTGGTTTTTCTTTTAATTATTGCTTAAAAAAATTGAAGGACTTGGTAATGGTGATGAATTTCAGGACGAAAGAAGGTTGAAGTACTGAAATTTGCAAATGTATGTGGAGCCATTACAACTACCAAGAAGGGAGCAATCCCTGCTCTTCCCAATGAATCTGAGCTCTCAATATGGTCCAAAGAAAAACTGAAAGAAAAGGGATAATAAGAGAACTCTTAGGTCGCATTTTGATTGTATGTCATACATAATGTGTGTATTTGTTTTTCTTCCTTATCTTTTATATTAAAATATTTGGTTTTCTAAATCAATAAATTCTACTCAAGAGACCAACATTTACATAATTATGAGTGGGGAAATTTTGACAAATATCAAGATTTGCACATCTTCACGTATATGCCCTCATAGTTTTGACAGAGTTAAAGAAACTGTTGTTTTAACGGGAAAAATTATATTTTATATATATTTTAAGTTCTTTAAAAATTCTAAACTTCACTGCATCTTTTTGACAAAAAGAAAAAAAATTTCTTAATATCCAAACCTCCCCAAATCATATAATTCTCTTAGATTATCATCTTCCCGATCTCCTTTAATTTCTTGCTATAATATTTTAAATATTAAAAAAAAATTAGTAAATTTTAGAAAATAAACATAATTTAAAACATGAAATTAATTATAGGAGGAAAACTCGTCAACCCAATATGTGCATTTTTATCCTATTAATATGTTTTTGTAAATCCATTTTGATCAATCCTTTGTAAGGATTTGATTTGATTGCATCTTTTTTATAACAAAGACTAATAACATTACCAACATCACCGTTAACAAAGCAAATTCATCTTTATCATGCACATAAATGACTTGTTTCTTTTATGTGCTCCATCTTCATCCAAATTAGCCTTAAAATCTCTAACGACCTTCTTCTTTTTCAAGACTGTTTAGGCTCTACCTCTACTGCACTACATCACCTCACTTGGTTGATGTTTTTGTAGTCATAACTTTTAGATCAGATGCAAAACTCATGAACCAGACCCCTTATTTTGTTTGATTCTTCTTAAAAAATGGTTATTTGAGATTGTTAGAAGGCCCAAATCTAACTCCAACCAAAAGAAGTCTCATAGTTGAAGGGTTCTTCAAGACTTATAAACTATACTTCGACGACTATTCTAGTCGACGTGGGATTTAAGTTAAACCTAACATTTGCCATCC
Source organism: Hippophae gyantsensis (assembly GCA_030763125.1). Taxonomy (NCBI): domain Eukaryota; kingdom Viridiplantae; phylum Streptophyta; class Magnoliopsida; order Rosales; family Elaeagnaceae; genus Hippophae; species Hippophae gyantsensis. Next base: position 34,359,035 of record CM061031.1, on the reverse strand, counting down.
ATAATGAGCAGGGATATATGTTGGAAAAACCAGAGGATAATCATGGACCAACTCTGATATCATGTTAGAAGGCTCAAACCTAACACCAACCAAAAGACATCTTATAGTTGAAAGGTTGCTCAGGATTTATAAATTGCACTCCGGTAACTCTCTTAACGGATGTGGTACTTAAGTTAAACCTAACAGAAATGATGAAGGGTTCCGATAAGCATTTTCAAAAATGACTAAAGATGAGTTTGGAAATGATATTTGTAATTTTGAATAAATTGAATTTAAGTGGTAAATGAGAGAAATCAAAAAAACAAAGAGAATTGAAAGTTTATAAAACATGGACCTGATTAACCTAGAGGGGGTGAATAGGTTATTTTTAATTTTTTATCAATTTATAATTTAATAACCTAAACAAAGCGGCCAGACATGCAATTGTGTGTAAGAGTAAAGTACGGAAATAATAACACACGATATTTTTAGGTGCAAACAACCTAGGCCACAACAATGACCTAAGAGAAAAATCACCGGTCCACCGGACCACCTAAGTTTCCACTATGAAAATCAAATGTTCAAGTACAAACTCGATCTTATGCTACCCTCCTTAGGATACTGTCCCAATGTACTTTACTTATGAGCCCCTGCTCTGTTTTCACAGTTTCTAATATTAGCGTGAACGGTTTCCAAACCAACGTTCCAATAAGCTCTCTGTAAATCAGATCGTTCACAAATTAATTGCAAAATAGTTAGCACAAAAACACAAGTACCCGTGTGTGTTTTAGAACGGATTTAACAATGAATAATCTTAACTAGATGATTCAAAATATATGTTATTTAAATCAAATCAACTAGAAAATTCTAGAGCAAAAAGATTAAGCCCAAATTCATTAAAAATAGCTTCTTTAATATTTAATAATTAAATCAAATAATAATGATCACTCATATAATTATTAGATTTAAATATCCAAGATTCTAATCATAAAATAAGCTATATTAATATGAAAAAAATAAAATAAATAGGCTAATAAATATGAGACATTAATCAAATATTCAACTAATATATCATAAACTAATTTTCTAGGATGAAGTGTGGCGACAAGGGTTCAAATATAATATTGATCTCTCCATATTAATTAAGAAACTTTTGGCTTTATCTCTCAATCTTAATGGCCGATGATGATGGCTTTTTGTCTCTTGAATTCTCCTAACTCTAGTTATTTTGTTTTTAGTCATTCGGTAGTTTTTTTTCTCAAATTTTTTTTGCACACACATTTAGCCCTAACCCTATGTATATATATAAGTGATAAAAATAACCTATTAGTATTAGGGTTAGAAAATTTTGGGCTTCATTATTCAAAGTCTTAAAAAAATATTTTTAAATCATATTTTAAAAATATTAATACACATAAAAAAATATGTAAGCACCAAAAATAATTTTAGATTTATGAACATGTACTATTAAATGTATAAATGAAATCCTATGTGTCATAGTTATAAAAGATATACCTTCAGTGCGATTATCTAAAACTCGAGCATTTGTTTTGCTTTTCTTGACGGACTTGATAGCAGGCTTAAAAACAAATTTAAAAGTAAATATTTTGTCCACAAAAATAGTCAACACTCATAGTCCTTACAAATTCCCCCTTTGGCATTTTCGTGTGGCAAAACGCTCACTTTCGACATGACACTTATAAAAATAAAATAAAAATACAATGATGTCCCAAACTCTATAGTGGAACTATCCTATGGTCCGGTAGATCCATCTTCGCTACAACTTGACAAACTTGTAAGTAACTGAAATGACATTGACAAAGCATAGGACAACTTGGCATGAAAGCCTCATTGCACATTAGTTCAGTTTACATAAAAATAAGCGAAGTGTAAAGAATAATCATGTAGTGTGCATTCATACCAATCAAGCTTAATTAAGTATGTTTTCCCCCTATGTGCATAACAAAACAGAAACATGGAAGTAAAACACATTATTCTCTCCTTCTTTTTGAGATACGAGAAAGACAAAGTATTAGACAAAGCAATGAAGCTAAACACCTCCTAAAGATATAACAGTGTAAAATAAGAGTAATGAAAATGTGTAATGTGCTTTAAACTCCCCCTAAGTTCTATGACTCTTTAACTTAGAAACCAATTAAAAATGTAATAAATTAAAAGAGGGTGTAAATGAAAAAAAATTGATTTTTTTTAATTTTTAAATTTGCATAAATAGCCACATAAGGTATTAAACTCATTTAATCACAAATGAGCACACAACCAATTTAGAACTCATCATTTTTGAACTCCAATTTTGGTTATTTATTATATAAATAAATAAGTAGAGTATAAGAGTCACACAAGCACATATAATGACATATTGACATTTACTTAAAGTAGTATATAAGTTTAAACTCCACAAATATGTCAAATAATTCATTTATGACCTATCAAGAAAGACTCAAAAGAAAAAAAAATCACCTATCATGTAAAACCATAATCGAGTCGTCAATCTCACAAATATAAAATATATCTACGAAAAGAGGACATAATTTTTTTTATATATATATATGAGGTAAATGATTTTTTTTATAACCTCTATTGGCTCTTTCTTTTTGTGCATTCAATGGAAAAGATTTATAAGTAGTCACTGTCTCCAAAAAATTTTTTGCACGAGCCATAAACTTAGCATGATGACTTTCACACTAGTTGTGAGGTAGCCCTCTCCGCTCACTACAGTAGCTTCACACATCACAGTAGGTAGCCCTCTCAATACTAGGTGCCTCCATACGGTAAAATTTTAAAAAGAAAGAATTAAAACTCAACACAATTTTACAATCAAGATTAGTTGAAGTCCTAGAGTCTTTCAAGAAAATTCATAAACTTCAAGCATAACATATATGTGTGTTCGTGAGTGTGTGAATAAGTTTGTGTTAACATCGATCATCACATGTACAAGAATATGTGTGTATGCATAAGCCAAAATTGTAGAATAATTTATACAATAAATATCAAAATGAGTTGAGTCACTAAAAATGAGATTATGTGTATGAAAGTATTAAATAAGTCGAATACCGTGTTGGCTAGACAAGGATGCTATTTTTTGTTTTTTTTTTGTAATAAAATTTGAAATTCAATTTGGGGGAGAAATTCCTAAGGAACTTCTGAGATACTCAAATCTTTGAGTGTCTATTACTTTAGTGAATATATAAGCTAATTGTCTCTCAATAGGTACAAACTCAAGTGTCACTATTTTATCTTCAACTAATTCTCGAATAAAATGATGCCTAATGTCAATGTGCTTAGTTCTAGAATGTTGAACAAGGTTCTTAAAAATACATATAGCACTAGAGTTATCACAATATAAGGGCATCATACCTTGTGGTTGACCGTAGTCCTTGAGCATGTTTTTCATCCAAAGCATTTGTGTGCAAGAGCTTCCTGCAGCAATGTATTCCGCTTTAGCTGTAGAGAGTGAGATAGAGTTCTGCTTTTTACTGTGCCACGATAGTAAGTTGTTTCTAACGTAGAAACAACCACCTGATGTGCTCTTCCTATCATCCTGGTTGCCTACCCAGTCAGCATCTGTAAAACCACTTACTTCACGAGTAGTGTCAGTAGTAAAATATAAACCATAATTACTTGTTCCTGAGATATACCTGATGATTCTCTTTACATTCTCTAAGTGTGATTCCTTAGGGTAAGCTTGATAATGTGCACACACACCAACACTAAAACATATGTCAGGTCTACTTGCAGTGAGGTAAAGTAAACTACCTATCATACTCCTATAAAGGGTTTAATCAACACTTTTACCTTGAGTGTCCTTTGTAATTATTGTGCTAGTACTTAAAGGAGTCTGTAATGGCTTGCTAGTTTCAAGACCAAACCTCTTAACAAGGTTACAAGCATACTTGGTTTGAGAAATAAATATATTATCATGAGATTGTTTGATTTGCAAACCAAGGAAGAAAGTCATTTCACCTACCATGGACATTTCAAATTCATTTGTCATAACATGCACAAAATCATTCACTAGTGTACTAGATGTGGATCCAAAAACTATATCATCCACATAAATTTGAGCAATAAAGATCTCATCACTACTCCTTTTAATGAATAGAGTCTTATCAACTCCCCCTTGAATAAATCCCTTGTTCAAAAGATAGTTGGTAAGTCTCTCATACCATGCTTCTGGAGCTTGTTTCAAACCATAAAGAGCCTTTTTGAGTTTGTAAACATAATTTGGAAATTTTGGATCAACAAATCCTTTTGGTTGTTCCACGTATACCTCTCCATTCAGAAATCCATTCAAAAAGGCAGACTTAACATCCATTTGATATAATTTGAACTTCATGTGACAGGAAATGGCAAGTAAAATCCTAATTGACTCTAGTCTAGCTACAAGTGCAAATGTTTCATCAAAGTCAACTCCTTCTACTTGTGTGTAGCCTTGAGCTACCAACCTAGCCTTATTTCTAACAACAATGTCATGCTCATCAAATTTATTTTTGAACACCAATTTTGTTCCAACAACATTTTTGTTTTTAGGCTTAGGTACTAATACCCACACATGATTTCTTTCAAATTGAGCTAACTCATCCTGCATGACATTTATCCAAAATTCATCCCTAAGGGCTTCATTCACATTTTTTGGTTCAAATTGAGAAATATAGCATAAATGGGTTACCTCACTTATTTGTCTTCTTCTTGTTACCATGCTTGCATTAGGATTTCCTATTATATTCTTAATAGAATGATTTTTTGAAGTTTGAGTTGGATTTATCATTGATGAGGTTGATGCTTCTTCTTTCTTTTGTTCTCTTTCCTTTAACTCTTCTTCTTTTATTCCAATTATGTCACTGGTCATTGTTAATTGAGGTGTTATGATATTTTCTTCATTTCTAACTTCTTCATTGTAATTTGCTTACCTCCATCATCTATAACGACATTTATGGATTCCATAACTACATTAGTTCTACAGCTGAAGATTCTGTAGGCTTTACTATTTAGAGAATAACCAAGAAATATATCTTCATCACTTCTTGAATCAAACTTATCCAACTGTTCTCGATCTATAAGTATATAACATTTACTTCCAAAAATATGCATGAATTTTAGATTGGGTTTTTTACCTCTCTATATCTCATAGGGAGTTTGGTTTGTACCTGGGTGAAGATAGACATGATTTATAATGTGACATGCAGTGTTTATAGTTTCAGCCCAAAACCTTTTGGAGACTCCCTTGGCGTGCAACATTACTCTTTCCATCTCTTGAAGTATCCTATTTTTCCTTTCAACTACTCCATTTTGTTGAGGTGTGATAGGAGTAGAGAATTCATGAAAGATACCATGTTCTTTGCAAAAGTCAGCATACTTGGTATTTTCAAACTCTTTTCCATGGTCTATTCTCAGTCTCTTGATGGTTACTATTTTATCACCTGCTTCAACCTACACTCTTGTACAATATGAGATAAAGAACTCAAAAGCATCTGACTTATCTCTAAGAAAGTCTACCCACGTGTAGCGAGAAAATTCATCTACTACAACTATGATATATTTCTTACCTCTAATACTTTCTGTTCTCATAGGACCCATTAGGTTAATATGTATCAATTCCAATACTTTGTTTGTATTTATACTCTTGATCTTATTATGGGCAATCCTAGTTTTCTTACCCAATTGACATAGTCCATATACAAGTGTTTCAATTTTTGAAAGAATAGGTAAACCACACACAGTCTCAATTTTACTTAATCTAACTAGATCTTTAAAATTCATATGACCTAGCTTTTCGTGCCACAGGATAGTTGAGTCATTGCTATCTAGGTTACATGTTACTGTGAGTGATGTATCAAAATAAATCATAATTTAATGTTAATTAATTGGTGATCCCCACTTAAAGATTTTAATTGATTTTTATTAACAAAAAATCTTATTGTTGCTTTAAGACATTTTCATACAAAAAAAATTTAATAATATTAACTTATATCTTTAATCACCTAATTAATTTTGAGCAAGCGTAATTAACTAATTAATATATTTTATAGATTTTTCATTGAATAATAAATGATTATCTACTTAATAGTTATTGAATAAATACTATTACTATATTTAATTTTATGTCAATAGATTAGACTTTTCAAAACCCAAACAATAGTGAGAAAATATTTAGGTATATTTTTTATTTTTAAGAATTTTGTTAAATTATTTAAAATCAGCTAGTTCTTCTTTAGAGCGACCTTGAAAATATACTTATTATTTTTTACAAAGTGATTCGTGTGCTTGTAAATTATTTATTAAATACAAAATTTGCATATCAGTATAAGGGCATGTACACCCATGTACCACACTCTTTTGTTCTAAAATCGAGATTATTGGTTTGAATTTAGTTCTACCATGTTTGTAAAGCTTTTAAGGAAGCACCAAATTGTTTTTAAGTCATCTTTGTAAATGATAGAAATATGCTAGTGTATTATCCCTTAGCTTGTAATGGAAAATTTTAAATGAATTGGCAAAAATAATCAACAAGACAAGAAATACCTCTCATTATTATAAGAAAGTTGTGGAGAAGTCCACAAATCAATATTGACAAGGTCAAAGGGCTTAGAAGCCTTATTTTGAGAAGACAAAAATGATAATTTGTGAGATCTTGCAATCTAACAAGCCTTACAGAAAACTAATTCTTTTGTGAGACCTTTATTCACATAGAATCATGATAGTTGTGTTATAGGAAGAATGACCAAGCTTACAATGCCAGTTCATATAAACCTTAGCCACATCTGGGACATCAAGACTTGCTATATTATAGACAACCAAACTTGTTCCCTTGATTGCTGGAAAACTATTCATTGTGCTTGAAACTTTGCACAACCCATTTTCCCTCTTGCCTTGAAGTACCACATCCCTCGTGTGCAAACCCTTAATAGAAAACCAATCAGAATAAAACTCAATAAACACCTTGTTATCTTCACATAGTTTTTGAATAGACAAAATATTAATTAAGGCTTGAGGAGTATGTATTACATTATGAACATAAGACATACAATGATCAGGAGCAACTAAAGTACCAGATATAACACTAGCAATTTCAAGATTGTTACCGTCACTAACAAGAACACTACCTGACCTAGTGTATGAAGAGGCACGAGGAACTTGAGAGGAATTTGGAATCAAATGATGATTGGTACCAAAATCTAACAACCATGCACTTGAACTAGATTAGTCATTTGAAATATGTCTAAAAGCTTGCATAGTAGTGGAGTTAAAATCAGTCTGAGAAGACTTTCCAAGAAGAATATCTCTCAATAAGAAGCAAGATACTACAAATGTCCAGGTTTCTAACATATTTGACACACAGGTCGATCTGCAAAATTCTCTTTGAAAGTTTAAGTTGTCCATTCTTGGAGCCAGAATTTTCATAGGGAGGACCACTAGATTGATTCTTGAGAAATTGATGAAAATTTCAAGGAGATAATTTATTATAATTGTTTGACTGCGAATTATTAAAAAATTGCTTAGAAACAAAATTCATATTACCACTAGTGCTATGCTTATTACAACCAGCAAAATTAGCCTAAAAGGCTAAATCTTGATCAGATTTATTAGAAGTTGCAAGCATTCTTTCATAGTTTTCTAGTAGGCTATACAAAATGCTAATTGATGGTCTCGTTTGAGTCATATTAAACGAAGTCACAAAAGTCAAGTATCTAGGTCCAAGACCATTGAAGGCATACAAAACTACTTCTTTAATGAGGTAGCAAGATGATCTGAAATTGTTTTTACATGCATAAGATATGCACTTATTGACAAACCATACTTTATGAGTGCTTGCAACTGAACATGAAGATCCATCACTCTTGAGTGGTATTTGAAAAATTTTCTTCCAAGGACATCCATTGTTGTGTTGAAGTGAAGCTCCCAACAAGTGTTAGGAGAATCACAATTTCAATACGAACTTAATCAAGTTCTAAACAGCAGAATTAAACCTATTCTCCTTCTTTGTGTGAATCTTTTAGGAAACAAATAAATAGAGCGCAAAATAAAACATGCACAAATAAACACAAACAATTTATGTGGAAAAACCTTCCCGGTGTAGGAAGGAAACAACCATGGCACTCATCTCCAAAACTTCCACTATCAAGAAACAATTGTACAATAGTTATCTCTAGGTAAAATTAGAGGCAAACAATCAACAACATCATCAAGAATACACTTCTTGGAAACTAATAATTATTTCAAGAAAAATGGAGAAATCTAACCCAATTCGTAGTCACTGTTCACAGCTTAGAATTTCCCAAACCGGTGAGCCAAATCCAAATCCCACTGTACATATTAAAGAGTCTTGAGTCGTGAACTTTCCTGCAAGATTTCAGCTTAATCGGACCACAAACGATCTTCCATCAGAGCACTTGATGAAGGTTTGCTGGAGAAGGAGAAACTGAAAAACTGCTCTCAGTTTTTCTGCTACAGCTGGTGCTTTGCTGCACACGTTTTTTTCTGCTAATTTTTACACACAACAAACCCTAAATGGGTTTATTAATGAAGCAATGTAATGACATAATTTCCCCCTTCTTACTCCATGGGCTTTTAAGCCTTCACTTGGGTTCCTCCAAATAAGAGGAAAACCCAACAAATCTTCTCTTTTTTCCGATTAGATGGAGGGATCCGCCATCCCGGCAATTGAACAACAAACTTCAAGTTTTTCTATTGACACTGCTTTTGTCAGCGTGTCAGATCCATTTTCATAAGTATGGATTTTCTCAAGTTCAAGCAACTTATTGTTAAGAGTATCCCTTATCTAATGATACCTCACATCAGTATGCTTTGATCTTGAGTGAAATGTCGAGTTCTTCGCTAGGTGAATAGAACTTTGATTATCGCAGAACAACACATATTTCTGCTGCTTGAAACCAAGTTCTCTCAAGAACTGCTTCATCCATAACAATTCCTTACAGGCTTCCGTTGCTGCAATAAATTCCGCCTCTACAGTAGAAAGTGCAACACACTTTTGCAAGCTTGATTGCCAAGAAACTGCTCCACCAGAGAAAGTAATTAGATAACCTGAAGTAGACTTATGAGAATCTTCATCTCTTGCCAAATCTAAATAAGTGTATCCAACTAACACTAGTTTTCCACTTCCAAAGCTAAGTGTTAACTTAGAAGTACCTCAAAGATATCTCATAATCCAATTTACTGCATCTCAATGTTCTCTTCCTGGATTCGAAAGAAAATGACTAACAACTCAAACTACATGAGCTATGTCTAGCCTCGTACACACCATTGCATACATTAAACTTCCTACTACTGAGGCATATGGAACCTTTTCCAAATCTTCCTTCTCTTTATCTGTTGAAGGGCCTTGACTCGACCTCAACTTAAAGTGATTAGATAAAGGAGAAGAAACCACTTTAGCTTTATCCATATGAAACCTTTCAAGTACCTTGTTGATGTACCGTTCTTGTGACATGTACAACTTCTTTCTTTTCTTGTCTCTACATATTCAAATACCAAGAATTTGTTTTGCTGGCCCCAAGTCCTTCATGGCAAAGGACTTACTCAACTGCTTTTTCAAATTATCAATTCTTAAAGAATTTCTACCAACAATCAACATGTCATCAACATAGAGCAATAAAATGATAAAGATTTCATCAGAGAATTTATGCACAAAAACACAATGATCAAAAGTAGTCTTTTTGTAACCATGCTCTCTCATAACTGACTCAAACTTCTTATACCATTTTCTAGGTTCTTGCTTCAACCCGTAGAGGCTTTTCTTTAATCGACATACATAATCCTCTTTTCCTTTAACCTCAAAACCCTCTGGCTGCTCCATATAAATCTCTTCCTCCAACTCACCATGAAGAAAGGTAGTTTTCACATCCATTTGCTCAATTTCTAAATCCAAGCTTGCTGCTAGACCTAGAACAACTCGTATGGAAGACATCTTCACAACAGGAGAGAAAATATCATCAAAACCAATACCTTTTCTCTAACTGAATCCCTTAACGACCAATCTAGCTTTGTATCATGGTTGTGAATTGTGCTCTTCTTGCTTCACTCTGTAAACCCACTTGTTCTTCAAAGCTCTCTTACCCTTAGGCAACTTTACCAGCTCAAACGTGTGATTGTCATACAGTGACTACATCTCATCTTCCATAGTGCCAACCCAGTGTGCTCTGTTTCCATCTTCCATCGCTTCTGCATAACATTGAGGTTCTCCCTCATCTGTCAATAATATATACTCATCTGTATCATACCGTGTGGAAGGACGTCGGTCTCTGGTAGACCTCTTGGGTGGAATTTCTGGTTCTAGTAACTGATTAGTAGTCTAGTGATCTATTTCAGCTTGCATATCTACATCATCTAAACCCTGTTGGTTATCTTGAACATTTTGTTTCATCTATACTGATAAAGGAACTGGATCTAGGTCAATTAAATCATCACTATACTGATGGACTCCTTTTTTCTATCTTCTCAACATCTTGTATAGTTTGATCTTCTATAAACACAACATCATGACTCTTTACCAATTTCTTCTTAACTGGATCATAAAATCTATATCCAAATTCATCCAGACCATAACCAACGAAGATACACTGTCGTGTCTTCACATCGAGCTTAGATCTCTCATCTTTTGGTATATGCACAAATGCCTTGCAACCAAAAACGCAAAGATGATAATAAGAAACATCTTTGCCAGTCCAAACTCTATTTGGTACATCAAACTGAAGAGGAACACATGGTGTGAGATTAAGAACATGTACAACTGTATTCAAAGCCTCACCCCAGAAAGATCTTGGCAACTGAGCGTACGAAAGAATACATCTTACTCTTTCAACCAATGTCTTGTTCATTCTCTCAGCCAACCCATTTAATTGAGGAGTCTTGGGAGGTGTGTTTTGATGTCAAATGCTTGATGCCTACAATACTCATCAAAAGGACCTGAATACTCTCCCCTATTATCTGTTCTGATGCATCGCAATTTCTTCCCAGTTTGTCTCTCAACTAAGGCTTGAAACTGTTTAAACACATCTAATACTTGATATTTGCTCTTCAAAGTGTACACCCATAACTTTCTTGAACAATCATCTATGAAGGTCACAAAATAATTGGCACCGCCCAAAGTTTTTTTCTTCACAGGACCACATACATCTGAATGTACCAAATCAAGTATGTATTGTTTTCTTGAAGGGAACTCTCGAAAGAAACTCTATTTTGCTTCCCTGCCAAACAATGAGTACATCTTCTTAAACAAACATCATTTATTCTAGAAAGAAGATTCTTTTTAGTCAATATTGCCAAGCCTTTCTCACTCATGTGAGAAAGTCTCTTATGCCACATTTATGATGTGAGCTTATCTATCATAGCATTAATAACGCCTTTAAAGAGTCTTGCCTATAGTATATACAAACTGGAATGCTTGTTCCCACGAGCAACAACCATAGCACCTTTAGTAAGTTTCCATTGACCATTACTAAAGGTATTGCAATATCCTTCATCATCAAGTTTACTTGTAGAGATCAAGTTCAAACGAATTTCAGGAATATGCTTTACCCCTCTAAGAAGTAGCCTCGTGCCATTATTCATCTCCAAACACACATCTCCAATACCAATGACTTTAACCAAGCCATTATTACCCAACTTCACTGTCCCAAAGTCACCTGTTGTATAGGATGTAAAGAAGTCCTCTCGAGACGTAGCATGATTGGAGGATCCACTATCAATAACCCAACTGATCTCGTGACATGCAACATTGACAACATCTTCATTGTAAACAACGAGAAAGTCTTCTAAACTAGTGGTGGCAACTCGATCATTTTCCTTGCCAACATTACCCTCTTGTTCTTTGTCTTTCTTCTTGTTATCCCGCTTCAACTGTATACAATATTTCTTGATGTGCCCTTTCATCCCACAGTGATGACACTCAACATTAGAAAACCTGTTACACTTGCTTCTTCCTTTTTCTTTGCTCTTGAAACCTCTGCTTTTACTCCTCCCTCTTCTTTTAGTAACCAAAATCTCTGACTGCTGAGAAGACCCATGTGATTTTCTTCTCATTTCTTCATGCAAAACACTACTTTTAGCCAGATCCATGTTGATTACACCATTTGGAGCTGAGTTACTTAATGACATTCTAAATGTTTCCCAAGAGTCCGACAACGTACCCAATAAACACAACCCTTGAATCTCATCATCAAATTTGATACCCATTCTAGCTAACTGATTGATTATTCCTTGGAACGTATTCAAGTGATCTGTCAACAGAGTTCCATCTTGGTACCATAAAGCCATCAACTATTTTATAAGAAACATTTTATTATTTCCTGTTTTTTGAGCATACAACTCTTCAAGTTTATTCCATAGTGACAATGCATGTATTTCTCCACTAATATGATTCAAAACATTATCATCTACCCACTACCTTATATACCCACAGACTTGTCAATGTAACAAAGTCCATTCTTTTTTAGATAACTTTTCTGGCTTCTCAGAGGCAAACACCGGTAAATGAAATTATTTGACATAAAAGAGATCTTCCATTTTTCCTTTCCAAGTGTGATAATTAGAACCATTCAAAGTAATTATTCTACTCAAATTTGCTTCCATTATTCAACACAAGAAATTCAACACAAGAAATTCAACAATAATAACCACAGCTCTGATACCACTTTGTTAGGAGAATCACAATTTCAATACTAACTTAATCAAGTTCTAAACAGCGGAATTAAACCTATTCTCCTTCTTTGTGTGAATCTTTTAGGAAACAAATAAATAGAGCTCAAAATAAAACATGCATAAATCAACACAAACAATTTAGGTGAAAAAACCTTCCCGGTATAGGAAGGAAACAACCATAGCACTCCTCTCCAAAACTTCTACTATCAAGAAAAAATTGTACAACAGTTCTCTCTAGGTAAAACTAGAGGCAAACAATCAACAACATCATCAAGAATACACTTCTTGAAAACTAACAATTATTTCAAGAAAAATGGAGAAATCTAACCCAATTCATAGTTAATGTTAACTGCTCATATTTTCTCAAACCGGTGAGCCAAATCCAAATCCCACCGTACATATTAAAGAGTCTTGAGTCGTGAACCTACCTGCAAAAACAGAACTTCATTCGTATCAGTAGAAACAGAACTATAGGTTCAACTTTTCACCATTGAATTATATTACATCCATGTGTCAAACTTAGGATTTGGAGTAGTTCTTATTGAATCAAGAAACATATTAGACAAAGCTGGAAATGATCCATTTATAAATCCTTCAAGCCTATAAACCATAATATACCTCATAATTTTTTTCCTCCAAACCAAATAGTTGTTATCATCCAATTTCATTGATAGTGACAAACTGTGTGGTGGGGTAAATCATTTTTGTGAAAGAACCTCAAGAACACTTCTATTTTCCATAACCATTGATGGATCACCATTAGCATTCAAACCACCATTGCCATTAGCATTGCTTGGTAGCAAGATTAGTGTAGTGGGAGAATATGAAGAATTTGATAGCAGATTTCTGTATGAATCTTTCAACGCCATATCCACAGGATTCATAAAATCTTTAAGAGCTCTGATACCGTACAAGACTAAGAAGAAAACAGTCTGTGAAAAAGAAATTCAGAAATGCTTTATTATTGATGGCAAAAGCAAGTAGTTTTGTTGTATAAAATAATGCTGCTATTTATAGCAATAGTGTCTAACACTTGCTAACATAACCTATTATCTATTGGCATATTAGCATAGATGCAATATATATATACCCAATCAGTTATACCAGAATTTGTGCACTACATATTGCAACGGTACAAATGATACTCTAATATTATACATATGGCCATCTTTTCTACCCTAACGAAAAAACGGACATTGATATAATATTTGTTAAAGATTGCATTTGTTATGATTAGTTATATATTTCACAAATTTGTGTTCATATGATCAAGTGAAGCGGCAAAATTTAATTTAAAACTAATGTAATAAGGGCCATATAAGTTTTCTGTTATGCAATGAAATTGTGTCATTTCGTTGAAGATGATATAAATTTATGATAATTAAAATTTTTCTTGTTAAATGCTCTTAAATGTGGTCCAAAACCAATATAACCCAAAATCCAAATGATTAATTAAACCCTTATCCTATTTCCCTTTATATATATAACTTCTTGCGTGAAGACTTATAAGAAGCCACTAGAGAAAGCAGCAGCCGCAGAATAGGGAAAACTGCAGAACAGTGGTGAGAAGCTGCTGAAAAACAAAGCAGAGAAATAGGCAGCAGCGTGAGAGAGACGTGAAGATTAGAAACTGCCAGAGAGAAATTAAAACTGCAATTGCAGAAAAATGAGAAATCAGCCCAAGGACAAATTGTCCATTTCAGCTACCATTTGTGTTATTTTCATCTCATTTATACGATAATATTTGATTTAATAACAAGTTTGTTAAATTTATCTTGCTATATATATTACTAGTAAATTAGAGGGGATATTTTGTGGGTTGATTTTTGGATTATGGTATAATTTGTGAAACTCTCTGGAAATTGGTGTTTGTATCTCCGTTTGATTATTAGTGGATTTTCCTCGGTGTGCCGTCGTTAGTGGAGTAGACTTTTCACATTGAAAAGTTGAACCACTTAAATCATTGTGTGCCATTTATTTTCTTACTGCTTATTATTTTGCTGTTACCCATTATTATTAATTTGTGCAACCAAAATTGGACCCGATCTTCGCTTCCGTAAGTGTTGATTTACAACAAATTGGTATCAGAGAATTGGGTTATTCTGCTATTTATTGGAACTGATCAAGTTTGCTCTTTTGGATTTATTTTTGAGCTTCTGGTTATCTGATTGGTTTCATATTTCTGGGTTGTACTTCTATTTATTTAATATTGGGTTTTCTGTCATGGCGGCAAAATATGAAATTGAGAAATTCAATGGTAGAAATGATTTTAGTCTTTGGCGTATGAAGAGCGGGTCGTATTAGTTAAAGAAGGTCTCGTTAAGACACTTGAAGGCAAGGATAAATTGCTAGAAAAATTGACTGATGAAGAAAAAATGCATTAATGGAAAATGCTCTCAGTTCAATTCAGTTATCCTTGTCTGATGAGGTATTACGCGAAGTTGGTGATGAGGAATCTCCTGCTGGGTTATGGCTTAAATTGGAGAATTTGTATATGACCAAGTCTTTGACCAGTCGGTTATATTTGAAGCAGCGTTTGTATACATTCAGAATGTCAGAAGGTACACCTTTGTACGATCATCTTGATGAATTTACCAAAATTATTCGTGATCTGAAAAATAGTGGTGTTAAGATTGATGATGAGGATCAGGTCTTAGTTCTATTATGTTCTTTACCTCATTCATTTGAACATTTTGTTGAAACCATGTTATATGGACGAGACACTATTTCTTTGGAAGATGTCAAAGCAGCTTTGAATTCCAGAGAGTTGAAGAAAAAGGTGTCTACAAGCAACAATGATAATAGCAATGGTTTATTTGTCAGAGGTAGAAATCAAGAAAAAGGCACAAGTAATAATAGAGGTAAGTCTAAATCCAAATCTAGAAAAAGAAAAGATAAATGTAACTATTGCTGTCAGGAAGGGCACTGAAAAGTAAATTGTCCAAAACTCAAAGGTAAAGGAAAATCTGCCACAACGTCTTCTGGTACTAATGATGTTGCTGGTGTTGCAGATAATTCTGGTTCCGATGGTAAAAATTTTCTATCAGTATGTATTGGTTCTCTTGGAGATGTTTGGATTCTTGATTCGGGTTGCACTTACCATATGTGCCCCAGTAGAGATTGGTTTACTTCATATCAGTCTATTGATGGAGGTGTTGGCTTGATGGGAAACAATATGTCCTGCAAGGTTGTTGGTATTGGTACTATCCGAATTAAGATGCATGATGATATTGTTAGCACTTTAAAAGATGTTCGCCATATTCCAGATTTGAAAAAAAAATTGATATCTTTGGGAACTCTTGATTCATAAGGCTATAAGTATGTAGTTGAAGGTGGAGTCTTAAAAGTTAGTAAGGGTGCTCTCGTTGTTATTAAAGGGAAATTGTCGCGTGGTCTCTATATGCTTCAGGGTAGCATTTTTATTGGCAGTGTATCAGTTTCATCCTCGTCAGATCAAGATTCAGACACTACTCGATTATGGCATATGCAGCTTGGGCATATGAGTGAGGTAGTGATGTCTATTTTGAGTAAACAGGATTTGCTTTATGGTCAAAAAACTGGGAAGCTTGATTTCTGTGAGCATTGTGTTTATGGAAAGCATCGTAGGGTCAAGTTCAGTACAGCCATCCATAAAACGAAAGGTACTGTTGATTATATTCATTCAGATCTTTGGGGTCCTTCTCGTGTTGTGTCTAAGGGTGGTGCCCGATATATGTTGACTTTTATTGATGACTTCTCTCGTCATGTTTGGGTGTATTTTCTGAAGAATAAGAATGATGCGTTCTCAAAATTTATGAAATTCAAGGCTTGTATAGAAAATCAAACAAGCAAGAAAATCAAACATTTGAGAACTGATAATGGTTTGGAATTTTGTGATAATCAGTTTAATGAGTTCTGTGAAAGGAATGGCATAGTGAGACACCGCACTGTGCATCATACACCACAACAAAATGGAGTAGTAGAACGTATGAATAGGACTCTCTTAGAAAGAACTCGTTGTATGCTTTTTCAAGCTGACTTGGATAAATCATTTTGGGCTGAAGCTTGTAACCATGCCTACTATTTGATGAATCGGTCTCCATCAACTACAATTCAGTTGAAAACTCCATTTGAGGTATTCTTTGATACTCCTGCTAATTATTCTGATTTGAAAGTTTTTGGTTGTTCTACTTATGCTCATGTTAATGATGGTAAACTTGAGCCCATGGCATTGAAATGCATATTTTTGGGGTATCCTTCTGGGGTGAAGGGTTATAGATTATGGTGTGTTGAACCCAAGTCACCTAAATTTTTGATTAGCAGAGATGTTAAGTTTGATGAGTTTTCCATGTTGGAAAAGAAAAAAGAGTCTATTGTTTCAGATAAAGACCACGGTGTTAGTGAGCAGGTGGAGCTTGAGAGTGGAGCTCCTAGTCAAGTGCAAGAGGGCACTTCAGATCAGCCATCTGTGGATGAGATAGATGATTCTGCTCATGATGTAGCAGAAGAGCAACATGAGCAACCATATAGTATCGCTAAGGGTAAAGGAATAAGAGAGATTCGTCGCCCTTAGAGGTACGCAGATGCAGACTTAGTTTCTTTTGCATTATCTGTGGCAGAGTCTATTGAGGTGTATGAACCTTCTAGTTATCATGAAGCTGTCACTTGTGATGACTCCGTTCAGTGGTTGGTTGCTATGAATGAAGAGATTGAATCACTTCATAAGAATCATACTTGGGAATTGGTGAAACCGCCTAAGGGCCAGAAGATTGTTGGAAATAAATGGGTCTTCAAGAAAAAGGAAGGTATACCTGAGGTTGAAGCAGCTAGGTTCAAGGTACGTGTTGTTGCAAATGGCTATTGTCAGAAGAAAGGTATTGACTTCAATGAAGTATTTTCTCCTGTTGTGAAACATAGCTCTATTCGTGTGTTACTTGCTATGGTTGCATTGTTTGACATGGAATTAGAACAGCTTGATGTCAAGACAGCCTTCTTACATGGTGAGCTTGAAGAACAAATATATATGCATCAACCAGAGGGGTTTGTTGTTCCAGGTAAGGAAGATCATGTTTGTTTATTGAAAAAGTCTCTATATGGGCTGAAGCAATCTCCAAGGCAGTGGTATAAGCGGTTTGATTCTTTTATGATTGATCATGGTTACTCTAGGAGTGATTATGATAGTTGTGTTTATCATAAAAGATTTCATGATGGTTCATCCATTTATTTGTTGCTTTATGTTGATGACATGCTTATTGCTTCTAAGAATAAGTTTGAGATTAAGAAATTAAAGTCTCAATTTAATGGTGAGTTTGAGATGAAAGATTTGGGTGCAGCGAAGAAAATTTTGGGTATGGAAATTTACAGGGATAGACAAGCGGGCAAGATTTATTTGACTCGAAAAAGTTATATTGAAAAAGTTCTTGAACGTTTTGGTATGAAAGAGTCTAAACTTGTGAGTACACCGTTAGCTGCGCATTTCAGGCTTTCTTTGGATTTGTCACCAGTCAAAAGAAGAAGAGCGGTACATGTCTCAGGTTCCATATGCTAGTGTTGTTGGTAGTTTGATGTACACTATGGTTTATACTCGTCCATACATTTCACATGTAGTTAGTGTTGTCAACAGATATATGGGTAATCCTGGTAAGGGTCATTGGCAAGCAGTGAAATGGATACTTCGATATTTAAGAGGTACATCTAATTTTGGTTTGGTATATGATGGGAGTTCTAATACTAGTTGCAGTGTTATTGGTTATGTGGACTCCGATTATGCTGGTGATCTGGATAGAAGAAGATCTCTGACAGGTTATGTCTTCACTCTTTCTCATTGTGCCATTAGTTGGAAGGCTACTTTACAGTCTACGCTTGCTTTGTCTACGAAGCGTATAGAATATATGGCGAACAGGAATGAAAGAAGCCATTTGGCTTAGAGGTTTGGTTTGTGATTTGGGTTTATAGCAGGATACTTCTGTTGTATTTTGTGATAGTTAGAGTGCTATACACTTGACCGAGAATACTATGTATCATGAAAGAACCAAACACATTGATGTCAGATATCACTTTGTTCGTGACATTGTCTCTCAGGGTGCTATTGTTGTCAATAAGATAGTCACTACAGAGAATCCAGCTGATATGTTAACCAAACCAGTTCCATTTAATAAGTTCAAGCATTGCTTGGACTTGATTGGTATTTGCAAAAGATGATCACCCTTTGGGGCTTTGGACGACGGTTATTTGGTAATCCGAGGAATTTCATATTTTGAAGAACTTTTTTTTGTTTTGAGCCAAGGTGGAGATTTGTTAAATGTGGCCCAAAACCAATATAACCCAAAGCCCAAATGGTTAATTAAACCCTTACCCTATTTCCCTTTATATATATAACTTCCTGCGTGAAGACTTATAAGAAGCCACTAGAGAAAGCAGCAGCCACAGAATAGAAAAAACTGCAGAATAGTGGTGAGAAGCTGCTGAAAAACAAAGCAGAGAAATAGCCAGCAGCGTGAGAGAGACGTGAAGATTAGTAACTGCTAAAGAGAAATTAAAACTGCAGTTGCAGAAAAGAGGAGAAATTAGCCCAAGGACAAACTGTCCATTTCAGCTACCATTTGTGTTATTTTCATCTCATTTATACGGTAATATTTGATTTAATAACAAGTTTGTTAAATTTATTTTGCTATATATATTACCAGTAAATTAGAGGGGATATTTTGTGGGTTGATTTTTGGATTATGGTATAATTTGTGAAACTCTCTTGAAATTAGTGTTTGTATCTCCGTTTGATTATTAGTGGATTTTCCTCGGTGTGCCGTCGTCAGTGGAGTAGACTTTTCACATTGAAAAGTTCAACCACTTAAATCATTGTGTGCCATTTATTTTCTTACTGCTTATTATTTTACTGTTACCCATTATTATTAATTTATACAACCATTAATTTGTGGAATCAAAATTGGACCCGATCTTCGCTTCCGTAAATGCTAATGAGTAACTAGTACCTTTTTTGTTTTGTTTTGTTTTGTTTATTTATTATTTATTTTATTTTATTTTTGGGAAATAATATCACAGTATGCTATCTCAATTCAATGAATCTAAGTTTAGGGTTCATCCTGCGATTCCCCTCTATCCACTTAAAGTCATAGACTACATATCCATCCAAAAGAAGTTTTCTTTTTTTTTAATAAAGAAATAACAACTCAAAAAAGTAAAAGAGTAAACAAGAGATGCATAAAAAATGTCATTAGCATTCATCTTGTTATTAAAAAAGTAGTTTTTTTTAGCAAAAAAGAACAACTTCAACTATTATCCATATTAATTGATAATAGCACAGTAGCAATGCAAGAATAGAATGTGTATTAGAATCTACCTATTAGCACATTGTGTACATTATATAATCCAGTACCAAGATCTTGGTTCTTCAAGAAAAAGAAAAATATATATTTATTATTTTACATATATATATTACACGCGTAAAAAAAAATTGATTAGAATTATGGGCATAAATGTGGGAATTTTTTAGAACAAAATATCATTTAGATTTTTCTAGTGTATGAAGTCACTCGTTTAGGCTCACTTAGCATTACTCAAAGCTATTACAAGAAGGGAAGTGTTCTGTCTGTTCACCATCAGTACTTCAATTTGTCCACTAGAACCATACCGTCTTAGCGAATAAAGAAGAAACACCTAACTTATCGAGGAGTGAACCTTTCATCGTGCGCATTACTCATCCTATATATGCAGTAAATTGTATAGTTACATAAATTATAATTTTTTCTTATACAAGTTTTGATGGACAAAATTAATTTATAAATTTGATGGACAAGATTAATTTCGGGAAATTTATAGACTCAAGTTATTAAATGTACCTTAGATATTCTCTAAGGATTCTTTAAGGTAAAATTTTCATGAACAAGAATTGACGCGATATTATTTTATAAACAATTTTTGTAATAATTTTATATATTTGTATTTAATTTTTTTTATCTCATTTAACTTTATTTGATTATTTTGTACTTCATATATACATGAAAAAAAGAGTAAAAATGGGGATAACGGCATAAATACAAAATTTTGGACAAAAATGAACAAAATGGGACTAAATTGACATACAGAGACCACCATCCAACCGCCACAGGCAGCGCTCGGGCAGCCTGGGCAACTATAATGGCGATTGGTTAGCCTTGTGCTACTGTGCCTTAGGTATATTACTAGGGATTTGCATGACTGCGAGGTAGTTGACAAGGCCAGCATACCATGGTCATGAATCCCCCACAAAAAAGAGTTGTTCATCTGGGAATTATTTTTGTAATGGTAAGGAGTCTTCTTCTTGTATAATTTGACTCAACTGGTCGGCCACTAAGTTCTCACTCTCCTTTTTATCCTTGATTTATATGTCAAATTTTTACGATAATCCACCTAACGAGTCGAGGTTTTGCATCTTTCTTTATTAGCAAATACCTGAGACCTACATAGTTAGAAATAGAGTTACTTTAGTACCAACTAAATATGATCTAAATTTTTTTAAAACAAAATTAATTGTAAGTAATTCTTTTTCAGTGATAGAGTAATTGATTTTGGCATCATTAAGACGTACTAAATGACATATGGTTGTTTGTCAATCTGTTGCCTTAGCATTGCTCCAATAGCTCTATCACTAGTATTGCACGTCAGTTTAAATGGGTGACTCCAATCAAGTGTCTAAATGAATGGAGCTGTTGTGAGTAATTCCTTTAGCTTGTTGAAGGCTTCCTTGCATTTTTTTTATCAAAATGAAGGGAGTATCTTTTTGGGGTAGTGTGCATTGTGGCCTTACAATCTTTGAAAAGTACTTGGTGAACCTCTTGTAAAAACTTACATGATAAAAAAAGAACGAACCTCTCATACAATAGTGAGAGTTGGTAAGTTACGAACAATATCAACTTTAGCTTTATCTGCTTTAATGTCCTTAGAAGAGATTGCATGCCTTAAGATGATCACATGATCTACTATAAATGACACTTTTCTTAGATTAATACTCTCTATACATCTCAAATGATAAGTGCTAAATTAAGTAAATATAGCACCGTAAAAGCATCCATAAAAACCTCTATAATATCTTCTATATATTAAAAAAAAATATACTTATCAAACACCTCTGAAAGGTGACTATGGCATTGTAGAGGCTAAATTGCATCTTACGAAAGGCAAAAGTTCCAAAGAGGCAGGTGAGCGTGGTTTTCTCTTGTTACTCAAGTGTTCTAATAATTTGGTTGTAACCTAAATAACCATAAAGAAAACAATAAAATGAGTGACATGTTAACCTTTCTACCATTTCATCAATAAAGGGAAGAAGAAAATGGTCCTTTTTAGTGTTGGTGTTAACCTTCCTATAGTCCATACATACTTCTCCAACTTGTTTGAATTCTTGTGGCTACCAAATCATTTTTCATCATTCTTAACCACTGTTATTCTGAACTTCTTGATACCACTTACACTAGACTTACCCATTTATTATCAAAGATGTGGTACATGATCCCCATATCTAACTATTTGAGTATTTCTTTCTTCATTACCTCCATCATTGGAGGATTTAACCAAGTTGTACCTATTTTGTTGGTTTAGCTTCTTCCTCGATTAGTATTATGTGCATACATAAGGGGGATTTATGCCTTTAATATCAACAATGGTCTATCCTATAACAACTTTGTGATCCCTCAATACTCTCTCTTTTTATTCATGAGACAAGTTGTTAGCAATAATAATGACCAATAGTTTGTCATTGTCTCTCAAATAAATGTATTTCAAATGTGATAGGAGAGGTTTTAATTCTAATATAAGTGTCTACCTAACAAAAGATGATAACTTCTCGCATGTTAATTTGTAAAGAAATAAAACTAAGATCGTACTTGGATGACATCTAGGAAAGAGATTTCAAGGATAACAATGCAATTTTCAAGGGTATATTAAGTTGTATTGTATTAGTGAGCGTTCTTAAATTTTCAGAATTCAAGTTGTGTCAAGGTTACTTGTAATGTATTCTACTTAAACTCAAATACTTGTTTTACACAAGAGTTTACAACATCAATATAATAGCAATAATTAATATCATTAGAGTATAAACATATAGATTTTTTATCAAATTTCATGTTCAATGTCTCAACGTGAACATCAATTTTAGTTATTGTAATATCTAAACATGTTAACATGCTAAAAAAAAATATCAATGTATGATGCATAATGCTTAGTTTAGAAGAGAGAGAAAATTCTGATAAATAAAGGAAAATATTTGTGAAAAAAAAGGAGGAAACTTTCAATGAGAAAAGTGGAACCGATTGAGATAGGTTTCATTTTTTATGTATAATATATATATATATATATATATATATATATATATATATATATATATATATATATAGATATGCGCGTGCACATGATACTTAATTACTAGGCCAAACATTCACTAGAGGTCAGAGGCACCTAATTTTTTTTCCCTTTAATTTCATTATTCTTAAAAACATAGAAAACAACTTAGAGCTATTTTCATTTTACTTTTTTATTTTTTTGGTTTCTGAAACTAGATTTAACTTAATTAGAATGTTGCTTATAATTTGTTTTTATAATTAGAAATTATATATGTGATCCATAATTGATGAACGTAATGAATAATATGTAATTTAATTGACATTAGAGTATGATTTAACTAATTACTATATAGTGTGTAATTAATCTAATCACATGTTTAGAAAATTGGAGAATTAAATATTAATAGATATTTTCTCATATATATTCTTCGTTATCAATTTAATTAATTATTGTTATTTATTTTTGGTTTTTTAAATTTTGTTTCCTTAAAATATAAAAATACAAAAAAAATTATTTTTTTTGTTTTAAAAATTAGTTTTTAATAATATAATCTCTGTGAGAATGATATTTTTTTATCATTATATTACTTGTTATGATATATATACTGACATATTCATCACACACAATTCGTGTAATGATCATCATCCACTTTACATCTGATAAAACACAAACAAAATAAACAATTAGATAATTTAAAATTAGAAAATAACATTCCATCAAAAAATGACAATAATAGTTATATATTTCATATCTTAATATTACAATATGAACATATTATTCACTCTTTACCATGTGATCAATAAATAAATAAAATGGGTATTCACCATTTACCATGTGATGTAAAAATGGGTTGATGCACAAAATTATTATATACAAATTTTATATGATTCATAAAATATCTCCATTTTAAAAAAGAATTATATAATTTTTATATTATTCAAAAAAATTCTAAAAAATGAAAAATAAATAAGCTAAATATCCTATCAAGATTATGTTAGATTGAGTATCTTAACTAATGATACAAAAATATAGATAGATTTAATATGCATTTATTATATAATAAAAAATTTATAAAATATATTAATTAGTTAATCATGCTTGTTAAATACTAAATTGGTTATTAAATATATGAATTAAGATTATTAATTATCTCTTTAATATAGGAAAATATCTAATTGGCACATTTGGTGGAGCCAACACAATAAATACATATCGAGGTATCAAAATTAGCTTTACATTTAAGTATTTAAAAACTAAATTTAAGACTTTAAAACTACTATAAATGATATATTATTAATATATCTTTCAATAATAATTCTTATAAAAATGTTTGAGATAAATTTCTCTAAATCAGATCCACAATATTTTACCCAACATCTAAAAATTAAATCTAAATTAAATCCAAAATATTTAAATTGTAAATCTAATTCTCTTTATTACTATTAAAAATACTTCATCAATATATTTTTATTTTACAAATTTCGTTTTAATCTTGATGAAGAAATAAAATTTAATTAATTTTATAAAATTTTTAATCTACTTTAATATTTCACAAACATAACAACATTACTAATATCACATATTATTTATAATCAAACATGCATAATTTAATAACTAATCAATAAATTAAACATATAACATGTAAAATAACACCTAAAGATAATATGAAAATAATACATTTAAATGTACCTCAATTGAATTCTTAGAATTGCTTATATTCTGAAAAACCTCAAAACTCCAAATAAAATTATTGCGTTGTTTATTGAATTGACACTAAAAACTATTAAATAAATTAAATTTGTTAATCTCTAAAATGACGTAATAATTTTAAATTAATAATAGAAAAGCTAAAAAGCTAAAATAAGATCTTCAAGCCAAACAATAAACATAATAGTCCTAACAAAGAACTAGTTCTTAAAACAAGGATGCCAACTTAGTATTAACAAAACACTTTGAAATACTAAAATTTGAGTTTATATCAAAACAGAGTAAATATTTTTAAATACTTACTAACATATTCTTATAATCCCAAATATGCAAAAATTAAAGATCCAATCCCTCGTAAATTTATAAATAAGAAATCAACCTAGCTAAGAAAATCGAATTATAAAGTACACCCAATAGTTTTTTTTTTCTAGCATAAGTATATACACAGAATTAAACAAAGAATAATACAAATTGTTTGGGTAGAATTTTTATATTAGGGATTTAAGAGAAAAGTAAAAATTTTGATATCCTCGTTGAATCATATAACCTCCTCATTGAAGGGGTATATATAAAAATCTTTAAACGCGTATATAACAAAATGAAGTAAAAATTTTGATATCCTCATTGAATCATATAACCTAGATACATGTTAATTATATATGATCTAATAAATATTACATAGGAATTAATAAACAAAAAATAGATCACCATAGGGTTTACATAAGTAGGTCACAACATATAGATCGCTCAAAGTTTTCAAGTAAATTTGTCAAGTTGTCAACTTAAGGTGAGGACAGAAGTCATGTCGAAAACTTACAATTCCACCAGTTCTCGATATCTAAGACCGCACAGTCCAACTATGAGGTGCTCTAATTGGCTACTATGTATGTTTTATCAAACATGTTTATTCAGGGTTATTGTTAAATCATCACCCTTATAACCTTGTTGTAGCATAGTGAGGTACTAACATTTATTAGGTCGTATACTGACGAGTGCTAAAAAAACACTAAAATTACCATAATTTTATTCACTTTAATTGATTAAAAAGATATATATTTATATGATTTTATCATATTTTTATATAAATTTATCCTTTCAAAATCACAGGTATTTTTATTGTTTTTCAGGTTTTTTCGCTTAAAAAAATAACTTAAAGACTCAGAAAAATACTAAAGTCAATACATTACAATTATATTCATAAAATAAATGAGGAAAAGTAAAAAAAGATGGAAAATTGGACAAAATGGGTCAAAAATGTTAAAAAAGATAAAATCGTGCACGCAGCTGCCTAACAGCATCGACCAATGCGCGTAGCGCACCTAGCAACGCATGCGCATTGCCAGCACAATGCTCAGTCTGCGCGCCTTTGCTCCATTCCATGTGCGCCGTTGTGCCCATCTACCCCATCCGCGCGTGCCACCTTGCCTCACCTACCAATGACATCATCTAACGTCATTATTCACCTACTACGTGTTTTCTACATTTTTTATCATTTTTCTCCCACTTTTTTTTTCCTATCCTCAACTATAAATACATTCATTCTCTCCACACCAAAACACACCTCAAATCATCTTCTTCTCTCTTTCTTTCTCTCTATTTCTTAGTTTTTAGTTTTTCTTAGTTTTAGAGTTCTTCTCTTTTTGAGAAGAACTAATTATGTTTTTGTAATTTATTAGCTTTTTGATTTAATAAATGGAAATGCAATTCCGTTTGGAGGTTTTCTAGCAACAGGATTAGCATCAAAGTACTGTAAGGATTTTATTTTCTTTGTAGTTATTTTTTTATGTTTTATTCTTATATGTTATATTTAATTTGTCTATGATTAAATTTAACATTGATGGCTGTTTGTAAACATGATATAATAACGTTGTTATGCTTGCGAAATATTAAATAGGTAAAAATCTCTAAAATGAATTGATTTTGTTTTTATTCAAGATTTTATATTAAGAATGTTAGAGAGAAATATATTATTTTTCATTACAAAATTAAATCTAAAAATTAGATTTTAAGGTTTAGTTATCCGGTCTAATTTAGAGTAGTGTTTTTTTATTTGTTGGTACAATCGTCCGGTAGTTAAAATGAAGCTCTATTTCAAAAGTTTTTATAAGAATTATTATCTAAAAATGTATTGACAACATGTTTTCAATAGTGGTTTTAAAACTTGAAAGTTAGTACTCGGATAATTAAATTCTTAGGTTTAATTTAGACACCTTGAATAAAGTTTAAACTATCTAACCTTACCAAAGGTGTCATTTAAATGGTTCATTTTCAATCTCCTAGAAAAAGGAATTACTTTAATTAACCAAATTAGTTATCGACCACATCCATAATTATTAATTGATTTGTTTAATTAACAAAGAATATCTAACGTATTCATATAAAAAAGAGTGAATTAATATATATCAATTTATATCTTTAATAACCTAAATAATATGAGCAAGCATAATTAACTTAGTTATTATATCCATAAATACTCCACTATTATAAATGATAAAATTTACATAAATATTTATTGAATCTGTATCTATGTTTATTTTTATGTTATTAGATTAGAAACACAAAAACCCCAAATATCGTGACAGGATGTTTAGGATTTAATTTCGTTTTTAAAAGTTTGAATAATAAATTAAAAACCACATATATTCCTTCCTTAGATCGACCTTAGGAGTATACTTATCATTTTCTATGAAATGATTCGTACACTTGCGAAAGTTTTATAAATATAAAACCAAAGTATTGGCAGGATCGGAGATGCCGATTTTGCCTATCATATACCCGTTACACATTTAATACCAAACATTTTACATAAATAGGTTTCTAAATATAGATCGCTCCACATTGACAAAATTTTGAGTCTCTTCATAAACGACATCTAGAGAGCATAAGGTAGTCTTTGTCAACTCGATAAAGAGCCTATTATCATACTTAATTTCCTTTTGGAAGGTTTCGATAGCTATTGAATCGAGATTGATTAATTTCCATTTTCTCCATTTTAAATCTCTTCATGTAAGCCTCGATCGTCTCGTTGTCCTCTTGAATTATTGAGAATAGGTGGTGAGATTTCTTCTTGATTGGTTTATTACAAGCATAATTAGTAACAAATAATTTGACCAGAGCGTCAAAGCTAGTAATACTTTTAGAGGGTAACTCCATGAACCACTGTTGTGCTGAATCTTGGAGGGTGGTTGAATAGTTTACAGTACATTATTTCTCCCTTTTCCTCTAAGAGGCTCACGACTGCCATGGTAATTTTGAATTGGAGAACGTGTGCCACTGGATCTTTGCTTCCCTTATATGTAGGACACTTGGAAGCATTGAAATTCGGGGGAGGTAATGTTAATTCAATAACATCTTAGAAAGGTGACTCTGACAATTGATTGCAAACAATTTCAATGTCATTCCATGGCTTTGATTTTTCCTATCCTTTGAGCCCATAGTTCACTCTTGTCCACATATTTTCTTCCATCTCTTTTAATTTTTTTTCCAATACATCACTCGAGTCATAGAGATGAGTTGGTTGAATTGTAGGCTCATGAATGAGACGATCCACCTAGGAGGTCCCAGTAATGATATGGGGATCATAAGCCATTTCATGATACTATTCAACATTTGTGCATCGATGAGGATTACGAGCAAGGGATACATGTTCCCTTCTAGAGGGTTAACGTAATATCTGGGCACTAGGTGTGTAAAATGAGCTCTCTGTTCTCGAATACACGTCCTGTTCTAATCATGATCTCAACTTATTATTATCCCTTTGGCATTCTATAAAAGCTTGTTACAATTATGTTATTTGTCTTTGAAGTCCTTTCATCATCGTATCTCTTTCAAAGGGAGCATTATCCGAACTACAATTTAGTGAGGTACATAAATTTTGTGTAGCTCGTGTAGGTTTCTTCTCACCGTAAAGAGTTGAAACTTGGTTTTCGCCAGTTGAAGCGGTTCTCAGGTCGCAACTTATCAATGACCTGAAGGGCGAGGAAAGAGGTGCCCTATTATTAAGGTCAAATTCTTTAGCCAAATGGACAAGATTGTTTATATGTTCGTTGAATATAGGGGGATAATCCATTTAGCGGCATGTGAATCCCAAAAACACAAGTTAATTCTCTTAATAATATGATCAGGTCTCAAATGCTATCTATGGACTAGAAAGATTTAGGTTCCCACCAACGACGTTAATTGTTTGAAGATAATTCTTTATGTTAGGGATTTTAGAGAGAAGTGAGAAATTTGATATGTGAATTATATTCTCTTCATTGAAAGGATATATATATATATATAACATTTTAAGCATGTAGTGGATTATGTATTCAACGACCTGGATACATGCAAATTATACATGATCTAATAAACATACATATGAACTATTAAACATAAAATAGGTTTCCATAGACGTTTACATAAGTAGGTCGCTACATATAGATCGTTCAAAGATCTCAAGTAAATTTCTCAGGTCCTCAACTTAGGGTGAGGACTGAGGTCATGTCGAAACCTTATAATTCTACCAGGTCTCAATATCTAAGACATCGTAGTCCAATTATGAGGTGCTCTAATTGGCTACGCTGTATGTTTTATAGAGCTCGTCAGGTCCGAGCCATTGTTAACCCATCATCCTTATAACATTGTTATAGTAAAGCGAGGTACCAAAATTTATTAGGTTGTATACTAGGCCATGGAAACTGTGAGCCTCTCAGAGGACGAGTGAGAAACAATGTACTACAAACCATTCATAACCACCCTCCAAGATTCAGCACAATTCGTGGAGTTACCCTCTAAAAGTATTACTAGGCTTGACGCTTTGGTCAAAGTATTTGTTACTAATTACGCTTGTAATAAACTAATCAAGAAGGAATCTCACCACTTATTCTCAATAATCCAAGAGGAAAACAAGACGATCTATACTTACACAAGGAGATTTAAAACAGAGAAAATAGAAATTAATCAATTTCTTGATTACATAGCTATCGAAGCCTTCCAAAAGATAATTAAGCATGATAATGAGCTTTTTATTGGGTTGAAAAAGACTACCCCGTACTCTCTAAATGTCATTTATGAAGAGACTCAAAAATTTGTCAATATGGAATGATATGTATGTAGCAACCTACTAATGTAAAATATTTAGTATTAAATGTGTAACAGGTATACGACCTAATAAATCATGGTACCTCGCTATACTATAACAAGGTTATAACGATGATGGCTTAACAATGGCTCAGACTTGACCAGCTCGATAAAACATACATCGTAGTCAATTGGAGCACCTCGTAATTGGACTATGAGGTCTTAGATATTGAGACCTGGTGGAATTATTAGGTTTCGAAGTGACCTCAGTCCTTATCCTAAGTTGACGACCTGAGAAATCTACTTGACAACTTTGAACGATCTATATGTAGCGACCTACTTATGTAAATGTCTATTGAGGCCTATTTTATGTTTATTAGTTCATATGTAATGTTTATTAGATCATGTGTAATTTGCATGTATCCAGGTCATTGAATGCATAACCCACTACATGCTTAAGATGTTATATATATAACATTTCAATGAGGAGAATATAGGATCCAATTCAGATATCAAATTTCTCACTTCTATCTAAAATCCCTAACATAAAGAATTCTCTCCAAACAATTAGCGTCGTGGGTGGGAACCTAAATCTTTCTAGTCCATAGATAGCATTTGAGACCTGATAATATTATTAAGAGAATTAACTTGTGTTTTTGGGATTCATATGCCGCTAAATGGATTATCCCCTATATTCAACGAACAGATACACAATCTTGTCCATTTGGCTCAAGAATTTGACCTTAATAATAGGGTACCTCCTTCCTCGTATTTCAGGTCGTTGACAAGTCGTGACCTAGGAACTATTTCAGTGGCAAAACTGAGTTTCGATCCTTTGCAGTGAGAAGAAATCCGCACAAGCAACGCAACATTTATGTACTTCACCAATTTATAGTTCAAAAAATGCTCTGTTTTAAAGAGATATGATGATGAAAGGACTTTAAAGACAAATAACAGAACTACAACAAGCTTGAGATCATGATTAGAGCAAGACATGTATTCGGGAACAGAGAGCACATTTTACATACCTAGTCCTCAAATATTGCATCAGCCTTCTAGAAGGAAACATGTATCTTGTGCCTGTAATCCTCGCTGAGGCACAGAAGTTAAATAGTATCTCCAAATGGCTTATGATCCCTATTTCATTAATGGGACCCCCAAGGTGAATCGTCCCACTCATGAGCCTACAATTCAACCAATTCATCTCTATGACTCGAATGATGTATTGGAAAAAAAATTAAAAGATATGGATGAAAAGATATGGACAAGAGTGAATGATGGGATCAACGGGTAGGAAAAATCAAAGCCTTGGAATGACATTGAAATTGTTTACGATCAATTGTCAATGTCACCTTTCTAAGATGTTATTGAATTAACATTACCTCCCCCGAAGTTCAATGCTCCCAAGTGTCCTACATATAAAGGAACCAAAGATCTGATGGCACACGTTCTCCAATTCAAAATGGCCATGACAATCATGAGCTTTTCAGAAGACAAGCGAGAAACAATGTACTACAAACTATTCATAGCCATCCTCTAAGATTCGACACAACAATGGTTCATGGAGCTTCCCCCTAAAAGTATTACTAGCTTTGATGCTTTGGTCAAAGTATTTGTTACTAATTACGTTTGTAATAAACCAATCAAGAAGGAATCTCACCACTTATTCTCAATAATTGAAGAGGACGACGAGACGATCGAGGCTTACATGAGGAGATTTAAAATGGAGAAAATAGATATTAATCAATGTCATGATTTCATAGCTATTGAAGCCTTCCGAAAGGGAATTAAGCATGATAATGGGCTCTTTTTTGAGTTGAAAAATACTATCCCATACTCTCTGGATTTCGTTTATGAAAAGACTTAAAAGTTTGTCAATATCTAATAGAAACAAGAATAGGCTCAACCTTAATAGAATAGAAGAGAACAAAAGGCCTATCAAAGATAAGTGTTCAAGTTTTCCCCGTTTTAAACACACCATCACGCCAAGAGAAAACTCAGAGACTTGAGGTCATGCTTTATCTCCTTTTAGAGGACTGCTCCTACGAGTTACGTTGGTAGAGGCAGTATGCCAAATGGAATGCCTCAACAACATCAATTAGCCTCCCGTTATGAAATTCCACTCAGAAATCCTAACAATTATTGCACGTTCCATAAAGACATGGGACATTGGACCCAGGATTGTTGGCATCTCAAGTGGGAGAGTGAGCATTTTCTTTCAGAAGGGTATCTAAGGGATATTATCAACAAAACCAAAAGTCCTCAAGAAAAGAATTAAAGAGACAACAATTCTAATTAGAAGGTCAGAACGCCCACTAACCTAGTCCATAGAGAAGTAAATAGGAATCATCCTTCCCCTTCAGGGGATGTACAAATAGTACACATTATCCATGGTGGACCTACTATGGCTGGACATAACAGCAATTATGAGAAAATATATGCTCGAGATGCTTGAGATACAGGACGATTGGTCTATAGTTTGATACTAGAGGGGCCTGATTATCTTATCACCTTTGAAGACCGAGAGCACATACCTTCCCATGATGACCCTTTGGTTATCATTGTAAAAATTTCTCATTGTGAAGTACATCAAATACTAGTTGACAACGATAGTTCATTCGACCTATTGTACTTATCCGCTTTGCTGGACATGGGCATAGATCCTAAGGAGATTACCCAACAACAGATGTCATTAGTTGGATTTAATGGCAGCATAACAATGTCAGTAGGGACAATACGTTTACCGGTGTCGGTGGAAGGAGCTATAATTTTGATGAATTTTGTTGTTTTGAACACCCCTACGTCTTACAACACAATTTTGGGTCGCCCATGGATATACAAGATAAGAGCAATACCTTCGACATATCATCAACTTATTAAATACCCTAATGTTGATGGGATAAAGGAAATTAGGGGAGAATAAGATAGGGCACGAAGATACTACAATGCTGGTACGAAGAATGCATTACCTTAGTTGTCGAAGTAGCAATTAAAAGACAAATACTGTTATGATGAAACTAAAACACTACAGACATGGGAACATGTTACAACGGAATTCCACGATGAGTATGACGTGATTCATATAGAGGAAGTAGGGAATGATCAATCTATGAAGATCATTTCTAGACTACCTTCATTGTTAAAAGCCACTCTCATTGATTTTTTGAAGACTAATGTTGATCTGTTTGCTTGAAACCCGAGGACATGCTCAACATTGACCCGAGTATCATTTCCTATGAAT
Organism: Hippophae gyantsensis; assembly: GCA_030763125.1. Classification (NCBI taxonomy): domain Eukaryota; kingdom Viridiplantae; phylum Streptophyta; class Magnoliopsida; order Rosales; family Elaeagnaceae; genus Hippophae; species Hippophae gyantsensis. The sequence continues at coordinate 34,326,061 of CM061031.1, read as the reverse complement.
TATGCCTAGATCATACCAACAAGCTGGTCCAACAAACAAAACAAAGATTCGCTAGAGACAAAAATGAAATCATCAAAAGGAAGATCAATTCCTTGAAAAGTGTAGGTTGGGTTCGCAAGGTCATATACCCGATGTGGTTGTCAAATGTGGTGTTGGTTAAAAAATTGGGAGGTGAACATAGAATGTGCATGGATTACATTGATTTAAATAGGGCAATGCCAAAAGATTGCTTCCCTTTGCATAATATTGACCAATTGGAAGATGCAATAGCTAGTTTCAAATCAATGAGCTTTATGGATGCTTATTCGGGCTATCATCAAATCCAAATGCATCTCAAAGATGAAGAAAAAAAGACGTTCATCACAAAAGAAGGAACATTTTCTTACATTAAGATGTCATTCGGTTCAAAAAATGTCGGTGCTACATATCAAAGAATGATGAACAAGATGTTCCAAGATCAAATCGGTCAGAACATGGAGGTGTATGTTGATGACATGATAGTCAAAACCAAATGTGCTAAAAATCATATCTCTGATCTTAAAGAGGTGTTTGCCATAATTTGAATTTATAAAATGTGTCTCAACCCTAAGAAATGTATATTCTTGGTTGCCTCGGGGAAGTTCTTAGGATACTTAGTGTCATCCAGAGGTATAAAATCCAACCTTTAATAGACCTATCATAGCTCTAAGTCGTTTCATTCTAAGTGTATCAAAAAATGTTTGCCATTTTTTTGGTTGTTGAAAAAACACAGAATACCTCTAGGATAGCGAATACGAACAAGCTTTTCAATCCATTAAAGATTACTCAGGGAAAGCACCTCTCTTGGCTAATCTTATGATGGGAGAATATTTATATATGTACATGTCTTTCACGGAAAAAGTTGTCAATGATGTATTGATGGTTGACAAAGAGGGAATCCAACACCCAATGTACTATGTAAGTCACTCATTGACGGAGGCTCAACAACGATATCCTCCTCTGGACAAGGCAGCCTTCACGATAAGAATAACAACACACAAACTCAGGCATTACTTCGATGCCCACAAAGTAGTGGTCCTCACCCCATACCCCTTGAAAAATATTTTAGGTAAATTGGATCTATCTAGACGTCTTTGTCACTAAAAGGACACATGAGTGTACACCCATACATACAATAGTAGAACCAACTTCCATAGGAGAAGCACCTCCCCTTGAATCAGAGTTATGAAGGGTGTAGGTAGATGAAGCAAGCAATTCGCAAGGAGCTAGAGTTGGAATCATAATATACACCTCAATAGTAGGTTTAATATAACAGTGCCTTCATATCACTTTCCAAGAAACCAATAACATTATTGAATACGAGGCCCCACTCTTGGCATTGAAATAATTAATAACCCTTGGAGCTAAAAGGGTGTTGATCCATAGTGATTCGCTACTAGTAGTAAATCAAGTAAATGATGATTTTGAAGTTAAAGAAGAAAGAATGCAACTTTGTACAAGAGGTGAAGAAAGCAAAAGTAGCATTTGAAACTTTCGAGATCAAGTAAATTCTTTGAGGAGGAAACGCCTATGTTGATTCCTTGGCTACATTGGCGTCTGCGGTCAATTTGGATTTGAAAAAAGTAATCTTGGTATCTTGTTTGTGGAGGCTTAGTATTGACACAAGTGAAATGAAAGACCAAACTTGGTCGAACATCATTTCTACGACTCACCTTTCTTGGTTGAACCCATATTTAGAATACCTTGTCAACGGTATTCTCCCAAAAGACAAGCACTTAGCTCCAAAGCTCACAACGAAAGAAAAAAACTACGTTTTTATCCAAGAGGTATTATATTGAAAGAACTATAGGGGCCCATGGCTGAAATGCTTACCCACAACAGAAGCTCAGATGGTGTTGAGCAATTTACATGATGGCCAATGTAGAGCTCAATATGGGGACAAAACTCTTTCACAGAGAATTATCCGACAAGGTTATTATTGGCCTACCCTTCTCCAAGATTGCATCTCTTATGCCAAAAGGTGTGATAGGTGTCAAAGATATGCCAATGTGCCACATCGACCAGGTGCTGACTTGAAATCTATTGTTAGCCCATGGCCATTTCAAAAATAGGGTTTAGATATTGTCAGACCATTGCCTATCACTCCAGGCCAAAGAAAATTCCTCATTGTGGCAACTAATTATTTTTCTAAATGGATAGAGGCTGAACCTTTAGCGCAAATTCAAGAAACGGATATGGAGAGATTCATATGGCGTAACATCATATGCATATATGGATTACCTCGTGAACTAGTTGTCGATAATGGTAGACAGTTCACAGGACAAAGACTAATATATTTTTGCAATGAAAAGGGCATCAAATTATCTCATTCCAACCCTTACAGACCATAGGTGAACAACCAAGTTGAATCGTCTAGCAAGACACTCATAAATATATTACGAAAGTATTTGGAGGGAGCCAAAGGTAAATGGGTTAATGAATTACCCGGTGTTTTTTAGGCCACAAGAACTACCCCCAAAATGTCAACAAGAGAAAGTCATTTCTCTCTCATTTATGGCACTAAAGCAGTCATACCCCTTGAGATACAAGAACCCACCCTCAGATCCAACATCACACAAGATGATAACGATCATTTAAGACATGAGGACCTTCTGTTAGCTTAAGAGAAATGGGAAGAAGCCTTGATACGACTCAAGTCACAAAAGAGATATAATAAGTTCGTTAAGCATAAGAGTTTCAGTATAGGGGAGTGGGTTTTGTGAAAAGCGTAAGGCAACAAAGTCAAAATTGGTGCAGAAAATTTTGCCACAACGTGGGAAGGTCCATATAGGATATATGATATTACCTCTGGGGGTTCTTACTTAATAGAACGAGATGGTATAAAAGAGGCGTAGAATTAGAATAGAGAATTACTCAAAAAATATTATGTATAAAGTTAATGTTTTATATATAGAGAAATACAATATCTTTTGATTTACCTTGAGTTGTTGAAGTTATTTAATGATCCCCCAAGTTGGAAGTAGTCAAATGACCTTCTCGTTTAGGATGCGGGATTTGTCTCATGTCTCATGATTGGAGATGGAATCCCCTGAACCCCAACTTGAGATGTGAAATACATTTAAAGGAGCACATGCAAGGAGATGGATGCTCACCCTTGTATAACGCATATCTCCTGGACTTTATTTTATAACCCGAAGTTGGAAGTGGTCAAATGACCTTTTCGCTTAGGATGCGAGATCCATCCTATGGCTCATGATTGGAAGTGGAGTCCATTGACCCCCCCCCCCCCCCAATTTGAGATGTGGGATTCATCCCACGCCTCGTGATTAGAAGTGGAGTCCTCTGACCCCCACTTGAGATGCGAAATATATTTGAAAAAGCATGCAAGGAAACAGATGCTCACCTTTATATGATGCATGTATCGTGGAATTTATTTTATGCCCCTAAGTTGGAAGTAGTCGAATGACCTTCTTGTTTGGGATGTAGGATTCGTCCTATATCTTATGATTAGAGGTAGAATCCCCTGACCTCCCACTTGAGATGTTAGATTTGTCACGTACCTTATGATTGAAGGTAGAGTCCCCTAACACTCCACACTTGAGACGTCGGCTACATTCCTTACCATATTATAATGTAGTTATGAGCATTTCTCGACATCAATCTTCATTACATATGATGAGCTAGATTTGGAATCAACATTTGAAATACACGTATAGCACACCAATCATTTTTTAACCTCTAACTTGAATAGTTTATGGAAACAAGAATATTCTCTGTCTGGCCATAACAAAAGTTGAAATTCTTATTTGGCTACCTAGAAACAAGAATTTACAGCACCTAGAGACAGTTGAGAGAATAGATAAAATAAAAATAATAATCACTGCCTCTGAACTGATAATACTTTCATAGCTTCTAATGAAAAAAATTAGAATAATAAGATAACAGATCAGATTTCTCACCCTTGATACATGAACTTCAACAATATCTCTTAATTTCAAGAGTTAATATAATTATAAATAAAATTATAAAAATTATTTAAAATAAGATAAATTTGTAATCACGTTCCCTAGATAATTGTGAGATATTATTGATATTGTTGAAGTTTGTAATCACGAATTTAACTTAATTATAAATCAATGGAACGAGAGATATGAAATGAGAATAAAACGTGAATTTAAGGGAGTGATGCAAACTAAGCATTATATTCTATTTTTAATTTTTTTAATTTATTTTAATTTATTATTAGATATATTTTTAATCTTTTTTTCATAAAAAATGTCATTCTCTTTTTTTCCCTTATAAAAAAGTTTCTTTTTTATTTTTTATTTTTTTCACATAAAGTTTTTTATTCATGCATTCAATTTTTACGAAAAACTGTAAAGTTAGTAAATATATATCTTGAAAGTTTTTAAAAAATCTACAACATATCCTACAAAGCTTATATTAGTGTATAAATTTCTATAAAAAAATCATTTTTATATTAGTGTATAACTAATACAAAGCTTATTATACAAGTGAACAAGCAACCAACAACCCATCAAAATTAAGACTAAATTTTCACAGATGCATTCGTGGTTAAATATCTCAAAATATTGATATTTTATTTTCAAAATATATGGAAAGAAAATATAAAAAAATTCAATAATTAAAGTAGCTTCCACCTAAAGTAAATCACATGTTTGTGTCCTTATTACTGATTATCAATGGTTATAGAATAAAAGATAATAAAAAATAAGATTTAAGTTTTACTGACAATGTTTTCTTAAAAAATAAAAATATGTTACATCAAACTTAAACTTATTTTTTAAACATAAATTAATAACTAAAAAATTCTTAATATTTTTTAAAAATATTATTTTAACCGTTATAACTTTTTAGTTGTTTTATATAAAAATTATGGTTATTAAGTAAAAGTAACTTCTTTAACAAAAAAAAAAAAACATTTCACAAATATTAGATGCAACAAAATTTCAACATTCTTAGGAAATTAATTTGTGCCATTTTATTTTTGATACAAAATTTAATAAAAAATTAATTCAAAAGTTTGGGGCAAACTTCCTTCCATTTCATAAGTTAATATTTAAAAAAAAGTGTAACCTATTAAAAAATAATTTTTTTTATATTTATCTCTTTTTTTAATATAATTGGAGGAGTCTTTTATAAGATTCTTATTAAGCATAAAGTTTTTCTACAACTATTTGTCCTAATTTGTTGCAACATTTCGTAGTTAAATATTTTTAAAATTTTTACAATATTTTGTGATAATTTTATGTGAAAATATGTATCGTCGTAACTAATTTGCTACAACATTTTGTAACAAAGTTACTACAAAAATATGAATAATTTTAGCTAAATTGCTACAATATTTCATAATTAAATATTTACAAAAAAAATCACGATTTTTCATGATAATAGTTACGAAAATGTGAAAAATCATAACTAAATTTTGGACGCTTGCTTGGAAAAATATTGACAAAAAATTTAACTACTATTTGAAAATTGCTATGAAGTTTTCTACTTAGTACAAAAATTTGTAAGAAAACATGATGTTTGAGTCTCGATTTTTAGATACATGGTTTGGCTTTTTTGTCACAAGTTTTTGTAACAAAATTGCTACCAAATATATTTCGTAGTTAAATATTTGTAGTTATAATTAAAAAAATTAACATATTATGAAAAGTAAACACTTTTAATCCTATAATATATTAAAATAAGTATTTTTAGTACATCAAAAGTATAAAAAAATAAGAATTTATATTGTTTAATTTTCATAAATAACAAGATTATAGGTACTAAAATAAAAAATTATAGAATTAAAATATTTTATTTTAAAAAATTAAAAGATTTCTAATAATTAATCTAATAATTATAAAACTAAAATATTTAAATTAAATAATTATATAACTTTGTAATACCCAACACCCATATAAAAAGAAAATCAACAAAATTTACCTCTATTGAAGCTAAAATTCATGACTATTTGGTAAGTTTTTTTTTTAACTCTCCTTGTCAAGTTATATCATATAAATCACAAACCAATCTCTTAAACACTAAATCAGAAATTAAACAATGAATAATTTCGTGCGCTGGGACCAGCTTTCGAACCCTCGATCTGAAGACAATAGCTACAAGTATCTCAGCTAGTGAGACTGAAGGGAGGCCCACCCGTCCTTCTAAGTCTTATTATATCATGATGACCCTTAGTCTCGTGAATGAGAAAAGGTTTTAAAAGTGATATTAAAAATATACTTTAATTCTTAGATTAATTATTATTAATTTTATTATCATGAAACTTTAATTCTTTATTATAAACTTAGTTCTGGATTCTAAGTGCATTTTTCATACAATTTGAATAATTATAGAAATAAATGTATTTATTTTTTATAATAATATAATTAATAATACTTAAATAAAAATTATTATAATAAAATGTATTTTTTAAGGAAAAAAAAAGAAAGAAAGGAACATTGAGTACCCTCACCTTCTTGTAAATATGTTTTTTTTAGAAGTGCTTTGAAATAATAATTTGGTCAAAAATGATTTCAAGATAAATGTTTAAAGTTTTGGGTATAAAACGATTACAATTATTTTTTTAGCATTTTGGTGTTTTTAGGACAGAAGCATATATATATATATATATATATATATATATATACAAAATTATATATTATGCAGTCTTCTCTTAAAACAATAAATATTGCTTGTGAAAATTTAAAAAACACCTAAAATTATCAATCTGACGCCAATGCGAATTGTGGCACCTTTCTTAAGAACTTGTCATTAATTTGGGTAGAAAACCGTAGACTTTTTAAAATTCTGAATAATTGGGAATTGAAAACATAGACAATTTTTTAAATTTTATTTGAACTTAAAAATATATGACTCATTTACTAATTTTTTATTTATTTTTAGTTAGGAATCATTTAATATGAGCTTACATATTACAACAAATTTTATTTATCAACTAAAAATATTACTCTTATATTTTAATTTCATAATTCTTATATTAAGTAATATTAATTTTATTATTACGAAAATTTGACATCTATAATTTGCATATATAATTAGGAATGAAAAAATAAACAATTTTTAGAATTTAATTTGAATTTAAAAATTTATGGATCATTTACTATGAGCTTACTTATTTAGCATAACAAATTCTTTAGATAAACTAAAAGTACTACCCTCACCCAAATATACTTGCCCGCCAAGAATTTAATTTTCTTTTTCTTTAAGCACAAGCAAGGGTTAAAATATTGATTTTTATTAATATATCAAAATTTCAATAAATTAGTATTACATGTCAAATAAAAAAGTAATAATTTGAATGAAAATAAGGTATTATAATATTAAGAAATTAAAAAATTATACTATAATTATATTCAAAATAATTTTTAAAGAATTTAAATCACATGAATATGTTATTTGATTTCTCTTAATATTTTCTTATAAATAGAAAATTATGGATTAAATCAATAATTTACAAATTATTGGGAAGGGTTTTCAAAGATTCATTATGTAAATCCATATGTGATATCATTTTTATTTGTATTAATACTTGTTGAATGAACTTACACTATAATTCTATCCTCTAATTCTTGTATATCATCATATACCAATATTCTTGTGGATATCTAATTTTTATTTATAACAACATTGGTGCACAATTATATCAATATTCTTCATTATATATATTATATATATAGTTAACTTAATAAATGAATGGAATTAAGATGAATTATGTCTATAACTAGATGTTATGTTCTTTCTATCTCCGCTATCATTATCATTATCATTATTCTATGTATCATCATGCTTATTATTATTTTTTTATTTCCTTCCGTGACTTAATGACCTAATAAGAACCTACCCCACATCAACATTTTTCTTAGGAATCATAATTGTTAGATGCACTAGAGACAATTTCTTCTACCATGACTCGACACACAACAATTCTAAATTATCCTTAAAAAATCTCCAAAAATTACATTCCAAAAAAAAAAATAAAAATTGATAATATTTTATTTTTTGCAAACTTTAAAAGAAAAAAATCAACATATTTAAATTATAAATATTAACAGCTAAATATAGAAGATATTTTATAACATCTTCATAATTTAGTTAAAACGATATATATTACATATTTACTTTCATATTAAACATTGTAAATATTGAATATATTATTCACAGTATATTATAATATTTTGCTGTATTTTAATCTATAAGTATAAATAAAAATTAAAAACAAATAAAAAATTACACGGACAACAAATTTTAAGTGTATTTTATAATTTTTTTAAAATAATTACATTATTAATAACTAACCAAAACTCCAATTGTAAACTTTGTATGGTTAAATGCGGCACAACTCGTTTTTTAGATGGGTTTCACGTTTTGAATAGTGTTAAGAACAACAGGCGCTCACAATTTCCATTAAACAAACAAATTAAACCCAACAACTGAATACCACCACCGACTTTGAAATCTGGTTGTCCTTATCCTTTTATCCATTTCCTTTTTTAACTGCTTTAAGAAAATATTTTATAAATAGCCACCATCTAAATACCAAAATCTTCAAGATAGAAAAAAGAGTCAAATATTTGAGTTTAGCCACACCAAAAATAAAATCAAACATTTGTAATCTAATTACTGTATACTGCGAAGAAGATCAAGATTGAAGAGAGATGACAGACATAGCACTTTTGGTTGCTGAGGAGTTTGAGAGAAGGGTTAAGTATTCAAAAAATAATGATGGGTCCTTTGATGGATTGCATGTTATGGATTTGGTTTCTGGTTGTTCAGAGTTGGCTCAAACTCTCAAGAAGAAGATTATTGGAAAAGAAAGGATACAACTTTTGAAGTGGGTTATGGAGCCTAAAACCCAGATTGGTCTTGCAGCTTCTAATGGATTTTTCTCTGCATAATTTTCTCTCTCTTTTTATTTTCTCCTCAAACTTGTAAATATGACAAAGAGTATCTATTACTTTTACAAAATGTTTACTTTTATGAAATGAAATTCTGTAATTTTTTTTAAAAGTTACTAGATTTGTGCTACCTTAAGTAATTTAGTTAATGATCATATCTTGTTGTATAGTATGTTTTGTGTATAATTATCTTGTTTAAGTTAAAGAAGAAAATATTAATTGCCTTAATAATCCTTTTATCTTTTCTTTTTTGGGCATCTGTTCCTTTTAAAAGAAAATTCATTTGCTTTGAGACCCCAAATTTTCAATACAACTAAATTAATTATACAGATGAACTGAATTTTCTGAGAACATATGCTTTGTTCATGGGGAAGATCTTAATTAACTGTGATTCTCCGAAGACATAAAATGGGCTTCTGGGCATTTTTCTTTATTTGTCTTTGGAGTTAAATGAACAAAAGAATTAAAGTTGGTATTAAGAATTCAAACATCTTCAATCGCAATTCTGAAACTTTTTATCTAAAGATCTTTTTCAATTCCTTGAATTTCATGTGGGAAAATTAATTTTCTATTTAAAAGACGCTCTTAATCATTATAACTAAGCTTCAGGCCAAGAGTAAGCCCATTGGATTTGGACTCTGTTTCAGTATTGTCGTTACGGAAAGAGATCCCTGCGAGCAAAGAAAATAAAAGAATACAAGCCCGGCAAGGTTTTACGATAGGAAAAATAGTAGGTTTAGTTTAATAATTAATTTTTACAAAATAGTTATTTACTTAATTATTAAGTTAAATTATTTTAATTGAGATTGATAACTGGTTTAATTAGTATGAATTTTTATTATTTTATTATAGATTAATTAATTTCGAATTTTTATTGTAATATTTTTTTTATTTAACAAAAAATATGACAAGCTTTTTTTCAAAAAAAAAAACAAAATAAATTCAATTAATATAATATCATAGAAATTAATCATTATAAAAAATTCATTTACTGAACAGACAGATATCTAATTCAGGAATGTTAATTAAGTAATTTCAAACTGTTTTTTTCTTTTTAAATTCATATTTAACAAAGAAAACTTGGACTGTCTTTTACTATTACACAAAAAAAAATCTTAGATTCTAAAATTAAAAGACTTAAATATTTTTTTTTTTGTCAAAATAAGTAAAATCCTTCTAATTCGCCAAAAGAAAAAAGCTAGCATCTCTCGTACGTTTCTTATTATCTAAATTTAAACTGAAAATCATAATTTTAATTTATTTATTTTTTATTTAAGATATCAACTGAGTTATGTCAAAAATAAAAAAATAAAAAATATATTTTTTATAAATAAATAACGAGACTAATATAACATTTTGAACAAAACATAAACTACCTTATATTTTGGTTCTCTTCCTAGCACAAGGGGAGAAAAAATTACCAACAAAGAAAAACCAAATGATTTTGGGAGATGTGAGAAATTATTAACTGCTATTAAAGTATATTGGTGAAATGGTACGTCCAATGAGATACAAGATAATTGTTATGAATTTTTTAATTTTAATTTGTTTGAAAGAAGAAAAAAACCACTACCATTGTTTTTTTCACCACTTATTAAAATCGGACCAAATAAATTAATTATTACAGGATGACACGTTATGTACTTTCTTTGCTTCATCTTTTTTCAATGTTTTCAAATAAACACGATGTGAAGCAGTTTTTGGGTGATACTTACGTCGGTTAAAATTCATCGAGTACACGTGGCAAAATTTTATTAAATGACGTTAATAGTTTTGTCAAAATAACTATTTAGCGAATTCAAATAGTATTTTCTCATGATATTTAACCTACCTTGTATGCTGGCCAGATAAGATATCTTCACCGATACAAACTGACAGCTGCATTATAAATAATATTTTATATATGCTATTGAAGTTAATTTTTATTATATCCTAGTGTTTTCAAGCGTAAATTTTTAAATTATTAAAAAATTATTTTAGAAGTAACGATATTATCGTATCTAAAAAATGAGGAGATGTAATTTGAGAGAGAGTGAATGATACGCTCATAGTTAAGTTAGTAAACTTATGGTTACTTTTTCTATTTATGATAACTAGTTTTTGAAAAATAGGATACTAATAAATAATTGATATTGATTAATTAATATATAATTATTTAAAATATTAATAATTTTTTATAAATATTAATAATTTTTTATAAATATAAATATTATTTTAAATATAAATAATATATATATATATAATTATGCGTTGAATGTATTCATTTGATTTTTAAAAATTTACATAGATGAATCAAATGAGCTAAGTCATACATATTTAGTGATTTTTCTATCCAACACACACCCTAAGTTACTTAGGTCGTTTCTAAGAGAGTAAACAATATAGTTATCGACTTAGTGATATTTGACTCTGATGTGTCTTAACTAATTACGTAGTTGGTTAACATATTTCAATCAAAATCTCGATGGAAAGTCATAACCAATCAAAGTTCGAGAAAAAGTTGAATGCATACCTATAGGTTTGACTTTTCAAATTTGATATTTTTTACGTCATATTATGTTTGATCTTTTCTAAATCTGTACCCTTAAATCATGAGTTGATGGAAGATTGAGACGGACCTACTAGTCTATATATAGACTTAGTTGTTCTCAATCTCATTCACAACTCTTATTCAGAAATCAAAGTGAGAACTCTAAAGGGAAAGATTATAGAACAATTCCTTACTTCACCCAACTTTTAGTGAGCTCCTTGTTTTATTCCTTGAATTAAGCTTCTTGTTTTATTCCTTGAATTAAGCTTCTTGTTTTATTCCTTGAATTAAGCTTCTTGTTTTATTCCTTGAATTAAGCTTCTTGTTTTATTTCTTGAATTAAGCTCTTTGATTTATTCCTTAAATTAAGGTCCTGGTGTTTATTCCATGAATTAAGGACTAATATCCAATACTCCCTCTCAAGCTAGATCCAGAAGGTTTATGAATCCAAGCTTGAACAAAAGTCGTTGAAACTGATGAGAAGCCAAGGGCTTGGTAAAGATGTCAGGCATTTGGTCAAAGCTTCTTGTATAATGTGTCTGAATCACCTCTGATTGAACTTGTTTACAAACGTAATGACAATCAACTTCAATGTGTTTCGTCCTCTAGTGAAATACTGGGTTTGATGTTATATGCATGGCTGCCTGATTGTCACAAAATAAGGACATAGGAAGAGTTGTAGGAACACCTAAATCACACAGAAGACCTTTAAGCCATATCAACTCACACGTAGTTGAAGCCATTGCATAATACTCAACTTCGACACTTGATCTGGCGATGACAGTTTGCTTCTTACTCTTCCATGTGACCAAGTTTCTACCAAAAAATGTACAATAGCCAGTGGTGGACTTGCAATTGATTGCATTCCCTGTCCAATCAGCATCACAATACCACATGATTTGTGTGTTGTCATTCTTCTTCATGATGATACCATGACCCACTGATCCTTTTAAGTAGCGTAAGATCCTTTTAACAAGGGTCAAATGCTCAAGTGTCGGGGAATGCATGAATTGGCTCACAATACTTACAGAATATGTGATGTCAGGTTTGGTATTTGTTAGGTAAATCAACTTACCAACCAGTCGTTGGTAATAACTTATATCCGTGAGTGGTATGCCCTTCAAGCTAGGTTTAAGCTTGCTATCAAGAGAGGTAATGGCTGGTTTAGCATCGCTTATGTTAGCTTCCTTGAGAAAATCTAGGACATATTTCTTTTGGTTAAGAAAGATTCCCTTGTGCGAGGTTGCCATTTCTATACCAAAAAAGTACTTTAATATCCCAAGGTCTCTAATTGTAAACCTTTGTCTGAGGGACTATTTAAGGTTGAAAATCTCATCAGTATTATCACCTGTAATTATCATATCATCTACATAAATCACACAATCAATTTGCCCATAGCTCATGTGTGAACAAATAGTAAGGAATCAACATTGCTACTTTTGAAACCAACACTAGTGAGAACTGATCTTAGCTTGGCATACCAAGCTCGTGGGGATTGTTTCAGACCATTAATGGATTTGTGCAATTTGCACACTAAATCCAGTTCATTGCTTTGAGGATGTCAAGGTGACAATTTCATATAGATTTCTTCTTTGAGATCACCATACAAGAATGCATTCTTCACATCCATTTGGTACATGGACCACTCCTTGTTTACAGCCACGAACAGCAGCACTCTTACTGTGTTCATTTTTGCAACATGTGCAAATGTTTCTTTGTAATCCACCTCGAATGTTTGAGTGAATCCACGAGCCACCAATCTTGCTTTATACCTCTCAATTGATCCATTTGACTTGAATTTGAGCTTATAGATCCATTTGCAACCCACGATTTTCTTGCCTTTTGGAAGTTTGGTGATGCTTCATGTGTTTTGTTGATCTAGGGCTTTAAGTTCTTCTTGCATGGCTTCCTTACACACTTCTTGGTTGTTGGCCTCATGAAAGTTTTGAGACTTACTGAAACTCAATATATTGCTGAGGAATGCGGCATGGGTTGGTGTCACTCTCTTATATGACACATAATTTGAGATGGGATGTATGGGTTTGTAGGTGACAAAGTCTTGAAGTCTTGTGGGAGGTTGTCTAACACGTATTGGATTACGTCGTGGAGTAGGAGGAGTTATCTCATACTCGTTCACATCTTGTACCATATTGTGAGGATTATTTTGATTGTCATCATCTTCATACAATGTACCATCAAGACGAGACAGTTCATTGTTACTTTTAGTGAGAGATGCATCAATGTTGACATGGCTAGGATCTTGTTGTTGTGGAGCCTCAAGTTTGATTCTTGGTAATTGAAACACATCCAAGATGTCATCCCCTTGACTTGTGATTTCATGTGACTTGTTGAAAAAAAGAGTTAGTTTCATAAAATCGAACATCTTTAGACACAATTAATCTCCTAAGTTGGGGGTCATAACACTTATATCCCTTTTGTGTAGATGAATAACTAAGAAAAATGCATTTAACAGCTCTAGGATCCAATTTATCTCGATGATGAGATTGAATATGTACAAAACAGATGCAGCCAAAGACTCTAAGGTGTGAGAGGTTAATTTTCCTTCCTTTCATGACCTCTAGGGGAGACTTGAAATCCAAGACTCGGCTGGGTAATCTATTGATGATGTAAGCAACTGTCATAACCCCTTGGGACCAGAATCTCTTGGGTACATTCATTTGTAGCATTAATGCTCTAGCTTTTTAAGTAAGTCCTGATTTTTACGTTCAGCTACACCATTTTATTGAGGTGTGCCAACACAATTTGTTTGATGCATAATGCCATGAATGCTCAAATATTGTTTCATGATATGGGACATGTATTTGGTGCCATTGTTAGACCTTAAGGTTTGAATTTTAGAGAAGAAGTGATTTTTAACAAGGTTATGAAAGTCCTTAAATATTTCCATAACTTCATTCTTAGACTTTAAAAGATATAACCATGTGACTCGAGAGAAATCATCAACAAAAATCACAAAATACTTATAACCATCAAAAAATTCATTAGTTGGTCCCCATACATCTAAATAAACTAGTTCAAAAAACTTACTAGCCTTAGACAAGGAAGAATTAAAAGGAAATCTAGTGGCCTTAGACAAGTGGCAAGTTTCACATGCAATTGCATCATTTCCTAAGTTTGGAAATAAAGTTGACAAAATTGGTGGAGAATGATGAGCTAAACGTTGATGCCATAATTGATTATCTTGGATATGGTTAAACTTGGCTTGAAACCCTCTGGGATTGCTCTTGGATATGTAATAGAGACCATCTAAGTAAAACCCTTCACCAATCGTCTTTTTGGTGGCACAATCCTAAAAATGACATTGTGAGGAGAAAAAATGGCTAAGCAATTCAAGGTATTTGTGATTTTTCCTACAGATAGAAGTTGGAAGGAAAATGAAGGTACATATAAAATCGCCGACTCAATTTCATCTGACATTAATTTATTTTTCCTTTCCTAAAACCTTTACATTCTCGTCATTTGCAATTGAAACTTGAGAAGGATTTGCTAATTTTTCAAACTTATGAGACTTTAACACATGGTTGGTCATATGATCTGTGGCACCTGAATCTACAACCCAAAAATCATGCAACGTATTTATTTTAAGAGCATTATTAAAGGCTTTTATGATACCTTGCATGTCATCTTGTAGTATGAGTTTTGTATCTGCCAAGAAACCCACAAACTTGCCTATCAATGCTGTCGAGTTTTCTTCTTCTATGTTATCCACACAGTCAGCTAGATTTTCTATGAAGTTCTTGAATGGATCAGACTCATTAGAGGTAGAGACAAAAGTACGATTTGCACGGTAAGAAGTACGATTCACTTTCTGTAAACCCTTATCCTTTATAAAATCAAGTTTTAATTATGGATGTAGAATCCAACATGTGTCCTTAACATGGCCCGTATAGTTGTAGTGTTAACACTTCAAGTTTGGATGCTTCCCTTTGTACTTCCTCTTGTTGGTTAGATAGGCTCTTGCCTCAGGTGCACTAGCCATTGTACCCTTGTTCATGACTTTCCTCCTTACTTCTTCACGTTGAATTGTCGCATATACACTGATGAAGGAAGGAAGTTCAGTATTCATGAGTATGTGGCATTGTATATCTTCATATGTTGAATCGAGACTGGACAGAAGTTGAAATATCTTATCTTATTTCGCTCTCTTTCGTAGTAGCGACATCGGTTGTATGAGGACGATATATTTCCAACTCATTCCACATGCTTTTCATGCTTCCTAAGAGTTGTACAAAAGGCTTGCCATCTTGTTGCAGATCTGAGATGTCCTTCTTTAATTGAAAAACTCGTGCAACATTGTTTTGACTGCCATACATTTCCTTGACCGTCTCCCATAATTGGTATGCAGATTCAGAGTAACTGAATATTTCAACTAATTTACGTTCCATTGAATTTAGGAGTCATGACATAACCAATTGATCCTTGCTAAGCTAGGATTCATAGGTTGGTGAGGAAACATTAAGTACTTCGATGCTTCCATTTATGAACCCCAACTTGGGCCTTTCGCTTAAAGCAAGAGACACTGTTCTTGACCAAGGCAAGTAATTAAACTTATTCAACAAGACTGAGCTTAATCTTTGATTTGGGTTGACATCCACCTCATGCATATTCATGAGGGAAAACATCGATGAACTTTCAGCTTTTGATCCTAGCAGCTTGTCTTCAACCATTTCAAAGATTGAAGATGCTAAGATAATAATAAAGTAGAAACAAGTTAATTTTCCTGTTATGATATCATGTTGAAAAAACAAGAAATAACTCTATACAAAGAATAACTCTACACAAAAGAGCTCTCTAGTTTGTATTATTTTCTTCATATTTTCATTACAATTGTATAGCTATATATAAGGAAATTTTACTCCTTCAATTACTCTTTAAATTAAGGATTCCTTGATTTACTCCTTGAATTAAAGATTCCTTGATTTACTCCTTGAATTAAAGATTCCTTAATTTACTCCTTGAATTAAAGATTCCTTGATTTACTCCTTGAATTAAGGATTCCTTATTTTACTCTTTAAATTAAAGATTCTTTGATTTACTCCTTGAATTAAGGATTCTTTGTTTTACTCCTTGAATTAAGGATTCTTTGTTTTATTTCTTGAATTAAGGTCTTTGTTTTATTTCTTAAATTAAGGTCTTTATGTTTAATTCTTGAATTAAACTCATTTGTTTTATTTCTTGAATTAAACTCTTTGTTTTATTTCTTGAATTAAACTCCTTGTTTTATTTCTTGAATTAAACTTCTTGTTTTATTCCTTAAATTAAGGTCCTTATTTTATTCCTTAAATTAAGGTCCTTATTTTATTCCTTAAATTAAGGTCCTTATTTTATTCCTTAAATTAAGGTCCTTGTGTTTATTTCTTAAATTAAGGACTAATATCCAATAGGTAGTCTCTCTCGATACAAGTGGTTAGTCTCTTGCCTCCAACAATGAGTTTCTTGACTGTTTTGGCTAAATAGTAGTTGTTTTAGGTGTATTAGGTGATATTTTTGGTGATATTTTTTGTGTTTATTGTTCTACAATTATTAAATTGTTTAAAAACTTGTAAGTATTTTAATTTTTTTAGGTTAAAATAGATTTATTATTATTTTATGTGTTGTTTGTTAAAATATATATAAGAGATTTTCTTATTTACTTTATGAATCATTGTAATCAAGTTTGAATGTTTATTATAATCGAGTCGAGTAATTATTATTTCATATACTATAATAAAGATGTATTTCAATATAAAGTTTTTTTTAAGGTTTATATATATTTATTCACATATATTTTGGTGTTATAGTAATTTATTAATTTTAATTTTATATATAAATATATGATATATTTATTAGTTGTGGTGTTTGATTCACATTGTATCTTTATTTCTTACTTTAAAATTTCTATTGGTTGTTATAAAGAAAAAAAAGGACAAATCATATTGAAGGTTAATATATATATATATATATATATACGTCAATTGTGTATCTTCTTAATTCGACCGATGATTTCAAATAAAAAACAATAATTATAATAAGATTCATATCAAACAGTTACGCAGACAATTAATATCTCATTTCCTTGATACTTCCTGGTTGGTAGTACTCCAGTTACTCGTAATAAATTGATATTATAATTATTCTTTGTCCTGTTTTTATAAATTGATATTCTAATAATTCTTTTTCCTGTTTCTATAAAAACCATTAATTAATGAGAAGCCATAGCTAAATTAGTACTTTTGTTTAGCTAAAAAAATTCTTTTAATCCCCTAAATTATAAAAGATAATTTTTAATTTTTTTTCATTATCAAAATGTGTTAAGAAATTATATTTGATATTTTTTGAATTTTATTATTAAAATTTCTTATCAAATATTTTTTATAAAAAATAATTAAATAATACGATTTATAATCTAAATAAATAAAATCACAAATTAGCCGAGACATTTTTCCCTAATTAATATATAAATACATCCTTTCTAATAAAATGACAGATACGTAGCAGACTTGGTCTCTGAGTTTTGTCTCTATCACTTTCTTATAAAAAGCAATCACATTCTATGACCATCCAATACAAACTTCACCAGCAAAAACCAGATCCAAAGCCATGGCAGCTCCGTCCCAATTCTTCTCCAAACTCTTCACTATGTTCACAATTTTCTTCACCCTTTTAGCCATTGAAGTTATAATTCTTGTCAAGTCCATTATTGGGAAGAAAGCAGATTTGGATAAATGTGTGATTACAACAACCCAGTATTTCAAACTCATTGAAGAGAAGAACCCCACCAGGTGTTTGACAAAAAGATTCAGAGAAGAGCTTATAAGAGAATGCACAGTTTGCTTGTCTGAGTTTAATGAAGGTGAAAAGATAAGGAAGCTTCAATGCAATCACACGTTTCATAAAGATTGTCTTGACAAATGGCTTCAATTGTACAAGGCTACTTGCCCTCTTTGTAGAAGAAAGGTCTTGCCTGATGATGTTGTGGCTAGTTATCATAGAATGAGAAACCAAGTAGAAAATGATGGAGCTAATGAAGATTATGTTGCTCTATTGTCTGCTTTACAGGGAAGTAGTTTGTACAGATATCTGTAGCCGTACATAATGTGCGTTTACTTATGCTTTTGTTAAAAATTGGTTTAGAAGAAAGCACTTTCATGAAGAAGCACGTTATTTGTTATTAATTATGAAGTAAAAAAATGAGCTTTTTGAAATTTGAAAACACTCATCATAAATGCTTTTCTATTTGGTTCTGAAGTGACTTTTTTACTTTCAAAAAACGCTTTTTCAGAGTATATAAGCATGGCAAGATTGGAACAATCACTTTGTAGTTAATCTATTTTTTCGATTATATTTTTTTTTTTGTTATTTCTTATTTTAAAAGCAGAATAGTGCAAGCAATTAAATTTGTGAGTTCTTGGAAAGAAAAAATATATATATACTTTGGAGTCTCAATCATATGAAACTCAAAATAAACTTTAAAATCATTTTCTAGATAATTGAAAGGGAAATAATTATAAAGAAAATTGTTAGTGCAATATGAGAGACAATGCTAAAAATTATTAAAGTAACTGTCATGAAAATGCAGGGTTTTGAACTTTTACATCAATGGGTCAAATGGTAAACCAAAAAGCAAATAACTTCAAGGTAGTAGATAAGCTTTGGTTATCTACTGAGTAAAGGCTTTAACATGATATTCCTTAGAAGTTTACAGATTGGTTGGTGGGGTTAGGAAATTTGCCACTAACTAAGGTAAAAAAGTGGCTTTCGAAATTAGCATGGTAACTCAGAGGTAATCAATTAATGTATTGATAATTTCTTTTGATATTTCAATGAAGGTTTTTTGTTTTGTTTTTAAAGATTAACTAGAGTTAAAAAATATTTTTTTTATTGTAAAGTTTGGGTTCAACTCTTTCTATTAATAGTCGAAAAAAGATAAAAAAAAATTGATAATTTTGAGTCTTTAAAAAATAAATAATATAAATAAGTATTAAAAAATTTATAATATTTCAACAAATTTTTCACGTATAATTAACAAATATAAATTATGAAGTAACACAAACATTGCAATTTTAATTTATTAATTTTTTTCTTTAATTTTACAAAGATAATATAAGATTTATTAATTTATTACTCAAAAGTGTAGAAAACTAAACTTTAAAAAAATGTCAAAATTTAATTAAATACAAACAAATTAAGTCTATACCCTTGTAATTTGTATTGATAATACTACCAGAAAAAAACTTCTAAAATTAATATTTTTTTACTTTTTTCAACTCTAGATAGGAGAAATTAAAAATCCTTAAAGTGTAAAATTAGTATTTTGTATTAAAAAAATTAATTATTATTTAAATAGTTAAAAAAAAAGATAAAAATGATATTAATACTTGAATGGAAGTAATAACATAAAATTATTTTAAAAATATAAATATTTATAAAATTAATATATTAAGGATATACCTTTTAACTTACCGGACCTTGGAAATTTATGGAGTTTTATACTTCTTTGACTATTTTAATGAAGATATACGTATCATATAGATCTGATAGCTGCGCAAATTGGGGGGGTGAACTTGTCCTGTTTCTATCATGGTGACCGATGAGCATTTTGTTAGTTGTGTTTACGGGAGGTTGTATGGGTATAACTGTTATTTATAATAAAAAAATTAATAGATAAAAATGATAAATATAATAATTAAATGATAAATTTTATATAAAAATTTAATTATCAATAATATTATTTTATTGAATTGGGCTATAATATTATAGCATACTTAAAATTATATATATGATTATTTTAATATTTAATATATATATATATATATATATATATATATATATATATTAAACACTATGTTACTTAGTGATAGAACTATTTTATTTTTGATATTTTTTTACTTATATTTCAAAAAAAGTTATTAATTTAGTAAAAAAATTATTTAATCAAAGATTATCAAAAAAATTTTACATATATAATAATATATGTACAATATTTAAATAATAAATTTATTAAATGATATTCAGAAAATATTTTGAGATAATTAATTAAATTATTTATCTAAAAATATTTTTTAAATATAACACTTATATTACAATATATGTAAAAAAAAATTAGTTAAAAGATAAATTACATCAAATCGATTTTTTTTAAAATAAAAGTACATCTTCCAAATCTTGATAAAAAAAATATCAAAATTAAAATGTTAGTACCATTAAAATAAGGAGTCATTTTTAAATTATATTTTTTAATTATTAAATCTGATATTTTTGTTATATTTACGTTTTATTCAACTCAACATAATAGACGTCTAATGAAAAATAAATTCGCCTATTGCCTTCCATACAAATCAAAATTCATGAATCAGCAAAAGAGACTACCCTTGCATATTGCAGCAACAATCCAATCCTCCAACCTCAAATACAGTGAAAGAAAACAAAGGGCTAGGCACACCACTTAAATTGCTTTCTTAAAGTCAATTTTTTTTCCACTATGCTGGTAAATCCAAAAATAATTTTTTTCATAATACAAAACATTATGTAGAGCTCTTTAGTCAACAATTTAAAAATCTTACATGAATTAGAAACTAGAATGGGTGTTGTATTTTGAACTATAAATAAAGTTTCTTCCTCTACTTTAAAAACATCCTAAAATTTGTAAATATTCATCTCTCTTGTTAGGATAATTAATTAGCTCAATTTTGTTAAATTAGTTGTAATTTTAGAGTTAATTCATTTGAAGATAATGAAAGTGATCGACGGCATCCGAAGACATAGGTAGCATTTATATCGAATCTCATTAAATTTATGGTGTTTTTATTTTTCTGTATTAGTTTTTGTTAGCATTATATTTCCAATAATATTATTTTATCATGTTAGTTTGAACTTTATTTATTTAAATCATAAGTAAATAATATTACTTAGAATAGGAAAAATATACTCGATTTTTTCAACAATTGGTATCAGAGTTGAAGGTTTCTAATTAGGCATTTGTTTCTATTCTGTTTGTTTACTATTGGAATATAATTGTTAGTTGTTCTAATATGAAGAAATGACAGAAGAAAAGTATCCCTTAAACAAAGGCCAACTATCCATGTAAGGTAGAACAATGGTGATAAATGCAAGGTTCGAGGTGGAGAAGTTTGATGGAATCGATCATTTCGACATGTAACAAGGTGAAGTTGTAGATGCTCTATTTCAACAAGGTCTAGACATCGTCATTGAAGAAGAAAAACCAGATGGAGCAGACGAAATCGAGTGAAAAAATATCAACCGATTAGCATGTAGTACAATTCGTTCGTGTTTTTCAAGAGGAAAAAGTACACATTCATGAAGGAGATAACCGAAATTAAGTTGTGGAAGACGTTGGAGGATAAGTTCATAAAGAAGAGCGGAAAAAATCGACTCTATTTGAAGAAGTTGTTCTATTTTGAATATCTTTCAAGTATCACAATAAACGACCACATTATTGCTTTTAATCGCTTAGTAGCATTTTTGTTAAGTATGAATGAAACTTTTAAAGATGAAGATTTAGCCTTGCTATTGTTAGCCTCCCCTTCCTGATGGATTTGATCACCTTATTACGAGCTTACTCATTGGGAAGGATAAAGTTTCATTTTAGGAAGTTTGCATTGCTTTGTATAGTTATGAAATTAGAAAGAAAGATAAAAAAGATAGTAGGAATGAAGCAGTAGAGGCATTTTCTGTAAGAGGGCATCTGCAAACAAAACATAAAGAAATGAGAGGTTTTTTGATTCAACATGTATCTTCCATATGTCTCCTAATAAGGAGTGGTTCTTTAAATTTGAAGAACTAGACGGTGGAGTTGTTTTCATGGGTAATGATTATTCATGCAAAGTTTTGGGGATCGGTACAATTTGTTTAAAGAATCAAGATGGTTCAACCAGAGTCTTGAAAGATGTTTATCATATCCCAGATATAAAAGAAGAACCTCATTGTTGTGGGAGTCTTAGAATAAAAAAGCTTCATTGTGACCATGCAAAATGAGGAATTGATGGTTACTACTAGAGTAATTGTGGCAATGAAAGATGTTTAGAAGAATAACTTGTACTTTTACCTTGGGAGTACGGTTATTGGGACAGCATCACCAGTAGTTTCGGAGGAAGAAAAAGATTCAGAAACTACCAATTATGGCATATGCGTTTGGGACATACTAGTGAAAAAGTTTTACAGATTCTGGTAAAGCAAGACTTGTTGAAAGGCACAAGAACCGACAAGTTGAAATTCTATGAGCATTGTGTATTGGGGAAGCAGAAAAGAGTAAGCTTTGGTATTGCACTCCATAATACAAAAGGAATTTTGGATTACATCCATACTGATGTATGGGGGCCAACAAGAACTCCATCCATGAGTGGCAAACATTATTATGTCATTTTCGTTGATGACTTTTCCAGAAGAGTTTGGTGTATCTCATGAAGAAAACTGATGAAGTGTTGGGAATTTTTCTCAAGTAGAAGAAGATGATCGAGACTCAAACTAGTAGAAAGATCAAGCGTTTGAGGTATGATAATCGCACTGAGTACACAAATGATCCATTTATGAAAGTTTGTGAAGAAAAAGGGATAGTGTGACACTTCACTATTCAAAAAACACCATAATAGAATGAAGTTGAAGAACGTATGAATTGAACTTTATTGGAGAAGGTTCAATGTATGTTGTCAAATGATGGGTTAGGCAAAAAAATATTGGGTTGAGGTTGTGACGTATGCATTTCATCTTGTCAACTGTCTACCATTGTCTGCTCTTGAAGGTAAAACACCTATAGAGGTATGGTATGAACAAACTTGATAGAGATTACGATTTCTTACATGTGTTTGATTCTATTGCATACTACCATGTAAAGGAATCAAAGTTGGATCCAAGAGCCAAGAAAGCTATTTTTTTGGGGATCCCTTATACTTCTAAGGGATATCGACTATGGTGCCTTGAAACGAAAAAAGATAATCTTTAGTAGAGATGTTACCTTTGATGAATTTGTCTTACTGAGAAAAGTAATTGAGAAGATTGATGGCACTTTGTAGCAGGTGGAGCAAACTCTGAAGTAGGTGGTGTTTGAAAGTAGAATTGTTAATCGAGTTGGTGGAGATAAGACATAAGTTGATCCTCCATTGGCAGAAGATGAATCACATGACGAAGAGGTTTTAATCCAAGAACCTCCACAGAAACAAGAAGAAACTATATTTGATAAGCCACGATGACAAAATGTTAAGATGCCTACTCGATACAAAGATATGTAAGATCTAGCTACTCAGTTTAAGAATACGATAGCCTGTGCAATTTTAGTTGTGCATGATGATGTTCCTTTCATATATAAATAAGTAAATAGAAGCCCTGAAGTTGAAAGATGGAAGGAAGCCATGGACGAAGAACTTATATATGTCCCTTCAGAAGAATAAGACATTAAAGTTGACACAACTACCTAAGAGTAAGAAGGAAATTGGATGCAAATGGGTATACAGAAAGAAAGAAGGATTTCTTAATAGAGATGATGTTCGCTATAAGGAAAGGTTGGTGGCTAAAGGCTATGCTCAGAAGGAGGGAATCGATTATAATGAGGTATTTTCTCCAGTTGTAAAGCATTCATCAATTATAATTTTATTCGCCTTAATAACACATTTGGATTTGGAACTAGTTCAACTTGATGTAAAAATTGTGTTTCTACACGATGACTTGGAAGAGGTAATCTATGTCTTAGCCAAAAGGGTTTAATGTTACTAGTAAAGAGAATTGAGATTGTAAGTTGAATAAATCATTGTATGGATTGAAGCAATCTCCAAGGTAATGGTACAAACAATTTTATCAGCTTATATTGCAACAGAAATATACTAGAAGTACACGTGAT
This sequence comes from Hippophae gyantsensis, assembly GCA_030763125.1. Lineage (NCBI taxonomy): Eukaryota > Viridiplantae > Streptophyta > Magnoliopsida > Rosales > Elaeagnaceae > Hippophae > Hippophae gyantsensis. The sequence goes on along the minus strand of CM061031.1, from coordinate 34,301,778 downwards.
TATTGTGTATATTTTTGCAAGTTACAAGATGAGTCTTTCATCTATCTTCTATTATACGTCGATGATATGTTGATTTCATCGAAGAGCCAAGTAAAAATTGAGAAGTTGAAGGCTAAACTAAGTTAGGAGTTCGAGATGAAAGATCTGGGAAAAACTAAGAAGATTCTCGATATGGAGATAAGTAAAGACAGGAAGAAGGGGAAGCTTAGTTTAACCCAAAGTCAATATTTGAAGAAGGTACTACAACGTTTTGGCATGAATGAACAAACCAAACTTGTAAGTACTCCGCTTGTTCCCTATTTCAAGTTTAGTGCTTAGTTGTCTTCTAAGAATGATGTAGAGCAAGAATACATGGCAAAGATATTGTATGCTAATGCGGTTGGTAGCTTGATGTATGCAATAGTGTGTACGAGACTTGACATTTCACATGAGATTGGAGCTGTAAGTAGGTACATGTATGATCTTAGTAAAGGACATTGGTTGGATATGAAATGGATTCTATGGTATATTCTATATACTATAAATGTTGGTTTAGTATTTGAGCATGATAATACTGTTTGATCAATGTGTAGGCGAATATTGTGATTCTGATTATGCTGAAGATTTAGATAAGTGTCGGTCAATTACTGGTTATGTGTTTACTCTTGCTAGTGCACCATTTAGTTGGAAGTTTCTTTCAGTCCACAGTTACTTTATCTACTACAAGGGAAGAGTATATGGCAGGTACAGAGGCCATGAAGGAAGCTATTTGGTTATGAGGATTGCTTGACGACTTTGAATAATTAAGTCCTTCATATTTATTTCATGTCCATAAAAGAGACTTCTCGAGATATAAAAGCTTGAGTTGTTCTTGAAGGATTTTTATCTCCTTTTCTTTTATCTTGATCTTGATATCAAGATGTTTCATTCCTACAGGAACAAAAATAGTTAAATGTGTTAATTCTCTCATAGGAGCATCTGTTAAACTATTCTTGTTTTCTGGAATATTTTTAACATCAAAATTATAATGGTTAAACCATTGCTTTCATTTGATTAATTTTCCTTGTTTATAATCACCTGCAATATTAGTCCTTGAAAAATAACCAAATTTATTTTTATCAATTCGAGCAATAAATCTAGAACTTATGACATATATTGTAAATTTCTTAATAGTCTTTTTAATAGCAAACTATTTTTTTCATTACTATAACAATTTAATTTTAGACCATAGAAAGATCCTGATGTATATCTTTAAAGATATTCATCTTTTTTATTTACTTTTGCTTTCAAAATTGCTTTCCAATGTTCATGTAAAACATATGTTTCAATAATCTTTTTATCATCTGTACTTGAATAGTATAAAATTGGTATATTTTTTACCTATGCTTCTTCTTTATCCATATATAGAGTATCTTATTTTGTCAATTTCTAGACATGATCTTTTTTCAATTTTGCTTGTAAGAGTTTTCGCATTTATGAAAGTTTCTTAATATATACTTCAACATATGTTAAACATCATAGAAATCTTTGTAATTGGTTTTTATCATTTAGTTCACTAGAAAATTCTTGAATATTATTTAGTATATAGGACTGTTGATTATGTTTTTATCTTCGATTTCCAACCCTAAATATTTAATCTTTTGTTGAGTAATTACTTCTTTCTTCTTTGAAAGTACAATGCATTCCTTCCTACATTCTTATAAAATATTAATAATATCTAAATAATTTCTATTTAAATAATTATTGAAAATCAAAATATCATATATGTAAACACAACAAATATTTTGTAATTTCTTAAAGATGTTATTTATATATCTTTGAAAGATGCTTGGAGCTTGGTTTAATCCAAATGATAGAACAGTTCATTGGAATTGTACTTGGGGAAACTAAATACCGTTAATTTTTTATATTCTTCATCTAGTTTTATTTGTCAAAATTCACTTTTACAATCAAAACTTGAGAAGTATTTATTTGCTTTTATTAATGATAACAATTCTTCTTTTAATAAAGTATCTATCATCAATGATTTCTTTATTTAATGCTTTTACGTTTATAACCACCATCAATGGTATTATGACTTTTAGTTCCAAAAGTTATTAAATTTGTTTTTCAAATTCAATCTTGTTTTCTAGAGTATAAGTTATTGGTTTTACTCTAATAACCTTGTTAGGGTCTCTTCATTTTATGTTGGCAATCATTTTAGATTTATGAATTTTTGGATCTAAAAGATTTTTTAAGTTTATTATTTTTAACAACTTTTTGATACCTTCTAGGGCTTTATCTTCTTATATTTCATTAAGAAAATATTTTTGTTTCTTTTCTATATCTAATGAAATATTTTATAAATAAAGTTTTTATTGTTGGCTTTTGTCTATCTCACCACGTTTTCGATTTTTATGTTGTTGCATAAAAGTTAGGTTTGATATAATCAAAACTTTTCTTATTTTGATACATAAATGATTTCATCATCCAGTATTGTTAGACCTATTTTATCTAACTATTATGTAAAAGATTGATAAAAGTTTAGGAAATTATTTCTTATTGATAAATCAACTCATGTTTCTTATTGATATATGATAGGAATATGAATTTTTTTTCCTCATATCATTATATATGTATCTTTTAAAATCTTATTAAGATTTATTATAGTATTATTAATAATTCTTACAATTAAATCTTTTGGTGCCTGTTTTCAGTGTTATTTTGGGAATATATATTTACTCGTTACACACATACTAACTCATGTATCTGTATATGTATGTAATGATAGCTAACATAGCAATTAAACTTTAGTCTTATCTTAATATAGGTACTGTTTGGATTTATAATTTTATGCAAATAATTCATCTTCTAATAAAGAGTACCTATTCATATTCTGAGTCGGTTATATTTTCTTAAGTTTTCTCTAATAGATAAATACTATAAGTATCATCTATATCTGATTTCTCAATTGGTTCTAATTCTATCTTAAAAGCTTCTTTTAAGATTTCTACTTTATGTGAAAATTATTTTGTAAATTCTTTCTTATGTTGAAACCTATGAGGACATTCATTAGCATAATGTCCTTCTTCATTGGAGATCCAACACATGCATTTCTTTTTCTTTGATGGACAATAATTTTTATTTTCTAGAGCTTTATATCTTTTTCTTTTAAAATATACAAGGTTCTCTATTATATATATATATTTTATATTTTTGGAAGTCTTATTTTTTGAATATACATATTTTAAATGTTTTGGGTCTTTTATATTTTTAAAACTTTCATTGTAGGTTTTATATTACACTCATATTTTCCTAACATTTTAAAATCTCTTTTATTATTTATTCTTATTTGTTTATATATTCTTTTCTTTCTTGACATTTGATGATTATCTAGTTTTTAAGACTTCTTATTCTTCCTCCTAGGATATCTGGTATAATTTTTCCATTTCTTTTATTTCATCCTTCCATTAAGGTTTCATGTAATGTTTTAGGTAATTTATGAAAGAATATTTCTTTATAAGTTTCTTACATAGAAGGTAGTACTTTATTTCGTACATAAGTAAAAGAATCTATAAAACACATGTTATAGATTTCCATATTTGCTAGATGCCATTTATTTGGCTTCCTCAATTTCATTTTTACTGGATTCAATTATGATTCTTCTTTTATCTTTTTTGATAGATTTTTTGTATATTTCATTTGCTACAATTTCTAAGTATTCTCTACATGTGAAGGCATTCCTCTACATTAATAGATGTTGTTCTGTTAAATTTATAAAGCAAACTTTAATTGTTTTTGTCATTTTGTGAGACACTAAGACTCTACAATTGAAGGATTTGATTGTGTAGTTTGAAAAGTTTGTATGGTTACATTCATACCACTTGATCATTCATCTAAGATTTTTTTCCTATCTCTTATATAATCTAAATCTAAAAAATCATACTTATAATCATTATTCCATTTTGGGTTGTTGCTTTCGTCTATAAAGAATATCAGGTTCTTTTTATCTGTCTATTCTTTTCTTTCCAATGTGGTTTTATATGAATTTTTAGGGTCATGATTTCTGGTTTAGAATCAATCTTGTTGACTATTGTCACATGATCTTACTCTTTGTTTGTACAGAGTTTTCATCTTAATTTTTTCCTAGTTCTTTATAGTTTTCATCTTAATTTTTTCCTAGTTCTTTATAGTTTTCATCTTAATTTTTTTCTAGTTCTTCATTAATTAGTGTTAACAAACTAATTAATTTTCTTATATCCTTATTTTTAGGATTCATAAATTGTTCTTTTAATTTTTTTATATTCCAATAAACTGTGATTATAGATATTTTTTATCTTTGGATTTAAATTTATTTTTTTTATTCCTAGGTATCAATAAATCTGATCTTGTATGTGGTTCTTTTTTTAATCCTTTGAATGGATCAAGATTATGACTTATAGTTTGATTATTTTTAGGTATGTTATTTATATCTATTACTAATTCTGTAAATTCCTCATATATATTTTGTTATAACTTTTTATTAGTTTTTCTTATCTCATTTATGAGTTACTTTTGATTTTTATCTATGTCTTATAAGAATTTAATGTTTGATTCTTATGTTGTATCCATTTCTTCTGTTAAAATAGCCAAGGCATTCATTATAAGTATTTGATTTTTTAATACGTCTGTTAGGCTTTCATTAAGTTCTAAGTCTATATCTTGTAATTTGTTTTTAAACATGTTATTATTTTCTTCTTAGTATCACATCATATACTAATGTTTTTATTATTTGGACTTCTTGTTTTAGTTCTATAACTTCTTTTTCTTTGTTAGAAGTTTCTCTTTTATTATCTATAAAGATAAACCTTAATATATTATTATTTTTAATTACATTATTTTTTTTCCTGTTAACGAAGGCTTTTATTTAACATCTAAGTGACATTTCTTTGGTATTTCAAAGTTTATTAAAAATTTTGGTTTTATTATCTGTTCAAGTTTTAGAAAGTCTTATCTATTTATTTTGTCTATATATTGAATCGATATGACTATTTGTTAATGAATATCATATTATGTAGTGTATTGAAAATAAATGATTTCATTCTTTTAATAAATAACCTCTTTCAAATTAATAAACTAAATTTAACACTTAAAATATTAATAACAAACTTAAAATATGCTGTAACTTTTAGTTTTTGTTATCTTTAGTTATCATGAATAATTTATAATAAAACATCTTTTCTATTTATTATTTTATTATAGTATCAATTCATTATTTAAAATTTATTAATACTTATTTTTTTTTAAATAAATCTAAAAATTAATTTATTATTTTACGTTAAAAGAGATTATTTAAATTTGTTAAATTTCGTTTAATTAAATTTGTTTAATATTAATATTATTAGCCTCTTGCGGTTGACACATAGGCAAAGTTAAACCCCTAATTAATGTCCAACTACGCACCTTCCATTTTCTCTTACAAATAATCAATAAGCACACCGACTTGGATCATTTCTATATACAGGAATATGATAATGGTTATGCCACGAGAAAGGCCACTATATTAAAGAGAGAGCGATAATAAAAATAAGGACTAATTGGCCAGTTGATAGCTCAATATTGATTATCATGAACATCCACTTATCCACCAAATGGTATCGTGTTCAAAATTAGTAAAGGGGTTAGCCCACCACTATTCCCGCTTTAGACCCAAAGTTTTTAACAATGATTAAGATAATACCCAATTTGGTGAGGGGTTAATAAGATATTATCTATTTTTAAAAAATAATATTTAATTTTTGTAAAAAATTAATCTTATTATTAAAAAAAATGATCATACAAGAATAAAATATCTTTTTTTTTATTTTTTTATCAATTTTTTAATTACAATTTAATTAATTTATAAAAATCTTTATCTAATTTAATTAAAAAAAACTAAAACATAAAATAAAAAAAATTATATTTATATTTGTTTGGTCACTGTTTTGTAATAAAAAAAATATTTTTCTCCAAATAAAAATTTTAGTTAGTGTGAGAGACCCGATCCACTTAATTTACTATAATAATAGCTAGTTCACGAAGACCCATATCCATATCTACCCAAAAACCCTATAAATACCTCTCATTTGAAAGCTCTCTAAGTTCACCAAGAAAATTTAATATATTTTTAATTTTAAAGTTTTAGCTTCATCAGTACTATTGGGTCAGTTTTGTAATTGAATCAATTTGGAGAAGCATGTCTTCGATTGGAGCTAGTTATGCTGGAGTTTATGTGATGCAAAAACGTCAAAAGGAGAAAATGGAAGAGAAAAGAGAAAAGGAAATAAAGGAAGGAGACGAAGGCAATAGTAATAGCAGTATTGAAGATATCAAAGTAGTCGGTGGTGCCTCCAAAATTGGGAAGATGAACAAGAAGGTTCACCCAGCAGGCACCTTATTTTCAGCCTCTGACTCTAATTGATCCAATCGTGTCGATGTAAGAGAATGTAATGTGCAATTCCAAGGGCCGGTGTGACATTTATGTTATTTAACGCCTTTTTTTTTATTTTTTTTTCATTTCTTGGTTTAGGTTGTTGAAAAAGTTCCATGTTATCTTGACTTAATGTATTTTTTTTCTTCTTTTAGTTGGCTCAAGAAGCGAAAGTGTTTGAACGTTTGTTGCATCCCTCTACTTTATACATGTTTGTAAAATTGTATTTATATTAATTAAGTTAATTATACTTGTTTATGTTATTTACGTCGTTGAAGATATAAATTAATATTTATTGATTATTTTTTTTCATATGAATACTACGTTTGTTGGGGTTAGATATTATTTGTTAATTAAACAAATCAATTAACATTTATGGGTAGGATCGATAAATAATTTAGTTAATTAAATTAATCTTTTTTTAAAGAGATTGAAAATGAACCATTTAAATGCGACATTTATTATAGTTACAAATTAAACCTAAGAATTTAATTATCTGAGTACTAATTTTTAAGTTTTAAAATTATTACTAAAAATATATTGTCAATACATTTTTGAATAATAATTCTTATAAAAACTTTTGAAATATAGCTTCACTCTAACTAACAAGTGATTATGTCAACAAATAAAAGAACATTATTCTAAATCAGACCGGATAATTAAACCTTAAAATCTAATTTTTAAATTTAAGATTGTAATAAAAAATATTATATTTCTCTATGATATCCTTAATATAAAATCTTAAATAAAAATAAAATCAATTTATTTTATAGAAATGTTTTACCTATTTAATATTTCGTAAGGATAACAATGTAATATTATATTATATTTACAAATAATCAGTCATGTTAAATTTAATTACAGACAAATTAAATATAAAATATAAAAATAAAACATAAAAATAACTGTAAATAATTCATTTTAAAATTATACCTTAAAATAATCCTTACAAAATTTTGATACTAGTTCCGTTTCTAGAAAACCTCCAAACGGATTTGTATTTTTGTTTATTGAATCAAAAACTAAAAAATTACAAAAAATATAACTATTTATTCTTAAATAGAAAAGAACTTTAAAACTAAAAAAACTAAGAACTAGAGAGAGAAAAAAAGTTTGTGATTTTGGGAGATGATTTACACAATGAGAGAGATGGTTTTTTTTATAGATGAGAAAAATGTCAAAAAAAGTGAGAAAATTAATATCCCAAAAATTGATTTTGGACATGTTTCGACATGCTGACACGCGTGTGGAGGGCGAGATTTGCGACTGGCAGGCGTTGGTGCGGGCGGGATAAGGGTGGGCGTGTGTTGGCGTGCAAGGGACTCGGTGCAGGTGTGTGCTGGCTATGTGCGAGACTTTGTATTTTTGACCCATTTTATCTAATTTTTTATTTTTTTGACTTTTTTTTATTTTTCTCTCAATATATTTGTGATGTAGCTCCATTTTTTTTAATCTTATATTAAGAGATTTATGTTAATTAACTAACTATATTATAAAAGTATCATTTAATTCTTTATATTTTGCAAAATGTATTAAAATATCATAAATTTAATTAATTATTTAATATTTTAATAATTTTACGATATAAATTTAATTATTTATTCAATATTTTAATATTTTTATGATAAAACAACAATAAAAAAATCATTTTTATCATTTACTCATTTACCAAGAAAATAAAGTTTTAAAAAATAATATTATACTATTCTTAAAAAGTAATTTTTGCTACTCTTTTGTATTTCTTACAAAAATTAAATAATTAAATAATATATTTTTTAAGAGATTAAATGATCCTTTTAATAATATAAAGGATCGAGGTAACATTTTTTTGGATAACATAATTAATACAAATACAATTTTACAAACATGTATCAAGTAAAAGAATGCAACAAACTCTCAAACACTTTTGCTTCTTACCCGACTAAAAGAAAAAATATAAAAAAATATAATTAATATAAATATAAATTTATGACTTTTCATCTTTATCTTTTCTTTTCTACCACATTTGAAGTTTGCATTAATAAAATGTGTATTATCATAGCTATTTTTCTTATAATTTGTCTACTATATTCTAAGATTCATTATATTTTACTATGAGATAAAATTATTATAGTGAATTATTATTCTCACCATAATAATGTCACTATAATGATATTCATGTACATCAAAATATATAATACTTGATGTAATTTGAAATATTTGACATCAAATACCACATTTCAAATTATGGGTAAACATCATATCAAAATTATAAATTTTTGATTAATCTAAATTTGATTCGATATAGACATATTTGAAGATTTTCAATCCAAATCTGATTCGATTATATAATAAATCCAAACAAATTTGAATCTTAAGAGATCATACTTTTTCGGATAAAATATAGGTATATTGATATTAAAATTTATTTATGAATTATTGTTATATATAAAACACGACATATACAAATTTAAATTTTAAATTTAAATTTTTGTAATAAATATTATTATTTATAGTTGCAACTAAAAAAATCAAAAGAATAAAAAATATATATTTACAATTATTAAATTATTATAAACATTTATATTTATTTCTAAGCTAAAATAATAATATAATATACTTATAGTATACATAGTATTTAAATATAACATAATATAAAATAAAATGTGTATTTATTTACAATTTAATGATAATTTGGTCATGATTAGATACAACAAATTATAAAATCTATTAATTTGAATTCGATCTGAATTCAAACAAATTGTATAATTTTCAATTCGATTATAAAATTTACTAATCAAATATGATTCGAAGTAAATAAATTAGATCAAATTTATCAATTTAAATGAATTATTTGATTAATATTTAATTAATGTGTACGCATTATTACAAAACTAGACATTATAGTTTGTGTTTAAAATCGATCGAGTAAAATCCGAGTTAAAATTAATTTTACATAGGTGGTGGGTATATAAAGCTTTAAATTCATTTGTATGAAAAAATGTCGATTTAAAATTAAAAGTTGTTAAAATATTTAAATTTTATATTAACTTAGGCGTCATTTAATTCAAAACATATTATGCATAGGTTATTACGTAAATATTGTAAGAGAAATATATATATATATATATATATATATATATATTAAAATTATATTTTTATTAATATTTTTAATTTTTATTGGTAATTATATATAAAATTATTTATTAAATAAAATAAAATTTGTATTAATCGATGAAAATTTTAATTTAATTTTAAGTAAATATAAGGTGAAGAAAGATTTTTTTTTTTTTTAAAGCTAGGTCGGTTCCACCTATAAATCGTATGCGCCAATTGTAACACAAATAATATAATAATTAGAAGGAACAAATCCAAAACCATGTACGCCCATTGTAGTCGGGGGTCCAATTATAAACTTACCGGAGGAGAAGAAGTAGGCAGTACTTTTTGCATGGATCATGCATTAGAAATTTAGAATCCAAATAATTGATATATTTTAGAGAGTAACTATACAAATATTATTAAATTATTATATTTATTTTATTAATATTATTAAATTATTTTTTATTTTTTATTTTTAATATTTAATTATTATATTTCTTTTATTTATATCATTTTATTATTCTTTATTTAAAGTCTTTATAGGTTTTTAAGTGATATATTTAAAATAAATTAAACACTTAATTAAGTTTAGAATAAATTATTATTTTAAGTATATTATTTAATTATTTAAATTGTTTAAAATTTAAAAATTAATTATATAAGTTGTTAAAATATATGTGCAATATCCTCTTAATCAGGTTCATGTATTATATTACTACTTGAAGATATTGATGATGAACAATTAACATTACTGGGCTGTTGAAAATTGATGTTTGTGGAACTTGAACGCTTTTCTGCCTATACTCTGTATTTTCTAAGTAAAAGATGACTGAGGAAGGAATATTCTGGACATGCCTCTTCTATCGCCTCTGATCTTCGCTTCTATAGCCTCTCTTTTGCAGAAAACGATTATGGGGAATCATGTTTTTGATTTTTTTTTTTTTTAGAAAATAATGACCTTTAATTAGATTAGAGTTAGTTTTTTCTATTAAGAGTAATACATTAAAATAATTAAAGTAACCTTATAAATAAACATTTAAAAGCATTTACCTTCATAAATTATTCAAATAATAACTAAATAATAAAGTTTAAACAACTTGATCAAAATGTCACTTCACCCTTTATTCTAATTCATAGATTTTTAAAATTTAAATTGAAAAAAGGCTTACTAATTGTATTTTAGAAATCTGAAAGTTGTGTTTAAAATATTGACAAATTATGATAGAGACTGGGATTATTATCGACTTTCAATTGCAGCAACGAAGAGACAAAAGTTTTAGGGTTAATATACTAATTTATAATAAAAATTTACTTGAATGGAACAAATATGAGTTAGATGGAGAGAAAATGAATATAATTAAAATTGATTTCTATTTTCAACACATTTTTCTTACATCCATTTTGCATGTAATTAGCACATATATCCAAAAGAAACGAAACCATAGGATATTGTATTCACTCTTATACTCAATTTTTAATTAAGTGTTGAGATTAAGTCTATCAATCTATATATAAATCTAGTTACTTTCTACTTCACCCATCTCATTCTTTACGATCAAGGGTTAGAGCTTTTCGGTGGAAGATCCAAAGATGCCATGTCTTATTGTTATGCATTTTCTAGACTTTCCCAAGGAAACTCCATGCCTAGTAGTAGGAGTCACACACACGACATTAGGCACTAGGATGGCACTTTAGGAGGGCTTAGGATTGAATAGTATGAGAAAAGTTATAGGCTTAGGAAAAATAGTTTGATTGAGGACAGTTTTTTGAAAGATGGATGGGACAGGAAGGACCATAACGTTGTCAAAAAGAACTAAGTTGACTAGTAAGCCAGATGAATCAACCGAAAAATTGATCGAAGATTAGGTTGACCAATCGAACATAGGCCTAACCAACTAGTCACTTGTGAACCTAGCCAACCGACTGATTAAAGAATTAGTTGACTAGCCAACTCATGAGAAAGTATAGTAGTTGAGATAGCAAGGTTGTGGGTTTGGTTGGTGATCTTGTGTCCAATGGTAGAGTTGGCACTACTATTGATCTTGGGCTTCCATCTAATTGTTCCACATTGTGAACCTATTACTTCTATTGGGACTTCTGGATCTTGATGAACGAAATCGAGAATAATATCAATTTCGTAAATATTTATCCATTTAATTTTTTTTAATTCTTGTAAGTATACGAATCATTTATAAAAATAATAAATATACTCTCAAGGTCGATTCAAGGAAGTAATATTATGTGGTTTTTAAATATTATTCAAACTTAAAAAAAAAACCTAAACATTCTATTAGAATGATTTGGTTTTTAGAAAAACTAATCTAATGCATAAAGATAAAGATAGACATGGATTCAACAAATATTCATGCAATTTAATACATTTATAAAAGTGGAGAATAATGGGTATAATAATTCAGTAATTATGTTTGTTTATATTATTTAAGTTATTAAAGATATAAATTGATATTTATTGATTTTCTCTTTTTGGTATGAAAGTGTCATTATGTGAATTAAGCAATTAACATATCAAAAGTACAAAACAACATGCTCAATTCAACACTTAAGAAAATTAACTAACAGATGCAACAATATCAATCTGTAGAATACATACTAGTGATGGTGTGCCTCACAAGTTCTTTTCCAAACTAGCAACAAGCATACATGACATACAATACTTAGCTTATGATACATGCATACACACCAAAAATTTAAAAGGATTTCAAATGAGAAATTATATATGTTATTTAATCAAGACAAATAATAAATAATTCTCTCAAATCTATTTAATTACCTATATAGATTAATTTTTGACAAATAATTAATATCATAAACATCATATTAATAATATAATTGAATTTAAATAACAATTAGGGTAAAATATTAGATCATAACATGTAGAAATTGGGTTCATAAGACTCCTAGATTAATAAATTAACTAGATATAATTAAGTTCATAAAGCTCAGATTTTTTATAAAAATATACATAAAAATTAACAAAGAAATGAGAAGAATAAGAGATGCACTTATCTCTTGATTTATAACACTAATATTTTCTTGAATCTTTTCAAAACTATTTTTTTAATCTTTTCTTGAACTTTTTATCTCTTTTTTCGCTTCTTGGTTGCTGCTAGGTTTTATATTCTTAATTGTGTGTTTAATTTATGCAAGAACGGTGTTCATTTAAAGGAAAATTGACCTAATAGGGACCATTGAATCATCTCTTAAAATAATCTAATGGTTGAGGATCAAAGTTGAGAGTCATTATTTGATTAAAAATATGAATTTTTCTTAACTACGAATGCACACCACGACATGGTCTCCTCTAATCAACAATGAATGTCTAGCCATAGATTGCATGTCGTGGCATAAAAAAATGCCTACCATGGTATGGTGTTGTTTTTTTCTTCTTCCCATTTTTGACTTATTTTAACTCTATTTTCCATCATTCCACCTACATTGATATAATTAAACACAAATTAAGATTTTTCATGATATTTTAGCACATAATAAGACAAATAAGTGGTTTAAAAGTGATTAAATAACTCTAATTTTGCAGAGTTATCAAACCCCCATATTAACTATTCACTTGCCCTCAAGTAAAGCCATGTTTATCTTGCTAAATGATGTAGGAAACATATTCATAAACACATATATATTAATACATGCATATTAAGAAGAAAATTTTCCTCTCAAAGAGTGTACCGTTCCATGATAAGGAGGTTCACATATCCATCATGTGTGTGTGTTGCACATGATATTATCCAATGCACTTATGAAATCAACTTGTATGAGCATACTAATCAACTAAGTTTTAAAACAAGTTTCATAGGTCTATTTTTCACACCCCTCTACATTAATGTAAATATTAATTTAACTAAATATCAATAGGGCTTTGTATGATTGTAATAGGCTTAGGTAGGGATAGATACATAGAGACATTTAGGCTTTTTTCACACCTTAGTTTTCTTTTTATTCATCATGCAAGTGCTTTTATTTGATGTTCTTATGCATCCTATCTTACCATTTTTTTAATCTTTTATTCCACATCTCTTGTATATATATAACTTCACAACACCCTCCAAACTTATCGTTAATTGTATTCTTTTTTTTAAGCGGTAATTGTGTTATGAATTTTGTTTTTAAAATAGGGTGTATTACATTTCACCTCACTCTATAGCATAACATATGATTGTATTTTTTCATACAAGCTAAAGGTATAGTTGAGAGCTTGGGTCAATGCTAAGCATCTCCTTTGTGTGCGACTAGATACCTAGGTGCTCTTGGCATAACAAATTCAAAATATATTTCTCATGGTTATACTTTTTATTTGCATACTTATAAAATCATGTTATTATATTCTAAAGATACGATTGAAATCATTTTTATCATAATATTATTTTATAGTAACTTATAAGAGAATATATTATTATATTCTAAAGACCAGACACATTATTTTGATGAGTATATTATTTCATAGTAACTCATAAGATAGTATGTTATTATATTTTAAAAATCATACATAAATCATTTTTATTAGAATGTTGTTTCATGATAACTCAGAAGATAGTACATTATTATATTTTAAAGACCAGACACAAATCATTTTTATCAATATGTTATTTAATGGTAAGTATTTGCATTTCATTCTTAGTTTTCAAGCTTGTAATTGTATTTATAAAACTTATCCATTTACTAAGCATTCAAGCTCACCTTTAATACTTCCCTCCCCTACGTAATAACTTTGAGAAAACATAGCGTGATAATAAGTTTCAGATCATAAAATCAACCTTTTGTTATACAGTTTAGAGATGGTTTGATCTCTTTAATTTTTTCTATAATAAATTTTGATTGGCGTGTAAGTAGACTAGTAGCCAAGGTTATAAAGTTTTATGAATATGAATTACTTTATGGTTGTATAAAAGATTATGATATCTATTAGTATGTAAAAAAATATTATATAAGAATTATTATCATTTTGCCATAAGATGACAGTCTCAACTCCAGAGGAAACTCTACTAAAAGTTTTATAGAACTTTATTTAATTATAGTTTCGACACAACTCAAAATCAATGAAAGAAAAAAGTAAGTTAGTTAGTATAGTCTTTAGAACGCATCTCATGCTATAAAAGTAGACTAGGGGAGGATCTTAACAATTTAATCACGCCTTCATAAATTTATTTTTTAATATTTTTTATTAAATTAATATTTTAGAATAATAAATAATGAACAGATTAATTAAAAATTAAAATTTAGAATTTTAAAAAGATTCACTTAATATTATTTAATTACACATTCGTAACTATCTTTTTTTTCTTAATATTTTTAATTAAAATTAATTATTTGATATAACAAATAACATAAATAAAACCTTAATTAATAAATAAAAATTAGAATTTCAAAAGATTTCAATTATGTTTATTTAATTATCACTTCATAATTTTATTTTTTATAAAATTAATAAGTATACATTGCATATAATTATTTTAATCATAGTAATTTTTTCAAAACTTTAATGTTAATTAAAATTAATTCTTTTTAAATAATAATTAATGGTTTAATTAGAAATTAAAAATATCTAATTATTCTTTTTATAAAATTTAAAAAGTTATAGATTATATATAACTATTTTGGTTATATTTTTTCAAAATTTTAATTAAAATTAATTATTTGTAGAATTGTAAATAACAATAATTAAAAACTAGAACTTCAAAAAAACTTTAATTTAGATTATTTAATCATAATTTCTTAACTTTATTTAAATATAAAATTACAATGGTCGTATATATTCATATAGTTATTTTGGTCAAAAATCTTCTAAATTTTAATGCTCTTAATTAAAATTAATTATTTTTACAATAATAAATAACATACATAATCACCTAATTAAAATGAAAAATTAGAATGATAAAAATCTTTAGTTTTGATTATTCAATCACACTTTCTTTATAAAAGTAAAATAGTTAGATGTTGCAAATATTTATTTTGATACATCTTTGTTTCTCCCAAACCAATGTCAATAATTATTATATATTTAACTTACTAGACAATATAATTATATTTTTTTCATATTTGTTGTAAGGTTATTTGATGATATTTTTATAGATATCAAAAGATATTTGATATAATTTAATTATATGACTTGAAACATGAATTGAGAGTTCATTTGATATGATAATATAAAAAGATGTGAAAATGCAACATAGGTATGTTTGATCCTAACTTTTTTATTATATTATTTTTTCTATTTTCATTAAAACGTATAACTTTTAATATTATAAAAAGTAACAAAGTTAGTAAATTAATTATGGTTAAATTTTTACTTATTTAACAATATTTTTAAATAATTCTTGTAATTCTTTAATCTATAAAATTTTATACTTTTAGAACTTAAGAATACTTTTTAATTTTCTTATATATTAAGAAAAATATTTATTTACTTATTATGTTTACTTTTTACAATATTACTTTCAAATATTCAAACGAAGTAATAAATATCACTACTACTAATAAATTATATATGTGTTAATAAAATTAATAATTGTTTTTATGATTTATTTAAAATATTATAATACGAATATATTAAAATAAATAAAAATAATTATCTATTTAATTCACAAGTACAAATTTACATGCAATGCACATACTAATGACTAGTATATAAAAAGCGAGAAAGTGTTGTCGTCATCGTTTTTTGTTTTTATTTTTTATCATATATCAATAAATTTCAAAATATTCATATGATAAGTACACTTCTTATAGTTGTTTATGTATTTTTATTGTGTATTTATTTTATATTATTATACTTGAATAATTGTTTTAATTATGTTAAGTGAGATAATTAATACTTACTCATTTAATTAATAATTGAGCCAAGTCAATTTATTTATGAGTGAATCATAACAAAATGATCGTATAATTACAATTCTTAGGAATAATTATTTTGATATTTTTATTATGGATTTAATCTACATTATTACCCTTGAATAATTAATCTAGTTAAGGGTAACAATTTATGCTTATACATTTAATGAACCATTGAGTTCAGACAATTTATTTATAATCATATTATATTTATGTTGAATTAATCAATTTTGTGTCTCATATTTCACACTAATTAAAAAAGTTTAACTAATATACATTATTTTTATTCAAGATAGTTATTAAAATAGTTTGATCAAGTCGTGTTTATTATGTTTATCTTGAATTAACTTCTTAAATAGTATTAATTAAAAAAGTTCATCTATATTGTCTAATCATATTTAATTTATTTATTAAATAAAGATGCAAATTTTAGCAATATTGTATCTGATTAAACGTTTATATCGTATTTGAATTATGTGTTACTATCACAAATCATTACACCTAATGCACGTAAAATAATAATTATTTTAAATTTTTTTTTACTAAATTAACAAATTAATAAACTATTTTTTAGATTACTCCTTTAGACCTTTTGCAAAATTATAACATCAATTAATCACTTCTTACAAATGCAACTTAAAAGAAAATACATTAAAAACTTTTTTTCTTTCACAAAATAAAGAATTTAAGAGCAAAGTCAATTTTTCTTAACAATAAACACTACTAAATACTCATCGGTTTGAATCAACGAAATGTGTTTCCACCCCTCCAAACCTTAACAAGCAATTGATAGTAGACTAGTGTCACGACCTTAAATTTCAAGTAGCGATCGTGTGGCACTTAGCATCGTCCGTTGTACTAAGCCTACTTTTGAATCCGAATAAAACTCCAAAGAGACTAGAAAGAGAGTTTGTAAAGAATGCTTTGTATTGCTCTAGAGAGAGTTTATGTTACAAGATGCTAAGAATTCCCAAGGATTTCTAGGATTTCCCAAGTTGGTTACAAATGAAGACCAATGGGTCTATTTATAGTGTGGCTCCAAGCTTAAGGCTATGCTACAACTTTCTAGATCATTCTAAGTCTAGAATGTACAAGAGTGTTCTAGATTTATGTACAATGTGCCACAAGGTTCTAGGACCTTCTAGCCAACTCTAGAGTCTTCTAGGTTTGTCTAGCTCCTTCATGCAAGCTCCGGGATGTTCCGTAAGCTTCCAACGGCTTTTACATCCTTCATGAACCATCCAGCATGCTCTAGAATATTCTAGCCCATTCTAGCACTATCTAACGTGCTCTAGAACATTCTAGGGTCTTCAAAGCTTGAGTTGAGTCCGCCCAACTCTAGCTCTTTTTAGACATTTCTAGGCCTCTCTATAACTTTCCATGTAGAATAGTCTAGATCCCTTAGGCAACTACCATTTATTTGGATTTTTAGGGACATTTGAGCAGGACGTGACACCCTCTCCCACTCAAGTTCGCGACGCCCTCATCGCGCCTTCAAGCTTGAACCTCTCTATGTCATCTTTGAATTGCCACAAATAATCCTCAGGTTCCTAGCTTGTCTTTACATCCGGGGCGTTCTTCCATTTGATCAAGTATTCCCGATAACTTGATACGCCCCTACGTCGGATCAAGCGATCCGCCAAAATTGAGTCCACTTCTTTGTCGAAGGAGTTTACCACTGCGGTAGGCACCCTTTTGGACTCTCCCCGACTTATGTCTTCCTTGTCTCCATGAAAAGGTTTCAGCATACTTACATGAAAGACCGGATAGATCTTAAGCTTTGGAGGGAGTTGCAGTTTGTATGACACCTTACCAACTCTCTTGAGGACTGGAAATGGTCCCTCATACTTCCGCACCAACCCCTTGTGAACCTTCCGCAAAGTCTTGAATTGTTGGGGAAATAGTTTTACAAGGACCAAGTCACCTTTCTGAAATTCCACCATCCTCCTTTTCTTGTCAACCCATTTCTTCATCTTCTTAGATGCCTTGTTCAAATAAGCTCGGGCCAACTCCGCTTGTTCGTGCCACTCCTTGGAAAATTTGAAGGCAGTAGGGCTCTTCCCTTCATAACTCGTGGCCAAGGCATGAGGAGTTATGGGTTGCTACTCCATGACGATCTCAAAGGGACTCTTTGCGGTGGACTCGCTCCTCTGCAGATTATATGAAAATTGGGCTACATCCAACAACTTTGCCCAATCACGTTGATTAGCACTAACAAAGTACCTAAGATACAACTCCAGTAATGCATTGGCACGTTCCATTTGTCCATCGCTTTGGGGATGAAAGCTGGTAGAGAAATTCAAGTCTGATCCTAGCAACTTGAATAGTTCCGTCCAAAATTTCCCCGTGAATCGTGGATCTCGGTCACTCACGATATTGGACGGAATTCCCCAATGCTTCACAACATTCTTGAGGAATAAACATGTTGTTTCATCTGCCATGCAATCTGTTGAGGCATGTATGAATGTTGCATATTTACTGAAGCGGTCGATGACGACAATGATGCTGCCAAAGCCCTCTGATTTTGGCAGACAAGTGATGAAATCCATTGAGACGCTCTCCCATGGTCTCTCTGGAATGGGCAGTGGTTCTAGCAAACCTCCGGGTGCATACTGCTCTATCTTGTCATGTTGGCTTACAAGACAAGTCCTCACGTAGGCTTCAACATCGTCCCGTAGTTGAGGCTAATAGTAGATCGACTTGATCAAAGTAAGGGTGCGCCTCATTCCTGAGTGACCAGCCCATAATGAATCATGACACTCCTTGATAAGCTCCTTCCTTAAGCTCCCCCACTTCGGCACAAAGATGCGATTCTTCTTGGCATAGAGTAGTCCGTCACTCAGCCAAAATCGCCTCGTCTTTCCTTCCTTGATGAGGGCAAGGAGGTTTTGGGCAAGGGCATCATGCTCCAACCCTTCTTTGATCCTTTCCAACAAAGGGCTACTTGTCCTACTCAAGGCTGCTAGCTCCACCTTTCAGCTCAGCGCATCAGCCACCACATTGGCCTTACCGGGCTTGTACTCCAACCTGTAGTCAAACTCTGCCAAGAAATCTTGCCACTGAGCTTGCTTAGGACTCAACTTCTTTTGAGTTTGAAAGTAGCTAGTCGCCATATTTTCCATCATGATAACAAAATGAGAACCCAATAAGTAGTGTCACCACACCCTTAGGCAATGAATGATAGATGTCATTTATTTTTCTTGCACTGTGTAGCGGCGTTCGGTGTCATTAAGCTTGCGGCTCTCATAAGCTATCGGACGCCCTTCCTGCATCCGTATGTAGCTCGTACATCTTGGAAAGGTCTGGTAGGCAAAGCACCGGTTCTACACTAACGGCCTTCTTCAAGTCTTCGAATGAGGCTTGGCATTCACTTGTCCATTCCCAAGCCTTATTCTTTTTGAGCAGGTTAATGAGCGGGGCTGCTCTCACTGAGTAGGACTTGATAAACCTTCTATAGTAGTTTACAAGTCCAAGAAAAGATCTTAACTCGAGAACCTTGGTAGGAGGTTCCCATTCTTGGATGGCTTTCACCTTAGCTCCATTCATCATCAATTTTCCATCCTTTATCCTATGCCCTAAGAACATCACCTCATCTTGGGTAAAGGAAAATTTTTCCTTCTTGACATATAGCTCATTTTCCCTCAGGACCTCGAACACCTTCTTCAAATGCTCTAGATGTTCTTCCAAAGTCCGGCTATATATCACAATGTCATCGAGATATACTACCACGAATCGATCGAGGTAGGGATGGAAAATCTTGTTCATGAGAGTGCAAAAGGTGGCTGGTGCATTAGTGAGACCAAATGGCATGACAAGGAACTAGTAGGCACCGTACCTGGTCACACATGTGGTCTTGGGCTCATCTCCATTGGCTATGCGTACCTGGTAGTAACCCAATCGCAAGTCCAATTTTGTAAAGTATCTGGCGTTCCCCAATTGATCGAACAAGTCGGCAATGAGAGGGATATGATACTTGTTCTTGACTGTGATCTCATTTAGAGCCCGATAATCGATGCACATTCGCAGCGAGCCATCCTTCTTCTTTTGAAAGAGCATCGGGGCACCAAATGGGGCTTTTGAGGGCCTTATGAAGCCAACATCCAACAATTCGCCGAGTTGCTTCCACAATTAAGCCAACTATGAGTTTGCCATTCGATAGGGGCTCATTGCTGGTGGCCTGGTACCGGGTTCCAACTCTATTTCATGGTCCACCTCCCTCCTTGGAGGTAACCGATTTGGCAATGCCTCAGGCATCACATCCTGGAACTTATCTAAAACAACTTGCACTTCCATTGGCAAGCTTGGCTTTGGTGATGCCTCCTCGTCGTCATATTCCTTCAAGATGGCCAAATAACTCTCTTCGTCCCTCTTCAACCCCTTTTTGAATTGAAGTGTTGAGAGAGCTTGGATAGTAGGTCTGGTGGTCCTTTCTATTGGTACCACACACGCCTTTGAACCATCCATGATGCACATAGAGTTTGAGCAGGGCACTAAGAAAGCTCTAACCTGGTCCAAAAACTCCATGCCGAATACAACAGAGAAGTCATCCATGGGTGCCACTGATAAGTCCACTTGGCCAGTCCAAGCACCGAGACTGACCTTAACTCCATGAGCAACTCCATGCAATGGTAGTGCTACTGAGTTAACTGCTTTTAGAGATCCCCCTCCATGGACTACCTTAAGGCCGAGTCGCTTTGCTTCCTCTACTGAAACAAAGTTGTGAGATGCACCTGTGTCGACCAAAGCCTTGGCGACCTTCCCATTGATGGCTGCATCTACATACATCAAGCCTTTAGGGGTCTTTGGGGTGCTCTGTAATGCACCAAGTAGGCACAAAGAACCCATCTTTGCACCTTCGTCCACATCGTCTCCATTCTGATCATGACTGGAAGCAACTAAGGCACTCAAGGCCTTCCTTTTCGGACATTCACGTGCCCAATGCGGTCCTTTGCAAATGAAGCACGTCACCCGGGGCTTCGAGGCACCACAATCCTCCTTTTCCCTCCCCTTGTCTCGTGGTTTGAATGAGGAGCCATCTTTATGATTTTTGGGTCCCTGGCTTTTAGCATGGCCTCCACTACTCTTCCATCCACCAAACTTTTTATCCATGGCTTTTGAACTCTCTTTGTTGGTGGAGTAATCAATAAAGCTTTTCGCAATCGCAATGGCCGAAGATAATTCTTGGACACCACGTCGCTTGAGCTCGAGGTTAGCCCACGATTGGAGACCGTCCATGAACAAGAATAGGGTATCCTTGTCTAATGTGTCAGGAACTTCAAGCAATAAGGTTGTGAACTCCTTCACATAATCCCTTATAGTGTTTGTTTGCTTTAGTCGCCGCAATCAGCCCCTTGCCTCCTCCTCAGCATTTACGGGGAAAAACTGTATTTTGAACTCCCTTTTGAAATCTTCAAAGGTTTCGATTGTGCAAACCCCTCGTTGCACATCACCATGCCTCTTTCTCCACCACAACATAGCAGTGTCAGTCAAGTACATGGTAGCAGTTTGGATCTTGATGGCATGGTCTGTTATGCTAGTAGCCTCAAAATATTGTTCTAGCCCCCATAGGAAGTTCTCCACTTCCCTAGCATTCCTAACACCATTGAAGGTCTTAGGCTTGGGAACATCCACCCTCTTAGCCTCAATAACAGTGGTTGTGCTAGTTCCCGCGGCCATAGCCCGCTTACATAGAGCTAGATCACCACCCATATCCTCAACTCTATGCAACACATTAGCAACTTCTCTTTGGACTAGATCTCGTACCTTGGCAAGTTCGGCCTTCAACCCTTCAATCTCTTGCCTTAGCCCACCGTCTAGCTCGTTGAGGGACATATTGACCGCTGCATGGATCTCCACATCCTCGGCCTCCAAGCCATTGCAACGTTCCTCTAAGTTGTCCACCCGATCAAACAGCTCCCCTAAGTTGTTCTGTGCACTCCCAACTCGTGCTTTTAAGCTAGAAAGCATGTCTTTTGACTTGGCTCGAGATTCCTTTGAAGGTTTCCGGGGTTCCTCACACCCACGTTCCATAGGTGGAACATCAACGCTTGGTGTAGATGGAGCAACGTTCTTTATTATGCCAAAGGTAGAAGTGCTTCAATCGAAAGCTCTGATACCAACTGTCACGACCTTAAATTTCAAGTAGCGATCGTGCGACACTTAGCACCGTCCATTGCACTAAGCACCGTCCGTTGCACTAAGCCTGCCTTTGAATCCGAATGAAACTCCAAAGAGACTAGAAAAAGAGTTTGTAAAGAATGCTTTGTATTACTCTAGAGAGAGTTTATGTTACAAGATGCTAAGAATTCCCAAGGATTTCTAGGATTTCCCAAGTTGGTTACAAATGAAGACCAATGGGTCTATTTATAGTGTGGCTCCAAGCTTAAGGCTATGCTACAACTTTCTAGATCATTCTAAGCCTAGAATGTACAAGAGTGTTCTAGGTTTATGTACAATGTGCCACAAGGTTCTAGGACCTTCTAGCCAACTCTAGAGTCTTCTAGGTTTGTCTAGCTCCTTCATACAAGCTCCGGGATGTTCCGTAAGCTTCCAGCGGCTTCTACATCCTTCATGAACCATCCGACATGCTCTAGAATATTCTAGCATATTCTAGCACTCTCTAACGTGCTCTAGAACATTCTAGGGTCTTCAAAGCTTTAGTTGAGTCCGTCCAACTCTAACTCTTTCTAGATATCTCTAGGCTTCTCTAGAACTTCCCATGTAGAATAGTCTAGATACCTTAGACAACTACCATTTATTTGAATTTTTAGGAACATTTGAGCGGGACGTGACACTAGGTTTTTATTCGAGACGAAACCAAGCGTTAAATTAAATCTTAAACAATTCAATTAGTTCAATACAATAATCATATTAAAGTACGGGTTAAATACATTTTGTACCTAAAACATATTTCATGACAAATATTCCCAAAACGTTTCTAAGAGTTATAAACATACGTCACATTTATATAATAATACTTTCATATTCAATTAATCATTTATTTTTATTCGTTGTTTATTGATTTAACATGATATTTTGGTAAAACTATCTTTTAACTCTATGCTAAAAAAAAGTTATATAATTGTACAATCATAGAAAATATTAATTCTCTTCCACTAAAGTATCATCCATAAAATCATAATCTATATAATTACACATGTATTTACCAAATTACCCTTTTACAATTGCGATTCATAATCTATTTTATGTTACCACAGTAGATGAAAGTTAAGGATTAGATGTAATAGTACCATTATATAAACATTATGAATATATTTACAACTTTTAAACGTTCTTGAATACATTAAACTAATCACACCCAAAAGCCAATACCATACACCAAACACAGCAAAGTATACATCTTACTATACATCTCATATATATATTCTACTCCTGAGAATATAAGTTGGATATAAATATCAGTGTTCGCAACAGAGTGACCGAAGTCTACACATTCACCATCAATAATACTATGAAAACATCACTAAATTCAGATCACTACATCACTAATACTAAGTTCAACATCTCAAAGCAAATGTAATCCATGGCTAAACTGACGCCCAAGAGAGGACAATGACAGAGCACTTCTATTACTTGCTTTATCCTTCTTAATGGAGACAAGCTTGTCATAAACACACCATGGAAAGCTAAGGAAATGATCACGATTCATGCCCTCATTATAATGACCAAAATAACTAGGATGATATGTGACATAATACCAAGCTGAAGCTTTCGCATATACATCATCAACTCCAGCATCTGAGCCACTTGCCTTCTCATTAAACCAGGTCCTAGCTTCCTTTCTTAAAGACTTCATTGTCATGCTTATTGCTTCTGCATCCCGTCTCTTGGTGAAAGATTTGGACATTCTCATTACACTCCCACCTAGAATTTCAGCCTCTGTTTTGATCCCATAGTAGTTCAGAAGATTTCCCAATTTGTAATCATAGTTGCTTTTGTAATAGAATGCATCCTCAATGTAATCCTCAAAACCATCCACTTCCATGTCAGGGTCATATGATTGCCTTGCTGTTTCCAGAGTGAAAGACCTAATGGAACTGGTATGAGGTGCAATGTCTTTTACCTCGCGAAAAAGTTTTCCTATAACATTTTTTGATTCATACGTAGGCTTATCAGGCTTTTCCATGAAATCTGGATATTCTTTGACATGCAAATTTTGTGGTATTACAGCTGGTACACCAGTTTTTGGGAAGTCAACAGCAATCGAGAAGAGTTTCGCAAGTTCAATGCAAGGAACACTCATTGCTTTTAAGGGGTCTACATCGGCAAAAACCGTGTGTGCATTAGCAATAATTCCCAAACTGTCATTAACCATATAGTTGGCAAAGTATTCCTGAACTTCCTGCAATAAAGGAAAATGAGGGAGTTTCATATCATGGTTTTCATTTTAAGCAAGAGAAAAAGAAACTATGACAGGTGTTAGGGTCAGGATATTACAAGAAAATAAAAAGGATATAGATAGCAAATGGAATGAATAATATGAGATGCATTAAACACTACATGCTGATTCAATTCTCTGGTAATTACTTAAGAAAACCTTTAAATAGTTTTAAAGTGCATGTGTGCATGTTTTGACTACAGTTGGAAATGTGCGATCAAAGTCTCATATTGTCTAGACTTGAGGTGATTCATGGTTTAGTAAGGACTTGGACTATTATACTTAATAGGTTAACTTTTTGAAATGAAACCCTAGTTCCTTACAAGTAATATCAAAATTAACCCGAAACTTAACCATTGTGGCACTTATGTGAATCACTCCATCTACTTAAACCTAAGGCTCGTTGTGAGTTCGTGAGGAACTAGAGACAATGTAAAGAACAAAGATAATGTGTACCTTCAATTGAGGGAAGTTGAATCATAGAGCACTTCATTTGAGAGAAAGAGTGTTAAAAATGTACGAACATCCCACGTTGTAAAAAACTGGGGTGATTCATAGGTTAATAAGGACTTTAACTACACCTAGTGATTAACTTTTTGGAATGGAAGCCAAGCTCCTTACAACTACAACACAATAATTACTCTTCTAAGAGATTATCTTAAGTAAGTTTGCAAGTCAAATTTAGCTACGAAATGAAACTTCATACTGGAAAGCATTTTTTGGAAGTCCTTATCTAGTGTAGAGACAACCTTATCTTTTCAATGAAATCTTTTGTTCAACTCGAATAAGAGTCTGATAAGTTATATACGAGACTAAAATCCAAGGGAAATAGTTTTTTCCACGTAGAACTAATTCCAATCATGCACATGTACAGCATGTCTTTTGGTTCCACACTAAATAAGATAAGGGTGTAGCTAATAAGGAACGGTTACTACCTGTCTAAGAACTTCAAGTGTCTATCCCTAGTTCAATTTTTCATCAAGTTTATACCCTTGTGTATTTTCCATACTTAAGGTGTAATTGGCGGTAAGACAAATTAGTAACATGATATATTTGGAAACTTCTTAAAAACACATTTCATTGCTCTCTCCGCGTTGAAAATGAAACCATGTGTTCAATGAAACTCCCTTCAAGACAACCAAAGAATATCTAACTTCTGAGCCCACCTTACGCTCCATAATATGAGAAAACTAGTACTAAAAGATTCTGTAGTTAATACATCCTCACTCTCTCTCATAAATCAATATTTTGCAACAAAGCTAGCACATGATACTGCTCTTAGCTGAGTGGAAAAGAGGATGGGACTTGCAAAACAGAGTGGGAGACTGATATAAAATTTCTGGCCACCACATCTCTTACAATCAATAAGAAACAAAAGCACAAAAGCACAAAAACTATATAAAGGAGAAAAATGTAAAGACAAGACAGAAAATCCGATTCATAGATGATCATTCAAGAAGGAAATACCTCAATTGTAACGTCATGATCTAACTCCTTGCATAGTGCTGGGGTGTAATCCATTGGTGGGATTTGCCTTGATGGAATTAGTTCAGGATCCCAGCAAACAAAGTAGATGTCTCCATCAAGATCGCTTCCCGAGCATTCATTAGGGTGAGGTCTAATATTAGAATCAATAGTAATGTCAGTAAGGTTTACAATGAAATAATTTCAAGAATATTTCAAGAATATTGTAGACAAATCAAGGAGTACTTTGAAGTTCTTGAGCAAATAACAAAGTTATAACACATTAGCATTCTAAAGAAAAAATCTAGACCTACAAAAATTCAAACAAACAAGTATTTCGTTAAACAGATGTTGCCAAAAAAAAATCCCATAAAGGTAAATGGTGAATCAATATTGCTAATTTACCACAATTCAGGTACAATTTACGCTCTTAATGCCAATTTTCTGTAAATCCCAATCTTTAGGCCAAGAAATGGCAAACCAAACATATCCAAATTTTGCCTCCATAAATTAAGGACGGTTTCCACATAGCATATTTCAAATATGACAGGAAAAAAATTGCAAGCAGTAAAAATATAAACGAGAACAGTGCCTGTCCAATCTGATAAAAAAAAAACCTCGTTAGCTATGGTTTTTAAAAGAATTAGGATGCAGCTTAACACATAGCAATGCTAATTTCAAACAAGGATGGCTGTACAAGTGTGAAGAAGTTTCAGATACAGCTTGATCATAATAGATATTACCAACCAAAAGCTGAATGAACTTGCAAACATAAAATAAATGTCATCACAGTTCTATCTACTGAAACGAACATAATGATACAGAATAAGAAATTTTCACAACATGAAAAGAACAAAAAATGTATTTACCAAAGTTGAGCTTTCAAACAAAGCATATGAAATTAAATAAAGACATATAACCAGTTTAATTAAATCCAGTATAAAATTTTAGTAGCAAAATGCCCTAAACTCATCCCATGTCTCGGGAAATAAATTGATGTAGGTAGCATAGAAAGAAAGAAAATGGTCGGGAGAGATGAAAAAATGAGCAACAAATAAAAGATCATAACGATTTATTTTAAAAATGACAGTACGATAGTGGATCTACTGACATGCAGTATACAATTATTTTTTAAAAGAAACAAGCGTCTCATTAGAAGATACATCACAAGCTCAGCCAATAACTTTATGGTTAAATCTATATGAAAGCATGCCAAAACTTACAAACCAAGTACAAATTCATGCATGTGGCAATACTGCACATTTTATGACTCTAAAATACATCCAGTCTATTTAATTTCATATATGAATAAAAAATTGACTGGTGATTTACAATTTCCATTGGAGTTTTCATGTCACTGCCTCCCTATCTCACCACTGGATCTCTTTCTTTTATCATATATTAGTAAATCAAAATATACTAAATATCAATTAGAATCGAAAATGTCATTAGCTTTTATACATTTGAACTGAACATGCTATTGTGGGTGAAATACAAAGAGCATGCTTAATTTCTTTTCAGACACATACATCAAATATATAACAATTGTTCAGGTCTATGTGCTAAGGTGGAATCTTACCTCCATCCTTTTTGTGGAAAAACAACGCAATCTACCATATGATGCAAAGCTGGAATGTTTACCGCTCTTAAAACACGTACATCACCTGGGTGTAAGCATGGGTTTTTTGCAACAACTACATTCCCTTCAAATGGCTGGGTTGATCCACCACCACCAAGAACAGACGAACCAATCAAGAACCTCCCATCTCCTGCACCGGAAAATTTCACAAACACCTGCCCATATTCTAAAGTTCTGGTCTCATCTAAAACTCCCATCATTGCTCTTCCATTTGGGATTAAGATTCTTGTTCTGGTCCGTAATTCCAGCAACTTTGAAGATCGAAATGTCTGCAACATCATTGAAAGGAATGGCTCAACATTAGGCTTATAGCCACACAAGAGCAATTCCTTTAGAATGTTAGTAGTCTCTCCTGGAGATATCATTTCCAGAGCCTCCTGTGCTCTCAAAGGATCAATCAAAATGGCATCCAACAGTTCTACAGCTTCCCTTTGTTTTTTCTCAAAAACTCTATCTGCAACTCCGAGGGTAGACAGAAGAGTTATCAATTGGCGGTTCAGAAAACAGGGCTGAATCTTGCTGCATGCTAAAACATCTAGTTTTGTGTTTTTTGAATCATACTTGCACATACTCTTCCGCAAGGATAATTTTACAGATGATGTTGGGTCAACAGCCACAACACCTTTGTATCCACCATATCGAATTTGAAATGCAGATGGAATGAACCCTTTATAGCCACATTTTAGTGCAACGTTCCTAGCAAAGTCTTTAGATATTTTCCCAATACCATCAGAGAAGACATACTTGACTCCATCTCTTTCAACCTCTATGTCAGGAATTTTTTCAATCTCATGCCTACTGACATTTAAGGTTTCCACAGAAGAACCAAAGGATTGACCCAATCGAGCAGCGTACTTTGCCACATTTTTTATCTGACGAAAATTGCCCATCCACTCTCTTATATCATCAGCAGTAAGTCCATTACTTGAAGCAAACATCCATGCAGAATTCTCCCGTAGTTGACTTGAAGAGAATGCCAAAAATTCAAATTTCTTATCACCAATCTCTATGCCATTTCGAAGTACAGAAAGAATCCTTTCATAGATTTCAGTTCTCCTCTCCTTGTTCGCACCAGATGTACGTGGAGACAAATCTGTTGAGAACATTTTCTCCAACTCCTCATCAACAAATGATACACGAAGAAAGTTATCAATATCATCTGAGTAATTGCGGAGTACACGATTTGAGATATTCAACTCTGGACCACAGAAATAAATTTTACATGGTGATATTTGAACTCTCCTCATGTATACCAATCCAGCATCCAAAGATATTGCAGATGATTTTGGAGGTCTCCTTGATGTAAGGTACTTTGTATACTGGTCACGTAGCCACTTTGAAGGTTCATAACAACATTCTCTTAGATTATATAGCTTCTCCAAAGCATATTCTATACAGTCCTTACCAACTCTACGTGGATCAACCAATCGATAAAAATTAAGATCAAGTGCAGGCCCTGGAAGACACCCATTGTGAAGCAGTAGATTAATTTTAAACAATATTGGAAATGATAAATCAATGCCTCGAGGAGGATAAATAATGGGGACTAGATCCAGGTTGGAAGAAAAATTACGACCACTCTCCAACAAAATTCCTTCACTTTTTTTATAAAAAGCAAAGTTTTCTCTAAAATTTGGCAGTTGGCTGCTACTAGGGATCTCTAAACACAGTGCTGAAGACTGTCCTATACTGCAGGATGGAGTGAAATCAGTAGCACGGACCCATTGGTCATTAGGGGTATCCCAAAAAAAATTGTAAATTGGATTATCAAATATACTTTCTGAACTGCGTGCATCTTTTTTATAAATCCGAGGAGCACCAAGAAGCTGACAGTAATTAGCATAATCAAATTCAGAATCCTTTGGATAATCCAAAAAATATGTAAGAAAATTATGCAGTGTTAAAATGTTACATAGACAAGATTATTCTACGAAACCTCAACATCAAGAATGGATTGAGAAGCTTACGACCAAAAACAGAAGAATAGAATGTGGTAACATTTACATATTTCAGATTAAGGATTTTCAGCATTGGACTCTAGAAACAGAATCCTTCAACAAGTTACGTAAATTAAAAAAGGTGACAGTTTCATATGGAAATAGGTATAAGTACAGAACGAGGAGCTCACATTTTGTTTTCCCTTTTGAAAGATAGGAGCTCATATTTGAATTTTTTGGTTATGAAATTCCAATATTACTCTAGAAACTACTTCAACAAGGCAAGCATGATATATTATCCAGCATGGTGGACAAACTTCGTTGCAAATTTATTCTTGGAAAAGTTTAGCATGGAAAATATTTAGAAATCAGTAAAGTGCTTTAAAAACTTATGATAAAAAAAAGCAAGCAAAAGGCAAAATGATTACCGTGACAAAGTACATGCATGCGCAGAACAGGTGCTAGAAATATTTCTTCTGTATGATGCGAGAAAGAATAAATTTTTTAGATGTAACACAAATTAATGTACGAAACATGACATGTTAGGTTTGAAATGCAAATGCCTCAACAATCAAGAAAATCAGTTGATGATTTACACCAGAAAAACATTAATTAACATCAGATTATGGCTTTTTCAGCTTTTGACAGAAAAAAACATCATCTCTCAAATTCTTGGACACTTAAGGAGTTATTCAGCTCAGTTAATAGCAAAGTATTTGAGAAATTTAAGCTGGATTAACAAAGCTAGGAAGAAAAAGAGAAGATTATAGTTGATATATTAGCTTATATGTACACAACACGTAGGCATAAACAATGGTTTCTCTTGCATTAATCTGAGAAAACTTAAGTTTCCAGATTGATCGAAAAACCTAAAATGAAAGAACAATTAAAACAATCAAATTTCCAATCAGTTAACAATTAAAAATGCATGAAGATGTGTTTACTTCCTAATGCAATATCTTAGCTGACATTATAAAAACCACGATTCCAATATGTCCAAGACATTCTTTAATAACATTGTTAACTAGAACCAATTTCTCAATTAACTATGATACATATAAGGATTCATTTTTTATCTACACTAAAAGCACCTTAATAAAATCTTCAAAATTTCATTGGTCAATAGCATGATACTACATTGATCATTAGTTTCAGAACTTAAAAATTGAGAAAATTGGATGTCTACATAAGTGCGCTAATTACAAAAATATAAAAACAAATCTGTGTAATAGAGTATTCCCATATGATAGTACAAAAATGAGTTTCTTTGGACAAAGCTATGTAATACTTCTCAAATTTCTTTAACAATAAATTAAAGTCAAAATAAGAAGATAGAATGAAGGAAAATGTAATATTATTCAATCTCAACAATTAACAGAACTGGCCTTACCTAAAACATAAAAGCACTAATAGTCAATCAACCAATAAAACATTAAGTAAAATTAGATACCTGAATCAAAAGATACTTAGAAGTTTGATCGCGTGGACAATGTAGCTCAATCTGCCAAATGTTCTCATAGGAGAGCTGGAGCTTATATTCAACGGAGCCATAAGAAAAACAAAATAGTAACTTCCGAAGTCCACTTCCAAAATCTACAGAAGCATTCCTCATTTTCCAGAGGACAGAAAACCTTTCATTTGTGATTTGACAGCCAAAATGCACAATAATATCTTGCAACATATGCAGAACGGTTCTTGGCCTAGGCACAATATCAACCTCCATAAAACGAGCCTTGAGATAAGAACTTCCATACCATAAGCGCTTAGTAGCTAAGGAGTAAATTAACTCAGCATCTCTGCTTGAGGTGAATTGAACAATAGCATAAGACCTTGAGCCCCCATTCTTGACCTGTCGAACCTTAATAGCATAAACAGTTCCTTCACCAGTACGTTGCTCTAGAAATTCCTTTACTTGTTCTGCACTAATCAAGGATGGAAATCCAGACACTTGTATTGTCTTACCCATCTAGTTCAGTAAATTTCACCACACTTGAGATTTTATACCCTGATAACTACAATGAAGAATTTATCCTTAGTCTTGAAAATAACTGTACACTCATGCAGATATTCACATAAGCAGAGCACTCACGCACTAAACCATAAATGGCTGTTAGTGTTTGACTTTTATTTATTTTTTTTGTATAAGTGCTTGATGACCATAAGATGCCCAAAAACAGGTGATTAAGAACTGTTTATGTGACTGTCCCTTGGTCCAGTTGAACCCAAAGCTGAGGTTCTATCCTACGTTAGCACATCAAGTTGAAGGATAAATCTTTTGGCTCATCACTGATCAGGCTTGTACAACAAACCATGAAAACAAAGTGTCCTTTAAATTTTATTTTCTTCCCTTAAAAAGCATGTTCTAGAGACTTTAGTAGGGAATTGTTATTTCCAGAGCATAAAAGGCTAATGCGAAAGCAACTGGATATTTTACTTAATAATTTAATACTCAAATGTTTCTAGAAATAAAAACTTAGCTCTAGATGATAATTATGTCCCAAGATATAAGGAAGCAATTGCACTACTATACCAAAAGCTTGTTAATGCGAATCTACCCATTGAACAGTTCATATAAAAACCTAGGAATTTTTAAAAAGACAGTTGTAAAAATCCAGAACTACATATAGGTTTAGAATATTTGTTCATAACCCATTTGGCAAACATGTAAAATCAGTCAGAAAATGAAACAACAGACTGAAAACTTTACAAAAAAGTATACTCAAGTCACATACAGTGATAGAGAAAAGAAGCGAGGAATAATGCTTAAAAACATGAGAGAGAGAGAGAAAAAAAAAACAAGGCTCAACCCATTAGGTAAATCAGCCATTACAAGGGATCAAAAAGAAAATTATGCAGGAAGTAAAATTCAAGAATCAAAGAGTCACCAATCACAAATAACACCAAAAAATAATAATAATATCATTGCAAAGAAGAAGGAGAAACTCACCAATTCTTTAATCACTCGATCACTCGATCACTTGATCATAAATAGCATGAAAACAAAAGAGAAGGAAGAGTCTCTTCACTTCCCCTTCAAGTCAATCTCAGCTCAACACCATTTACTTCACTCTTTTTACTTTTATTTTTTCATTCAAGAGCTAATCTTCTTTGCTAAGTTATCGAGATTCTCTCAGCTGCGGGCCATTGGGTACTCATCTATGAATGTAGGGTAGCTAGTCGTCGCATTATTATTGTTGGAGTTAGTGTGCTTGTACGAAGGATTTTTTTTATTTTATTTTTAAAAATACTTTACTCAATAAAAAAACTTATTTTAATATTTTCAGTGACTTTTTAAAAGAATTATGTTATTATTTTATTTATAAATTTAATGAATTTTAAAATATGCATGTTTGATGTAGAAATTACAAGTAAGATTTTTATTTTTATCTAAATATTAAAGTAAATATTGAGTTATATATAATAACCATATTTTATTTTAGTACGTATAAAGTAATATTTACTTTTAGATTAAAGAAAATAACTATAGTGTTATTTTTGTTTCTTATACAAATATATAAAATAGGATGAACTAATCTGAAAGACATTTTAATACAACAAAAACAATAAGTGTGATTAGATATTATGAGTGGATATTCAACATTTTAAAAACCAAATTACATCATTTTAATGCTAAATTGACTCTTTAATTTCAATAATCAATTCACTAAAATATTTAGTAAAGTTTCAAGCATATACATATAAGATTATTAATTTAGTTAAAATGAATTTTAATAGCAAATATCAGTTATTTTCTAACAGTATGACTTCTTGCAAAGCTTTATTATCAAAGTTGGTCATGAAAGTTCTTTTAATTATTGATCTAATTATTTAGTTAATAAAAATATAATAAATTAAAAAATCATCAACGACGAAACAACCAATCATGTGTACATAAAGTAATGTATAAATAAAAATATAAATACATGAGATTTTTAGGTGAAAAAAACCTATATCACACTAATGATTTAATAAGAAAACCATCAGTCTATCGAGCCACCTAATTATCCATTATAAAAAGTAAGTATTCAGTTACAAGGCTAACACTCAAATTACCCACCCAGGTAAGACACCCAAGTAACATATTTACAAACCACTACTTTGATCACAATCTCTACATGATAGACATTCGAATCTGGACGAGTGTTCCAATAAACTCGATTCCCACGAATTAATCGAACCATCACTACTATCACTTGAAAAGTTAGCACGTCAATACAAGTGCGAGTGTGTCTTAGAGTAGATTCAATAATAAAATTGTAATAAGTCGATTTAAATAATATATCAGATAAATAAAAAACAACTAACAACTCTAGAATAATCAATTTAAGAGCATAATAACACAATTATTATCGTAGGCTTGTTAATCCATCAAGCTCAACCATAAATGTTTGATAAATTTACTTAATGAAAAAACCTACTTGAAAACTTTTAACATAATAAGATAGAGAATAAAAGACGAAGAGAATAAACATAATTAAGCTATTGTGCGGTTGTTTCTAAAAGTGTACTTAGCTTTGTATTTATAGAATATTTTGAAGCACATTATGTTAAAATGTAATTACTATATTATCTATAAAATCAGTTAAAACCTGTTTAAGAAATAAGGACAATACGATAAAAATTCAATCCAAATCATATTAGAAATACTTTTAAAAAAAATGAAAGTTGGATGCTCAATTGATCCATTCAATTTTTCGATCAATCGAGTACATTGATCAATCGATCGAATATCCACTCAATCCATCTAAAAACAAGTGGATCGATCAAGTATATCCCTCTATTGATCTAGTTATATATTAAAATCAAATTAATCAAATTTATTACTCGATCAATCGAGTGGTTCAAATTTATATTTTTCCTATTGCATCTAATATGCAATCTAACATGTACAAGAATAGAAATATACCTGATATGTGATCATTGAGGCGAGATAGTTTCTACAGCTTGAAATGTTCTTCTAAGACACACCTATAAACTAAAATTATAATTAAATGTTTTGTTTCATGAATATCGTCAATACTATCATAAACCTAACAATATACCCATTTGGCATATTTGTATGACAAAATCTCTTTCTCATTATATAACGCTCATAGAAAAATTAAAATTTTACATAATGGTGCTATCTTATAATTTAGTGGAACCATCTTCATTTGATTCTTGAAAGCTCATGTTTATATTGAAAAATAAAAACATAAACAACTAACACAACTTGTTGCAAATGACTTATTGTTCATTAGTTCAGTATATATAATAATAGAAAATTGAAGAATGTTCAAAAGAAAATTAAACAAATGATAGTAATTAAAAACAACTCCCATATATCAAAAATCTCCTCCTAAGATAAATATTTCATTTATTTTATCAATTGAAGTTTCAATTTTTAAATTTCTTTGATGTTATTTTTAGCCAAATTTTTAATATAAATATACCAAATCTACATTACCAAATTTATCTCCCCTTTTTTTCATACGAATAAAAATGTTACACTTAACATTCAGAAGCAGCAAAAATAGGAAATATAAATACTCAGGTGCAACCAAAGTAGTTTATTGATTAATAAACGTCAAATACATCCATAGCACAACCAATTATGCTTTAAAAAAACAATAAAAAGCTAACATCAAAATAAAAAATCACTATTCTGGAGGAGAAATCCTGAGATGTGAACTGATGACACGCATACCAGAAAATAATTCAGCTTGATTTTCCTAAATGCTTACTAATATTTGATCCATTTTATTCAATCTCATCCTAACCTCATTTTTAAATATTTTATTGTGAGAAGGGCAAGTCCAAACAAGTCCTTCATATCATCATCCTCGAAAAATCATCTTCAACTCCTTTAAAGTGTTGCCTTTCTAAAGTCACCCATTAACTTAATAGCATCAAAGTCTTCTGTTTATTGTACACCAGCAACCAAAATCAACTAGGTGATAAGGGATCCATAGGATAGTTTGAGTCTTGAGTTGGTGACTTGAGATTAGTTAATAATCTCGTCCTATATTAGTGATTGAACATCAAAAGCAACTCATTTTCCAATGTAGTAAAAGGTTTTTGCATGTTAGAGACCAATCTCAATGGAATGATTGGAAGGTAGGAAGTTGGCACAAATCATTTCATTCAATACCTGATAGAAGGGTGTGAATTTACCTAGAATAAAGAGTCTTTTAGTGCTAAATCCGTCATCAAGTGAACTAGATAGTTCGGTCAGTAATTGATCAACTATTATAATAAATCGATCCAACTTAAACTCAAGGTCACTGATGTTTGTGATGGCTAAGAAATTATTGATTCTTGGGGTCAAGATATCAATTATTTTCTTTCTAACAAAAATATTGTAGCTCATTGGCATGATGTTACGAATGTTAGAGTCAATATTGGCATATAATACTTGTACAAGGGTCGGGAAACACAATTTAGTATGGCTGAACAAGGATACCCATCCAAGAGCCCCAATGGCTCAAGTTATCCCAATTTCTTGGAAACCTGTTCAGATAATTTCACGTTTAGTTAAAATAGGGCATAGAGAGAAGGAAATATTATATCTTGATTGAGATTCCTCATTCCATGATTGGGTTGAGAAAGGAGTTGGAGCATCTAAAAGTAGTTCACATTGTCGTGCTGTCATTTGTCAAAAACTCGAGCAGAAATAAAAATTACCAAAATACCCCTAAAGATTAAAATTACCCAAACAACTCAAAATTCCAAGAAAAATTCATAACCATAATCTATGCAACAATGCATGAAGGAAAACACAAAAATAATCACATAAGGGGTGTTTGTTTGGTGAAAAATGTGGGAAAATGGAGATTAGGTTTTATAAATTTGATACAAATATGTCATTTTTTTAAGCGATGCCAGAGAAGTTTTTAGTAATCAATTTTAAGTGAATTATGGATAAAAATGAGTGATTTTGGGAAGATTTAGAGTGAAAATTGGAAAATGGTCGAGATTAGGGGTAAGGTTCATAAGAATATTTATACTGTGCATTCTCGATCGATCAATCTTTAATTTTTTTATAAAATACAAAAACTCCCCCTAAGTCCTATAAATACCCAAAAATCATAAAAATACTTAAACAAAAAAAAACACAATTAAAATTTATATTTACTTTTATTTTTTTATTGTCTTCAATCAAAAATAAAATCAATTTTGGAATCAAAAATCATTCTTTAAAAAAATAAATTATTCATGGTGTGCATAAATATTCCTATTAAGTACACATATTTTTCATCAGATATAATGACAGATTGACAATTACTGAGAGTGAAATAAATATTGAATTACGATAATATGTCAATTTTTCTATTTATGATTAGTTATGAAAAATTTGAAGTAAAGAGTATTACTAATCATGCAAAGAATTTAGTTAAAATCATACTTTTACATAATAAAAATTTTCTTTATTAAAAGAGAGCTTTAATTTTTTTTTTGTATTCCCTCTCAATATTTATCACATTTATTTTATTATTTTTTGTATGTAGGAATGGTTATATATCTTTCCTTTTACATAACCATTTATGACTCTCTTTTTTTGTGCATCAATAAAGTTTTTATAAGGAAATATGCATGAGTCAATAAACCTAATATGATTACTTTCATACTAGTCGTGAGGTAACCCTATTTACTTATTGTGGTAGTTTCATATATCACAATAAGTAGTCCTCTCAAAACTAAGTATCTCTCTATATCAGTATTTTATACAGTGAAAGATAGAGTTCAATCATAGTTTTTGCAGTCAACATTATCTCAAATCCTAAAATCTTATATAATTAATTATACATTTCAAGCATGACATACTTATATATTCAATGAGTGTGTGAATGAGTTCTTATTAACATTAATTACTGTATGTAACAAAAATATAGATGCATAGAATAAGATTCTCAATTACATAATGAAAAATTAATCAACATAAATCTAATTTTATAAAATATTTATTATTTTGTTCTAAAATAGTATTTGAGTTTATTTCATTATTAGAACAATTCTACTAACCTTTATTTTTTTGAATTTTTATTTTATTTTTGAATTTTAATGATAAATTTAAATAACCTAAAATCAAAATGAATAATCAAACTACTAAATTCAAAATATTATTTTAACTCATCAAACTAAAAAACTCATCTAGGATC
This sequence comes from Hippophae gyantsensis, assembly GCA_030763125.1. Lineage (NCBI taxonomy): Eukaryota > Viridiplantae > Streptophyta > Magnoliopsida > Rosales > Elaeagnaceae > Hippophae > Hippophae gyantsensis. The sequence continues at coordinate 34,263,854 of CM061031.1, read as the reverse complement.
AAACATGCACAAAATTATAATTCCTAAGTGAAATAAATAAGGTCAAATGATTTCCTATCCTAAATTTTCTTTTATTTTGATTTCTCTATTTTTTGGGTTTGGAATTAATAGTCTTAGTTGAAATTGACTTTTGCTTATGTTTATCCATATTTTTTCTTTTATTATTATTCTATCACATTATTGGTGAAGATGTAGCATATATGTGAATGATGAAAATTATCTCCATAATATCTAGTACAAAATGCATTGTTATAATATGGATAAGTTCTAAGGAATCTACAATAAGGTCTAATATGTCATTTCCTACAATAGTTATGAAAAATATGCATGAATTTAACATGCTTTTCTACAATAGGTGCAACTGTTCTCTTAGTATAATATGTAATAATTGGAGAAGGGTTAGAAGGTCTTACATATATGGTTTTTGATATTAAAGGAATTGAGCTCTCAACCTTTTAACCAATGTCATGTGTATCATGTGAGGATGACATGTTTGATGGTTTGAAAAATTCAATTGGTTTTGACGAAGATGGCATAATGTGATTGTCTACATATCCTAGCTCTCTCTTGTCTTCAGGTGGCTTTTCATAATCTAGAACTTTGTTCAACCTGATGACTTACATAATTTAATATAATCTATCACTTTTAAACTTTAAAATTTGGTATAATTTTATTTAATTTTTATTCATTTTTAACTTTATTATTATTATTTAAATTTTATTACAGATTTGAAGAAAATAAAGATACAAAATTTTAGAAGCATATATCTAAATACTCTTATATATTTAAAAAAAAGAAATGGCAGCATGAATGGGAAAAGGAGTAATATATATATAAAAGAAGTAGGAGCTATAAGAGGAGACAAAAACTTAAAAAAGAAGAAGAAGGAGAATAGAGCTAGCAAGCGAGGGTTTATATATATATTAGAGGGATGAAAGAGGAGAGAAGAAGGAATATGTGAAAGCATATTTTTTTGTGAGTCAATTTTCTTTCAATCTCTCTTAGAAAATTATGGTGAATTTGTTTGTTAAATTTAATTTTTAACATGAACTAATTTTTCTTTATTCTAGGAAAAAGATGTAATTTAGTTTTGAACAATGCTTGATTTTCTATGTTAATTTGAATTATTTCTATTCATGTTTGTCTGATTTATTCTGAGTTTATTGTTTCTAATTAACTGACCATTAATTAGATGATTTTAGTCTTGTGATTTACTATTGAAAGAGGAAATTATATGATAGTTCTGGAATATTTTGGCATAGGTAAATATAAAGATCTAAAGACTTATATGAACCTGTGTAGTATTAAAATCATTGGTCTTAATGCTTTCTTGATTTATTAAATTGCATACTCTTGTGTAAATTGATGAACAATAATTTTTCAATTGACTATCGAAAGAGGCTTTTGAATATTTTTTGGAGATTGTTAACAAATAGAGAGAATTAAATTCAATTAGCTAGATGAGTAAAGTATAGTTAAGGATTAAGTGAATTCGATTTCCTAGAAATTTTCTTCCTATTAATTTGATATTTGAACAATATATTTCTTTTATTTTATGCATTTTCTATAAATTAATTTTATTTTAAATTCCAATTACAACCTTAGTATAATTTTGGTATTTGTCAAAAATAAATTACCAATCCCTGAGGACGATACTCTTCTTATTACTTTATTATAAAATTACAATACTATGCACTTATAGTTTTGCACCGATCATAACTTTTTAGCTCCAATTGTTAACCTCCTTACTACTTCCTTTAATTATTCAATTTCTCGCACCATAATTTTGTTTTTCTTTTCTAAACCTACAAGACTTGAGTTCAAAGCATTGAATATTCATATAGATTGATGTTATCTTGCTAAGTATCGATGATCTTACTTCAAACTATTTAAGTTTTTCATTACGTTTTGCTACTTTTGGGAGACAATTTTCTTTCTCTTTTGCATATTATAAATCTCTGAACATATCATTAATATAAGTGATATTAAAATATTTTAAGTAAAAATTCAATGTCACTTTACTCATTGTGTGAATCAATACCAGACTTACTAGAGTGTCCATTAGATTTTGTAGCAAATGCTAGGAAGTTGATGTCGTTGTGGTTCAACTTGATTTTCATTGTTGCTTTCAGAATCAATGAATGTGGTATTAAATCTCTTCTAGCATTTTTCTTTTTATTTACACAATCTATTACAAAATGACCAAAATCTATACATTCAAAACATTGAGGCCCAATGGGTCTAGGTTTCTTACCATCAGAAGTTACAGTTTTGAGTTCTCTCTTATTCTGATCCTTTTCATGGTTTGGTTGAGCTTTATTTTAAGGATTCCTTCTATTGAAGATCCTATTCAGTCTTCTGGTCAAGAGTGTCAATTCTTCATCTTCATTGTCACCTTCTTCAGTCATAATAGTTTTGAAAGTAACACCCTTATTCTTTAGAGGTGTTTGAAAGCTCATCTTGGAAACGATCTAGTATTGAGTAACAAATCTTTTGATATATCTTGAAATCATCAATTTTCTCTCAAGATTGAAAGATGTAGTAATATCATATAATCTAGCATAGAATTCAGAAAAAGTCTTATCTTCTTTCATCCTAATATTTTCAAATTGATTATCAAGCATGCAAAGTTTTTTCTTTTAACATATGAGGTGCCCTTATGGATAAGCATGCTTGAAATACAATGAAACTCATAAGGAAATACAACACTAAATATAGCATTTATATCTTGTTTTATTCCAGTTACTACTAATTTATCTTCAATCATCCAATCTTTCCTAGATTTAGGAGTAATAATATTATATTTAGTAATTGTAGGTGGTTCCTAACAATAAAAGATAGAGTTCTAGATGCTTTTATCTATAAATTGTAGAAAGGCCCTCATACGAGCCTTCCAATATGGGTAATTAGACCTATCAAAGTAAGGTGCAAGAGTTATAAACGAGCCCTCTCTCAAGTGATTCATAACAAGGTCTTAGGCATACTAAGTACATCTAGTGACTGTTATGATACCAATGAAAGTTCATTTAGTTATGGTTATAATTATCTAGTCAATGAAAGTATGATAAATTAAAAAATCGTAAGCAGATAAACAATCAATTACGTGTATGTAAAGTAATGCGAAAATAAAAATACTAATACATAAGATTTTTAGGTAGAAAATCCTAAGCTACACCAATGACCTAAGAGTAAAACCGCTGGTCACTACTACCAAAAAAGGTATTTAAGTCGTTGTGTAAAGTCGGTTTTTGGAAAATTAATGATTTTCCTACCTATGGAAACTTATCAGGACATGCAACAAAAGGTTACAAGGGATGTCCTATATTTAGTGATGGAACTTCTGCAACTTATCTTGTTTACGGACGAAAGATGTCTTATAGAAGACATAGAAGATTTTTGCCATCTAGACACAAGTTTAGATACCAAAAGAAACCGTTCGATGGTGAAGAAGATCATGATCATGCAACTTGACCTTTGCAAGGTATTGAGATATTAAGGCAATTGAATGGGATGACATTCAAACGATATGGAAAGATGAAAAAAAAACTCACTAAGGTAGGGAAACGAAAGAGGTCAACTAATGAAATGGGTGAAAATGAAAAAGAGTTTGAACTGACTTACCATGGTTGTTGGAAAAAAAATCAATATTTTGGGAATTACCTTATTGGAAAGACCTACACATTCGTCACATCTTAGATGTCATACATATTGAGAAGAATGTATGTGAGAGCTTGATTGGTACTTTACTTAATATACTTGGAAAAACAAAGGATGGAATTAAAGCAAGATTAGATTTAAATAAACTAGGCATACGACCTGAATTGGAACCAAGAGTGAAAAATGATAAGAATCGAACATACTTACCATCAGCATCATATACAATGTCAACAAAAGAGAAGGATGTGTTTTGTAAATGTTTGGAGGGTGTGAAAGTTCCTGATGGTTACTCATCCAACTTAAGAAATTTTGTGTCTATCACCGATAAGAGACTGTATGGATTGAAATCATATGACTACCATATCTTAATGCAACAGTTATTACCAGTTACTATTAGATCAATTCTTCCAAAACATGTTCGATTATCAATAATTCGGCTTTGTTCATTCTTCAATACAATATGCAAGAAATCTATATCAATTGGAGAGTTAAATTCTTTACAGAAAGAAATTGTAGAGACTTTGTGTCTAATTGAAAAATATTTTCCTCCTTCTTTCTTCGATATAATGATTCACTTATGTGTTCATTTAGTTCGAGAGGTTCAATTGTGTGGTCCTACTTACTTAAGGTGGATGTATCCTTTTGATAGATATATGCAAGTACTTACAGGATATGTAAATAATAGAAATCGACCTGAAGGATGTATGGTGGAATGCTACATTGCTGAAGAGGCCATTGAGTTTTGTTCTGAATACTTTAGTGGTTGCACTGAAATTGGGAATCCTACGCACAATTTGTTTTTAGAACGTCACATGATCCAAGTAGGTAACCCTATGCTTGGTGGAAGTAAGAAATTATTTATTGATCGCACTCGATGGGAAAAAGCACACCGAATCATTTTGGTAAATAATAATGAGGCACAACCGTACATAGAGTAAGTGATGTTCATTGTTTCATGATTGTAAAAATCATTTTTTATTTAATTATTAATGATGATATATAATTTAATATATATTTAATAACATTATAGGATGCATTTAAACATATTGAAGATCGATCCTCGTTATAAAAAAAACAGAGGAGAAAAATGGTTGTATGATGAACATAAGCGAGAGCTTATTAATTGGTTTCGCAACCACGTAAGTATCACAAACAAAAATTCATGCATGTATCTTCCTAGATCTATTTAATGTTTTAAAACTTTGCTCTAAACACATTTTGTGTTTTTGTATACATAGATTCGAGATGAACTCAAGAAACCCAATCATAAAATATCAGAAAGTTTACAATGGCTTGCACATGGGCCAAAATTCGATGTAAAATCATTTTATAGTTTCACAATAAATGGATCGAGGTTTACGACTCAAGCTAGGGACAAAGTCCGAGTAAATCAAAATAGTGGGCTGAAGATGGTTGCACAAACTATGCAATTTTCCAGTTCAAAAGATGTTAATCCTGTACTTTCTGATATAACATATTATGGTATAATACAAGAGATTTAGGAATTGGATTATGAGGTCTTCCATGAAACAGTTTTCTTGTGTGATTGGGTCGAAGATGTTATCAATGATTTTACAGGATGAATTTCATTTGAAACACTTGCAAAGTTCAGATGAATTTCAAATTATTAGAGAAGATCATCAGAATGTACAAAATGCATAACATTCTTCCTAATCGTACTGGGAGGTCTTCAAATCCTGAAGTTAGATATAAAATGGTATTATTAATTTGTCTTAATTTATAAATATTTTTATAATTATTTTCCTCAATTTAATTTCATGTCATTGTTAATAAAATTTTCATAATTTATGTAGAAAGCTGAATTGGGTAGACTTGTTACCCGAATTGAATTATACATAGAAACAAAGACTCCCAAAATGAAGAATTCAAGACCGATGACTCAACGAGGAGAAGAACAATTAAATAAGTTGGTTAGTAATTTTGGTTGATAAAAAGTCTTAATGATATTTAATAATTGATGTAATAATGAATGATATGTTTGATGGCTTTATTATTTGTAGAAAGCCGTTCAAGAAAAAATATCCAGGGGTGAAATAATCGAAGAGCCTAGGAGAGTTGCTTTATATCATGCATTCGACCGCGAGCATCCTGGTCGTGTTAGGAAAGGTAGCCAATATGATGGTTCTATGGAGTATTTTAACATTCCAAAACAAAAGCCTCAGACGGTAAGTAAGGAGAAGTATACTAAAATTGAAGAAGAATTCAACTCCTTTAAGGCTTCAGTGATGAGTGAGATTGCCACTCTAAAAGAACATCAATCACAACAAATGTCAACCATGTCATCATGCTACAACCAGGGCATGCCATATTGGCCAAGCATGCAACCATCCATGCCAGGCATACCACCTTCCATGCCAGGCATGCCACAATTCATGCCAAGCATGCCACCATACATGACAGGCATGCCACCATCCATGCCAGGCATGCCAAACACGTAATCTCATTGCGCTCAAACTACATCTAGTATGGGATATAGCCATCCTATTAGACCTCACTGTATGCCAATAATGCATATGCAATCAAGTAGTGGTTCATTTTCTCCAATGCAATCTGCACATTCTTACCATAAATCAAACCAAGATGAATGTTTTGGTGAGAATGTACATCCAATAGCTACCCCACATGAGAGTCCTCTTTTATTTGATGAATCATATGTGGTAAGATTTTAATTTCTGGTGTATATAATCTATTATTTTTAAATTCTTATTATATGTTTTATTTTTTATATATAACACTTAAATTTTTTATAGAATATGAAATGTTTGTTGAAACATCCTTCCTCAACGGACTATGTTGCTATTGGAACGGTACAACAATTGAGTGATGATCGGATGATTCATAATCAATATTTGCCTAATCATTGGCGAATAGTAATTGATCAATCATTGTTTCATGATTGTCCACTACCTGTGCCTTCTGATGCTACCACAGTCCAAGAGGCGGTTGGATAGTATGTGGCTTGGCTGTCGATTCAAGTTATTCTAAATTTTGACATGGTACTATTTTTTAACTTAAAAGATAACACTTGTTTACTACTATTATTTTATTATATCTTATATTTTACTAAAAAATACATATATAATACTTTTTTTTAGTCTATTATACCAGATCTCTTAAATGCGACACATTTAAGAGATACGAAGCAAGTATCTCGTGCTAAATCTATGTCTAGTGGCCAATCATCGCGCACCAAGTCATTCAAGAAGAAGCCTTGGAAAAAGTATAGTCATATTTATGCGTTAAACTTCAGTAGAAATCTTGGCACTTTGATGACTATTGTTGGGAGGGCATCTAGCATAAATGATGGATGGACTGTGCCACTTCCTATAGAAATTTCTGGTGTAGACCTTGGCCAAACTTATATATCGATCGAGTGCTTATTGCAACTATTTGAATATCAAATGATCGATTTAAGTATAATTCAAGTGTGGACAAGGTGACTCCTCAATCTATTTATTTTTCTTTTATTTATGCAGAACATATATAATTATATTTATATTATCTAATTATATATATATATATATCTTTTATATAGGGTGTTGCGTGTTTTTCAACACACGAACTCGTGCAAGCATACACGGTCACAAGTAATAAAGATTTGTAAGTAAAGTATCGATCCCACGAGGATTTGTTACTATAGTTTGTCGAGTACTAAAATTGTATCTCTCTGATTTTATCCAAAACAATCGTTGGTTAATAAAAAAGTAAAATAAGAAAATAAAAGAAATCTAGGATTGTAATTTTTCACCAAACTAATCCACTCAAATCATATTATTTTCTTTTGATTTATATTTTTTTAGTACATTTAATTTGTCAACCGAAAACTTCTTTTTTTATTATTCATACATCTCTTTCGAGCTCCGTATAAACACACCTCGTTAAATTAATTAACTATATCTCTATGAAAATTAAATTTACCGAGATTCATTACGTTCTAAGTTTTCAAATGGCCACACATACAATTAGGGTATATCTCTATCATTCATCATACATGTCATTCTATTTACGAGCAATACACACACAAATGCCTTTCTCAAGTTTATTCATGTGCCACGGATCGTTTTGATAAGATTCGTAAATAATCAAAAAGCATTAAGAACAAAATAGAACGAACAAATCGAACGTCTTATAAATCTATCAAAAATAATTAAAATTAAGCTTCATAAATTTAGATCAAATGCAACCCTAGAAAAATTAAATTACTTCATAAAATTAAAATAAAAATTACAACAGCTACAGAAAATTAAGAAGAAGCAGAAATATAATTAAAACATAACTTAAAACAAATATTTGGCACACGTAAAACACAACAAAAGCCAAAAATGGCTTCTGCGTGTTTTGCCGTCCAACACACAAACACAATAAAAATTACAAACTGAAAAAAACTAAAACACTCTAAAAACTTTCTAAATTAAAACTAAAACTCTACTCCAAAACCTCTCTACTCCAACCAAACTTTTTTACAACTAAAAACTATCTCCTATTTATAGCAAAAAAATACATCTAAAATATTACATTTTTTATTTTATTTTTTTTTATAAAAACGCGTAATAATTTGTATCGAAAAAACAAAAATTACGCGTATCGATTTTATTAATTAAATCACGCGTGAGCCAGGGGCGCCGATTCTGCATTTTTTAAATTCTTTATGCATGCCACGTGTCAGCGTTTGATTCGCTGCAAGAAAATGGTGGGACACGTGGCGGCATATAACAGGATGGAAAGGACGGGCTCACGGAGAACTGCCGCCGGATTGCGGCGAGAAACGTGGGGGACAGCTCCTGACACGTGCCCGGGATTCCGCGCTTTTGCGTTCACCGAAACATGCCACGTGTCCTAACATGATTGGCTAGTAGATTAAGTGGGATACGTGGCAGATTCTGGTTGGTGGAATAACAGGGCTCACGTGGAAATCAGCGCACGGGATCAGAGGCGCGCGTAAGCGGGGGACAGCGGCTGGACGCGTCAGACACGTGGGTCCCACTTGCACGCCGGCCTGCGCGGCAGGTGGGCCCACTCGGCGTCTGCGAGCCGCGTGAAAATTTGAGACTGCGCACCCACTCTGCGGCTCGGGGTGATAAGCACGCGCGAATCTCGGTAGTTTCTTATCGGATCGGACGGTCCACGATGCCGCGTCTGGATTGGCGCGTAGATTCTTCTCACTGTGAGAAAATTAAACTTTATTAATTCCATTTTTACCCTCAAATATATTTCAAATTACATTTTCAACTTTCTTTAATTACAGTTAAGCCCTTTGCTAATTTTAAATTAAATTTTTAAACTTTTAATAATTAAAATGAAGCCCAAATTTAATTTAAATTATATTTTTGATTTTTAAAAATTGTAATTAAGACCTATATTATTTGAAATTATATTTGTGGACATAAATGTGGCATTAAGTACATTTTCGATACAAATTATTTACTTTTATTAAAATATATAAAAAACAGTAAATACTAATTTATTAAACTAAAATTAACTAAACACAGAGAGAATCTAGCAATTATAATTAATAAAATAGGTGAAAATAACTATATAAAATACAGTTATCATAGGGCGTGTTATTATCGACTTCAACATAATCACTCATCACATTTAGCAATGTTCTATGATTCTTCATATGTCAATCAATATCAAGAGAAGATGTTAGCATCAGAGCTAAAAAATTATGTGATAGAGCATTAACGCTTAACAGAAATCAAAAGTTGATAATCCCTTGGCCATTAAGGTTTGAACAAGGCCAAGATTATTGGATATTGGTAATCATTGATCTGTTTAATAATCATGCTTGGTACTGTGACTCAGCTTCTATAGAACTGAGTAAAGATACAAAAGCAGTTGTTGAAATGTAAGAGTTATAGTTACATATTAGTTTCTTCTATTATTTTTTGTAATATTTAATAAAAACTAACCGTTTTAAACCTTGATAGGGTATGGAAGTTGTGGAACAAGTTTAAGGGTATTGCCCTCAAAAAATCTCATAAGCTTATATGGACAAAAGTTATGGTATGTACAAGTCAATTTTAATAATTTTATTAATTTTACAATTGAATAATAAAGATGTTCGAATATGAAAATTCATGTACACTTGTTTTTTGTAGGTTCCATAACAAAATAATGGAGTCATGTGTGGTTATTATGTCATGAAGTTTATGAGCGAAATCATCACAAATATCAAAATTCCAATTGATGATGTGGTAATATCTTTTACCCATATACATAATTTTTTTAACATATTTGAGTTTGTTTTTGTAAATAAATGAAATTATATTCTTATTTTGATTTTAAATACATGTAGTTCTTTGGTTGGAACAAGACGGGCTACGATCAGCAAATTTTTGATGATTTACGAGAGAAATGGGCAGAACACATGCTTCAAATTATATCGTCACAAGAAGAATCAGGAGAAGATTTTGATGATCTTGAATAGCATATGACAACATAACAGTAAATTTTTTAATGATTTAATTTCTCTATCTATTCCTGTGTCTGAAATCACTTGTTTGATTGATGATTATATGCTCATGTATTTAGGGGGATGCATTGTTTTATGGACCTATTTTTGGCCCAAACTACATCTCATATTTCTTTCCTACTTTTCTTACGAACTCATATTAGCACTTTATTAATCATTTGTTTATAAATATGAATTTATATGGAATCTCTGCTAGTATTTTTAATGCTATAATGAGCTCTAAATGGACAAATCAAGTGTACATAATTCTGAATTGTTTCTTGGTTTGTATGAGTTTTGGTGCCCATGAACGTGTTCCATATGTTTAAGGGCACCAAAACTCACACAAGCCAAGTAAGAAATCGGAGTTACACTTGATTTCATATTTAGAGTTCATTATATATCATTTAAAAATACTAGTAGAGATTCCAGATAACTTCATATATATAGACAAATGATTAATAAAGTGCTAATATGAGTTCGTCGAATGTCACTGTACGTGGTAATCTCTTTTTGATGGTAATATTTATAATGATTTAATTTATTTATTCGTATGTCTGAAGTTTAGACTGCTTGTTTGATAGATGTTTTACATGCTCATGTGTATGTAGGGGAATATGAATTGTTATATGGATCAGCTGTTTTTTTCTCATAATGCTTATGAAGGTCAATCAAGATTCTAAGCCAACCAAGCTTACTCGATCGCATAATTACACTTTGACGATATTATTTTATTTGTAATTTAAGTTAATTATATGTATTATATATACATTATTTGTTTTTGTAATAAATTTAATTATCAAGTAATTAAATATATTTAAATTTTTAATTATTTGTATGATTATTTAAATTTTAGTTTTTTTATGCTATATATATTGAATAATACGAAAAATGAGAATAAAAATAAAAAAAATCATAAAATGTACGAAAAGGGTAAAGTCGATTCATCGCGTGAACTGACTTTATATTTTAAGTCGCTACATTTAAAGTCGGTTCAACGAATCGACTTTAAATTTGTTTAAAGTCGGTTTTTAACCAACTTTAATACCTATTTCTGTAATAGGGGGTCCACCGGACCACTTAACTATCCATTATAAAAAATAAGTATTCAGTTACAAGGCTATGACTCAAACTACCCACCAAGGTAATACCTCCATTAACCTACTTACAAGCCACTGCTTCGATCATAGTTTCTATAAGAAAGGCATTAGGATCTAGACCAACATTCTGATAAACTCGAGTTCCACGAGTTAATCAAACTCGTATTGCTATCACATAAACACAAGTGCAAGTGTGTATCCTAGAGAAAATTCAATAACGAAAAATCCTCGTAAGTTGATTTAAATAATATATCAGATAATCAAAAATAATTAGCAACTCTCAAATAATTAGTTTAAAAGCACAATAACACAATTATTATCATATGTTTGTTAATCCATCAAAGACAACCAAAAATATTTGATAAATTAACTTAATGAAAATTCCTACTTGAAAATTTTTAACATAATAAGAGAGAAAATAAAAGATGAAAATAATAAGCACAATTAAGCTCTTGTGTGATTCTTTCTAAAAGTGTGATTAACATTGTATTTATAGAATATTTTAAAGCACATTAGGTTAAAGTGTAATTATCAATAGTCCATAAAATAATTTAAAACCTGTTTAAGAAATAAGGATAATATGATAAAAAGCCAATATAAATCGTATTAGAAATACATTTTAAAAAACTAAAAGCTGGTTGCTCGATCGATCCACTCAGTTTCTCGATTGATTGAGTACATTGGTCGATCAATCAAATATCCACTCAATCTATCTACAATACCTTTAACCAATATTTAAAAACAAGTGGATTGATCAAGTATATCCCTCGATTGATCGAGTATATCCCTCGATCGATCTAGTATACACTCGATCGATCGAGTGGCTCAAATTCATATTTTTCCTATTGTGTCTAATATGCAATTTAACATGCATAGAAATAGAAATATATCTAATATGTGATCGTTGAGGTAATATAGTTTTATACAACCTGAAATATTCTACTAAGACACACCTAAAAACTAAAATTATAATTAAACATTTTGTTTAACAAATATTGTCAATACTAACATAAACCTAACAAGTCATATCCAATTTAAAAATGCATGTTCATATTAACGCACTTTAGGTGCTTGTACACTAAACCATGTTGTAAAAATGTATTTGCCTTTTGGAACTTGAACTAACCAATACATAGTTAGCAGTATTAGTATGAGAAATATGTTTTACAAGCTATATCTATTTTAAATGAAAGTTTGCAAATTGATATTGAATTTTCTTTTCTAAATCTTTGATTGCATTATTAAGAAAGACATTCATATTCAAGTAATTTCATTTGATATTAGTAGCATATTTTTGAATAGTAAAGTTGAAAGCGTATTTACTTTCTAAATAGAATTTGAATAACATAATATATATTAGTTTCAATGTACTTCCTAAAAATATATTTATTTTCATGATCAAAACCAACCAACTAAATCAATATAATTTACAAGCAATTTCAGCTTTAGATTAAGTCAATTTTATTATATTTTTATACAACCTTTGCAAGTTAGGTAAATATTTTAGAAATGTTAGAGTAGTTTCTCTTCAGTATTCAGTAATAGTTGGTTCTACTCAACATTCAGAATATTCATTTTGAATTGATATGACATCATAACTAATAAATTTGGACCAGTTTAATTCAGTATAATTCTTACCAACTCAATATGATGATATATACCAACTTAGTATGATATTTATTAGTTCAGTTAAGTCAGTGTACATAATATGTATAACAAAAAAACCAATTGATCTGTTATAATGGCTACAACTGTTAAATTTCCCTCACATGTAACTGAAAGCTTGTGTTAATGATAAGCATCTCCCCCATGTTTGTCCAAATCACCAGGTGCTCTTGGCATAATAAATTCAAAGTATATTTCTCGTGGTTATACTTTTTATTTGCATACTTATGATAAATTTTATTATATTATAAAGATTAGACAAAAATCAGTTTCATTATCGTGCTATTTCATGGTAACTCATAAGATAGTATATTATTATATTATAAAAATCATATAGAAATCATTTTTATCTGAATGATATTTCATGGTAACTTATAAGATATAACATTATTATATTCTAAAAATCAGACACATGATTTTTATCAGCATATTATTTCATGATAACTCTTAAAATATTACATTATTATATTCTAAAGATTATTTAGAAATTATTTTTATCATAATGATATTTCATAATAACACATAAAATAATACATTGTTATGGTCTAAAGATAAGACAAATCATTTTTATTAACATGTTATTTCATGATAAGTTTTAGGCATTTCATTCTCAGTTTTCAAGCTTACAATTATAGATATTTATAAAACTAATATATTTATTAAGCTTTCAAGCTCACCTTTTATATTGTGCCATTATGAAAAATGAATACCTGAGATAGAAATAATAGGTGTTATAAATCATATTTATAAGAAAAATTTAAAATACTATTTAAATAAATTTCTATTTACTTCGTGATATCTCTATTCAAATACAAACTTATCAAAACTATTTAAATTTCATAAACAACAATACATAACAAGAAAGATATTGAAAGATAAATTATTTTCACATAATGTCTCAATGGTGTCTCCAACATTATAAGATACTATCGAAATCATGAGTTGTGCTATTGAAATCTAATTTGGAGGAAAGTAGGGAAAAATGGTATGAGTTGACTCAGTAGGAGTCTACTCCAAAAAAATATCATAACAAATAATGTTATGCATGCTACATATTAATAAAATCTATGAATAAAAATAATCATCAATCATCAGTATAATGTGGTAAGTATTTATTTATAAAATCTTGAATACCTGTACTTCCTTACTTCTGAAATCGAATGGAGTGTACATTATATGTATTTCAATGCATGCTTATACGAGATAAAATATGTTATGTCAAGTATCTATATATATTGGTCAACTCTAAAATACATATATACGTGCACGGTCAACCTTCAAGACTCATGTGAGTCCACCTTCAATCCCATGTACGATCATACTACGAGATACATATGGCACACACATTGGTCAACATTCTTATCACATGGGTCACCAATATCCTCGTCATTGGGTGGTCTACTCTAAGACCCATACACGAAAAAACACCAAGACCTATAGATAGAAAAACTCTGAGAATACATGTGAATACAATACATACCTGTAATCCATCAAAAAATAATTTGCCATAACTAATAGTCCACTGGTACCATACTTTGAAAGATATACATATAGATATACTCCCCATGAAAATTATTTTCATGATGCATATATAAAATTTTAGGTGCCATATGTGTATTTTTAATACTCATTTCATATCAAACATTTTCTATGTATGCATATAAAATGTTTACAACGAGTATTTTTATTACAGAAACATTCATAACATTTTTCATAAAATCATGACATCCGTTTTTCATTATTCATAATATACGATGCATGAAATTTTTCATAAAATAATGTATGAATAAAATTTTGGAATAAGAGCTTCTACTTGAAAACTTATCTGTCGCACTCCTAATCCTACTGCTAACTCATTTTCCTTTTTAGTGAAAACTAATCACAAATTGTATTTATACAAGAATTATTGATAATCTAAATTAATTTACATAACGTATTGGTAGAATTTTACCTTTTCAAGTTTATTGGATAAAAATTAATAATTTCTCGTCTCGACATTCTATTCTTCTAAACTCGAATATTTAGATTTTTATCTCTGAATCGTACTTAATAATGTACCCAAAATCATAAAAACTTTGAAAGAGAAAATTTTAGAGAGATAAAGAAAAGATGAGATTTTTTATGTGAAAAAATGGTTGAATTTGTGACTATTTATAGACTAAAACTAGCCCTTGCCACCATCCTCATTGGTGGTTCATCGAGCTATGAGCTTCCCTAGTGAGGCCACAACAAGACCCTAGTGAAAGTGAAAATAACTAGTTAACCACTTGCTTATTGACAAGGGCCTTATGAGCTTGATAAAAAAATTCTCTTTATTTCATGAAAAATTGAAATTTTTTCACAAATTTTTTGATATGTCGTTATATTTTAAAATATTATTAAAAATTATTTTTATAAAGCTTTAATAATTTATTAAAATTTAAAGGATTCACACATATTTTCCTTTTTCACGTAACAATTTTAACAAAACATAATGAGATAACAAGTTTGAAAGCATAAGGTCGATCTTTTGTTATACATTTTAGAGATTGCATGTCACAATCACAATCACAAAGAGTTATTTAAGTTTTAGCAATATCTTGTTAAATTAGTCATGCTTGTATCTTATTTGGATGATATATGACAATCACATATCATAATATCTATTTCCCTTAAAATAGTCATAATAAATGATTTTTTTAAGAGATTCCACTAAACCTTTTGCAAAATATTACTGCACAATCATAGATAATATTAACTTTCATCCAGTAAATTAACATCCATAAAATCATACTCTATATAATTGTATATATATATTTACCAAAATACTCATATAAAGAGTCACGTGGATTATACATAATCTATTTATGTTAACTTACTATCGTATAAATATTATGAATATATTTGAAACTTCAAAACCTTTTTGAGCATATTTTGTAACAAACAAAAAAGTAACAAACCCATTAAACTAATCATACCCAATAGCCAATACCATATACCAAACGAAGCAATGTATACATCTTATATATTTTTTACTCCTCAAAACATAAGTTGGATATAGATAACTGCGTTCGCAACAGAGTGACAGAATTTTACACATTCACCATCAATAATACTATAAAAGCCTCACTAAATCGAGATCACTACATCACTAATACTATGCAAGCTAAACATCTCAAAGCAAATGCAGTCCATGGCTGAACTGGCACTTAAGAGAGGACAATGGCATAGCACTTCTATTACCTGCTTTATCCTTCTTATTGGAGACAAGCTTGTCATAAACACCCCGTGGAAAGCTAAGAAAATGACCATAATTGATACCCTCGATATAACATCGAAAATAACTAGGATGATATATGGCATAATACAAAGCTGAAGCTTTCGCATTGGAAATAATATATGAATAAATAAGTTAAGAATAAAATTATATTATAAAAATTAAAAATATACAAATATAAATATATGTATAAATTAAAGGATTAAAATATGTGTATCACACAAGATCTTTAAGATAATTATTTTGTTTACCTGTTAAAAAACTACAGAACTTATCTCATATGATACAACGATAAAGTAATAATAAACTTACACTATAGTTTATTATTCTATGAATTTTTAAGTGTCTGAATTATATTTGAGAAACTTAACTCTAGATAAAAAATACAAAAAAATTCTCTCTTTCTTTTCATATCCCTTTTCTGTCTCTCTCTCTCTTTTTTCTTTTCTTTCTTTTCCCTTTCTCTCTCCATGCTTCTTTTCTTTTATTTCCTCTTTTCTTTCTTTACTTTCTTTCTTCTCTCAATATGTTCGTGTTTCTTTTTTTTCTTTCATTCCTTTAGAAAACAAGAGATAGAGAAGATAGAAAGTGAAGAAGAAAAAAACAAATATTAATTAATACATTAAAAATAAACTAGCAATTTCAAGCAGTTTTAAAATACTAACTGATACTTATTTTCGCAAGTGTACGAATCGTTCAAGTAATAAAGTGTACAAAAGTACGGATATCGAACCCACAAAGAATGGCGTTACTAAGTACCGAAATTGACTAATCCTAATTTTATTTGAAAATCGAATTGTTGAAATTGTTTAAAAAGCAAATTAACATAAAACTAAACGCAAATAACAAAATTGAATGTTGTTCACAAATGATTAAAAACGCTAAGGCATTTGATTTCGCTAAATCAATTCAATCCGATTTCAAATCATGTTATATGAGAATCAAAGCTAAAAGTGATGGTTGAAAAACCCAAATTTACCTAATACTCTCTCTCGAGTTATATTAGAATTACTTATCTATGAAAGCCAACTATATTTCTATGAAGATTTAATCACAAACAAGCACATTAGGATTTATGGAATTTCTAGAATAACCACATACATCATGCATTAGTTCTCACACTCGCATTCAACATATGGTATTTATCACAAGAAGCATTCATTACATATCTCCTCTCGGTCTCAATATAATGCAACTAATCATCTAAATCTTGGCCAGAAATTTAAAAGCATTAAGCATGGAAATAAATACTCAACTTGAAAACAATGAACTCATATAACAATAACAAAAAAAATCAGATTTTTTTTATTTAACTACATCATAGCCTTAGCAAAAACGAATTAGTTCATAACGGAAATAGGAACAACCATTATCTCAATTGAATCCATGAAAGACAAATCTGAATAAACTGTAGAATATAAAAGCTAAGGAAAAGAGATGAAAAACTCTAGAAGATGAAGACTTGGTAGCAACAATGGTGAAGATCCTTCAAGTTTCTCCAAAATTTCCTTCTCTCCTCCAAAAATGTCTTTGAACTCCACTTTCTACCGTCCTCATCTTTCTCCATCATATTGTATATATAAATCTAGGGTTTTGGGGGCAATTTTGGAACAAAACAACAAAAAAATGTGTTTTCGGACAAAACTCACCGGCGGCGAGGTGAAGTTGGCCGGCGGCGAGATTACTTTGCCAAAGCACGTGCTCCTTGCATGATTTTTGCCGTATTCTCTGTAAGATTTTCACCGACGGCGAGAATCTTCTCGTCGGTGGCGGGATTCCAAAATTTGAAAATTTGTTTTCTTTTTATTTGCACTCAATCCCGATCATTGAAATTTGTCCCAAACTTCTCCAAAATCATGATTTTACCTGAAATTACACTTTAAACATGAAATACCCGTGAAATGACATTTGTGGATTAAATAATCAAATAAACGCAATTTTCACACAAATATCAACATTTAAATCATAACAAAAATGCAATAATTTGACTCTTATCAACAACCCCCAACCAGCTTCTTGCTAGTCTCTAGCAAGAAAAGCGATCTATGAATAATTTCAAAGGAGACATTAAAAGAAAAATTCAAAGGAAATTTATTCTATTTACAACATTACATTAAACGTATGCAATAAGCCTTTAAGCCCCTAGGTAGCCCTAGTAGGACGAGTTGTAGTCTCGTGAGGGCTTCCAGTGATGATACCCATAAACATCTTACCTATAACTATCCTAACTCAAAACAATAAAATCACACAACAATTAATTTGCACAAATGTCTCAAAAATTGTAAATAACACACAACACATAGAATAATTAAATGTCACCTAAGCTTTAAGAAATCTCAAATGCCAATTTCACTTTTGTTATTGACTCTTAAACATCCATCAAACCACAAACCAATAGCCATAATGCCCGGATAATATTATGCATAACATCCACAAACAAAAAGTTGAAATCTCGAACTCCATAGACTCACTTTTCAAACCTCTCTCCACTAATGAAGGAAAATACACCACTTTGGATCAATAGGACTTTATGAGGCTTGTAATGTTAGGCTTATGTATTTGGTTAAGAAAGACGGAAGTGTCAAAATACAAATAAGAGCACTTATTACATTAAACACAACCAATTAAGTAAAAGAGTAACACCATTTAACCCAAATTGTTTCTTTCGATCATAACCCATTTTTCCACAGATAAACAAAGTTCTTCCTCAATCTTTCACCTCAGTACATCCATCACTAACACTCTTTTATTTACTAGAATGTGAAGGCTTTCTTCTTCTTTTTTTTTTTTTTGCATCCTTACTCCAATTACTCTTGAAAAGCCAACCACTTTCTTTCAATATATGTGGAAATTGTTTTTTTATTCCATCCTTACTCCAATTGCTCTTGAAAAATACATAACCCCCAACCAATTTCTTCCAATATATGTGGAAGAATTCTCCAATTGCTCTTGAAAAGCCAACCAATTTCTTCCAATATATGTGAAAAATTTCTCCAATTGCTCTTGAAAATTTTGTGTTCAAAATTAAGTGCTCTTAACAAATAAGGTAGGAATTATATATATATATTTGGCTCAATAAAAGGTAGGTTATATAAGGCAAAAAGAAAGAAAAGTAAGGCTAATAATATATTTAAATAGGCTCAAAGAGGTTACTAGTGATATAAGGATAATAAGGTAGGCTTAAAATAGCACAATCGATCTAAAAATGGCCTACATCATATCCTAAACAATGCAATTCCAAATTACTTCGCCTCAAGAGGTTTTCAAATGAGTTCTAGAGTTTGTTGAGATCACAAAAATATCCATGACAAATTCGCACATAAGACTTCTCTAAGCATTTAGACTAATCAACCAAATCATACTACATACCAAAAGAGTCGCCAACTAGGTAAAATCAACATTTGAAATTATCTTTAAACCGAAGCAAAATTTAATGTCTTCTAAAAGCTACTTGTTATCACAATCATATTATTATCATCAACGTGCAAATTAAAACAAGTAAAATGCAAATGAGAAAAAATAATAATAAAAATAAGACAATAAAGAAATAAAAGAAATTAAATCAAAATGCAGAAAAATAAATGGAAAATCAAAATTAAACACAACTAAACACACAAACAAAACTACTAAAAATGAAGGGAAGAAAAGATTTATCGTTTACCGCACCCCCAACCAAAACCTTACATTGTCCTCAATGTAAGAAAAGAAAGAGAGATCTCCTTTCCGCCGGCGGTGAAACTGCCCTCGTCGGTAGTGAACGTAAGATTTTTTTTTCTTAGATGGGATGGCATTGGCTTTAGCTCAATCGTGTTGGCTCCATTCTTTACCACTGAGGTTGGAGTTTCATTTGTTCCCAACTCCTTAAATGTTTCATCACTGCACAAATATTCATCGAGTCTTGCCGATGATTGAACATTGTCTCATCCCCTCATCTTCCTCCTCAATTGTTGCAGATTTCATAAGGCAAGCTTCTAGTGGCAGCAATGGAGTTCTCTCCTCAAAAGTTTCCGAGATTAACCCGTCAAGAGTGTTAATTTGAAAACAAGAATGTACGTCACTTGGAAATTTTATTTCTTCAAAAACATCAAAAGTCACTTGTTCATCTTGCACCCGTAGAATGAGCTTTCCTTGCTGAACATCAATCAATGTTCTTCTAGTTGCAAGGAACGGTCTCCTCAATATCAACAGTATCTCTCTATCTTCCTCCATGTCAAGCACCACGAAATCTACAGGGAAAATAAATTTGTCAACTTTAATTAAAACATCCTCAATTACCCCTAGAGGATATTTCACCAATCGATCCGCTAATTGTAACGAGATTGAAGTGGGCTTCACTTCTCCCAGGCCTAGTTTCCTGAAAATAGAAAGTGGCATCAAATTAATGCTTGCTCCTAAATCACATAGGACTTTATCTAAATTGCAACTTCCTATAGTACAAGGTATAGTAAAACTCCCTGGGTCTTTCAATTTCTGTGGTAGTTTTCTTTGAAGAACTGCACTGCACTCCTCATTTAGCATGACAGTTTCATAATCTCCCAGCTTCCTCTTCTTTGATAGAATTTCCTTCATGAATTTTGCATACTTGGGCATTTGTTCCAACATCTTTGCAAAAGGAATGTTAATATGCAATTTCTTAAAAATATCCAGAAATTTATCAAATTGATTATCAAGCTTTTTCTTATTTAATCTTTGAGGATATGGGATAGGAGGCTCATATTTCGCATATGGGGAAGGTTGAATATCTTGGGATCTTGATGGATTTTCTTTAGATTCTTCCATCTTTTTCTCCGATTTCCTCTACCATTCAAGTTCTTTACCACTTCTCAATGTGATAGCCTTTGCATGCTCTGTGGGATTTATTGTGTCACTAGGCAGCGATCCTTGAGACCTTTCTACAATCTGCTTTGAAAGCTACCCCAGTTGGTTTTGGATGTCTCTGTTGATTGCCTCTTGATTTCTGAAATTTGCTCTTGTCTCATCAATGAACTTTCCCAAAATTTATTCCAAATTTGTTTGTTTCTTCTCTTGGGGTTGGTAGGAAGATGATGATGGTTTGAATCCCCCTTGGTTATTTCCCCATGACAAATTTGGATGATTTCTCCAACCTAGATTGTAGGTGTTCGAATATGGGTTATGTTGAGGTTTTTGGAAATTTGAAACATAATTTGCTTGCTCAGCATTTGGTAAAGCAAATGGATTTCCAACTTGGCACTCAATACTAGCATGATTTCCACCACATAAATCACATTGTGCAGTTGATTTGGATTCGAATTTGGATGACAAAGAATCCATCTTTCTTGAAAGAACAACAACTTGAGCCGACAAAGCATTCACTGAATCAATTTCATGCACTGTTACTGGTCTTTTTGCAATTACCCGCTCTGAATGCCACTGATTGTTGTTTTCTGCCATAATCTCTAACAACTCATGAGCATCCTCCGGTGTTTTTCCCATTAAAGACCCTCCAGCTGCAGCATCAATCATTGCCCGATAGTTTGAAACCAACCCATTATAAAATGTAGAGACTTGTAGCCAAATCGGTATACCATGATGTGGGCACTTCCTCAAAATTTCTTTGAATCTTTCCCAAGCTTCATACAATGATTCTTGGTCATACTGTGTTTCATTCCTCAATTTTGCTGTCTTAGTAGGAGGAAAGAACTTGGACAAGAATTTCTGAACCAATTCATTCCATGTTATAATTGATCCCGGTGGTAATGAGTTTAGCCACTCCTTGGCTTTATCCCTAAGTGAAAAAGGAAAAACCCTCAATCTTACAGCATCTTCGAACACACCATTTATCTTGTAAAGATCACAAACCTCTAGAAAGTAAGCAATATGTGCATTTGGATCATCCTTTGACATTCCCCCAAACTGATTTGTTTGAACCATTTGGATAAAGGATGGTTTTATCTCAAAGTTATTGGCTTGAACAGTTGGCCTCCTTATACCCGAAGTAGTTCCAGCAACATTAGGCCCAGCATAATCCCTCAAAGCTCTACGATTTCCACCTCCCTCAACAAATGGTGGATCCATGGTTGATTGTCTATTAAGAGTTGAGGTTGAAAGTCTTCTCTCTCGATTTAGACGCCTATATGTTCTATCAATCTCCGGATCAAATGGAAGAAGGTTAAGACTTCTTGTACATCTCATACAAAAATCCTACAACCAGAAAATCAACTAACACAAAATAACACAAATTTACCTTCTACTTTTTTATGATAAATAAAATAAAAGAGCAAAATAAACAAAATTAAAAATGAAACAATGATAAAGAAAATTAACTTCAAATTAAAACTAACATTAGGTAGTATCGATATTAATAAAATCAAACCATTCCCCGAAAACGGCGCCAAAAACTTGATGCGTATTTTCGCAAGTGTACGAATCGTTCAAGTAATAAAGTGTACAAAAGTACGGATATCGAACCCACAAGGAATGGCGTTACTAAGTACCGAAATTGACTAATCCTAATTTTATTTGAAAACCGAATTGTTGAAATTGTTTAAAAATAAAATTAACATAAAACTAAACACAAATAACAAAATTGAATGTTGTTCACAAATGATTAAAAATGCTAAGGCATTTGATTTTGCTAAATCAATTCAATCTGATTTCAAGTCATGTTATATGAGAATCAAAGCTAAAAGTGATGGTTGAAAAACCCAAATTTACCTAATACTCTCTCTCGAGTTATATTAGAATTACTTATCTATGAAAACCAACTATATTTATAAGAAGATTTAATCACAAACAAGCACATTAGGATTTATGGAATTTCTAGAATAACCACATACATCATGCATTAGTTCTCACACTCGCATTCAACATACGATATTTATCACAAGAAGCATTCATTACATATCTCCTCTCGGTCTCAATATAATGCAACTAATCATCTAAATCTTGGCCAGAAATTTAAAAGCATTAAGCATGGAAATAAATACTCAACTTGAAAATAATGAACTCATATAACAATAACAAAAGAAATCAGATTTTTTTTATTTAACTACATCATAGCCTTAGCAAAAACGAAGTAGTTCATAACGGAAATAGGAACAACCATTATCTCAATTGAATCCATGAAGAACAAATCTAAATAAACTGTAGAATATAAAAGCTAAGGAGAAGAGATGAAAAACTCTAGAAGATGAAGACTTGGTAGCAACAATGGTGAAGATCCTTCAAGTTTCTCCAAAATTTCCTTCTCTCCTCCAAAAATGTCTTTAAACTCCACTTTCTGCCGTCCTCTTCTTTCTCTATCATATTGTATATATAGATCTAGGATTTTGGGGGCAATTTTGGAACAAAACAACAAAAAATGTGTTTTCGGACGAAACTCGCCGACGGCGACATTATTCTCACCACGACGAGATTTCTAGAAAAGCTACGATTTTGGTTCCACAGATTCTCGTCGGCGGCGAGATTAATGTGGCCGGCGGCGAGATGCACTTGGCCGGTGGCGAGGTGAAGTTGGCCAGCGTCGAGATTACTTTGCCAAAGCCCGTGCTCCCTTCATGATTTTCGCCGGCGGCGAGAATCTTCTCGCCAGAGGTGGGATTCCAAAATTTGAAACTTTGTTTTCTTTTTATTTGCACTCAATCCCGATCATTGAAATTTGTCCCAAACTTCTCCAAAATCATGATTTTACCTGAAATTATACTTTAAACACGAAATACTTGTGAAATGACATTTGTGGATTAAATATTCAAATAAACGCAATTTTCACACAAATATCAACATTTAAATCATAACAAAAATGAAATAATTTGACTTTTATCACTAATATTCAATAATTTTAATTCAAAAATTAATTTTCATTAAATTAAATATTTGCTTCAATAATTTTAATTCAAAATTTTCCAACAATCCCCGTATGAATAAAAAATTTCCAACAATCCCCTACATAAGATAGGTAGGTATTACCCTTTGAACATTTCCTTGTGAAAGTATATTTACCTAAGTGATGACATATTTCACACAAGAGTATTTCCTGACACAATTCAGTTCTTACTATTATGTTCATACACTTGGTTCTATGAGAGTTTCTAAAGAATTGAACCCTATATAATTCTCTTTCAAAGCAATCTCACTCTTTCCTCACATAGGTGACCTCTTATATTTAAAAGTAATCCACAAAGAGTAACCCGCATACTCCACTCGATATTCTCTTCATAAGAATCATTAAAAGCCTTAACTTACCCTGTATCTTACAAGTGTCACTATTTTTATCGTAGGAATGGATTTGAGGGTAAACCTTCCACAATGATCTTACTAAGTCTTTACAATTAGGTTATCCCTATGAACCTAGATCTTAAGATCTCCAGTCAAATTGATTAGGTTTCCTTCGTAAATCCTTATTCATTCATGGGCTTCAATCTCATTCCCCTCGATGACTTATCAACTAACTCTCGATTTAATCCTTTAGTTAAGGGATCCAATATGTTATTCTTTGACTTCATGTAGTCAATAGAGATAACCCCCGTTGAGAGTAGTTGTATAATTATATTATGTCTACAATGTATATGTCGAGATTTACTATTATACATATTGCTATATGCTCTGCCAATAGCAGATTGGCTATCACAATAGATGCATATTACAGGTATATGCTTCACCCACTTAGGAGTATCCTCTAAAAAATTACGTAGCCATTCGACTTCTTCACCACATTTATCTAAAGCGATGAACCCAGATTCCATCGTGGACTTAGCAATGCACGTCTATTTAGAGGACTTCCATGAAACAACGCACCACCCAATATAAATACATATCCACTAGTAGACTTTGAGTCTTTCATGTCAGATATCCAATTTGCATCACTGTATCCTTCTAATACAGTTGGATATATTGTGTAGTACATTCCATAGCTTCATGTATATCTTAACCATCTAAGTAGTCTTGTAATACCTTTCCACTGATCAGATCATGTACTACTAGTATATCTACTTAGTTTACTTACAAAGTAAGCTATGTCTAGTTATGTTTAACTCATCAAGTACATAAGACTTCATACCACTCTAGAATATTCTAGTTAAGATACACTATCACTTTTTATTCTTAAATAAGTGTAGATTTTCATCTACTGATGTTCTCACAATTCTAGAATCACCATTGTTGAATTTCTCAAGAATTTTGTCAACATAATGACATTGACTTAGAATAAGATTACTTGATATCCTTGATATCTTAATTCCCATAATTACATTAGTAGGCCCCGTGTCTTTTATATCAAACTTTGAATTCAACATAGTCTTAGTAGATTTGATCATTTGATTATTACTACCCATAATTAGCATGTCATCAACATAAAAACACAAGATAAAATAACCATCTTCTTTGTTCTTGTCATATACACATTTGTCATATTCATTGATTTTAAAGGCATTTTTTCTTATGATATTATCAAACTTTTCATGGCACTATTTTGGTGCTTGTTGACTTTATCAATTTATAAGCCTTTCCTTATTACCTTAGGCATGAAAACCCTTGGGTTGATCCATGTAGATTTTTTCATCTAACTCTCCATTTAGAAAGGCTGTCTTTACATCTATTTGATGTATTTCAAGATTTCATAGAGTGATGATAGCGATTGCCATTCTTATGGATGATATTATCATCATAGGAGAATAAGTATCAAAGTAATCAAGGCCAAGTTGTTGTTTGTATCCCTTAATTACAAGCATGGTCTTGTATTTTCAATTGATCCATCTGATTTACGTTTTCTCGTGAAAATCCATTTGAACCTTAGTGTTATACTATTTAGAGGTAAATCAACTAGTTCCCAAGTGTGATTTTGCATAATGGACTCAATTTCACTATTGATCACTTTCACCCATTTTTATGTCATTTTGGAGAATGGAAAGAATCCTTTCATATATTTTCAATTCTCCTATCCTTGTTCACTACAGATGTACGTGGAGACAAATTTGTTGAGAACATTTTCTCCAACTCCTCATCAACAAATGATACATGAAGAAAGTTATCAATATCATCAGAGTAATTGTGGAGTACACGATTTGAGACATTCATCTCTAGACCACATAAATAAATTTTACATGGTGATATTTGAAATTTCCTCGTGTATACCAATTCAACATCCAAAGATATTGCAGATGATTTTAGAGGTCTCTTTTGTTGGGTTTTCCCTATTGTTTGGAGAAGCCCAAAAAGGCCCATGTGGTTTCATGGTCCATGAAGAAAGAATGAGAAATTGTTTTCATTTGATTACTTCATTAATAAACTCATTTAAGGTTGGTTAGAAGTTAACAAGAGCTACAGCATAAAAAATAAAAGTAGAAAAGCAAGTAGAAAAATTGTTCTTAGTTTTTCCTTCTCTAACAAGCCTTCATCAAGTGCTCTGATAAAAGATTGTTTATGGCCCGATTGAGTTGAAATTTTGCAGGAAGGTTCACGACTCAATACTCTTCAATTTGAACGCTAGGATTTGTATTTGGCTCACCTGTTTGGGAAAAGATGGTCCATGAACAGTGACTACAAAATTGGGCTAAATCTCTCTATTTTCTTGAAATAATTGTTAGTTTTCTAAGAAGTTGTATTCTTGATGATGTTGTTGATTGTTTGTCTCTAGTTTTATCTAGAGAGAACTTTTGTACAATTGTTTCTTGATAGTGAAAGTTTTGGAGATGAGTGTCGTGGTTGTTTCTTTCCTACACCGGAAAGGTTTTTCAATGTAAATTGATTGTGTTGATTTTGTGCATGTTTCATTTTGAAATCTATTTATTTGTTTCCTAAAAGATTCATACAAAAAAAGAAAAATATGTTTTATTCTGCTATTTAGAGTTTGATTAAGTTTGAATTGATATTTTGATTTTCATAACAACTTATTTGCAAATTTATTCTTGGAAAAGTTTGGCGTGGAAAATATTTAGAAATCAATAAAGTGCTATAAAAACTTATGATAAAAACATAGCAAGCAAATGGTGAGATGATTACAGTGACAAAGTACATGTATGCACAAAACAGTGCTATAAATATTTCTCCTGAATGATGCGAGAAAGAATAAATTTTTTAGATGTAAAATAAATAACTATACAAAACATGACATTTTATGTTTGAAATGAAAATGCCTCAACAATCAAGAAAATCAGTTGATGAAATATTCACACCAGAAAACATTCATTAACATCAGATTATGGCTTTTTCAGCTTTTGACTGAAAAAAAACATCATATCTCAAATTCTTGGACACATAAGGAGTTATTCAGCTCAGTTAATAGCATAGTATTTGAGAAATATAAGTTGGATTAACAAAGATAGGCACAAAAGGAGATGACTATAGTTGATATATTAGCTGATATGTACACAACACATAGGCATAAACAATGGTTTTTCTTGGATTAATCTGAGAAAACTTGAGTTTTCCAGATTGACCAAAAATAGTATATATTTTATCAGAACTTAATTATACAATTTCCATTTTTTGCTTAAAAATAGTATTGAGAGATGATAAAAAAAAACATTAGCTTATAAGTATGGAAAGCCACAAGGAAAACAACTTTCAGAATTAAAGAAGAAAAAGATTAAGACAATTAAATCCCAATATCAATAATTTAAAAATACATAATGCATTGAGAAAATTGGATGTCTACATAGAGTGCGCTAGATACAAAAATATAAAAACAAATCTGTTTAGTAGAGTATTCCCATATGATAGTACAAAAATGACTTTCTTCTAACAAAGCTGTGTAATACTTCTCAAATTTGTTTAACAACAAATTAAAGTCAATGTAAGAATATAGAATGAAGGAAAATATATGATTATTCAATCTCAGCAATTAACAAAACAGGCCTTACCTAAAACATAAAAGCATTAATAGTCAATCAACAAATAAAAGATTAAGTAATATTAGATACCTGAATCAAAAGATACTTAGAAGTTTGATCGATTGGACGATGTAGCTCAATCTGCCAAATGTTCTCATAGGAGAGCTGGAGCTTGTATTCAACGGAGACATGGGAAAAACAAAATAGTAACTTCCGAAGTCCACTTCCAAAATCTATACAAGCATTCCTCACATTCCAGAGGGCAGAAAACCTTCCATTTATGATTTGGCAGCCAAAATGCACAACAATATCTTACAACATATGCAGAATGGCTCTTGCCTTCGACACAATATCAACCTCCATAAAACGAGCCTTGAAATAAGATCTTCCATAATACCACAAGCACTGATTAGCTAAGGAGAAAATTAAATCAGCATCTCTGCTTGAGGTGAATTGAACAATAGCATAAGACCTTAAGCCTCCATTCTTGACCTGTCGAACCTTAATATATAGCATAAACAGTTCTTTCCTCAGTATGTTGCTCTAGAAATTCCTTTACTTTTTCTGCACTAATCAAGGATGGAAATCTAGACACTTTGTCTTACCCATCTAGTTCAGTAAATTTCACCACACTTGAGATTTTATACCCTGATAACTACAATGAAGAATTTGTCCTTAGTCTTGAAAATAATTGTACACTGATGCTGATATTCAAATAAGCAGAGCATTCACCTACTAAAGTATAAATGGCAGTTAAGACTTTTATTTATTTGTTTGTATAAGTGCTTGAAATGAATTCTGACAACACCAAAAGACTCCCAAAAGTAGGTGATTAAGAACTACACATATGACTGTCCCTTGATCCAGTTGAACCCAAAGCTGAGGTTCTATCCTAGGTTAGCAAATCAAGTTGAAGGATAAATCTTATGGCTCATCATTCATCAGGCTTGTACAACATACCATAAAAACAAAGTGTTCCTTAAATTTTTTTTTTTAAATAAAGTAATTTCTAGAGATTTTAGCAGGGAATTACTATTTCTAGAGTATAAAAGACTAGTGCGAAAGAAATTGGATATTTTACTTAATAATTTAATACTCAAATGTTTCTAAAAATTAAAACTTTGCTCTAGATTATAATTATGTCCCAAGATATCAGGAAGCAATTGCACCTCTATACCAAAAGATTGTTAATGTGAATCTACCCATTGAACAGTTCGCATAAAAACCATGGAATATTTAAAAAGATAGTTGTAGAAATCCAGAAGTACATATGGATTTAGAATATTTGTTCATAACCCATTGGCAACGCATGTAAAATCAGTCAGAAAATGAAACAACAGACTGAAAACTTTACAAAAAAGTATACTCAAGTCACATAATCAAAATCCACCAAATTCCTAAAAAAATTATTTTCACGGTTAGTGTCGAGAAACTCAAATTCTCGATAAATTAGATTTATGAGAAAACAAAATAGATAAAATAACACACAAATTTAATAACGAAGTTTGACCAATTTTGCTTATATCTTCAGACCTGCTACAAATCTTTTTACTGAAAATGAATAAATTATATAAGGTGTTTAAACACTTATAACTTACAACCCAATTACATCCAAGAAAATTGCTCTCAATTTGTTCTCACTAAAGCTTTTTCTCTAAGCTTTTCTCTCAATTGGAATGATCATTTAATAATTAACTCATTACAATTATACATCTATATATAGGGAGATTTATTCCTTGAATTACTCCTTAAATTAATAGTTCTTTGAATTAAGCCTTGATTTACTCCTTAAATTAAGGGTGATCACTCCTTGATTTGTTTCTTGAATTAAAGTTAAAAGTTTATAAATTATGGACCTAATTAACCTAGAGGGGGGTGAATAAGTTATTTTTAATTTTTACCAATTTATAATTTAATAACCTAAACAAAGCAACCAAGAATACAATCGTGTGTAAAAATAAGTGCGAAAATAAAATAATAACACACGATATTTTTAGGTGGAAACAACCTAGGCCATAACCATGACCTAAGAGGAAAACCACCGGTCCACCAGACCACCTAACTTTCCACTATGAAAATCAAATGTTCAAGTACAAACTCAGTCTTATACTACCCTCCCTAGAATACTACCCCAATGTACTTTACTTACGAGCCTCTGCTCTGTTTTCACAATTTCTAATATTAGCGTGAGTGGTTTCCAAACTAATGTTCCAATAAGCTTCCCGTCAATCAGATACGTTCTCGAAGTAACTGCAAAATAGTTAGCACAAAAACACAAGTGCCCATGTGTGTTCTAGAAAAAATTTAATAATGAATAATCCTAACTAGATGATTCAAAACATATGTCATTTAAATTAAATCAACTAGCAAATCTTAGAGCAAAAAGATCAAGCACAAGTTCAATAAAAATAACTTCTTTAAAGATGAATAATCAAATCAAATAATCATGATATGACAAAAACAACTATTTGATCTAACAATTTAAGAACAAAAATAAAGAATAAGTCATAAGAACATATTATCAAAATAAAATAATTAGACTTATTAATCAATCAAACATAACCACCAACATTTGATAGATTAACTAAATAAAAAAGTCTAAGGAATTATGTTCTTATATTTGTAAAACAAGAGAGAGAAATTAAGAAAAATAGAATAATGCTCTTGTGTGGTTAATTGAAACAATGAGCAATGAGTTTTATTTATAGGAAAAATTAAAACCATTAATCCTATGTAATTGATAAATATATTTTCTATTACAAATAGGATTAGTATTACTCATTAATTAAGATAACTCATATATGATTGATAAATATCTTTTCTATTATAAATAAGATTAGTATTACTCATTAATTAAGATAACTCTTATATAAAATAGATTTCTTTTAAAATAGATTTTATGTTATCTTTTATGATAAGGATTTCAACTATAATTTAGAGTATATATTATCTAATATCTTTTAGCATATCCTATTTTAGAATATATATTATCTAATATCCTTTAGCCTATCTTATTCCATATTTTAGCACTAAAAATAATTTCAGATTTATAAGCATGTGCTATTAAATGCATAAATGTAATCCTATGTGTCATAGTTATCAAAGATATACCTGAAGTACAATTATCTGGAACTCGAGCATTTGTTTGGATTTTCTTGATACACTTAATAGCAGGCCTAAAAGTGACTACTTATAAATCTTGTATATTGAATGCACAAAAAGAAAGAGCCAATAGAGGTTATAAATATATATATATATATATATATATATATATATATATATATATATATATATATAATTTACCTCATATGTATGAAAAAAAAAGTCCTCCTTTAGAAGTTATACTTTATTTTGTAAGATTGAAGACTCGATTATAGTTTTACATGATAGGTGATCATTTTTTCTTTTGAGTCTTTCTTGATAGGTCATAAATGAATTAATTGACATATTTGTGGAGTCTAAACATATATACTACTTTAAGTAAATGTCAATATGTCATTATATGTGTGAAGTGTGCGTGTGCACCTCTTATATTCTACTTATTTATTTATATGATAAATAATCAAAATTATAGTTAAAAAATGATGAGTTCTCAATTGGTTGTGTGTTTTGTTTGTAAATAAATAAGTTTAATACCTTATGTGGCTAGTTATAAAAATTACAAAAAAAAATCAGATTTTTATTCATTTTTATTTTTTATCTTTTTTTAATTTGTTTCTAAGTTAGAGAGTCATAGAACTTAGAGAGAGTTTAAAGCATATTGCATTTCTTCATTACTCTACTTTTACATTGCTATATCTTTAGGAAGATTTTAGCTTCATTGCTTTGTCTAATGCTTTGTCCTTCTCGTATGTCAAAAAGGGGGAGAGAATAATGTGTTTTACTCTCATGTTTTTATTTTGTTATGCATATAGGGGGAGAACATATTTAATTAAGCTTAATTGATATGAATGCATACTATATGAATATTCTGTACACTTTGCTTATTTCTATGTAAACTAAACTAATATACAATGAGGCTTTCATGCCAAGTTGTTCTATGCTTTGTCAATGTCATTTCAGTTACTTACAAGTTTGTCAAGTTGTAGCGAAGATGGATCTATCGGATCATAGGATGGTTCCACTATGAAGTTTGGGATATCATTGTATTTTTATCTTATTTTTATAAGCGTCATGTAGTGAGAGAGAGGTTTTGCCACACGAAAATGTCAAAGGGTGAGTTTGTAAGGACCATGAGTTTTGGCTATTTTCGTAGATAAAATATTTACCTGTAAATTTGTTTTTAGGCCTGCTATCAAGTCCATCAAGAAAAGCCAAACAAATGCTCAAGTTTCAGATAATCGTACTCCAGGTATATCTTTTATAATTACGACACATAGGACTATATTTATGCATTTAATAACACATTTTCATAAATCTGAAATTATATTTTATGTTAAAATATTTATTCAAACTTTAATTAATTTATTAAATTATTAATTAAATACTTTTATAATATATCTTAAGATAATATTAAGTTTTTGTTTTTAATGTGCTTTGAAAAACTAAGATTAAAACACGTTTAACCTAATCCTAATATCATTAAGTATTATTATTATCTATATATATTGACATATTAGGGTTAATTAGTTAGCACAACTGAAAAAAAAGCGGTCGAGAAAAAAAAATGCAACAGACGTAGGCGAAGAAGAATGGCTATAAACTGTGGAATATAAAAGGGAAACTAAATTAGAAGAAGAAAAGGAATTAATATATACAGGGGTGTCACTTACAAATTCAATTTATATATATATATATATATATATATATATATATACCTTACAGGAAGGTGAGTTCTTCCTTTAGCAACAATTACTTACAAATTCAATTTTTATATATATATATATATATATATATATATAAATATATATATATATATTACAGCAAGTAAGTATCATATAATTAATATATATATATTGAAAGGTAAGTACGAAGTGGAAAAAGGTAATTAATATATATACATTTTTAATTTATATTAATTAATTTAATTCTTCTTGATTAGATTTTTAGATTTTTAGATATTTAGATTAAATAATTTTATGAACGATAATGATTATTTAATTTAATTATTAAAATTTAAAGAAGTTATTTTTACTGAAATTATGCATAATCTTTTTGCCCTAAAATATTCTAGTTGATTTGATTTAAGTGATATATGTTTTGAATCATCTAGTTAGGATTATTCATTGTTAAATCTGTTCTAGAACACACACGGGCACTTGTGTTTTTTTTTTGTGCTAACCTTTTTTGCAGTTCATTTGTGAACGATCTGATTGGCGGGGAGCTTATTGGAACGTTGGTTTGAAAACCGCTCACGCTAATACTGGAAACTGTGAAAATAGAGTAAGGGCTCGTAAGTAAAGTACATTGGGGCAGTATCCTAGAGAGGGTAGCATAACACCGAGTTTGTACTTGAACATTTGATTTTCATAGTGGAAAGTTAGGTGGTCCGGTGGACCGGTGGTTTTCCTCTTAGGTCATATTTGTGGCCTAGGTTGTTTTCACCTAAAAATATCGTGTGTTATTATTTTATTTCCGCACTTATTTTTATACGCGATTACATGTCTGGCCGCTTTGTTTAGGTTATTAAATTATAAACTTGATAAAAATTAAGAATAACCTATTCACCCCCCTCTAGGTTAATCAGGTCCATATTTTATAAACTTTCAATTGGTATCAGAGCCAACACTAGACACACTTAGTGAGATTGATCCTTAAGGACACACACACTTACTTATGGACCAAATGAAAGAAGGTGGGTCATCTGTTAGACCCCCACTCTTTGATGGGTTTAATTACCCTTACTGGAAGGCTCGCATGTAAGCCTTTCTCAAACAAGATGAAAAAGTCTAGGATCCTATTCTTGATGGTTGGGAACCACCTTCTATAACAAAAGATGGTGTAACAATCATAAAGCCAAGAAGAGACTGGACCACTGAAGAACGCACCCTTAGTGGGGCAAACCAAAAAGGTCTAAACTCAATATTCGGTGCAGTGTCGATGGATGAGTTTCATCGCATCTCCGACTGTGAGACTACTAAAGATGCATGGAATGCACTTGCTCTTGCTCATGAAGGAACTTCCCAAGTAAAACAAACAAAATTGAGATTGCTAACATCTGAGTTTGATTCTATTAAAATGAGCAACAATGAAACTTTTGGTCAATTATATGCTCGCTTCTGTGATATCACTAATGCTTGTTCTAACCTTGGTGAGAAAATTCCACAACCTATACAAATGCATAAACTCCTAAGCTCTTTAACAACTAACTATAAGATGAAAGTTACAGCGATAGAGGAAAGCAAGAATGTAGACACACTAAAAATTGATGAACTTGTCGGGTCAATCCAAACCTATGAGCTTTCTCTTGATCCACCCAAGAAAAATAAGGATGTGGCATTCAAAAGCTCCAAAAAGGACATCTCTGATAGTGATGATGATATGAATGATGAGTCACTAGTCTTGTTAGCACGAAAATTTAAGAAGTTCATGAAGAAGAAGGGTCAATAGAATAATCATTCCAACAAGGGACAATCCAGTCGTTCGAATGACCGAAAGTCAAGGGAAATCAAGTCTCCTAGCCTTGATGGTAAGAAAAGTAAGCCCACTAGTCCTCAATGCTTTACTTGTGGGGGATTTGGTCATATTTCTACAGATTGTGCTAACAATAAAAAGAAATTTGGAAAAGCCTTTAATGCTACACTCAGTGACACAGAAAGTGAGCAGGACAATGCTAGTAACTCAGAGGATGATGACACTAATTATTGTTCCTTCACCGCAACTGCCAATGCACATCACAATGACTCCGACCTTAGCTCAGATGAAGAAAATGAGGAAGTAAACTCTTCTCTCTTACTGTCTAAGTTTAATGTATCGAATTATGAGGAACTATTCATGGATTGTCTAGGTGTCAGGGAAGAGAGAGATAAATTACTTGTGGAAGTAACTAAACTTAATGATATCATCAATGTTCACAAAACAAATTCCTCTAACCTAGAGAAAGATAAAAAGGAATTGCTTGATCATATGAATGCTTTGAATTTGAGACTTGTAGAAACCATTGAGGAAAACAAAAATCTCAAGCAAGAACTTAGTATTGTTAAAGAAACGATGAAGAATTTGACCATTGGTGCTGAAAAATTAACCAAAGTCCTAGACTATGGAAAGCCACATGGAGATAAGAGAGATCTTGGATACATAGATGAACAATCAACACCTTCATCATCCAAAACTCAATTTGTAAAACCCACTATTGCTCAGGCAAGGAAAGTAGTTTTTACACCTTATCATTCTAAGAAAATTCAGTTTGTTCCCATCTGTCATCATTGTGGTAGGAAAGGACATATTAGACCTAAGTGTAGATTTCTTTATGATTATGATTCTATCACGAATACAAATGTTTCTAAAGCACCTCAAAAATTTTCAAAATGTAAAGTTTTTACTACAAGAACTACACAAAAAGAGGAATATAAGAAACCAATAACTCAAATGTCCAAAATTAAAAAAGGATGGGTTAAGAAATCTGAGTTGCACTGCTTTGTGGCCCATATAGCATTTAAAGTTAAATCAAATACCGCTTGGTATTTTGATAGTGGATGCTCTAGACACATGATGGGGAATCGTTCTTTATTTAAAACCTTTAAGGAATACAATGAAGGGACAGTTACCTTTGGTGATGGTAAAACATCTAAAATTATTGGAAAAGGCTCT
The DNA here is from genome assembly GCA_030763125.1 of Hippophae gyantsensis. Taxonomy (NCBI): domain Eukaryota; kingdom Viridiplantae; phylum Streptophyta; class Magnoliopsida; order Rosales; family Elaeagnaceae; genus Hippophae; species Hippophae gyantsensis. Next base: position 34,228,166 of record CM061031.1, on the reverse strand, counting down.
GTTCAAATAGAAGGTATCCCTAAACTTGATGAAGTTTTATATGTGGAAGGACTTAAGTCAAACTTGATTAGCATAAGTCAAATATGTGGTAGTGATTTTAATGTGCAATTTACAAACAATCACTGTATTATAACAGATCAAAATGGTGAATGTATGATTATGGGAATCAGATCACATGACAATTGTTATTGTATTGATACATCATCCACAGTAACATGTAACCTAGCTAGCAATGACTCAACTATCTTGTGGCATGAAAAGCTAGGTCATATGAATTTTAAAGATCTGGTTAGATTAAGCAAAATTGAGACTGTGCATGGTTTACCTATTCTTTCAAAAATTGAAACACCTGTATGTGGACCATGTCAATTGGGTAAACAAACTAGGATTGCTCATAAGAAGATCAAGAGTATAAATACAAACAGAGTATTGGAATTGATACATATTGACCTTATGGGTCCTATGAGAATAGAAAGTATTGGAGGTAAGAAATATATCATAGTTGTAGTAGATGACTTTTCTCGCTACACGTGGATAGACTTTCTTAGAGACAAGTCAGATGCTTTTGAGTTCTTCATCTCATATTGTACAAGAGTGCAGGTTAAAGCAGGTGACAAAATAGTAACCATCAAAAGACTGAGAACAGACCATGGAAAAGAGTTTGAAAATACCAAGTATGCTGACTTCTGTAAAGAACATGGTATCTTTCATGAATTCTCTGCTCTTATCACACATCAACAAAATGGAGTAGTTGAACGGAAAAATAGGATACTTCAAGAGATGGCAAGAGTAATGATGCATGCCAAGGGAGTCTCCAAAAGGTTTTGGGCTGAAGCTATAAACAATGCATGTCACATTATAAATCGTGTATATCTTCGCCCAGGTATAAACCAAACTCCCTATGAGAAATGGAGAGGTAAAAAACCCAATCTAAAATTTATGCATGTTTTTGGAAGTAAGTGCTACATACTTAGAGATCGAGAACAGTTGGGTAAGTTTGATTCAAGAAGTGATGAAGGTATATTTCTTGGTTATTCCATAAATAGTAGAGCTTATAGAGTCTTCAACTATAGAACTAATGTAGTTATGGAATCCATAAATGTCGTTATAGATTATGGGGGTAAGAAGATTACAAGTGAAGAAGTTGGAAATGAAGAAAATTTCACAACACCTCAATTAACAATGACCAGTGACACAATTGGAATAAAAGAAGAGGAGTTGAAGGAAAGTGAACAAAAGAAGGAAGAAGCATCAATCTCATCAATGATAAATCCAACTCGAACTTCAAAAAATCATCCTATTAAGAATATAATTGGAGATCCTAATGCAAGCATGGTAACAAGAAGAAGACAAATAAGTGAGGTAACTCATTTATGCTATATTTCTCAATTTGAACCAAAACATGTGAATGAAGCTCTTAGGGATGAATTTTGGATAAATGCCATGCAGGATGAGTTAGCTCAATTTGAAAGAAATCATGTGTGGGTATTAGTACCTAAGCCTAAAAACAAAAATGTTATTGGAACAAAATGGGTGTTCAAAAATAAATCTGATGAGCATGACATTGTTGTTAGAAATAAGGCTAGGTTAGTAGCTCAAGGCTACACACAAGTAAAAGGAGTTTATTTTGATGAAACATTTGCACTTGTAGCTAGACTAGAGCCAATTAGGATTTTACTTGTCATTTCCTATCATATGAAGTTCAAATTATATCAAATTGATGTTAAGTCTACCTTTTTGAATGGATTTTTGAATGAGGAGGTGTACGTGGAACAACCAAAAGGATTTGTTGATCCAAAATTTCCAAATCATGTTTACAAACTCAAAAAGGCTCTTTATGGTTTGAAACAAGCTCCACGAGCATGGTATGAGAGACTTACCAACTATCTTTTGAACTAGGGATTTATTCGAGGAGGAATTAATAAGACTTTATTCATTAAAAGGAGTAGTGACGAGATATTTATTGCTCAAATTTATGTGGATGACATAGTTTTTGGATCCACATCTAGTACACTAGTGGATGATTTTATGCATGTTATGACAAATGAATTTGAAATGTCTATAGTAGGTGAAATGACTTTCTTCCTTGGTTTGCAAATCAAATAATCTCATGATAATATATTTATTTCTCAAACCAAGTACGCTTGTAACCTTGTTAAAAGGTTTGGTCTTGAAACTAGCAAGCCATTACGAACTCCTTTAGGTACCAGCACAAAAATTACAAAGGACACTCAAGGTAAAAGTGTTTATCAAACCCTTTATAGGAGTATGATAGGTAGTTTACTTTACCTCACTGCAAGTAGACCAGACATATGTTTTAGTGTTGGTGTGTGTGCCCGTTATCAAGCTGACCCTAAGGAATCACACTTAGAGAATGTAAAGAGAATCATTAGGTATATCTCAGGAACAAGTAATTATGGTTTATATTTTACTACTGACACTACTTGTGAAGTAAGTGGTTTTACAGATGCCGATTGGACAGGCAACCAGGATGATAGGAAGAGCATATCAGGTGGTTGTTTCTACATTGGAAACAACTTAGTATCATGGCATAGTAAAAAGAAGAACTCTATCTCACTCTCTACAGCTGAAGCGGAATACATTACTGTAGGAAGCTCTTGCACACAAATGATTTGGATGAAAAACATGCTCAAGGACTACGGTCAACCACAAGGTATGATGCCCTTATATTGTGATAACTCTAGTGCTATATGTATTTCTAAGAACCCAGCTCAACATTCTAGAACTAAGCACATTGACATAAGGCATCACTTTATTCGAGAACTAGTTGAAGAGAAAATAGTAACACTTGAGTTTGTACCTACTGAGAGACAACTAGCTGATATATTCACTAAAGCCATAGACACTCAAAGATTTGAGTATCTCAGAAGTGCCTTGGGAATTCCTCCCTCAAATTGAATTTCAAATTTTATTACCAAAAAAAAAACATCCTTGTTTGGCCAACACAGTATTCAACTTATTTAATACTTCCATACATATAATTTCATTTTTAGTGACTCAACTCATTTTGATATTTATTGTATAAATTATTCTACAATTTTGGCTTATGCATACACATATATTCTTATACATGTGATGATCGATGTTGACATAAACTTCTTCACACACTCACGAACACACATATATGTTATGCTTGAAGTTTATGAATTTTCTTGAAAGACTCTAGGACTTTAACTAATCTTGATTGTAAAATTGTGTTGAGTTCTACTTTTGCTTACTAAAATTTTACCGTATGGAGGCACCTAGTATTGAGAGGGCTACCTACTGTGATATGTGAAGCTATCGCAATGAACGGAGAGGGCTACCTCACAACTAGTGTGAAAGTTATCATACTGGGTTTATGGCTCGTGCAAAAAAAAGAGAGAGAAAAAAGATTATGCAAAAAGTGACTACTTATAAATCTTGTATATTGAATGCACAAAAAGAAAGAGCCAATAGAGGTTATATATATATATATATATATATAATTTACCTCATATGTATGAAAAAAAAAGTCCTCCTTTAGAAGTTATACTTTATTTTGTAAGATTGAAGACTCGATTATAGTTTTACATGATAGGTGATCATTTTTTCTTTTGAGTCTTTCTTGATAGGTCATAAATGAATTAATTGACATATTTGTGGAGTCTAAACATATATACTACTTTAAGTAAATATCAATATGTCATTATATGTGTGAAGTGTGCGTGTGCACCTCTTATATTCTACTTATTTATTTATATGATAAATAATCAAAATTAGAGTTAAAAAATGATGAGTTCTAAATTGGTTGTGTGTTTTGTTTGTAAATAAATGAGTTTAATACCTTATATGGCTAGTTATGAAAATTACAAAAAAAAAATCAGATTTTTATTCATTTTTATTTTTTATCTTTTTTTAATTTGTTTCTAAGTTAGAGAGTCATAGAACTTAGAGAGAGTTTAAAGCATATTGCATTTCTACATTACTCTACTTTTACATTGCTATATCTTTAGGAAGATTTTAGCTTCATTGCTTTGTCTAATGCTTTGTCATTCTCGTATGTCAAAAAGGGGGAGAGAATAATGTGTTTTACTCTCATGTTTTTATTTTGTTATGCATATAGGGGGAGAACATATTTAATTAAGCTTAATTGATATGAATGCATACTATATGAATATTCTTTACACTTCGCTTATTTCTACGTAAACTAAACTAATATACAATGAGGCTTTCATGCCAAGTTGTTCTATGCTTTGTCAATGTCATTTCAGTTACTTACAAGTTTGTCAAGTTGTAGCGAAGATGGATCTATCGGACCATAGGATGGTTCCACTATGAAGTCTGGGATATCATTGTATTTTTATCTTATTTTTATAAGCGTCATGTAGTGAGAGAGAGGTTTTGCCACACGAAAATGTCAAAGGGTGAGTTTGTAAGGACCATGAGTTTTGGCTATTTTCGTAGATAAAATATTTACCTGTAAATTTGTTTTTAGGCATGCTATCAAGTCCATCAAGAAAAGCCAAACAAATGCTCAAGTTTCAGATAATCGTACTCCAGGTATATATTTTTATAATTACGACACATAGGACTGTATTTATGCATTTAATAACACATTTTCATAAATCTGAAATTATATTTTATGTTAAAATATTTATTCAAACTTTAATTAATTTATGAAATTATTAATTAAATATTTTTATAATATATCTTAAGATAATATTAAGGTTTTGTTTTTAATGGGCTTTGAAAAGCTAAGACCAAAACACATTTAAACTAACCCTAATATCATTAAGCATTATTATTATCTATATATATTTACATATTAGGGTTAATTAGTTAGCACAACTGAAGAAAAAAAAAAGCGGCCGAGAAAAAACAAATGCTAGAGGCGTAGGCGAAGAAGAATGGCTATAAACTGTGGAATATAAAAGGGAAACTAAATTAGAAGAAGAAAAGGAATTAATATATACAGAGGCGTCAGTTACAAATTCAGTTTATATATATATATATATATACCTTACAGGAAGGTGAGTTCTTCCTTTGGGGACAGTTACTTACAAATTCAATTTATATATATATATATATACATTACAGCAAGTAAGTATCATATAATTAATATATATATACACTTTTAATTTATATTAATTAATTTAATTCTTCTTGATTAAATTTTTAGATATTTAGATTAAATAATTTTATGAATGATCATGATTATTTAATTTAATTATTAAATTTTAAAGAAGTTATTTTTACTGAAATTATACATAATCTTTTTGCCCTAGAATATTTTAATTGATTTGATTTAAGTGATATATGTTTTGAATCATCTAGTTAGGATTATTCATTGTTAAATCCGTTCTAGAACACACACGGACACTTGTGTTTTTTTTTGTGCTAACCTTTATGCAGTTCATTTGTGAACGATCTGATTGAAGGGGAGCTTATTGGAACGTTGGTCTGAAAACCGCTCACGCTAATACTGGAAACTGTGAAAATAGAGCAGGGGCTCGTAAGTAAAGTATATTGGGGCAGTATCCTAGGGAGGGTAGCATAAGACCGAGTTTGTACTTGAATATTTGATTTTCATAGTGGAAAGTTAGGTGGTCCGGTGGTTTTCCTCTTAGGTCATGTTTGTGGCCTAGGTTATTTCCATCTAAAAATATCGTGTGTTATTATTTTATTTTCACACTTATTTTTATACACGATTACATGTCTGGCCGCTTTGTTTAGGTTATTAAATTATAAACTTGATAAAAATTAAGAATAACCTATTCACCCCCCTCTAGGTTAATCAGGTCCATATTTTATAAACTTTCAAATTTCAATCTGTCTTTACACTTCAATCAATGTAGCAGCTTTTTTAGTCATATTACTCTAGTAGACCAATTGAAGTTAAACACAAATTTAGTTTGTCAATAGTCACTACCTTTGTCAACATATCCACTGGATTTTTACTTCCTTGAATCTTCTCCAATATTAACACATCATCTTCCAATAAAGATCTGATGAAGTGATAACGAAGTCTAATATGCTTGGTTATAGAATGAAATGTTGAATTCTTCACCAATTGTATTGCACTTTGACTATCACTGTGTATAACATTCTTTTCCTGTTTGAATTCCAACTCAGTTAATAAACCTTGAAGTCATATCATCTCTTTACTAGCTTCAGTCATTGCTACATACTCAATCTCTGTAGTGAATAGAGTGGCAATATTTTGTATATGTGACATCCAATTAACACTTGTAGTTCCAATAATAAATATATAACTGCTGGTGCTTCTTCGGTGGTCAACTTCAACTCCAAAGTCTAAGTCTACGTAGCCTTGTACTTTTAACTATCCTTTACTAAAGTACAAGCACTTCATTGTGGTGCCTCATAGATACTTCAAAATCCACTTGCTACTTCTCAATAAGTTTTCCCTGGATTTGATATAAACCTGCTAACAACTCCCATTGCATGACCATTGTTTGGTTTCGTACATACCATCACGTACATCAAATTTCCAATGGGTGAAACATAAGGAACCTTAGCTATGAATTCTCTCTCTTCCTCCGTTTAAGGGGATTGATCCTTGGATAGGAAAAATTGACTGGCCAAGGGTGTGCTAACTGGCTTGGCGTCACCCATGTTGAATCTCTGCAAAACACGATTGATGCAATCTGCCTGAGATAACTGCAAAGATCCTTTCTTCTATCTCTTGTGATTTGCATTCCAATAATCTTCTTTGCTGAACCCAAGTATTTCATGTCAAACTCCTTTGAAAATTGCTACTTCAACTTCTAATATCATCCATATCTGAACCTGCTACTAACATATCATCAACATAAAGTAGTAAAATGATATAGCTAGACCTATATCTCTTGAACTAGTAACAGTGGTTGACATTGCACTTTTGCAAACCTTCCTTGTGCATGAAGTTGTCAAACTTTTTGTACCACTGTCTCGAGGCTTGTTTTAGGATATACAAACTCTTCTTAAGTCTACACATCATGTTCTTCTTCCCTCTTTTTGAGAAACCTTCGTGATGGTACATGTATATCTTCTTATCTAAGCCTCCGTGAAGGAATGTAGTCTTCACTTCTAACATTTCAAGATAAATATATTCAATAGCTACAATACTCAACACTAATATGATAGTATTAAGCTTCATAACGGAAGAAAAAATGTCAGTGTAGTCAACTCCTTCTTCTGCTGAAATCCTTTGACAACTAGTCGGGCTATGTATCTCTTAGAAATATCATGCTCCTCTTTCACTCGGTACACCTATTTGTTGTGAAGTGCCTTCTTCCCCATTGGTAACTCAAATAGTTCCCATGTCTGGTTAGAGATGAGAAATTTCATTTCTTCTTTCATGACAAGCTCCCACTTGCTAGAATCTCGAGTTTAATAAGCTTCATCATAACAATGAGAAGACATTCTCAATATAAGAGCTGGAGTAGGAGGCCATGGTGTGTCAAACTGCTACGTACTACTCTGTCCAATGAGTTCCTCTGGCTAAGAACTTGTTAAAATTGGTTCTGTCACAGGACTATCTAGGACATCATCTGCATCTGTAAATACTGACTCATTGTGCTCTAAGTCGTTGGCGTTTGTTTTATGCATGTTCTTATACATCACCCTTTTTTTGAAAATCACATCTCTGCTACGGATCACTTTCTTGTTTTCGTCATCCAAAATGCAGTAGCCAAACTCATCCTCACCATAGCCGATGAAGGTGCATTTCTTGGAGTTGGGATCAAGCTTATTCCTACCTTGATCAATGATATACACAAATGCTACACAAACGAAAACTTTTAGATGTGATAGGTTTACCTATTTTTCGTTCCATATCTCTTCTGGTATTCTATGATCAATGGAACATATGGGCCTCGATTGATCAAGTAAGTTATTGTGTTAACTACTTCTGCCCAGAACTACTTCAGTAGACTTGATTATATATGAATGTTTTTGGCTCTTTCTATCAACGTCTGATTCATACACTCAGCTACACCATTGTGTTAAGGCGTGCCTGGCACAGTTCTTTCCATTATGATCTCGTGCTCATAGTAGAAATTTTTGAATCGGGTGTCTTCATATTCACCACCATTGTCGATTATGAGTTTTTTTTATCTTCAAACTTGTCTTATTTTCACCAATAGCTTTCCATCTTCTGAAAGCCTCAAATATTTTAGACTTATGCTTTAGAAAGTAAACTCATACCTTCCGAGAGTGATCAGCGATGAAAGTCACAAAGTAGTGTTTCCCACCAATGGATGAGACGGTTGTTGGTCCCCAAATATCAGAGTGAATGAGCTCTAGCCTTTCCTTCTTTGGGGTTCTACCACTTGTCTAAAAACTTACTCTTTTTTGCTTTCCAAGTATGCAATCTTTGCACATGTCTATCTCTGCTGACTATAGACCTGTGAGTTTTCCCTTTGAGTGCATAATCTTCATCCCCTTCTCACTCATGTGTCCTAATCTCTCATGCCATAGATTTGGAGTTTCATTACTTGATGCAACTATGATCGAATAATGTGCCCCTACTATCATGTAAAGAGTGTCACTCTTCTTGTCTCGATCAACCATCATTACACCTTTTGAAATCTTCCAATCATCACCATAGAAGATCGTAGTTTAGCTTTCACTAGCCAACTTCCCTACTAAGATTAAGTTCTTTCGTAGGTCGGGAATATGCCTGACATCATTCAGTTCCCAAACAGACTCGTTCAACTTGATCTTCACTACACCTTTGCCAATAATAACACACGGTTGATCATCACCAAGATATATCTTTCCAAGGTTTTTGGGGACATATTTCTCGAAGAATTCTTTCTATGAAGTAGCATGGAATGATGTTCCAGAGTCTAACACCCAAGATTCTTCCTTACTTTCCAAAGAGCATATCAATGCATCATTTCCTACTGAGGTGGAAGTAACATTTTCCTCTTCCTTCACTTCATAGTCCTTCGGTGCAATCCTGCATTGATTTTTGTAGTGCCCAGTTCTTCCACAATTACAACACTCGATAGTCTTCGAGCTATGAGAATTATTAGGAATCTTGGATTTGGACCTTCTGTCCTTTGATCTACCTTGATAGTTTGTTCTACCACGTCTATTCCCTTTGGTTGAATTTCTTCCTCTTGAATCTGTATGCAAAACTGAAAAGTTTGATGATTCACCCAACTCTCTATGTCAGATCTCTTCACTAAGAACCAGATCACGAACATTGTCAAGTTTTAACTTTTTGCTTCCTAACGAGCTATTCATAGTCGTGATAGTATCATTCCAGCTTTCTGGTAGAGAAGACAAAAGTATCAATGCTCGTACTTCTTCATTGAATTCAATTTCAACTTAACTCAACTGAGTTGTGACTGTGTTGAGTTCATTGAGATGTTGAGCTACCGATACGCCTTCCATCATTCGTAAATTGAACAAATGTCTCATCAGGTGCACTTTGTTTGAGGATGATAGCTTCTCATATATATTGGAGAGAGTTATCATAAGACCTATCGTGGTCTTTTCATTTGCTATTTTGAACGAAACATTGCGGGATAATGTTAATCGAATAACTTCGATGACTTGTCTTTCTAGAATATTTCAATCTTCTTCATTCATAGCCTTTGGCTTCTTCCCTGAGAGAGGTTGATACAGAAAATCTTTTATTTGTATTTTCCAAAACCCAAAATCTATGTCATCGAATTTCTCAAGTTTTACCTTTCCTTCATCTACGGCCATTACTCCTACTCAAATTTGACTTCCTCTGGATCTTTTTAACTATTCATGTGAATCACCGTGTATTAGAACACCTGTGTTGATAAACCAATATTGACGACAATTTTACTATTCACATAAATAGTAACCTTGTAAAAAATTGATAGAAATCACCACAAAAGCTTTGATACCAGTTGTTGGAAAATTACGTAAATTTCTAATAAGCCAGATTTATGAGAAAGAAAAATAGATAAAATAATACATAAATTTGATAACAGAGTTCGGCTAATTTTACTTACACCTCTGCACCTACTGTAGATCTTTTTACCAAAAAGTGAGAAATTATACAAAATGTTTACAACACTCATAACTCAATTACACTCAAGAAAATTGCTCTCAATTGATTTACTTCATTAATTTACTCATTAATTTATTCTTGAATTAAGGTCCTTGACAACAATCTAACAGTTAGATCATATAATGATAAAGAAAAGAAGCGACTAATAATGCTTAAAAACATAAGAGGAAAAAAAAAGAAAGATAAACCCATTAGGTAAATCGACCATTACACAAAGGATCAAAAAGAAAATTATGCTCTACAAACTAAGAGAAAAACAAGAAACAGAAAGAAAACCACCAATGCAAGAAGTAAATTTCAAGAGTCACCAATCGTAAATAACACCCAAAAAAGAGAGGAAACATGGCAAAGAAGAACGAGGGTGAAACTCCCCAATTCTTTATGTACTTGATCTTGATCAATTCATCAATTGATCACTTGATCATAAATAGCAAGAAAAAAAAGTCTCTTCACCTCCCCTTCAAGTGAATCTCAATTCAGCATTATTACTTTTATATTTTCATTCCAGAGATAATCTCTTTTGCTAAGTTATCGAGATTCTCTCATCCATGGGCCCTTAGGTAATTATCTTTTTTTTATATTGTAATTATTTTTATTACAAAATAAGGATCTTTGGTTGTCGACCAAATTCCTTTTTTCTTTCTTTTTCTTTTTTACTTTATATTAGTTTCTTTTTGTCTATGAATACTAAAATATTCATGTAATAAATATATTTTGAAGTTATCTTTTTAAATTTTATTTTATTTTTTAAACTAATAAATATCAAAATTTTCATATAATATATATATTTTTTATGAATAGTTATTTTTATATAATATAATTTTTTTATTACATTAATGATGATAATTCATACAGTATATGATTACCTATTTAATATGTTTGATCAACTCATTCATGAATATATCATATTTTTTTATCTTTTACACAAAAAAAAACTACCGATAAATACCAAAATATTCATATAATAAATATATTTTTAAGCTCTCTTTTTTAATTTTTTCTTATTTTATACACCAATAAATATCAAATTGTTTATATAATAAATATATTTTATGAATAGTTATTTTATATAATGTAATTATTTTTATTACATTAAGGATGATAATTCATACAGTTCATGATTACTCATCTAATATATTTGATCAATTCACTTATATATATATATATATATATATATATATATATATCATATTTTTTACACTAACAAATATAAAAAATATTCATATAATAAATATATTTTTAACCTTTTTTAACATTGTTTTACACTAATAAATATCAAAATGTCCATATATTATGAATAGTTATTTTTTATAATGTAATTGTTTTTATTACATTAAGAATGATAATTTATACAGTTTATTATTACCCATTTAATGAGTGTTCGATCAATTTACTTTGAACAGATCTAATTTTATTAAACTAATAATTTTTATATCGCAATTATATCATATCTCATGTCAATTAAAAAATAACAGTCAGCTAATATAAATTATTTTTTAGCAAAGAATGTTTATTAAATTCAATCAAGTCATGTCTATCATTCATGTAGAATTAACTTCTTACATAGTAAAAATATTAATTAAATAAGTTCATATGTTGATATGTTATATTTAACTTAGTTATTAAATAAAGTTATACAATTATTGTCGATATCATAGTAAATTACTCATATTTATATTGTAATTATACTACTCATAAAATAATTATTATGACATATTTATTCATCACTAAAAACACAAATTAATTAACTATTTAATTTAAAAGTATTTTTACAAACTAAATTATAAAGCATTTTAACATTAATGTTTCAATTATAATAAAAATAACTTAAAATTTTAAATTTAAAGACTTATTTTTTTATGTATAAAATAAAAAATTTAAAATAATAACAATTATTACTCTATATTAATATTATTATGTATTTATCTAATCTGATTCATCAACTTGTACAGATGTACGGGTCCAAAAACTAGTATAAAATAAAGAGAGAAAATTAATTTGTTTCGTTATCTATACATGTAACTATTGTATAGCATAAATCAATTATCTCGTTTAAAAATGTAATTAAATCATATAAATATTAATAATATATAAATTAAATTTTTTTTATTATTATGTTATATATAAAGTATTTTTTGAATTGAAAAATTGATTTATTTTTTAAAATAATACTAATATATGTCACAATATAAAAAATATAAATACAAAAATAAGTATAAATTTATGTATTATTAATATTTTAATAAAGTTCAAATGACATTTTTCCCCCATATTTTCTTGGTAAAAACGTTTGAATATTTTAAAAATTGTAAGATTTTGATTTTTTAGAATTTGATTATAATTCTATAATAATAGCTTGATGTACCTGTTAGCTTAGCCTTAAAAAATTGTGCTTAGTCCCTAATATTTTAATTTATGCATGATAAATGTTAATTATTTTTATGGTACATATAAATTAAATTTAGTTAATTATTTTAATTTGATTATTAATTAAATATATGAAAGCTATGTAATATAATAATGTTAATTTGTTGATGTTGAAAATATTAATTTTACCTCATAATCAACAACCCTTGTATTTTTTTTATGCTTCATTTTTCTCCACAACCGAACAATATATTACAAACAAAAACTCTAACAAATATGATATATTGGTTCATTAACTAACTTGGTAGTAAGATTCACTTTTATCCTTTTAAATGAACGTATTAAAATTATATAAAATATGATTTAGAAAAACAAATATGATATATATGGAAGAAATTTAATAGAAAAAGGGAGAGAAAACATGTATCAAAAATCAAACAAATCTCCGATATAAGAAAAGTAGTCAAATCTTAAGTTGAAGAACCAATAACCAATAACTAATAGAAGCAAATGTCGACTATGCAAAAACTAAAAATAGTCAATATGTAAAAAATTGTATAGCATGGGGTAAAGGTAAAAAGAATGAAGTGATTATTTTAAAAATATCATTTTTATATATTTAAATAATAATTAAATTAAAATAATCAATAAAAATTAAACTTATAACTATTAACTTTATAACTTTATATTAAAAAAAGATTTTTTTCTATTATGTACCTAGTGAGTTGTTTTTGGTTAGATGGATACTATTTATTTGACAATTTTTATTTTTAAAACATTTAGAAAATGAAAAATGAAAAAATACAGATTTATTTTTTAATTTTTAAATATAAAGGATATTAGAATTCAATTATATTTGATAAAAGAATATTTTAATTCATAATACAAAGTTTAAAGTATAAAATGAATAATGGAATCATACTCATGGACCATTTTTTCCCCTTTATTATTTTTTTAATAAAATCCCATTTACCTTTATTTTCCCATTCTACTGAGAATTTTCTTAATTAAGTGATCATAATTCCCTCCTGTTGAATCTTCTTTGTTAATTATTTTTATAATTTTTCTTAAATTATATAAAATAATATCCTTAAAATTTATAATAATAAAATAAAATTTATAATTAAAATTTAATATTAAATATTAGTTGGTATTCAAATTAAACAACGTCCAACTATAAGGTATTCAATGTGAAATTTTTGTACTGTAATTTGTCTTATAATAAAAATATAAATTAAATATAAAAAAATTATTTTTATAATTATAAATTTTAAAGAACATTGTAAATAGTATATTCCTAAACCCACCATATTAAGATAGTATTCCTCCTTTGTTTTTTAATGAAAGGTTATAGATGAAAAATCTTAGTAGGTACATAGAATATCTCAATTAGATTGACACTTTTATAGTACTTTTTTCATCTATACCCTTACTTACTACTATTATTAAATAAAGAAAAATAATTATACAAAACAATCTTCACCAAAATCTATAAATAGGATTGTTGTTAACATTTAAATGAAGGAAAGAACTAATGAATGACTAAAAATTCCACCAATATATATATATATATATATTAAGAGTCCTAGATGTTATAACATCTAAAGAAATATAGGAACAATTACCTTCTCTATAAATATAGGAACAATGGAACTCCATCCAAAGGATAATTACCAAAGGTAATAACATACTTCATCCCGTGAATAGAAACTACAAGTTTTGCCTCAAAAGCATATGAGACCTTAGGAGGGTTAAAGAAATATCCCTTAAACATCGGCACCAACAGATAAGCACGACGACTCAAAAGAAGAACCATTCATATTAACCTCTATCCATCCCAAAATTGATGCCCTCCAAATAACTTCTACGATTTATGGAGCCCTTGTGAGATGACTTGTATCTATAAATGTTAGAGCACCTAAAGATCATCCCTTGTGAAATATACAACAGGATAAGAAGATACAAATTTCTAAAAGACTTGTCTCCTCAAATAGTAAAGAAACAAAATAATATAACAGACTAACCAAACTCAGGAAATAAATAAAAAGATTTCAAACAGAAGAATTAATAATCACATGCAAAGTAGAATTAAGTAGCATACAAAAAAATAATAAATTGTTTTCCAATCAGGGTCTCGACCAAATATGTGTTAGAATATAATATCAAAACTCAAATTGTGCTCACAACATAGCGAATCATACAAACACAATCAAGCAATGAGATAAGTTATATCTATATTGTAACATTCTCGAGTTGCTTATGGCAATCACTCGACAACAAACAATTCACTAAAGAATAAAGCAATTATAACTATGAAAGAAATAAAATCACTAATACTTCTATTATTTGAGACCTCAGTCCAAAATCCCTATTATTGCCCTTGCTTCTTGTTGCCTCTGTAATGATTATGTTTGACTCTTGAACCCGACTTTCCTCCAAAGCTAACACCACCCAAAAATTGGTGTGATAGAAACTGTAGATCAGTAACGTGTAGAGTAAAGTACCCCAACCCTTGAGAACCACTCATATAGAGATAATCTCACAAACTTTGTAAACATAGTCACTCACACTATTTTAAGGTCATATAAACATATCATAATTATTGAAACACTTTCAAGATAATTAATGAATATAGAATTCAAAATGATAGAAATTTTAGCAAAGCTTTTGTATATTTTTTGAATTAATTAAAGCAATTAATAGGAGGTATTTATAGCACATTACCAATCTTCGTGCCACCCTAGCCAATCACTTCGTCATTGCCATGTTGAGAGGTATGGTAAGGCCCTTCGCAAGTTGCCATATTAAGGTGCCAAAAATAAGATTTTTTTTCATTCCAAAAATTATAGAATAATTTTCATAAATACCTACCCCTAAAACAAACCAAAAATCGAAACTCATAACCTAACATGCATACTAGACAACTGACCTTTGGTGTGTGAAAAAAAGCTTTTAATCACAATGTTTCTAACAACGTGCGTCTGCATTACTGATTAGCAGTAACAAAACTAACACAGAGAAGGATATAATACTAAATAAAATAAACAGATACCGTGTTTTGCACACAAGAAACCAAGACACAGACACAAAGTACAAACGGACTAACAATCTCCCCATTTGGCTTTTCGTGTCAAAACATTGCATAACTAAGTACAAACGCATATCAAACATGAGATGATCATAAAGATGACCTAAAAATGTTTGTTCCTATGAAAAAAACATCGACGCATACCCAAACCCAAAAAACACACCTACACTAAATGCATCTATCTTTAAAGATCCAACAGAGGCACGAGGGCCTCAAAATAGTTTCACAAAGCACGCGTGTGAGATCCTTTTTACAATGGGAGAGAGAGTCCTTTTACGGATGAGAAAAATGATAAAAAAGAGGGAAAATATCTAAAAAATTGATCTTGGATATGTTTTAGACAGGCTGGCACGCGTGTGAGGCAAGATTTGCAACTAGATAAACTTTGCGCACGTAGCTAGTGCGAACTGAGCGAGATTTATGGCATGATATGGAGGCGGTGCACGGGGCTCGGAATGCCGTGTGTAAGGCTTAGTAGATTGGGGAGTAGCATGGGCGTGCACACCCTAGACTCAGCGCGGGGGTTGTTGGTGTGTGCGGGGCTCGATATTTTTGACCGTTTTGACACATTTTGTCTAATTTTTCCATTTTTTTTTACTTTTCTCATTTTTTTCTCAACATATTTATGATTTATTGCTTCCAGTATTTTTCTTTGAGTATAATTTATTTTTGAATGAAAATACCTAAAAAATAATAAAAATACCCACGATTCTGAAAAGAAAAATATTTATAAAAATATGATAAAATCATACAAATATAAAACTATTTAATCAATTAAAGTATATTAAATCATTGTAATTTTAGTTTTTTTAAACACTCATCACCAAGTGTTTATTCTTCTTATGTTGGCTTTTGCTTTGCTTGCCCAACTGTTAAGGACCACATTTATGCTCAAGAATGAAGGAGATGGATGGAAGACCCTAAACGAATTTAAGGTTTGAAATTTTCTTCAAACTTTTGTAGTTAAAATGCCACAATTCTTTAGTATTAGGACTCAACTTGTTACATACCACTTTAGGATGAGTTCCTACACAATAACTATTGTCCTCAAATCTGATGACTCTAACTAGAGTATTGCCCAAATCACCATACACAGTGTAGTCCTTTTGAGTAAACTTGAAAGTGTACTTATTATCACATATTTGTTAACATTGATAAGATTAACTTTAAGTCTTTCAATATACAGAACATATTTGAGCTCGGGAATACCAAGAGTATTGATAAATGCTCTACCACAAATCCATGCCTTATTTCTATCACTTAACGTAACAAATCTATCATTAGTGAGAATCAACTTAGTAAAGAAGGACTTATCCCCAATCATATGACGGGAGCAACCATTATCAAAATGTCAACAACTAAATGCTTGAGTCTTTATGGTAGTATGAATTACATTACAATTGAGAGTCTGATCTTCACTAGTAATACCAAGAGAAAACTTAAACTCATTTAAAATTATCATAGCATCATTCTGTAAAGTTACAGCTTCATTAGTCAAAGAAACAAAAAGATTCAACAGTTCTTTCAATTGACTCAACATATCCCAATCATATCTAAGAAAATATTTAAGAGAGTTAGAAGTGTAAAAGTAACCAGAATTGTAAAAGACAAGAGAAAGAGACAAGCTTTATGCACTCAAAACATTGACGAAGGAAATGTCAGAGATCTCGACAAGAAGAGAATATTTCTAAATAATAGTAGTAGTACTTTAATAACTTATAAAAACAAGTATCTCCAAAGGATAATGTATTATCAACTTCATGAGACTCTTTAATTTTTCTCTCGAAATAGTATTGCTAAAGGTGAAGAGATTCAGCCATTTCATGTTTTTTTTATAAGGCTAGATTCAAGAAGTATTACTTATATAGTATTTGCTTCAGTCCGATCATGAAGCTTAGTCAGCTCAATATCATAATCATCTAAAAAGGACTCAAAAATAGTCTTTTCAATTCCATGGTGCAAATGTTTTTCTTAAGTTTGTAAATGACATCTAAATTAAACGAAGATGACTTCGAAATATGTTGATTTTTGAGAGCATTTGATATCCTGATTTAACTTCTCAAGCTCATTTATATGAGTAATTATCATGGATGAGTATTTAAAGAGACTTAATATGGTTATCCAAATTTAAATTCAAGTTGTTCACAACCTTTTCACCATCCAAGGTGAGATTGAGCAATTGATCAGAAAGATCCAAATGCTCCTTATCTTTTTCCAAAATATTGCTATGGATCTTGGTCAATAATTTATCTATAGAGGTAACTACATAGATTTGAGAGAATTATTTAATTGTTTGTCTTGATTAAATGACATACATAGTTTCTAGGCAGAGATGTATGATTCGTATGTATGTGATCCATAATTGATGAACTTAATGAGTAGTATGCAATTTAATTGACATGAGAGTGTGATTAGGTTAATTACTATATGGGTTGTAGTTTACTTGAGAGAGAAATACATGTTATGTTAGATTCAATTGATTATATAATTAATTGATAATTATATTGGGGAATTTTAGTTATTCACATGTTTAGAAAATTAGGGGATTAAATATTCTTAGATACTTTCTCATATATCTTCTTAGTTACCAAATCTGATTTAATTAATTATTGTTATTTACTATTAATTATTTTAATTTTGCTTCCTTAAAATCTAAAAACACAAAAAATTAATATTTATTTTTTTTATTTTTAAAAATCAATTTCTAATAAAATAATCTACGTGGGTAGAGTTCATAAGGGAGAAATCTTGCCTTTAGATATCAAAATTGAGCATAGTTTTAGGTCAATAAGGAAACAACAAGTTGTCACCCAAGAGGAAGAAATGGCTAATCCATTAGAAATAAACAATAATGATCTAAACTTGAACAATCAGATACTTTTGATGGATGATAGGGATAGAACTATGAATGATTATGCAAGACCTACGTTAGAAAGGATAAATCCAAGTATTACAAGGCCAAACATTCAAGCTAATCAATTTGAACTAAAGCTAGTGATGTTTAAAATGTTACAAATAGTTTGACAATTTAGCAGATTACAAATAGAGGATCCTCGTCTACATCTCAAATTATTTATTGATGTTGTAGATTCATTCAAATTTAATGGTGTAATTGAAAAGACATTTAGGCTTGGATTATTCACTTGCTCTTTGCAAGACCATGCATGAGCTTGGCTAAATTATTTGCCACCTAATTCCATCACAACTTGGAACAATTTGGCGAAGAAATTCTTGATAAAATATTTTCCACCAACAATGAATGTCGAGCTTAGGAATGACAATACCTCCTATCAACAATATGAGGGGGAATCTTTATATGAAGCATAGAAAAGATTCAAAGAATTGCTAAGGAAGTGTCATCATCATGGTATCCCTCATTGGATTCAAATGGAGATTGTTTACAATGGTCTCAATGCTCAAACAAGAACTATTGTTTATGCATATGCTAATGGAGCTTTGCTAGCCAAATCTTATAATCAAGCTTATGTTTCACTTGAGAAAATGGCTAGAAATAATTATCAATGGCCAATGGATAGAATGATAGCCATAAGAAGAGTTGTCGAAGTGTATGAGGTAAATGATATCACAGTACTTACAGCCCAAGTGTCATCTTTAGTTAATCTTTTGAAGGCTTAAAACTTGCTAACGAGTATAAACTAGGTCCAAGATTCAAGGTGTCGTGTGTGTTATGTAGTGGAACCCATTTGTTTGATAATTGTCCAAATAATCTTGAATATGCATTTTCTGTGAATAATGTGAATCAAAACAATAATTCATACTCAAACACGTGTAACCGACGATGGAGATAACATCCAGATTTCTCTTGGAATAACAACAATTAAGATGGTAATCAATTCAATCGTCAATAATTTCTACCACCTAGTTTCCAACAACTATAACAATGACAAGTCCAAGAAAAAAATCCACCTATTGAGGACAATACAAATGCCTTACTAGGGATGATGAGATAGTAGACATTTTTTCTATTTTTATTTTAAGAAAATTTAATTTATTCTTGAAAAATTAATATATATATAGTTTTAATTAACTCTATCTAAAAATTAATGAAAACAAATCTACTTAATTTTAAAAGTCTTAAATTTGTTTTATGTCCCTAATGTTTGAGAACAGTAACATAAATTCCCCCAAAGTTTAATTTATTGTAAAAATATCCTTAATATTTAATTATACGTAACATTTATGTCATTTTAGTTATTCTTCTTAATATAATTAGTTTTTTAATACTATGTTTAATCTTTAGTTTTTTTAACAAAAATGATCAAAAAAACATAAATGTTACACGGTATTTTTATAATAAGTTAAATGTTATAATTTTTTTTTGGTATTAATATAAAATATTATGGACATAAAAAATTATTAAAAGGGATAAAAAATAGGAATAAAACTTGGGGTGAGGGATGCCTAGGTCACTTTTTTCACAAAAGGAATGTATATTTTAGTTCTTTTATTTTAAGTGGTTGATGACTCTATAAAAGTAAAGTTATTAGCGCATTTTTTTGCTTAATATTTACTTATTTTATTTAATAAATAATATTTTTGGGGTTAAAAATATTAAAATACAAATTGTTTAGTGAAAAGGGGTAAAAATATAATTTTTAAAATTTTTTGCGATTTATTTGGAATTTTTATGGTTTTTTAATGAATTTTTAATGCATGGCTAATCAGGAGCTACCACGTGGCATGCCATGCAAGCACAAGAGCTGACTGGGCAAGCAACGTAGATACCACACAAGCAAGGACAAAGAATTGTAGATCATCTCGTGTAAGGAGGACGAACCATATGCCACGTGCTAACACGACATTCAATCCAACTTTGGAGCGCGGTCAAACAGCATTGCTATGTGTCGTTACGCGATTGTTCCTCATGTTCAACCCTTGTGCCAAGCCATACATTACCGTGAATCACGTTGTGCCACATGGCGTTGACTCAGCATGCGTTAACTTAGACCGATCTCCCCTACCATGCATCACACTCTAATTCGCCCAGGGAATTTTGTGTTCCACGTGTCGCGCTGTGATGGTTGGCATTGTTCATTTTTCTAATTTTGATCTCAGTCCTTGATCTGAAGTTGATTGATGGTCCAAATTGTATCTAAGCTATATTTAAGCCTATAATCACCCCCATAAACCCTAAGGAGCTACTATTAACATAATTTTGGTCAATTTTTGTAGCTTAAAAGAGAGAAAAATATAAAAAAAAAATCAAAAGGAGATACAATTTTGGTGAAGATTCAAAAGGAGATTAGTGCTACAATTCAATAGATTGATTGTATTTCTTCTTTTTCTTCTTTCTTTATCAATTTTTATGTCTTTCTTCATGAAAAATATGAGTTTTATAAGTAAAATTATGTCTAGTTAATTTATTAATCTAAAGGTCTTATGAACATAATTTTCACCATGTGATGATATAATATTTTATCCAAATTATGATTTCAATTTAATTATATTATTTATTTTTATTTTTATGCTATTAATTGTTTGGCCAACAATTTATCTATAGAGACAACTAAATAGATTTGAGAGAAGTATTTAATTATTTGTCTTGATTAAATAACATGCATAGTTTCTAGACAGAGATATATGATTCTTATATATGTGATCCATAATTGATAAACTTAATGAGTAGTATGCAATTTAATTGACATGAGAGTGTGATTAGATTAATTACTATATGATTTGTAGTTTACTTGAGAGAAAAATACATGTTATGTTAGATTCAATTGATTATATAATTAATTGATAATTATATTGGGGGAATTTTAGTTATTCACATGTTTAGAAAATTAGGGGATTAAATATTCTTAGATATTTTCTCATATATCTTCTTAGTTACCAAATATAATTTAATTAATTATTGTTATTTACTATTAATTATTTTAATTTTGCTTCCTTAAAATCTAAAAACATAAAAAATTGATATTTATTTTTTTTACTTTTAAAAATTAGTTTCTAATAAAATAATTTTCATAGGTAGAGTTCGTGAGCCTTCAAAAGATTAACCAAAGATGACACTTCCTTAGCAATTCTTTGAATCTTTCTCATGCTTCATGTAAAGATTCTCCTTTATATTGTTGATAGAAGGTAATGTCATTCCTAAACTTAGCATTCTTTATTGGTGGGAAGTATTTCATCAAGAATTTCTCCACCAAATCATTCCAAGTTGTAATGGAATCAGATGGCAAAGAGTTTAGCTAAGCTAAGTACTGTCTTGCAAAGAGTAAGGTAATAATCTAAGCTAAAATGTTTATTTGATCATACCACTAAATTTGAATGAACTCAAACTTCAATAAACAATCTGAGATGTAAATGAGGATCATTTGTTGATAATCTGCTGAATTGTCCAACTGTTTGTAGCATTTGAAACATCACTGCTTTAATTCAAATTGATTAGCTTGAATGTTTAGCCTTATAGTACTTGGATTCACCCTTTCCAATGTAGGTACTGCATATTCATTTATAGCTCTATCCCTATGATCAATCAAACGTATATGGTTGTTCAAATTTAGCTCATTATTATTTATTTCTAGTGGATTAGTCATTTCTTCTTCTAGGGTGACAATTTGTTATTTTTTTATTGATCTCAAAGTACGCTCAATTTCTTCACAGACTCTCCTCATGCAATAGACTCAAATGTTTCTAAAAACATTGAAGCAGATGTCTAAAAAATAAATAACTAAATAAATAAATTAACTAAAATAAATAACTAAGTATATAACTAAATAAATTAAAATTATGAAAAATAAATAAAGAAAATAACTAAAATAAAATTAACTTTTAATGTTTATAATCCTTGATAATGGCTCCAAAAACTTGATCAATTTTTTTGTGTTTTTATATTTTAAAGAAACAAAATTAAAAGAACTAAAAATAAATAACAATAATTAATTATATTAGATTTAATTACTAAGAAAATATCTAGGAATACTTAATTCTTTAATTTTCTAAACTTGTGAATCACTAAAATCTCTCAATATAATTATCAATCAATTATATGATCAATTAAATCTAACCTAGCATGTATTCTTCTCTCAAGTAAACTACACATCATATAGTAATTAACCAAATCACACTCTTATATCAATTAAATTACATATTACTCATTAAGTTCATCAATTATGGATTACATTCATAACAATCATATATCTCTGCCTAGAAACTATGCATATTATTTAATTAAGACAAATAATTAAATAATTCTCTCAAATCTATTTAATTGTCTCTATAGATCAATTGTTTGCCAAACAATTAATAGTATAAAAATCATAATAAATAATATAATTAAATTGAAATCATAATTTGGATAAAATATTATATCATCACATGGTGAAAATTGTGTTCATAAGACCTTAAATTAATAAATTAACTAGACATAATTTTGCTTATAAAACTCATATTTTTCATGAAGAAAGACATAAAAATTGATAAAGAAAGAAGAAAAAGAAGAAATACAATCAATCTATTGAATTGTAGCACCAATCTTCTTTTGAATCTCCACCAATCTTCTTTTGAATCTCCACCAAAATTATATCTCCTTTTGATTTTTTTTATATTTTTCTCTCTTTTTAACTCAAAAAATTGATAAAAATTATGTTAACTTCGACTCCTTTGAATTTATGGGGAAATTAGGAGGTTAAATACAGCTCAGGTCAAATCTAGACCTTCAAATCAACTTCACGTCAAAGGCTGAGATCAAAAAATGAAAAATTAACAACGCCAGCCAATAAGAGCGTGACACATGGCACATAGGATTTATTGGAAAAATTAGAGCGTGATGTGTGGTGAAAGGACTGGTCTCGATCAGCACCATATGGCGCAACTTGATTCAAAGTTACAGATGGCGTGGCATACGGGTGGAATGAATTGACGAATTAGGAGAAGTCGCGTGGCGAGAGCATTAACCAAGTGCCGAACATGGAATAAATGTTGTGCTGATATATGGCATAGTGTTACATCACTATGAACAAATAACATTGTGTGATTGACCTTCTCTGATTGTGTGGCTTCCATGTGGCTTACTTTATCAACTTTGCTACTTGCATGGTGCCACGTGGTATCTTTTGATTGGTCCAACGTTAAAAATCCAAAAAAATCCCAAAAAATTTCAAAAATTATATTTTCATCCTTTTTCACTATAAAGTTTATATTTTAATATTTTTAACCTAAAAAATTCTACTTATTGAATAAAACGAGCAAATATTAAGTAAAAAATGCATTAATGACTACTATCATAGAGTCATCAATGCTACATATTAAAAGTTTTCTAATCAGATTTTAAACTTCAGTAGGTAAAGACATACACTACTTAAACTCTAATTACACTAGCCATATATTCAAGCACGCATAACTTTAGAGATAATAAGGTAAACTCACATAAAAACTCTATCTATATGGTAACATCTCCACATTTTTTAAGACAATCACTCAACAATAAATAATTCACTCAACAATAAATCTGTTAAAACTCTGAAAGAAATAAAACCATTATTACTTCTATTAGCTAGGACCTCAGTCTTAGATGCATATTACTGTTTTTTCTTATTACCTCCGCAGTAACCTAGTTTGACACACTAACCTGGCTCACCTACAAAGTCAATGCCATCTAGTTTGGTGTGATCAGAAACCAAGGATTAGTAATGAGTAACATGACAAACAATAGAACCACCCTCGTACATGAACACCTAATAAATAACCAAGGACACACAATCCAAGATGTAAAAACTCAAAGAATTTAACTCTATCCATTCTCACAAAGAGGTTGTCATAAATTAACAGTTGCATCCAAGCAACTCCCAACTGACACACAGCTCATATACAATCCACTTATAAACACTGTCTCGAGTACTCGACACTCTCAAGTATGATTTTACTCACAATCTTGAATCACTAATAATGAACAACACTCAAGGTATTAGTGATCTAAAAATAGAAAAAAAAGATGTCAATTAAATGGAGCTCATCTACATTTTCTAGATGTCAAATAAGAAAAAATGAGGGGGTATTTATAGAACTCAAAATTTCCACCTCACCAACCATCTCGCCATCACCTGTGGCAAGGTTTATAGCGAGCTTAGTAGATAGATGATAAAAAGTCGCATTTTTTTCATTTCAAAAATTGTCTAATACTTTAAATACCCGCACATGAAACAAACTAAAAACACAAGTGACAACATCAGCTAGCTCATTGAAAACCAATACTCCACTTAGCATGCACACTACGAAAACCAACTTTGTGGTGTGTATAAACATACTTGCATACAAAGTGTTCCTAACTTTGTACATGTGTATTACTGATATGCAGTAATCAACCTTACATAAAAGAAGATAAATACACTAAGTAAGAATAAAACAAACACACATTTTTCACATAGGAAGCCAACAAGCAGACACAAGAATAATGAGACTTACATTCTTTCCCTTTGGCTTTCCTTGTCAAAGACTACACAACTAAATACATAAACTCATGCAACATGAGACGATCATAAAGATGTCCTAAAGTTGTTTGTTCACATAAACAACACAACGATACATACTAAAACCCAAAAGACACACCTACTCCAAGTGTATCCATCTTGAGTACTCTATCCAACTTCATGAATCAATTCATTCAATCTCCTATAATAAGGAACTCAACACCACTGCATAGAACACACTTGAAGCACGAAGACTTCACTATAAACTTATAACTTACACAAACAAAACAAACACATATCACGTGAATGTATCATGTAGACATATGGTGTAGTCTATCCAAACACTATCGTATTACCCCTATATAGGTACACATCGATAGTCTATCCAAATACACAAGTATACATGATAGGCTAAGCATAGTTAACATGTACCACAAACAATCATAATGTACATGTAATACAAATATGCAAACTACACGATCTATATGCAACACAAATATGCAAACTCCCCCTGAACATATGCAATGCTCCCACTAAGTGTATGCATATTAGATAAACATAATATAATAATGCAATGCTTATCTAATATGAAATATAGACTACACTCACCACCCCATACAACAAATAGCATGTTAGGTTATATGATCTCATCTTTTATCTAACAGGTTTAATGTCTAGGTCTACATTCAAGCAATGGACTATCATCCATTTATCTATTCCTAGCATATCATCATCTGACCAAGTGAAAAAGTCAACGTTTTGTCACAAGAATTCATCTAGGATGATCTAAACTTTTTAGAGTATAAAGGTACCAACTCTAAACTTAACAATCTTGTATGATTCCTATTTTGACAAGATAAGCAATCTGATTTCCTCATTTGGCTCAATGATCGATGTGTGGCTCAATCTAGGATCCAATTCCTACTCAATGCTTCAAAGGGTCCCTTATCGGGATTTGTTTCCTAATGGTGATCTAGGTGGCTAGTAACAATGACCCATAATCAAAACAACTAAGCTCCCACTTGGTGTTCTCATTTTCCTAAAACATACCGAGGTTGGATGGCTAATCTTGGGCGCATCTGAATTACCAACTTGTTGCGAAAGCAAGATGTCATCAAGAGTATGTTAGGAACTTATTTTAATTACTTAAGGGATAAAATAGGTCTTTGAAGGAAAAAAAATTGGATAAAAAACTTGACGAAGAATAAGAAAAACACAATAAATGTTCTTAAATTTTTTCAGTTCAAATTGGTTAGAACACCAAATTTTTTCCCACAAACAAAACTAGATG
Organism: Hippophae gyantsensis; assembly: GCA_030763125.1. Taxonomy (NCBI): domain Eukaryota; kingdom Viridiplantae; phylum Streptophyta; class Magnoliopsida; order Rosales; family Elaeagnaceae; genus Hippophae; species Hippophae gyantsensis. The sequence continues at coordinate 34,201,953 of CM061031.1, read as the reverse complement.
TTGAATTCGATTTCTATGTTCATGTTGATCCAATAAGTTATTAGTACACACAATCAAAAGAACGATATTGCGGGATGTCGTGCTAATTCCAATGCTTTAGTAAGTTCTTTGTAAGATATTAATAAGATCAAAGGATAAATTTTAAGCCGATGAACTTGTGCATATCTTTCAAACTGGAATAAGTTTATTTATATGCTTGATTAAATAGAAATTTCATAAATAATTTATATTTATTAATTAATATTTAAATTAAGATAATAATTTAAATATTAAATAATTAATATAAATTATTTAATAGATTAATGATATTCAATAATAATGAATTTAAATTATTAATATATATTTTTAATTAAATTAAAAATCTTCGTATAAACAGTTTATATTGAATTAAAATTTAGTTGATCGTGCACATATTGTTCCCATCTCATTTTTTAAATGTGACATGGATCAAGAAAATTAAACCATGCCTATTTCGAGATTTTTTCATAGAAGAGATATATTAGTAATTTTATTTTATATTGGTATCCTTAAGTCATATTACTTTTACATTTATATACATTTTAGTCATTTTAAGTAAATTTTAGTTGTTATAATCATTTTATTTTTCACTTTTTAAAATTTTGAGATATTTTTATCTTCAAATATTTATTAATTCTTAAAATTTAATTCAATACAATTTGAGTTTTTATATTAAAAAAATCATAAAAAAACTCAAATTGACAAAAAGAATATCTTAGGTGTCAAAAAAGTAACAATAAAATGAATAAAATGTATCAATTTTAACAAATATGAATATATTAATATAGCAGCCAAATTGTCATGCTACTTATTCATTTATATATAAAAAATTATTATAACTTATTTTTGTAATATTTGTAGATTAAGAAGTGACTATTTTTCTTTTAGTACAAAACTAGTTTTATAATATAGGTTTAAAGTTTATTTCTTCCTAAATTTGTAAAATATAAAAATTATGTTGGTCAAAATATTTTGATTCCAAAATAAATCTTAATTGAAACCATAAATACAACTGTATTAAAAAAATAAAAATATCATTGAGGTCTCTTAGAATAAACATTTATGTTATTTAATACTTAGTAACGTAAATTAGTTATTTAGTTTTAAAAAATAAATTATATTATTTTAATATTTTTGTATTTAAATATTTTTATTATTTTCTTAAAATAATATATTTTATTTATTATTTATTTATTTTTTTAAAATAACGTATTTAAGTGATACTATTTTACTCTAACTAACCAAAATACATGAATAACCTAATACACGATATATTTATGACCCCACTCCCCCGTAGAAGGTATATAACCAAAATATATATATTTATATTATAATATTGTAATCTTCCATTCAACTGTCGAAAGAAATTGGGAAGTGTAATATTATTCGAGAAAACAAAAATAAATAGATCATAAAACAACTGCTTCGAATTTGGATCTTTCTCTAAATTTACTACTATAAAAGGATATCCATAGAAATCAATGATTCAGGAAGATCCTAGAGGTTCAAGCATGGAGTTCTGCGGCCGAGAAGTGGTTCTGATAACTGGTTGCACGCAGGGAGGCATAGGCCACGCGCTTGCAAACGCGTTCGCCGCCGAGGACTGTTTCGTGGTGGCAACGAGTAGGTCGTTGAGTTCGATGGAAGATCTTGAAGACGATCGGAGGTTCTTTCTTCAAGAAATGGATGTTCTGTCCGAAGAGAGTGTGCAGTGTGTTGTGTCAACTGTGTTGGAGAAGTTTGGTCGGATAGATGTATTGGTGAACAATGCTGGAGTGTTATCTGTTGGTCCTCTTGCCGAGATTCCTCTCTCTTCTTTTCAGCTCACATTTGATACTAATGTTTATGGTAACCCTATTCTTCTTAGTAGTTTTACGCAAATAAATACATAATTCTTTTATACAAATAAATATTAATAAAATCTTATTATAAATTAATTTAAAATAATAAAAATAATTATAAATTTTTAAAATTTAAATAAATAATTGATATAATTTTTAAAAAAGAAAAATTGTTGATTAAAGATGAAATATAAAATATAAATATATTTTAAAAATAAACTCAAATATTATTAATTGTATAAATATATCATTTTTGACAAATTTACACTAAACTCTTTATTATTAATTATCAAATTTTTTTATTGATAGTAAAAATTTATCATCATATTATCTATTATTTATTGAATTTTGACGATTTTAGCATCATTTAAATTAAATTATAGAATGAAATAACGTTTAATATTATCGAGGTTATATTTTTATAATTGTAAGGATTTTTTTTTTATTTTCCAATCTACTTCAACATAATTCAGCCAAAAACTGAAGGGATCGAGTAAGAGAACTCAGCAAACTATTGGATTTGTGAAGTGCGTCTTATGTTCCATCGACTACTCATAAATATTCATTTTTTATGAAATATATATATTCAATCGACACAATATGGATTTGGATTCAGTTACTCGATGCTCTAAATAGGTGAAAATTTACCAAAAAAAAATTTGATAAAATAGGTGTATTTGGCACCTAAATACCTATCTAAAAACATAAGACATTTAGTGTTTTAAAAGAATCCGTGTAACATTTAACACATCACAACTATGTAAGATCTTTAGGTAGGACTGGGTAATGGGACTGGAATGCAACTATTTGACAACTAAGTATGCTTACCTCCCTTTAATGTGGTGTTCTTGCATGTGATAGGTCCCATGAGGTTGATTCAAGCTGTTGTTCCTCACATGGCATCACGGAAAAAGGGAAAAATAGTTAATGTTGGGAGTGTTACTGTGTTGTCTCCTGGACCATGGGCTGGTGTTTATACTGCATCAAAAGCTGCTCTCCATTCACTAACCGATTCATTAAGGTTTGTCTTTGTGTTTATTATTATTCAGATAGGTCAAACAAGAACAATCTCATACTATAATGCTGAGAGAAAACAGATGGCCAAAATACAACTTAATCTATCCAAAGTAGCACAACTTTCGAAGCAGAGCCAAAACAAACAGTCATCCCTACAAGCTTTTCAAAGCACAAACTGTCCAGCAAGCAGTTTTTAAAAAACGCAAGTAGAAAAGACCAGTTTCAAAAAAATCCAAGCCAAAGCCAGACAGACACACCACACACCCAAAAACAACAAACAAACACCTACACATACAACCAAGTATATCACAAACCATAAACACTAAACAAGAGAAGAAACACAAAAGCAGAACTACCAGTCAAACATGACACCCATAATAAACCAGAGGCAAATCAAACAAATCAACACAAGCCCAGGCAGTTTGCCTGAACAATCAATCCCAGCATCCACTTTCACATTAGTCAACTCCAATTGCCTGCGAGAGCGTTTGCCACTGCTGACAGGCAAAGGCTTACCTCCAGTACCAACTAATCCCTTCTCCTGCCTCATACCCCGTGGAGCACCTTTTCTAGCTGGCATTAATCCTCTAACAGTGATAATTAGATCTTCATCCCTAGTATCAACATTACCACAACTACCAACTTCCAAACCATGCCTTCCTGCATTAGAATTTGCCCCCACTGAGAACACATGCCTCACAGCCTCTTCCCTATGCACACCATTCAAACCATCAGAGCCAGCCTTAGCATCACTCGAGTTTGGTGCTGCACCACACACATTTTTTACATGCATTAGATTATTCAAATTAAAATCAACTCGCAGCCACTCGCCATAGTTTGCATGTCTCCCACCAAACTAACATTAAGCCACTATTCACCAAACACCTCTTTGTTTCATGCGTCAAAAAACCACAATGATAGCAAAACCGTGGCAACCTCTCGTATCTATAATCAAGTCACACCACTCTTGGTGCAGAATCCTTGCTACTCAATAGAATATAAACACCAGGCATAATTACATTACCAATATCAAAATCAACTCTAACTCTAACATAGCAAGCCAATCCATTAGATACAAAAAAATATTCACTTCCGACACCTGACCTACCTCTTTAGCAATCTTAACAATGATAGGCTTTTTCCTCCAATTAAGAGGCAAATCATGTATTTGCATCCACAACGACGAGTAATCAAAATTCAATTGGGAGGGACACATACCAGGGTCACATTTCTTTACGATCAAAAGAGAATTATTAAAATCCCATAGCGTTCTTTTCAAAACAAGCTCCAGATCCTCAGATTTCTCAAAGTAAAACACAAATATAGTCTTGTGTAGAGCTTTCAATTCTATTCCACCTTTCTATGCCCAAATTCTTTGAAATACCTTTAATAAATCATTAGGATTCACAAACCTATTAGTTATTATCCGACCAGCAATCATGAACTCCATTGTTCTTTGCTCTTCAGCAATTAGGCTTTCAATATCGGGAGTTAGGTCAAGACTATTAATATTGGAAAACACTTCCTCCATATCACCTTACCTCAATTTCCAGAGTCAAAAAACAAGCACACCAACAATATCTCTATCACACAACCAAAAACACGAAAGAAAGAGTCATAAGAGTGCAAGAGCTCTTGGATAGCACGACAAAAAAAACTAGAATCATAGCAGAGTTTAGTACTATCAAGCGAAAGTCCAAACTTCACATTACCTTTGCGTCTGATTCTCAAAGATCATAGAACCACACTCGAGCAAAAGACAACGATGCAAAGGAAGAGGATACTCATCAAGTCTTCAAACGCTAGTCGAGAGCACAATCAGAGATTTGAAACCTTTAATGCTTAAAGGAAAATCAATCGCGTGATTTTTCTATGATCAAAGAGCCAAAATCGTTTCGAATCTTGACTCCTAAGCCCAATCGTTGTAATACCTCAAGGAAATCACAAGGTTGATGTTGATCACAAAACTCCATTGCAAACGTCACTGGGAAGAGTATTGATGAAAATCTGTGAACTTTTTGTGCTTGCAAGGATGATCATCAACTAAGGGAGAAGAAACGCGAAGGAAAACACCAAAGAACAAGAGAAATCACAAGTATGTTTGAGAAATTTGGGGTAACTCTCACAAAAGCTTTAGAAATTCTGAAACCCTAGCAAAGTGAAAACTTTTGCTTATAAGATCATAACTTGAGCGTTGTCTTCTCAAATTTTATATTTAAATATAGCTTTCATCAAGGAGTTAAACGTCTTAATTATTCATTAAAAACATTCCGCGACATGAGAACGTGAATCAGCAATCCTTGACTTGGCTTTGCTGTATGGCATGCCATAAGTTTTTAACTCTTATGGTATCTCCTATTTGATTATCTTTTTTTTTCAGAACTTTATCCCATGACTGCTTCCTTTAAACCTATGACCAAGGAATCTTCATTGATGAACTTCTAAGTTCTAGCCAAGAGATGCCAGGTTCTGTTGTCATTATTTTGAAATAGGTAGTTGTATCCGTTATCTGAAATCTACTGCATCTTCAAATCCATGGAAGTACATCTCATTTTGGTTTGTGAAATGATGATAGACCTAGTTATATACCCACATGCTGTACTATCCATTCTTGGCTTGGTTGTAATTATATTATAATTCATTAATTTCAGAATGGAGCTTAGATATTTCGGGATTGATGTCATTGCTGTTGTTCCGGGAGCTATTAAGTCAAACATTGGAAATTCAGCCACAGCTAAATATGATGAGATGCCAAAATGGAAATTATACGAGCCATTTGAAGCAGCTATACGTGAAAGAGCCAACTTATCTCAAAAACCCAAATCAACTCCATCTGAAGAGTTCGCGAAGAAAACAGTAGCTGCTGTTCTGAGAAAGAAACCACCAGCTTGGTTCTCTTTTGGCTACTTGTCCACTCTTATGGCAATTATGTATTACCTCCCTATCTTCGTCAGAGATTTTGTGTTGAGATTAACAATGAAATGTTGAGCTCCACATAATCTTTTAAACTAGCAAAGAGCGAGCTATATTTTCCTTTGTAATAATATTTAACAGTTGCGTTTTCTTCTTGTTCAGGAAGATGGTAAAGTATTGTTCTTTTTCATGCATCCTTTGAAGCGAGAAATATGCCCAAATACTGATATTATTAGGAGCATATTTCTTACTTATTTGCCATTATTTGAGTCATTCTTGTTAATTCTTATTTATTGCTTTTAATTGTAGTTACTCTAAAACTATGTCGTTTTCTGCTGAGGTGTTTAGGATTGTTCCCCAATACGCACCGCTTTATGCTTCACCTTGGCTTTAAAGCTACTCGAAAAACTGGAGTGTACTCTCGGAATATTGCTATAGAATTCAGGGGATTTGATCGAACGAATTGTTTCTCTTTTCTGATTAAAGCTTCTACATCATCCTTTCTTTCACATTCCTTGGAAGAATTTTGAGGAATTTGTATTTGTATTTGCATTTTACGGGACAGTTTAATAATGTGTATTTTGGGAGAAGGTTCATTATGTGAAGAAACCCACAAGTGAACTACCAAAATAATAATCAAACGCAAGGCGGTATTGATGCTATATCTCAATAAAAAAAATTTGAACAAAACAATTTTAATGTTGCCTTCAGCAGCCGCCTCAAATACTGTTACATTAACTACCCTAAAGAGTTATTTAGTTTCACTGTATATGATGAGGGTGACCATAGTACACCATTCCCGGTGGATGTAGTGGCCGGAAACTAGGTGCTGTTGGAGGTTGCTGGGTTAAAGGGATTGGATGTTGCTGTGCAATGGTTACAGGCTTTTGAGGAAACATTGGTTGGGACTGACTCAATTGCAATGGCTGCTCAACCAAAGGCATCATCGAACTGACCATATGCTGGGGAGGGGGTGCTACTGGCGGCAAGGGGTGAATATTACTGTAACCATACGGAGTCAGGACCCCTACTGGGAGCTGCAAAAACTGCTGAGATGTAGGGTTAGAAATTACATGATATTGAAGCTGGGAAGTAGAGGTTTGATTTCGCAGTGTTGGTTGTGGAACTAAGACTGACTGGTACTGATGGTTTGGTGCAACATTTGGGGGTTGCACACACGAATGTACTTTAGACAATGAATCTATGCCAGAAGTCATGGTCATGGATGTGAATGAGTTTGAAGATGGAGGGGGCTTCTGTAGACCAGCATTTTTTGCCTCTTCAGTGGCGAATGTGTGGAGAACAGAAGTCATTATTGATTGAGATAAGCTAGAAGCTGTAAGCTTGTCTGCAACCTCAGCTGCAATAGCGGAAGCTGATTTTTTAGTTTGTTTGATTGTTGTATAAGTATTTGCATCAACAGGTGAAGTGATCGAAGTTGATGGTTTTAATACATCTTCATCATCAAGACGCTTTCTCATATTGTTGGCCTCCTCTGCCTGTGCTTGTGCTACCTACACATAGCATCAATTTAGGACTTATTCAGACACCAAAGGTACATGACAGACCTATAATTCAAACACATGTTCCCTCCAGTTATAAAATGTCAATAGCAACACTGGAGTGAACGTATCTCTTGGAAAAACTTATATCATAAGTCATAAATAAATAGCAAAAGAGTAAAAGTGAGAGTTCAAAGGATAATTGGAACAGGAGAAGGGAGAGGGGACAGCAGATTCATGATGACCATTTTCAACAACCTCGTTGTTACATGGACTCTAGCCAAAACAGTGCGGCTCAAAGAAGCAACAAAGCAGCAGAACCTAAGCATCTAAATGTCCCATCGAGGCTAGTTGATCATATTACAATTTAATCTGAGAGAGAAATAGGAATTCAGAACATGATAAACTTCTCTGAAACAATAATCTGACGAACATCATGCATGAAGCATAAATGAAGGTTGCAATCACCTTCAAAATGATTTTCCTACAACTTACGAATTATCCTCAAAATGTTTAATGTCAATTGTAGCTAGCTATTATGTACAAATTCATTAACTCAACCATAAAGATCAAGGTACATAGCACTCAAGCATTTACTTGCAATTCAACTCCAGAAATTACAGTAGGCTTTCAATTATATTTAGGTTTTGTTTGCTTATGATTTGGAAGTCTTCCGAATTAAACTAAAAAACTTGTCGGAAGTTTTGTAGGACCCAGAAAGCACATTTTTTGACGCTTGGAAAAAGCTCAATTACATGCTTCTTTCTTAAAACAATTTATTCCAAAATACGTTTACTAAAAGCTCAATTACATGCTTCTTTCTTAAAACAATTTATTCCAAAATACGTTTACTAAACCACTTTCAACAAATCACAAGGAAATAAACCCTTAAACTCGTAACAAAAAAATTCGTGAACTTTGATGGTGTTATTATGGATTCAACTAAAACACAATGCTTATTTATACCAAGTGTCCTATGTTCTAGGAATTACCTGTGATATCTATGGAAAGTCCCCATGACTAGTCAACTTCTAGTGTATGTATAAGTTTTACTTTTGTTTCAGACAATCGAATAGTATCTAAAAACTACTCCCTTCCCCTTATCGGTAAGAAAGTTAAAATAATTCCTAATCAGGTGAACTAGTATCAAAACTGTCAACAGAAGTATAAATTCTAAGCTAGTAGAACATATACATGCAAAGCATTAAACATAGAGCTGTACAATACATATAACATAAGAGAAGATATAAATGACGGTTAAAGGTGTGATAGACTGAATACCTGCATTTGGGTCCGCAGATTCTCAAGTTCAGATGCCTGGCATATCAATAAATAAATAAAACATCAAGCAATCAATGTCCATAGTTAAATTTTTTATTTTTATTTTTTTTGGGGGGTCAAATATGTTATACTACCTGTTCATGTAGAGCTTCCTTTAACTGTGATACAAGAGCTACTCTACTTGCTTCAACGGATTTAAGTTTCTCAATACACTCCTTCAAAGCATTTTCTTCCTCCTGTAATTCTTTGGACAAAGTTTTCCTCTTTGGATCCTTCGCTGACAAAAACAAAAATAGGCTTTAGAGAACTGTAGAATTCACAATCGTGGCAAATACTTGGATGCCTTCGGGTAAATAAATGTGCCACAATTTTGAACAATAACTTTACAATAGTGATGGATTACCATTCAAACAGGCAATGTCAACATCTCTTTCCAACTTCCTTACGCGATGAACTGCAGACTTGCATTTATTCATCTCCACATCCTCGTTGGAATGTTCACTGAGCACCAAATGAAATGCTGAAACTATCTTTTCTGCTGTACCTCCAATAGTAAGTTTCTGGTTTCAAAGGAATGACATGTTAGCATTCATTATTACAATGAGATCGCAGGAACGGGGGGAGGACTACAAAAAGAATACCTATAAATAAAAATGTCTGTAAACAAAGTATGATAAATGAAAAGCTAGTCCACATGCTAACCGTTCTAATGGAACGTGAATCTCTCTTGATAATTTTAACAGAACGTGATCGTTTCTTATTACTGAACTCTAAGGGTGGAGGTCCTCCTTCCCCAAGCATAACTTCATTGAGGCTCCGTGCACGGGATCCAAATACTCTCCTTTCTTCCCATATATTGACCTAACAATTTCACAGACACCAGTTGAATAAGTCAAACTGATCTGCTTACTCTAACACAATCAAACAACAATAAAACCATATAATCAACATATTCATTCAGCAAAACCCAGTATAACCCCTGGAACCTCAAGAAAGAAAAATCAGAAGACAAATTAACATATCAAAGAAGCAAGAAACAAGGAACTCACCAATCTAGAGATGGCAATCTTTCCACGTTCGTCACCTTTGTCAAGAACATCTTTGAGTGCTCCAGGAAGAACCTTCCAAAACTCAGAAACAAATTCATTTCCTTTACGCTTGCTGTTCTGCAGGATGTCGTTTGCAAGATATAAAAGGGGAACTTTCTGAACCATCTCTGATCTATGAAATTGTTTCTCCCATGTTGAAACAACAAGTTCTGCTTTGCTCCGGTGAAAAATACACCAATGTGATAAAGCTACATATTGAAGTTAAGGCAACATTCATAACAACAAATCATAGGTTCATAATGCAAATAAGATCAAGAAAGACTTTCACAATCGGTTATGCTGGTTCTACATCAATAAGTACAAGTCAAACCCATGTGGATATGAAAACATGCTTAAATGATACTTTCACTACACTGCATATTAAAAAGGAGTGCAAGAAAAAGGAAATATGCTTTGGCTGGTGACATACATAGCACAAGCACGTACAAATTCACAGTCCCTCTTTGAAAGCAAGCAAATAATTGGGAAAAATGGTAATAATAAATCAAACTAAATTTAAATAAAATTCAAATAAATAAGCAGATAAAGGATACTCTCGATACACTGCTGGGTATTGTTTAGCTTGGACAGCTTGTCCGCAAGTATCTGCTCACTGAATACACTATTCATCCCACCCTCAACAATCCCTTCCCTCCACACCACCACCCACCACTTTCCAACTGTCAGCAAACAAAACCCTAATACCCCGTAATTTAATCAAAGAAATAACCTTCAAAAAGATCAAGCGCACTGAAACCCTCTGAAAGAGGAAATGGAAATCCAATTAGAAGAAAGCTCTAAAATTGAGATTCCAGAAGAACGAAACTAAGAAGCAAATTACCAATTAGCAAAAACAATGGGAAATCCAGCTTGAATTTGCAGGAAACAAGCACCTTTTCAATAGAGAGTGAATGAATGAATGAATGAAATGACGACTTTTCTGCAACTTAGAGAATGAAATTGCTTCCTTGCTCTAAAGAGATTTTCATTAATAAACAAAAAAAAAAGGATCGACCAGTTTCGAGCTGGAGAAGGAGAATGAACAAAGCGAATACTCTTGAATTTTTGATGGAGCGAAACCCTGAGAATTCGTTAGGTTTCTTTATCAATTGAAGTGTCCATGTGAAACGTTTTGGTCTTAATAAAAAGCCCAGGGAAAGTAATAAAACGAACACAAAGAAACTTTGTTCTTCTCTTAGAACCGAAATGATTTTAGAATGGTCCAGTCATTTAACTTATTTAACCTTTAATCATTAAACAAAATATTTTTATGAAATAAAAAAAGTATATATATATTTACCAATTAAAAAAAGTATATATATATTTATTAATCATAATTTTATTTTAATTACCAAAAGTAAAAGCAAATTTACTGTATTTCAAAGATAGACAAGAAAAATGAGTTTTATCAATTTACTATATAAATTAATACAAATGGATAAAAATAATTGACATCTATATATAAATAATCCCACAAATCTTTCCAACATTGTGTAACTTAACAATTAACATAATGTTAACACATTATTTAAGCATCACTCAAAGGAATAAAGATATTTAGCTTTATAGGGTAAAATTGAGAAATGAATGAGATTAAATAGACTTATTAACGTGAGCTATATTTTCACAATATAATTTATTAATTTTATAATTTTAATTAATTAATAATAATTTTATTTAATAGTGATGATATTAGAGTATTTTTAAAATACCTCAAATTACCAATTTTTAAATACTCAAATTTTAATAATTAATACTTTTTTTAGGTAAATCAAACAATATTTGAGACATTATAAAAAATAAAATTTAACAATAAAAATAACTCATAAAAATATTGAATGGGATTCAAATGTGATATGATATGTAAATTTTTTTTAATAATAAAAATATATAAGAAGTAATATTTTTATAATTATAAGTTTTGAAGATTTTAATTTTTTTTCTAAAATATTTTAAAAAAAATTGAAAAATAAATATCAATTCACTTTTAACGTATTTTGTCTACCATATTTTTAGCTTTTTAAAAAATCATTTTTAATTATAGAGATCTCGCTATCTAGGTTAATAAACTTTTAACTAAAATAATTAGAAAAAAAGATAATTAATAAACAAGTTAATAAAAAAATTATAAATATGTGTAGACAAAAATATTCTTTTAAAATTGATGGATTGATAATAATTTTGTAAAATATTTCAACGAATTACAATATATTGTTTATTAATATGTGTAAAATTTATTAATATCGGTGATATTTATGAATAAAATGTATAAATATAAAATAATTTTAGACTTATTTTCAATATCGTTATTTAAGTCGAAAAAATTCTCAAACTTCAAAATGAACATATTTTAGGAATATATTTATTCTTAAGTACACTATAATTCATATTTTGCACTTAGGAATATTTTAGTATATATGTTGTTCGATCGATCGAGTATCAATTGTGTACAATCTATGTCCTCTAGTGTTGAATTTTGAATTGGTGTAAATTGATCAAAGTTATGTTCGATCAATCAAGAGACTAGATAGATCGAAAATCGATCGTATTTAATCCAACTAATCTCGAGTTTTTATTAATCATTACCTAGATCAATCGAAAATGGTTTTGATCGTTGTTGGATCGATCAAAAAGGATTTCTATCGATCGATCAAAAAAGATTTCTATCGATCGATCGAATCTAGTCTGGATTGAATGGTTAAGGCTATAACTTAAAACCTAATTGTATACTCGAGGCAAAATGTTCAATTATCATATTATCATTATAAATCGTTTAATGGATAGAATGGTAATTGATCTTTAACTTTTAAATCTTTCCCATTTAAACAAACTAATGCTTATTGTTTTTACAATCACAATTGTAGTCATTCTATTCATCTTATGCTTTATCTTTTAAAAAGTTTTTAAATTGAATCATATTTTGTTAGGTTGTTTCTTGAATTAATCTATCAAATATTAAGCGATTATGTTTGATTGATTAATAAACATGTTTATTTTATAATTATGTGTTTTAACATTTGTTCTAGGGTTTACTAGTTGATTTAATTTTACTTTTTTATTCTTGAATCATCTAGTTAAAATTTTTAATTATTGAATCTACTATATGACATATTTTATACTTATGTTATTTATGCTAATTTTTCAGATACTTATGAAACGGGTTCGATTGTTTGTATAACTTGAATTATCGTAACATTGATCTAGATCCTTACATCTATCTTGTAGACACTGTGAAAGAAGCGATAGCTTATAAGTAGATTACTTAGAGGTATTATCTATGAAAGATAGTTTAAATTTTGGTCTTATAATTGGACATTAATTTTCATAATGAATAATTATATGATCCAATGGACCAGTGATTTATCTCTTATGTCATTTTTCTATCGTGTGTTAAGTTTTATTTATTTTCGTATTATTTTATCTATCATGATGTATGTTTAACCGTTTGTAATTTTTTATTTATACTTAATTTGAAAAATTATGTATTCACCCATCTAAGTTAAATAGATGCATAACTACAAATTTTCAATATATTTTTTATTTTTATTTTCTTTGTAATATTATATATATTTATAACTTTAAAATTATATTTTATTTTAAGAGTTCAATCTTGTTAAACTTTTATTTTGATTAATTATTCTATGTCAAATGTTTAAGTTTAGGTGGTGTTTGGTTCATGGAATGAAATCGAAATTGGAATCGAATGGAAAGGAAACAATGTTGTTTAATTTGACCATTGGAATGAAGTTCGAAATCAGGATTATAGTGTTTGGTTTGCCACTGGAATGAAATGAAAAAACTGTAAATTACCTTAACATTCAGTAAAGTTCAAATAATGTCATTTAATTACTATTTTTTTGGTCAAACAAAATACATTATTGAAATCATTATTTTTCTAAATAATTATTACTTAAATAAAAAGAAATATATTATTAAAATTATTATTTTTCTAAATAGGGTTTAGGGTTTTGAGGTTTGGGATTTGAGATTTAGGGTTTAGGGATTTAGGATTTGGGGTTTAGGGTTTAGGGTTTAGGGTTTAGGGTTATATTTGTGGGTTAAGGTTTAGGGTTAAAATTATTATTTTTCTAAAAAAGGGTTTAGGGTTTTAGAATTTTGGATTTTGGATTTAGGGTTTAGGGTTTAAGATTTTAGGATTTGGAATTTAGGGTTTAGGGTTTAAGGTTTAGGGATTTGAGGTTTAGGGGTTTAGGGTTTTTGGCTTTAGGGTTTAAGGTTTAGAGTTTAGGGTTTAATGTTTTAGGGTTTAAGTTTTAGGGTTTAGCGTTTAGGATTTAGCATTTTGGGATTTAGGTTTTAGAGTTTAGGGTTTAGGGTTTAGTGTTTTGGGATTTAGGGTGTAGGGTTTAGGGATTTGGGATTTTGGGTTTAGGGTTTTAGGATTTGGATTTAGGGTTTAAGGTTTTGGGATTTCACGTTTTGGGTTTAGGGTTTAGGGTTTTGAGTTTTAGGTTTGAAGATTTGAGATTTGAGTTTAGGGTTATATTTGGGGTGAGGATAAAATTGAAAAAAAACGTTTAGATGATAATGGAATCATGATCCCTAAAGGGGGAGAAGAAATTGTGATTCCTTCTCCTTTATTAATCGATTACATTCGGTCCTACTATTTCGTCCAACCAAATACAAAATAGAAGGAATCAATTCTGAATCCTTTCCATTCCTTCCAACCAAACATCACCTTAATATTATAAAGAGAATTAGCGTTTCCAAAAAATATTGTAACGTTATAAATATTAAAAATAGTATAACAATTTGTAATTACATTCAGTCCTCCTAAACCCTAAACCCCAAAACCCTAAACCATAAACCTAAAACCCTAAACCCCAAATCCCTAAACCCAAAATTCCTAAACCCTAAACCCCAAATTCCAAATCCTAAAACCCTAAACCCCAAATCCCCAAATCCCTAAACCCAAAATTTCTAAACCCTAAACCCTAAACCTTAAAACATAAATCCCAAAATCCTAAACCCTAAACCCCAAATTCCAAATCCTAAAACCCTAAACCCCAAATCCCCAAATCCCTAAACCCAAAATTTCTAAACCCTAAACCTTAAAACATAAATCCCAAAACCCAAAACCCTAAATCCTAAATCCCAAAACGTAAAACCCTAAACCCTAAACCCTAAACCCTAAACCTTAAAACATAAATCTCATAACTCAAAACCCTAAAACATAAATCCCAAAATCCTAAACCCTAAATTCCAAATCCTAAAACTCTAAACCCCAAATCCAAAATTCTAAAACCCTAAACCATTTTTAGAAAAATAATAATTTTAACCCTAAACCTTAACCTACAAATATAACCCCAAATCCTAAATCCCTAAACCCTAAATCCCACATCCCAAACCTCAAAACCCTAAACCCTATTTAGAAAAATAATAATTTTAATAATATATTTCTTTTTAATTAAGTAATAATTATTTAGAAAAATAATGATTTCAATAATGTATTTTGTCTGACGAAAAAATAGTAATTAAATGACATTATTTGAACTTTACAGCATGTAGGGGTATTAAGGTCATTTATAGTTTTTTTCATTCTATTCAAGTAGCAAACCAAACACTGTAATCCTGATTCTGAGCTTGATTCCAGTGGTTAAACCAAACAAAATTATTTCCTTTTCATTCCATTCGATTCTGATTCCGATTCCGATTCCGATTCTGATTCCATTCCACGAACCAAACGCCACCTAAGAAATATAAGGACTGATAGAGAGTTCTGATTGGTTCTTTTTATATAAGGGCTCGCGTAATTTATCACTCACCAATAATATATTTTTGAGAAATCAATAAAATCCCAACATTTATTTGGAGATATTTTGAATTTTTATAATATAAACTGTTTCTCTTTTTAATACGCCCTTATTATCAACAATAAATACTATTATTAGAATAAAAATATAATAGGAATAAATAATTTTAATATTATTATGTATATTTGAATAGTAAATATTAAAATACAATTTATAGTATTAAAAATGATGTAAAATTAAAAAATAATATTTATTAATTTTAAATGAGATAAAATAATAATAATTATACAAATATGTAATAAAAATAGAATATTCATTATATTTCTTAATGGTATGGGAGGATTAAACATTCATGTTAAAATATTTTACATTTTATTCAAGTTTAATTGTTAAATCAAACACATAATTATCATGAATTATTCCATAACTATTTATATTAGTCTTAATCGTACATAATTTAATAGGTGTTTATTCAATTAACATTTTAAAAAAATTGAAGTAGTTTTGAAAATCTAGATGCATTAAATTATGATTTTTAAAGACTATAAAGTTTGTGTATTCAAAACTTTAAAGAAATTTATAAAAAAAAAACTAAGTGTATTCAAAAATTCATAGATTTTTAAAAAATTTCAAAACTCACAAATTTTTATACACTATAATGAAATTTTGACTTAAAAATAAACATGATAAAAAATCTTTGCACATTTTTTCTTACCCCATGACATATAGATTTATAAAGATTTTACTCATTTTCTTTTTAATATTGTTACTATTTCTTTTTATCATAAAATTCATGAAAGCTTATAAAATAAAATTCACTAAAATTCTAATAACTCTTTCAAAGTTTTTATAAAAAATTTTAAAATTCATTGAGACCAATAAAACTTTAAAAATTTATTAAAATTATAATTGAATACATCCTCCCAATGTTTTTCCAAGACAAAGATAACTATGTTCGTACAACGGTTTATGTTCGATTAGTATAATAAAAAGTAATAAAAATAATATTTAATATAAATAATATTATTATGAAAATATTTGTTTGAATTATATATATATATATATATATATATATATATATAATATCATTTTAAAATTATTTTGTACAAAAATATCCTTACACTTTAAAATAATGACATATCTTGTCTTATAAATATTTTCTAAATTTTAGAAAGAAAAAAATCTAATTTAAACACCTTAAATAAAAAAAATTATAATATTAAATTCTTTATGTTTTTTTTATAGGTATTCTTTATTTTTTTATAGATATCTTATAGGTATGTTTTTAAAATATAATATTAAAAATATATATATACACCTTAAAAATCGTTTCAAAACTCTATATATATAATGATCTATGCTTATCATATTTATTTTTATTCATGTATGATTTTGGTTAAAAAGCTTTTACAATAATAGATATCTAATCGACCCAACATCTTGTTTTTAATTTTTTTACTTTTATTTATTTATCATTGTATCACATAAATTTTAAATATTTTGTAAAAATTAAACATAATTTATTTTTAAGATAAAATAAAACTAAAATCAAACCTTTTTTTTTTACTTATGAGTGAGAAAAAATGAAAAAGAATAATAATAACATAAATATATAAAAAAATCAATTTATTCTAAAATGTAGGAGTGAACTTTAATACTATTACAATGATATATGTTTTCCATTACATTTTAAATTAATAGTTAAACAAAATATAAAAATATATAATATTATATCTCATTATTATTTGTATTATTGTTAATCAATCTTAATATAATGGGTCACATAGTGATATTTTTCTCTATTTTAAGTCATAACAAATCACAACAAATATGTTTTATATATTTTTATATATATAAAGTCATGACATAAGCTCAGTTCACAAATAAAGAAATTAACATCCCAACATATTATCGCAATTATTATTATTTTTAGGGATACAATACCTACTAGAAATATTAGTGGCAGTCCAACATAAGAACCACATCACATCTTTGCCTTCCAATCCAAACATACCAGAATCCATGTACAACATATAATCTCCATTCCTCTTGTAGGCAGAGTATGCATAATACAGTGCAAATCTCTCTCTAAGTCTCTAATAGAAAAGGAGTGCAAAATAAATGGAAACGAACCCAACAAATAAAAGTCATACCTAAAGATCTATGTTAAGATCTTTTCTATGACCGTTTCATTATATTTCAAGAGTGAACGAAAATAAAAACTTGACCTATAATCCTATAAAGCTATAAAAATCAAAAGTATCAAAAAGTGGAGTCGCCACTCAAAAATAAAGGAGGGTTGCTAATAACGAGTTTAAAGGAGGGTTGCTAATAACGAGTTTAAAGGAGGGTTGTGAATAACGAGTTTAATTTGAGCGCCACAGGATTCCTCTTACTAAGTTTGAATAAAATTTTCAAAATAACCAAAGATAACTCACATAAGAATTATTTTCAAAGATGTATTTATTTCTTACAATATTCGATCTAATATGTATAGGCTAATATAATAAATATAAAATCCTCAACAATATTACTAAAAAATAAATAAAATCAAGATAATTAATTTGCTATAAATAAAATAAAATCCTTAGATAATTAATTTACTGAAAAATAAAAACCTCAAAACTAAATGTTACGACACAAATCAAAACAGAAAATAAATTATTTTTCAAGATTCCTAACCACGACTTGTGAAATCATTTTGACATAATTAAGTCCAAATTGTACAAAAAAGATTATAATTCATTAAACAAAGTTTGTGATCTTAAATTTCTTAAACCTAAAATATCATGTCAAAACAATGAATAATTTCTCCTTAGTATTATGTAAAACATGGGAAAGTCGAGCAAAACAAGATCGAAGTTAAGATGACATAGTTGGACCACAGATCCCAACCCAAGCCAAAAATGGTTGGAGGATATGGCAACAACAATGAAATAACAGTGCTTGAAGTGGAATGTAAAATAATAATAATAAATAAATAAAGCCGCTATGTTGCTGAAGCCAGCAGACCTAACACAATTAACAAAAGAAATGAACAAAATCTGCACCGAACCAAGCAAAATTACCCTGTATCAGATCCATGGACACCAATACTTTTGTCTCAATGCTAAATTCAAATGGAAAGCAAATTGACATCCTCATTATCTAAAGCAAAATTTCCCCATTAAGGTCAAATAATATGATTTTCATAACAATAACCATTAATCATATATAAGAAAATTCGAAAGGAGACAATAATCAGACTACTACTTGATGATAGACCACGCAAAAAAATAAATGCCAAATGTTCAATGGTCTCCTGGCATTGTCTTAATGATATCAGAATCACCTGCAGGGCAAAGTAAACAATTAAATTTTGCGAGCCCCAGGAGAAGAATGAAAATAAATGATTTGAAATAAAAATTATCTTCACCTGGATCAATAATGCTAAGGCATGAAACACGGAAATACTTCCCGCATGCTGTTCCTAAGTCAACGTTGTCTGCAAAATCAGAATAGATGGAAATTATTTTATACACTGAATGGAAATCATGTAGAAGCAAATTATGCAATGAAGATACATCTTTATAGTTTATACTGTTCATACTACAAAATACCAGCTTGAGAGTTAATTAATGATTTTAATGACAACTCTCTATATTTGCACGACATTTAAACAGGAAAGTGAATTCCCAAGTTAAAAGTAAACTATGCCCCAACAATCAAATGCTTCCTCAACACACTACCAATTGCCAGTAAAACTATGTCTAATAAAAAAAAATCAAATCTTTTGTTGGGTAATTGAACTATAGTAATTATGGTTGCTCCTAACTCATAATAAAACTTAGTTATTTCAGAAGCCACTAGTGATGCCTAAATTCTAAAAACAATCTCAAACATACAAAGATTAAAAGAGACAATCTGATGAGAATCAACAAATGCCCAATCTCAGAAACAAAAAAGGTGAATAATCTTTAGCTAAGACCATATTGACAACGCAGAATTTATAACCAATTGCTATATCGGAAAACAAGGAGACCACTTACTTCCATTATAGTGGTGAACGCCAACCTTGGCAAGCATGGCATAGTATTCAATCTCCGATTTCCGAAGAGGTGGACAATTGTTAGAAAGTAAAATGAGCTTAGCTGATCACCAAAAAATACAAATGCTGTCACATGTTTCAGTCATCAACGCAATTAAATTTTGTAAAGATGAAAAACGCGATGGGATGACCTAATCCCCAAACTTATCCCAATAGGTTTATTTTGAAAATTACATTAGAATAGATGCCCTACATGTAATTCACAATTAATGGGGACGCTTTTTATACTCCTACAAATTATTTATTTGAATTTAACAGGAAAATAGGGATTCTGAAAGAAAACGAAAATATATATATATATATATATAAACCTTTAGAACTTCTGAGCGATTCAAGGACAGTTTTGTAGCCGAGCGTGTACTTTCCGCTCTTCATCACAAGCTGGAGCCTGTTATTGATGCTTTCATGAGTCTTCTTCTACAAATCCGTAAAATCCAAACAAAAATACATCAAAATAAGGATTCTATTTTGTAAAGTGCAAATCAAAGTTAGGAGAAAGGAGCGGAGGGCATACAACTTTCTTTCCAGCTACCATATTTGATATCTAGAACGTTTTCCTGAAATGTAAAATAAATCTGAAACAACCGACGACAAATGCTAGTAACTAAAATTCGAAATAATACGAAAGTTAAGGAACTTTGAAACTTACTGTGCCTAGGGCTTCTAGAGATTCAGCAGTAAGATGCAAACCCTAGAAAATGGCCGCCGTTGCCTAACCAAACCTTCGCAGGAGCTTTAGATACTTATATAACTATCAAAATCTGGGCACGGATCCATTCGCATTACAATTTTTGTTTTTTGTTTTTTTAAGTAAGCATACAATAATTTTCAAGTGCGTTATTTATTTTTAAGATACCTATAAATTTATTTTAGATTAATTATTTAATTATAATTTATATATATATATATTATATATGTTATCATATTATAAAATAAAAGCAGAGATTTAAAAATATTTATTATAAAAATCCACTAGAAAAAATAAAAGATAAATTTTTTAATAATAAAAATAATTAAGAATTGTTGATTTTTTAATGAAAAATAAATATTTTTATATTAATAAATTTATGTTATTTATGATATTTTATATGTTTAAATTAGGGGTGTCCATGGTCCGGTCCGGTCCGGTTTTGTCTAAAAAAAAATCTAATCGGACCGGACCGTTCATATTACTCGGACCGGATCGGACCATTTGACTTATAAAACGGTTTGGTCCGATTTGGTTCGATTTTTTTATAATTTAATGAAGAATAATGTGAAATTTTTAATATATTATTAAACCGGTCTGATCCGGTTCGAACGGTTTAAAATTAATACAAACTGGACCGGACCGTTTGATTAGTAAAACCGTTCGGTTTGGTCCGGTCCGATCCGATTTTACGGTTTGGTCCGATCTGATCCGGTTTATGGACACCCCTAGTTTAAATAATAACTAAATAAAATAAATGTATTTATACAGTAGACATTTTCAAATAATAATAGGACTAAATTGTTAAAAAAAATAAATATAAAATTTAAATATTATTTTTTTAATGAGTATAAGACATTTACATTATTTATTTCTAAAATAAATAAGTGATATTAAGTTAAAAAAAATTAAAGATGAAATTATATTTTAAAAAAAACTAAAGAATTGTTATACACCCGATTTATAATAACAAAAATAATATTTTTATAATATATTTTTATCAAAAAAATTATATTTTATTTATTCAAATAAAAAATACAAAAACAATTAAATTGATAAAATAAAAATACATTAAACTATCATAAAAATTAATAAAAATCATGTGTAACACAATTCGAGCTTTCTTTTCTGATTATTTCAATTCTTTAAACATATATGATTATTTCTAATTATAATAACAAATTTTCAATCAAATTTATCTATTCATATCTTGAGATCTTCACGTTTTAAATTGCATGATTACCAAAATGATAAATATAAGATGTTGATCTAAAATTAAAAACAAAATAAATTGAAACATAATAAAACATGCTTAAAATCACCTTTATATGCAAATCTAGGTAAAAAAAATCAAACTATATTAAAATTCAAGTATAATACATAAATTATTATATGTATTTATTGAAACACACTAAATGAAATGGATGATTTACCATAGAAAAAACTCATACAATAGGAGACTCTCCTCCAATAAAAAATGAAAACAAAATATGGCTAGATTTTTTAAGAATAAAGAAAAAGAGAGGAAAACAAATTAGTATTATCTACTTGGCTTGTAACACTAATAATATTAAATCTAATCACATTAGACATAGTTTAATCTTTAAAATCACCTTTATACGTAAATTTAGGTAAAAAAAATCAAATTATATCAAAATTCAAGTATAATATACAAATTATTATTTGTATTTATTGAAACACACTAAATAAAGTGGATGATCTACCAGAGAAAAAACTTATACACTAAGAGACTCTTCTCTAATAAGAAATGAAAACAAAATATGGTTAGGTTTTCCTAAAAATAGAGAAAAAGAAAGGAAGAGAATTGAGTACCATCTAATTGACTTACCACACTAAAAATATTAAATCTAATCACATTAGACATAGTTTCAGGCTTAAAATCACCTTTTATATGCAAATCTAAGTAAAAAAAATCAACCTATATTGAAATTTAAGTATAATACACAAATTATTATCTATGTTTATTGAAACACATCAAATGAAATGGATCGAAAAAAGTTCATACACTAATAGACTCTCCTCCAATAAAATATGAAAACAACATATGGTTAGGTTTTCCTAAGAATCTAGAAAGAGAGAGGAAGATAAGTGAATGCCATCTACTTGACTTGACACACTAATAATATTAAATCTAATCACATTGGATATAATTTAATATGTATAATAGATTTATAGTTATAATTTGATGTCAT
Source organism: Hippophae gyantsensis (assembly GCA_030763125.1). Taxonomy (NCBI): domain Eukaryota; kingdom Viridiplantae; phylum Streptophyta; class Magnoliopsida; order Rosales; family Elaeagnaceae; genus Hippophae; species Hippophae gyantsensis. The sequence goes on along the minus strand of CM061031.1, from coordinate 34,179,531 downwards.
TTATTGTAAAATAATTAACTTGATTTTTTTAATAGTAAAATATATATGAACTTGATATAACAAAAAGTTATTAATAATCACTTGATTTTGGATTTTTTTTTTATCAAAATCCCTCATATGTAAGGTTTATCAGGGCTTTACTTATGCACAAATTTTATATTTATAAAATAACTTGTAAGTGTACAAATAATTTAAAAAATTTATTAACAATCACTTGATTTTAGATAAAAAAAATTATTTTTTTATCAAAATCGATCAAATATAAGGTTTATCACGGTTTTAGTAATGCATAAATTTTATATTTATAAAATAGCTCTTAAGTATACAAAAATTATAATAAATAACAAGTATATTTTCAAGGTTAGTCTCAAGAAAAACTATATGGTTTTAAATAATTCTTTAAATTTCTTAAAAACTTGAACAAATACGAAAATAAAATATAAACATTTTATCACAATAAATTGAATTTGGAAATCTTAATCTAACAAATAAATATTTAAAAATACCTAAATATAGATTCAATTTAAACAAATTAAAGCATATATGATTTATAATCAATAAAAATATTTATCTAACTAAAAGCAAGCATATATTCTCCATTGGAGCACCCAAACCTAACATATTGGAACATTCACTCCAAAATGTGTTAATTTTAACACAATTGTATGAGGTTTTTGCCAAGAGAGTGCACCAATATGCAACGATGTGTTAGAATAATGCACATCATTCTGAAGGATGACACCAGGGATTGGAGCACCCAAACCTAATATATTGGAACACTCACTCCAAAATGTGTTAATTTTGACACGAATTACTCAAGTACACAGATCATATACAAATAATAAGTATTTAGAGTCAAGATTATTGTTCATACGTTGTACAAATGAGTATCAAAATTGGTTATGCTACTACTATTGAAACTACAAAAATTTAACTATAAACAAATAAAATAAAACCAAGTAAAAGCATCCTATTAAACTAAATTAATTACAACAATCCTCAATTAGGCAACTTGAGATTAGATTATCTTAGAGTCCCATGTATCCCCATTGATGCACATGTTTCTGTAGTTCTTAACTGAACACAAAAATGGCTGATCAATTAACATGCACATATCCAATCTTTAAGTCTTTTTCAAGCATCCATGAAATTTATCCACACTACTACAATATTTACGTTTGAGATTTTGGTGAATTTCTTGTAAATCCCATGTAAAAAATGTATTTACATGGGTTCTACTGTATGACCCATGCAAAATCTTAAAAAGTTAAATTCGTTTGGGTTTTTTCTAGAAACTCATGCAAAAACAAATTTGCTTGGATAGTTCGTAAGAACACAAGAAAATTTTGCGTGGTTTATAAAAGACCCACGAAAAAGATTTATGCATGAGTTTCAAAAACCCATGCAAATTTTACTGGGATGACTTTTACATGAGTTTTTAAAACCCACGCAAATCTTATATATTATAGTAGTTCCAATACAATTAGTCACACTTTCACGCAAGTCTAATCACAAAAGACACATTAAGCAAATATGTAAACAAGTTGCACATAATTAGTCATGCTTTCGCCATCTCCTAATACATGTTAATTACATGGACTAGTAATTAATCTAATCTTTCAAGCTAGATAAATAATCTCAAATCAATGAATTAATTAACAATAATTGAAAGCATTAAATTATGAGTAATTAAATCATCCATTCATATAATATCAACTACGAAATTGTAAGGATTCAATCTCGTATAAATGGGTTCAACATAAACCCAAAACAATGGGGTCTAGCTCATAATAGGCATAATCAATAAAACTAATAAACAAGAATAATTAATGAAAATTTTACAAAAAAATATTAAAAATAAAAGAAAAGAAAAGAATAGATACTATCAACTCTTGGAGACCCTTGAGCTCTAAGCATCCATCTTCATCTTCTTCCTTGAGTTCCCTTCAATCATCTTATTAGAAAACCCTATCTTAATCCCTAATTTCCTACTTGGGATTATTTAACTAAAATTTATTAAAAGTACTAAAAAAGGTGGATTTTGGTATTTTGGGGTGAAAATAGTGGTATGGAATGTTGTAGAAGGTAAAGAATGATATAGAGGTGTGTGAAGGTGAAATTGATGAAAATGATGAATGGTGACTCATTTTCGAGTACCTAGGGCTCTAAGAAGGCTAAAATAATAATTTAAGCTCAATTTTAATCACAACTGTTGAAATAAAGGGTACCCCGTGCGATCACGTGGCAAGTTTTACGATTGTTTTTCAAAATGTAGCCACCCAAATTACTTGAAGCATCCACCAGTTCTAGAAAATCCCTAAAAAAACCAAAAATTTCATAAAAAATTGTATTTTCTTGACGTGATCTACAAATGTCAAATTTAATATTTTAAACACAATTTTCACCTTTTATTTAATTAAATAAACAAATATAAAGCTAGAAAGTACAATAATAACTCTATTTTTATGGAGTTATTACATACCAAACTTAACATTTTACTTGTCCCAAGCAAAATAACAAAATAAACATTTCAAAATAAAACAACTCCTAATCACGGTACAAATGACATATTCATAAATATTAATTGCATTGGCTTCAAGCATGGTCGTACAAATTGAAGCTCCATTCAAGATCAACCAATACACACAACCTAGATATTCATATAGTTATCAATCTATTATACATTCAAGAAAGTTTATAACTAATTTTACGTTGAGATGCTTCATGTGTGTTATGTCATACTAGTTTACTCCATATCCTATCAAAATATGCTTATATGAACTATGCAAATAGAAAAATAATCTAAAGTATTATCAAACTTCATATGTCCGTATCTAACCTTTCTCTCCATTAATATTGTAAGTACAAATTTACACTAAAATCAATAGGTATTTAAAAACTTGTAATAATAGGCCAAGGTATAGATATGTGATATTGGAAAAACTTAAACTCAACACACCCTTTAATAACCAAATAAATACAATAAATCAATGAGCTCCTATCTACAAGCGATATATCCTCAAACTTAGGTCATTCTCACTACATTTTTCAAACTTTACTCACTAGTATTTTGTTTTTTGGTGAGAATTACACTCCCACTCAATCATTTTATTTTCTTTTTTTCTTATTCTATATTTTCTATGTATTTTCTTATTCTTTGGGTGTAGTTATCTTATTTTGTAACTTCATTTATTTAATTATTATCTCTTTCCTAAGAACGTAAACTACACATTTTCAAAACACACTAAGGCCAACACATAACACAATAAAAAAACCCAACTAAGGGTGTAAAAAGTAAATGAGATTTATCATTTAAGCTAGGTTAACATATAAGTAAAATAAAATAAAAAGTTAATATAAAAGCTTAAAAGGGGATAACTTAAATAATCAACGGTGTCTTGAAAAACTAAAATGGTTCAAAAAAGACTTAAATTCTCTCTCAAATTAAATAGCAATTAGGATTTTGACTCAAGAGACACTAAAGTAGATTATAAAATTTGTTATAGACACATAAATCATCAATGTATGAAATCTACACTTCTCAAAATAAGCATATAAATTCATAAAGTCATGGTATGTACATATAGAATAGAGTATTTAAAATTAAAAATTTCACCATACATACATGGAAGGAATACATGTGTCATGACTATAACATTTTAACCTAAGTAATAAGTATTACATCATTGGGTCCATATCCAATTCATTTCATAGAATCCATCATCATTACAATATTAAAAAATAGTCATATATATTACAAAGTTTCTAAATAAAGCATAAACTAACATAAACAACCTAAATATTAACAAGAGATATCAAAGTTTTTCACCTCAAATTAACCTGAATATTACCTCCAATATGCACAAAAGAAGAACAAAAGCAAATGAAGTATGAGATAACTCCTTCAAAACTTGAAGCATTAGAATCCTTAACTTGTGTCTTCTATGAGCTCCGATGCTTCTCATTATTACCTTCCAAAAGTTTGTCATGGAGTATAAAGCTCGTAATAATTCAAACATGTATCCCAACCGACTCTCCTTCCAGATTCAAGACCAATCGGACAACCTTGGGACATACCACACATTTTTCGTCATCCATTACAACAAAAAAGTAATATAAAATGGTTACTGGTCGTTCTAAAAGGAATATAAGATGGTCTTTAAGAATTTTATAAAATAAAAAACTAGAACAGTCAATGATTATACTATAAGTTAAACATTTAAGATTGTTAGAGGCTAGCCTTTTTTCTTCATTTTTTTTTGCATTCATCCTATAACTGTCCTACATTTTTTTTATATTTAATACGTAATATTTAATGTTTCTTGCATAATTAATACCTGATATAATATATATAATATTGAGTATTTTCTACATTATTAATACATATATAAACAACAATTCATACCAAAAAATTCAAAAATTCCATTGAAATTCTCAATTTTTTATACATAAATTGAAGCATATTTAGCAAATACAGCCAAAATTTGCACACAAAAAAAGAAAAAAAATCACATACACATACGATTAAGTTTTAAAACGCCTAATTTAAAAAGTAAAAAAAAACATTAAATTTCAATTATATTGATAATCCACTTTAATGAAAATAAAGCTTCCATAACAACATTAACCTAACTACTTAGTACCTCATGTTATTTATTATTTTTGCAATATATTCGTGTCCATCATATTGATTTTCTCTATAAAGTATTGGGTATTTTCCTTAAAAAAAATTTACGTTACTATTAAATTTTATTGACATAAAATATCACGTCAGTAAAAATAATGTATAATTTCTCATATCTCAAATCCAATGGAAACTTCTGGAAATTTAATGGTCAAAGGAAGAAAAAGGAGACATAGGCAAACTGAAAGATTTTACTAAAGGGACTATCTTTTCCCTTAACAACGTCCCAAGTCAATTTCTCAAAACCTAAATCAAAACTCTTATTTATTGACAAAAAAATATATCTTTGGTGTGACAATCCCAATCTGAAAACTAGGCAAGGTCAAAACATGCAAACCCAATTCGTTATTTATTATATTATAAAAAAAATGCAACAAAGATCCAAACCTAGAAAGCAGAGAAACAAGTTCATTGTAGCAAGCAGCTAGAGTGTCTTGATTCTGTACATCATTATGAAATGAAATCCTCAAAAAGATTGTAACTTTGAAAGAAGATTAAAGAAAAAGAGAGTAATCAAAACATCAAAAGTGAAAGAGAAAGAGAAAATCAGTGAACAAAGATGAAGAGGATAAGCAGAATTTGCTAGATAAATAGCAAAAGTGGGAATCAATATAGCTGTAAATATTATTTGTGGAGAGGATTGGCTTGCAACCCACAGCATACGTGAGGCTTGTTGGAATATTATGGATCAAAACTCTCAAAACTCAAGAACACTCAAGAATAATTTTTTAGAAACACTCAGAAATTCTCAAATTTTTTTTGTTTCAGATTTCCTTAACTTGATTATTACATTGCTACTGAGAGGTATTTATAGAAACAACTAATAAATCTAAGCCATACAATCTAAACCTACCAAAACAATCTAAACCATACACTTATCTTCTTACCTAACCCATTGATTTTCTTCTTCCCACCAACCATGAGTTGTATCCTTATCAATCCAGATCATCACCATAGAAGCTTCCATGAGCTGGACTTCAATGGACTAGAATATTTCAAAGAGTTTTATTTTATTTCTTTGGGCTTGTAAACAAGTTTACAAACCAACACTCCCCTTTAAACTTGTTTTATAATGCTGAGCAAATTTCTCAATTTGACAAAGTCTTCTTGCTTGAGCGGTTTAGTAAAGATGTCGATAATTTGATCTTGTAATTTTACATACTCGAGTTGTACATCCTTTCTTGTGATGCACTCCTTGATGAAATGATATCGAGTATCTATGTGTTTGCTTCGATCATGGAAAACAGGATTTTTGGCTAAGGCAATAGTTGACTTGTTGTCGACACATATTTTGGTTGGCTCTTCTTGTGTCATACTTAGCTCCTTTAACAAGTTTCTCAGCCAAATTGCATGGCAAACACATGAGGTAGCTGCTACATATTCTACTTCATAGCTAAATAAGGTGACAATTGGTTTCTTTTTAGACATCCATGTAAAAGCAGTATCTCCCATGTAAAACATAAATTCAGAAGTGCTTTTTTGATCATCTATATCTCCACCAAAATCACTATCATTATATCCAACAAGCTTGTAATCATTAGAAGCCGAATAGAACAAGCTAAAATTAATTGTACCTTTTAGATAGCGTAGGATTCTTTTTGCAGCTTTGAAATGGATAATTGTCGGTTTCTCCATATAGCGGCTAATCAGTCCAACATCATACAGGATGTCAAGCCTTGAGCATGTGAGATAATGCAGACTTCCAACTAAACTTTTGAAAAATGTTGGATCCACACTTTCACCATCTTCATGCTTGGATAGTTTGATTCCATATTCCACTGGTGTGTTGATCGGCTTGTAATCGTTCATCTTGAACTTCTTTAGTATCTCCATTGCATAGCTTTCTTGAGAGATGAAGATGCCTTCTTCCTTTTGCTTCACTTCAATTCCATAGTAGTATGTCATTAACCCGATATCTGTCATTTCAAACTCTCGGGTCATCACCTTCTTAAAATCTTCAAATAGTTTCGGATTATTTCCGGTGAAGATGAGATCATTTACGTATAGACAAACGATTAGAATATCTACATCTTCAATCTTGACGTAGAGTGAATGTTCATAGGGACACTTGGTAAAGTTGTTTTCCAGAAAGTACTTGTCGATGTGATTATTCCATGCTCTTGGTGCTTGCTTTAACCCATGAAGAGCTTTTTTCAACTTCAACACCTTGTCTTTGTGACCTTTTGCTTCATAGCCTGATGGTTTCTTAATGTAGACTTCTTCTTCAAGGACTCCGTTTAGAAAAGCATATTTTACATCCATTTGATGTATCTTCCACTTATTTTGAGCTGTCAAAGAAATGATTAGTCTTATAGTTTCTAATTGAGCAATAGGAGTAAATACCTCATCATAGTCAATTCCAGCCTTTTGACTATATCCTTTTGCTACAAGCCTCACCTTGTGCCTTTCAATCTCTCCCTTAGCATTCCTCTTTGTCTTGTACACCCATTTGACACCTATTGCCTTATGCCCTTTGGGAAGTGAAACAGGTTCCCATATGTCGTTCTTTTCAATTGCATTGATTTCTTCGTCCATCGCATCTCTCCACTTCTTCTCTTGTACAGCTTCTTGAAAGCTCACTGGTTCATAATCAACAAAGAGACAGAATAAGGTAAGATTATCTTGTCGTTCTGTTACCTCATAAATATCTTGGAGATTTCGTGTACGTGTCACGACTCTTTTACTTCCACTCGAAGATGATGAAGGTGACGGGTCTTCATGAGTGGTTTGCATTGGTGAAGTAGGTGGAGTCATTGGCTCTTGTTAAATTTCTATTGGTTGCTCCCTCATTTTCTGCTCATCTTCTTTAAACTGAGGAAAGAAATTGAAGTTATCTGCATGAGAGTTAAAATCCCATTATCTTTCTTCGTCGAATACCACATCTCGACTAATCACAATCTTCTTATTGTGTGGGTTGTACAACTTATAGCCCTTTGAATTAGCATTATAACCGATGAAGATAAAACTCTCGCGTTTATCATCAAGCTTCGTTCTTCTCTCATCCGGTACATGAACATGGGCTATACTTCCAAAGACTCTTAGGTGGGAAATACCAAGGTTTCTTCCACTCCATGCCTCTTGCGGTGTCTTTCCCCATACACTTCTTGTTGGAGATCGGTTTGACAAGTAAATTGCATATGCTACTGCTTCTGCCCAAAAATCTTTGGGTAGTTTCTTGCTTTTAAGCATGCTTCGTGCCATGTTGAGAATTGTTCGGTTCTTTCTTTCAGCTACACCATTCTGTTGGGGGATCTTGGCACTGTTAAAGATCTATGAATTCCATTTGCTTCACAGAACTCTTGAAACTCCTTGGATGTAAATTCTCCACCTCGGTCTCATCTCATGACTTTGATTTTTCTACTACTTTCTCTTTCCATTGTAGCTTTAAACCTTTTGAATACTTCAAAAACTTCTGATTTCTATTTCAAGAAATATACCCAAGTTTTTCTTGAAAAATCATTAATAAAAAGAAGAAAATAGTTACTATTACTGAGAGAGCTAGGCTTGATTGGTCCACACATATTAGTATGGATTAGCTCGAGTGGCTTCTTGGCTCTTGAGTTTGACTCCTTTGGAAAGCTTTTTCTGAATTGCTTCCCGAGTAGGCACCCTTCACAAAGTTGATCAGGATGGTTAATGCGAGGTAGTCCTTTCACCATCTTCTTCTTAGACAACAGTTCCAATCCTCCAAAATTGAGATGTCCAAATCGAAGATGCCATAGCCACGATGCATCTTTATAGCAGGCTTTCAAACACTTTGCAATATCATTTTGTATGTTAATCAAGAACATTCTATTCTTTGACATCGGTACGTTAGCAATGAGGTTATTCTTATCATCTTTTATAGAAAGATTATAATCCTTCATATGAATATCATAACCTTTCTCTAACAGTTGTCCTAAACTTAAGATGTTACTTTTCATATTTGGGACATAGTAAACATTGGAAATAAATTGATGTTGCCCATCTTTCAATCGAATAAGAATGTTACCTCTTCCTTTCACTGCTACATTTGAATCATCTCCAAATGAGACATTTCCACTTACTGACTCATCTAGTTCCACGAACATGTCTTTCCTTCCACACATATGGTTGCTTGCACCGCTATCAAGATACCAGGCATTTGGTTGACTACTATCACCTTCCTTCTATGCTAGAAAAAGAGTTTCTTTCTCATTGGTCTTCTCCTCTATGTAGTTGATTTTCTCATCTACTTTATTATTGGGAGCTCTACATTCTGAAGCATAATGTCCAAATTTCTGACAATTATAGCATTGAACTTGAGATTTTCCATACCTTAAGTTCATATTACCTCTTCCACGACTTTGTGTTGAGCTTTCTACTATTTCGAAGTTGTTGGAATTGTTGTTGTAATTCCAACCTTGTCCACGACCGTGGCTTCCACCTCGTCCACGGCATCTACCTCTACCTCGGCCATGTTGGTTTCTGTCATTGCCTTGGCTTTCATGCTTATCCTTGAATTGCATCTTGAAGAGTTGCTCAGTGATCCCTTGCTTCTTCTTATGCTTTTCTTCATATGCTTGTAATGACCCATTGAGTTCATCAATGGTCATTTATTCCAAATCTTTTGTTTCCTCAATCGTCACGACGATGTGTTCAAATTTAGAATCTAATGAATGAAGTATATTTTCCATTATTCTGACATCTCCTAACATCTCATCGTTTCTTTTTAATTGATTAGAAACAACTGCGACACTTGAGAAATAGTCAGAAATATATTCAGAAGCTTTCATATGTAGAGATTCAAACTCACCTCTTAGTGTTTGGAGATGAACCTTCTTCATTTTCTCGGCTCCTTTGAAAGAAATTTGAAGCTTATTCCACATTGCTTTGGAAGATGTTGCATCTGAAATCTTCTCAAACTCATCATTATTTAAGGCTTGATAGATAAGAAAGAGGGCTTTCTTGTCTCTCTTTCTCAAATCCTTCAAAGATTCTTTTTGCACTTGTGTTAGAATAGTTTCATCGTCTGGTTCACTTAAGCCTTTCTCTATGACTTCCCACACATCATGTGCACCCAAAAGAGCCTTCATCTTGATACTCCAATTATCATAGTTGTCGTTGTTGAGTGTCGGGACTTGAAACGATGACATACCTCCACTTGACATAAGTCTCAATATAGTGAGAATTTGTACATTCTGATCGCACAGATGGATTCAGAACGTCAAAAAACCTTAGGAGGAACTCCGGGGAAAAATCTAAATTTTTTGGTTAACGATCAAAATCAACTTTTTAGTCAATTGTCTCGGCGGCTCGGTCAAACGGCTTGGAGGCTCGGTCAACTCGGCTCCACTCGGCTGACTCAGTGAGTTAACTCACTTTCTGGCAGAAACTTCCGAATGATCGTGGCGGGGCGTCCGAACTCCGATCGGGATTATTCTTGCGGCGTCGAATTTTTCTCGTCGAGAGCTTCGATTTGATATAAAATAATGTATATTTATATTTTCAACTACAACTCTAATACCACTTTGTTGGAATATTATGGATCAAAACTCTCAAAACTCAAGAACAACTTTTCAGAAACACTCAGAAATTCTCAAATTTTTTTTGTTTATGATTTCTTTAACTTGGTTATTACATTGTTAATGAGAGATATTTATAGAAACAACTAATAAATTTAAGCCATATAAACTAAACCTACCAAAACAATCTAAACCATACACTTATCTTCTTACCTAACCCATTGATTTTCTTCTTCCCACCAACCATGAGTTGTATCCTTATCAATCCAGATCATCACCATAGAAGCTTCCATGAGCTGGACTTCAAATGGGCTATAATATTTCAAAGAGTTTTATTTTATTTCTTTGGGCTTGTAAACAAGTTTACAAACCAACAAGGTTGGCTTCGAGCTGACGGGAGCGTACGTTGGAGTGCTGGATATATAGTGGCTGACTGGAACAGTGACAACTGGTGGACTTTATAGGCGAAGGCTAAACTAAAACGACGACGACCGAAAGGGTGTTGAACTCTGTGTTTCGGGAAATACGAGCTGGCCTTACATATATTAAAAACAATTCTTTTAGAACGTATACTAAATATTCTAAAAGTAGTTTTTTTAAAATCGATTAGAAGCCATTCTAGTAATAATCATGCTATATAATATATAATACAATCATTTATTTATAGTTATTTTATTTATTTTTCACTCTAAATAATATCTTATATGTTATCATTATAATGATCTAACCTTAATCTAAATAATGATTGATCGGATACTTTACAAGATATACTTCTTCACAACAATTCTCCTTCTCTTTTATATCCTTCAAATCCATCATCATTGAGTTGTGATCATTGGATTCATCGGGAGAGTTCTTAAAATTAACACTTGAAACACCACTTTCTTATATTGAACTAACATGATAAGCTTGTTTTTAAACACCAATTAAAACTTAACATGTTGTAAAAAAAGGTCTCGTAAGAATAATAGTTATCTTTCAATCTTCTTCTATATCCAACACGACAAAATCAATCGACAATATAAGCTTATCAACCTTCACTAAAAAATCTTCTATTATACACAAAGACTTCATTGAGGACCTATCAACCATTTGAAGTATGACAATATTGTTGGCATATGTTGTGGTGCATGCTGCAACAGTGGCAAATAATAGTATTTAGTGGAGCCGAAAAGTGTGGGTGTGTAGTTGTTGCTAGGGTTAGAGTTTAATTTTCGTTTCCTTAGTATACATAGACGAATACTCTTGTACAAAAACAGAGAAGAAATATATGAAACAATTAATAATTAACAGAAATGACAATATTTGTCATGGTATCAGAGCAAGTTATTGCTGCCTAGATAGCTACCTGTTGATTTGGTTTCTGTTCCTCTCTACAACTAGTTTAGCTGGTTTGGCCAATCTGGTGTGGCTGATCTGGGGTGGCCGTTCTGGTTTACTCGTTGGAACCATTGCAGTCTCTACGTTTTAATTTTGTCTACCGTAGCAGTAATAAACAACGCTGAGGTCACAAATTGTTTACCTGTGTTCATTTGGCTACACAGTTATCTAGAAAATCTGAGCACAATCTATAATATCTAATGCAATAGTGGAAATCTTTACAATATCAACTCCAATTGCCTGAATCCTAGCAACGAGATTGTGTGAGGAAATAATAACTTTGAAGTTTTCTAGCCTCTTTGCAGCAGCAGCTGTTGCTCTCCCTTATTCCTTGGTGGTGCTTGAGTGCCCTCTCTAAATCCACTCTTGAATCTGCGAGGAACAGTGCGAAGGTACCTCATCCTTCCAGTTCCAGTGGTCTTTCTTCAGATTTCTTTTTCACTCCAGTTAAACTTCCTCCTGCGTGTAACTGGGAAAGCACAAGCCAAACAACGACTCTTCTGAAGATGGAAGCTACGACGACCATACATCACGTAGAGAGTGTGGGTTTTGTCCCTTCTCTTATCGAAAATTCAAGTTCCCTTACCCATGGCATGGACGGTAGGAACGTGGAAGGCAGTAGAATAAAAGCACCGCTCCGTAGGAGGGCTGCACGAATAGGGAAAATGAATTAGGGTTATAGTTCTATATATTCCGTATATATTTGGATAGTGTACGGAGGAATTGATAGATTTCATGGCAAAATCTAGAGATTTAACCACCAATTCTATATTGAATGATCTGATTATAAAAATGATTGAAGTTTTAACTAGAGCTCAGACTGCCTCACAACCTCCGCTAACTGAAGCGTAGACTACTCACATTAGTATCAAGTTGGGAGGATCCAACTATGCCTTGTGGTCCTAGGTGGTGGAGATGTATATCTCTGGCAAAGACAAACTGGGATATATTAATGGGGATTCTCCTCAACCTGCCAAAACTAACCCCTGATTCAGGAGATGGCGCACTAAAAATTCTATTGTTAAGGGATGGTTGATCAATTCAATGGACCCCTCATTGATTGCAAATTTTATCTGATTCCTAACTACAAAACAGGTTTGGGATTCAACTGCTACAACCTACTATAATGGGACAGACACGTCTCAAGTGTATGATCTATGTCGTCAAGTTACTCGTATGAAGCACGCGGGTGGATCCTTGGAAAAATACTATAATGACCTTCAAGGGTTGTGGCGAGAAATTGATTTCCATCGTCCTAACCCAATGGAGTGTGTGATTGACATACAAAAATACAACTCCATCGTACAGGAATATAGAGTGTATATCTTCCTCAATGGACTTGATGACAGACTAGATAAAACTAGAAGTGATGTGCTTCAAATCAAATCATTCCCTACGGTGGAACAAGCCTATAGATTCGTCCGTAGGGAAGAGGTCAGGAAAACCATGATGATCACAGGTGCACATACGACTCCCAGAGTAGTTATGATGTTCAAAGGGATCAAGGGACACCATAATCCGATGCTACCAAAACCAGGAACACCTTTTTTAGGTAGCAAGAAATCCATGTGAAATCCACCTTTTATTGACATAAAATGTGGTCATTGCGGAAACTCCAAACACACCCGTGATAATTGCTTCAAACTACATGGGTATCTAGAGTGGTGAAATAATCTTCCAGCACAGAAGAAATGGGACACCACTGGGAGAGCCGCTATGGCTACCAATAATGCATCACTATCCCTTATTCCTGAGGCCAAATCTTCCCAAGATCTAGGTACTTCAAGTAAGGAATTTCACATCTCTACTCATAGTGATAATAAGGATTGGATTCTCGACTCTAGAGCTACAGATCATATGACATTTGACCCAAAAGATCTCTCTCATATAACCCAATCGAGACGGAGCTGTGTTTCCAATGCCAATGGGGTCACTTATCCAGTTACAAGGGCTAGAATAATGACTTTATCTCCTTCATTATCTTTATCTAATGCATTATGTGTACCTTCTCTTTCACACAGACTAATGTCTGTAAGTCAAGTCACTTCAGATCTTAACTATGTTATATTGATGTATTCTACCTTTTGTCTTCTACAGGATATTCTCACCAAGAAGATCATTGGGCGTGGTACTAAGAGAGATGGTTTATATTATGTGGATGACCTCAGTGCAGGAAGAGCTAATCACATGCAACACAAGGTTAGTAATAAGGAGCGATAGATTTGGTTATGCATCGTCGATTTGGGCATCCATCATTTGGGTATTTAAGGCACTTACTACCTAGTTTATTTTCAAATATCACACACTCGGATTTCAAATGTGATACTTGTATCTTAGCAAAAAATCATAAGGCGTCTTATCCTATGAGCATGCATAAAAGTGAGACTCTTTTTGCTTTAATATATTCTGATGTTTGGGGACCTTCCCTGGTTACTACGTCATCGGGTCATCGTTGGTTCGTAATTTTTGTTGATGATTGTACACGATGACATGGCTTTACCTTCTTAAACATAAAGATGAAGTATTTTCTATGTTTTACTTGTTTCACACCATGATTCAGACACAATTTTCTGAAAAAATTAAGATCTTTAAGTCTGATAATGGAGGGGAGTATGTTAATCAACAATTTCGGACATACTTGGACAACCATGGTATTCTCCATGAAACCTCATGTTCATAAACCCCACAACAGAATGAGACTGTAGAAAGGAAGAATAGGCATATTGTAGAAATTGTCTGGGCCTTACTAATCAGTGCACATATGCCTAGTAGATACTAAAGTGATGTTGTTACTACAACTATGTATCTACTGAACCGTATGCCCACAAAAACATTACAATTTCAAACTCCATTAAAAGTGCTATCTGATCATGTTCTTTTGCCTACTATTTTGATGCTTTCGCCCCAAATTTTTGGATGTGCTTCTTTTGTCCACCTTCATAAAAATCAACGAATTAAGTTGGATCTATGTGTTGTTCGATGTGTATTCTTGGGGTATGGCATACAAAAAAAGGGATATTGATGCTATGATCCTATTACTAAAAGAACCTACATTACCATGGATGTCACTTTCCTATAATCTGAATGGTTTTTCCTATCATCAATATCCAATTACCCTCTTTAGAGGGAGAGTTATAGTGAAGAACGAAATTGACTTGATGTTGAAGTGTTAGACATTAGTAACAATCCGATATACTCAGATAATGCCAACAATATGGATGAGCCAGTACCTAGACCCAAACTTGAACTTCTAAGAACTGAATCTAAACTAGTGATTGAATCTCCAGAAGATGCAGTGGTTGATGCACCCATCCACTCTCTAGTACCCAATGATCCTTCTACAGAGAATACTCCTGAGGTAAGATATCCTATCACATCTTTACAAACTAATGCTATAGCTACACCTATTGGTTATGCTCTACCTTTCAGACACAATTGAGGCAAACCTCTGAATCGATACTCTCCAAATAGAGAAGAACGAAAATCCAAGTATCCAATAGCCAATTATGTATCTACTCAAGGGTTATCAGAACCTATAAGGGCGTTTGCACAAACACTCTCCTCATGTCAAATTCCAAGTAGCGTTGAAGAAGCCCTATCTGATCCAAATTGGGCTCAAGCTATAAAAGAAGAATTTGAGGCATTGTAGAAGAAGAACACATGGGTGTTAAGTGAGCTACCTCAAGGGAGGAAGATGGTAGGATGCAAGTGGATTTTCTCCATTGAGTATAAAATAAATGGGTTAGTTGATCGATACAAGGCGAGGCTAGTAACAAAAGGGTATACACAGAAACATGGTATAGACTATCAGGAAACCTTCTCACTTGTGGCTAAACTAAAAAATGTTAAGAGTTTTGTTAACTCTTGTAGTAAATTTAGATTAGTCATTGCACCAACTTGACGTGAAAAATGTCTTCCTTCATGGTGACCTTGAAGAACAAATTTACATGGATATCCTACCAGGATATATTGTTACATCAGGAAAAGAAACTACATGTAGATTACAACGAGCATTGTATGGATTAAAACAATCACCTCGAGCATGGTTTGGCAGGTTGAGTTCAATAATAAGGAAATATGGGTTTTAACAAAGCAACTCTGACCACACTCTTTTCCTAAAACATTGATTAGGAAAAATAACAGCCTTTATAGTCTATGTAGATGACATGATCATTACAAGGGATGATAAAGAAGAAGTCTCTAGGCTTCAAGAACAATTGTCAAATGAGTTTAAAATGAAGAACTTGGGAGGACTCAAATACTTCTTAGGCATTAAGGTAACAAGATCAAAACAAGGTATATGTCTTTCCCAAAGGAAATATACTCTAGACCTACTCACAGAGGCAGGATTACTAGATTGTAAACATATTGATATTCCAATGGTCCAAAATCATAAACTTGGAGAATATGTGGACCAAGTACCAGTAGATAAACAGAGATATCAACGGTTAGTGGGTAAACTCATATATTTATCTCATACTTGACCTGATATTGCCTATGTTGTGAGTGTCGTGAGTCAATTCATGCACCGCCTAAGTGAAGACCATATGGATTTCGTCATGCGAATACTTCATTATTTAAAATCCCTCCCCTGGGAAAGGAAATGTACAAGGATAGGAAATCTACTACTAGATACTTTACTTTTGTGGGAGGCAATCTTGTTACATGGAGGAACAAGAAGCAACAGGTAGTTTCCTTATCTAGCACTAAAGCTGAATTTAGAGGAATGGTCAAGGGAATATGTGAGCTCTTTTGGTTGAAAAAACTTCTAACTGAGATTGGTGTTGCTCCTAACTCTAAAATGAACTTATTTTGTGATAACAAAGCAGCCATTGTCATCTCCCACAATCTAGTTCAACATGATCGCACGAAGCACATTGAAATGCATCGGAACTTCATCAAATAGAATCTTGAAGAAAAGATTATCCAACTTCCATTTGTTAAATCAGAAGATCAATTGGCTGATATACTCATAAAATCTGTGTCTGCAAATAACTTCTACAACTCACTTGACAAGTTGGGCATAAGAGACATATATGCACCAACTTGAGGGGGAGTGTTGGCGTGTGTTGTGGTGCATGTTGCAGCAGTGATAGACACCAATGTTTAGTGGAGTAGGGAATGACAGACAATAATATTTAGTGGAGCTGAAAAATATGGGTGTGTAGCAGCTTCCATGTGTGTAGTTACTGCTAGGGTTAGAGTTTAATTTTCATTTCCTTAGTATGCATAGATGAATACTCTTGTACAAAAATAGAGAAAAAATATATGAAACAATTGATAATTAACAGAAATGACAATATTTGTCAAATACTAGGCTTTGCCCTTGATTTCCTCAATCCAAGCTTCATGAAGACATTCTTGGGCATAAGATAAATGTTAGCTCACAAGTCACACAAAGCCCTATAAAAATCTCTCACACCAAGGCTACATGGATAATTAAGCTACTAAGATCTTTTAGCTTAAGCAATAGCTTCATCTCAATTATAATAGCACACTTCTCTATGTAAGTATGGTTGGTCTGTATTGGCATTTCTATATGTAAATTATAGTTTGTATTTTATTTAATATTCTTATCTTTCCATCGTAAGTTTGATTACTGGTAGTTCAATATCACTTAGAATAGAGTTTTGTATTTACTTGTTACTCATACTCGCTTTCTTAGATTACATGTAGTTTTGCATAGTTAGATGGTTTTTCATTGTGGTGTCATCTTATTACAAACTAGGCATTTTTCTAGAGTTAGAAACGTCCTACTTGGTGTCTTGTTGGGTTGCTCACCAAGCCTTCAATAAGGCTCACCGAGCTTGTTTTTGTGTGACACGTCTCACCAAGGTGGACTCCACGAGGCCAACAAGGATTCGTTAAGTGATCACTAGGGAAAGGTTTAGCGACTATTGTCCTCGCCTAGTAGTCAACGAGGCCTCGTTGAATGGTCCACGAGGTAAGGTGTTTGTGAGGCTAGAATCACCTATAAATTCATATCTCCTCATCTTTGTTTTTATGGCCAGAAGGGGGAAGCTTTGGCCATTTGGTTCTAAACTTTTTCAATCCTTTCGTAGTATGTTTTCCTTTTAAGTGTCGGGTTTAGAAAATAGTGTGTTCATCTATAAAACATAGGACATTAGAGAATGTATTCTTCATATTTTTCAAACAACCAGATGAGTGTAAAAATTGTGAGATTGAGTAAGAATTTAGTGAGAAGAAAAACACATGACTGTTTAGTGAAAAGTCACATCATTTAAAAAAAATTCTTAATGATGTTTTCCTCAACAAGTGTGATGATAAGAAAATATCACTTGAGGACATAATAAGTCACTTTGTTCCAACATGTGGTACAATTTTTTTATAGACTAAGTCAAGAGTCGAATTTGGAAACATGTGAAGACTATGGTATCATCAATGGCTAGCTTGAAGACAAGATTAGAATGTTTGAAAACTAGCTATGAGGCATATAGAGTCTTGATAATCAAATTGGAAAACTAACAAATGTCTTCAACAATCATGTCCATTAAGAAAGAGAAGAGAAATACAAAGCAATAGAAACTAGGTATGGAAGGGTGTTGGAGGAAAATGAAGACAAGGCTCATAAGAAGATTATGGAGAACAAGCCTCTTGATGAAATAAGTAGTAATCAGCAATAAAGAAGAAGAAAATGGAAGAAGAGCACACCAAACAATCACCAACTACCATCCAATTGGGTAACACTTCTTGTACTACTAAATTATCTCTTCCTGAAAGATTTCAAAAGAATAAGCTTCATGAATATAATGTTATTTAAGAATAGACAAATAGGTTATAATAAGACAATTTTGTAAGTAGAGTGAAGTTTCAATCGTTGAATTTTTTTACGTAAGTGAATTGAACTTTCGATCCAAATAAGAAATTGAGATCTAGAAGAGAGGTAGATAAGCTAAGCCATTAAATCTTTTTATGCGCTCTATTCTAACTCAATCAAGCAAGCCTTACAAAGTGAATTAAGCAAATAGCATAATAGAATATACAATTACAATAGCATGTTTAATTCAACACATTATACAAACAACAAACATATAAAAATAATAATTTACAGTAAACATACTGGTGATAGTGCCCCTTAAATGCTTCTATTGAAGCTAGCAACATGTAATAAAAAGGGCAAACAACACAACATATAAATCAAGCAAATATATACTGAAAGTTATAAATGATTTTAAATCATTTTAAAACCTCTTATGTGTAAATATATTCAGTAAATAATTATTGTACTTTCATAAAATTAGAGCATGCAAATACATCATGTAAAATGATAAGCCATATAGGATCTAACACCAATATGGAAACTCCATCGGTTGCATATCAATCACTAATAGAAAAAAATTAATTAAGAATCAATAATTTACAACAAAAAGAAAAATAAATACAATTATCCCTATAAGTAGAGCACCCACCCTAACTACACCTAAGGTACCACACTTACTATTAGCACATCACCTGATATAAGTAGATCCTAACTCGTCCTAGAAACTCCATCACCATATGATGTGACCAATTATTGATGGTTCAATTTCTTAACATGTAAACACACAGGCTCTTCACCTATGAACTTTAATGCTCCCTTCACATAGGTTTCTTACCTATAAAAAATTTTACAACCTCGTAATACCCACTTGACACACAACCCAACTTTAAGAGTTGTCACCAATTATGCTTCTTAATTATGGGAATCTTTGTAATCTTGCAATACCTAGATTATATTTGGTGTAATTTCAGTTATTTTTTTAAAAATAAAAAAATAAAAAGATGATCATAATGTGCCCACACAGGAAACATAGTCTTATCAAAATATAACAATAATTAAAATCGTTATTTTTTTGCATCACATTATTGGTAAAGAAACTAAGTTCCGAAGCATTTGTCTTAAAAATGACATAATACATATTAATGGGTTGACATTGAAATATGTTTGGTGAAAGGGAGGAGTTACATTAAATGCTTTTAAGATAGAATTTCACAATATCAAACTTTTTCTAGTATAAGCGAGTGCCTCAACTAATTCTTTTAGTTCTCTCTTTTTCTTTTTTTGTTTTCCTTTTTATGTTGTCCCCATCTTCCTTCTCTTTCATTTTCCTTATCATCGAGCAGGGACCACTTCCATTTAGGAAGAGTTCTTTCTTTAGTGTGTATTTTCTTTTTCTATACTTTTTTGCTTAACTCTCTTTTAGTGGTGAGTTTTTATTACATAAATAATCTTTGCCATTGTTATAGTATTTTCTTTGTCATATCTAACTCTATAAAGATTATATATAATGTGTATTTATATCTCACTTTGTTAGGTATGAAGTCCTTTATTTTCAAATGTTTGTATATTTATATAACATCAAATCTATAAAGATTTAACAAATTCTAAATAATTTATTTAGTTTAAATTTTTATTGATACATTTTTTCGAAACAATCATGATTGATAGAAGGGATATTTAAACATAAACAAGATAAAATAACTTATGATTTGATTGTTCTCTAAAATGAAGTATCATTTTCTCTATTTTTACTTTGATGTTTAGCTATGTACTAGTTAATTTTATATAGATAAATAATGTTTTTGTTGTAGTTTTAAAATTTGAATGTTAATGAAATATCTTTCACTTTTTATATAAAAAAACATTTTATTTAATTTTTAAATACACATATTTTTTACATTATAAAAATATATATACATATCACATTTTTGGATGAGTAAAATATTATTTTTTACTTACCAAAAGAAAAGAGTTAAAGACATATATAAGTTTTGTAATTTTTTAAAATATAAATTTTAATCTTTTATTTTTTAAAGTTTCAATTAATACTATATAATTCATTAAAATATATATTTTAATATTTTATTTACTTAAATCTTCTAATTTTAAAACTTTGAATAAGGTTTAAATAGTATTTTCTTTTCAAAAATAAATTTAAAATTTTGAAAAATAATGTGCAAAAAGTAGGAAAAAATAACATAAAACAAAAGTTCGAAATTAATAAAGAATCAACTTTTAGAAACACTAAAAATACATAAATAAATACATTTTCATTTTATATTTAGAATAAATTACATTTTCTATTTTTTAATAATTTTAAATCTTTTAAAATTCTAAATTTTAAAAAAACAATTAAGAATTTTTCCCATTATAAATGTAAGTTATATTTGTTTTTCCCCTCAATTTTTTGATTTTTGAATTTTAAATTATTTTACTATAGAATTAAAAAATTCTTATGTACTTTATTTTAAAAAAAATTAAATTAATCTTTAAATAAATACTATTTTGGACAATTAATTTCTAAAGAATTAAAAAACGTAAGTTATAAAACTTAAAAATTAGAGTATTAAAATTCACTTTCGATAAACCATAGGATATTAGTGTGTGTATCCTAAAAGAGAAAATATAATTATAAAACTTACAAAGACCTCATCAAAAAAAAACTTCGTGTGTGAGCAGAAATTAAAATTGCCATTTACGATCAATTAGAAATTGAAACCCTACGACTTAAACTTGATTTATATAAGAGATTATATAGAAATGTCTTCCATTAAAAGTAATATTCAAACAATTCGTCAAAGATTCTACGACTGCAGTACTTCAAATATTTTAAAAATTCAACAAAATGAAATTTGCAACTCTGGTTTATCCGAAAAGAAACATAAAGCCAATGAGAAAGCTCTCAGTATCAGGGGTTTCAAAATCCACTAAATAAACATAGCCTCAAGACAAAGCAGTCTGCTACAACAGCTGAGATAGTCGTTTCCAACAATGCAAAACCTGCAGACCTGCAAAAACGCAATTACATGATAGTTCCTTATCGTTATCTAAACATAATGAGCAACCCATAAAACAAATCCCTAGAGCATCCATGGTTGAATTGTAACATGGTCACTACTGCCTCGTATTTTTCCCTTGAACTGCAAGTTTTGCTGCCACTTGCTCCTCTGACAGAGGTAAGTAGTAGATCCGAGGAGTGGCTTTGGTCTTTCGAAAGAGGTCGTCCAAGGTAACAATTGGAGGATCAACTTTCTCTGGCAGAGGAGGTGGTGGTGGAAGTCGTTCTCTTACTGGGGGAGGGTTAGACAATGGTGGTGGGGGAGGAAGAGAAGACGGAGGTGGAAGCTGCTGCTGCTGCTGCTGTTGCCTAGGTTGACGAGGGGATGGCTGGGTAGGTGGTGTTTGAGGCACAGGTGCAGTATTAACAGATGCAGTTGCAGTTTGCGGAGTCTCCAAATGAGCTTTTACTTCCTGAGGATCAACAAATTCTGCTACAAGAAAGCGTCCACCATTTGGAGGCCACTGTAGGTTATACACGGCATTGCGGGTCTCTATGGCTTCTTCAACAGAAGAATACTGCATACCAAGAACATCCCATTCGTTAAGAGTTCAAATCAATTGGTTCAATGTTTCATGAATTCTTCATATGACATCTGTGTTGCATTCATAAATATGCAAATGAAGAGAGAGAGAGAGAGAAACTTACTGTGACATAGCAATGGGTCTTTATGTGATCCATCCAAAAGTCAGTAACTTTCCCATTTTTTCCTAGAAGTTCTTGCACGGCTTTCAGGGTAAAAGGACGCAGAAAACGATCAATTCTGAGGGAACTAGTTGGAGGTTTTGGAGATGGTGGAACTGCATAAGATTTGATTACATGATATTATTCTACCTTGCAAAATAGTTTTATAGATTCAACATAGAGTGCAAAGATAACTCACCAAGACGTTCTTTAGAAGCATCCTCGCTAACTGTAGAGTCCGACCTTGAAAAATTGCGCTTAGCAACAGAGGGAAAAGTGTCCTTGGGTGTAGTTGTAGCAGTATAATTAGAACCTTGTGGCTCTGGAACTTTGAGGCTTTCAGAAGCCCACCTCCGCTGCCTCTTTAGAGGCTCGCTATTCCCAACCGATAATTGATCTGTGAAGGAAATCTTATAAGATAAAGACAGCCAAAGAATGCCAATTTTTCATTTGGAGATAGAAACACTTTCTTCTAATTGCATATATATATATAAACAAAAGAGAACGATTACAAAGATACAAACAAAAACTATTGCAATGACTAAAAAGTTGATCAAGTAGGGGCACAACCTCTATTTGGGTTGGCATAAGAATAACTTAGATAATAGAAAAATGGGAAAAAAAATACTGCAAACTAATATCCAACATCTGCAACAATGTTCCAAGAACCCACCCAAAACGAATCCAGTTAGTCCCAGACTCTAGCTAGTATAAAAATACAAGCGAAGTTCTAACTGGAAACAATTAATGTGATAACTTTCAGTTAGAATACAGAATACAGTCACTAAAATCCTATTTACATTCACTAATTAGAGATATACACAGGCATCGGGTTCCAGGAGAAAGAAAAAGAGAGGTGATATTCTGAAAGTATGACCATTCTCAACTGCATCACCATTATTATAAACGTACTTCACAAAGTAGAAACAGAAATTTAGTAAAGAAAAACTGGTATACAAAACAATGAAATTTAAATCTATCAAACTAGTACACAATACACAATACATCAATACTTTTTCAACTTTAAGAAGTATCTGGCAGCAAAGCTCACCGTTAAGCTTCCTTTTCTCAGCAGGTGCAAATGAAGGATCCTTATTCTCCACCTGCGCGTCCTTTTTGTCCACTGAAAAATCACCTCCCACAACATCCACATAAGTTTCCTCATCCTTCCCAACATGAACTTCAGTTTTCTCACTCCTATCTCCCACATCATCAGAACTATACTTTGAATCAATCTGTTTATTCTCCAATATATCTTCTTCCATGGAATCATCTCCAGAACTTCTGTCTAAATTCAACTTTTCTGAGTATCCCACATCTACATTATCATTTTTCTTGCCCAGATCTGCACTAGTACCATTTTTATCATCCTTCTCTTCCATAGATGCTTTATGCTCACTAGGCTCTTCAACATCCATTGGATGTGAGCCACAATCCAGAACAACAGTGCTGGGTGGTGGTTCCACCATCTCCGGCTTAATAACATCTAATTCTAATTTGACATGATCAGCAATTATAATATCCTTTAATTCAATCTTTTCATTAATTGACAGAGAATCAGTAGAAATAGAATCATATTTTACTTGAGACCCTAAAACAGGGCGGACCTCAGATACCTGGTTGTTCGAAGCAGGATGG
Source organism: Hippophae gyantsensis (assembly GCA_030763125.1). Taxonomy (NCBI): domain Eukaryota; kingdom Viridiplantae; phylum Streptophyta; class Magnoliopsida; order Rosales; family Elaeagnaceae; genus Hippophae; species Hippophae gyantsensis. Next base: position 34,155,823 of record CM061031.1, on the reverse strand, counting down.
CTGACCACAACTTCCTCAGGTGTAGGCCTCGACATCTCATTGTCTAGCTGGAGCTTTGCAGTGTCACTCTCCAGCTGGGGCTTTGCAGTGTCGCTTTCCAGCTGGGGCTTTGTGGTGTCGCTTTCCAGCTGGGGCTTTGCAGTCTCTCTCTCCAGCTGTGGCCTTGAACTCTCATTCTCAAACTGGGGATTTGAAACTTCAATATCCATCAGGGGCTTTGAATCTTCAGCATCCATTAGGGCCTCTGACTCCTCATTCTCCAAATGGGGTTTTGGCTTTGCAGTGTCACTCTCCAGCTGGGGCCTTGAACTCTCATTCTCAAACTGAGGATTTGAAACTTCAATATCCATCAGGGGCTTTGAATCTTCAGCATCCATAAGGGGTTCGGACTCCTCATTCTCCAAATGGGGTTTTGAACTCCCATGCTCATGAGATTTAGTGTTCTCATCTTCTTCACTTAATGTTACATCAGATATTACAGTTTCCACAACCGTAACGCTAGTTTCAACAGTAGTTGTTTCAACGGTAGTAGTTTCAACAACAATCTCTTCTTCCATAGTAGCAGAGTCTTTGTCAACCTGCATATACTCTTCCTGAATATTAACTTGATCTGGAGCTGCTACACTGCAGTTGATATCAACCTGAAGTGGGGCACTATCCATATTCCCAGTCTTCTTACCACTATCAGCCAAATTTCCCTCATTGGTTTCAGCAATAACTGCTTGTAGCTCTGAGCTTTTCACCATAACTACAGGTTCAGGATCAGAGCTAAGACCATTTTCCACTTCCTTCTGATCATTTTCCACTTCCTTCTGATCATTTTCTTCTTCCTTCTGAGCATTTTCTAATTTCTTCTGTGCATCTTCCCTTTCAATACGAACTGCTTCGTCCAATCGTTTTACCAGATCCTGTTTCAAACCTGAGATTGTCAATCTCCGTTTCTTAAGCTCCTCCTTTAACTCAGTGACCTTCCACTGATCAATTGGTCGATTGTCCAGCATTTGATATGGAGAAGACATCTTATCCAATTAAAACTTACACTTCCTGGATAACAACATTGATGCTAAAAAGAATAAGCTATGGAAGAAGAATTCCAGCACATGACATGACAATAAAATGATTTACAACAAAATAACATAACTTCTGACAGAGGGAAATATTTTGTATGCATTTCATAGGTGCAAATAAAAATCCCAGAGCCTACACCATATAAAACTGCAGATATAACACCCAAAAGAAAAGTGTACTTTTAGAAAAGACATAAAACTAAAAAGAGACTAATTGGACATCAGAACAATAGTAGAAAAAAATATTACAGGTCCATCATTGAGTTCAGATAGTACAAAAGGTAGCAACCAATGCATAAAATTCCTTTTTAAAACCATATTATGAGCATGACCAAACTGTTTTATATCTAAATTATAATTAATTTTAAAATATAAAATACTTTTTCATGCATATGCTTCAAGACTTAAAAAAATTGAAAAAAAAGAAAGAACGAGAGAGATAGTTCTGAAACCCATAAAGTGGAACTGAGTCCAAAAAATAATCCCTGGACAGATTTACTAAACGTCTCCCACATGCATGAACTTAAAGAGCTAAAACCGATAATATCAGACGATAAGACTACACCGTCAACACAGCTTCTCTTGTCTGCTGGAATGAAATAAAAAATTAAAAACAAAGAAATATATAAAGGCAAGGAATCGTATTCTTAAACCTGAATAAAGAAAACACTTAAGATTTTCCCCCCAATATTGCACCCAAAATATATGTGAATATCCATCGAAAGTTTAAACGAGAACTAATTATGGAAAACGGTTTCAACACAATTGAAACATTACTGTATAAGACTAAAGTCAAAAATTATTGGGAGCATGACAGAATACAACCAGAAACAAAACAAACAAAAAATAGATTTAACAGAAATACCCGTTCCCAAGTCTGAAATTATTCACTAACAACCTAAAATTAAGACAGGATTACATGATAACAGCTAGTTAGAAATTTCCAATCAAACCATTCTCTAATAATTCTTGAAAAATAAGAGAGCACTGAACCTCGCGGAACAAAGTCGAAGGATCTAATGCCGTGTATAGTATATCAAAAATGAAGCCAAGAATGAAAAAATAAGCAACTACTTACAGTAGTGTTCGCTTCGCAGCAACCCAGCAGTAAAGCTTTCAATAAGGGAAAGTAGAATGAAAATGCGAAACCCTAATTTCACAACACAAAAAAAACCGTTAGAGAAGAAAGCACATGAGCGACATCATCAACAAAAACGAATGCAGCAAATTGATATCGATTCCTAAAGCTCTGCTTAAACCGTTAGTTCTGTTTCCTGAAAACAACGAAAACAGAGAGAAATCTAAAACACAATAAACATGTGAAAACAGAAAATGAAGAAACTTCGAGAGAGATATGAAACAGAGAAAACCCAGAATCAAATCTCTTCAATTTTTCTTATTCCCTTAAAACAATTCGATTTTATATCTTCTAATATTGGAAGGTAAGGAAATTAGGATTTCTAGGGTTTCCTATTTGCTTTCTTAACCCCGTGCGTTGTTAAGAAAAATGGAAGGAGCTTATGGCCATATGGGTTATATCGTTCTTTAAAATTGGGGTTTTTTTTTTTCCCTTATATTTCTGAGATTCCAAAATATCCTTATATTATTTTTCAATTTTACAAATAATTAAATTATTCATGTACTATTAGTTTCAAAACAAAAATATATATAATTATTATAAAATGATAACATTAGTTTCATAATTAATAATTATTGATTAAGTATTAAAGATTTCATAATATTTTTAAAATAAATATTTTAATTCAATAATTTATAAATCATGTATTATTAATCTTATTAGAATTAAATACTTTTATTTATATAATTTATTAAAATAAATATTTTTATTCCATCAAAAATATAAAAAATTAGAACTTTCGGTACCTATCTTTTATAAATAACATAACTATATTTTGAGACTAAAATATATATTTTAAAAACTCAATTGTATAATTATTACAAGTCTACATGCCACTGGGTTATACATGTTCAAACAAAATATCCTTATATTGGAAATGAGAAGTAGCGTTTATGTTTATGGAATGGGCAATACAAATACAAAAACAAGTAAATTGGTTTAAACGGGAGTAAATAATTATATGAATTCAGTTAGATCGAAAATTTTGATCATATAGACCAACAATTTCAAAGTTATTGTTAAATGTGATTCAAATTAGGATTCAAATTAAAAAATATATAATACATTCAAATTCAAATAAGTATAATATATAACTCATTTAAATTAAATAAATATTTTTTTATTCTATCATATTTTATATTAAAATATTATATATATTAAAATCATGTAAAATTATTATTTTAATTTAAATAATAAAATATAAATTTTTAATCTATATAATAGATAATGAGTTTTCAAACATATTTTTTATTCTACTAATTTTATTAGTTATGATTATAAATAATAATTTTTTAAAAAAATACATAAATTTAAAATTAAAATGTTATGTATATTATGTTTTATTTATGATAATAATTCATATATGAATTAAAAACTTAATCTCACTTTATCCGACTAAAATATTCAATTAATTTAGATTTTTATCAATTTAAATTGGTAAAAAAATATAATTTTGATATGATGTTTAATCTTAAATTATTCAAATACATAAATAGTGGATGTGACAGAATATATAGGATTATAAACATAAATTGTATTGTCATCTGAGTAATAAATTACATTAAGCACAAATATTGCTCTTATAAAGATTGATTTGCTTTTATAATTAAGTATCAATATGCAATAATTACAATACTATTCAAATATTAATCAAGAAAAATATATAAACTAATAATTAAACCTATAATTAATTCAAAGACATAAACAACGATGAAGTAAACAATATTTGGAGACTTGGGATATATAAATCCCCTAATCATTCTACGTACAATATCAAATATCATTGATTGGTTTCTATATCTAATTGATCGACTACATGTTCTTATATATCTAAAAATCTTTGTCAAACATTTTTTTATGTTATGTGTAAACAATCACATTATCAAGTTATTTTATTCACACATAAATTATAATCACATGTATCAAACCACACATCCATCAATCATATTATTATACTATTTCAATTCATGTAATAATAATTCTATAAATAATTCAAAAATCTACTTTATCAACCTAAGAAATGAATATGAAATCATATAATTATTGGTCAAATATTTCAAGTATTAAGATCAAAATTATTAAATCAACTATTAATAGAGAAGATTTTTCAATTAAATAAATAAATCACATGATTTGGTTCATCAAAATTCTCAAATAATAACCTAGTCATTCATAATTTTAAAAATTATAATTAAAAATATATAAGTGTATAAGAGTTGCACTAAAGATAAAGAAAAAAAATAAAGATCTAATTTTGATGAAAAATTAACTCCTTATTTAATCTTCTTGTTAGTTATGTAAGTGTCTCCTCAATTTGTTTTACTTGATTTTTCTTTGTAACAATGAAATCTCTATATTCGCTCTTGTGAATTGTAAACTATATGTTGTTATAGCCTTCTTATAGTCCTTAAAATGGGATGAAATTGGTCATAATTAGATTAGGATTCGTATTAGCTTTAATCCAAGGGCTGAAATTAAAAGTTAAAATTAAAATCAAAATTAACTCGTCAAAATCTGCTCCGATTGATCGAGACTCTTTTCTAATTGATCTAGAAATGATATCTTTTCAACTTGAGATCGTTTTATCTAACCATACATAATCGATTGATTCCCTTTGTTGATTTATCTAACTTTGCTTTTCCCATTTCGAGGTATAACTTCCATGTATCCTCGATCAATCCTCAATCAATTGATTGATATCTAAATCGATCAACCTCATATTATTCTAAATTTATCCCAATTAGCCTATTTTTGCTCTGTTTAACATATTTTCACTTACATTATCATATTTGAACTTAAGATAGATCTCTTAAATAATATTTATTTCAAAACAAAACAAATAACTAACTTATGGTTAAATAATTCTACTTTTATATAGTTACTTGTCACATCTTATCTTATATCTTATTTAATATTTCTAATGAGCTATTTGTTCAAAAGTTTCTTATTTCATTCAAATCTTATCCCTTATAAATCTGGCTCACTTGAAACATAATTTCAAATCATTTTCTAACTATTAAATTTTTTTATAAATAATTATATTTTTTATTATTTTATGTTTTTACTTATCTTATTTAAGTGGCTTTAAAACAAATGAGATATTTTAACTCGTATCATCCCGTTACAACCTCAACGCATCAAAATATAATTAGACCATACAAGCTCCTAAAATTAATGGGTTTGTAATATGAGTTAATTGGATATCCTATTACACCTCTATAGAGATCATAATCATTTACTTATTTATATTTTTGATTTTATTTGTTTTTTTAAAATCTAAATGTGTGAATTTGTGTATCAATGTCAATTTGCATGATAGTAAGCAAGTCTCGTGATAAATTTTGACTTTACCACTAGTGGGATATGCTCCTCGGATGACATGACTTGGTTGAAAATCACTCTCCATATTGACTAATTTTTATAATTTTTTCTTAAATATATATCTGTAAAAATTTAAGGTTTAGTTAAATAAATTTTGATCCAAAAATATTTTTTTCTTTGAGGTAATTAAAAAAATATAACTTATGGTATATATGACAATAGTTATCAATAGTTATTATAATGATTTAAACTAATTAAATAAAAAAATTAATTATAATTGGTACTCAATATGTTTAATTTAGTAGGTTTAATTACATAAAAAATATTAAAATTTATAATACTTAAGTTATTTTTATTTATTTATTAATAATATTTAATTTATATTTATTTATTTATTAGTAGGCAATTTTAATCATCATAAAATATCGAAACATCTGACTTAAATTCCCACCTACTCCCATGCAATATTTAGCTTCCTTGTATTTCTAGATTTGAGGGTATTATACAAAGTATTATTAAAATATTTATATATTATTTAATATTTGTAATAAATAATATATAATTTAAATTTGATAAATATAAATAATAACAACCAATGTATCATATTCCAAATACAAAGATTAAATAAGATGTTGTTGCTTTTGAGATACATGTATAATTATTTACTTATTAGCTTTTTGCATGTAAAGTAATAATTTTAATAAAACATGTAGTTAATAATTTTTTTTTGAATATTATGTTAGTTATATTTGAAAAGGGTGAATGATATTAATGAGTTGTGACTCAATCATATATAACTTAATTGAAATATAAAAATTTAAAATTTGATTACAATGATTGTGTTGTACTTATTTCTAAAAAAAGGAATAGGAAAAGAAAAAGGGTAAATAATTTCTTTTTGAATTAAAGGTTTTAAACACAAATGAAACTACAAAAAATTACTATTTATCCTCTAAGTATACATTATCTAGAACTGCTTAACGAACAATTAAGTAAACACTAACATCTTTTAACAAATAATATCATCTCAAATGAATCCAAAATAATTTTCTAACAAAAGAAATGAATCCAATGGCTAAATTTTTTTCAAACATTTATCACAATATTGCCATATAAATGAGAAAAGTTATCATGGCTCCATTTTAACAACTAGATAAATTGTATAATTAGAAACTTGGTAAACCATATTTTTTATTTGGTAAAATGCTTCAGTTTTTATCGTTATTAGGTTTTTTTATTTACATACCTACCATTGAACTATCAAAATTTGAAATTTATCATTATACCACTTTAGTTATCAGTCAGGTTAGCTGTCAATTGCTCTTAACAAACGTTTAAAGTAATTTTTTAAAAAATCATCATCACGTGCAACGTTCTTCTTCACGAAGAGCAATTTTTACATAAATCATGTTTATAGATGAAATGAAAAATCTCTACATTCATTATTTAGAAATGGCATAACATACTCTTGCACAAAAGATATAGGCTAGTCCTCTTATTAATGCAAGGTAACATTATTAAAATACTACATAATTATTACATTTTATTTATCTATACTATTACATTATTTTCATCTCATTTATATCACCCAAATTAAAAAAAATCATTTATATCATTTTATTAATCTCTATCTAATGATGCCATAAATCACAATATAAATTATTATTTTAAATATATCAGTTAATTATTTGCTTTTATATATTGAAATTTTGAAATTGGGATTGTATTGCTCTTACCCAAAAAAAAAAGGAAAAAAATTAAGTACATCCATACAAGATGATTTGGTAATACAGTTAGTGGCCAAGCTGTACAATTAGGTTTCCAAAACTCCAAGTAGCTTTTTAAAACATATTGCTACCTTTGTAACTTCTAAATAATTTCAGTATATGTACCAAAAAAAATAAATTTGTCAGATGTTCGTAATTTAATAATTTAGTGAAAACTATATAACAAATCCAATAACTCGACGGTAGATATATTTACTCTTGAAAATTCCACTTTCCCACGTCAAGCAAAATAAATAAATAACGAACAAATTTGCCATACCAGACCAATCCGCAAATAGTTAAAACATTTGTCCCTCATTTGCAAAAAAAAGTCGTTTGAATGACTTGACAGGAAAAAAATACAGATCAGCTGCTAATGTCACAATTTGAGAAGAGGTAATGAGAAGAGGGCAAAAACGTATAAAACTATACCCACTTAGGAAAATGTAAAAAAAAAAACATCTGAAGCTTGATGTGTCTAACAGTATTGTATCAAATAGTTTGGGTTTAGCTAGTGAGTTGCAAGCTGCAATCCTTTTTGGTCCTCAGAAAAATACAGCATAATTCTGTTTATTCACCATCTTCATCAGTTTCTTCTGCCAAGCTCAAATGATTCATATTCTTTTCGAGAGGTGGAAGTCCATCTTCAGAATCAGAAGAACCCTCCCCTTCACTATGAGAAGTAATTCCTGAACCTGTAGCAGCGAAACACAAATGCTTCGGTTGGCTTACCTAAAAGTTTTTCTTTCTTTTTTTCAATCTTTTATCATTCTTTCTTTTTTTCTTCGAGAGTGGTCAAAGTGCAGGCCAGTTTTGTAAATTAATCAACCAGAGAGATCGATGCCACCATGTATTATTAGAAAATGGGGGAGAGTCACCGCTTCATCCCTCAAGAGACTGTCTAGTAGGAGAAAAAGTATAAGACAGGGTAGAGCTACAGTATACGCCAACCTAGCTCTCCATCATTAGAACTAAAGGAAAAGTTAAAAGGCAAAAAGGCAAATCTAACGACCGTGTTAGCAAGGTGTATAGACCGCCTATGCAAGTGTTCTCATCTAGTAGAATTGCAACTAGCTAGAGTACTCTGCTTTGTTTCAAATAGGCCAGGTATCTAAAGAAATCTACAACTCAGCAGACAAAAATTTTACCTGTTCCTTCTGTAGGAACCTTTGGGATCCTACTTTGTTGAGAGAGCCAATCATTTTGAACCGAAATGATATCAGCTGCAGTTTCACATTCAGAGTATGCCTTTAGCAGTTCCCTGCATAATTTATGCATAAAAATTTGAGTGTAACAGAAATGAAAAAGTGCCAAGGGTGCTTGTGCTGAGAGGACCCATTATCTCCCTTGGACAGGGATTCCATGTATATTCAGTTTTCATAGTAAAAGACATATATGAAAATTTTCTATGTTACAAATTATTTTTGTCATTAACAAAGTTCTGAATACCCATCCTCCGTTACAGGTTTTAACTGGAATAGGTTAGTAAGTCTAGGACAAATATTTTATGAACAAGTTACAGTTTCATTAAAAAAAAAAAAGTGAAGTGAAAAGTACCCATTGAGGGACAGGAAGGAGTGACCCCACTTGAATTTTCCAAGCAGTAAATTTGCTGTTTCCTCTTCCCCACTGTTAAACCACGCAAATATAAAAGCTCTGCTTAATTATAGTGAGTTATAGGGCAGTTAAAGAATATGCACCATTGTGGCTTGTATTCAAAACAAATTTAAATGGGAGACCCTAATTCAGTTTGAAAATAAAGTCAGAAAAACCATAAATAAACTAGTTACATTGGAAGCAATCCAACTCAATATTAGGGTTTGTAAACATTCCCCATTAGACAGCACTTGCGTAAGCAATGAGAAATGCTAGTAGCCATAAAAAATGTCGAGAACAGACTTCAAGGAGAGTGGAAACAAAGTTGCAGGTGAACTCTACTCTGCAGTCATAATACTAAAGACTAACTGGAGCATAGGAAACATGCGGTCATAGGAAATGGAATTATTATTTTATACAACTCAGCACAAGTGAATAACCACAGCAACCCAAAAGAAAGAAAATTGTAAATACAGCTTCTTAGCGACATGATAAGGGCAATAAACTTTTGTACCATATGAGTAAAGCAGCTGATAGTGCCTCCACACAAGATAGCTCGCATGGTCGACCATACTTAACTGGATTTGCAGCTACCAGCCATGGCACTGGAATATTACATGATTTTTTAGTGTAAAGAGCTAGCCAGGAAAAGAAGAAACATAACTAAATTTGCATTTTTACAGATATAAAAAAATTAAAAGCATATAACATATTCAGAAATTACATGTTTATATGCATATAATCTGATCATGGTAGAGGATTTGAGATTGTGAAATATTTGACATTTCAATCAAGAAGACTGATCGGATGTCACTATTTAATCCATTCAACAAATTCATTAATTGAACAAACAGCAATAAAGATAAGTGTAACTCTCTTGATAATGCTCTTCACATTATGATATAACCATCACCGGCTGTAGCCAATAGATAATGCAGAAAAGGGATTTCGGGCACGGAAGCGATTTGTCCTTCAACAGCACAACTCAATAAATCACACGTAAAACATTTCTTTTGGCAAGAAATATAGACCAAAGAACACTCACGGAAAAGTTTATTCAGAAGCTATAACAAAAATATAAGGTAAAACTGAAAGATCAGCTTCGGTACAAACAATTAAACATATAAAATATATAATTTGTCGAGCATGGCAAGGGAAAAAAATGATCCTGGGAGTTGGAAAAGTAAAGATGCTGTTTTCATTCAACACATACAAATGCAGACATAGCAATGACTATCGTTTATTCATGAGAACAAATTTTCTAAATACTCAAACAAACTGCAGTGCTGAAATTTGCAAGTAACCATTACAACAAAGGTAAGGTATTTAAAAGATAAGACTCGTACAAAGACGTGCAGCAGTACAACGCAGCTTCACAAATGGTACATCACTCAAGCGAGCCCATGAGCAATCCACAACAGCTAAGCCTTTTTGCTTTATCAAATTATGATCTTCTCTTGAGACACATTGTGTTCCAACTGGACTGCATGAACATTACAGAAAAGACTCTTAAGAAAATCAATATTTATATATTCATATATTTATAATTTGTTAAATACTTTATGAGCCAAAAAGCATGTCATTATAGAGGATTTCTGAGTTTCTTGTGAGGCATCACAAGTAATATGAAAGAATAACCATACAAATGTAACACTTTGTATAACAAAGATAATCTACTTGAGATGGGCTCTCAAAAAAATTCCAGAACTCACTTAGCTTGGCAATTTCTTGAACCAGAATTAGGAAAGATGAATACTAAAATATTGGTTACTATCATTTCTTAGCTCATTATTTGTTGGTAGACATGCAATTTCAGGGGATAATCATTTAATCCAGGGTTACAGACTTCCAGCACATGTTGTAACAACTCAAGCATGGCACTGTTTTAAAACAAGACAGGCAAACTACGGAAATTATTTAGGGAAATGGAAAATAGTAGGAAAGTATAGATTTCAATATCATGTGGAGAAAGTAAGACATGACGCCATTTAAAGATTACTAAGTTAGCATTAGTATGGGAAAGCATGAAAATTTGCTTTAATACCTTAAAACAATGCCTCCAAAACCATTATTCACACGCAACTCCTGCATATAAATTTCCAAAATTCAAGAACAGATGCAAATTTCTATTTATATTGCACATCCTAATATAGATCAAGCAAGCATTCTGGAGAATGAATAATTTCAGTAATGGTGAAAACATTTGACAAGCAATCAGGAATAAGAGAAACCAGTTTGTCGATAGAAAGAGACCACATTTAGTAAAATAAAGAAATCCCAGATTATTCAGAAGCAAGAGTTTTAAGATTTCCAAGCCAACTTTTTCAAAATTCTTTTGATATGACCATTCTCAGTAAATTAACTTTATGTTGAAACTTAGAGTTGACATTATGTGACTTTAACAGAAAGACGTTAAACAACAGAGTAAATAATCCCAAGTGCAATTCTTCTAGAATTTGAATTGATTTTCTCTTCATAATTGACCCTAATGCTTTTCTTAAAAGTTCATAGAGAAGATGCTTCCAAATTTAAGGCTCATTAAAATAAAAAAGAATCAAAACAACTCACACTGCAGACCACTATGGATTGGTCACCTCTACTAAACATATGCTCATTCTTCCATACATAAACATGCAGCTATAAGAAAAACATGTGAAGAAGAAAAGGCTTGATAGAACAACATATTCTCATTTTAGATTTTAGTTTTATAGGAATGCGTGTTTACTAAAATGACACATTCATTGAATTCAACAAGGTAACCAAGCAAAATATAATCAAAGGATAGAAGAGAACCAGATACTTTCTTTTAAGAAACCAAATCTTGAGAGCTTCCTCCCCGTGCATCGTTTCGCATCACATTGTCCAAAATCCTGATCAGAAACACATCAAAGTTAAATACAATGATCCTAATCACGTGGGAACTTTTAAAAGACATAAAAAGAAATAATCTTTGAAACCTCCCATATGCATGCTCGCAAAATGTTATTACAAAAAAAAATTGAACTTGATGTTTTAAACACACATGATCAGGATCATAGGATAACGAGTGCAAAAGCTATGAAAGCAAGAAAATTAGAAAATTTATAAAAATGCAAATGAACATGCTAGAACCTAGGTTTTAGTCGTCCAAAATTAATTACTGCTTGTAGTTTCCAGAAGCTGACATCTTGCAAAATAACTGAAGGTGGTGTTTTAAGGATACCTACATATTAGTATCTAGTAGGAGAAGGAGAAAGAATAAAAATGCTATGGAAATGAAAAGGGGAAGAAAATATCAGACTTTAAAGTTTCTCTTGAAGCATGAGACATCATGGAGTTGAAGTCTGGTTTATGGGCAGATGATCAAATAGTAAGCGTTAATTGAAAGAAAACCTACTGGCAAACACCTGAGGCAATTAAAGGAAGCAAGCACTGGAGACCAAGCACCATTGATTGCTCAGCTTTCTATCTTTTTTTCTTTTTTCTTTTTTCATTTTAAGTTTTTCTACACAACCAAACAAGACACAACGACATTAAACAACTAAAGTGAGAGAAAGTTAAATGGAAGCATACCCACATTGCAAGCTGAACTCTAGGACGAGCAAGCTCTTCTTCAGTTGCTGTAAAAAAAAAAACTTATCAGGAACACAATTTTTTCAATATATGCCTACGTTTGTTTTTCTAATAATTGTATACGCTAGTAATTGTACAATCAAAAGTGGGCATATAAGGAAAAAACTGTTTTTGCTATAAAGTGTGCATACATGGGCAATAAATCGAACACCTTATAACCTAAGTTAAAAAGAAATTTAAGATCATGAATTCACCATCTTGATCATGCGGTAAGGACTCGTCGTCACTGAAACAAGAAAAAAAAATTGAGGCAAAGAGACAAAAAAATAAAACTGAAGAAAATAAGAACTGGATCGAAAGCAGAACAGCAGAAACTCACAGTGGAAATTGATGGCGGTTCCGACTAGATTGCGCGCGATGGGAATGATTGTTCTTAAACCGCCTTGGTTTGTTGTGTCCCATATGTTTCTCAATGAAAACAAAGCACTCGAAACGTGAAAAGCTCCAGCATACGGTGAAAAGGTTGAAGAGGGTTTTTTTTTAGCTTTTAGCACTCTAAAGTATAGTTCTCCACCGGCTTAGTATTTGTATTGTTTACGCGAACGACCCCCGTATTTGCAATATTTATTTTAAAATCGCAAAATAAAATTCAGTTAAACACGTGTGTAACATTTTTTTATGTTTCGGTCCCATTTTTTATTTTGCTTTACGAAAAGAAAATTGTTAATAACTTCGATTCCTACCCCAAGGGGTCAGTGATTGGTATCTTTTTTTTCCTTTTCTTATTCTTTTTAATAATTAAAACAATAACAATAAGAGTGACTCAAATGTGGTATAACTTAATTTGACATATTTTTTTAGTTTTTATTTATGTATGATTCTCAAAAGATTGAGCTTGGCTTAGAAGCTTGATGTAAATGTGAATATGGACAAATTAAGAGCAATATTAAATATTTGAAGCACAAGTTTGATTGAATTTAACCGAAATAAAAATAAATAAATAAACCAAAGCTGTAAATTTTCAATTTTTGAAATAGTAAAACCAAAATAAATCTATAACACAGAAACTTCTAACTTCTAACTTCGTTTCGGTTCAATGTTTGATTTATTATTTTTTTTCCAACCCCAAAGGCCAATGGCAAATAACATGCGACCTTTGTGTGTGTTAAATATGTGACTTAAACAAAAAAGAGTGACTCTAAGTGAGTTCAACACACGTGAGTGAATGAATGTAAAGTTAGTCATCTATGTAAATTGGTACCTTTTAGTTAGTACATTCATATTTGACAGGTGCACATTTTTGAAAAGACAGAGATCAAACAGAGGAGATTTTTATCTCAGCTTGTGGTATGTCTCAAACGAGTTCGCATAATCTTACTGTCCACTAACAATCATTTCAAGAATCGCACATTCTCAACTCTATCTCAAACAGAAATTATTAATCCTTGGAGAAAAAGAAACATATATCTTCAAAGCAAACATTTGAAAGATAAAAATGAAGATGAGACCGCCTTTTCCACAAATCAGTAGTTATTTTTTAATCTTCTACCCTTCAAGGTTCAAACTTTTACAAATCCTTTCATAAAGCTGGCATTTCCAATGCCTGCAAGACGTCCTTGAAATCAAAATCATGAGTTTCTTTGTTGAATCTTTCAACCAATTTGTACCTCATGTCATTCAAATAAAAGGAGTGAACAGTCTCAAGAAGCCACTTTGCCTCCGAGTCACTGAGCTTGCTGGTGAAAACTATGTCGCCTCGAATTAGCACCAGGTCCTTGCTTTCGGCAAATTCCTTGTAGTAAGTTATGGTGAAGTAGGGAGCTGCTTGAGTTCCCCTTGCCTTGTAATCTTGAACTCCAGTAAAGAGCATGTATGGCATCTGTACTGCAATAGTGCTAAGAAGGGAGGTTAGAGTGAACAGACTAATGAACTGAAGACATAAAACAAAAGTTTATTTGAACTATTTAACTGTATATATGACAACTCTAATTCATATAGAACAAGTTAATAAATTGTAAACCATAAAAATAACAAAATTCTTTCATTTGCAGCCATTGTCATGTCACCCTCAACCTAGGAAGTAGGAAGTACCTACAACTGGGCTTCACCTAATCCCATAACAAAAAATAAAAATTGAGAAACCAATTCTGAAGAACAAATATATGATTGTACGTCTATGACAGGTTTTCAGTTATTCCCGGCTGGGGTTGCATCCTGCATATGCATAGCATCTAGGCAATAGTTCAAATGGAATACGAAGAGAAATTAAATTATAGTTCATTTCTAGCACAGACTAGCGACTTAATTTTTTTTAATATTTTACCAACAAATAAAATTAAGAATTATCAATACTATAGGTCATAAATGAATTAATTTTTATAGAAAATTATTTGAATCCATATCCTAGCACAGAACAATTTGCGAAGAGAACAACTTACTAGAAATTGGGAAACAAACCCTGGGTTAACAAAGCCTCATCCTAATTTAGCAACAATAAACAAACAAAAAGTAAACACCAGAGACCATTACCTTGAGCAAACATTGTTGTGTAACCACTTCCTCTCCACACAGGAATTACAAAATACTGGCTGCAATGATAGAAAAAGATTCAAAAACAAAAGGCAGGAACAATGAAATACAGAAAAGCACAAATCTCCAGAAAATTAAGTACCAGTCTGCTGCCCTTTGCTCCAATAAGTGATAAAGTTTCACTTTCATAGATGCAGCTATGTGACCTCGTCCCAAGTGATACTGATATAACAAAACCCTTCCAACGATTTAATATGGAAATAAGTCAATTTATCAAATGATGATAGTAATTCAAAATAACTATCATGCATGGTGGAAGATCCCCCACCCCTCCCTCCTTTAGCTCTCGAAGCATAGTGGAAGTTAGAATAAATCAACTTAGCACATAGTCCTATTATAGCCATGGGATATTCAAGAGACCAATAAAGAGATGTAAGGAAGGAAACAAAGCAATAAGCAGAAGACCAATTTTTGGAGACTGGGAAAATAATTTTCAAATAAATATATGATCAATTGCTTTTAAGAAGTTACTGTTTATTCCACTGGAGTTATAAAGGCTCATAATTTCTACAAAGGTGGTGACGGATGGTATGAGTTTAGGGAAGGTCGAGAGTGACATCTGCATCCTCAATTAGACCTTCAAAACAAGAATTGCCCACAAGTAATCTATTTTACCAAATCAATCATGTAATAGATTCCACAACCTTCTCCAACAATCAAATACCAAGTACATATACTAATGCTTGACAGCAAAGACACATTCCAGAAAATGAAAAAACACAGTTAACGACATAGCAATGTGAGAATTAAATATAAAATTAAGGGATCAAGGCACTACATCATCCCAAATTGAAACAAGATCCTCAGATGAATGATCTTTTGCTCTTTCGATATCCATAATTTGATCCAATGGTTTAGGTTGCAATGGAGTGTACCCAGTAGCAAATTTTGAGGTTCTAGAGAAACCAAGTGAGCCCCATTTCAGATGGTCTCCAGGAATCGCTTTCTCTTTCAAGTTTTGAAGTTTCTGTGCTACACATAAAGTTGTAATAGATTGTCTAACAGCATCATAAGTGCATGAAGCATGGTTGCGGAGAGTTCTGACTGAAATAGATATGATCCTTGTGACTCTTAGCATTGTAAAATACTCTAAGATATAGCAGGGTGAAATAAATTTCAGGATTGCAAAGTTAGAGTTTGCTTTTATAGTCTTAGTTTAATCTGAAGCCTTACTATCATGAGAACAATGCAACTCCTGGGAAGCTTATAAAGAAAAGTGTCAAGCAAGCAGGGTTCAACTTGGGAGCTACTATATGATCAGAGTAGAATGTATCCTCTTTAGAAGCATGCTATTTGTAACATTTGCACCTGCAACGGACCCTTGGACTCGTTCATCAACTAAGTTGGGCCAGCAAGGTTGGATGATTGGATACTTGGGATTCTGCTTATTTGGCCAAACAGATTTACACTATTGAGCCTACAATGAAAGAAGAAAGAGATAATATGTAATTCGTTCTTTTTTCTTGTGGTTAATAGCTAAATGAAACTTAATAAATGCTTAATTAAAAGGGAAGAACAGGAAAACTGAAAGACATGCATAGGTAGACAAATAATGATGTCGCCAAAACAATTTAGTTCCTTTTGTATGGAAGATGCTCTGATGGGAAAACTGAACAGTGAAGACAGATAACTATCAATTGATATTCCAGGATTCCATATATGATAGTTTTTATGAGAAAACTAAGGGGGGAAAAGCAGCCTGAAGAACCGAATGACACAAGGCATTCTGACACCAATTAAAGCTAAGCAGACCTGATACACAATCTGTGAGTTCAGTGCTGGAGCAGCTCAAGAGTGTCTGAGGCCCTAGGCCATGAGGATCTTCATTTATTAGTATTAAATATTATTAAAAAATAATTAATATTAAATTTGATTATAAATAGTCATAAAAATTATTCTAATCGAAATTCAAATAAATATAAACACTATATAAAGTAATTAATCCCATGATGATATTACGGTATAACCTCTTGGATAAATAACAACTCTGCCATATGTAGACAATTTTTAGTTAACCACGACTATTAATTTTCTAATTAAATTATTTCGTAAATTTTATTATGATTTATTATTACTGTATTTACCTTTGCATTCCAATTTTTTTGAAAATTAATCCGCATTTTAATAAGGTCGTAGAAGAGAGGAATAACCGCATTTGTTAAATGAAATGAAAAAAGAGTACATGAAGTTCAAAGAAAAGCTGGAAAATAAGATGCAACAGAACTAATAAATAGGCATGCTTTTACAAGGGACCTAGCCAGCATGCCCTTTTCTATTTCTCCTTTTGCCTGTTAACCAGTTGTCATTCCTCTTCTTTGAAAGAAAAATGAATGGTAAGAGGAAGATTAAAGTGAGAAACTTCTAGTTTTCAAAAAATTTATGAAGTATTACTTCAAGCATTCAACAACCCAGGGGGGAAAAAAACTTGAAATGTATTGAAAAGTTCAAGATAACACTTTTGAATGATTTAAATGTACATAAAACATCATCATATAGATCACTAAGGACTAAAGTAGCTAATATCATACTATCATAAAAGGTCAACAAATCTAACATAAAGAATAAAACTGAAACCACTAAATCAAAACCTTCATGAGCCCGCCAACCAATCAGAATTTGGAAAACGACAAGCCGATGACACAAATGTGACCTGAGAGAGGTTGTATTTGATTTGAAAGAAATAAGAATCATGACAACTATCTTCAGATCACGACAAATAAATCATTTTAAACCACTAGCTAATAACCCAAAGACGATAATCACAAACTGAGAGAGGTATGTTACAGGGTGATGGACAGCTGGATAACGGCGAACGGAAAGAGGGTGAGAGAATTGACCATTAAGACTATTGACTAAGTAAGGGCGGCGGCGTTGGTGTTGGAGTGGGAGTAAATAAAATTACGGTAAGTGGGATGGAATAGATCGGGGCTTTGGGCAGGCCCGCTCGGCGTTATTTATTTATTAACGATTTTTATATTTGTAAAAATTGGTCTAAATACCAATTTATAAATAAAACATATTTTTTTTTCACATACAACCAAAATTTTTGCTTTGTCATTATTAAAAGAAATGCTAATGATATTTCTTTATACACGCTTTCACTTTTTTTAATTTAATAAACTTTCTAAGAATGTACTTTTAATTTAAAAAAGGTAATATTACAAAAAGGTGAAAAAAAAATATGAAAATCTTTATATATCATTAATCATATTAATAGAGTATAAAACTAATTCAAAATCTAACATATAAATATTTTAAATGTTGTGTTCAAATAGCAAGAGAAAATACTAACAAGTGTTATTTAAGAATTCTATATAAAAATTATAATACAAAATTGAGCTAAAAGTTATTAAAAATCAAACAGATCGAAAGTATCGGAGATGTTCAAATTAGAGAATAACTCAATGACAAAAGAATTGACATTATATCTTTTGATTGTCCCTAAAAGAACCATAGTTTCTTGGTTGTAATTTTGGACAACAATTTGGTGGTAGTCTCTGTTTGTTGAAGTGTATCATCACTAATTCTTCCTCTTCAAATTCTTTAAGTTTTCTATGTTTGTCAACTTGTTATTTGTATTTAGATTTCATGCTTTTTATGTGTGTCTTGATTTCATGGTGAAATTGTTGATAATCTTTGCCCCAAATAGAAGCAAGTTGCCTTTTTGGATTAGGAATGTGTAAGTCCTTTGTGTTTGTGTGTTGAATTCCTGTGTGTAAAACACGGAATCTGATTATTTTACTCAATGTTTTTGTATTCTTCTATATAAGATTGGTTATTATCAACCAATAATGCATGTATGCACATAATTAGAAACACTTTGTATCGAAATTGTTTTTTATAGTGTACATGCTAGGTGGATGGTGTAGTTTTTGTTTCGTTCGTTGAGTGAGTTGACATTGTTGTTGTTGAGTTACGTGTGCGAGTATTTATGAAAATTACTTGGTAATTTTGGAAATGAAAAAATTGAATTTTTGTGTGTCTCATTGAACCCCTAACTCTTTGTTAGGAGATCGACGAAGATGGTCAATAAGACCCTTGGTGATATAATATCCCATTTTCTTTGTTTTTGTTATCCCAAAAAAATTATAGTGAGACTTTGTTAAATTAACATCTTGTTTTTTATTTTTGGGTCACTATTACCTTGAATGTTTGTTTGGTAATAGTGATTCGTGATTGTGTAAACAAAATCCTGCTTTTAAATAGTGAATACTAGAGATAATGTTGATTAGTGAGAGTAAAATATTGTTTATAAGTTGTGAGTACTTAAGACTATTTTATTGGTGTGGTGAGAACAACAATGTGAAATTGATTTGGGTTGTTTTGGTGGTGTTCCCAAATCAGTGGTTGTTTATGATACATGATTGAATGTGTTTCCCACATTGGTGTTTTGTATTATGTGATTGAATATGTTTCCTACGTTGATAGTTGGTGGTTCGTGGTTAAGGGTAGTTTTCACCACTCAAAGTGGTATTAGCTTTGGAAGAGAGCCTTGATTCGTGTGTCGAACCAAGTCATTGTGGAGGCAGCAAGTGAGGTCAATAATAGATAGAGCACAGGTCTCGACTGATAGAGGTATTTGTATTTATATTTATATTGAGTTGTATTTGTTTATTGTTTTTAGTGAATTTTTTGTTTCCTAGTGATTACCATAAATAACCCAAGGATGTTACCATATAGGTAGAATTCTATATGTGTTTATCTTACTATATCTATTGCTATGATTGATCAGCTGTCATATTAGTATAATCTAAGTTTCTATCATGTATGTATCAACATACTAGATTTAAACTCTGATTAGAAAACGTATGTGATTTATGTTATTGAATGCATTCTTTCCTTTCCTTATAGCATATAGGTTACTAATTATATTTGTCGTTGTATTAAATTAATTTACCTGCTTTCTAATTAATTTTTATTGCTTCTTATTATTATCGACATGCGAGTTTTGTGAGTCTTTAAAGAGTTTGTATCTTCTGACCCTAGTTGTGTACCGGGTGTTAGACTCTTTTAATTGATGTAATGTGTTTTGTATAGTGACATATTATGATAGTAAAATCATACTTTACCTAATATGCTCCCATAAATGAGGTCTTAAAGTGATTAGAAGCCCTTTATTGCTTTTTAATATGTATATATGTTCACATGTTGTGTGTTGTGTGATGTTTTTCATGCTTTTGCATGTTGTTAGTTTGAACAAAAACTTGTGAGACACACCATCATTAATGTGTTTATTATACATTGTTATTTTTTTATTTGTTGATTGTTTTAATTGTGTAATAAATTAAGCATGTTGTGTTTCTTCCACTGTATTATTTGTTTAATTCATGTTATGATGCCTAGTTGGAATATAGCTTATGAAAAGATTTCATGGGTTGACATTTTCACCTCTCATCTAGGTTATGGTTGTTTATTTGAGTCAGAAGAACAATTGACATTTGTGCAATTATTCCTATGTATGAAATTTTTTAGAATAGATAAGAGGCCAAGGGTGAAATTAGGGACATTGGTGTAGAAAATGGAGAAATGTGACTTTCCTGTGGTTTTGTTTGAGATGCTGTTGAGGGAAAATTCCACCTGAGCAAGTAGGATATCCCATTATTTTGGTTGTTCTTGGACAAGGCGCCTTAGCATGCTACCCTGATTACCTCTGTCTAACCATCTGATTAAGGATGATAAGCAATCAAAATATTAAGATTAATGGATAGCCTTTTCCATAACTTTTTACAAAAATGTTTCATGGACTTCACACATCTATATCAAAAGCTATAGCTTTTGGAATACCATGTAATCTGACAATCTTTCTAAAGAATATGGAGGTAATATGACTGGCACATGAGTTTTCTTGCATGGTAGAAGGTTAAACATTTTTGAGACCTATCAATCACTATTAGGATGGAATCCACATGCCTACGTGTCTTAGGTTGTCCAAAATTGAAATCCATGCTTAATTCTTCCAAAATAGTTTATAGAATTGGAGTATAGAATTTTGTATTTTGTACTACTACCTCTTTGACACACTAAACATTTTTGAATGTTTTTGGCTATTTTATTTTTCATATGAGGCCATAAATAACATTATTCTATCAGGGATATTGTCTTATCTCTCCCCACGTGAGCCATTAATTCTTCAACATGTAAATCTTGAAAAATATGTTCTGTGAGTGAGGTTTTAAGGATGCATAGTCTATTACCATGAAAAATAACCCCTTTAGATGTGAAATTATCCTAAGTCTTCCTTGTTCACACATTTCTCCCACACTAATGCAAAATCTTCATCAGTGTCATATAGGATGGGTAAACTCTCAAAACTTGTTATCTCAATAAATAGAATGACCAATAGTTCATACATTCTCCTTAGATCATCTGCTACTCTATTATGTTGGCCTAACTTATGTTTAAAAGCATAAGTAAAGTTCCGTAAATAAATGGCTCACTTAGCATGTACACATGAGATATTATTATGAGAATTCAACTACTTTATTGCTTGGTTATCACTCTGTAGGATGAATTCTTTATGTACCAGATAATACTTTCAGTGTTTTAAGGCTTTAAAAATAGCAAAGAACTCTTGATTATGTGTAGATTATTTCTATCTAGTCTCATTTATCTTATCACTAAAAAATTCAATAGGTCTCCCTCTTTGTGATAGAACAACCCCTATTCCTACCATGGAAGCATATATCTCAACTTTAAAAACCTTATCAAAATTAGGTAGAGAAAGCATTAAGGTAATACTAAGCTTTTATTTTATCAATTGGAAATTTTCTTCACCCCAAGCAAATTTTTCTTTTTTTAAACAATTAGTGATTGGTGAAATGATTGAATTAAACCCCTGACAAACCTTCTGTAGAATGTAGCTAGTCTATGAAAACTTCTAATATTAGTAATTGATCTTGAAAAGTAGGCCAATTTTGAGTGGCAAAAACTTTATTCTTATCATCAAACATTCCTTTAACTTCTATTTTGAATCTAAAGAATAAGAGCTTAGTGGTATAATACTTGCACTTCTTTAAATTCAAGCACAATTTGTTGTTTATTAAGGGTCATAGAACTTCCCTATGATGCTCCAAATGGTTTTCTTAATTCTTGCTAAAAATGAGAATGTCATTAAAGTATACTATCACACTTTTCCCATTAAATGGTTTGATGACTTAGTTCATGAGTCTCGTGAAAGTACTAGAAGCATTGCATAGCCCAAAAAGCATTAGAATTAAATGAAATTTTTCATTCATCCTTAGGTCTTATCCTTATATGATGATATCCATTATTGAGATCCAACCTTGAGAATACCTTGGAACCTTGTAATTGGTCTTATATATCCTCTAACCTAGGTTAGGGAACCTAGATTTGATAGTAATCTTGGTAATGGCATGATCGTCCACACAAATTCTCATAATCCCATCCTTTTTTTGGCACAAGTAGAGTTGACACTTCATAAAGGGATAAATCTACAAACTCTTGAAGTAAGGAAGATGAACCTGGAAATGTTTGGGGCATATTGTTTAACACTACATTCTATTCCTTGGCAAAAATAACTAAAACAAATGGATTATCCTTTAACTCTCTTTCAAACTCTTTTGTGTTTGTGTTTAGTAGTACCTTTTGTTTTTCTTCTTTCTTCCCTTTTAATTGGATTTAGTCTTTAGTAGGGATAAGGCAAATTTTCCGGCCTTTCTATACAAAATCATAGACATTAAACTTGCCTTGATGCATGGCTTCAACATCATATTAACATGGCTTTCCTAGTAAGAGTTGACATGCATCCATATCAACTATATCACATTGGAACTCATCTTAGTATAATTTGCTAATAGAGAAAGGAAGTACACACAAATCTTGTACTCTTCATTTCTTCTATTGATCCATCCAATCTTATATAAGTGGGATGTTTGATGGTAACTAATCCTAATGCTTAGAATTATGCTTTGGACATGATGTTTTCTGTGCCACCACTTTCAATTATGACATCACAATTTTTTTCATGTACTATGCATCTAGTTTAAATAGAGAGTGTCTTTTAGAGCTCCCTTGTTGTGTAGTAGTCAATAGGATCTTTTGGACAATGTAAGAGAGGGCTCTTTCTCATTCATCTTCATCAATAGGCATTGTATCTTCCAAGTCATATACTAGTTGATCACATTCTTCATTTGAGTCTTGATCTTCTATCAGACTGGTAGATCTTCTATCAGACTGGTAGATCTTCTCTATGGACATTCATTGGAATGTGTTATGGTTAAAGGCATTTAAAACACTTAATGTTTTGTGTTTCTGGGGATAGCGTTTGAGGAATGACATAAGGGTTGGTTTTGGTCTATTTGGTTTATAATATTGCCTTTTAAATAATGATGATTTTCTATTTCTAGAGAGTTAATTATCAATCTTCAAAACCATGCTATTGACTTGACAATCCAATTTGTTTGGCTTGGTTTTAGCCTCTCTCGAATGGGTAAAGTGAGACCTTGCACATATCTGGAATTTTTTTGAGATTCTTTCTCTCACATATGAACTCTTATGACTAATCTCATAAATTCTCTAGTATACTTATTAATGATTTTGTTACCTTAATGACATTGATGCTAATGTTGATAGAGAATTTATTCATGATCAGTATGTAAAAACAATTGTATCATTAATCGCTTCATTCTTTCTCAAGTCAACACTGGTAACTTATTAACAATTCTTTTCTCATTTTTGCATGTGTTCTTATCAACCCAAGGTTCTTCCTTTGAGATTGCATGCCATTAATTTCACCTTTTTATCATATGGTATTTTAGTATAATAAAAAAACTTATCCACAACTCCTACCCATTAAATGAAATCTTCAATGTGAGTATGGTCTATGAAGCTCGTCAAATCAATGTTGAGCTTGTAGTGTTACCTCTCTTGTGAGCGATAAAAAAATAGGTTGACCATATCAAGGCCCTAAGTCTGACCATTCAGGCATTTTCAAACCACTACACAACTGGGTAGCTCGAGTTAATAGGCTAGATTCATCATCAGAGTTGATAGGTTCTAGGTATTCCATTAATGGTTGAATGGGTTATAAAGATGGATTTATATGAAGTGGCGATGAACCTTTGAAGGTTATCTTTGGGTTTGCGAAGGAAATTACATGGGTAATGGTAGTGTTGAACCTTGACATATAGTATTCCCTTTATGTTTCAAACTCTATTGTAGTTTCGACAATTGTTGGAAAGAATGGTGGAAGTCTCGCTACATTTCATCCATTATGCGTTCAATTTTGTTCTTCAAAGCACCATAACAACCCAAAACTCTTTAGGGTGTCAGGATTTATCATTGGTACGTTAATCGCTATCACTAAGAGAAATCATCGAAATTGGGAATACTGTAGCTCTAATACCAATTCTAAACATGAGTGTATTAAATTATATGTTCCTGACAACAATAGAAAGGAAGAACAATACATTCAAGCAATTCTCACAATCAATACAAAACCAAGTCAAAAAGTTGTTAAAATTAGAATGTTTCCTCTCGTTACCCTATTCCACTATTTATATCAAAATTGGTTAAAAGATTTATTAACAAAAGGTTTTTTTTAACAACTTTAATCCACAACATTCTTTAAAATAAGAAACTATAATAACCTTAATGAAAACAAGAAATAAAGGAAAATATCATAAACAATATATGTAATGAAAATACAATAATATAAATTAAGATGCTTCTATATCAAAATTATTAAGGCGTTATGATTTGCATATATATAAAAGATTAGTATCATTCTAAAAACATTTCAGATTAAGTATAATTAATCTAGTAAATCTTATAAATTTATCTTTAAATTACGTCGTGTTTCGTAATTAATTTCTATGTGATTTGATTCAAAAATATATTATTAATTTTTTATTATATTATATAAATTTAAATATATTATAAGTATTAAATAAAGATAAAAAGTTATAAAATATAAATAAAAAACACACACCTCTAATTATTATATTTAAATACTGACATTACATACCTTCAAAACCAATTAATATAAACTCTCTATCTATTACCCTCAAATTCAATAACAAAATAATATTTTTTAAAATTTATAGCAAAAGAATAAGACAATTTATATTTATATTATATTATCATTAAAAAAAATAACATACTTATAAATTTTATATTAAGTATCACAAGTTAAATTTGAATTAATTAAATTCTCATAATATTATATTTTTTTAATTAAATATTATTTAATATAATTTTTATTATTGTAAATTTTAGATTTTATTTCATATAATTTATGAATTCAATAATACTTATGCTCCTATGTTCTAACCATATTCACGAAAAAATGATCCTTTTATATAGTCTTTTACGAAACTAAAAGTTGAGTCGGTTGAAAAAAAAGAAGAAAATACAAGGCATTAGTGACATTTCTCAGTCCAAACCTGGTGAACCTTCACAGCAATTAGGACATCGGTTCTGACTTCGAAGTGTTCTCCAGTACCTCCGCCGATCCTTCCATCCTTACCAGAAACCATTTCAACAAATTAATCAATATCTTTAGCAAGACAGGCCATTACCCTCCACTATCCAGTCGATCCCTTTCCAGGTTTTTCTCACACGGACATTTTCTGAAACATCTGTTCTCCAATTTTGCCTCTCACTCGTGCACAACAACGATGCTCAGGTGCACCTAGCACCTTGTAGTTCTTGACCCGCTAATTACTTATTTATGGCACAATGGATGCGTCTATTTCACTATTTTTTATTGAATTATCGCATTTTTGTAGGTCAATTTTGGAGGTGTCGTCACGTCGAGCAATTAAAAGATTCCCAAGACAGATTACAAGTCAGGCATGTATATTGACTTGCAAAGCTTGATATAATTGGCGGGCACTTTTTCTTTTTAATGTGTTATAGTTATTGTTTCTCGCCACCATCTTTACAATGACGCATGTTATCTGATTTTACGTGTTTGTAGAATCTCGCGGAAAATTGTGTTCACCTTTCTTCTTGTGTTTATAATCCTTATCACCTATAATTGTTCAATAATTGTGTTTATATGACCTCTGTTTTCGTGGGCATTTAGTTGTTAGTTGATGCTAACAGGGCACTGAAGTCACTTGCATTCATCCTTTTGCTTGGTATATAATTTTGTTTTTTATTCTGTTCAACCGTAGCAGATACCTATATGTGTAAGAAAAGAATTATCAACTACACCCAATAGAAATGCGACTCCACAACCTGCTTCTTCAGGAAAGCCACCAGCTTCTGGTGGTTCAATGTCAAAAATTGCCCTTGGAGGTGCGGCTATTGGTGCTGCCATTCTTGTAGCGTACCAAACTGGATATCTGGACCAAATTGCCAGTGATAAAGGTCAGCATGATCCTCTTAAAGAAGCTAAGATTGGTGATGTGAGTAGAGCTGGCAAAAGTACACAAAATTTTGGAGAGCAATCAGATTTTCCCCGTAGTGAAGAAACTAACAAATTGACTCATCATGCGGAGCCTGCTGAGAAATTCGAAACACCTTCAGACATTCCCCATGCTGAAGTTTTAAGTGAAAGACAAGATGAAAGCCACTCTGTTACAGCACCTGAAGAAGGCATTATCCCTGGAAAAGAAAAGGATTTACCTTATAATTCTCATCACAATGTGGCATCTGATAATCAAAGTTTGAACCTTGAAGTATCAACTCAAGAAAGTCTGCACTCAAGTGGAGAGAGAAGTCCTAGTGCAGATTCAGATGAGAAGGTTCAGACTCCACTGTTAACTACCCAGGCCACTGCAACTGAAGAAAACAGTGAGATAAAGATTGATCCACCTCCACAAATCATCTCAGAAGACAGAGGGGAGGTAACTGTCATTTTACCCTTAAAAAAATTTAACTAGCATCAACTGCTAGATATTTAAATATTTTTAAAAGTGCAACTTACCCTATTCTCTTGCTGATGTTTAGTAGATTTATTGGTCTCACATTGAAAGTAGAAAAAAAGAACTTAACTGAATCCCTAGTGCAGAAACTATACTTATCTATTATTTTATTTACACTTTTGCAGTAATTATGATAGGTTTAGTATTTGAGTTTGTACTGTGCTCATTTTATTTTGTTTTTTGATCCTATAGCATTTATTTATCTAACATATATAAATACCAATTGAATATGAGAAAGAAGGCATTTTCAACTACGTGTATATGAACATGGATAATAACGATTCACTTTGAGACCTAATATCATATTGGTGGGAGCAGTCTTTCAAGTGAATTCCTATAATATGATGATAACGATTCACTTTTAAAGTTCTTTTTACATGCCTCATATTTGAATCCTGGAATAGGTTTCTTGCTTGTTTTGGAATACTGTTTAAACCTTATAGTAACATAAGTCTGCAATGGTTTTATTAGAAGTTCTTTCTGGTGGCACTTTTGCAGGATACACTACGTAAAGATTTAGAGCCCCCTAGTTCCCTTCTCGAGGCATATGATTTAGGTGATGAAATGGATAGAAGCTCTTTAAACAAACAGGAAAACAATCACTTATCAGAAGAGAAAGAGGTAAGTATCACACTTTTTTTAGCTATTCTGTATATATTATAAGTGAGTACTTCATATTTAATCTGGTTTGTTGGGTGGCAGTCTTTCCTTAATGCAATTGAAGGGATAAATGATGGTTACTTGTCCAAGGATGGAAAGTTAGTCCTTGATTTCCTAGAAACCATTCATACAGCAGAAAAAAGGCAAGCTGAATTAGATGCTCGAATATATGCTGAAGAAAAGAGAGCTATGAAGGTATTTAGTTAAAACCTTCCAGTTTCAACTTTGAATCTTAATTCACAAAATGATAGGGCCAGCTTTCTGTATTCTCTTACCATTGTTTTCTCTAACCTTTCTATTCACCATAGGAGAAGTACGAAAAGGATTTGAAGGATGCTGGGGTGAGGGAACTGATGCTTGCAGAAGAGGCAGCAATGCTAGACAAGGTTACATGACTTTATCTTTTTCTCTTTGTACTTGGGAGTTTCTTTTCTTATTTTATTTTCATTTTTGAGACTCTTTATGGCTGCTTTTGGGTTTGTGGACCTGAGTGGCAAACGTGAGTAATGAGTAAAATGTAGTTTGAATGATTAGGTTTCTGATGACACTTATGTTTCTTAGAAACATATCTATAGAAAGAGAACTCAAGGATCTTGTCCCCATCCTATGATGGATGGTGACATGGGGGTTGAGATCAGTATATAGTGCAAGTGTTTAGAACCATGAGTATAGAGCAACTATCATGAATAATTGATAGGTGAACACTTAATTTCAATTAAGATACTCAGAAGCTTTCAAATGGTGTCATGTGGTTGATTTTGTCTTTTCTCAGGAATTGAAAAGAGAAAGAGTAAAAGCAGCTGCTGCACTCAAGGCACTGCAAGAGAAACTTGAAGAGAAGTTTAAGAGAGAACTTGAACAGAAGGTATATGATTATGTTTGTGTGTTAAGATCTTTTTTCGAAGGTGAAGGTTCATCTAAAGAATTAAAGTTGTAATTGTTGACAATTGCAGGAAAATGATGCTGAATTGAAGTTAAAACAGGTGCAAGAATTGGCAAAAGCAGAACTAGCTGTAAGAATTGCTAGTGAAAAGGCATCCCAGATAGAGAAAATGACAGAAGCAAATCTTAATGTAAGATTAGCCAAATTCACCAATGAATGTGATCAACACTGTCCGTTTAATATTTTCAAGCCAAGATTGATTCCATATTGATCTAAGAGGAGATAAAAGGTTCAAAAGGAAATTCAATGCAAATACGCATAGTGGAGATTTTTCTGGAAAACCGTCTTTGAACGCTTTATAATAATATTGAAACTGCTTGCTATGCATAGAATTTGCGGCCCCTGGCATTTCACCAAAGGAACTCTTTTGATGACGAGTTTCAACATAGAATGGTTTCCTGTTAGGTGTACAATACAAATTAAGATTGATAAAAAACCCTATGACAGATTTATCTTTTGCTTTGATGGAGTACTCAGTGCTCAGGATTAAGGGGGTGTTGTATCCACTTACATTTAAGGAAATCTTTCAAGGCAGAGGAAGGTCAATGAGGAATCACAACATTAACTAAAGTCATTTTAAATATACTGTTTAAGGACTAGATAACCCGATGAAGTCACAATAGATGTACGGCTGAGTAGGGATGATAGACTTAGGTTAGAGTAGTTGCACAGCTAGTCTTGATCGTGGAGCTTCACTGTTATACTAATCTTGTTTTTATATTCCTTGATGTTGTCAGTAGAAGGCAGCTTTATTCACTGACTTCAGTAAGAAATTGGGGGGAAAGTTGAATCCCGATTAAGCTTATTGATGTTGATTTTGCTTAGATCTTTCATTAGTGAACCACCAATTTTGGTTTTATTTATCACATAAACTGACATTTTTTGGCTTTATTCATTTGTAGATAAATGCATTGTGCATGGCATTCTATGCACGATCTGAAGAGGCTCGACGGAGTCACTCTGCTCACAAGCTTGCTTTGGTAATATATTGCATCTCTGTTTTGCATGATATATCTTTTTATCATAAAAGAACATATTTTAACACAACTTTGTTGGTTATTTTTTCACACATTCAAACTTACAATTTATCTATGATCCTATAGGGTGCACTTGCGATGGAAGATGCACTTTCGAAAGGGTTACCTATTCGGTCAGAGATAGAGGCCTTACAGAATTATCTTGAAGGCATTGGCAAAGATTCAGGCTTAGATTTGGTCCTCTCATCCCTTCCTGATGAAACAAGAAACAATGGCACGGATACTTTATTGCATTTGAATCAGAAGGCAAGTTATTTATGCCCTTTTTTATTTTGTTTCATATGTTGGAGCCTGGAAGTTAACTACTGTTTCAACTATGGATCTAGTAAATGTCATTTTATGTCAATCTCCTATTTAGAATTACTCCAGCATGTCCTTAAACTAATAGAATGTCGTTCCACACTATTAGTTGTGACTTGCGACAGGTTTATTCTGAAGTTTTTGTTTGCTTTGTCAACTGCTTAAGGATTTGTCTGAGAATTTTAGCTTCTGTTACTGCTATCTATGACATCGATGTGTAGAAACATTCTTGTGTGCATACTAAACATAACTGTCCAGATCTCTGTTGAGAAAGTTGTCTTGTGATTATAACTTGAGCTGACTGTATTAGTGAATCCTAATTCAAGAAGGTTCCTAGGGCGGATGTTCCTATAGTCCGTAAATATTAAATTTGTGATTAGCCTTCTGGTTCTATTTAAACGAAGAGGAGATCTCAGTTGAAGATGTAGCAAACACATAATTTTGGAAACAAAGATGAATCTAGTTGAGCTTTTGAGGTTTGAATGCTGAAAATTTTGGAAGTATGGCTGATTCTATGATAAGATCCTATGTACTAACTCTACTGGTTCTTGCAGTTTGATGCCTTGAAAGATATTATTCGGCACTTCAGCCTAATCCCTCCTGGTGGTGGTGGCATCCTGGCACATTCTTTAGCACATTTAGCATCTTGGTTGAAGGTACTAAGATGAAATTGTCTTGTATATGTTTTAACGTGTGTATATTTCACTTACTGAAATGTCTATTTCACTTTGACTTATGTTCAGGTTAAAGAAGTCGAACAATATGGTGATGGAATTGAATCTGTCATCAATAAAGTAGAGTGCTACTTGGCCGAAGGAAAAATAGTTGAAGCTGCAGATGTTCTTGAAGAAGGCGTCCGGGGCACCCAAGCTACAGAAGTAGTGGGTGATTGGGTGAGGTGTGCCCGGAATAGAGCTATCACAGAGCAGGCATTAACTTTGCTTCAATCCTATGCTACAGCAATCAGCCTTACTTGAGCCTGCTACTTGGTATGTGGTTAACTCTTTTGTATACCGGTCAAGTTTATTACTGGCATGAAAGGTTAGTTTCCATTCTTTTCTGGCAGTCAGTATTTGGGAGTTCTGTGGAAATTAATAATTCCTGATCTAAGATAGAATGTATTCATATGCGCATTTAGAATAACATGGAGTATGTGGAATACTGCTTTTTACATTGCTTTTCAGGGTTTGATAAGCCAATATGTGAGGATATTGATATTGGCAGTTATGACCTAAGCTTGCAGTGGTTATCTCATGGATTTGGTAGGAAAAAGAAAGAATATTAGATGGTTTTAATGGGCATACCTTTTCTTTTCTCTAAGCGTGTTTTTGTTTATCTATTAATTTTTTAACAGCCCAAAAAATTTATCTTTAGAATCTGGGAGTCAAAATGAAACTTGTTGAAGGACTGGCTGTTATTATTGCAATGTGAGTCAGTGTAACAAGTTCCAAAACAAAAAGAAGTAATAAATCCGCAATACCGTCTTTATAGTCGTTTAATATGTAATAGTAGGTAGCAGATGTAGAATACCTCAATGGAGACTACGAAGATTCACCTATTTTGCATATTTTTGTCATTAGACATGCTTTAGTACTATTTATCTCAACTTGGAGTTGTTTGATGCGCCTACTGCTTTCTAGCGCAGTTAGTAAAATGAGACATTAATTTAGGAAGTTTCCTACTTCGAATCCCTCACCCTGAAATGTATTTAAAAAAACTTTGAGAACAGCCATAGTTTGATCCTAAAAGAAGAAAATTGCAACTTTCTTTAATTATTTCTCTTTTTTTTTTTGGCTGTAATGTCAATGGAAATTCCTTAGACCGGAAAACTAACTAGTCATGTAAAGATAGTTGGAGTTAGAAGGAACAAAATCTTCAAATACTGTCTTGTTACAATTTAATAAGCTGGAAGGGAACAAAATAATGGCCATATCCATGACTTCATATGTTTTTTAATATACATGACCTTTTATTCCCAACAATTATATGAATGCTGGTTCCCACCAGTCCATGTGTTAGTGCTTAATTTAATAAAGGAAGTACTGTTATGCATTATGTATTTTTATTTAAGCCAAATACACATGGTTGTTGAGTCTCCCGCAAAAACACTACATATGCTTATAAAAGGCTTAACTATTTTTAAAATAATTGCTAAATTGATACTCAAAATAATTTCTAGTATTTTCATCACAAACAATTAGATACTTCTCAAATCATTTTAAACAAAGTGAAGTGAATCCAAACTCGCAATGGTCTTTTTTGCTTACTTTTTATTATAGATTTACAAATTAATTGCTAAAATAATTACTTTTGATTAATTAAGTCATTGATGTTAGACATCATTTACATTTTGGGTTAGATTTTCTTCTTTGTAAGCAATCCACTCAACCTTCATTTACTTGCTTTTATGAAAAGTAAAGTAACCCTCTTAACATCAAAATCACTATCGACACTTTTAGAGATTTGAACAATTAATTTCTATCAAATTCAATGGAATTTTGACATAAATTAAGTTTAATAGCAACAATAAATAATCAACCTTTTTGAGGTTTGAGTTCCAATTAAGATGTGAGTATTAAAGTTATTTAAAAGAAAAAAAATACACAATCAACTTTAAATTGGGTACTAAAAGTTGATAATTTAAAAAAAAAAAATTGGGTAACTAAAAGAGATGGCTAACATCTCATAATTGTTAAGCAACCACATAAAAAGTTCTATAATTATTATATTTACACGGGAAAGATAAGTTTAAACGTCAAATTCATTAGATGTATCAGCAATATTCCACATGTAAGACACATAAATTGATTAATGTTAATAATACGGCTAGATATAAGCATTTTATATATCATTATTAGCTGGTGGTAGTTCAGATTCCCCATCATAGCTGGTGATTAATTAATCAACTTTTATGAATTTTTTCAAACTAAAAATAGGAAATTGAAAAAATCACAATAAACCTAATATTTAACTTTAACAAATATAACTTTCAGACTTTTAAAATTACAAAATTTACTATAACATTAGTATTTGTTATCATCATTTTTTTAATCAAAATATAATATAGATAATAATTTATATATTATAATTTAATTGAATAATAATAGTAAGTGATTCTACAAACTTTATGATTTGATTGGATAAAACTATTAAGTCTATTTTTACTATAATTTACAATAGGCTATGTAGTAAAATTTAACTGGATAAAACTATTGAACCCATTTTTATTATCCAGTCAAATTTTACCATTTAAATTAATATTTTTTATCTTAAATTGATATAAATAAAACTTCTCTTCTTAAAAAAATTGAAAGTTTTAAAGATAAATACCCAAAGTTTAGATCCGTATTATAGCTAAGAATGTGTGAGTTGTATAGTATTCAAAAATAAGTTTTGGTATATTACACACATAAACATTAAAAACTTTTAAATTCTACCATTTTCTTCTCTCATTATGTTTTTATATGATTTGAACCCTTTATTTTTTTAGTTTTAAATTATTTTTTAATTTTTACATATTTAGTCTAAAATTTGAAATCAGTTTAAAATTAAACTTTAAAAATATAAAAAATATAAAAAATAAAAATATAAAAATTAAATTACAATAAAAAAGTAAGAAGACAAAAGTGTGAAAATTAAAATAGATTAAATTATAAGGAAAATAATGTTTAAAATATGAAAAAGTTAAAGGATCATTTGTATAATTTAGAGAAAATATTATGAAAATGGGAAAGTCTCGAGATGGGGTTAGGGATGTCTCTTTGTTCCTCATTCACGATTTTGAATTTATCAATCACTTTTATTTAAAATCCGTGCGATGACATATTAAAGATCTTCAATAAAGAACGTTGATCCTAAATAAAGAATAATGATCTAACTCCACGTTTGGTTGGAGGGAATGGAATGGAATCAGAGTTGATTCCTTTCATTTTGTGTGTTTGGTTGGACGGAATGAAGGGCGAAATGAAATCTGATTACCAAAAGAGAAGGAATCACAATTCCTTCTCCCACCTTTGGTAATCATTATTCCATTCCCATCTAAACTTTTTTTTTCCAATTTTACCCTCATCTAAAATATAACCTTAAATTCAAATCCCAAATTCTCAAACTCAAAATTCCAAAACCCAAAACCCAAAACCCAAAATTCCAAAACCCTAAATCCTAAACCCAAAATTTCAAAACCCTAAACCCTAAATCCAAATCCTAAAACCTTAAACCCTAAACCTCAAATCCCTAAACCCTAAAACCCTAAACCTTAAAACATAAATCCCAAAATCCTAAAACATAAATCCCAAATCCCTAAACCATAATCTCTAAATCCCAAATTCCAAATCCTAAAACCCTAAATCCTAAACCCTAAATCCCTAAATCCCAAATCCCTAAACCATAAACCCCAAATCCTAAATCCCTAAACCCTAAACCCTAAACCTTAAAACATAAATCCCAAAACCCAAAACCCTAAAACATAAATCCCAAAACCCTAAACCCTAAACCCCAAATTCCAAATCCTAAAACCCTAAACCCTAAATCCCTAAATCCTAAACCTTAAACCCTAAAACCCTAAACCCCAAATCCCCAAATCTCTAAACCCTAAACCCTAAACCTTAAACCCTAAAACCCAAATCCCCAAATCTCTAAACCCTAAATCCTAAACCTTAAAACATAAATCCCAAAACCCAAAACCCTAAAACATAAATCCCAAAACCCTAAACCCCAAATTCCAAATCTTAAAACCATAAACCCTAAACCTTAACCTACAAATATAACCCCAAATCCTAAATCCCTAAACCCTAAATCACACATCCCAAACCTCAAAACCCTAAACCCTATTTAGAAAAATAATAATTTTAATAATATATTTCTTTTTAATTAAGTAATACTTATTTAGAAAAATAATGATTTCAATAATGTATTTTGTGTGACGAAAAAATAGTAATTAAATGACATTATTTGAACTTTACAGCATGTAGGGATATTAAGGTCATTTACAGCTTTTTTCATTCCATTCCAGTGGCAAACCAAACACTATAATCCTGATTCTGAGCTTGATTCCAGTGGTCAAACCAAACAAAATTGTTTCCTTTCTATTCCATTCCATTCCTATTCCGATTCCGATTCTGATTCCATTCCACAAACCAAACGCCACCTAAGTGATATTCAAAATATTATTTTTTAAATATATTTTTAATAATTTTTTTATTATATTATAAAAGAAAAATTATAAAAAATCTAAACTAATAATAAATATTTCGTAACGAAAAGAGAATTTTTTTGAGTTAATAAATAATAAAAAATAAACGTTATTTATGTGAAAAGAAAAAAATTAAAATATATAACAATAAATACATAATTATTTTTTATTAAGTAATATTGATATAATCTTATTATAAATTATTTTGAATTAATAAGAATAAATTATAAAATAATTATAAGATTTTAAATTTTAAAATTTAAAATAATTTTCATAAAAAATTATTAATATTTTAAAAGAATAAAAATATAAATTAAAGATTAAATATAAAATATATAATAACTTATTTATGATTAATTTATTTAAATATAACTAAATCTATTATTAAAAATATAAATAATATATATATACTAAAATATGGTATATAATTTTTAAAATAAAGTGATAGGATAATATCCTTATTAAAATTTGGATTCTTATTTCTCATTTCTTCTTTCCCATTTTTCATTTGATTATCCGGTCATAATCTCTAATAAAATAATCCCTAAATTTGGTAAGAAAAAAATAGCAGCTGTACTCCTCTTAATAAAGATGAATGAATAATATATAATTAACACGATTTTTAGTTTATTTATTATTGTAAATTTATTCAAGTAATATTTTGATTCTGTAAATATTAAAATAAGTTTATTTAATCTTTTAATTTTATTTTTAATCAAATTAATCAAATTATTTTAAATTTTTAAAGAGAAATTGAATTTTTTAATTAAAATATTTTCTTGATTCAATTTGATTTTAAATTATTTTGAATGAGATAGAATTATAATTTCATTTTAAATCAATGAGAATAATTAAAGTAATTATTGATGTGAGAATGTGGTTAAAGATAGAGAAGATAGAAAGAAGGAAATAATTTTTTTATTTTAATTATAAAAATTAATTATATTTTTAAAAGAAATTATTTTTAAACAAATTAGTATAACTTGTATTATAAAAACTTATGCGAACTAAAAATATTTATTAAGTAAATTTGTAAGAATAAATCCATCTTAAATCTTAGAATTAACTATCATGAATCCATTAAACTTTAAATCAAAGAAAAAGAATCCATAACACTTAATTTTTCGTAAAAAAAAAAAAAAAAAAACTGTCCCATTTGTCAAAAAAAGAAGAAGGTGTTTTTGTCCCATTTCTGTCTCAATTACTTTTTATAGTAGCTTCTTCTCCTTGTCGTTGTTCTCCTTGCTCTGCTCGCTTCTCTTTTACGAAACCAATTGATGCCTCGGAGAGTTTCCACCCTTCACACTCTCTGAAGGTCAGTCTCTATCTCATTTTCTTTCTCATTTGTGTTCGTGAAGAATGAGGAGGTCGAGAATTTTCGTATTGATTTTGTGGAATCATTAAGAATCTGCCTTCATATGCAAACACGTTTTGTTTTTATTTGTTTTTTGGAGGTGTTTTTATTTGCGTTTGACTATTTACTGAATGCTTATGACTTGATTGGTTCCTACTCGATCTGCTTTGGATTCGCTGAATTCTGGCTAAATCCTTCCGTAGCTAGTTCGGATTTCTTTCAGTTTCGGGGAAAAAATAAAATGTAATTTCATTTTTGATGAATAGTTGGTTAAATTATGCTTAATTGAGCTTGCTTCACTTTATTGATTCATTTATTTTTCTTTTTTCTGTTACTGAACACAGTATAACTTCCAGTAAGGTATTGATCCGAATGTGCGGCAGTTAACTGTCTTGGTCGAGCTTCAGTTGCTCATTGCTAGTATTGCTCGGATTGAGCTTTGTGCTCCTTTCGGTTTCTTTTTGTTTTATTTGGTCGTCATTTCAATTGGATAAGATATGGTCTGATATTCATTTGCATTTGTTCAAAATTTTGATTCGGAAATTGGATTGCTCTTCGCCAGGAGGCTTTGATGCTTTTGATCGTGTCTCTATGTTAGATCTGGAGAAGAAGCGAGTTTCTTGATCGGTTTTTATTTTGAAAGCGTGAAGCGAAGCGAAGCTGGCGGCGACACTGGCTTGGAAGTTTGCTGCCAGCAGTGGCAGCGGCCATGGCGCCAATGATCTGGTACTTCTTTAACACTTTAAGCATCATTCCTTACATATTTTTTCCGTATGCATAAGCTATATACATATTTTGCATCTTCGGGGCGGAAAGAGGGACTGTAGAAGATGACGGCAGAGAAAATCTGTATAATTGATTTAAGGGCTGTGAGCAGTCTTGGACATTTCATGTCTCGTTGTGGACTGTAGATGTGGCAACATAGGGAGTGGGTTAGGAAGTACTAGATCTGACTTGACCTGCACTTTTTAGTTCTTTAGTTAACTAGGTTTGCTCTACTGTGGGCAATGGGCTTATTGGCGATGTTCTGCTCTGCAATGATTATGAAATTCTTAAACTCAGTATTTCAATTTTGGATCGGTCGGTAGATGAAAGTTTATAAATTATGAAATTAATTAACCTAGAGGGGATGATTAAGTTATTTTTAATTTTTACTAATTTATAATTTAATAACCTAAACAAAACAGTTAGACATATGATCGTGTGTAAAAATAAGTACAAAAATAAAATAATAACACACGATATTTTTAGGTAGAAACAACCTAGGTCACAACCATGACCTAAGAAGAAAACCATTGGTCCACCGAACCACCTAACTTTTCACTGTGAAAATCAAATATTCAAGTACAACCTCGGTCTTATGTTACCCTCTCTAGTATACTGTCCCAATGTACTTTACTTACGAGCCCTTGCTCTGTTTTCACAGTTTTCAATATTAACGTGAGTGGTTTTCAGACCAACGTTTCAATAAGCTTCCTGCCAATCAGATACGTTCTCGAAGTAACTGTAAAAATAGTTAACACAAAAACACAAATATTCGTATGTGTTCTAGAACAGATTTAATAATGAATAATCCTAACTAGATGATTCAAAACATATGTCATTTAAATTAAATCAAATAGAAAATCTTAGAGCAAAAGGATCAAGCACAAGTTCAATAAAAATAGCTTCTTTAAATATTAATAATCAAATAAAATAATTATGATATGACAAAAACAATTATTTGATCTAACAATTTAGGAACAAAAATAAAGAAGAAGCCATAAGAATATATTATCAAAATAAAATAATTAGGCTTATTAATCAATCAAACATAACCATTAATATTTGATAGATTAACTAAATAAAAAAGCCTAAAGAATTATGATCTTATATTTGTAAAACAAGAGAGAGAAATTAAGAAGAATAAAACAATGCTCTTGTGTGGTTAATTGAAACAATGAGCAATGAGTCTTATTTATAGAAAAAATTAAAACCCTTAATCCTATGTAATTGATAAATATCTTTTCTATTACAAATAAGATTAATAATTTTCATTAATTAAGATAACTCCCATTTAAAATAGATTTCTTTTAAAATATATTTTATGTTATCTTTTATGGTAAAGATTTCAGTCATAATTTAAAATATATCCTATCTAATATCTTTTAAAATAGATTTTATTTTATCTTTTATGCTAAAGATTTCAACTATAATTTAAAGTATATATTATCTAATATCTTATTTTAGAATATATCTAATCTAATATCTTTTAGCATATCTTATCTAATATCTTTTAACATATCTTATTTTAGAGTATATATTATTTAATATCTTTTAGCATATTTTATTCCATATTTTAGCACTAAAAATAATTTTAGATTTATAAGAATGTGTTATTAAATGCATAAATATAATTTTATGTATCGTAGTTATCAAAGATATACCTGAAGTACAATTGTCTAAAACTCAAGCATTTGTTTGACTTTTCTTGATAGACTTGATAGTAGGCCTAAAAACAAATTTACAGATAAATATTTTATCCACGAAAATAGCCAACATTCATAATCCTTACATTATAAATTATAGTATCTATTCCTTTAGTTCGCCTAATGTCAAGACCCGCCAGGAATCTATCCTTATAGCACGAGATGCATCACAAAGACCGTACTAATTAACTAGCTTGTTTTCTTAGCTGATTCTGAGTTGTATCAAAACCATAATTGTATAAAGTTTTACAAAAATTGAGGTTAACCATCCTGTAGTAAAATGGTAACAATTCTCATAAGTGTCATAATCTTTTACATAATCATAAAATAACTCATGTTCATTAACATGGTTATACATCGTGATATACATGATATACACCAAATCATAAGGTTTTTTTAGTCTTGGTTACTTATCTATTTACACACCAACCAAAGTTTACTATATAAAAAGGTGAAGAGATCAAACCATCTAAACCGTACAACAAAAGATTGATTTTATGCTCCCAAACTTATTACCATGCTATGTTTTCTCAAAGCTACTACTTGAAGAAGGAAAATATAAAATGTGAGCTTGAAAGCTCGGTGAGTGGATGAGTTTTATAAATATATATAATCAAGTTTGAAAATTGTGAATGAAATACTTGTAACGTACCATGAAATAATATGCTTATAAAAATGATTTTTATATAATCTTTAAAATATAAGAATATACTATCTTATAAGTTATCATGAAATAACATGCTATTATAAATTTGCAAATAAAAAGTATAATTAAGAGAAACGTACTTTGAGTTTTTTATGCTATGAATACTCGGGAATTTGGTTCGCATACGGAGGAAATACTTAGTATTGAAGCAAGCTCTCAACTACACGTGTGAGGAATTTATTTCATGTAGCCATAAAATGGTTTATTTGGCTTTGCTGATATATATATTATATGCGTATTGACTTAATTGAACTATTAAATATCATTCTGAATTGGACTGATATATATTATATTGATCTTGCTAGCTTATATAAAACTAGTATGAATAATAGAGTGGATTTATTATTAAACTGAAGTTGCTAGCAAATTATCTTGTTTTTAGCTTGCTGGTTAGGATAATAACATATATTTTTATGGTGCTTTCATTCTAGAAATGCTTGAAACATATAATACGTTCTTCAAATTCTAGTTAAATTAAATGAATGTACCGTGAACTTTAATGTTCAAAAATACATGTTACTTATACCTATTGAATTTATTGGAACATAAATAAGGCTCTAAAAGCTTTAGAAAAGAAAACTTAATATTATTTTATAAACTTTCATTTAAAATAAATATAGTTTGTAAAAACATATTTTTTTCATACAGATGTTGCTGACTATGTGCTAGTTGGTTCAAATGCCAAAAGGCAAATACATTTCCATAATATAACTTGATTGTAGAATTTTTGAGATTTATTTTCAGAAGTAAATCAAATAGTTGACTAAATAGGATTTAATTTTCTTTTTCTATATTGACTAATTGTAGGAGTATCAGCATTATCCCTAGATTAGATTTTAACCCTATATTAGATCAACAATATCCCTAGAATAGATCAGCTGTATCTAGCTATATGCATAGATTAGCAGTCTATTTTCCTAACTTCTAGTCCTATTTATACTGTTATACATACATTTGAAAGTAGAGAAAAAAAATTAATATTCAATCTCTCTCAATATTTTCTTCAGCATCTTTCAATATTTTCTTCAATGATAGGCACATAAAATAGGGTCTGGTATGATACAGGTACCCTAGTAAATACATTGGTACTCCAAATATCTTTTGTTATTAAAATGTTCTGTTTTAGAACCCCAATTCAAGTATTAGTACTATTTCTATCCTTTTTGAATAATAACCAAATTTTTTACCCAAAATACCATTTTTCCATTTTTGTGAAGGATTTTTTTCTTTTTAGCAATTAACTAAAGTTAAAAAAAAGGTGAAAAAATTTGTTAATTTTCAGAAACTCTTTTTTTCTGACAGCATTCATAATACAAATGTTTTCACTTAATTGTTTATGAAAAATATTTTCATAGTTATTCTTGTGAGTTAGTCATGAAAAACATTTTCATCATGTCCCAATGAAATTATTTGAATGTTATGGTTTTTAGTACTTATTTATATTATATGTTTTTTAAAGGCAGAAATTTAATAGTTTTTATTTTTTTATAGTAAGAAGTATTGAACTCTACCTTTAACAACAAAAATCATTTTTTTAGCTCTAGTTAATTTTCATAAAGAAAAAATAAAAATCCTTTACTAAAAAGCCAAAAGGGCATTTTGGGTAAAAAAAATTAGTTACTATAGAAAAATAATAGAAATGGTACCAATATTTAAATTGAGGTATTAAAACGAAATTTTTTAATAACATGAGACACTTGAAGTACCAATATATTAATTATGGTACTTCTAAGGTACCATTTCCCATAAAATGCATTGACATGAAACATGTATTTTTAAATAGGATATGACTAACTTTGATAATAAGGTTTAGGCATGAAAATCGCACTATTAGAAATATCTAATATGTACTTCTAAATATTCATTTTAATTGCATTGGAAATCTCTTATCTATATGCAAAAATTTACTAAATATTTGAACGAATTAGCTGTTGAAACAAAATAATCAAGTAAGAATATAAATTCATGTGATCTTGTTTTAGAAATATCCACTCACAATATCATTATTATTGCTCTAGTTTCATTGAAACGTTTGTTGAAGTGTCTTCTGGATTTATCCATCTGATATGGTCATACTTGTGTAAGAATCAAGAGTAACATCCTAGCTAATTTGGCTAATTTAAAATTGAATAGTACTCTAAAAATGTTAAAACATGAACTGTTAACATATAACTCAATATCCTCTTCAATATTTAGGTAGAATCAAAGTTTTACTTATAATTTTGATATTCTTACGCCCTTAGTTCCAAATCTGAAATGCGTACTCTATAATCTGTTAAACTTATAAGTAAAATAGGTCCAAACTATTTAAAAACATTACTGAAATACAAATATTGAACTCAGCTTTTTAACCATGAACATAGATGAAACATCTTTTAAAATCACCAAAAAAGTGTCATCATTCAAACATACATAACTCTAAGGTGGCGTTTGGTTCGTGGAATGGAATCGGAATCGGAATCGGAATCAGAATGGAATGGAAACAATTTTGTTTGGTTTGACCACTGGAATCAAGCTCAGAATCAGGATTATAGTGTTTGGTTTGCCACTGGAATGGAATGAAAAAAGCTGTAAATGACCTTAATACCCCTACATGCTGTAAAGTTCAAATAATGTCATTTAATTACTATTTTTTCGTCACACAAAATACATTATTGAAATCATTATTTTTTTAAATAAGTATTACTTAATTAAAAAGAAATATATTATTAAAATTATTATTTTTCTAAATAGGGTTTAGGGTTTTGAGGTTTGGGATGTGTGATTTAGGGTTTAGGGATTTAGGATTTGGGGTTATATTTGTAGGTTAAGGTTTAGGGTTAAAATTATTATTTTTCTAAAAATAGTTTAGGGTTTAGGGTTTAGGGTTTAGGGTTTTAGGGTTTTAGGGTTTTAAGGTTTAGGGTTTATGGTTTTGGGATTTATGTTTTAGGATTTTGGGTTTTGGGATTTATGTTTTAAGGTTTAGGGTTTAGAGATTTGGGGATTTGGGGTTTAGGGTTTTAGGGTTTTAGGGTTTAAGGTTTAGGGTTTAGGGATTTGGGGTTTAGGGTTTTAGGATTTGGAATTTGGGGTTTAGGGTTTTTGGATTTATGTTTTAGGGTTTTGGGTTTTGGGATTTATGTTTTAAGGTTTAGGGTTTTAGGGTTTAGCATTTAGGTATTTGGGATTTGGGGTTTATAGTTTAGGGATTTGGGGATTTGGGGTTTAGGATTTAGGGTTTTAGGATTTGGAATTTGGGATTTAGGGTTTAGGGTTTAGGGTTTAGGGATTTGGGATTTGGGATTTGGGATTTATGTTTTAAGTTTTAGGGTTTTAGGGTTTAGGGATTTGAGGTTTAGGGTTTAAGGTTTTAGGATTTTAGGATTTGGATTTAGGGTTTAGGGTTTTGAAATTTTGGATTTAGGGTTTAGGGTTTTGAAATTTTGGGTTTGAGAATTTGAGATTTGAATTTAAGGTTATATTTTAAGTGAGGATAAAATTGAAAAAAAAAAGTTTAGATGGGAATGGAATAATGATTACCAAAGGTGGGAGAAGGAATTATGATTCCTTCTC
The DNA here is from genome assembly GCA_030763125.1 of Hippophae gyantsensis. Lineage (NCBI taxonomy): Eukaryota > Viridiplantae > Streptophyta > Magnoliopsida > Rosales > Elaeagnaceae > Hippophae > Hippophae gyantsensis. The sequence goes on along the minus strand of CM061031.1, from coordinate 34,112,689 downwards.
TTTTAGTAATCGGATTCCATTCCGTCCTCCATTCCGTCCAACCAAACACACAAAATGGAAGGAATCAATTCTGATTCCATTCCATTCCCTCCAAACAAACGTGGGATAAGTGGAAATGTCCAAATTAAAATCTATTAAAATACTCAAAAATTACACATTCTCATATTTCTAGAGAGTTAGGATATGCTCATTTTATATTTCTAAAGCTGTTTTATAAACTGAAATTATAGTTTGTATCATCTTACTATAAACAGTTTTAAAACACTTTTGACTTATCATCACAAAAGTATGTATAATTTTTCATAAAAATATCCAAACATAATTATGTAAAAAGATACAAAAACTAAGCATTTTAAGTTTTAAAACAAGATATAATAAACCCAATTTAAATCTTTAGAATCATTTCAAATCATGAAAATACCGATTGGTTTGAAACATCATTTTCAGTACACTTCCCATTAGATATACCCTCAGTTAAACATGTATAATTTTGTCTTAAAACATCAAAATGACAAACTATAAAATTTCTCTTAAAATAGACATCCATATCTTTCTAAAGAGATATATAAACCAAGATCTAATTTGTGTTGAATTTTTCAAGTTTCCATTTTAATTTTTTGCAAAAACAGTTACCTAGTTATGCTTTAAATTAGCATTCCCATCTTCTTCCACTTCCTCTTTCTATTCCTTTTCTCTCCTTTTTCTCTTTTTTCTTCTTCTTCTTTCCTTTGTTTTCTGTTTATTTCGTGCAAGAGAAGCTTGCACTAACAAGGTATACATAAGAAGATGAGTAGGATATATGGTCTTGTGACTCACCTCTTAGAAACATTTTTTTTTAGTCAGAAGGACATGTGCCTTCTTAAGAATAAGAATGGTGACACCTCGTGATAAAAAAAATAATTAATTGAATAAATAATATAAATAAGATAAAATGTTAAAATAATAGTGAGAGTAAAATCGTAATTATACAAAATATACTATTAACAATAATTTTATTTATATGTAAGGGATGGGGTGTTACACCTAATAAGGTGTTTAGTGTTCTAGACATTTGCACAGTATGAAATCCTTCACAAACTTTCAGAGGTTCTAACTCCTTTCCATTTGTTAACTGATTTGTTTTAGTAATAGGACTGCGGTGGAAACTCTCGTCAGAATAATAAAAGTTTAATCCTTCACCTCAGGATTGATCAGACTTATCTCCTTTTTATTTGTTTGTTTATTCTGTTATTGGAAATGTGGTGTATAACTGTCCTAACTAAACAACTCAACCATGCATCATATCCGTTGCTGGGATATATAGTAGGGGCGTTCACCCATCTAAATCTCTGTTATTTTCCATCTTGAGGATAAACCTGCAATTCATCTTTTTACTCACAATCTGTTTGTTGCACACAATGGTTTATTGATTTATTATAAATATTTTGTGCTTGCGTTGTTGTATGATTACTTTGTGCTCCTTTGTCATTTCATTATTTGAATTTTGCCTTTAGCTCATCATTTTCATTGCTATGGTCACAGGAAAGAAATGGTGATACTGAGCCTCCAACTCCACATTCTATTGTAAAAATGAGTTCAAGGTTTGTTCCATCTTAATATTTGCATATGGTTTTTCCTAAATAGCAACATACTTTCTATGTCATGCTGCTAATTTTTTCTGCTTACTCATTTAATTCACATGGTTATCTGAAGTTTTATGTATTTTACAGAAAAAATTACTTCTCTTTATTTCTTAATATTAGATCCCTTTATATATACATTTGTTATGCTTAATACACTGCTGGAAGTTATTAGTATACAACTGTAAATCATCCTGAAAATCAGGAAACTAACATCCTAAAAACAGGGGTTGGTTTCACCCTGAAATACTGGAAACTGCTATCTTAAAATCAGGGGTTGGTTTCACCCTAGAAATCAGGAAACTGACCATACTCCTAGGTTGATTTCCTACACTCCCCCTCAAGCTAGGCAATATATGTTTTCCAAACCAAGTGCTATATTTAACTTTATGAAATTAGGTCGAAACAAAGCTTTGGTTAAGATCTGCTACTTGTTGCCTAGATGGAACATAGTTGAGGGAGATCATCTTGCCTTCAATTTTCTCACTGATAAAGTGTCTATCAATTTCCACATGTTTAGTTCGATCATGGTGGACTGGATTTTTGGCAATTACAATTGCTGACTGGTTGTCACACATGATTCTAATAGATTCTGAATGTTCAACCTTGAGTTCGTATAGCAGTCGTTTTAGCCAAATTCCTTCACAGATGCCCAAAGCCAATGCACGGAACTCAGCCTCGGCACTACTACGTGCTACCACTGCTTGCTTTTTACTACACCATGTCACCAAATTTCCCCAAATAAATGAGCAGTATCCAGATGTGGATTTTCGGTCACTAGGAGATCCAGCCCAATCAGCGTCAGTATAAATTTCTAATCTCCTATTAATTGTTTTCTTGAACATGAGCCCCTTTCCAGGATCCTTCTTCAAGTATCTTAGAATACGGTTTACTGCCTCCAAGTGATCTACTGATGGGTTGCCAAGAAACTGGCTAACAACACTGACTGAAAAACTTATATTTGGACGTGTATGAGTCAAATAAATTAACTTACCTACCAAACGTTGATATTGCCCTTTGTTAGTTGCCAATTCATCAGTTCGAGGCATTAGTTTGGTGTTAGGGTCCATGGGTGTTTCAACAGGTTTACACCCACTCATGCCAGTCTCACGCAAGAGATCTAGAACATATTTGCGTTGAGAAACTGAGATTTCTTTAGTACTACGTGCCACTTCCATCCCTAAGAAATATTTCAAATATCCCAAGTCTTTAATCTCGAATTCCTTGGATAATAGCATCTGAAGTCTCTTCATTTCTCCTACATGATTTCCTGTAAGAACTATATCATCAACATATACAATCAAAGCTGTAATTCTCCCATCTGCGAAGTGTTTGACAAATAAAGTGTGGTCTGCATGTGTCTGAGAGTATTCATCCTGTTTGAGGACCTTGGTGAATTTTTCAAACCATGCTCTAGGTGATTGTTTAAGTCCATATAGTGTCTTTCTCAACTTGCATACCTTCCCTTGTGTATCTTTAGTCTCAAAGCCAGGAGACACATCCATGTAAACTTCTTCGATCAAATCTCCATTTAAGAATGCGTTCTTGACATCAAGTTGAAGCAGTGGCCAATCCTTATTAACTGCAATAGACAGCAAGACACGAACTGTGTTAAGTTTTGCTACAAGAGCAAAAGTCTCTTGATAATCAATTCCATATGATTGGGTGAATCCTTTAGCCACTAGTCGAGCTTTATATCTGTCGATATTTCCATCTGCCTTCTGTTTAACTGAGAATATCCATTTACAACCCACTGTCCTCTTTCCATGTGGTAGCTTTGTTAACATCCATGTACCATTCTTTTCAAGTGCAGTGTATTCTTCTAAGGTTGCCTTGTGCCATTCAGGAACTCTTAGAGCCTCGTTGACAGAATTAGGAATCTTGATGTTGTCTAGGGATGTCACAAATGCCTGAAATTTTGGGGACAGATTTTCGTAAGAAATGTAACTTCGAAGGGGATGTTGAGTGCATGATCGAACACCTTTTCTCTGTGCAATAGGAAGATCAAACTCAGGATCAGAACCTAGTGTTGGACTAGATTCTGCTTCATCTTGTAATCTCTCAGATTCAGTCTGGCATGGGAGAGAATCTTGGCTTTGCTGATTTCGTGTGGGCAAGTCAAAGTTTCTCTTTCTTTCATAGACTTTTATGGCATCATTAGGAAGGAGAAGATGTCTAGGATAGACAATGGGAGATTGATTAAGTTTGGAAGGAGAATCTGGAATGGGAACCAGGTTGGAAGAGGACAAGGTAGTGGAAGATAATTGAGATGGTAAGTTTGGTTCAATGAGTGATGACCAATCTCAATTCTGTAATTCATTCATGTGATTTTCCCCCTGAATTGCGAATAAAATGAAGTTTCTTCAAAGAAAGTAACGTCCATGGAATTGTAAAACTTATGGGTGATGGGAGAGAAACATTTGTAGCCTTTTTGATTGGCTGAGTAGCCAAGGAAGATGCATTTAAGGGAATGAGGATCAAGTTTACCACGATATTGTGAATGAATATGGACAAAAACAGTGTAACTAAAAATCTTGAAAGGAATTTGTGACACAAGTTGTGAGGTAGAATATTGATCCTGAAACACTTGTAAAGGTGAGTGAAATTTGAGAACTCGAGAAGGCATTCGATTGATTAAGTGTGTTGCAGTAAGAATGGCTTCACCCCAAATTTTTTTAGGAACATTGGTTTGAAAGAGCAAAGTTCGGGCAACCTCAAGTATATGTCGGTTCTTACGTTCAGCTACACCATTTTGTTGTGGTGTGTCAACGCAGGAGCTTTGTTGGACAATACCATGTGATTTGAGATATCCACTAAGATCAGAATTAAAGAAATCCCTAGCATTGTCAATTTTTAGGATTTGAATATGGGCATTAAACTGAGTTTGGATCATGGCATGAAAAAATGGAAATATGTGCTTGGTTTCAGATTTGTCTTTCATAAGAAATGTCCAACACAATCGAATATGATCATCAACTAACAGTAAAAACCATCTAGCACCAGTAATATTGGGAATGCGACATGGTCCCCAAATGTCACCGTGAATGAGAGAAAAAGGGTGACTTGGTTTGTGCATGCGTGGTGAAAAAGTGTTTCGAGTATGTTTTGCCAATTGACAAACTTCACAACGAAATAAATTTGGATTTATATTGATGAATAAGGATGGAAACAAACGTTTCAAGTACAGAAAATTTGGATGACCTAGGCGAAAGTGCCATCGCATGATTTCACTTTCTTTATCAGTACGACTATTAGACTTAAGATTATGACTCAATTGACATTGATGACTAACAGAATGAATTGAAGGAGTGTTGACGTCAAGAACATAGAGGCCTGCACGAAAATCAGCACTTCCAATCATCTTCCCCGAGCTCAGGTCCTGAAAAACACAAGATTTAGCCAAGAATTTAGTTTCACAGTTAAGGTCATGATTAAGTCTACTAACTGATATGAGATTGCAGTCAAAATCAGGCACAAATAACACAGATTTGAGGGTGAGGTTGTTCGAGAGACAGATGGTTCCTGTTCCGACCACTGTGGTTCGAGTACCGTTGGCCACACGCACTGTTTGAAGTCTGTTACATGGTGAGTAGGTTGTGAAAAGTGATTGATCACCTGTTATGTGATTGGAAGCACCTGAGTCTACTATCCAAGATGAAGGGGGAAATTTGGCTGCATGCATTGTTGAATTACTGGAGCTATGAGTGGGATTAATGTTTGATTTTTGTATAAGTTGTTGGAGGAGATCCAACCGATCCTTAGTGAATGGGACATGATTATCAGATTGAGATATGTCAGTTATTGCAGCATTTCCCTTTGTCTCTTGGTCTCGATTTGTTTTCCAATCAGCAGGCTTTCCATGTAATTTCCAGCAGATCTCCTTAAAATGTCCAGGCTTTCTACAATAGTCACACCATGTGCGACCTTTCCTTATTCGATTAGTGTCGGCATGTTGAGTATTGCTTCGTGCAACACATGCACCAAAATCTGGTGAATTGCTTTTGACTGCTGCAAATGTTGGGACTTCAGGAATCATGGAAGGATTTGATTGTCCCAACATGACACGTTTTCGGCTCTCCTCTCTGCGCACCTCAGAGAATGACTCTCGCAGACTTGATAATGGTTTTGTTCCAAGAATTCTATCCCTTACTTCATCAAGGGATTTATCGAGTCCCATCAAGAATTTGAAGACACGCTTAGTCTCTACAATTTTTCTAAAATATGCACGATCTTCTGGACATTTCCATTCATGTATCTCAAACAAGTCCAGCTGTTGCCAATGACGAGTAAGAGTTGTGAAATAAATAGTCACAGAGTTGTCGCCTTGGCGCAGGTCCTGGAGAGAACTCTCCACATAGAAGAGCTCGAAAGTGTTCTCACTATTGGAGAACGTTTCTCGTGCAGATTCCCATATTTCTTTTGCTGTGGTGTACAACAAGAAATTTTCTCCTATTTCGGTTGTCATAGAACTGATTAACCAGGACATAACCAGATTATTTTCTGCTTTCCAAATTCTGAAATCAGCAGTATTGGGATCAGGTTTTTGGATATTTCCAGTGAGATATTCATCCTTGCTTCGTCCGCTTATGAACATCATCGTTGATTGAGACCATTGAAGATAGTTTTGGCCATTAAGTTTGTGTGTGATGATAGGGGCGAGATTATTATCTGTGTTGCCTGATGTTAACCGAGTAGTAGTGAGGGTATTAAAAGAGGGATTAGATGCAAAGGAATGTTCTTCCATGGTGAGCTGTTATTTGGAAATAAAAGAGATAGATAAGAGCAGTGGTTTTTCTGCCCAGAGCTCTGATACCATGAAGTTTTATGTATTTTACAGAAAAAATTACTTCTCTTTATTTCTTAATATTAGATCCCTTTATATATACATTTGTTAAGCCTAATACACTGTTGGAAGTTATTAGTATACAGCTGTAAATCATCCTAAAAATCAGGAAACTAACATCCTAAAAATCAGGAAACTAACATCCTAAAAACAGGGGTTGGTTCCACCCTGAAATACTGGAAACTGCTCTCTTAAAATCAGGGGTTGATTTCACCCTGGAAATCAGGAAACTGACCATACTCCTAGGTTGATTTCCTACATTATCTACTTATTCGCTTTCTAGCCATGATTCTCTTTTGAACTTAAATGATTTCTTAATTCTTCTGTAGCAAAGAATCTTTGTTCCTTTACTTTTTTTGCATTCTATCCTTTGGTCCATCCTGGGTGATTGTGAAGTAAATAAACATTTGATAAAGGAATTCTTTAGCGCTTACTTATATAAATTGTGTTTGGCATCTTACATTCCCAAATTGCTACAGAGATCGCAGTACAAGCATGGAGGACCCAGATGGGACGTTAGCAAGTGTTGCTCAATGTATAGAGCAGCTACGTCAAATTTCCTCATCTGTACAAGAAAAAGAGTATTCATTGAGGCTGTTGTTGGAACTCGTTGATACTCGTGAAAATGCTTTCAGTGCTGTTGGATCTCATTCTCAGGCAGTTCCAGTACTTGTTTCTCTTCTCCGGTCGGGGTCACTTGGGGTGAAGATACAAGCTGCTACTGTTTTAGGCTCCCTTTGTAAGGAAAATGAATTGAGGGTGAAAGTCTTACTTGGGGGATGCATTCCACCATTGCTTGGTTTGCTGAAGTCCAGCCCTGCTGAAGGTCAAGTTGCAGCTGCAAAGACTATTTATACTGTTTCACAAGGTGGTGCCAGGGATCATGTTGGATCAAAAATATTTTCAACTGAAGGGGTTGTGCCAGTGCTCTGGGGGCAACTAAAAGGTGGACTTAAGAGTGGTAACTTGGTTGATAGCTTGTTGACTGGAGCATTGAGAAACCTATCCAGCAACACTGAGGGCTTCTGGTCTGCAACTTTGCAGGCCGGTGGAGTGGACATACTTATAAAGTTACTGGCGACGGGACAGTCGAGCACTCAGGCTAATGTTTGCTTTCTTCTTGCTTGTGTGATGATGGTGGATACCTCAATTTGTTCTAAAGTGCTTACTGCAGAGGCTACTAAACAACTTCTCAAGCTTCTAGGACCCGGCAATGAAGCATCTGTTAGAGCAGAAGCTGCTGGAGCTCTTAAGTCTCTTTCTGCACAGAGCAAAGAGGCAAGAAAGGAGATAGCTAATATTAATGGTATTCCTGCTTTGATAAATGCTACAATAGCCCCTTCAAAAGAATTCATGCAAGGTGAGCATGCTCAAGCATTGCAGGAGAATGCTATGTGTGCTTTAGCAAATATTTCTGGTGGTTTATCATATGTTATCTCAAGTCTTGGTGAAAGCCTTGAGTCGTGCACTTCACCTGCCCAAACGGCTGATACCCTAGGGGCTTTAGCTTCAGCTCTTATGATATATGATAGCAAATCAGAATCAACTAGAGCATCGGATCCTCTGGCTGTTGAAAGGACATTGCTTTCGCAGATCAAACCTCATCTGTCTTTCCTTGTGTTTGAACGGACCATAGAAGCCCTTGCCAGTTTGTATGGCAATGCTATAATCTCGACTCAACTTGCAAACTTTGATGCAAAACGATTGCTTGTTGGTTTAATCACTATGGCAGCAAGTGAAGCTCAGGAGGAGCTTATTAGAGCTCTACTCAAACTTTCTAATAGTGAATCAAGTTTATGGCATGCTCTTCAAGGCCGTGAAGGAGTTCAGCTATTAATATCTCTCCTTGGACTTTTTTCAGAACAACAGCAAGAATGCGCAGTTTCCCTGCTTTGTCTTCTATCCAATGAAAATGATGAAAGTATATGGGCTATAACTGCTGCTGGTGGCATACCTCCCCTTGTTCAGATTCTAGAGACTGGATCTGTGAAAGCTAAGGAAGACTCCGCAACAATCCTTAGGAACCTATGCAATCACAGTGAAGATATTCGTGCATGTGTTGAAAGTGCTGACGCTGTTCCTGCACTTTTGTGGCTTCTAAAGAATGGTAGCTCAAATGGGAAAGAAATTGCAGCAAAGACCTTGAATCATTTAATCCATAAATCTGACACAGCAACTATCAGTCAGCTTACGGCATTATTAACCAGTGACCTTCCCGAGTCCAAAGTATATGTTTTGGATGCTTTGCAAAGTATGCTTTCCATGGTTCCCCTCAATGACATAATGCGTGAAGGTAGTGCCGCAAATGATGCTATTGAGACAATTATAGAAATATTAAGCTCAACTAAAGAAGAGACTCAAGCGAAGTCTGCATCAGCTCTATCTGGAATCTTTGAAGCCAGGAAAGACTTGCGTGAAAGTAACATTGCTGTTAAAACACTTTTGTCAATCATTAAGTTGCTGAATGTTGAATCTGATAAAATCCTCGTAGAAGCCTCACGTTGCTTGGCTGCAATTTTTCTTTCTATTAAGGAGAACAGGGATGTAGCTGCTGTGGCTAGAGATGCATTGTCGACCTTGGTTGTGCTTGCCAATTCTTCAGTTCTGGAGGTTGCAGAGTTGGCAACATGTGCATTGGCAAATCTTATTTTGGATAGTGAAGTTTCAGAGAAAGCAGTTGGGGAAGAAATTATTTTGCCCGCTACTAGAGTTTTGCATGAAGGTACTATTTATGGTAAAACCCACGCAGCAGCTGCCATTGCTCGCTTGCTCCATTCTCGTCAAATTGATCATACCTTGAATGATTGTGTAAATCGTGCTGGAACTGTTCTTGCATTAGTTTCTTTTCTAGAATCTGCCAACGGTGGATCTATTGCAATAGCAGAGGCCCTTGATGCACTTGCTATATTGTCCAGGTCAGAAGGAGCTGCTGGTCATACAAAACTTGCATGGGAAGTTTTAGCTGAATTCCCAAAAAGCATAGCCCCCATAGTTTTATCTATTGCTGATGCAACACCCTTGTTGCAGGATAAAGCTATTGAAATATTGTCACGACTTTGCAGAGGTCAGCCTGTTGTTCTGGGAGACACAGTTGTCAGTGCCTCTGGATGTATATCATCAATTGCTAAGAGGGCTATTTATTCTACCAACAGAAAGGTTAAAATTGGTGGAGCTGCACTTCTTATTTGTGCTGCAAAAGTTAGTCCTCAGAGAGTACTTGAAGATCTTAGTCAGTCAAACTTACGTGCCCATCTCATTCAGTCCCTTGTTGAGATGCTTGATTCATCACACTCTTCTTTGGGAAATCTTGGGGATGATGACAAGGATTGCATTAGCATTTGTAGGCATGCTGAAGAAAACAAGAAAAATGAATCTGATATAAGCACTGCAGTTATTTCTGATGCCAATTTAGCTATATGGCTACTCTCTGTTCTCGCTTTTCATGATGAAAAGTGCAAAATAGTGATTATGGAGGCTGAAGCAGTTGAAAGGCTCATTGACAGGATATCAAATCGTTTTTCACATTATTCACAGGTAATCAACTATTTCATTGGGCTTTATATTTCTGTTTTCATTTTCTTTCTTATTTTTGGGTACATTTATTTTAAAATGAGTTTTGACCTTTATGCTAACGTATTGCTTTTCTTATTTTGTTGTTGTGGGATGAGCAGATTGATTTCAAAGAAGATAACAGCATATGGGTTTGTGCTTTGCTCCTGGCACTTCTATTTCAAGATAGAGACATCATACGAGCACATGCAACCATGAAATCTATTCTGGTAGTTGCAAACCTGGTGAAGTCAGACGAGCCAGTAAACAGATATTTTGCTGCACAGATGATAGCAAGTCTAGTCTGTAATGGTAGCAGGGGAACTCTTCTTTCAGTTGCTAATTCTGGAGCAGCTGGTGGGCTAATTCCCCTGCTTGGCTGTGCTGATGCTGATATAGGTGATTTGTTAGAGTTATCAGATGAGTTTGGTTTAGTACATTATCCTGACCAAGTTGCTCTTGAGAGGTTGTTTAGAGTTGATGACATAAGAAATGGTGCTACATCTCGGAAAGCAATACCTTTGCTTGTGGATCTTCTCAAACCAATCCCAGATCGTCCTGGGGCACCATTTTTGGCTCTTGGGCTTCTAACTCAGCTTGCCAAGGATTGTCCATCCAATAAGACTGTGATGGTTGAATCAGGAGCTTTGGAGGGTCTGACTAAGTATCTTTCACTTGGTCCACAAGATGCAACTGAAGAAGCAGCTACAGATCTATTGGGCATTCTCTTCAGCAGTCCTGACATTCGGAGGCATGAGTCTGCATTTGGTTCTGTCAGTCAACTCGTGGCAGTTTTACAGTTAGGTGGAAGAGGGGCAAGGTACAGTGCTGCCAAAGCATTAGAAAGTCTATTTTCTGCTGACCATATAAGGAATGCAGAATCTTCCCGACAAGCTATTCAACCTTTGGTGGAGATTCTTAACACTGGCTTGGAAAGAGAGCAACATGCTGCTATTGCCGCACTTGTTGGGTTGTTGAGTGAGAACCCATCAAAAGCCCTAGCTGTAGCAGATGTTGAAATGAATGCAGTAGATGTTCTTTGCAAGATCCTTTCATCTAACTGTTCAATGGAGCTGAAGGGGGATGCTGCAGAGCTAGGCTGTGTGCTTTTTGGAAATACAAGAATCAGGTCAACAATGGCTGCAGTAAGGTGTGTTGAGCCCCTAGTGTCTCTTCTTGTGACTGAATTTAGTCCTGCTCAACATTCAGTTGTGCGTGCCCTGGATAAGCTAGTTGATGATGAGCAATTGGCAGAACTGGTTGCCGCACATGGTGCAGTTATTCCTCTTGTAGGTCTTCTTTATGGTAAGAATTACTTGCTTCATGAGGCAATCTCCAGAGCTCTTGTGAAGTTAGGGAAAGATAGGCCTGCTTGTAAGATGGAAATGATAAAAGCTGGAGTCATTGAAAGCATTTTGGATATACTCCATGATGCACCTGATTTTCTCTGTGCAGCTTTTTCAGAATTGCTCCGGATATTGACCAACAACGCTAGCATTGCTAAGGGGCCATATGCTGCAAAGGTGGTTGAACCCCTTTTTATGTTGCTATCAAGAACTGAATTTGGACCTGAAGGACAGCACAGTGCATTACAGGTTCTTGTTAATATTTTAGAGCATCCACAATGCCGTGCTGACTATACATTAATTTCCCACCAAGTTATCAAACCACTTATCCCATTACTTGATTCTCCAGCACCAGCAGTACAACAGTTGGCAGCTGAACTTTTATCGTACTTACTTACACAAGAAAATCTACAGAAGGATCCAGTGACGCAACAAGTGATTGGTCCCCTTGTAAGGGTTCTGGGCTCTGGCACACACATATTACAGCAAAGAGGTGTAAAGGCTCTTGTTAGTATTGCACTAACTTGGCCTAATGAAATTGTAAAAGAAGGTGGTGTCAGTGAATTGTCTAAAGTGATACTGCAAGCAGATCCTTCACTTCCTCATGCATTGTGGGAATCTGCTGCTTCTGTCTTGGCTAGTATCTTGCAATTTAGTTCTGAGTTCTATTTAGAAGTTCCTGTTGCTGTGTTGGTAAGGTTGCTTCGTTCTGGCTCAGAAGGCACGGTTGTTGGTGCTTTGAATGCTTTGCTGGTACTGGAGACTGATGATGCAACCAGTGCAGAAGCAATGGCTGAAAGTGGTGCTATAGAGGCTCTTTTAGAACTTCTCAGATGCCATCAGTATGAGGAAGCTGCTGCAAGGCTGTTGGAAGTTTTGTTGAACAATGTGAAGATTAGAGACACCAAAGTTACTAAGTCTGCCATCTTACCTTTGTCCCAGTACCTTCTGGATCCTCAAACCCAAGCTCAGCAGCCAAGGTTACTGGCTACACTTGCTCTTGGTGATCTTTTTCAGAATGAGGGTCTTGCTCGAAGTGCCGATGCTGTATCAGCTTGCCGTGCTCTAGTAAATGTGCTGGAAGAACAACCTACTGAAGAAATGAAAGTTGTGGCCATATGTGCTCTGCAGAATCTTGTAATGTACAGTCGATCTAATAGAAGAGCCGTTGCTGAGGCTGGTGGTGTTCAAGTTGTGTTGGATTTAATTGGTTCAAGTGATCTGGAGACATCTGTTCAGGCGGCAATGTTTATTAAACTTCTGTTTTCTAATAACATCATTCAAGAATATGCCTCAAGTGAAACAGTCAGAGCTATAACTGGTGAGTTCTCCCTCTCTCTCTCTCTCTGTGTGTGTGTGTATGTTGGCTTTCAGATTTGCTTCTGCATTGTGGAGAATGTTCCCTTTGTACATGGGTCCTTACTACTACACAACTGACAAGATTTTCTTGGATACAGTTCCTTATTAATGTGCTACACGTGTCCTTGATTAAATAAGGATGGTTTCATGAAGTAAATCACTAGGGTTGGGCAGCAATATTTTTGCTTAGCAAATATTATTTATCTCTTTCTCCTCTAACATTGTAATATTTTTGGTATTACAGCTGTAATTGAAAAGGATCTATGGGCCACCGGAACTGTGAACGAAGAATATCTTAAAGCTTTAAATGCTCTTTTTAGCAATTTCCCACGTCTAAGAGCTACTGAGCCTGCAACTCTCAGCATTCCACATCTTGTTACATGTCTCAAGACAGGATCGGAGGCAACCCAAGAAGTTGCCTTGGATGCACTTTTTCTTCTCAGGCAAGCATGGTCAGCTTGTCCTGCTGAGGTTTCCAAGGTTCAGTCAATAGCTGCGGCTGATGCAATCCCCTTGCTGCAATACTTGATCCAATCTGGTCCACATCGATTTCAGGAGAAGGCAGAATTTTTGTTGCAATGTTTGCCCGGAACATTGGTAGTGATTATTAAGCGTGGAAACAATATGAAGCAGTCGGTTGGAAACCCGAGTGTTTATTGCAAGCTTACATTAGGCAACACTCCACCAAGGCAAACCAAGGTATATTGCTATCTTATAATTTACAAATTCCTGTTATCTTTTACTATACCAAGGTAGCTTCTGTCGGAAATCTGCTAGATTTTATTTAATTCCCCAAAAAGACATTGGTTAGGTTCCCAGTGTAAATTAGTGCCAACTATTCTTCATCACCTAATACATGGCGAAGTGTTGGACAATAAATATTATTTAGAGTAATCCTCAAGAACTTGTATCTTTCTTGTATTTGATAACTTATTGGAATAACTCTGGTGGTTGTCAGATTGTTTCAAGTGGTCCTAACCCAGAATGGGATGAGAACTTTTCCTGGTCCTTCGAGAGTCCTCCGAAAGGCCAGAAACTTCATATATCATGCAAGAATAAAAGCAAAATGGGAAAGGTAATTAGAGAGGTTTGTCTTATTACAGAAAATGGAAAATATTTTCATTTTTTTTACTTATGATATTTAACTTTAATATGACTGCTTACCCTGTTGCTCTTCGATCTAATCGCAGAATTCGTTCGGCAAAGTTACTATCCAAATTGATCGGGTAGTAATGCTCGGATCAGTTGCTGGAGAATACACACTGTTGCCAGAAAGCAAGAGTGGACCCGCGCGGAAATTAGAAATAGAATTCCAATGGTCTAACAAGTAACCTCACAGTATTGAAGATCAAATTTATAATCAGGGAGTGGCATATAGCAAAAGAGAATTATTCTTTATTTTTTTTTTGTCCATTTTGGTTTATTTATCAATCAATGTACATAGTGTACCACGAAGATTTTGTATTTTTTCTTTTTCTGTCAACGGTCTATAAGAAGTCACTTGACAATGTATTCTTTTGTAACATGATTTCATATTTTATAAGTTTCTTTGTATTATTGTGTGCTTGTCAGTTTGTTTTGAAAAGAATTTGATGACATTGGTTCCAGTTTTTGTAGATGTTCATATTCTGATTTTCTTTTTTAAGTGCTCTACCACCAATCCTATCTGACACATTATGTATCTTGAGTCCATCACTCTGCCCTTGACTCCTTTTCATACTACATATAAAAAGACAATGTTTATTACTAGCCATGGACGTGTGTTTAAACGGTAAATTACATTTTACTTAATCAATTCTAAAATTATATATGTTGATTTTTTTTTCATTATGAAATTAAAAATAAGTTTTTTTTTATGTTTTAAAATATAAGAAAAATATAAAAAAATTAAATATTTATTTAAATAATTTTTTATGATGAAATTATTATAATAGGTAACAAAACTACACAAAATAAATTAAAATTCTATTTTATATATAAATTATTTAGTAAAATAGTTGTCATCAATTTTATCTGATTATATTATACTAGTTGTCAACAATTTATTTGTTAACGAATAAATTTTTAAATATAATATTTATAAAATTATAGATAAATTAATATATAAATAGAATTATTCATTATTTGAATTTTAAATTTCAAAATTTTAATACTAAATATATCAATAAAATTCAATAATTTTAACATATTTTTACTAAAATAAGATATATAAAAAAATTTCAATTAAAAATAAATAATAATAAAAAATAACTAATATTATTTTTTATTTTATATATGATGCCATTAAATCTTAAATTTTTAAGGGAACATATGCTTAACATTATAAATGTTAGAAAACTTAAATAAAAATTTCAATTTTCAGTTTCTCTTTTTTCATTTTTTTTCATTAAATTTTCAACTTTCGTTTCTCTGCTAAAGTTTTTAATTTTCCGTTTCTTTGCTTGTTTCTCTGCGTCTATTTTTGAATTAAAAAATATTTTTTGTTTCTGTATTTATTTGGATTATCTTTCGTTTTTGTATAATTCTTCTATAAAAAGAGAAGAAAAACTACGAAGAAATACAGAAGAACAACTACAAAGAAATACAGAAGAAAACTGAGAAGAAAAAACTAAAGAAAATAGAAAGAAAAATAGAGGAAAACAGAGAAGAAGTAGAAATTGAAAAAGTTGGGAAGAAAAGAGAAAAGGAAAAGAAAAGAAGAAAGAGTAAAAGAAGGAAGAAAAAACAAAACCAAAATGTATGGGAAGGTATATATATATATATTCTTTTGTTGTAGATTTTTTGTTTTGTTGCATATATTTTTTTAAAATCTAGAGTTAGTTCCTTTAATAGAGTTCAAACATTTGTAAGTTCGTTGAATAATAAACTGTAGTGTGAGTTTATTATTATGTAATCGTTGTATCCTGGGAGATAAGTGTCTGTCGTTCTCATACACCCATTGAGATGACAACAAATGTGATGGATGACATTGTCATGTTGTCAATTGTTTTATGATGTGAATTCGTTGGGTTTAATTCAAAAGAGTGATAGATCGATAGTGGTGTTATTAGGCACGTATGCTTAAATAATGAGTTATTCACTTTTTTCAAACCATTTGAGAATGGAAAGAAGTTGTGAATGAAGAACTTTTCAACCTCTATGATTGATGGTGAGACAAAGTGATCCTAAAGATGACATATGAAAAAGATATTCGAAAGAACCTTGAGAGGTTCGTTGCTTAAAAAAGATGGATTTTAGATGGATGTAAGAATCATACCTTGAAAGAAATTATAAATGCAATGCTATTAAGTTTTGGGTTGCCACAGAACTTGTGGGGGAAGCTATTTTGTTAGCTAACTACCTTTTAATTAAGGTATCCCAGAAAAATACATATAAGACACCATATGAATTATTTAAAAGAAGGGTACCTTCCTATAAATATTTACAAGTGTGAGGGTGTCTTGCAAAAGTGGTTGTACCTATACCTAAGAAGGTCAATATTGGTCCAAAAATAATAGATTACATCTTTGTTAGATATGCACATAATATTACTTATCAGTTTCTTGTGCATGAGTTAAAGATCCCAAACATACACAAGAACAGGATAATGGAATCAAGGAATGCATCATTCTTTAAACATGTATTTTCAGGTAAATCTCAAGGAGAATTAAGTTCGTCTAAACAAATGTATGAATGAGACTATGAATGAAGATAGTCAAAACAAAGAACCTGAACAAGAGGTTTGAGGTTGAACTTAGACGTAGCAAGAAGGCTATGACAAAAACGTCTTATGGTCTAGATTTTTTTTACCTATTTACTAGAAAGTGAACCTCAAACCTATGAAGAGGTTGTGAATTCTTCTGAAGGATCTTAATGGCAAGAAGCCATTAATAGTGAAATTGAGTCCATTTTGCAAAATCACACTTAGGAACTAGTTGATTTACCTTCAAGTAGTAAAACACAAGGGTTTAGTTGGATTTTCACAAGAAAACATAAATCAGATGGATTAATTGATAAGTACAAGGCTGGGCTTGTAATTAAGGGATACAAACAACGATATAACCTTGATTACTTTGATACTTATTCTCTTGTGACCAGAATAACATCTATAAGAATGATAATTGCTATTGCAGTTCTACGAAATCTTGAAATGCATCAAATAGATGTAAAGACAAACTTTCTAAATGGAGAGTTAAATGAAGAAATCTATATGGACCAACCCAAGGGTTTTTCATGCCTAGGGAAAGAAAGAAAGATCTATAAATTAGTGAAGTTTTTATATGGCTTGAAACAAGCACCAAAACAATGGCTTGAAAAATTTGATAATGTCATGAGGACAAATGGATTTAAAATCAACGAATGTGACAAATGTGTATATGTCAAAGACAAAGAAGATGGTTATGTTATCTTGTGTCTTTACATTGATGATATGCTAATTGTGGGTAGTAATGATCAAATGATCAAATATATTAAGTCTATGTTGAATTCAAGATTTGATCTAAAAGATATGGGGTTTGTTGATGTAATTCTTAAAATTAGGATATCAAGGATATCAAGCGGTCTCATTCTAAGTCAATGTCATTATGTTGACAAAATACTTAAGAAATTTTACAAGGGTGATTATGGAATTGTGAGAATACCAATAGACGTAAATCTACACCTATTCAAGAATAAAAGTGAGAGTGTGTCTCAACTAAAATATTTTAGAGTGATAGGAAGTCTTATGTACTTGATGAGTTGTATGATACTAGAGACAACTTATGTTGTAAGCAGACTGAGTAGATATACTAGTAATCTATGATCTGATCACTAGAAAGGTATTACAAGACTACTTAGATACTTAAGATATATATGTAACTATGGATTGCACTATATAAGAAATCCAGTTGTATTAGAAAGTTATAGTGATGTAAATTGGATATTTTATATGAAATACTTAAAGTCTACCACTGGATATGTATTTATACTGGGTGGTGCAGTTGTTTCATGGAAGTCCTCTAAACAGATGTGCATTGTTAGATCCACAATGGAATCTAAGTTCATCATTTTGGATAAATGTGGCGAAGAAGTCAAATGGCTATGCAATTTTGGAGATGATATTCTTAAGTGGGTGAAGCTTGTACCTACAATATACATTTATTGTGATAGTTAATCTGTTATTGATAGGGCATAAAGTAATATGTATAATGATAAGTCTCAACATATACGTCGTAGGCATAATATCATTAGAAAACTACTCTCAATTGGGGTTATATCTATTGACTATGTGAAATCAAAAGATAACATAACTGATCCCTTATTTAAAAGGTTAAATCAAGAGTTAGTTGATAAGTCGTCGAGAGGAATGAGACTGAAGCCCATAAATGAATAAGGATTTGCAAAGGAAACCCAACCTATTTGATTAGAGATCTTAAGATCTAGGTTCAAAGGAATAACCTAATTGTAAAGACTTAGTGAGATCACTGTAGAGGTTTACTCTCAAATCCATTCCTATGATGAAAATAGTGATACTCGTAAGATACAGGAAAAGTTAAGGCTTTTAATGATTCTTATGAAGAGAATACTAAGCGAAATATGCGAGTTACTCTTTGCGGATTACTTTTAAAGATAAGAGATCACCTATGTGAGGGAGAAATAGAATCGCTTCGAAAGAGAATTATATAGGGCTTAATTCTTTAGAGACTCTCACAGAACCAGGTACATGTTCATGGCCAAAATGAACATAACAGTGAGAACTTAATTGTGTTAGGAAATATTCTTATATTAAGTATGTCATCGTTTACATAAATGACAGAACAGTTCAAGGACATTATGTCTACTGGTCAATCAGTAAGGTAAATATATTTTCACAAAGGAATAATTTAAGGGTAATACCTACCTATCCTATGCAGGTTTCGATCCGTTGAATTCTATTTCTGTGTCAAAATTTGATTTAAAATCTATGTCAATTTTTATTCATATGGGAGATTGTTAAAAAACTTGAATAAAAATTTTAATTTTTAATTTCTCTTCATCAAATTCTCAACTTATGTTTCTCTACTCAAGTTTTTAATTTTCCATTTCTTTGCATTTTCTCTACGTCTGTTTTTAAATTAAAAAATATTTTACATTTTTATATTTATTGGATTATCTTTTGTTTCTGTATAATTCTTCTATAAAAAAGAAAGAAAAATTGCAAAGAATATAGAAGAAAACTGAGAAGAAAAAACTAAAGAAAAGAGAGAAAAACAGAGAAGAAGGAAGCAAGGAAGCGGGGAAGAAAAAGAAAAAAAAAAGAGAAAAAGAAAAGAAAAGAAGAAAGAGGAAAAGAAGGAAAAAAAAACCAAAATGTACGAGAAGGTATATATATTGTTTTATTGCATATTTTTTTAATTTAGAATTAGGTTCTTTTAATAGAGTTTAACTATTTATAAATTCGTTGAATAATAAACAGTGGTGTAAGTTTATTATTGTGTAATCCTTGTATCTTGAAAGATAAGTTTCCATTGTTTTAATACACTCATGGTGAACGAAAAAATTATCTTAAAGATATTGTATGATACACAGGTCTCAATTATTATTTTTCTTATTTAAATTATATATTTTTAATTTTAATAGAATAATTTTATTCTTAAATTATTTATTTATGTATTATTTTCAACGATAAAAACGGATCATTTTCTAAATTGCCCTTGAGGTTTGCTATATCTTCAGTTATGCTCATAGGGTTTATAAAATGTCACAAATGCCCTTGTGTTTTAATGGTGTTAATCCTCCGTCCATTACTATTTAAATTACTATTCCTTGGCTTTGATACCAATTTTTGTGCGGATCGATACAATCTTAATCTGGAGTTAAAATTGTCTTAATTGAAGGTCTTTGTGTATTTATTGATGGTAATAAATTATTTAAAAAACTTATTATTTTACTATATAAATCTAATTTTCTTCTGTATTCATTACAATTGCATAGTATGTTATGTTCTTCATTATGTTGGTTACTTAACTCTAATCCTGACTCTATTAATTGTCTTTTAAAATTAAAAATTACTCTTTCATTTGTTAAATCTAATAATTCTAATTTATGTACTAATGATTCGATATTCATTTATTTTAGTTGTTTATTTCTGAAAATAAATTCTATTTTCCTGGTTTAAAGATATTATACCTTGTTGTAAGCGAATATTTCAACATTCAAGATCCTTAATTAGCTTAAATCTATAATTATCATACTTGAATTTAATGGGTCCACCACGGTCTTCCCTTCTGTTCGTCTTCTTTTGTTACACCTGTTATGCCTCAGCTTTGCTCACATCTCAACACCTTCTTGGTAATGGTGAGCTTTCTACATCCATACATGAATGGTGTCCAATAGTTGACTTACTAGAGAAGAGTAATAGAACTCCATTTTATTCAAAATATAATAATTATTACAACTTAGCCGCTCATAGTTACTGGGTATTTCATTATTGGATTCTAGATTTCTAGATAGAAAGGTTTTTCTATACTTGAGTGTTTTAGAGTAGAGAGCTATGGATTTCTATCTGTTTTTTTTTTCGTCCCCTGAAATGATAATAAGGGTTCCTTTTATAGAATAAGGAATCCCTGTTTATAAGACTAAATTTATTATTTTACCCTTGCTTTAATAATTCATCTGCTTTTTTTCCTTTTTTAAAGGATAACCATTACTTTTTTCCTTGGCATATGCTGCCGACTAAGATGTGGGGTCTACATCTTTATTTCTTTTGTAGTCTTCTGTCGACAACTTTTTTTCTTATTTTTCTTTGTCATTTTCTGTCGACTGTTCCTTTGATGACGTTGATGATGACACATTTTCATCTTCTCGATCTTTGATGCAGAGAATGCACCTATGGTCTTTGGTGGCTTTTCTAGCATAGAAGCAAAATACCTTCCTGGTTTCTTGACCAATTTCTAAGTTGTTGCAATTAAAATTGGTTTCATATTTGGTGATTTTTTCACCATCTTCTTCTGACAGAGCCATGCTACTGTGAGAAATGATAATAAATTTACTGGTTGAATAATTTACTTTAATCTCAGTAAAATTGTCAATCTTTTTGAGTTCATAGTTAATTTGGCTTAGCATTTGTCCTCTTAATACACAGAGTTCTTCTGTGTTGAATTCCTTTTCTGGAAGTGCCCTTGGTTTGGGAACCTCTCTATTTGTGTTGGAAATCCCTATCTTGATGAAGTGGTAGGGACTAATACTTCTTTCATCATTCCAGTCCATTAATGAACTAAAAAATCTAAGATAAACAGGTTTATCACCTGCTTTAATTTTTCTTCTGAAATTCTTAATTGCTCTTTTAAAATTTTCTGGGAAATAATTTAATTCACTTAAATTAATTCTTGGATATATATTTTCTATTAATCCTGCATGAAATTCTTTATACACAAAAATTGGATCAACTCCTTCCAATATATTGAATTTACTACCTGTAGGAAATTCTTTGTCTGTAGTATAGAATTTCATATCTTCAATATGTTCTTGGGTAGATTTTCTGGCTAAATTATAGAGACTTAACCATTGTAGTTTGTTGAGGTTTCTGTATTGGTCTTTTTCATCTTCAATGACTGGAGTAGTTTTAGGAGATGTCTCCTTGAATAGTACTGGATGTTTTGTTATTTTTCATGTCTCTGGTGGAGATGTTTCTCTAAATAGCATTGGAGGCCTTGCTATTTTTCCAAGATTTGTCAATCTGCTTGGAGCTGTTGGTTGTTGTTGTAGTACTATAGAATAATTTCTTACTATCTCCTCTGGAGTTATTAGTTTTGGTGTTTTGTAGTTGGCATAACTACCTTCAGCTTCTATTCTGTTGGTGAAAGCTCTATGAGTTACTCCACTAATTCCTAGAATAGATTTGCTAGCTTCTGCCCAGTTGTTATAAATTCCTGGTTTTGGGCCATTATAGACCACATAAACTTTTTTCTATTCTTCTTTTTCTGCTTCATCTACCCAATTGGGTTTAGAAGTTTTTGTGAACTGTTAGGTTCTTCCTTTTTTAACAGAGATTCCTCATTTGAGGTTCTTCTCTCTAGAGGTTGTTTTGAACATTTAAGTTCTTCATGTTTTATTCCTATCTCCGTAAGAGATTTCTCAAGATATAGCAACTCGAGTTGTTCCTGTAGGATTTTTATCTCCTTTTCTTTTATCTTGATCTTAATATCAAGATGTTCCATTCCTGTAATCATAAAAATAGTTAGAGGTGTTAATTCTCTGGTAAGAGCATCAACTAAGCTATTTTTATGTCCTGGAAGATGTTCAACATCAAAATTGTAATGGTTGAACCATTGTTGCCATCTAATTAGTCTTCCTTGTTTATAATCTCCTGCAAGATTAGTTCTTAAAAAATAACCAAAATTCTCGTTATCTGTTCTAATAATGAATCAAGAACTTATGACATATATTGCAAATTTCTTAATAGCTTTTTTAACAGCTAAGTATTCTTTTTCATTACTATGATAATTTAATTCTGGCCCTTGAAAAGACCCTGATGTGTATCTACAAAGATATTCATCTTTGTCATCTACTTTTGCTTTAAGGACTACTACCCAATATTCTTGTGAAGCATCTGTTTCAATTATCATTTTATCATCTGGTCTTGGATGGTATAAAGTTGGTAAATTTTTTACTTTTGCTTTTACTCTATCCATATATAGAGTATCTTCTTCTGTCCATTTCCAGACATGATCTTTTTTCAATTTTGCTTGTAATGGTTTTTTCATTTCTGCAAGTTTCTTGATATAGGCTTCTATATATGTTAGACATCCTAAAAATCTTTGTAATTGGTTTTTATCTTTTAATTCACTAGGAAAACCTTGAATATTATTTAGTATATGAGGTTGTAGATTATGTTTTCCGTCTTCAATCTCCAATCCTAAGTATTTGATTTTTTGTTTAGCAAGTACTGCTTTCTTTTCAGAGAGTACAATGCCTTCTTTTCTACATTCTTGTAATATATTGATAATATCCAAATAATGTTTATTTAATCCATTACTGAAAACCAAAATATCATCTATGTAAACACAACAAATATCTTGTAATTTCTTAAAAATATTATCCATATATCTTTGAAAAATACATGGAGCTTGTTTTAATCCAAATGGTATTACCGTCCATTGGAATTGTCCTTGAGGGAAACTGAATGTTGTTAATTTTTGAGATTCTTCATCCAATCTTATTTGCCAAAATCCACTTTTGCAATCGAAACTTGAGAAGTATTTCTTTCCTTTTATTAATGATAGTAGTTCTTTTTTTTTGGAATGAAGTATCCATCATCAATGGTCTCTTTATTTAATGCTTTGAAGTTTATTAGCATTCTCTTTTTCCCTCTTCTTTTCTCAACTTCTTTTTCAACTAAAAATGATGGACTAGAGTGAGATGAATTACTTGGTATTATGACTTTTAATTCCAAAAGTTTTTCAATTTGTTTTCCAAATTCAATCCTGTCTTCTGGAGTATAAATCATTGGTTTTACTCTTACGACTTTGTTAGGATCTCTTAATTTTATATTGACTATTGTTTTAGATTTATTTATTTTTGGATCCAAAGGATTTTCTGAACTGACTGTTTTTAATAATTTTTTAATACCTATTAAGGCTTTATCTTCCTGTATTTCATTGAGAAAATAGTTTTTTTTCTTCTATGTCTAATGAAATATTTTCTAGATAAGGTTTTTATTTTTGTTGGTCTTCTATTTCACCACGTTTTCGCTTTTTATGTTGTTGCATAAAAGTTGGGTTTGAGACAGTTAGAGTTTTTCTTACTTTAGAGACATATATTGTATTTCCTTCTAAAGTTGTAAGACTTATTTTGTCAGAATATTGTGTGAAAGGTTGATATAAATTTAAGAAATTATTTCCTATTAACAAGTCTACACATGTTTCTTGTTGATATATAGTAGGAATATGAAAGTTTTCTCCTCCTATTATTATATTAGTATCTTTTAATACTTGATTGAGTCTTATTGTGGTATTATTAGCAATTCTTACAATCAAATCTTTAGGTGCTTGTTTCCAGTTGTCTTCTGGAAATACATATTTACTAGCTACACACATACTACCTCTTGTATCTATATATGCATGTAAATGATAAGTGTTATAACCTTTAAATTTTAGTCCTACTTTAATATAAGTACTATTTGGATTTGTAATACTATACAAATCATTCATTTTTTGATGAAGAAATATTCATGATGTGAATGTTCATATTCTGAGTCAGTTATTTCTTTTTCAGTTTCTTCTAATAGATAAATACCGTAAGTATCATCTATATCAGATTCTTCAATTGGTTCTAATTCCATTTTGAAGGCTTCTTCTAAGATTTTTGCTTTCTGTGGAAATTTCTTTTTTATGTTGAAGTCTGCTTGGACATTCATTTGCATAATGTCCTTCCTTATTACAGATCCAACATCTGCATTTTTTCTTTCCTGAAGGGCAATAATTTCTTTTTTCAGAAGGTTTATAAACCTTTCTTCTAAAATATATTTTCTTGTAGTTTTCTTTATTGAATCTCTTTTTATATTTTTGGAAATTTTGTTTTTAAAATTTATATTTTTTAAATCTTTTATATTTTTTATATTTTTGTTTATAAGATTTTATATTGCATCCATATTTTCCTGGCATTCTAAAATCTCTTGTATCACAACAAATTTTATCATTTCCTCTTATTTGTTTATATTCTTTTCTTTCTTGGCATTTTATAATGATCCAATCTCTAAGACTTCTTATTCTTCCTCCTAGAGTATCTGGTATAGTTTCTCTATTTCTTTGTTCCCAATTTTCTGTTAAAGTTTTATGTAATGTTCGAGGTAATTTTTGGAAAAACATTTCTTTATAAATTGTTTGTATAGAGGGTGGTAATTTATGGTAATACATTTCATATTCACAAATAAAAGAATCTATATAACACATGTTACAAATTTCCATATTTGTTAGATGCCATTTAGCTTCATTGATTTCATTTTCACTGGATTCAGTGATAGTCCTTCCTTTATCTTCCTCAATAAATTCTTTGTATATTTCATTTATTACTGTATCTAAGTATTCTCTTCCTGTGGAAGCATTTCCTTGCATTAATAAATGTTGTTGATATGTTAAGTTTGAAAACCAAACTTTTACATTTCTTGTCATTTTATGTGCTATAAGCACTCTACAAGTTGAAGGATTTGTTTGGGTAGTTGGAGAAATTTGTATGAGAACGCTCATCCCACTAGACCATTCATCTAAAACTTTTTTCTATCTCTTATACAATCTAAATTTAGAAGTTTAGATTTATAATTATCATGGAGTTTGAACTCTGGTGGAATACTACCTCTAGTTCCCCAATGCAACCCTTCCTCTATTTTAGGTGGTTGTCTTCTTCTATATGTAGTATCAGGTTGTTCTGATCTTTGTCTATTTCTTTCCTCCCTATGTGGGTCAGATATTTCTTCTTGGTAAGGGACTGGTAATGAAATTGGTTTCATATGACCTTTTGGGTCATGTTTTCTAGTTCTGAATCAGTTTCACTGATTATTGTCATATCATCTTCTTCTTTGTTAGTACAAAGTTTTCTAATACAATGTTCTTCTATTTCTTCATTGGTTAATGTCAATAATTTGACCAATGTTTCTATATCCCTATTCTCAGGGTTCATAAATTCTTTTTCTAATTTCTTTCTATATTCCATTAATTTAGAATTATTTCTTTATTCTTAGATTGTTCCTCCTTTTTTCTTTTCTCATTTTTAGGAATCAAAGAATCTGATTTCCTTGGTGGTTCTTCTTTTAATCCTTCTAAGGGATCATATTTATAATCTATTTTTAGATTGTATACATCTTTTCTTAATTCTGAGAATTCTTTATGCATATTTTGTTGTAGTTTATTATAACCATACTCCTTTATTTCCTTTAATAATTCTCTTTGTATATCTATTATTTCTTGTAAATATTTTGTGTTTGATTCCTGGACTAGATCCATTTCTTTTGTTAATAATTGTATAGTTTCAAATAGTATTGCTTGATTTTTTGCCACACCTACTAGGCTTCCATTTATTTCTAAATGCATATTTTTTATTTTATCTTTAAACATGATTTTTCCCTAATATGCAATCATGAACTAATGCTTTCATTATTTTAACTTCATTTTCTAGTTTTTTAACTTCTTGTTGATTTGAAGTTTCTTCTTCATGATCTATAAAA
The DNA here is from genome assembly GCA_030763125.1 of Hippophae gyantsensis. Taxonomy (NCBI): domain Eukaryota; kingdom Viridiplantae; phylum Streptophyta; class Magnoliopsida; order Rosales; family Elaeagnaceae; genus Hippophae; species Hippophae gyantsensis. Next base: position 34,086,817 of record CM061031.1, on the reverse strand, counting down.
GTAAATCTTGGTATGCTATTACTATTTCTTCCTGTTATTAAGAGTTTTTCTTTAATATCTAATTTCCATTCTTCTGGTATTTCAAAGTCTGTTAGTATTTCTGGTTTTATTATTTATCCAAATTCTTTAAAAAATTTATCTATTTTTATAAATTCATTTTGTCTATATATTGAACTATTATGACTATTTGTTAAAGAATATGCCACTAGATAATGTATTGAAAATAGATGATTTCTTTCTTTCATTAAATCTCCTCTTTCAAATTCATAAGCTAGACTTAATACTTAGTTTAGATTTTTATCTTGTATATTTATAGCAAATCTAGGATATGCTGTAAACTTTAGTTTTTGGTATCCTAAATTTCCATGGATCATTCCTAATAAAGCATCTTGTCTATTTATTATTCTATTGTCTAATAAAGCTATTTTTATTGGTGTATCTATTCCTTCTCTAAAATGAGCTTTTATTAATATTTAGATTCCTCCTAAATGGATGTATCCAATTTTTTCTTTATCCTTTCGAGAAATTTTTGATAATTTGTTTAATATAGTTTATTTGTCAATTAATGGTATATTATATCTTCCTTTTGCATCTGTAATTTTAATACTCATTTCCTTGTTACTTATACTATAATAGATTATATTTTTCTAAGAAATATTTTTCTTAATAAAAATGATAGGTCTTTAAATCCATCTCCTTTTTTAAGATTTAATTTTGCTTTTTAAATTTTTTCAAATTTCTTTTTACTTATTACCATTTCCTGTGAAAAACATCCTGAAATGTCTTCTGTTTCTATATCTAATATTTCTTGGTTTATTTTTTCCTCTTCCATGCTTTTTTTTAATATTAGGGGTATTTTTGATAAGTGTTAATTTTAACTTTCGTTATGTTTTTAAGGGTATTTTAAATTTTTTTAAAACTTGAAGGATATTTCTGAAGATTCTTTAAACCTTAGGGATACTTTTGATTTTTTTCCCGATAAAAACTTTAACGAGTTTTGAGTTGCTATAAATATAACTCTACACGTTATATTTGTGTCTTGTGGTTTCATATCCGTAGAAAAATAATGGAGACAAACAATGAGTTATTATTCTGATAATTATTCTCAATTGTCATATTCGCAATACAAACAATTAGGAGGAACATTTTCTTGCTTTGGTATAATAATTTTGAACAATCAGTTCTCCATGAGGCAGAAAATAAAGCCCTTACTGCCAAATCATTAATTAATTAGACCTGCAAAACATTTTTTTTAATCTCTCATTAACCTTGTCTCTTTTCTTGTTTAATGAAAGTGTTTTAATTGTTACTCATCTTTCACAAGCTTAACTTAATGGCATGTTTTTTAAGCGGTATTAAATATAATTATATTTGATTATATTATATTAAAATATATTATAATTATTATATAAAATATTTGATAACAATCTATATATTATATTCTAATAAGATTAATAATAAATATTTTAATAAAATATTTTATATTTAAAATAATATTATTTTATTTTATATAGTTTTGTTATCTATCAAAATCATTTATTTATAAAAAAATATTTTTATATTTTTATTACAATTTAAATAAAAAAAATTTAATTGAAGATGAAAGAAAAAATCAATATACATAATTTTATAATTGAAATTTCAGATAAGTTAAGTAAAGTATTCAATATAATTTAGATCCATGTCTATTACAGAAACTAAATTTTTATATAATTGTATAATTTTTATTCTACGCAATACAATCTCGTTTTACAGTCAAATATATAATTGTATAAAAATTATATAATTAGGATATTTAGTATTGTATAATAAACATGTCTTTAATGATATGATAATGTCATAGCATATATATTTTTAATTACATAAAATAATACTCCAAAAATTTATAATAATAAAAACAACATCCTTATAACATTAAATGAGATTCAATTGATTGAAGTTCAATATATAATTGCAATAAAATTATATAATCATGATATTTAATATTGTATAATAAACATGTCTTTATTGATATAATGGTGTTTGAACATATATTTTTAATTACATAAAATAAAAATCTTAAAATTTATAACTAATAAAAATAACATTATTATAATATTGAACGAGATGTAACTGATTAGAATTTAATACTAAATAAATCTAATTAAGTTGAATTCAATCTACACGATATCTAATTTACTTATAGTTGTTGTTTTTAGTATTTGTTTTCTCACTACTACGTTCATAGAAAAAAGCTTCTTCTTTTAAGCATATCATATTATATTATACTTTAAATTAGGTAAATTAACAGAGAAATTCTCTTCAATTATTACCTTTTTTATTTTCAACTTCTTTTATGTGGTTTTATTTTATTTTATTTTAATTTACTATTTTTTCTTTAGTTTTATAATTAAAATACCAATTATAAGATAAAATTTTCCAATCGAGAGGATTCAAATCCGTCGATCCTTTATGGAGCAAGCCAATTGACTCAAATATGTAAACGTTCTTAAGTATATGTAGTATTTTATTGAAACTAAATTCAATGCTGCATTACTTTTCCTTTTAAATTTACAATATATACGTATCACTTTTCCCGTGTCATTTATAGGTCAAAAATTGAATTATATCAATCATGGATCTCTTTTGTAATCAATTTTATTGTTAAATTTTAGTTTTTAAATCTAAATTTTTAAAGTAAATGTTATTTGATAATTAATTTTATTTTAAATTTTAAATTAAATTGTACCTCAGTTACATTTTTACATGCTTTTTTATTGTTATTGAAACATAAAAAAATCATATTCTAAATTAACTTCTGCTTACAATAGATAATTTTACATTTTTTTTTGTGATTTAAGAATGAATAAATCAAGAAAATTGAACTTTTTATCAAGAAGTATTTTTTTTCTTTCCCAAATAAGTTATGTTTAGTGTAATTTCATACATTTTCATGTTGTAAGTAAAGACTGATTTAAGTAAAGAACTTAATGAATTAATCCTGATAAGCGTTCAGTTATTAAATAAACATGATCATGATTTAATTTCAATTAAAAGATAAATATTTAATAATTATTTTTTAATTATCTTAAATTTATAATTACAAATAAATGTATGTGATATTACAACAAATTAATCTTATTTCAATAAGTATAACCATCAAGTTAACTTTTTTCCCGTATATAATAACATATATAGATATTCATAGATAAGTTGATCTCCCATATAATAGAAAAACACACTCAAATACTATATATCTTCATAATCACAAAATAAGATTATAGATTTTTTTTAAAATTTTATTATCTTATTATTAACTTAAATATCAAAAGATAAAAGATCACTCTCATGCATAATGGTACGAAGTTCTAATGGTTTGTTCATCTGATATATCTATGGATAACAATCTTACGTATTGTTGAAGAGAATTGATATCAACAAATTATAAAACAAAAAAATTAATTTTTATTTCCCACCATTTTGCTAATTACTTGTTATGTCATTTTGTTATATATATTATATATAAATTTTGATTAATAATGTATTTTATATAAGATAAGACAAAATAATATCTAATAAAATTTATCTAAAATCCGGTATCAAAATTATGGCAATTTTTTCTTCAAAGACTAATATATATATATAAGAGATATGTGTTTATACAAAATAAACAGATAATCTCCTATTTGGCTTAATTTCACAGCTATAAGTTTTAAAGGCCACGTCATGATTATATATTATTATTTTTGTATATAACGAAGTATCATATTAAAAAGATTGAGATACGGTGAGCTGTAATAATTTATTAACTATTAAGTCTTAATAGTTAAAATTAAAAAATAAATTTTTTCTTATATTTTTAAATAATTTATTAATTATTTTTATATTTAATATTAATTACATTATATATTGGTTTAAAATCAAAATTTAATAGGAATTTCAGTTTTGTGCTATGTACAAAAGCCAAAAATAAAAGGTAAATTCATTTTTAAAATTGTTTTCCGCGATAAAGCCACTTCTTCATATTCAATAAGCCACTTCTAATAACATTAAAATTATTTTAAAATTTGTTAGATATTGATTTGAGATAAAAACATTAAATTTTTCTTACAAAATCATTCATCATCTTCTTATATTTCTCAAAAAATCATCATATTCAATATTATTTGATTTTTTTCGATACTCTTTTCGATTTTTCATGATTCATTTCCTTATGAGTTAAATAAAATTTTGTTAGTTATTATAGATTGAATGAATTTTCTTATTTTTTAATTATTTTAAAGACAAATTTATCTTTTATTTTTCATATGCATGAAACATATAAATTTTTTAAATTAAATTAAAATTTAGATAAATAATATATTTAAAATTAAATATAAAAATTAATATTATAATACTATTAATATTTGAGTTCAATGCCTTTTTATTTTTGTTAAATAAGATTATTATTAAAGTATTGAATCCCCAATTAAGTATAAATTATCTAGCTAGTTATAAAAATTTAATCAAAAAACAAAATTATATGAAAAAATAATATTTATAAATCTTTAAAAATTTTAGTCATAAAATTATATTTTTTATCATTAACTTATATGTTTTTATTAAAAAAATAATATATTATACAAATTTTATATTAAATACTAATTAATTAGATGATATTCAAGTTAGTTATTGAATTATAATAAATTAAAATTAGAAAAAATAATAAAAATAAAATATTTAAAACTTATAATCACAATAATTGTATCATTTATGATCAAATTATATATTTTTAATATTAAAAAATATATTACATTATTTTTTATTTAATATCGTTTAAATTAAATTCTATCAATTTAAAATATTAAATATTAAATATCATTTAATTAAATTTTTTAATATCAATGAATATTATATTATTTTTATTATTATAAATTTAAAATATTATATTTTATATTTTTTTTAAATTTGGCTTTACTTTACATAATTCTCCAATTAAATTTGAACGAAGACAAGAACCCTGTTTGCCACATCTATCAGACATGATCAAGACATCAAATCTATAGATAGTGGGAATTCGCATGTGGTCTGACTAGCTTTCATTAAAGGTTATATTTTATTCTATAATATTTTATTTAATTTGATTAAAAAAAATCTAAAAATAGTGAATATTAAAGACATTTAAATTTACTCATTTATACACCATATAACTTATTTTATAACTAGTTTTGTACTCTACTTCGTAACTTAAATTTAATAAATATATAATAAAATTAATTATCAAATAATAATAATTATTTTATAAAATAAAAAATTAATATTTTTAAATATAAATTTTTAAATCATTTTTATGATAATTAAAAAATTAATACTAATTTTTTTATAAAGTGATTCCTATAAATATTTTAAAATAAAGAATAGACTAATTTATTATTTTTTTAATAAATAAATATATAATAATAAGTATTTTATGAACAACAGAATTTAAATATAATATATATAAATGATTTATCACTATATTGATAATTATTACGTAATAAATAAGTCAAATATAATATAAAAATATATAAATTTATTTAATTAATATTTTTACCATCTAAGAAACTAATCTTACATTAATAATATATATGAATTTAATAAATAATTTTTTATATTAATCAACTGTTTTTTTATTGATTTGATATAAATATAAAAATTATTAATTGAACAAAAAATATGATCTATTCATAAGGAAACTGTTCAAACACTCTCGTTAAATATATAATCATAAATTGTATAAATTATCACTCTTAATATAATAAAAATAATTATTCATAAAAAATATTTATTATATGATATTTTTTGTATTTATTATTGTAAAAAACTAATAAAAAATTTAAAAGGGTAAAAATTATGTTTATTATATAAATATTTTAACATTTATTAATATAAAAAAGAAAAAAAAGGGAGAGACTTTATTTGTTGACCAATATTTTTAATTTTTATATATAAAAATAATGATATATTTACTTAAAAGTAATTTAAATTAATTGATATAAATTATGATATGATTTTGATTTGAAAATTATTAATTCAATAAAAATATAATATTTACATAAGTGAATTTATTAATACTTATTAAATATGTCATTATTAATTGTATGAATTGTAACTCTTAATGTAATAAAAATAATTGCATTATATAAAAAAATTATTCATAAAAAAATATATTTATTATATAGATATTTTGATATTAATTAGTATATATATTAAAAAATATAAAAAATATATTTATTATATAAATATTTTAATATTTATTGATATTAAAAAAATAGTAGAGCAGTCGTGGATCATATAAAGATATATTAATGTTATTTAAAAACAAATTATTTTTACTATTAAAATAATTATAATGTCTCACATATTTTATATATGTGATATTAACACTTGCGGACTATTGTCAGTTCATTGTCCTACAGTACTAACCCAATAATTAACGACTCCATCAATCATATTCTTGTACGCGCACGCGCATGTGTTCATGTTTTTGGCTTCTTTCCTTTTCTCTTTCTGGATAGGCCTAAAATATTTTCCCATATTATTATTATCAAATTATCAAATACTCTCCCTAATATTGGTTGATAATGGAGTTTTATTAACTTTTCTAAATAAAGTATTTAAATTTAGTATTTTTTATATTATATTTTATTTTATTAATTTTTTAAAAATAAGATAAAATGTTTAAATAGTTAATTATTTTTATTAAAACTTTCTTTTTCAGTTAAAAAAATAAAAAAAAATAAATCTTTCAAAAAATTAAAAATTAATTATTTAAATATGTCATGTTACTTTTTCAAAAGTTATTAACTAAATTGTCTTAAAAAATTATTAAACCTAAATGTTTTAACTCTAATAGAACACTGGATCACTTATCTCTAACTATTATTATTATTATTATTATTATTATTATTATTATTATTATTATTATTATTATTATTATTATTATTATTATTATTATTATTATTATTTTGGATTAAAACTATTATCAAATTTGTTTGAATTTGCAGTGGACATGCATTGAAGGTTTAATTGGGACCGCAATAAAGATAAAGACAATATAGAAGGTCTGGTACAATTATTGGTTGTTACAAGAAAGTAACCTTTCCCACATTTAATATAAATAATATGCGATGCTAATACAATTTAAATTTATTATTATTATATAATATAAATAATAATGATATTAATATATAATTAACAAAAAAAATAAGATAAATATTTGGTATAATTTTATTTTAATAATAATAAAATTAGTTATAACAATATGAGGCATAATTATTTAAAAAAAATTTCCTGCACCTTAAAAAGCAATGCTTTATTGCTTCAAGCTTTTTCTTGAAAACATTGGAGATCTAAAACCATCAAAGTTGGTAAAAGCACTACGGTGGATATTGTTCTTAGAAACTGAAAGAACAGATAATACTATTGATATAATTATATATCAAATTATAAAATTATTAAAAGAACATATAATTGAAAAACAAAAATTAACCTGGAAAGTAAATAAACTGAGATTAGAATTTAAAAATAACTGATGATATATGTATTAAGCAATATTCTTAATATAATTTTTGTATTCATGTGAGTGTTTGAGAGTGTAAAAAAATACTCTTTTAAGATTACTACGATCTTTGAACAAGTCACACATTCCTATGCATTTGCTCTAAGCAATCTAAATTATATCAAAAACTTTTTCACACATAACCATTCTTAAGAACGTTGAGCTGAAAATGAATTGAGTTTTTTTTTCTTGCTTGTCTACTTCTTCTTTCTATTATTTATTTCTTTCTTTTTAAAATATATTTGACCAATCAATTTATCATTATGTGGGTGTTGTTATGCATTCCAAATGATCCAAACTTTTGTCATTCAAGTATCAGCCATATTTAATATATTAAATGATATTTAAAACTTATCATAAAATGTTTGAATTGATTGGTATTTCCGTTATATAATTGAGATATAATTTTTCATTCATTATTTTACTTTTTTTAATATATAAATATATAATTTTGAAACCAACTCAAATCAAATCAACGAGACCACTCACTTATATTCGATGAATCCATTTACTCGTTTTTCAAGGATATTTTTATATGAATAAAAATTAACGATGATTTTAAAAGGAAAGATTTAAATCAATTTTACATGATAATATAATTTAACTATCTTAAACTTGCATAGAATATAATTAATTATTACACTCCAAACATTTCGTTGTAAAAATATATTTATTTTATAAATTAATCGGTGGATAAGATGTCTTTTATATATTCATTTGTTTATATAAGAAGATATCGTATATTGTAGTGTTTATCTCTAATCAAGATATCTTATAAGATATAAGATGTTAAATTTTAAGTGAAATGTACAAGGTTAGTGTATATAGGAGATGATAATAACCATTGATGATTCTTACTTGTTACTATATATTTATCTTAATATTAAAGTTATATATTCATAATTATAACGTTATTTATTGGTCATTTATTTTATTAAATATTTATTAGATAATAATACTGTATATTTATTAAGCGCTTATTCAGTGTTAATAAATTTACACCCAACACTAATTAAGGGAACGAGAACCTATTTTTGTTTTAAACTTTTCTTAATTCCCTCCAACATTTCATAGGATAATGTTTATTTGTATACTTATATTATATGAAATTTTTTAATTATGTTATTTTTTTTTTGTTATAATTGATTACTTATATTATCACAATCTCTTTTAATCAATTATTTTATTAAAAAAATTTAAAAAATCTTTAATATTTATTTAATTTCTCTTATTTTAATAGATATATAGATTTTACAACTTTAGACATATGTTAGGATTTGAGTTATGATGAAAGAAAAAAATAACATGGGGAGAAAAAATAATTTTTTAATTTTTTCTTGAATGAAGTGGTTGATTCAAAGAGATTATAATAACATAAATATCTAATTGCAATAAAAAAAATAATAAATTAAAAATTTTCAGGTTATATAAATACCAAAATTAATGTTTACTATTTCATTTATATCTACATTTGAAATTTATTCAAAGAGATCTATATATATTTTAGAAATTTGTTATCTTTGTTTGGAGTCTCTTTATTAATATAGTTAATGTGTGAAATAATACATTCTAATATTACATTTTTTTGTTTTAATATAATATTCATTCAATAAAAAGAGCGTTAAAGAGTAACTCAAAATTTTTTGCAATATAAAGATTTTTTTTTATGATAGAAATGTGAAAATTTTATTAGAGTACAATAGAAGTTAAAGTCTGAAAGTCTATTTTTAAATACAACAAAGAATCAATTGCCAACTCAATACTTGCTGTACTAGCAAGTATACTATATAAATATTTTTATTATAATAATAAATATTAAATAATAATAATAAAATTAAATATAATTTTACTTATATAATTATATTTAATAAAAAATTATAATATAAGTTATAATCTTAATATTGTATTATATATATAGAAGTTCTGTAAATACTTTGGAGGTGAGAATCAAACTTAGAAATGTTCTGAGAATATCCCTCTTTAGAAGCTAGAGGCCAAGTTTCCGGTGTCTTGTCGTTTAACCGATAAATTAATGAAAATAATGGTTTTCCTATGTGAAGTTGTACTTGTTATTCATTCTTAAATGATGTTGATAAACAATAAAATTGTTATTATTTTAATTATATTTTATAATAATAGTGTTATTTATTAATAATGATATTATAATATAATTTATTTAAAAATGTAATATATATTTTATAAATTAATATAATAATAGAAATGAAGATGATAATATTATTATCCTTTCAAAAAATTCAATATAAAATCTACACTTATATAATTATTATTAAATAAATACATATGATCAAGGGAGTCAATGAACTTAATCACACAGTAACATTAAAAAAATATTAATTAATTAGTATGCATTATTATAAAATGTGTTATTTAAGTCGATATGTAAAATCGATTCAGTGAAAAACTGACGCTACATGTAGCATCGGTTAACACGTAGAACCAATCATATCTACGTGTGTAGCATCAGCTTTACACGTTAACTAATGCTATATCTTACGTGTATTTTTTTATTTTATCTAACAAAAATGACGGATGGATTGTGTCACTTCCCATAGAAAATTTTGGTGTAAACCTCGGCCAAACTTATATATCGATCGAGTGTATATTGCTGTTATTTGAATATCAAATGATCGATTTAAGTATAATTCAAGTGTGGACAAGGTGAGTCCTCAATGAGTAAATTTCTTTCATTTATGTAGAGCATATATAATTATATTTATATTATCTAATTATTTATATATATTTCTTTTATATAGGGTATATTATTATCGACTTCAACATAATCACTCATCATATTTAACAATGCTTTATGATTCTTCATATATCAATCAATATCAAGAGAAAGATGTTAGCATTAGAGCTAAACAATTATGTGATAGGGTATTAATGCTTAATAGAAATCAAAAGTTTATAATCCCTTGGCCATTAAGGTTTGAATAAGGTCAGGATCATTAGATGTTGGTAATCCTTGATCTGTTCAATAATCATGCTTGGTACTGTGACTCAACTTCCATAGAACCGAGTAAAGATACCAAAGCAGTTGTTGAAATGTAAGAGTTATAACTAGCTATTTTTCTTCTATTGTTCTTTGTAATATTTAATAAAAAACTAATAGTTTTAAACCTTGATAGGGCATGGAAGCTGTGGAACAAGTTTAGGGGCATTACCTTTAAAAAATCTCATAAGCTTATATGTCATAAAGTTATGGTATGTACAAACGAATATTAATTATTTTATTAATTTTACTATTTAATAATAAAGATGTTCGAATATGAAAAATCATGTACACTTGTTTTTTTGTAGGTTCCATAAAAAAATAATGGAGTCATGTGTGATTATTATGTCATGAATTTTATGAGCGAAATCATCACAAATATCAAAATTACAATTGATGATGTGGTAATATCTTTTACCAATATACAATTTTTTTTAACATATATAAGTTATTTTTTGTGAATTCATGAAATTACATTCTTATTTTGATTTTAAATACATGTAGTTCTTTGGTTGGAACAAGACGGGCTATGACCAGTAAATTTTTGATGATTTACGAGAGGAATGGGCATAACACATGGTTCAAATTATATCATCACAAGAAGAATTAGGAAAAGATTATGATGATCTTGAATAGCATGTGACAACATAACGGTAATTTTTATAATGATTTAATTTCTCTATTCTTGTGTCTGAAGTCCCTTGTTTGATGGATGTTTGTGTGCTCATATATTTAGGGAAATGCATTGTTTTATGAACTTGTTTTTTGCCCAAACTTCATCTCATCTCTCTTGCCTACATTCCTTATGACAACATCATGGTAGCACTTTATTAATCATTTATCTATAAATATGAAGCTATATGGAATCAAGTTGGTATTTTTAATACTATAATGAGCTCTAATATGAAGTCAAGTGTAACTCTGATTTGTTACTTGGCTTGGTTGAGTTTTGGTGCCCATAAATGTATTACACAATTATTCCATACGTTTAAGGGCACCAAAACTCAACCAAGCCAAGTAATAGATCGGAGTTACACTTGACTTCATATTAGAGCTCATTATAGCATTAAAAATACCAGTTTGATTTCAGATAACTTCATATTTATAGACAAAAGATTAATAAAGTGCTAATATGAGTTCGAAGGGATAAGGTTATTATTATATCACTCGAATGTTGATGTGGTAATCTCTTTTACTAATCTTTTAAAATATATAAGTTTTTTTTTATGAATTCATGATATTACATTCTTATTTTGAATTTAATTAATTACGTATATTTCTTTGGTTGGAACAAGTGGGGCTACGATATGCATATTTTTGATGATTTACAAGAAGAATGGACAGAACGCTTTGTTCAAATTATAACATTAGGAGAAGAATATAATCTTGAATAACATTTTCAATACCATGGTAATATTTATAATGCTTTAATTTCTCCATTCATATGTTTCTGAAGTTTAGACTACTTGTTTGATAGATGTTTATGTGCTTATGTATGTAGGAGAATGAATTGTTATATGGACCAACTGCTTTTTGCTCAGTTTCCTTATCACTATGGTGGTGATTCTAAGCCAACTAAGCTTGCTCGCAAAATCCATTACATTTTGACAACATCATTTTATTTGTAATTTAAGTTAACTATATATATATGTATTGTATATACATTATTTTTTTGTAATAAATTTAATAATTAAGTAATTAATTATATTTAAATTTTCAATTATTTGTATTATTATTTACACTTTATTAAACATATTTTGGTTTTTTTATGCTATATGTAATTGAATATAGGTTATTAGTAGAATAAAAAATGAGTACAAATATGAAAAAAAAATCAATATATATTTTAAAGTCGGTTTTTAATTGACTTTAATGGCCCATTTTGTAATAGTGATGGCAGATATAAGGCTGAAAATTTTCGTTTTCTTTAATTTAAATTGTAAGTATTAATTTTGGGTTAGGATTTAAATTTTTTTGGACAAAGATACCATGTATTTCAATTAAAACTTAAAAATGAATGTTTTATTCATTATTTTTAAATTATAATTTTTTTAATATTCTATTAAGTTTTCACTTTTTTTGAAAATATATTAACTTTTATTTTTAATTATTTAAAATATTATATTATTATATATTTTTTAAAAATAAATAATTACACCATAATTAGAGTACTTTGGAAACTTAATTGTGTTTCCTCTCTTCTCTCTCTCTTAACATGTCCTAAGATTAAAATAATTATAAATTCAATCAATTTAGATTTTAGAATTTAGAGTTTATGATTTATGATTTATGATTTATGATTTATGATTTATTATGTATGGTTTAACAACCAATATAAGGTATTATAGATAAGTCAATTTTTTTTATTTAAAATGTATCTTCTAAGTATTGATAATCTATTTTTGTCCATTTTATTTTAAATTGTAAATAATACCTATATCAAGCCCAAACTTATTATTTAGATGATATGGTCACTTAACATTTATAAGAGATATAAATTACTTAATTGTTTTTTAAAATTTTGACAATTTAGTTATTTTTTAAATAATAAATAAATATTTTATTGATAAATTTAACTATCCATTCAATAACAATTTTTAATTGAGATCAAAAAAATTAATATTTATAAGGTTTATGAGTGTTAGCGATATTCATGAACAAAACACCTAAATGTAATTTTAGTTTCTAGGTAAGTTTTTCAAGAACACTTTTCAAGTTGAATAAACTATCAAGCTCCAAATGAACACATATCATATATATCTATGCTCTTATGTACGTTAAATTTCATATTAGATAAATATAAACATTTTGAGTTTAGGCTACTCGATCGATCGAGACATATATAGATCAATCGAGGCTTAATGTTTGATCAATCGAGCACTAGACCGATCGAGAAATTGATAGATCGATATACTTGTCTCGAGATTTATTTTTTAATACCTTAGATTGATCAAGGATGGTTAGATCGATCAACATTTTTGGCTCAATTGATTGAGCTCGACCTAAATCGATCAAGCGACAAGGTCTCAACTTTAACCTAATTGTTTACTTAAGCCAAATATTCCTATTATCATTTTGTTCTTATTATTTGATGTATTATGAATTGTTTAATGAACATAATTATAATTAGATTTTAACCTAATATTAAGACTTCAATCTTTCTTATATAAAGAATTTAACGCTCTATATATTAATTAACCATAAGAGCATCAATCTTTTCATCTTAAGCTCTCTCTTTCAAATTGTTTTACAAAAAATAAGATTATATTTCTTTAGGCTTTTTTCTTTAATTAATATGTCAAACATTGATGATTGTATTTGATTAGTTAATAAGCTTACACTACTACAAAAATGGGTATTTAAGTCGATACGTAAAGTCAGTTTTTAGAAAAAACTGACTTTAAATTGGTTTAAAGTCGGTTCGGTGTAGAACCAACGCTATCCACGTAGGATGTAGAGTCGGTTGACGTGGCGAACCGACGCTACACATGGACGTAGCATCGGTTGACGTGGTGAACCGACGCTATCCACGTAGCGTAGCGTCGGTTGACACCTGGAACCGACACTATCCACGTAGCGTAGCGTCGGTTGACGTGGTGAACCGACGCTATCCACGTAACATAACTTCGGTTGACATGTGGAACCGACGCTACACACGTGGATAAATTCTTTTCTCTTCTTTCTTCCCAGACAAAAACTATTTTTAGCGTTGCAGAACTCTAAAAAACCGAAAACCTCCTCCACTCTTTCTCATTTTCCGGCCACCTACGACTACCATTTCTAGCACCGGTTAGTGAGTTTTCTTCCTCTTTAACTAATCTTTTAGATCCCCTATTATTCATATTTTTTCTGTTATTATGTGTATAAATTTTTGTATTATATATGTAGGTTTGTATTATAATATAAGGATAAGAATATGATGATCTTGAATAAAATAGAACAAAACCATGGTAATTTTTCTGGTATTAATTAATATTTTATTTTTCAAATATTTGTATTATTTGAACTATTTGCTAAACTGATTTTGTTTTTTTTTCTGTTCGAATACAGGTTTTTATTTGAGTAAAATAGAAAATGAATAAATTTTAAAAAAAAAAAAATAAAGTCGGTTCACGCCTTGAACCGATTTTAAACTTTAAGTCGTTTCATTTAAAGTCGGTTCAGCGAACCGACTTTAATGCCCCTTTTTGTAGTAGTGTTAATTAATCTATGATATTTTTATTAAATGGTCATATAACTTTTTTTCTTATTATGTTTTTGAAAGCTTGGATCAAATAAACTCTGTGTATGATCATAATTATTTGATTTGATTATTTAACTGTAAGTAAATTAGCTTTATTGAATTTATGCTTCCTCTTTTTTTAGGGTTTTTTAGTTGATTTTGTTTTAACTGATATTTTATTAAATCATATAACTAGGGTTTTTCATTATTGAATATTCTCTAAGACACACTTTGTACTTGTATTTTAATGCTAACTTTTCAGGTACTAATTAAATGAGTTCAATAATTAGTATGACTTGAGTTTATTGAAACGTTGGTCCAGATCCAAACACCTTGCTTGTGAAGATTGTGAAAGAAAGGAGAGGCTTACAAGTAGGTTATTTGGGGCAACTAATAATGTCGTAGAATATGAGGCAGCTATATTCACGGCTATGACATCAAAGAAACTCATGGCAGATAAGATAAACTTTCATAGCAATTACAAAATAGTGGTTAATCAGTTCGTGGGGATGTTTGGAAGCTAGGGATGGAAATATGAAGGGGTACTTGGAAAGATTAAAATGAGAGTGCCCAAAAGTTTTCATGTATAAGATCAAACAAATATCTCAAAATGAGAATGGTCTTGCTGAAGATTTTTCCATACTGGTATCGGTGTGAAAGGCTCTAACCACTTGAGTAGTGTTGGTTACGATCTTAACAGATGTAAGTTTGGAAGAGGCCAACAAAATAGTTGGTTATATGGATGCCCAACTAATCCATGGCTCACCCCGACCTATAACTTCCTAGAAAGGAATGACTTACCCAAGGATTGCAAACTTGCAAAAGAAATCAAGGCCAAGGTAGGGCAATACATGATTGAAGTAGGTAGGCTATATAGAAGAACCATGCCTCGACCCAAACTCTTATACATAGCCAAGGAGGGGGCTAAAAGATTGATGTTTGAAGCACACGTAAGGGAGTGTAGTTCTTATCCTAGTGGAAGGAGGTTATCCCAATGAATTATGAGGTAGGGAAACTATTGGCCCACCATACTAGCATATTGTACAAAATACACTCAAAAGTATGATAAGTGCCAAATGTTTGCTCCATTATCACACACGCCTCCAAACACCATAACAGGGGTGGTAAGTCCTTGGCCCTTCTACAATTAGGGGGCTTGACATAGTAAGGTCCCTACCTATAATAAAGGGTCAAAAGAAGTTTCTACTAGTGGCAACAAATTACTTTTCCAAATGGATTGAAGCGAAGCCGTTAGGAAGAATATAAAGGGAGGAAGTCGTTAGATTAGTTTGGAAGTCCATAATCTGTCAGTTCATTCTACCTATGAAGCTCATTACCAATAATGGGAGGCAATTTATAGGTCGTAACATTAGGAATTTGTAGCCAAATATAACATCAAAATGTGTCACTTAATGCCTAATTATCCCCAAGTCAATGGTCAAGTAGAATCTTCCAACAAAGTGATTATAAACTTACTAAATAAATGGTTGAAGAGTGCGAAATGAGGATGGATGGAGAAGCTTCTTGGGGAATTATGGATTGTCAAGACTAACCCTCAGGGAAGCACTAATGAGACCTCTTTTTCCCTGGTTTGTGGCACTGAGGTAGTAATACCAACTGAGGTTGCGATACCTACTATCAGGACAACTCTAACAAAAATGTAGAATAAGGAAAGTAAGGCCATCGAACTAACCCTCGTTGAAGGAAAAATGGATGAAGCTTTGAGAAGAATATTTAAGCAGAATAGGAAAGTATGAGATTATTACAATAAGGTTGTGCATTTCAAAGTAATCGCCATGGGTGATTGATTTCTCAAATGAGTCTTCCCTAATAAAAAGGAATGGATGGTTGGTAAAATGGGTGAAAATTGGGAAGGACCTTATCAAATAGCTAAGACAGCTCTAGGAGAGGCCTACTTATTGAGAAGCATGGAAAGAGTTAGGGATGGAACAAGCTGGAATGCCATACACTTTAAGAAATTCTACTTCTAATATATATTAATTTACCACTTTCATGTACCATCATTGTATGCATATTTATGAAGTGACCCTTTTCAACAAATGGTTCTCTCTCAGAAGTCTCCAACTATTATATATCACAGGTTGATCACTGTTAGAGATGTTAGTTGTGTATTAGGTGTCTATCACTAGGTGAATATATTAATTGTGTATTAGGTGTCTTAGTTGTATATTAGGTGTATGTTACCTAAGAGTGTCCCTAACTTTGTATATAAATAGGTAGTGTCTTTGAATGAAAATAAGAAGAGTGAATTCTGAGTTTTACATGGTATGAGAGTATTTGGGTTACAAAATTTGAGAAATTTTTTTCCCGTTCAAATTAGGGGCTGATTTTGGATAAACACAAATTAGGATTTAGTGCATTTTTGGGTTCCAACTCGGAACACCCTTTTGGAATGCACATTTTTTCTCACCGTCGGCATAGGGAGGAATACCAACCGTAGACCGGCCAAACCCCAAAGTCTGGTCACCAGACGAGCCGCGAGTGAGCCACACGCGCCACCGTGACTTTTTGTTAACTTTCCACACGTCTCACCACCGGAACAGGGAGGAAGACCAGCCATCGACCGGCCAAACCCCGAAGTCCGGTCACCAGATGAGTCGCGAGTGAGCCACAAGTGCCACCACGACTTTTTGCCATCTTTCCACGCGCCGGCGCGTGACAACGCGTCTGTGCAGTAGTCTTCTCCGGCCGACCTCGTGTTACTCTCCGTTGTTCCCCTGTGTCATCTGTGGTGGTTTGTCACTCATCTCTTGTGATTGTTCAGGTTTGGGTTCTTTCAATTTTGTGTTCTTGTTCGCTACATGTTTGGTCGCTACTGTTTTTAGATTTTGTTTGTTCGTTTACTCGCTGCCTTGTCGTTTGTATGAGTTATGGCTGAAAATAAATCTAATGTTGTAACGGATATGGTGCCTGTTATGTCGAAAATCACAGACCATAAGCTCAATGGTTTGAATTATTTGGCTTGGAGCAAGACCATTCAAATTTATTTGAGAAGTATCGACAAAGATACTCATTTGACTAATGATTCTACTAAAGATGATTCAAAGCACACATGGCTTAGAGAAGATGCCCGCTTATTTCTACAGATTTGGAATTCTATTAAAAGCAATATAATTGACTTGATCAATCATTGTGAATTCGTTAAGGAATTGATGGATTATTTGGATTTCTTATATTCTAGTAAAGGAAATCTTTCTCGCATATATGAGGTATGCAAAGTATTTTACCATGTAGACAAACAAGATCATTCACTCACAAATTATTTTATGGAATTTAAAAGGACTTATGAGGAGCTCAATAGTTTGATGCCTTTTAGCCCTGATGTAAAGGTTCAGTAAAGTCAACAGGAACAAATGACGATCATGAGTTTTCTTACCGGTCTTTGTTGCGTGTTTTTCAACACACGAACTCGTGCAAGTATACACGGTCACAAGTAATAAGATTAGTAAGTAAAGATCGATCCCACGAGGATTTGTTACTATAGTTTGTCGAGTACTAAAATTGTATCTCTCTGATTTTATCCAAAACAATCGTTGGTTAATAAAAAAGTAAAATAAGAAAATAAAAGAAATCTAGGATTGCAATTTTTCACCAAACTAATCCACTCAAATCATATTATTTTCTTTTGATTTATATTTTTTGGACATTTAATTTGTCAACCGAAAACTTCTTTTTTTTATTATTCATACATCTCTTTCGAGCTCCGTATAAACACACCTCGTTAAATTAATTTACTATATCTCTATGAAAATTAAATTTATCGAGATTCATTACGTTCTAAGTTTTCAAATGGCCACACATACAATTAGGGTATATTTCTATCCTTCATCATACATGTCATTCTATTTACGAGCAATACACACACAAATGCCTTTCTCAAATTTATTCATGTGCCACGGATCGTTTTGATAAGATTCGCAAATAATCAAAAAGCATTAAGCACAAAATAGAACGAACAAATCGAACGTCTTATAAATCTATCAAAAATAATTAAAATCAAGTTTCATAAATTTAGATCAAATGTAACCCTAGAAAAATTAAATTACTTCATAAAATTAAAATAAAAATTATAACAACTACAGAAAAATTAGAAGAAGCAGAAATAAAATTAAAACATCACTTAAAACAAATATTTGGCACACGCAAAACACAACAAAAGCCAAAAATGGCTTCTGCGTGTTTTGCCGTCCAACACACAAACACAATAAAAATTACAAACTGAAAAAACTAAAACACTCTAAAAACTTTCGAAATTAAAACTAAAACTCTACTCCAAAAACTCCACTCCAACAAACTTTTTTTACAACTAAAAACTATCTCCTATTTATAGCAAAAAAAATACATCAATAAAATATTAAATTTAAATCCACGCGGGGGACATAAAATTGTGGCGAAAATTATAATTTAAACGCGTGGGGGGACAAAAAATTATATCGAAAATTGGATCGAAAAAGTGAGTGGGACGCTGTGCGTTTCTGTTTTAATTCTCTTCCACTCTGCCACGTGTCGCATTCTGATTCGCGGACACAATTAGTGGGACACATGGCAGCATCTCATTCGTTGAGGGGAAACGGGCGCACGATGAATGGTCGCACGGGAGCCAACGGCTACAACACGGGCTTGATCCAGCGCGGTCGCGCTCATTGTAACATACCACGTGTCGGAATATTATTTGCTGAAATATTAAGTGCAACACGTGGCAGATTCTGGTTCGCGTAATAACCGGGCTCACGTGGATCGGCTGCACGGGAAAAGGGGCGCGCGATAGTGGGGGACAGGTCTGCGCGGCGTCAGACGGGTGGGTCCCATGCTGCACGCCGGTCTGCGCGGCAGGTGGGCCCCACTCGGCGTACCGAGCCGCGCGAAAGAGAATTTCCCTGCATCCACTCTCCTTTGTCGGGTTGAAGTGCACGCACGCATCTGAACCGTTCATGCGTTGATCTGACGGTCCACGATGGAGCGTGGATAACGCCGCGTGGAATGTTTCTCCTGCGAAGAAAAACTTACTTTTATTAATTATATTTTCACCCACAAATATATTTTAATTTACATTTTAAACTTTATTTAATTGCAATACAGCCCTTTTGTAATTTTAATTAAATTTTAAACTTTTAATAATTGAAATTAAGCCCAATTTTAATTTTAATTATATTTTCAACTTTTGTAAATTGCAATTAATAATACTTTTATTTGAAATTATATTTTTGGACAAAAATTTACCATTAAGAGCATTTTCGATACATTTTATTTAATTTTCTTAAAATTTAGAAAAAACAGTAAATCCTAATTTATTAAACTAAAATTAACTAAAAATAGAGAGAATCTAGCAATTATAATTAATAAAATAGGTGAAAATAACTATATAAAATACAGTTATCAGTCTTCCCTCTACAGAAGACACTCCACCTCCACCTGCTCAATTAAATGGTGCTTTGGTTAGCCGAAGTAATAATTATGAGCATGGACGATCAACTTATATGAACAGAAACAAAGGAGGCGGCTCACACGGGTTTGAAACTCGACCATAGGACCTAGGAGGTATTGTATGTCACTATTGTCACAAACCAGGACATACAAAACATGACTGTATAAAGCTTCAGTACAAGCATCAGAAAGGTCACTCGGCTCATATTACATCCACTTCTGATACTTCTGAAAAATCGGTTCTTATCTCTACAGATGAATTTACCAAGTTCTCACAGTATCAAGAATCACTAAGGTCTTGATCACCTTTTGTCATTGCTATTGCTGATTCAGGTAAATCAAATGCGTGTCTCATTTCCTCATCTTCCAAATGGGTTATTAATTCTGGTGCCACAGATCATATGTCAGGTAATTCTAGTCTCTTTTCTACTCTTCAGTCACACACTTCTACCTCTACTGTTACCTTATCCGATGGGTCACCATCTCGTTTTCTTGGGTCTGGCACAATTACTCTCACTCCTTTGCTTCCTTTGTCGTTTGTCTTACATTTACCTAGCTTATCCTTTAATTTTATCTCTGTAAGTCAGCTTACTCATAATCTTAACTATTACATCTCATTTTTTCCTGATCGTTGCTTATTTCAGGATCTTATGATGAAGAAGACTATTGGTAAAGGACATAAGTTTGGAGGCCTTTATATTATTGACACACCAATACCGAAATCTGTCGCTTGCTCTAGTATAACCTCTCCCTTCGAGGCACATTGTAGACTGGGTCATCCATCTCTTCCTTTACTGAAGAAACTTTGTCAGTTTAGTAAGGTGTCTTCATTAGATTGTGTCTTATCAATTTGCAAAACATCATCGTCTTAGTTCAAATCCAAGAGTTAATAAACGTGCTAGTGTTCCTTTTGAATTAGTTCATTCTGATGTTTGGGATCTTTGTCCTATTTTGTCTAAACCTGGATTTAAGTATTTTGTTACTTTTGTGGATGATTATTCTCATGTAACTTGGTTATATTTAATGAAGAGTCGTTTTGAATTGTTTTCTATTTTTTGTGCATTTTGTGTTGAGATTAAAACTCAATTTAATGTTTCAATTCGTACTTTGCAAAGTGATAATTCCAAAGAATATACATTAGCTTTGTTTCAATCTTATATGGTTCAAAATGACATGCTTCATGAAACTTCGTGTGTTGATACTCCATCTCAAAATGGAGTGGCCGAACGTAAGAACAAACATCTTCTCGAAACTGCACGTGCCTTATTATTTTAAATGAATGTTTCTAAACCTTTTTGGGCCGATGTAGTTTCAACAACAT
This sequence comes from Hippophae gyantsensis, assembly GCA_030763125.1. Classification (NCBI taxonomy): domain Eukaryota; kingdom Viridiplantae; phylum Streptophyta; class Magnoliopsida; order Rosales; family Elaeagnaceae; genus Hippophae; species Hippophae gyantsensis. The sequence goes on along the minus strand of CM061031.1, from coordinate 34,065,258 downwards.
GTTTTCTTATTAATCGCGTGCTTTCATCTATTCTTCATGGTGAGATTTCTTACAAAATTTTGTTTCCTAATAAGTCACTATTTTTGGTTGACCTTAGGATATTTGGTAGCACTTGTTTTGTTCGGGATGTTCGTCCGCATGTTACTAAATTATATCCCAAGTCTTTGAAGTGTATCTTCCTTGGTTATTCTCGTCTCCAAAAATGCTATATATGTTATTGTCCTAATCTTAACAAATATTTTGTCTCAATTGATGTTACCTTCATGGAAGACACACCCTATTTTTCATCTTCTCCTTCTCCTGCATGTCAAGGGGAGGATGACATTTTGTTAATCTATTCTATCACATCATCTGAACCTGTCTCTGATCCAGTTCTTGTTAGGCCTCTTATAACTCAAGTTTACTCCAGACATAGACCTTCTGATTCATGTCCTGCACCTGCTCCTTTGTCATCAGATCCAATCCTGAACGATGATCTTCCTATTGCATTATGCAAAGGTAAACGTCAATGTACTTATCCTATTTCTTCTTTCGTTTTGTATAATTGCATATCGTCTTCCTCTTGCTCTTTTATTGCCTCTCTTGATTCTATTTCTATCCCCAAAACTGTTCATGAAACCATTTCTCATCCTGGTTGGCATCATGCAATGATCGAGGAAATGAATGCATTGGATGACAATGGTACTTGGGACTTGGTTGATTTACCTTCGAGGAAACGGGCTATCGGATGCAAATAGGTGTTCACAATTAAGGTTAATCCAGATGGGTCAGTTGCTCGATTAAAGGCCCATCTTGTTGCTAAGGGATATGCTCAAACCTATGGAGTGGACTATTCTCACACTTTCTCTCCTGTTGCTATAAATTGACATTTGTTCGGTTGTTTATTTCTATGGTAGCTACTTACCATTGGCCTTTGCATCAACTAGATATCAAGAATTCTTTTCTTCATGGTGATCTTCAAGATGAGGTGTTTATGGAGCAACCTCCTGGTTTGTTGCTTAGGGTGAGTCTAGGCAAGTTTTTCGTCTTCGCAAATCTTTGTATGGTTTGAAATAGAGTCCTCATGCTTGGTTTGGAAAAATTAGTCAAGCTATAGAAACGTTTGGTATGATGAAAAGCAAGTCTGACCATTCTGTGTTCTACAAACAATTAGAAGCTGGTATCATTCTTTTAGTTGTTTATGTAAATGACATTGTTATTATTGGAAGTGATACTACGGGAATTTCATCTCTTAAGTCTTTCCTACATACTCAGTTTCACACGAAGGATTTGGGGATGTTAAAGTATTTCTTGGGTGTTGAAGTCATAAGGAGTAAAAAAATGTATCTTTCTATCTCAGAGAAAATATGTCCAGGACTTATTAACTGAGACAGGAAAATTAGGAGCAAAACCTTGTAGTGCTCCAATGACTCCGAACATCCACCTTACAGGAGATGGGGAACTCTTTAAAGATATTGAGAGATATCGAAGGGTGGTTGGAAAGCTGAATTACCTTACTGTGACTCGTCCAGATATTGCATATTCGATCAGTGTTGTTAGCCAATTTATGTCATCTCTAACAGTTCATCATTGGGCAGTGTTAGAGCAAATTTTGTGTTACTTGAAAAGAGCACCTGGACATGATATCTTGTATGCAAATCATGGACACACTCATATTTAATGTTTTTCATATGTAGATTGGGCAGGTTCCAAAGTGGATAGAAGATCCACATCAAGCTATTGTATTTTCATTGGAGGAAATTTGGTCTCATGGAAAAGTAAGAAGCAGAATGTTGTGTCACGAACGAGTGTAGAGTTAGAATATAGGGCTATGGCATAATCTGCTTCTGAGATAATATGGATATATCAGCTCTTGGATGAAGTAGGTCTTAAACCTTCAGTACCAGCGAAATTGTGGTGTGATAACCAAGTTGCTCTTCATATTGCTTCTAATCCTGTGTTTCATGAGCGAACTAAACACATTGAAATTGATTGTCATTTTGTTCACGAGAAAATTCAGCAAGGTTTGATTTCTATAGGATATATAAAGACTGGAGAACAACTAGGAGATATCTTCACGAAAGCTTTAAGTGGGGTTCAGGTTGATTATCTTTGTAACAAGTTGGGCATGATTAATATCTATGCTCCAACTTGAGGGGGAGTGTTAGATATGTTAGTTGTGTATTAGGTGTCTATCACTAGGTGAATATATTAGTTGTGTATTAGGTGTCTTAGTTGTGTATTAGGTGTATGTCACCTAAGAGTGTCCCTAACTTTGTATATAAATAGGTTTCTTTGAATGAAAATAAGAAGAGTGAATTCTGAGTTTTACAATGACCAAGTTTAATAACTAAGTAGAGTGCCTTGACACTTACAGATGTCATGAGTTGATCACCTAAATCAGGAACCAAGTTGGCACTTTGACGATGAAGGGAGAGTTGGGTGTCTTGGTTAGGAACCAAGTAGAGCTCCATTTCTCACTATTATATATCACCGGTTGATCACCTTGGTTAAGAACTAGGTAGAGTGCCATGACATTTATAGATGTAATAAGTTGATCACCTCAGTCAGGAACCAGGTTGGCACTTTGACTATGAAGGGAGAGTTGAGCACCTCGATCAGGAACCAAGTTAGTGCTTTGACAATGAAGGGAGAGCTGAGCACTTCGGTTAGGAATCAAGTAGAGCTCCCTCTCCCACTATTATACGTCACGAGTTGATGACCTCAATTAAGAACTAGGTAGAGCATCCTGACACTTATAGATGTCACGAGTTGATCACCTCGATCAAGAACCAGGTTAGCACTTTGACAATGAAGAGAGAGTTGGGCACCTAGGTCAGGAACCAGGTAGAGCTTCCTTTTCCACTATTATATGTCATGGGCTAATCAACTCAGTCAAGAAGTAGGTAGAGTGCCCTAACACTTATAGATGTCATAAGTTGACCACATTAGTCAAGAACCAGGTTGACGCCCTGACAATGAAGAGAGACCTGGGCACATCGGTGAGGAACTAGGTAGAGCTCCTTTTTCCACAATTTTATGTCACGGGTTGATCACCTCGGCTAAGAAATAGATAGAGCACTTTAAAACTTATATAGGTCACGAGATGATCACATCGGTCAGGAACCAAATAGAGCACCCTAACATTGATTTAATAAAGGAGAAAGTACACATAGAAAAATACAACAATCAGGCATCACAAGTGCATTCTATTAAGAATATTTTTATTATTATCCAAAATTACAATGCTTTTGAAAAATTTACTAATACATAGCTCGGCCTCCCAAAAGGTTAAAACTTCCTTAAAAATTTAGATATCTAGTTGGTGTTTGGATCATCAACCTTCTCCACCAGTAGTAATAGCTCATTTTGAATCTTGATAATTTTCTTCTAGACATTGGTCATTATCTCAGAGGGGATCAAGTTTAACATGAGTATACAACGTTCCAATTCTTTAGAAACTTCCATCATCTTAAGGAAGACCCCTTAGATTGCTTTATGTAGAAGCTCACCCAACAGGACTCTTTATCCATAAGGGTAGCCATTTTAGTCATGGTCCTCCTTTATTGAGTTTGAGTCTATGATAGTTGCTCCTTAAATGAGGTGAGCTTGCACTTGGTCTCTTCATGAAGCTTTAACTTCTCCTCGAGGTTAGACAACTCGAATTTCAATCCTTTCACCTTGGTCTTAAGTCTTACATTTCTAATTTCAAAGCCCAAACTGAATGCCTACTATAATGATTAGAATCCATAATGTTCAAACAAAAAAGATGGAAAGGTAGTTGGAAAATATTTCTACAGGATTGTCTAAGGTCAAAAGATGTCCCTAAGCCGCTTTTATATGGGATGGTGTTAAGAAAAGTTTAATGACCTATGTCCTAAAAATAGGGAGGTAGGTCAACATCTTAAATGATAACAGAAAATGATATAAATACACTATTGGACAATCAACATAATTCCTAAAATTAGATTGATTTTCATTAATAATTCAAAAATAAAAGTTATAAGGCACATCTCACATCCATACATGTAGGAATGGCATCAAGCTTGAAAAAAAGGAAAACTGGGAGGGCTTATAATCTACTTTATAGGAGCCTTCGACATTATCGCATCAATGGTCCCCGATCTCACCTTATACTCTGGCCTCCTCGATCCTACCATCTCTGTCTTCACAGTCTAAATCCTAGTCCTCGTCCCCAAAGCCTATGTCTTAACTCTCACTTTTTATATATCTAATAGAAATAAAAGTTTTTATCTTTATATACACTTCATTGGATCGAAGCCAAGGATTATAACGAGTTGCACTTGTTGGGACTGAGTCATAGACTTAGATGAGCCATTGAAGAATGTAATGAATGGAGATTAAGAGTTATGGTGGGGTGTTATCTTGGAACTCAATATGCCATTGAATAGGGGTGGATGCAATCAATTTTGATTCATTTTATTATGGAAGGAACGACTGAACCAATATAGTAGTTTTGAAAATTATGAGCCAAAATTGATCGAGTATCAATGACTAATATAATCGAGAATAATATCTTAAATTCCCCTAAGGTTTGGTATATCTTCACTTATGCCCTTGAGGTTTATAAAATATCAAAGTTGCCCTTAGACTTTAATGGTGTTAATTTTTCATTCATTACTATTTAAAATAATATTCCTTGGCTCTCATAACATTTTTTGTGGATTAATACAATTTTTAATCAGGGATTAATATTGACATAGTTGATAGTCTTTGTCTAATTACTCAAGATAATAATTTGTTTAAAAAACTTATTATGTTTTGGAATAAATCTAATTTTCTTCTATATTCCTTACAATTACATAGAATATTATGTTCTTCATTATATTGGTTACTTAATTCTAATCCTCAAACTATTAATTGCCTTTCAAAATTAAAATTTATTCTTCATTTGTTAAATCCAATAGTTCTAATTTATGCACTAATGATTCGATGTTCATAGAATATTATCTTGATAAATCATATGTGTTGAATGCATATTATTTTGTCCTATTCGTAGTATACAAACATGTTTTTGTTGTGTACATACAGTATATTTATAATATTCAAAGAAGTAGTATCCAAACATTAAGTTGTTGAATTCCTCTTCCTCTATTCTTACATATTTTTGACTAAAATAGTATTTTAATGTTTTTGAAATAGGATGGTCTATGATGCTTGTGATAGATTTAATATAATTTGTATAGATATCTAATAAGGTGTTAAATATTTTAAAATTTTCAAGACAAGTTTCATAATCTTCATCTTTAAAATATTCATTTAAATGATAGAGATAACCTTTATCAAATGTTTCTAATAGAATTAGATTTTTATCTTTGATTTTATTTAGAATTATTAGTTTTTTATGTCTAAAAATAGTTTCCATTTTCTAGTTTTAGCAATATTATGTCTTATTGTAAGCAAATATTTAAACATTCAAGATTTTTAATTGGCTTAAATTTATAATTATTATACCTGAATTTGATGGGTCCACCATGGTCTTCCCTTTTGTTTGTCATCTTTTGTTACGCCTATTATGCCTCAGCTTTGCTCAAACCTCAACACCCTCCTAGCAATGGTGATCCTTCTGCATTCGAACATAAATGGTGCCCAATAGTTGACTAACTAAAGAAGAGTAACTAAACTATTTTTTATTCATAGGATAATAATTATTACAACTTAAGGCCAACTAAGAATCTTGAATAGGTGCTTAGCTGCTTATATTTATTGGGTATAACATTATAAGTTTTGAGATTTCTAGATAGAGGGGTTTTCTATGCTAGAATGTTTCAGAGTAGAGAGCTTTGGATTTCTGTGTATTCGTGTGTGTTTTGAAATGAGAATAAGGGTTCCTTTTATAGCACAAGGAATTCTTCTACTTTTTTAATTTCAAGGTTAGCCAATGCTTTTTTCCTTGGCACATGCTGCTGACTGAGACATGGGATCTACATCTTTATTTCCTTTATCATATTCTGCTGACAGTTTCTTTCTTTATTTTTCTTTGTCATTTTATGTTGATGGTTATTTTGATGATGACACATCTTCATCTTTTCTATCTTTGATGCAAAGAATATATCTGTGGTCTTTGGTGGCTTTTCTGGTATAGAAGCATAATACCTTCTTTGTTTCTTGACCAATTTCTAAGTTGTTACAATTAAAATTGGTTTCATATTTGATAATTTTTTCACCATCTTCTTCTGACAGAGCCATGCTACTATGAGAAATGATGATGAATTTACTAGTTGAATAATTTACTTTGATCTCAGTAGAATTGTCAATCTTTCTGAGTTCATAGTAAATTTGGCCTAGCATTTGACCTCTTAGTACACAAAGTTCTTCTGTGTTGAATTCCTTTTCTAGAGGTGCCCTTGGTTTGGGAACTTCTCTATTTGTGTTGGAAATTCCTATCTTGATGAAGTGGTAGGGACTAATACTTCCTTCCTCATTCCAGTCCATTAATGAACTAAAAAAATCTAAGATAAACAGGTTTATCACCTGCTTTAATCATCCTTCTGAAATTTTTGATTGCTCTTGTAAAATTCTTTGGGAAATAATTTAACTCGCTTAAATTAATTCATGGATATATATTTTCTATTAGTCCTACATGAAATGCTTTATACACAAATATTGGATCAGCTTATTCCAAGATATTGAATTTACTTTCTATAGGAAATTCCTTGTCTGTAGTATAAAACTTCATATCTTCAATATGTTCTTGGGTAGACTTTCCATCCAAGTTATAAATACTCAACCATTGTGGTTTGCTGAGGTTTCTATATTGGTCCTTTTCATCTTCAATGATTGAAGTAGTTCTAGGAGATGTTACCCTGAATAACACTGAATGCTTTACTATTTTTTATGTCTTTGAAGGAGATGTTTCTCTAAATAGCACTAGAGGCCTTGATATCTTTCCAAGTTTTGTCAAACTGCTTGAAGCTATTGGTTATTATTGTAATGCTGTAGAATAATATCTTACTATTTCCACTGGAGTTATCAGTTTTGGTATTTTGTAGTTGGCATAACTACCTTCTGCTTCTATTCTGTTGGTGAAGGCTCTATGAGTTACTCCACTAATTCCTAGAATAGATTTGCTAGCTTCTACCCAATTGTTATAAATTCCTGGTTTTGGACCATTATAGACCACATAAAATTTTTTTTGATATTCTTTTTCTACATATTCTACCCAATTAATCTTTATGGTTTCATAAGTTTTTTGCGAACTGTTAGGTTCTTCCTTTTTTAATGAACATTCCTCATTTGAGCTTCTAGTTTCTAGAGGTTATTTTGAACAATTAAGTTTTTCTTGTTTCTTTCCTGTCTCCATAAGAGATTTCTCGAGATATAGTAGCTCGAGTTGTTCTTGTAGGATTTTTATCTCCTTTTCCTTTATCTTGATTTTGATATCAAGATGTTCCATTCTTGAAAGCATAAAAATAGTTGTGCTAATTCTCTAGTAAGAGCATCAGCTAAGCTATTTTATGACCTATAAGATATTAAACATCAAAATTGTAATGGTTGAATCATTGTTGCCATCTAAATAATCTTCTTTATTTGTAATCACTTGTAATATCATTTCTTAAGAAATAATCAAAATTCTTATTATCTATTCTAACAATGAATCTGGAGCTTATAACATATATTGTAAATTTCTTAATAGTTTTTTTAATAGCTAAATATTATTTTTCATTACTATGGTAATTTAGTTTTGAACCTGAGAAAGATCTTGATGTATATCTACAAAGATATTCATCTTTGTCATCTACTCTTGCTTTAAGAACTACTCCCCAATATTCTTGTGAAGCATCTATTTGTATTATCATCTGGTCCTGGATGGTATAAAGTTGGTATATTTTTTTACCTTTGTTTTTACTCTATCCCTATATAGAGTTTCTTCTTTGTTCCATTTCCAGATATGATCTTTTTACAATTTTGATTATAATGGTTTTCTCATTTCTGCAAGTTTCTTAATGTATACTTCTACATATGTTAAACATCCTAAAAATCTTTGTAATTGGTTTTTGTCTTTTAATTCACAAGGGAAAGCTTGAAAATTATTTAGTATAAGAGGTTGTAGATTATGTTTTTCATCTTCAATTTTCCAACCCTAAATATTTAATTTTTTGTTGAGCAAGTACTACTTTCTTTTCAGAGAGTACAATGCCTTTTTTTCTACATTCTTGTAAAATATTGATAATATCCAAATAATGTTTATTTAATTCATTATTGAAAACCAAAATATCATCTATGTAAACATAACAATTATCTTATAATTTCTTGAAAATGTTATCCATATATCTTTGAAAAAGACGTGAAATTTGTTTTAATCCAAATGGTATAACTGTCCATTAGAATTGTCCTTTGGGGAAACTAAATGCCATTAGTTTGATTCTTCATCGAGTCTTATTTGTCAAAATCTACTTTTACAATCAAAACTTGAGAAGTATTTTTTTCCTTTTATTAATGAGAGTAGTTCTTCATTTTTTGGAATGAAGTATCTATCGCCAATAGTTTCTTTATTTAGTGCTTTAAAGTTTATTACCATTCTCTTTTTTTCTCAGCTTCTTTCTCAACTAAGAATGCTGGACTAGAATGAGGTAAATTACTTGGTATTATGACTTTTAATTCCAAAAGTTCTTAATTTTTTTTCAAATTCAATCCTGTCTTTTGGAGTATAAATCATTGGTTTTACTCATATGATCTTGTTAGGATCTCTTAATTTTATGTTGACTATTGTTTTAGATTTATTTATTTTTGGATCCAAAGGATTTTCTAAACTGACTATTTTTAATAGTTTTCTGATGCCTGTTAAGGCTTTGTCTTCTTGTATTTCATTGAGAAAAGAGTTTTGTTTCTCTTCTATATCTAATGAAATATTTTCTAAATAAAGTTTTTGTTGGTCTTCTATCAAACCATATTATCACTTTTTATGTTTTTGCATAAAAGTTGGGTTTGAGACAGTTAAAATTTTTCTTATTTTGGAGACATAGATGATATCTCCTTCTAAAGTTGTGAGACTTATGTTGTCAAAATATTGTGTGAAATGTTGATATAAATTTAGGAAATTATTTCCTATTAACAAATCAACTCTTGTTTCCTATTTATATATGGTATGAATGTGAAATTTTTCTCCTCTTATCATTATATCAGTATCTTTTAATACTATTTTAAGTTTTATTGTAGTATTATTAACAATTATTACAATTAAATCTTTTGACGCTTGTTTCTGTTGTCTTCTAAAAATACATATTTACTGGCTACACACATACTAGTTCATATATCTATATATGTATGTAAATGATAAGTGTTATAACCTTTAAATTTTCATCCTACTTTAATGTAAGTACTGTTTGGATTTGTAATACTATACAAATCATTCATCTTTTGATAAAGAATATCCATAATTTGAGTGTTCATATTCAGAGTCAGTTATTTATTCCTTAGTTTCTTCCAATATATAAGTACTATAAGTATCATCTATATCAAATTTCTCGATTGGTTCTAATTTCATTTTGAAAGCTTATTCTAAGATTTCTATTTTTTATGGGAATTCCTTTTTATATTGAAGTCTGCTTGGACATTCATTAGCATAATGTCTTTCTTCATTACAAATCCAACATCTGCATTTTTTTTTCTTGAAAGAAAATAATTCCTTTTCTCATAAAGTTTATACTTCTAAAATATCTTTTCTTGTAATATTTTCTATTAAATCTCTTTTTCTAATTTTGGAAATTTTGGTTTCTGAATTTATATTTTTTAAATCTTTAATATTTTTTATATTTATATTTTTGTTTATAAGATTTTAGATTACTTTCATATTTTCCTAGTGTTCTTAAATCTTTTGTATCACAACATATTTTATCATTTCCTCTTATCTGTTTATATTCTTTTCTTTCTTAACATTTAATAATGATCCAATTTTTAAGGCGTCTTATTCTTCCTCGTAGAGTATCTGGTATAGTTTCTCTGTTTCTTTATTCCCAACTTTCTATTAAGGTTTTATGTAGTGTTCTAGGTAATTTTTGGAAAAACATTTCTTTATAAGTTTTTTGCATAGAGGGTGGTAATTTATGATAATACATTTCATATTCACAAATAAAAGAATCTATGTAACACATGTTACAAATTTCCATATTTGTTAGATGTCATTTAGCTTCATTGATTTCACTTTCAATGAATTCAATGATAGTCCTTTCTTTATCTTTTCCAATGAATTCTTTGTATATTTCATTTATTATTGTATCTAAGTATTCCCTTTCTATAAAAACATTTCCTTACATTAGCAAATGTTGTTGATCTGTTAAGTTTGAAAACCAAACTTTAACATTTATTTTCATTTTATGTGCTATAAGTACCCTACAGATTGACGGGTTTGTTTTGGTAGTTTGAGAGGTTTGTATGAGCACACTCATACCACTAGCCCATTCATGTAAGGCTTTCTTCCTGCCTCTTATACATTCTTAATCTATAAGTTCAGACTTATAATTATCATGGAGTTTGAACTTTGGTGGAATACTACCTCTAGTTCCCCAATTCAACCATTCCTCCATTTTAGGTGGTTGTCTTATTTTATCTATGCTATCAAGTTGTTCTGTTCTTTACCTATTTCTTTCTCCCCTATGTGGGTCAGACGTTCCTTCTTGGTAAGAGACTGGTAATAAAATTGGTTTCATATGATCTTAAGGGTCATGTTTTCTGGTTCAGAATCAGTGTCATTGATTAATGTTATATCATCCTCTTCTTTGTTAGTACAAAGTTTTTCATTATAGTGTTCTTCTATTTCTTCATTGGTTAATGTCAATAAACTTACTAATATTTCTATATCCCTATTTTCATGATCCATGAATTTTCTTTCTAATTATTTTCTATATTCCATCAAATTGGAATTATCTCTTTGTTCTTAGATTGTTTTTCATTTTTTCTTTTCTCATTTTTAGGAATTAGGGAATCTAATCTCCTAATTGGTTCTTCTTTTAGTCCTTCTAAGGGATCATATTTATGACCTATTATTTCATTATTTTTATGTATGTTGTATACATCTTTTCTTAATTCTGAAAATTCCTTGTGCATATCTTGTTGTAGTTTATTATAACCACATTCCTTTATTTCCTTTGGTAATTCTTTTTGAATATTTATTATTTCCTATAAATATTTTGTGTTTGATTCTTGAACTAAATTTATTTCCTCTGTTAATAATTGTACAGTTTCAAATAATATTGCTTGATTTTTTGCTACGCCTACTAGGCTTCCATTTACTTCTAAATGCATATTTTTCATTTCATTTCTAAACATTATGTTTTCCCTAATATACAATCATGAACTAATGCCTTTATTATTTTGACTTCATTTTCTAGTTTTTTAACTTCTTCTTGGTTAGAAATTTCTCCTTCGTGATCTATAAAAGTAAACCTTGGCATGCTATTATTTTTAACAACATTACTTTTTCTTCCTGTTATCTAAGGTTTTTCTTTTATATCTAATTTTCATTCTTCTGGTATTTCAAAGTCTGTTAGTATTTCTGGTTTTATTATTTGTTTAGGTTCCTTAAAAGTTTTATCTATTTCTATAAAATCATTTTGTCAGTATATTGAACTATTATGACTATTTGTTAAAGTATATGCTACTAGATAATGTATTAAAAATTGATGATTTTCTTTTTTCATTAATTCTCCTCTCTCAAATTCATAAGCTAGATTTAATACTTGATTTAGATTTTTATCATGTATATTAATAGAAAATCTAGGATATGTTGTAAATTTTAACTTTTGGTGTCCTAATTTACCATGGATCATTCCTAATAAGGCATCTTGCCTCTTTATTATTATGTTATCTAATAATGCTATTTTTATTGGTGTATCTATTCTTTCTCTAAAATGAGCTTTTATTAATATTTGAATTCCTCATAAATGAATGTATCAAATTTTTTCTTTGTCTTTATAAGGAATTTTTAATAGCTTGTTTAATATAGTTTCTTTATCAATTAATGATATATTATACCTTTCTTTTGCATCTATAATCTTAATACTCATTTCTTTATTACTTATACCATAATAAATTTTTTAGGGAATAATTTTCTAAATAAAAATGATGGGTCTTTAAATCCATATCATTTTTAAAGATTTAACTTTGTCTTTTGAACTTATTCAAATTTCTTTTTACTTATTACTATTTCTTGTGAAAAACATATTGAGATGTCTTCTGTTTCTATGTCTATTATTTATTGGTTTATTTTTTCTTCATCCATTTTAGGAATGTTACTATTAACTTCCATTAGATTTAACTTAAGTTACGTTGTGTATTTTTAAATTTTTTGAAACCTTAGGGATATTTTTAAAGATTCCTTAAAATTTAAAGATATTTTTGGTATTAATCCAATCAAACTGCCAACTGACAAATCACATAGTTTGCTCAGTCATTTTTCTTTATAAATATTAATGAAATCCTTTGTACTATGAATATATATATTCGTGTAAAATTTTCTGATCAAATAACATAATATTTTTATAGTAAATATTAGGCTATCAATAATTACAATTTAACATATACTCAATTATTCTTGCATCGTGAAACATAAACATGAATTATACATAATTACAAAATTACAAATAATTCAATACATATTATCTAAATTTTAAATGTCTAAATAACAAATAATGAGTAAAATTTATATTTTAATAACAACAAATTTAAAAATAAGCAATTAGCTTAAGACATAAAAAAGACCAAATAATCCTTGCATTTCTTTTAATATCAAAATTATTGTAACATGTGAATTTTCACGCTTTTTTATACTTTAAAAGTCCTTGAAATTAAAAAAAAAGTAAAATTATATGTAGGCAATATATTTAAATAATAAAATGTGTAAACTTTGGCATGATTTTAATCTTTTGGTTACATGTAATTTTATAATTTGTTTGGTAATTTCAAGGACTTTTGGAGCATGTAAGAGCATGAAAATCACAAGTTATCTGTTTGGTCTTTTACATATCTTAAGCTAAAAGTTTATTTTAAAATTTGATGTTGTTAATATAAAAAAATTTATTCAAGACTTATTTGATATTTGAAGATTTGAAATTTAGACCGTATATATTTGAATTATTTGGAGTTTGGTAATTATATATAATTTATGTTTATATATGATAAGAGTAATTAAGTATATGTTGAATCGTAATTGCTGATAACTTAATATATACTACAAATAGGGTTTGTTGTTTGATTAAGGAGCATTACATGAATACATGCATTAGTAATAATTATGCATAGTACATAGGCTTTCATTGATATTTATAAAGAAACAACCAAACAATCAAGTGCTTTTTCGTTTGGTGATTTAGTTAGTCCTTGATGCTCGGTCTATTTTGGCTCATAATTTAAAAATCGCCTATGTTAGTTTGGTTGTTCTTTCTATAATAAAACCAGCCTAGTACATGACATGTGATATTTTTATTTTAATATTTTTAAATATTTTTTTCTCTTTTCCCCACTTTCTTCCTCATCTCTATTTTCATCAAACACCCTCTCAGTCTCTCTATTCTCTCTCCTTTATCTTGTTCTTCTTTTTCCCTTTTATTTTGTGTTCTCCCTTATCTCTCTCCATTTTAAGATCAAAGCTATGTAAAAAATAAAATCATTTCTTTTTCATACAAACATTTTTTATAGGTGTTGTGCTTCATTCTACCTCTATATTAGTTATAGCTTGTTTATTCAATTTTGATATTTAGACATTAAATAATAGTTGTTATTTTTACATGTTGAATTTTATTATCTGTTACAAAAAAATTTATATTTTTTGGTATTCAATTTCTTCACAATAAATCAAATATAGTGTGTAAAAGCCATTTTTTAAAGGAAAATGAGAGATTGAAGATGAGGAAAAATGAGTTAAAAAATAAAATCTATATTTAAGCATTCAAAATGGTAAAAAAAATAGTGTTTCTTTTTAAAGGTTAGAAAGATATAAAAATGCCAAAAATACACTTTATTAAAATCGTATGTGGTAGTCACGTGAGAAAATTGCATAAGATTGAAACATTTTTTGAACCTGGGTATTATTAAAATACCAATTAATAATAATAATAGAAAAGAATACTAAAAATAAAATTAAGATATTAAGATAACTAACTCGTAAGATCATAAGAAGAATTCGTTAATAGACTCTAAATTTTTTTTTTTACTAAAATGACTTTTTATCTCCCTAAATTTTGAACATGCTACCTTTATTTTATTATAAGATTATTTAAATGTGGTATGTTAATGGAATCATTTTATATATTACAATTGATAAATTTTATTAAATTTTTAAATATATTTTAATTCAAAATATAAATATTAAAATATTGAATAAAAAATATGTACTAAGTTTTGTTAATATTATTTGAGCTATTCCTATATTTAAATAAATAATATACTAATGTTTGGTAACCTTTTATTAAATATGACAAAATTTTCGTACTATTCAAATTAATTGTAAAAATTAATTTACTTGAGATATGTTCGACAGGACTTATTTCATAGACACCATAAAAGATTTTTTTATGTATGTATAATTTACAGAGCTAAAAAATAAATTTAAACTTTGAAATTTTCTTAAATTTTGTTAAGAATTTGAACTTGTTCATTTCGAAAAATGCTAGTTTTTTACCATCTCAACTAACTAACTATATATATATATATTAATATTAAGTATATTTCTTTTAAATTTATTAAAATGTAATTATATGCAAGAAAATAAATTATATTTAAGTATATGTTTATTTTTATATATGAAATGTTATTATAAGTAATTTAATAAATTTACCCTATTTTTTTACAATTTGCTACTAATAAATTTATTAAATTTACATAGATAATATAATTATTCATTGTAATTTCTCACTTTTAATATACATATATAAAAATAATTAATTGGGATCTCAATAATGATAAAAAATAATTGAATATTTAAAAATATTAATGACGGAATTAATACAATAAATATAAAATTAATTAATACAAATAGATTACTTTACATTTAAAGAGTGGTGGATTCTGAATATAAGAAAAAATTAACACAAATTTATCATATGATATAATATAAACATATTATTTAAAAGTACTCTTCTTTTTTTTTCCCTTAGATTAGGCTTGGTAATCTAATTGTTTTTTTCCTCTAAAAATTATTTTAGTGTTGACCATAAGCCGGGCCCGGCTATTTAATATGGCCACCTCAGAATCAATCTCTATTTCTCTCTCTCTATGTGCGGTTTTTTGGGGTGTTTATTATGACGAAGAAGGAGAAAGAAGACGAGATAAGAGGCCGGGATAACAAACAAAATGAGTGGTAAAAAGGAAGAAGGATCACGTGCAAAGAACATGGTTTTTTCTTTAGTGTTTTTTTTTTTAAAATGCAGTTGACAGTAATGTAATGATATAATAATCTTATAATTTTTTAATAATTTGATAATAGTTTATAATGAAAAAGATTTTAATGGTATGAACGCAATAAAATTAATGATTGAATGACATTTTTTAAGTTTTCTTTTATTGATCAAAATTTCTAGGGATTGAGGAGTTAATGACAATTTTGTATAAAAAAACTAGTAAGTTCTTTCTTATTAGAAAAAAAAAGAGTAAAATTTTTTTAATTGATTTATAATTTAAGTAATATAATAAATATGTGATATATTAAACTGAATGTAAATTTTTTATTTAATAAAAAATATATTTTAGTACGACTTTTAAAAAAATATTTTTTCTCTCTTTTTTCTAGACTATAATAGTTATTTTTCTTCTTTCTACTTAACTAACAAAGATAAAGTTTATTTCAATTTTTTTCAATAATAGATTAATTATTATTCATTTTTTATTCTGAATAAGTATTTATTATAAGAGTTAGTATGTGATTTTTCAATCTGCATAGATATTAGAACTATTGTAGTAATTTTTTCAATTAAATTTGATTTATTGTAATATTAGGTATGTTTTGTTAATTTTTTTTAGATCTAAATATAAATTCAATATTATTATTTAAAATTTTATTGTTGTTCAAAAGTTAAAGAAATTAAGTCATTAAATATGAAATTTTATTAAAGATTTATCATATTATGGTTTAAAAATTCAAATTTAAATGAAAACAAAAAAAAACTAAAGAAAAATGCTGTAAAAATATACTCCTTTGATTATAGCTATGTTGTTATTTTTCATATAATAATTTTAATAATTTAATATATTTTTAATTATTTAATTTAAATATTATTGATATATTTTTATTTTAAATTAATAAAATTTAGTAAAAAAAAAAAACGCATTAGCTTAAGTTCAATGATGGAACAAAACAACTATGGGATAAGCAAACGGATAAAAATCTGAAAACCATACAAGATGACAAAATATTAGCAGTAGGTTATAAATTTAAATATTTAATGTAGGTTCGTAATATGTGAGACAATCTTAATTCAAAAATCGATAAAAGCTACGACATAATGTAAGAAGAACAACAAGTTTAATTAATATTATAATTATTGTTGGACTCTAATATTTTATTTATATTTTAATAATTTATTTTTTATTTTAAATATTAAAGTTTTGCCAACTTGTTTACCCAACACATATCCAAGCTGGAAAAAAACATTTAAATGAAGTAACAGCATGTGATCCATTTTATATTTGGACTTAATACAATCTGTTACCCCTAATTATTGGATGAAGATTCTTTACTTGTTTTCTCTTTCCATGTTTTTGGTTACTTTAAATTCTAATGATCTATTTTTCTTATATAATATAAATTATGAATTTATCCTTAAAATTGTTAATAAAAAGTCTTTTTTTTTTTTTGAATATTTATACTATTTGACACGTTATATTATGATTAAAATTAGAAGTAAAAACTTCGAAAAAAATTTGAATTTCCAATTATATGACACCATATAGTAGCTTTAGCAAAACAAAACAATTAAAAAAATCACCTAGGAAAGATATAAACAAATAATTGGATTAATTTATTTAAATTGAAAAATTTGATTTATAGTTAAATTAGATTCGAATTAAAATATATATAATTTATTTATATTTAAATTAGATTGAAATTAGCATATTTTACAATTTGATCCAAATCTAACGATTATTAAAATTATAAATTAATACATATTTTATTTTATAATGTGTTGTATTTTATATTTTATATATCATAATTAATATTAAATTATCATTTTAATTTAGTCAATAAAATATAAATTTAAAATCTTTATAATAATTTAATGAGTATATAAGCATTATGATTCTATTGTCAATTAACTATAAATAATAAATTTTATTAAAGATACATTAATTTAAAATTAAAACATTATATATATTATGTTTTATATGTGACAATAATTCATAAATAAGATTCAAGTTCAATTTGATCTTATTCGATCTAAAAAAATCTAATCTTCTCATATTCATATCAGTTTGGATTAATTATTTCATGGATCGGTTATGAATTGAATTTTTTTAATTCTTATTCAGCATGAATTGAATTCAGATTGATAAAAAAATAGAAGTTTGATTCGCTACTTTTACCTGCAGTACTATATTATGTGAGATTTATAATGAATAGGTTTTTCTTTTATTCATAGAAGTGACAAGAATAAATTCTTCTAAAAGTTTAAGTTTATAGGAGGTATATCTAATAATTCAATTATACTATTTAGTATTTTCCTTCAAGTCTAAGTTATTTTGTCTTTATAAAGACCTATCATTTGAACTTTTTCCATTAATGAGTTTACTTATCATTTTGGAAAGTCATTAAATTTAAAATTTTAATTAACAATAGAATTTATCACAAAAATTTGATCATAGACTTTACTATTCTAACATTATATAGAAGTATCAAATAACAATTCTTCTTAAAATTTAAATTTGTGTGATGTGAGTCTAACAATACATTTATATTATTTAACAGTATTTATGAAAAGTGATGAAAGACTATCCCTTTTTCATTTTGTTTTGAATTATAGTTTATTTTTTCAAGACTAAAAAGAATTGTATTTAAATAAAATCAACTTGTGAATATTGAAGATTTGGGATATTAAGGTTATTTTAGTCCTATAATTTTTAAATAATGATACTTTAGTCCTATTTCTTTTAAGCAATATAAGTTTAGTCTTTTTTTATTTTTTTAAAAGAGATTATAATGCTTATTTTTTATTAAATAAACGAAACATTATACATTGAGATTTGAATTTAGATATATGATGTCGGGTAGATAGCTATATCAAATGAATTACAAGCTAATACAAAAATGTAAGAAGACAACTCATCTTTTAGAAGAGTCCCACTTTTCTTTCCTTACACAATTCTTTTTAACATCTCTACCGTTGGATTCTCTCTACATGAAGGAAGGTTTAAGCCTTTAATTTTAAATAGAATATATTAATTTTTCAAGGATAAAATAATTTAAAAAAAATAAATCCATCTTTTCTTTAAAAAGTTTCAATTTTTCTCTATTTTTAGTATTTTTTTCATCTCAGTCCTCTCAGATTCTCTCATCACATTATCTTTATTTCATTTATATATAACCATTACAAATTCAATTTTTAAATATGAAGTTATTTGAATTTAAAAATTAAGAGAAAGAAAATTAGTATTTTTTTAATGAAAAGAAATATAGAGATTTGTAGGAAAGAGATGGAGAGAGACTTAAATAAGAAAGAAATTATTTTTATTTGAGAACAAAAAAAAAATTAGAGTATATTTTTTAAGATTTTAATATTATTTTTAGAAATATTATAACAAAAATGTAACTTTTAAGAAAAATCTAATTTATACTTTAAAAAATTTCATTTAAAAAAATGGACTAAATTAATTATATCTAAAATTACTCAACTAAACCTACCAAATTTCAAATTTAAAAGAAAAGGGACTAAAGTCCTTTTATCAAAAACAAAAAAAAATACATGATCTAAATGATCCTAATCTCGAAGATCTAAGATTTAAAAACTAATTATAAATATGAAAGTTATTCTATATTAAAAAAATTGAAGTTTTTTAATCCACTTCACCAAGCCCATTTTATGCTTGTACACATGTATAAAAGTAATAAAAAGATTTTGATAAAATTATCTTATTGTTAAAATAAGAACATAAACGTAATAAAAATAAAATAGAAAAAAATAATAGAGAGATTTTTTATGGTGTATTCTTATGTACATAAAATTTCGTTATATAATTGAGGGTCATTAGAAAATAAGGAAAGGTCATAAAAGTAAATTACATTGTTTTCTGAAGCAATTAAAGTATCGAATTACCAAAAACTCTCTACAAAATTCCACTATTAAAGGAAATGACATTCATTATTTATAACACATTTTCTTTTAGGTACAAATATATATTCTCTCTTCCTATACCTACTTTTTGCATATAATGCATACTCTAATTGCACACATGTAAAATAAGTTGTAAAGCTATGCAAAATGGTTTAAGTGAACATACATATTAAAATAGTGATTTTTGAAACAAGTGAGTGTATAAGTTACAAAAGTTCTTAGCACATGTAGCTTAAAGCAAATACGGTGGTTGGAAAAATGAAAACTCTTTAATATTGTGTGAAAATCATAAATATGATGGATAGAAAAATTAAAAAATTTGATTAAATAATAATTAAACAATTACACATACTTAAACTTGTATAAATGAATAAAATTTAAACTCAATTAAATACTTTTAATGTATATATAAAACATTTATTTTATTACAAGATATTAAAAAATTAAAATCACATATTAGACAATTTTTTAACTCACAAGTCAGTTTTTTTTATTATGAATTACGTCTGAGTTTTTATCGTAAAATATATCGAAAAGAAAGAAGAAAAACTTTTAATAATGACAAATTTTATATAACAAAATAAATAAATTAGACAAAGTTTTAGACTAAAATAAATAAACTATAGATTATTAAGGAAACTAGGAAGCTGGCATAGTTTAGTACCAATTGGCTGCCCATCAAATTCAATTGAAACCCCAAAAAAAACAACTCACAAACGCTCACGGCAGTTCATCAAAAGTAAATTGTAGGATGACAGCCCACCTTTTAGAGGAGGCCAGCTTTTTCTTTCCTTACTCGGTTCTTCTTACCATCTCTACGCGCAACATCCGTTATGTAAGATCTTATATGTGACGTAATATTAGAATAAGAAGGAGAAATAATTTTATAAGTGTGACAAAATGTATTTTATTATAAAAATATATATTTACCCTCGTAACAAAGTTGATAAATATAAAATAAAAAAATTAATTATAGTATTTTAATCAATAATTATTTATCAAATCACTTATAATTATACTATAATATCTATCATTAAAAAAAAGATGTTTTAGTAGCTTCTACGTATTAGGTACTGTTTGCTAAGAACATGACAGCTGCTTATAATATTTCGAGGTAGCATGATTTTATAAATTAAGAAATAAAAAGAAAATAAATTTAATTTTTCCATAATCATTAATTTAATTTTCTAAACAAAAATATTATTAATAGAAACATCAAACAGTTGCCATCTCTTCCTAGCTCTTTCTGATTGCAGTATGTCACTTTCCATAAACGTTGCTCTCAAAAGTATACTTACTCTTAAAATAAAATAAAAAAGTAAAATAAAATGGTGTACTGACTCTTGTAATCTTATTGCCCATAGGCGGGCACCTTTTGTTTCTTCGAGGTTATTTGCAGTTCAAGTCCCTCTATTTTCAATATTTCAGTCTAACCACCATTATTATTTTGTTTGACACTTATATTGATATCTCGTATATATAAAAATGGGATGCTTTGGTGTTTATTACCGCGTCCAATTCTTAGACAATTTTAATGTATCGGTATATATCCATCAATATACGGCATACATATAGATATAAGTGCGTGCATGGTTATTGAAGGTGGGCATGCAAAACGTTTTAATAACGAAGATCTTTGAATATGTGTATGTTATTTATTGGTAGCACATATATGATATACTAAAAATGATACATAAGATTTAAAATGTTTTTATGTTTTCATTAAATAATTGATTTTATTTGAAATTATGACTAAAAATAATACAAATATCACCAAAATAAACGAATTATATTTTCACATATTTTTTTTATAATAGAAACATCGTTAATGGAACAATAAACATAACACAACCTTTTATCATTTTGATTTGTTTAGTTAACATATTATTATACATGCAATGAAACTTTTGTAGGAGCTATGTACATGAGCATGTGTTGTAAATTGATAATTTTAAGAATATATTATTAGTAGTTACATAAAATAGGATCCTTTATATGTAAATAAATACATTTTTGTAAATTAATCAATAAAAATGTTCCATATATATTATCTATGATATGACTCATAAAAGTCTCTCATGCATGTCATAATGGTGTTAGGATTAACTTTTCTTTCTTGAGTGGTTTATCTGATTTTTGTTTGATATATTTATCTATTTGTAACCTATTTTTTAGCCCATTTTAATTAGTTTTATTTGGTTTCTTTAATGCAAGAATTTATCATAAATTTTATTTTATTTCTATATGTAGTTATTTTTTATTGACAAAATGTTTGTAATCTATATTTGTTTTAATATTTACGGGAGTTTTGAAATGAAAAGATGAGCATCCATTTAGGTGGAACGGGCAAATGGTGTGGATATGAAGAAGTAAAGTTTAAAATGATTGTAACGTTAATAGATAAAGAGTTGAGAAAGTTTTAATTTTCTATCCGATCACATTCCAGCTCTATTACTCTTAAATGCCTATTATGTAGTTATAAAATATAACTCATGGCTATAGGTTTGAAATCAAGATGCTATGTTAATAGTTACGAAATTAGTTGTATTTTTTGTTTTATTATCTTAATATAATATAACATGATTTATTTGTAAAAAAAGTTGAAAAAATACAATATGTCGCACAACAGAATGGTTATGCAGATACAAATTTTTTTTATTAGAGTCAAAGGCTATTATACAGATATACAATTTTAAATGCTGGTACAGGTACAGGTACATGTACATTGTACACAAGTGGTATGCAGTATGATAGAACATAAGGGCTGAAATGCAAAAATAATATTCTTGTTTTGATTTCTTTCCCACCAATCATGTTTCCCTATTAAGAAAACAAAAACAAACAATCATATTTTTTATATTAATTTTTAGACAGTGTTCAAACCATAAAAATATCAGGTTTTGTTTATTGTTGTTTTGGGAGGCTACTACCTTTTTCTCAGTTTTAAATGTGATTAAAAAAGGGAGCGGGAGTAGTGATCATTTATATTAATTTATTGATATATTTTGTTTTCTTATATTAAAAATAAAAATTAAATAATACAACTTATAATAACATAAATAATATTTTTCAAAAAAAAAAAAAAAGGCTATATAAGAAGTAGACAGGGGTAGAGAAATATCTGAGAGTTAAGAAAAGGATTACAGACAACATCCTTTAAAACCTTTTCCTTGGAGTGTTATAAGGCAAGGAAAGAATCCATTTTTAGCAATTGGTTCTCTGAAGTTTCTTTGAAGGCTCACTTCCATAAAACTTATCTATATAATAGACCTTTAAACCATTGCTTCAAAACCTAAAACCCATTATTTCTTTTTGCCTTATTCATCAAGATTCAAGCTTATTCCTTTTCTTGAAGGCTTTGATTTCATCATTCATATTAAGTTCTTTAATTGATCATTTTCTTCAGTTTAGTCCTTAAACAAAACAAAAAAATGGGAGTTGGAGGAACTTTAGAGTACTTATCTGACATGATGGGCAGTGGCCATAACCACAAGAAGAAGAAGAAGCAATTTCAAACTGTTGAGCTAAAGGTTAGAATGGACTGTGATGGTTGTGAGCTCAAGGTTAAGAAAGCTCTCTCTTCCCTAAGTGGTATGTTGTTTTCTTTGCCATTTACTTATACATCCTCTGTTTTCTCCTGTTTTATTTCTTATTACAAATACTCTATTTTCTTCTGGTTTCATTAGAAAATGAAGAGTAAGTACTGTTATTTAAGTTGAAATGAAATGGGTTTGTGCAGGAGTAAATTCTGTGGAGATAAATAGAAAGCAACAGAAGGTGACTGTAACAGGATATGTAGAACCAAACAAAGTGTTGAAAAAAGCAAAATCAACAGGTAAAAAGGCAGAGATATGGCCATATGTGCCTTACAGTCTTGTGACTCAGCCTTATGCAGCTCAGGCTTATGATAAGAAAGCACCTCCTGGGTATGTTAGAAATGTGGAGTACTCTGCTCCTACTGGTACTGTGACCAGATATGAGGACCCCTACATCACCATGTTCAGTGATGACAACCCAAACGCTTGTTCTGTAATGTAGCTTCATAGTTTTAGTACTTAATGTATAATTCAAATTTAGGTCTTTTTCCTTTTCTTGTTTTTAATGTAATTTTGTTGGGAATTTCTAATGTATTCAAATATTCGATGAAGAGATTTGAGATTTTGATTAATTTTGTTTCTTTCTTTACTTGCCAATTTTGAAACTAAAAGTGGATATTTTAATCTTATAACTCTTCGATGAAGTCACTTTAGTTTTGTTTCTTTTAAATTGTCAAATTTAATTTATGAACTTTTAAATATAATAAATTAAGTTTAAATTTTTTTAAATATTAACTTTTTAAGAGTAAAATTATATTTATCTTAAAAGTAAAAATAAAAACTAAAAAAAACTTACCCAAAAGAAAAATACAATTTTTCCCTCTTATCTTAATCTCTCTTGATCTATATTGTTTCTCTCATCCATTCTATTGTATTATTTGAGCTATGGATTTACAAATTAAAAAAGAAAAATAAATAATATTTTTTTATTGAAGAGAAATAGAGAGATTTATAAGAGTGAGATCGGGAGAGATACAAATGAGAGATTAATTATTTTTATTTAGAAAAAAATGAAAGTATATTTTTTGGATTTTTAATTTTATTTTTACAAATATTATAAAAAAATTACTTATTAGAAAAATTATATTTTACTTTTAAAAAAAATATAAGTTTTCAAAAAATGAACTAGATAGACTATATGACTAAATCTATCCAACATAAAAGAATTGGGACTGAATTGCTCTTATTAAAGAGTTACTAGTCCGGCATTGAAATATACTTTTATTTCTTTGAAATATCTAATAAATGTTGAAGAATCTTTTGTAAGATTTCAAAAAAAAAAAAATTATAATCGACAAAAATTCCTTAAATTTTATATATCAGTACCATATACAACTGAAAGTTAGGTGTATGTATATATATTATCATATTTTGATCTATGGCAGTAGCTTTCAGTTCTCATGTAACTTAAAGCAAATAATTGGTCTGGATATATATTATTTTCATCTATGGTACTAGCTTTCAATTCTCATGTAGCTTAAAGCAAATAATTGGTTTGGTTTTGGTGAAGGGTGCCAATCATGTCTTGTTTACATGATGTGTTTGTATGCTCACATATTGGGTTCTTCTTGTGTAAGATTTAAATTTTTGAAATAATTAATGATATAGTTTTGTTAATCTAATCGTATTTTGTTTATGTAAAAATTTTATTCGTATTCGCACTCATGACATGTTGTGTTTTTTTGAGTTTGGTATCTTACTAATACCTTAATTTTATTTTATCTTTATTTTTCATGTATTTCTTAATAGTACATATATATTAAAAAATTACTAATTTAATGCAATTTTTTACGTGTGATTAGTGCGTGCGCTTTAAATAAAAAATATTTTATGGTATTTTTGTTTGTTTTCACCATTGCATTATTTCTCCTATTTTTGAGGCTTTAAATTATATTTTAATGATTTTTGACTCTCCTCTCCATCCTCTCATCTTCTTAGTCATTTTGTACTCTATTTTCTAACTTCATTTTCTCACTTTTATTTTCTTTTCAAGATGAAAACAAACCTCACTTGTTATCTTTTCCTAAAGATCAGTGTTTAAACAATGCTAAATTCTCTAAAAAATATTTTTAAAAAAATATTTATACACATTAAGTAACATTTTTTTCTTATAAAAAATTATTTCTTAATAAGTATATAATTTTATCACCATATAGACATGTTTAGGATTAGAATTCATAAATAAGAAAAAATAATACTACTTATTTCTCGATTAATATTTAATTTTTGTTAAATAAATATCATATATCTCATTTAAATATAAATATATTCAAAATATTGAATTTATAATAAATTTTAAGTGATAAAAGTCTAATAATTAAAATATAGGACATTTAAATTTTATATACAAATTTACCTATAATTCTATAGATACTATACTTAAAATATACTTTTTAAACTCTTAATAGATCCACCCCTGAATGAGTGGAGTTTGTTTTCATTGAAAAATAAAAGGTGAGGAATTGAGGTGGAAGAGATAGTGCAAAATGACTAAGAAGAAGAGACGACGAAGTGGAGGATACATACTCATTTTAATCATGTATTTTTTTAAGTAAATTTCATTAATATTATAATTTAAAATTATACTAAATTAATATAATTTTTTTAAAAATTAAGAATTTTTTAATGAATAAAATAAAAATTATATATTTTATTAATAAAAAATTTTAAAAAATAGAAAAATATCTTAAGATCTTTTACTTAATGTAAAAATGACACTTAAATCTTGTATTTATTTTTTATAACAGTTTAATCTTATTGTTATGAAAAAATAACTACATAAATACAAAGGTAAATTTTTTATTTTATTTATTAATTTTTTTAATTATATTAAATATAGATTATTATAAATCAAATAAATTATAACTAAAATAATTGAAAAAAAAAGTTATTTGTTAATGTTATGTAATAGTAACCACAGATAAAAGTAAATTTTTTATTTTATTTATTAATTTTTTCAATTAGAATAGATGGGGAATAAGGGAGGGAAATAGAGAAAAAGAGAAGAGGAGAGGGAGGGAGGGAGAAAGAGAGAGTCGATGAGAGAAAACGTAGAGAGAGAAAAAGTAGTGGAAGAATAAGAGGGGGTGAGAAAGAAAAGGAGAGGAGAGATGATGGAGACGTAATTGTTTTTTAAAATATTTTTTATTAATAAAATATATAATTTTTTTTATAATATTAAAAAATTTAATTGTTTTTTTAAATATTTTTTATTAATAAAATATATAATTTTTTTATAATATTAAAAAATATAAATTTTTTAATTTAATTCATTATATTTTTAAAAATTACACCAGTAATACAAACTAAATAACCTAATCAAATAATTCATTATATTTTTAAAAATTACACGATTAATACAAACTAAATAACCTAATCAAATGGGAAATTGTATCTATAGCAGGGACGGAAAGGTACGGAAGTACCATAAATATTCTACATTTAAAGCGAATATGTTGGTAATAAATGAAAATTACGTACATCATGCTTTTTAAATATAAATACGATTAATATACTAGGTGAAAAATAAATATAAAAATAAAATTAATATATTACTAAAATAACAAACTCACTTTTCTTGTGAATGTTCATGATGTTTACGTTTTCTTATTTTGTGCATGAGATGGCCATAGGTTGTTTACAGCTGTATCTTCTATATAAAAATAATTTAAAGCTGACTTATAAGTAGCTTAATTGTTTTCTTCTTTGAACAAAAGGTTACTGTAGACTGTAGTTTCATAAGCCAGATGAAATAAGCATATGGTAAAATCTAGCAAAGTGAAAATGGCTCACAGTTCATACTATTTTTTACCTTTGATTTTCAAATCTATGCTTACCTTTGTAAGCATCGCATCAAATCCCAACTATAATTATAACGTGACACAATAAAGATTTGTGACTTGAGAATGGAAGGGATATAAAAACTTTAGGTTGTGACAACCGACGAGAGTTGAATTTCTATTATGCATGGGATCCAACAAATTTCTGCTTGAAATACGTACTCTGTTCACTTCTCTTTTTTTTTTTTTAGATTCATAATTTCTATGATGGCATTTTTAGATGCATTAAATGTTTAAGAAAGCTTGTTAGTCTAATCCTAGTGGTGGTTTAATTACCTCGTTTGGGAGCTAGTTGTTTCTCTTTTTTGTTTTACATATATTGGCTTATTGCTCTGCTTGAAAGCTTACATCAGTATATATATATATATATATATATATAACTAAGTTAATGATATACATGTATAATTTTTATGAAAATGTTAAAAGTTATTGTTGTTTTTATAAAATATTTGGAAAAAAATCATAAAAATTATAAAAAATTTAAAAATTTTATAAGAATTAATTATTTATATTTTTAACTAATTTTTTTATTTAATACATATATTTTTAAATACTTATAATATTTATATTAAATCAATTAATTAAAATATTAAATAATAAAATATATTATTTTTTACAAATAATTAAAAGATTTAAAATAATTAAATAAATTATCTAATTATATTAATTATTATAAATAGATAAATTTCGATACTATTAAAATAAATTTTATTAATATTTTTGATATTTTGTCGATCTAGCACAATATACGTAATATCTAAAATATTTAAATAATAATTTAACGATAATGATATTTAAGCAATAATTTATAGATATTTTTAATAATTTTATGATAATTTAATTAAAAATATAGTTATTATATTTTAATATTAAGATACGTAGAATAATAATATTATTATAATAATATAGATAAGATATATATTTTCATCTTTGCTCCCTTTTAGTTTGATGATAAAAGTTGGTGTCGCATGACTTTAAAATTGTACACCATAATGATTGCTTGAAAAATAGTCACCCAGTAACCCCACCCATAGACTAAATTAGCAATAATTTTGATTGAAAGAGAAGAAAAAAAGTTGGTTATACCCGTATTTAAGAAATTGATTTTTCCATCGTAGCAGAGAGAAAGAAAAATAAATTTAAAAAATGTTTAAATTGATTGAAGCCATGCCATGTGAACTGTGCTCTACCCTATTAAAAAAAGAGTATTTCTTAAATTTATTTATACAATAAGTTATTGTATATTTATACATTAAATTATTATTATACAATAATTAATATAATAGATAATTATTGATTAAAATAATATAATTTTTTTATAAATAACTATAATTAAAATAATATTAACAAATTTTTTATTAATTTATAACTATCTCTTACATCAACTCTTGCATAAAACTTGTTACATGAAAAATTTTTGATTAAAAAATATAAAGCATTTCATGTTTTTCATATGGCAATATTATAAGGTTATTTAGATTAGAAGTTTTGGTATCTTAGTAGTATCTTAATAATATCTTAATTTTATTTTTGATACCTTTTTTTATTTCTATTTTTTAGTTGTTACTTTAATAGTATCCATATTTAAATGGTTCGTTACGTTACTAGTATTACGATTTTACTTTTGATATTTTTTTATCTAGATTTTTGATGTTATGGTATTCTCATTTAATAAAGTATCAATTTAATGTAATTTTTCATTTAATTGGAGATTTTTCATATGTACGATAATATATATGCGATATTCAGATTATATTTTTAGATAATAAATTAATTAAATAATACTTAGATAGTATTTTGTGATTTTTAACTAACTGATTATCTAAAAATATCCTTTAAATATCACACGTGTATTACTACATATATAAAAAAAATTAATTAAATAATAAATTACATCAATTTGATACCTTTTTTTAAATAAAGGTACCACTAAAGTATAATTTCAAAAATCTAGATGAAAAAGGTACTAAAGGTAAGATCGTGGTATAATGTATCAACCCTCACATTCAAAAATAAGATATTAATTTGAAACAATTTTTACATGTTATCAGCGCCTTAAATAAAGAGTATTTATAACATTTTTGTATCTTTTTGTCCCTCTCCTATTTTTTACTTTTTAAATGTAGATTTTAACTTATTGACTCGTTATATCCCAACCTTCTCTATCCATTATTATTCTTAGTTATTTTATACTTTCTCTTCAACCTCATTTTCTCACTTTTATTTTCTTTTGAATGTGGAAACAAACTCTATTTATGATCCTTTCCCAAAGTGTTTGTATGGAACATGATCTATAAGTTAATAATAAATTTTTTTAATAATAAAATCACACAATAATAACATTGAGCATATGGAGTGAAACTATCAATGATATCCCTTAGGTTTTGCCTTTCTTTAAAGATATCTTTAATGTTTGCAAAATGTTATAGATACCCTCGCATGTCAAAGGAGTTAAATAGAACATCCAAATAAAAATATAAGAGTAATTTCCTTGTGGAATATGAAAGTTCTCTCTATTCAAATAGGTTTTCACTCCTAACACATGATTGAAACCCTAACCTATAAATGATGATTTCTTCATTTATCATTTGGGTTTCACCATTTATTACATCTAATAAATGGATGGTATCCTCGGCATCCTCAACTCATCAAGAAATTCAAAATGATTTCTTCACAAAATTTCCAGGTATCAATTGCTTCACTTTAAGCTTAAAATCTCTCCATTCTTTTCAATTTTCCAAATTATAATTCCAAGACATGTTGCTAATTCCAAGCTTCTTCGATGGTAGAAGGAACAATGCTTTTGATCCTTTTGGAATGGACCTTTGGGATCCATTTCATAAATTCCCATTCCAACCCTTTATTTATTTCCCAAAATGTGCTCGAGCTATCTCTATTATTGTGAATATTATGATTAATTGGAAATAAACACCAAAAATGCATATGTCTAAGATGGTTCCTTGGTTTAATAAAGAAGAAGTAAAGGTTGATGTTAACGATGAAAAAGTTTTTCCAATTGATTATCACACACAAAATGTATGTAATAAATATATAAGTATACGTATCACAACAAGTAATATAATGATGAAAAAAAATCGTTCTTATAAAGATTATTTTATTTGAAACTAAAATAATAATAATCAATTTTTTTGTATTTTTATATTTTAAGGAAGCAAAATTAAAATAACTAAAAGTAAATAACAATAATTAAGTAAATCAGTTTTTGACAACTAAAAAAATATGTGAGAAAATATTTTGGAATACTTAATCTCCTAATTTTCTAAACATGCAAATCGCTAAAATCTCTCCAATATAATTATCAATTAATTACATGATCAATTGATTCTAAACTAGCATGTATTCCTTTCTCAAGTAAACTACACACTATATAGTAATTAATTTAATCACACTCTTATACCAATTAAATTGCATATTACTCATTAAGTTCATCAATTATAGATCACATATATAAGAATCATACATCTTTGCCTAGAAACTATGCATGTTATTTAATCAAGACAAACGATTAAATAATTCTCTCAAATCTATTTAATTGTCTATATAGATAAATTGTTGGCCAAACAATTAATGGCATAAAAATCAGATTAAATAATATAATTAAATTATAATTATAATTGGGGTAAAATATTAGATCATAACATGATGAAAATTGGGTTCATAAGATCCTTAATTTAATAAATTAACTACACATAATTGTGTTCATAAAACTCATATTTTTCATAAAGAAAGATATAAAAATTGATAAAGAAAAGAGTAGAAGAATAAATACAATTAATATTTTGAATTGTAGTATTAATCTCTTTTTGAATCCCCACCAAAGTTGTATCCCCTCTTGATTTTTTTTGTATTTTTCTCTCTTTTTAGCTCTAAAAATTAACGAAAATTATGCTAATAATGACCCTTTAGGGTTTATGGGGTGATTAAGGACTTAACTATAATTCAAGTGCGATCTAGGCCATCATATCAACTTTAAATCAAGGGCTGTGATCAAAACAAGAAAAAATATCAACACTAACCAATAGGGGTGTCCAAAAACCAGCCCACATCAGACCAAATCGTAAAATCGGACCAAACTATTTTACAAATCAAATGGTCCGGTTTGTATTTATTAAAACCGTTTTCAAACGGTCTGGTCCGGTTTAAACCGGTCGAACTGAATTGGACCGGTTTAATAAATATATTCGAATTTTCACATTATTTTTCATTAAAAATGTCAAAAAAAACTGAACCAAACCAAAACTGAATCGGACTGGATCGGACCGAATGGTTTTATAAATCAAATGGTCCGGTCCGGTTTATAATAATTAAAACCGTTTCAAACGGTCCGGTTCGATATTTTTTCCCAAAACCAGACCGGACTGGACCGTTGGACACCCCTACCAACCAATCACAATGCAACCCGTGGAATCAGAAATTCACTAGGTGAATCAGAGCACGATGCGTGGCAGGGAAGACCGATCAAATTCAACGCCCACTAAATCATCTCATAACATTATTTTAATTAAACATATTTATATGGATAAATAGTTATCTAATATGATTTATGTGTTTTATGAAAGACTTATATTGATTATTTTTCAAATTTTAAATGACCAAAGATGCATTCAACTTATTTTGTAAAAATATTGAAGCAACTTGCATGGAAAACATGTTTTGTGCCACCACTTATACTTGGTTCAGTAAAATGATCATATCTTGGGCTGTAGGTATTGGATTAACATGATTTAAATTGCGTTGGACATAATCTACAACTTTTATGTTTTTAATTTTGTTAAATTCATATGTAGAAAAACATAAAATGGTCAACATTGAGGAGACAATTTGAACTATAAGCCCACCATGACAAATCATATTCACACTAACACAAGTTCCTTTTTTGCATATAAAAGGAGGGCATTTGCTCAACAAAAGTGGATAACTTAAGTTAGAATTTGAGAGCTTCATCTCATCTTACTCATTTAGTTTTGTTATGTTTATTTATAACATGTCTTGTTAGAACCTTAGTTAGAGCTAAGGATGAAACTTTGATGAATTTATAGTATTTTTCTTCATTCCTTCTTTTTGTTTTTCAATGAAATATTTTATTTATTTGAATCATATGTATTAAAATTGTGTGTAGTTTTTTTGAGATTTTGATTCATTATTAACATTATGAATAGTATATCAAATGCTTAGATTATCTTAACATGTCAAATTCATGAGTTTATTACATACTATAAACTAAATACAAAGGATTATCTTTTAAATATTTTATACATGAGTCTTGGTTAAATTATAAAATGAATGAAGGTATAACTATTGTAAGTTTGTTAAAGTGAATCCCTAATATTCTAGTGATTTTGTACAGTGAATCTTTGTTTATCATATATAGACTAAATAATAAACCTGTCACCTTTCAATTGATTTTATTGAGTCTAGTTCTATTCCCAATTTATTAAAATTACATGAAGAGTATTATAATCCATTGGATATGAAATTCTGAGCAATGAGATGATATTTTGTTAGTTTCAAAAGATTGATAAATAAAAAAATAAATATGTAACTTAAGCCAAGAACAAAAAAATAAATATGTAGCTTAAGCCAAGAACTCATACCAAAGGTTGGAAGTTTGACCCCTTAAGTTGGTTGATCTTGACCTTAAAAACTGTTATTAGGTTATTCATGGAAAAAAAATTTAGATTATCCACTTTGATTTGTTTAAAGTCGATTTAATCAAGAACCTAAAATGTGATGCTTATAGAGAGATAAGCTATTTTAAAAATAATAATTAATAAATTTGTTTAAATTTTGTAGGTAAATAATGAAAAGCATCGGAGTTTGGAGGAGACACAAGTGAAATATTTTAAAACTTCAAGTTTGAGGGAGTTTTTTGTTTATGTTTGATAATAGGCATATTAAGTGGGAGAAGTTGATAGATTATACTTAGTTTATGTTAGTTTATGCTCCACTTAGAAGTATTGTGGTATAAATTATTATTTATGTCTATGTTGATGTTGATAAATTGTATGTAAAATAGATTTGATAGGGACCTAATACTACAAGAAAAATTATCTTTGGAGATAAATTTTTTGATAAAAATATTTGTTGTTGAAGAGGCTAATTAGTGACAAAATTTATCAGTAAAAGCTTCTATTGATTAGTACACTAACCTTTAATATATTATTATTTTTTGGGATAAATTTTGTCACAAATAATAATTCTTCGATAAATTAATTATTTATCATAGGAAGTTTGGCATTAAATCTTAGCGACATATTTTTCTGGACAAAAAATTGTTGAAAAAGGTAAAACATTTTTCAACAATAATTTTAATTATAGTAGATTTTTATTTACCTAGAAAAAATTGTACGTTAAACTTGAATATAATTTCTTTTGTTCTTGTTTTTTAATTTATTGCTATATTTCGTGTTTTTTTTTTAAAAATATCAATGTTTTGAGGCATCTAACAAAGATACTTTCACAAAAATTTAGCATTTATTTTTGTGGTTTGTTGATTTCTTTTTCCTGTGTTTAATATTTTTATGTATTATATACTATTATAAAAATGATTTTTTTTATTATACATGAATAAAAAAAATTTATGTGAACAAAAAATAACTTTTTTTATAAGGAATTTTTTTTTTGTGAATACAAGATAAAAAACATAATATATATATAATAATAATAAATAAAAAATATGTTTAAAAAATTGTATATATCTTTCTCATGTTCATGTTTTATTTTTATTTTGTATCAAATTGACCAAACAGGCCCAATCAAATTATGTAGGGCATTTTTTTGTTGGTTTAATTAGTAGGATTAGGTTTGATCGATTATTAGTAAAATTGAAAATAACATCTAATTTAACTTTTGATATAAAAAAACTCATTTAAATTGAATCAAATTTATTTTTATTAAGAGATCATATATTAATATATTTTTATATTATTAATTAATTAAAATTTTATACTTAAATTCTTATTGACCAAAAAAAAAAAATCCTAATACATTTATATTTAATTGTACACAAGTTTTAATTTTTATAAACCCACTAATATAATTTTCAATTCTTACACCAAAATAAGAGTCTCCCATAAATGCCACTCTTATTTTCTTCTCCCTAGATTATGTATTTTATTCTTATGGAGTCTAATGTTTGAACATGTTAAGACTATCAATTTGTTTATTTTATCCAAAAATAACACCAAAAATATGTCTATATTTATAGAAACAAATACATAAAAAAAAAGATAACCAAAATAAGTATCAAAGAAAGTGATACTATTTTTAGAAAAAAATGTTTTATGCGAAAAAGCTTTGAAAAAATAATAAAAATAATATCTCTTAAAATCAAGAAAATATTAACTATTATTTATAATTCATATATTTTTATTATTGAAAAAGTTTAATTCCTCATTTCATATTAAATATCTTTTAATTAGATACATTTTAATATATTAGTATTGTTCTCTGTGTTTTCAAAACATCTATCTCTCCTTTTCAGTACTAACTTGTACTAATACGTATAACTTAGTTGTTCACTCTAATAGAAGAGGTAAGGTTGCTGCAGAAATGCTTCGATCTGGGTGAAGGGTTATAAGTCCCGCTTAAGCCGAAGAAATGACGTCAAGGGCAATAATTCCTTAGAAATACTAGTGGTTTTAGCAAATGACCAATTCTAGTAGGTAAGTGTTATAAGTTATAAGTATTCTTATAAGAGATAGAACAAGAACTTAAATATTAAATACTTTATGCATTGAATATTTAAAATAATTCCATGACTCAAATTTCATGACTTATACTCTGTATCTAGTTTGTTATTAATAGATTGTAATTTATCTGTTAAGAACCATATTTACCATGCTATGCATATTATATTGATGATTAGTTTATCCATATTGTTTTACAATTTGATTTTAAATTTTGTTTTAAATATGTCTACAAACTTTTCAACATCATCACCTTTATTAAACAAAAATTCATCATCTTCTTCAAAGAAGTCTTACATTACAAATAGTAACGAAGTTACTATTGAAAACTTTGAAAAATCTATTGATCGTTGGAAAGTTCCAAAGATCAGTAGGAATCAAATTTATCAAAACAAGATGATGAATCTTTTCAAAACAGATTACATCATTAAAACTGAAGAAAGAGATCTTCAACTTTCATTACCTTTTGAATCAATTCAACTTCTTTCAAAAGAATCATTACAAAGGCATTTTGATAAAAAAATTCAAGTATGTCCATATAGGCCTAGTCCAGATTGGATTAAGACCTTTAACCCGATTAGGGTTAAGCTCATCAATACTAGCAGTCTTACAAGATGCTAGATTAATAGATTTTAAGGAATCTTTATTAGGAACGGTAGAAACAGGTTTAGGTTTAGGACCTATATCCTTTAACTGCTTTCCAAACATAGTGGTATCTATTACAGATCCCCAAATATTAAAAACATTAACTCTTCAAATCCAAACTCATAATGTTAAGGTTTTACCAGGAATAATTACGGTAGCTTTAATTTATAGAATCCATTATAAAATTATGGTGTCCACTTGGGACATAAATGCCATTCATAACTCTGTCAAAGGAGAAACCTTATTATTACACACAGATTTTTTTAGATCCAATATTACCATACCTAGACTAATTAGTTGGAATAGCGTAGTATATCCAGATAGTTGGTTATTAAAAGGAATTTCCCAACCCATATCTGAAAACAATCAACAGGAAGTAGTTGAACAAAATACAGAACTTTCTAAAATTATAGAACATAAAAATGGAAATATTGAAATAGGATTCAATAGATCCACATCAATGAGATACTCTTCGAGTGCCTCAGAATTCTCATCAATGGATTTACCATTCAAAACAAAACCTAGGTTATCAACCTCTGATTTACTTAGGAAAACAAAACTCAAAGAAGTAGACTGTAGTAACCAAATACCCAGACTAGTTTACACAGTTGAACCATCTGAGATGAGCGAATCACCTCAGTTATCACCCATATACCCATTATCACTAACTCAATCTTTAGCACCCATCCAGGATGTTAGAATCGGTGAGTTAAATGTATTAACAGTAGATTTAGAAGAATCTTGGGAAGAAAAAAAATCCTTAGAACAGATCTAAACCTACCACATAACAAAAGGATTAAACATTGGTTCTTTAAAAATCATTCAGAACATTCTAGGGCTAGCTGCTTTAGGAAATATGAACGATATGTTAAGGAACGTAATAAAAATATTAAATTTTTTGAATGGCTAGAAATCTATAGGGCTGACAAAGTTAGACTCGTTAAATGCATCCCAATCAAAACGTACAGATAGAATAAAACCTAGCTCTGTAGAAAAGTTACCAGATCACATTGTTACCCTTAGCCAGGATAGCAAATTATCAATAGTTGACTTAGTCAAACCATCGACGGTCTTAATAGGTACCCTACCAGTTACTAATCAGGATCCATTACCAGAACTAATGATCAAACCTCTAGTTCAAATTGACCCTAAACCAGTCAACATTATAGTAGAACCAATAGCCATAGAACCTATAGCTATAGTTCCACAATATAAATCATTTCCTTCAATGAGTGTCTCAGATGTCACAGAAGCTGACTTCGATATGCTTTTAGAAAATGAACCAGTAGAGTCTTTAACTAGCACACAAATAGCTTTAACTCCACAACTCAAAACCTTTTCCGAAATTAAACCTAACGAAATCACATTAGATGACTTCGATAAGTTTTTAGATGAAACGGATGATCTAGTTAACGAAGTTAACATGGTCAAAACCAAAGAAGTTAGAGTATGGGAAAGCTCCGAATGGTTCGGTTGAAGTGAGCATCCTCCATTAAGACCTATTACTTTCCGCAGAGATAGTCAGGTAGAAGCCTTCCCTCTTAAGAACCCTCAAGAGAATCAGGCAACCAACCTCAAAAACATAGTTACCCAAAATAACTATACAAACATCAGCCTAAATAATTTAGGTAAACAATTAATCAGGATAGAGAAGAATCTAAAAACAGATATCCCCTCTACCTCTTATCAAACAACAGATAGGATAGTAAAAAACTCTATCTTCAAACCTTTCCAGGTCTCCAAACCAGCCCAGGAAGAAATAACATCAAAATTTGAAAAACTTCAAAATTGGAATAATACCCTAAGATCCCAATTAGAAGGACAATTTTCAAATAACTTAGGATTAGTTGTTCCTGAGTCACCAGTGACTTCAAAACAAACTCAAAACCCATTATAGGATCTTAGTATTCTTAGCAAGCTAGGATCTGAAATATCATCTGAGGATAGTTCCCAGGAAACCCTTTCCAAACCAACTCCTCATCTTCAAAAATTAGCTTGGCAAGAACCTAGCCCAGTTAGGTATCCTCACACCATAGGTACCCAACCTAGTCAGGTCATCCAAACTAAATATAATGCGTCTTCTATCTATGTTTGGAACATAGATGGTATGACTGATCATGATATATTAAATATCTTACAGCAAATGACCATGGCGTCAAATGCTTATAAAACCCAAATCGGTACAACTGATAAAACAATTGTTGAATTATTAATAGCTGGCTTCTCAGGACAACTAAAAGGATGGTGGGATCATCATCTTTCAAAACAACAACAATCATATATTTGCAATGCAATACTGACTGATGAGTGTGGTACACCCATAATTTCCCATCAAGGTGCTCCTATACAGGATGCCGTATCAACATTACTCTTCACTATATCACATCATTTTATGGGGCATCCATGCCATTTAAAAGATAAAAACGCTGATCTTCTTTCCAACATAAAATGTAGGAAGATGAGTGATTTTCAAAACTATAAAACTACATTCTTGTCTAGAGTTATGTTAAGAAATGACTCTATTCAACCATTCTGGAAGGAGAAATTCCTAATAGGACTTCCTCCCCTCTTAGGTGAATCTTGAATTTCCTCTACCGGGTAATCCATGTGGCCCTTTTGCCTTAACCATTTTTCAACGGCTAGTAATAAGATTGTTTTTGGGATCGTGAATGACGACCACCATTTGATTTGAAAGGAACGTTTAATAGTTATCACCCCTATTTCTTCTCGATATAAGACCCATTGACATACCCAAGGGAGATAAAATTTTGTGCAGAATATGCATAAGGGAGGGAATCTAGCCTCTCTTATTGATGGTTTATATTATGACTGGAAAGATTCATAACTCTCTTTCACAGGATATATTAAGATTGATGAGAGGTTTCCGAATAGCTTCCACCATTGTAAAAACCAAGATGGAAACCGGTTTGAATCAATATTTTTGTTAATAAAGAAAAATAACCAAGAATATTGGTTATCTTTATTTTGGATAAGAAATGCATTAAACCATGCCCGGTGATAATCCTAGTAATTGTACGAAGTACAATGGGGAATGGAAAGTGTTTAACTGACTGGAAAAGCCAGTTGTTTATAGAGATCATTGCTCCAATCTGATGGAGATATGACTTTATGAATTTTTTCAGTTGAAAACTGCACTTTTGTTGTTTTTGGGTAATGGAAATGTTTGAATTCCACACTACTTATAATTTACAAAATACTCTGATAGTATTGAGGAGTTTTTGAAGATAAAGATGGCTTGTAGAAAATTCCTTTTCCAAAATAACTTTGGATGGCCATATAAGGATTTTGGTTGAAAAATTCTTTTTCAATAATAGTTACCACCTGAGTTGGAAAATCGCTCATCTTCCTACATTTTATGTTGGAAAAAAGATCAGTGTTTTTATCTTTTAAATGGGATGGATCCCCCATAAAATGATGTGATATGGTGAAGAGTAATGTTGATACGACATCCTGTATAGGAGCACCTTGATGGGAAAGTATGGATGTACCATACTCATCAGTCAGTATTGCATTACAAATATCTGATTGTTGTTGTTTTGAAAGTTTATGATCCCACCATCCTTTTAGTTGGCCTGAGAAGCCAGCTATTAATAATTCAACAACTGTTTTATCAGTTGTACCGATTTGGGTTTTATAAGCATTTGATGCCATGGTCATTTGTTCTAAGATATTTAATATCGCATGATCAGTCATACCATCTATGTTCCAAACATAGATAGAAGACGCATTATATTTAGTTTGGATGACCTGACTAGGTTGGGTACCTATGGTGTGAGGATACCTATTTGGGCTAGGTTCTTGCCAAGCTAATTTTTGAAGATTAGGAGTTGGTTCAGAAAGGGTTTCCTGGGAACTATCCTCAGATGATATTTCAGATCCTAGCTTGCTAAGAATACTAAGATCCTGTAATGGGTTTTGAGTTTGTTTTGAAGTCACTGGTGACTCAGGAACAACTAATCCTAAGTTATTTGAAAATTTTCCTTCTAATTAGGATCTTAGGGTATTATTCCAATTTTGAAGTTTTTCAAATTTTGATGTTATTTCTTCATGGGCTGGTTTGGTGACCTGGAAAAGTTTGAAGATAGGGGTTTTTTACTATCCTATCCGTAGGTTGATAAGAGGTAGAGGGGATATCTGTTTTTAGATTCTTCTCTATCCTGATTAATTGTTTACCTAAATTATTTAGGTTGATGTTTGTATAGTTATTTTGGGTAACTATGTTTTTGAGGTTGGTTGCCTGATTCTCTTGAGGGTTCTTAAGAGGGAAGGCTTCTACCTGACTATCCTGGTAAGGGAAAGTAATAGGTCTTAATGGAGGATGCTCAGCTTCAACCGAACCATCTGGAGTTTCCCATACGGGTAACTTCTTTTTGGTTTTGACCATGTTAACTTCGTTAACTAGATCATCCATTTCATCTAAAAACTTATCGAAGTCATCTAATGTGATTTCGCTAGGTTTAATTTCGAGAGAAAAATTTAATATATTTGTGTGCTAGTTAAAGACTCTTGGTTCATTTTCTAAAGCATATGAAGTCGGCTTTAGACATACGAGACATTTACATTGGAAAATGATTTATATTGTGGAACTATAGCTATAGGTTTTATGGCTATTGGTTCTACTATAATGTTGACTGGTTTAGGGTCAATTTGAACTAGAGGTTTGATCATTAGTCTTGCACGATTAAGTAACTGGTAGAACCTATTAAGACCGTCGATGGTTTGACTAAGTCAACTATTGATAATTTGCTATCCTGGCTAAGGGTAACAATGTGATCTGGTAACTTTTCTACAGAGCTAGGTTTTATTCTATCTGTACGTTTTGATTGATGTACGAATGGGGAGTCTAATCCTTTGGTTGCCCTATAGATTTCTAGCCATTCAAAAAATTTAATATTTTTATTACGTTCCTTAACATATCGTTCATATTTCCTAAAGCAGCTAGCCCTAGAATGTTCTGAATGATTTTTAAAGAACCAATGTTTAATCCTTTTGTTATGTGGTAGGTTTAGATCTGTTCTAAGGATTTTTTTCTTCCCAAGATTCTTCTAAATCTACTGTTAATACATTTAACTCACCGATTCTAACATCCTGGATGGGTGCTAAAGATTGAGTTAGTGATAATGGGTATATGGGTGATAACTGAGGTGATTAATCTAAATCTGATAGTTCAACTGTAAAGAGGTATTTGGTTACTACGCTACTTCTTTGAGTTTTGTTTTCCTAAGTAAATCAGAGGTTGATAACCTAGGTTTTGTTTTGAATGGTAAATCCATTGATGAGAATTCTGAGGCACTCGAAGAGTATCTCATTGATGTGGATCTATTGAATCCTATTTCAATATTTCCATTTTTATGTTCTATAATTTTAGAAAGTTCCTAATAAAGATTTCTTAAAATCTGTTAATCTAGCATCTCGTAAGACTGCTAGTATTGATGAGCTTAACCCTAATCGGGTTAAAGGTCTTAATCTAATCTAGACTAGGCCTATATGGACATACTTGAATTTTTTATCAAAATGCCTTTGTAATGATTCTTTTGAAAGAAGTTGAATTGATTCAAAAGGTAATGAAAGTTGAAGATCTCTTTCTTTAGTTTTAATGATGTAATCTATTTTGAAAAGATTCATCATCTTGTTTTGATAAATTTGGTTCCTTTTGATCTTTGGAACTTTCCAACGATCAATAGATTTTTCAAAGTTTTCAATAATACCTTCGTTACTATTTGTAATGTAAGACTTCTTTGAAGAAGATGATGAACTTTTGTTTAATAAAGGTGATGATGTTGAAAAGTTTGTAGACATATTTAAAACAAAATTTAAACAAATTGTAAAGCAATATGGATAAACTAATCTTCAATATAATATGCATAGCATGTTAAATATGATTCTTAACGGATAAATTACAGTCTATTAATAACAAACTAGATACAGAGTATAAGTCATGAAATTTGAGTCATGGAATTATTTTAAATATTCAATGCATGAAGTATTTAATATTTAAGTTCTTGTTCTATCTCTTATAAGAATACTTATAACTTATAACACTTACCTACTAGAATTGGTCATTTGTTAAAACCACTGGTATTTCTAAGGAATTATTGCCCTTGATGTCATTTCTTCGACTTAAGCGGGATTTACAACCCTTCACCTAGATCGAAGCATTTATGTAGCAACCTTATCTCTTCTATTAGAGTAAACAGTTAAGTTATACGTATTAATACAAGCTAGTATTGAAAAGAAGAGATGAATATTTTGAAAACACAAAGAACAATACTAATGAATATTAACTAATGCATGTGTTCTTAATATATATATAATATTTAACTTAATCTAATTAGGTTTAATGAAGTATTATTTTTGTTCGTGTAAATTTGAGGGTGTTATTGAATGACTCTTTGTTCACAAAGTTTAAGAACTTTTATTAACCCAAAAATGAATCTTATTATTTAGTAGGGCTTTAAAGTTTTCAAGATAAAAGCCCGACATTGCTCCACCCTCAAAAGCCATTAGTGAACTCCAAATCCCCAAGCCCTAATTATTCTTCACTTCATACAGCGACAAGCTTCTCAGGTATTCTCAACGCCTCTACTCGTCCTTTCAGTCTCAACTAATCACTCCCAATCTGAACATCACATTGGCTTCCAATGTTAATAAAAGGGTCACCAATGCTTTATAAAAGGGGCGAATCGTATGGCAAATGGTGAAGTCTAGAGAACAACTCAAGGAAACACCAGAGTTTAGAGAATCAACATTCCCCTTGTTTTAGGTACATGGATAAACCAGAGTTTTCATGGTGCTTAAGGGAGCCTTCAAGGGAAAAGGAAAATCAAGGTCTAACAATTCCAAGAGCTACTCGGTCTTCAAAATAAGGGGTTTTCTAACACTTTCTATATGATTCTCAAATAACTTTTTCAAAATTTCTTGAATGAACTCATTTTAGTGTTGAAACGAATTTTTATTTTAAATGCTTGATTGCCTGTAGTTGAAATAGATCATTTAACCACTGAAATGATCAAAATGATTGGGTTTTGTTGGATGCATACCATATGATTGGGAAAAGTCTCAAAAGGGAAATTAACTTGAAATTCTCATTGTTACTTATTAGAAAATTGATTAGTACTTAATTGATTGGTGGCATTTTAGCTTTTACACTTGAACTAGTACTTTTGATTTTGGACTAGACTTTCAAAAGGGAAATTAATTCTACAGAGGAAATATTATACCTTTAATTTGTTCATTGATCGTCGTCTAGTGAATGACCGGGCATTTCTAGGCAGATCATGTCATATATGGCAGGAGTTGCTCTAGTATTTGTTTTCCTACTATTTTTAGCCTTCC
Source organism: Hippophae gyantsensis (assembly GCA_030763125.1). NCBI lineage: Eukaryota > Viridiplantae > Streptophyta > Magnoliopsida > Rosales > Elaeagnaceae > Hippophae > Hippophae gyantsensis. The sequence continues at coordinate 34,022,854 of CM061031.1, read as the reverse complement.
TTTTTGTAGTTGCTCGTGACATTTCAAGTATGACTAACTCTAGTTCTTGCAAAAATGATATCATTAATAACTCATGCATGTCACTTTGGATGACAAGCTAGGTGTGCCTTTTGGAGGTAACCACCTTCACTATAGATAGCTGGCTCGATCAGCTACTGATTCAGAGAATTTATATATATAAAGAATACGATCATATCAGACTGTAAGATAGTATAGTGATGAAAATTTTGCATTATTTTGGATCAGATAGGTCCATTGCGAAGCCTTTATTTGTTAAAATTTACCTCTTACTAAAATTTATAGTATTAACTCTACTTTACATTCACTCTTTCTATTCCTAAAGCTATTTTGAAAAAAAAAATGTAGTTATTCCTTGAGCAGCTGGAAAACGTTCTTCAAGGACATGAAGATTCTATAAGGTGATTTGATGATAGAATTTTAAGCTGATTGTTACAGCAGATAAATAGCTGTTGTTATTGGATACTACTAATCATGATTCATTATGTTTGACAGTCATGATGAGCTCACTCTTAGGAGCGGTGTATGACATTATATATGCTCATTGATCATTATTTCAATTTATATGTGAATTTGGCCCCATCGATCACATACCTAAAATTTCAACTTTCATTAATTTTACACTATGTGCTTCTTGAAAGCTTTATCTCTTGTTAATAAATTCTGCAAGCATGAATTTCTAAAGGATTAGACCATTTTTTTTAAGGTTGTGTGCCCACTAAAACAATTTTTAAGGTGATTTTTTTTTCAACATTTGTCATGCAATTCATGTTGATATTGCTCAAACCAAATACTTATAGTTTTAGGTTACACATCTAATTAGTTAAGTTAAGACAGCGTAATGTTGTTTATTAAGTCACTGTGAAAATTTTCAATTCCCACCATTGTAAAATTTAAAGCTAGGTATTTCCTTTTTGTTTAAATGTAGTTATGTTTGATTAATACACAATTCTTGCTCAAACTCTCATGATTGTAATGTAATGTATAAACAATTGTTTTATGATCATTTAAAATTTAATATTTTCATTACATGGTCTATCCTATAATAATTAAGGACTTGGAAAACCCTCTTCATTTTGTTTCTTCTCTTCTAGTGTATTGAGTATTTCTAATTTGAACATTGATTAATGAGTGTTTATTTTGATTTGTTGATTTGATTTAGTAAATTTATTTACTTGGTTAAATATTCTGATTTATATAAAAAAGACTTTGTCATTGTCATGTAGCTATCATTATGCTGGTATGGGTATGACCACAATGAAGTAAATTAAAAGCTTGACCATTTTGTGTGATCCTAATTACATTCTACATCACCAATAACTGCTGCCAAGCTATGGAGTACCTACTTTTTTTTATCTATATTCAAATTTCTGAATAAGCAATATATTTATCATTTAATTACTTTTTATTAAATGTTATATATATCATAGTTCGTTGCTTATGTTGATATCTTTAGTTTTACCTTCAAGGATAATAAAGAAAATTTGAGTTTATTTGCAAGATGAAATAATTTATTGCTGTGGCCTGCTAATTAACTTTGGTTGTATATATTTTCCTTAATTTATTGTTTTTTACCCGTTTTATGGATTCTAACTTATTCTTCATTTTCTCTTTTGTATTTTGCTCTGAGAAACAATATCTTTTGTTAACATGTGGATTATAGAGTAATTACTATCCACGAGATAATTCATTGATATTTATTATTTCATACCATATATACTTATTGTTGTTGCTATATTTTTGTAAAGTATGATCTCAAATGTATTTATGGACCTTCTGTGCATCAGTGGCACATGTATTACCCTTGTAACATGGATTGTATTATTGCTTGAGAAATAATAAAATTGGCATTACATACTGAATTTTTGATGTGGAATGCTAGAGGGAGGAAAGGACATGACGGATCCATAAATTCGAGGGTGCTGTAGGGTTAAAAGTTATTTACCCGCAAAATTATATATATGAGGGCATTTAACAGAGGTCATTAAAAATCAAAATAGTTGTAGTGTGCTTTTTCACTTTCTTGTCTACTTCAATTACATATGTTTATTATTATAATTTTTGTTGATATTATTGTTATATACATGTTACAATTTGCTTGAAACTTCATTATATTTTTATACAATTGGGTTGTGGTATGTTTGTTTATAAATTGCTGGTATTGTTATGGTTTATTTTTTGATACTTACAAAGTGGTTATAGTAACATATGTAAGTATAAAATGCACTAAGTATACCTATGGCCACGGTTTATAATAGAATCGTGGCTATAAGAAATCGACATCAACGATTTCCGAAAGAACCATGGACATATAGACGTTATGGTGACAATATTGATAACCATGGTCATGGTTACCATCGAAAAACTTTGTAGATGAATATAATTTTCAAAATAATTTTTTTATCGGAGAAAACAATTTATACAGACAAACTTTGTCAATGAAAATTTTTAATTGCAATTTATTTTGTTAGAAAATATACTTTGACAAATGTTTTATCGGGAAATATACTTTCTTTGACAAATGTTTTGTTAGAAAAATAGTTTCTTTGACACATTTTGTCGGGAATTTTTTTTTTTTGCCAATGAACATTGGCTTTGTGGAGTAATTTTTTTTTCTATGATGACAGTATTGGGACGATCATCCTAACAAAAAAAATTTGTTGAGGAAAAGTTTTTAACGAAAATTGTAGATGTTCTTACAACAATGTGGTTTGTCATTGAAAGTAATTTCTCATGTAGTACAATGATGATGTGGTTGGTATGCAATTTGACTTGGATTGAAATATGGTTTTTATGATGTGTATTCATTGAGTATATGTATGGCTAAATCTTATGATTTGAAATGCTTTATTATTTATGCACAAGTCATAATTTTGTGAACTTGTATGCTTATTTTGAGAAGATTGTGGATTTCATGCTTTGATTATATAAGTCTATAGCAAGTTTTAGAATCCACTTAAGTGTATCTTGAATCGAAATTCTAGGTAGTTTATTCATGATGATATACATACTTGGATTTAGGTTTGGCATCACAGTGGTATCCAATTTAGGCAACTCAATTTCGGTTCCAAATTAGTACCTTGTTCAACAAAAGGTTCTAAAGTTATAAATTATGAATAGAAAAATCAATTGAATTAGGTGTTTCTGCACTTGCTGCCCATGTGATGTCCAATTGATGGGCATTTTTGTCTACCCAAATTTTTGGTGATAATCTTTACCTAATTATCAGTTTCTCGTTTTGCATTTAATTCTGCATCTCTAGATGTTAATGTGCCAAAAATGGTAATTTTAACTCATAAATTGATCAAGAAGAAACTTTAATGGAGAGAAATTGAGACTTTACATGGAAGATCCTGACCCCAAAGTGGCAAAAGTCCCCTTTGAAGCTGGAGTACAAAATACATTGGCAAGCTTAATTAAAGAAAGCAAAGGAGAAAGAAAGACAAGTTTTTGAAATATTTATCTAGCAAGACCTTCAGTTGAGTATACTTTTGGGAATCCATCCACCAAGCCATTTGCAAGACAGGGTTGCGTTTGGACACGCACTTTGACAGCTTCAAACGGAGACAGAGCTACATCAGCAAATACCTGAGCTTAGGCATTGCTAAGAAAGTATATGAAACTTTTGCTATGATCTGGGAAGACGTTGGAGTAAATTTATAGCCACCCAGAATCCCATATCCAAAAACTTTCGAGACCAACCCCCCTCCATAATGAAGAAGGGAAACTGGTAATTAGGGGCAGATTACTGCCAAAAAATTGGATTGACAAAAATACCCTTCAATTGGGCAGCACGTGAGCAGTAAGAGCAAAATATCCAATTCAATTGCCTGTACTGTTCGTATATTACAAATTTGAAACCTTTTGTTGGATAAGGGTATTTAATTGGAATCCTTTAAAAATAATGGTGAAATTAGATACCAAGGTACCACTATGATACAAGACCCTTTGGATTTCATGTATTAATGATTTATGGTTTGTAGTTTATGTATTAGGCTCAGAATTCAATTAAGTGGTTGCATTTACAGGAAAAACACATCTTTTATCCATAAGACTTGCATAGGAGGATGGTTTGTAGGAAGATATTCTTGGGAAAATATCAATTTTAAAGTAAAAAAAAAAATACTAAAGTGATTAAAATTAAAATGGTACAATTAAGTTAAATAAAAATAATAATAATTAAAATGATAAAATAAATAACACGTTAATTTTTGACGCAGTTTAACAATATACCTAATCTATAGGATCTTTAATTTTAACTTCACTGTATCAAAAATAGGTATATTAAAATTTTCTCTAGATAAACATCACAATACATCAATCTCAAGAAAAATATAATTTTTAAAAATATAAATAATCTTTACCACCAAAAATGATAGGTTTATAAAGAATTTTAGTTTCAATAAAATTGATATAAATTTTAGTGTCACAACCAAAAGAGAGCTCTTTTTCAAATCTAAATTAATAAAAAATAGAACTTGAATAATCCAAATTGGATTGAAATTATTGTAAGTTATTTATTACCACTCTTACACTATTTTATTTTCTCTTTTTCTTTCTCTATATGTCTTTTTTCAATTTCCTGCAGCACACATTTTATCTCTATCTCATCCTATTGAAAAGAATGTGAGGCTTTCGGCTTTTCTCTCTGTTAAGAAACGGACGTGGGTTAATTCTCATATCAACTTTCTTCACATATCCAAATGTTTGACGTTTGTTTTTTTTTATTTCTTTTATCTTTTCATATTACTTAAAATATGAATGGTTACATGAGAAAACCCAACATAATTAACTATAAACTTTTATATAAATCATATTCATTAATGAGATAAAAAATCTCTTTATTTATTATTTTATATTAATATATTTATTTGTACGTAGAACACCTATCTCATTCTTTGCTTGGGTGAGAACAAACTACAAATTGCTACTGATATTTTTTTCATATTAAAAATAAATAAATAATTATTTTAAATATTAATGTTATTAATAAGATAATTAATAATACTATTACAAATTCTATTAATCTAATATAAATCATATAAATAAATATTATTAAAAAAATAACTTTTCAGATTTTTAAAAACATAATTAAGAATATATTTATATATTTTTTACTTTCTTAAAAATATTAATTCTATATACTTTATATTTTAGAATTATTAGTCGAATACGATTGATTTAGAGAGATTGTAGCACCTGGTACGTGTTAATAACTATTATTTTTTGTTTTTTTTTATTAAATTAATAAATTTGTGTTATGCATCTAAATTTAGTAACGATGAAAGAAACATTTATTTATTTATTTTCTTCAACAAATCTAAAACACATAATAATAATGTTGAAAGAAACATTTATTTATTTATTGTCTCTCCTTGTTGATGACTAGACATGCATTCTCTTTTAATTGAGGAGGAGCGAAGCGCCAAACAAAAAAAAAAAGAAGAAGAAGAAAGGATATCGATTAAAATACATTGAATCTAGACAGTAATTAAATTTGGTGATTATTGACAGCTTTTGGTAAAAATAAGCACTTTGGATTGAATGATGCGCCACTGAAAAGTTAAAAAGTAATTTAAGTTTGACTGGGGTTGAAAATCTACTCCAGTAGTGTCACTGTTGTCCCATGCTGTACATGTTTGATTGATGAGCAATTTGGTCGTCGTTGTTAGGATACGTCAAAGTATTATATTTTTAAAATTAGTATAATTTTTTTATTTAATAAAAATAAATAAAGATAAAAAATAATGCATGTGATTAGTAATATAAATATTTTAAAAATAATAAATAATATTTACTAGATTGATATAGTAAAAGCTTTAAATAGTTTTTGTTTTAATTACATTGCATAAATTTTTTAAATAGATTTTATTTTTATTTTTTTAAGCAATATATATATATTATTTGTATGATAACATAATATTCATAGTAAAAAAAATAATATTCATAACATAAAAAAAATATTTTTTAAATGTGATTACAAGTAATTAAAACCATATATATATATATTTAATATAAAAATTAAAGGATGAAAAGTTACCTTTAATGATAAAAGTGTAAGTACAACCTATATCTAGAAATTCATTTTTAAAAACATATCAGTCACGCTTTAAGCGTGCAAAATGCACTAAGTTACCTTTTTTTATATTTGTGTTTTGACAGTACTCATATCCTAGTGATATGTCCATATGCCATAATTAATGTACTAAGTCCAACTTGGTTGGGATTAAAGATACGAAGAGATGATGAAAAGTAAAGGAGGAATCTTGAGTTTTTGATAATCCAATATATATATATAGTTTACAAACCCACTTAAGTACATGTTATGGATTGGTGTTTATTATTGTCAAAGAAAAGAAAATTATAATAAGTTGGCTAAACATAATATTCTAGGGATATGCATTTATGAATACACAAACTATATCAAATTTTTTTTTAATTGAAACAAATATTGAACAAAGATCTCAAAAGTACTTCAAAGAAACATATATATATTTTAATTGTATTTAAAAAAACAAATTATTGTTAGTAATATAAAAGATGTGAATTCAAATACATATAATATTAACATTTTTCTTATTAGAAATTTAACACATTGATTAACATTGGGTTCCAAACAAACTACATCCCTTCTTATATTACATGAAACACATAATTAATCTGAGCAAATTAATTAACCACGTACAACACACAGGATGTGCTCACTTTTATTAATTGTTTACAATGTGAGACACCCTTAGATATGAACACAAATTAAGAAGAGCACTGACTAAACCACACAAGAGATACTAGATCGATTTAGTAATCTTTTCATTTGAAATGTCATTAACACAAGTGGTAATTAATAAAATCATTAATTTTAATTAATTAGCTAGCACTTGATTAAAAACGCATCCACAGCTTCTCCGACCGTCAAGAAGACCCTTTCACCAATTTTACTGACAAAGTTGGCTACCTTGAGCTTGTGAATCACTTGCCACCTTGGGTTTGCTAAGGCTAACTGCCACCAAAAATACAAAAAACCCAAATATATATATATATATGTATATGTTAGATGAGAATAATTTTACAAAGCCAAAATTTATTAATTTTGCATTTGGTAATCTCAAATCCATCATTTTTATCTTAGCTAGTTCACAGTAGTTTTATTTTTAATAAAACTGTTCGTTGTATATTTATGGGAAAATAGAAAATAAAATTAAAAAAAAACTTTCATGCATGAGAAAAATATCATAAATTCTGTCACCTCAACTCCTTGTGAGGTCAAATTCTTATGCAGGTCATTGAGAGAAGCAATCCCTGATGTATCAATGTTCATTAAATCTGTGATACAGTTATGAGATAAATTATAAACTAATAAACAGTTACATTCTTTTAGGTCAACCTATATACTTGAATACATGCAAAAAACATTTTGAAATTTTCAAGTTCATTATTAATTTATACTAGTAGTCCATTTAAGTAATTTTTTTTTTAATTGAGAGAGTTATATACTCACACATTAAAATGACTATATCATGCTACTCTAAAATTATATTAATAACAAATACCATCTAATTTAATTATTAACTCATTTATTGATTAAATAATAACTAATGAACGAAAAAAAACCCAATTGTAGAAATATATATATATTAACTCAACCCTCAATTAAATAATAACTTAATGAATGAAAAAGTTATAAATATGTATAGGAATATTTTCAAAATATAAGTTAATTTAAAGTCACTTACTAGAGGAATCAAGAACTACCAGATGAATGGCCCTTTTAGTGTTTTCTTTTTCTCTGAGCCCCTCTGACACCCATCTTTCAATCCTTCAATAAAGGACATTAGACAAGTTAATTAATTTGTACTGGATGAAATAATCATTAATATATATCATTATTTGTATATATATATGTAAAAAGTTTTCCAATCTATATTTATATATTTGGGATTACAATATGTGCCTTGTTATGCTTTTAAATTTTCTTTGTTTTAATTTTTAAAATATAATTGAAATAATAATTTTTTTAAGCTTTTAAATTAATTGTGAAAATAATGAAACACATGTTTTTGAGTCAAGTAAAGATTTATTATTGTAAGTTATTTTTAGACCAATATTAAATTCATTAATCATTATAGCATAAATTATTTTTAAAATAAATATTTAGTGACAAATAATTATTTATTTAAATTGATATACTTATTTATACAAAATAAATTTTAAATAATAATATATGATAAAAATAAATATTATAAATAAAATATACTAATATTACTAATATACCTAAATATATACTTATTTATACTATATAGATAGAAAAACTTAAAAACTTCATTATGTGCAAAAATCAATAATGAGTGTTTATGTGATTGTATTTTATCTTAATTTTTTGGTTGTAAATTTATCTAAGGATTATAATCTTATGATTCATTTCATTAGAATTGTTTCTTTTAAAATGTATGTGTGAGTTTATTTTTTTCCACGTAAATATGTATGATAGTTAAAAGTAAGTTATGTTATTTTTTTCAAAAATATTTATTTAGTTAAGAGTCTTAATTATTGGTCAAATAATGAAGAAGTTTTAAAAATAAAATAATAGTACGTGAAGCAAATGAAATAATCTTTTTTATAATATCCATGCCATTATCATCCCTTAAAACTAATAAAAAGATTGTAAATTTTATCAACCAAAGCTTCAAAACTAAGATATGTATCATCAAATGATGAAAAAAAAAATACTTATTTTTTAAATATTTTAAACTTATTTTTATGTGAACAAAGTTAACAAATTTTTTATAAAATTTACATACTTAAACTTCTCGTAACTTTTTTATAAAAAAAGTTTCTCGTAATAATAATAATCAAATTCCATCTTTTGTAAATAAACCACTTTAGTCACTAAAAAAAGAAAGCGAATAAAGTGATTTATTTAAAAAAAAAGTGACTTGAGTTGCATTTCATCACTTATAATATTATAAAATTTTTTTATTTAATGATCTTAGTTTATTTGTTTTTTCATAATTTAAACTAAAATTAAAAACTAATGCATATCATTAATTTAAAATATAAGAATATTTTTATCCAAAATTATTTTATATGTGATTTTGATTTATATATATATATATATATTTGAACTTGGTTGAAATCCATAGTGTTCGCACATGAAGATATTTGGACGGGTTCACAATTTGAGATTGAGAAGGGAGAAAAGAAATGAATTACATGATCAATAATTATGGATTTACCTAGATATATTCCTGTGCTTAAGTTGATACAATTAAGGTGAGCAAATACAAGGATAAATTAGTCTTTTCTTAAAAATGAACATAAAATTTACTAAAAATCAACAAATTATATACCCTAAATGAAAAATACTAACATAATAAAATCTAAACCTTAAATTTAATTTGATGATTTATATCTCTCTCTCTATATATATAAGAAGAAAAAAAGTTAAATAAATATACCTTTCTCTAATGAAATTGGCATTTGCAAAACAAAGCATGGAAGATTTGATTCTGATTATCATAACTCCTGGGACTTGAGTAGCCATGGGATATTGCTCTATACTACAATATATATCACTAGTTCCAGGAAGTATTCCAAGTGTTTCAGCCCCTGGTCTAATGGTGATTATAATGATCTTTGCAAATGATATACATATCTGCAATGTTAAATAAAATTTTGTAAATATTAATCATCTATAAATGTTCATTTCATGTCATCATAGCTAAGTTATGAGGTTTAATATTCTAGTGACATAAAAACAAGTCCTACAGTCGCACATTTTGATGTTAGGGTTGAAAATATCTCGAAACCATTAGTACTCTTCTGTACGTAACTTCTGTACAAACTGTATTACATAATATATACAACCTTACATATTGATGCACTCATTGTAAATATGTGCCATTTTGGGTTAATTTTTGCTCTAACTTTTTTTTTAAAACAAAAGACGGAACTTTGGGATGATATAGTAAAAATGCCTTATTGTTTAAATACAAATATATAAAATATCAAATTGCAAGTGCATTGGTGGTATTAGGGGTGTCTATAAACCGGACCGGACCGGACCGGACCAAACCTTAAAACTGGACCGGACTGGACTAAACCGTAAAACCGGACCAGATCGGACCAAACTGAACGGTTTTACTAATCAAACGATCCGGTCCAGTTTGTATTAATTTTAAACCGTTCAAACCGGACCGGACTGGTTTAATAATATATTAAAATTTTTACATTATTCTTCATTAAATTATAAAAAAATCGAACCAAACTGGAAATAAAATCGGACTGAACGGTTTTATAAGTCAAACGGTCCGATCCGGGTTTTATTTCTTAAAACCGTTTCAAACGGTCCGGTCCGAGTAATATGAACGATCCGGTCGGGTTAAATTTTTTTTAGGAAAAACCGGACCGGATCGGACCGAACCATAGACACCCCTAGGTGGTATTTTCTAGAAGTTTGGGACATGTGGTAGGAATTTTTGATTACTCTTATTCTTGTTTTGATTTTATTTTTGATCTTTATTTTCAAAAGATACTCATGAAATACTTCTATTTAAATCATTGATATACATTCTATTCAATTTCAATAGTAATAGTATATTTTTATTTAAATTATTGATATATATTCTATTCAATTTCAATAATAATGATATATTTGAGCAATCTAAATTCGAGATTATTATTAAAATTGATCAAAATATGTACCATTAAACTAAATAGATAAGGGTAAAAAAATACCAAAATAAGAACTGTGTAATCTAAATGTACAAATTCCGGACATGTAGTACATGAGTTCTTACCGCTATTAGAAGACCAATTTCGACGGATACAAATAAAACTCCAAAGAAAGCTCCGATGCAAGCAAAGAAGTCAAGCTTATCAAGTTTCCAAATTTGGTAAACTTCATTCAAGTCTATGAGTCCAGGAAGAGCTGAAAGAATAATTGATGCAAGTATTGCAGTTGGAGTATAATACAGAAGCTTTGTCAACAATTCTAATGAAACCAACACTGTTATCGCCATTACTATATTTGAAACCAATGTTTGACACCCAGCGCTCACATTTACTGCTGTTCGAGAAAATGAGCCTGCATAACTTCAAAATTAAATAAAGTCTCTAAACACTTTTGGATAATTAAATAAGTACTATCAAAATATAATTAATTACCAGTTGCTACATAGCAAGAAGTAAAAGACCCAACTACGTTCATGAATCCCAATGCTACCATTTCTTTGTTTCCATCAAGGTGGTAGCTTTTAATTGTTGCAAATGACCGTCCTACAGCAATTGCTTCCTGAAAGTTCACAAAATCACCAGGCCATTATAATCAATATGCAAACTAGTAGGGGATGCCATAAAAACCAAAATACTAATAATAAAAAGCGATCAAACCAAACCGATTATGCATAAGTTTATAGCTTCGGTTTAGTTAGAAAAAATTAAGAACGATTACTTTTTTTTTTTTAAGGTTTTTCAATTTCAAAAACCACAAATAATCTAACCAACCACCCTATTTAATTATTTCCATATATTTTTTATAAACTTAATTGTATCTTTTTCCTTTCTTTTTTTATTGTAAAATTTTACTGTGTATTTTCTTTATGTCATGTGCTGATTCTTAAATTATATTTTTTCTGCAAAAAATATTTTTCATAATTTTTTTTTTATATTTTTGTCGAGGAAGATTCTAACTTGCAGCATTAATATCTTAAAGCCCTCCAGTGCCGCATGTATATTTAGTCACAAGAGAGTGTACATTGATATGTTTAGGATATCTATGTGTTATGTGTATTCATAGATGCAAGTTTTTAGACAATGTGAACAGAGACGGAGCCAACCTAATCAGAGGGGGCACTTCAACTTTTCTATAATTTTTTTTTTTCATCACTATGTTGTCTTTACAAGTTCCTCTTTATTTTTTTTTAAAAAATATAGTAATACTCCTCTTATATTTATTATTTGAATATTATGTTATTTCCTTTTTTCTATTACGTATTTGTTTAACATTTTTAGTATATATTTTTATTATTTTTAATATTATACAATTTTTATAAACTTAACTCTTATAGAGTAATAAATATTGAACATATTTTCGTAAATTTTAGTAATTTAATTTTACTATCCTAAGTATTATTTCTTTAAAATCATAGTTTTTATTTCCCATGCCAATTTAGCTATTTTTAATTGTTATCACACGTATAATTATATATCTATTCATTGTTTTTATTCTATGTAATATTGCCTGTTTTCATTTTGTTCACTTACTTGGATTTTTACTTATTTATTATAATTTATCTTGTTTAATTCTTTTTATTTTTTTGTCAATCAATATATATACAGAGTTATATTATTTAGATTATACTTTAATTTACTTAATTTTAAGTTTTTAATTAAAGTGAATAAAAATAAATATTTAATATATAATAATAACATTAAATTAATATTCAAAATCATTAAAATTTGTTAAATTTTTAAACATTTATCTTGAAATATAAACATCATTTTGCAAAAACTCAATTAATTAAAAAAATAAGCCATTTTAATTATTGTCAATTACATCACGGTTTTAAATTCATACATTTTTATTATTAAATTTGTATTCGTACCAATCGAACAGAAATGATTGCTTCATCCCTGAATGTGGACAATATTATATGAGGGAGGAGTATAACTTATATTTTGTTTCACTCTTAATTTATTTGAACCAAATTAATTAATTATAGGGGAATTAATTAAACTAATTGGAAACTAAAAAGGATGATATATTGACTGCATTATATATATATATGCATGAATTGCAATGATCAGGTACGGGATTAAAGGAGTATACTACTCACCGTGAGAGCAACAATGGCAACAATAAGTCCAACTTTAGCCAAATCTGCAACGTATGGACTATTAAGCTGTAACTGATTAACTGAGATGGGATTGAAACCACCTTTGATATGTTTGACAATCTTGATTCCATGTTCATCACCTTTAACTAGAAATACTATTGCTGTTGATAATATAACTGATATTAGAGGAGCAACAGCTGACAACCAGAACAGTTTCTTCTTCTTTCTTCCCTGACATAATCCCAATTATTATTATTATTATTATTTATAAATCACCCATTTATAACAATAATACTAAAATAATTAATACAGTACCTTTTAATAATAAAATACTACTCACCAAAAATTTAGCAATTAGGATGAAACTCAGAAATGAGCACCCAATTATGAAATTTTGAGGACTCCACTGTCCAATGAAAAAAAATAGGATGATCATCGGGACAAAATTAAGGACAATTTTTTATTAACTAATTAATTTTAATGATAATTAATTAGATTTAAGTGAATATCATAACCACTTTCATATATATATTTATTTTTTTCATCTCCAAGGTGCTGACATATTTTTTTTTATAACTTATATTGAAAGATGATCAAGGGGGACCTAGAAATTTTTTCTAGGAGGGACTAATTATTTTTTAGCTATTATATTCTATTTTACATTATCAATATATTTAACCTTTTCATTTAGATAACTTATTGTTTTATTCTCTTACCATTTAAACTTGATACAAAATTAAATTTATTCTTAGATTTAGTTCAAAATCAACACATTTATAACATTGTGGAAATAATATAACATTAAAATTGATCATCGTAATCAGTTTGATTATAATTAACAATTTTATGTTTAATTTTGTAAGGAAGTTTTTTTTAGTACTAAAATGACTAAAATTTGTGAGAATAAGAAATCAAATTTATCCTAAATAATAAATACTTATTTAATATGTCTTTTTAGCTATCATATATATACCTTCATAGTTTCTGAGTTATTCCTCAAAAATTAAATTGACTAATTGAGTAATCTAATTTTTATATTTTCATTAATTTGGTATTCTAACTTCTTTAATTTGACTAATTTTAGATAATTACTTATTTTTTTAAAAGGATATTAAAATCTTTTTTTAATAAATAAATAAAATATTATAAGATAAGATTCGAAATTGTGTCTATGATGATAAGGGTTGGGAGTCATATAAAATCTCAAATATTTTTAAATAATTACTTATTTAAATTAGATCAATCTAAATATTTTTAGGGTAATAAAAATATATGCTGTTTATTTTATTTTTATAAGATGACGAAGATATGCTATTTTTTAGGGTGCGTTAAAAATGAAATCAGATGAATAAGAGAGTTATATATAAATTGAAGGATTAATTATTGAAATTATTTATTTTCCTAAAAATAAAACATAAAAAGAAAAAAAAGATGATTAATCCAGAGAGAAAAAAGTAGTACAGAATGATGAACTGAGTTCCAAACAGCTTTCACAACAGAAACAATATCAGTTTTGGTAGTGAAGTTGGTGACCCCAAGGAGTCCTTTTAGTTGTTGAAGACCAATTATGATTGCTGCCCCTGCTATAAACCCAACTATAGCAGCATGAGATAGAAAATCCACCAGAAATCCCAATCTGTTTAATTCATGAGTATTAAGAATTAACCATAGAAAATAACCAACATAATTTAAAAATAATTAATAATAAAATAAAATTAATTGACTCAATTTATTACACGATTATGAATATTTTAAAGAGAGAGAGAGAGAAAGAAGGGAGATCGACCTGAAGATTCCAAAGGCAGCTTGAAAAATACCAGCAAAGAAAGTCGCAGTATAAACAAGGTTCCTATAAGAAACAGGATCAGCTGCAGGATCTTGCAGTTTCTGAAGCATCGAAGGCAAAAGCAATGAAACTACAGCTACTGGTCCAATTGCAATGTCTCTTGAACTTCCCATTACAGCATAGATAAGTGGTGGCACAAAACTTGTATCTAATCACAGCACAAATACAAAAAAAAAAAATTTTAAAAAATTTCAAATATACCCATAAACTCAATCAACAAAATTTTACCCCAAATTAACCGACTTACAGAGGCCATATTGAGGATCAAGCTTTGCTAAAGTTGCATATCCAATACTCTACATGAAATGAAATTAAAAAAAATCAATATAAAAAACACTTCAAGTAGATTTAACTTAATTAATTAACTGTGACTCAACTGCATGAAGCCTACTTACTGGTTCGAGTAGAAAAAAAAAAGAAAAAAATTGATTAATTCAATTTTTAATTACCTGGGGGATGCAGAGACTAGCAATAGTTAAACCAGCCATTAAATCATGCTTAAATTTTGTGAGCGTGTAGTCTCTTCCCCATAAGAGAATTGGAAATATCTCCTGAAGGATTGAAAGTATAAGTTTGCTAAATGATTGATTTATACAACACTTGTACTTATTTCCAACACTTGAAATTTTTTCTTTTACAGTGTCCTTGACCTGATGAAAAATCCCAGGAGGCTCAGGTGAATTAAGAACCCATTGAGATCTTTGATGAGCAGAGCTATTTTTCTCATCAAGATGAGGTACAATTTCCTCATCAATCTTGAAATTCTCAAAAGCATTAGTGCTTGATTGTTTGAAGTGTTTGGGGGAACAAATTGGTTCAAAGATGTCGTCGGTATCATTCAGCCCTTTGTTTCCATTTGATTCCATGAGCTCCAAATACTGTACTCCTGGCCCTGGGGGATGATGAGGATCGTTCATCTTCCACTTGGGCTTTTCAAGATCATCATGATTTTTGTCCTCCTCCATATATGAAGAAGCTGTTGTTAATTGATTGAAGTGTTTATTGGGGAACTTTGGAAAAGCTATCTAGCTCTCATTTTCTCTAGAGAACAACAACAATTATAAGATTAGAACATGTTTGTTGCTATTAATGGAGGTAGCATTTAAGGGTTTTATTTATAAACACACAAAAAGGGATAAACATATGGAGCTGTGGTATTAAATAAAATGGTTATTGATCACGTAATTATCAAAATAGTAATTATCAAAGTAGTCCTTCGAGAGTAATTCTATTTGTTACAGGCGCACAAACTAATACACGGATATAGATGTAAACTGTTATTTCTGTCACGTTTTATATTATCTTATTTCTAATTGTATCATTTTTTTTATTAAAATTAAATTATAAATAATTATATATTATATATTATTTTTTATTCTTATATATCTTATTTAGACTCATCAGAGACAATTAATATATGTTAATTAATATCGTCTTATTATCATCTCATCTCGTTAAAAATTAAATGAGACGACAAGTTTTAAAAATAAATAGATCGTAGCATAAATCTCATTAATATTTCATCTTAATTTACATCTTTAGACATAGATCCTATATTAAATCATGTGAGACTTATAAGTATTATGAATTATGTAGTTTATTTTTGAGTTGGGATGAGATTTTAATGGGGATAGATAGAGTTTTTCTTTTATATAGCACCACCGGGAAGCAAAACCACTTAGGTGGAGAGGTTTATTTGTTTATGCTTTTGAAATAATGTAAAATCGCTTTTAACATAAAAAAAGCTTCATAGTTAAATAGAAAAAAATTGTCAAAAACATTTTTATGGCTCATAAAACAGATTTTGTGCTGGCTGATTCTCTAAAACCACTTCAAACTGAAATAACTTTTGACAAAAACACAAGTAAACAAACTCTTAGTCATGTATTAAGATTTATTAAAATACAAACGTGGTTATTTAGTATTACTAAGTTATGTAGTAATTATATAAAGTGTTTTTCATAGTTGCATTGGGCCGATGCAACTAAACTGTAATAGATTTTATTTATCATTTAATTATCAAAATAGTTCTTTTAGAGTAGTTCTATTTTTCCATGGGTAAAAACTCAATTACATGCTAAATTTTTATCAAAATAGTCATTCTAGAGTAATTCTATTTGTCTTTGGCGTAAAAGCTCAACTACATGTTAAATTTTTATTAGTTTGTAGGCAAAGATACACTACTACAAAAGTGATTATTTAAGTCGAGATTTAAAGTCGATTTTTGATTAAAACCGACTTATAATGAATTTAAAATCAATTAGCTGAAAAACCGACTTAAAATGAATTGAAAACACGTAGATTGTAGCATCGGTTGACACGTAGAACCAACGCTACACATAGGACGTAGAGTCGATTCTATGTGTCAACCGACGCTACACACGTGTATATTATTTTTTTCCTTCTTCCCTAAACGGAAACAAAAACTATTCCAAGCGTACTTTATCTCTCAAAAACCAAAAACCTCCACCACTCTTTCTCATTTTTCGGTCACCTACGACTACTAATTTTAGCGTCGTTTAGTGAGTTTTCTTTCTCTCCAGCTTATCTTCTAGATCCTCTATTTTTTTGAGCAAAATACTCAAATTTTTTATACCCATTTTCTCATTTACAAAACACCATTGTTTCTTCATTTATTTCATTTTGTCACTTCATTTAATATTGTAAGTATTTCTATTAATCTCATGCATTTATTATTCATATTTTTTTGTTTATTATGTGTTATTATTTATGTGTATAATTTTTTTATTATATATGTAGGTTTTGTATAAATTTTCGTAATAAAATAAATTTATATATTTATGACTGTGATTTAAGGTTGGTTTTTAATTTATTTATTTTTGTTAATATGAAATGAGAAAGACATGATTCAACAAATGATGCATTCATTAAAAATTTAGGTTTGAAGTAGTGTAGTTATTTAAAAAAATATTAATCATCACAAAATTGTTATATAAATTTTGTTTTATATGTCTTAAATTTGAAATCAACTCAAATGATGTGACATATTATTATTAATAATTACAATCAATCTCATATAATTATATTTATGTGTATATATTTGTTATATTTGGTTTTTATGTATTTATTTTTATATGATACTTTGATAGATATTTTAATAATTATGAAATTCATATATAATAATATTTGAAATATATTGGTTAGATACATATTTAATATGCGTAATGTCATTAATAAAAAATAGACAAATCTTGGATGTCAAAGTGTAGAGTTGAGTAGAACTACATTTATGAAGTTGAAAGTTTTTTGGAATTTGCTTGTAGAAATAGTAATAATGAAATCAGTATGATTTGATGCCCATGTGTTAAATGTAAAAATGAGCGATTTCATGATGTTGACGAAGTTAAGTATCACCTTATTCATAGTGGTATTTTTTTGAGTTATAAATGTTGGTATTATCATGGAGAAAATATTGATAATACTCATTAGGAAGAGATAAATAAGAATATGAATGAATTATATACATCCTATCATAATGTACAGACATAAAATATGTTTCATGGTGTTGAAGATTAACTACATGAGGATGATCCCAAAATCTTTAATAAACTTCTAGAAGATGCCAAAAAACCATTGTATCCAGAATGCAAGAAATACACTAAAATGTCGGGATTGATTCATTTGTACAATGTGAAAGCAAAAAATGGTTTTTCTGACAAGGGACTCACAAAATTACTAAATGTACTAATAGATATGTTTCTTGAGGGTATTGAATTGCCATATTCATGAAGTGAAGAAATCTCTTAGTCGATTTGGCATGGAATATCATAAGATTCATGCTTGTCTAAATGATTGTATTCTTTATAGAAAAGAATACGAGACATTAGATGATTGTCCAATGTGTAAAGAATCAAGATGGAAGCGTGTTACAAATGAGACAACACCTAAGAAAGGTGTGCCCACAAAGGTTCTTTGGTACTTTTCTCTGATTCCTTGCTTTCAAAGGTTGTTCAAAAGTAAAGGGACATCAAAGATGTTGACATGATATTCAGATAATCGATCTGATGATGGGTGCTACGTCATCCTTGTGGTTCTCAAAATTGGAAAGTAGTAGATAATTTATCCTCTCAATTTTCATCTTATCCACATAATCTTCGTCTTGTTATTGCTACTGATGGAATTAATCCACACAATTTCCTTAGTAGTAGATATAACTATTGGCCAGTAATTATGGCAACATACAATCTTCCTCCCTGGTTGTGTATGAAAATAAAATTCATGATGTTAACATTATTGATCTCAGGATCGAAACAACTCGGTGTTGATATTGATGTATATTTGTAACTTCTGATAGATGATTTAAAGAAGTTGTGGAATGGTGGTGTAAATGTTTACGATGCACATAAATAAGAACACTTTAACTTATGAGGACATGCAACTAAAGGTTATATAGGATGTCCTATATGTAGTGATGAAACTTCTGTAACTTATCTTGTTCATAGATGAAATATGTCTTATAGATTACATAGAACATTTTTTCCATTTGGACACAAGTTGAAATACCAAAAGAAACCGTTCGATGGTGAAAAAGATCATGATCATGCACCCCGACCTTTGCGAGGTGTTGAGATATTAAGGCAATTGAATGGTATGACATTTAAACAATATGAAAAGATGAAAAAAAGAATACTCACTAATGGAGGGAAACGAAAGAGGTCAACTAATAAAAGGGGTGAAAATGAAAATGTTCCTGAATCAGTAGATCATGGTTATTGGAATAAAAAATCAATATTTTTGGAATTACCTTATTGGAAAGACCTACAAATTCATCACATATTAGATGTCATGCACATTGAGAAAAATTTAGTGAAAGCTTGATTGGTACATTACTTAATATACTTGGAAAAATGAAGGATGAAATTAAAGCAAGACTGGATTTAAAGAAACTAGGCATACAACCAGAATTGGCACCAAGGGTGGAAAATGATAAGAATCAAACATACTTGCCACCAACATCATATACAATGTCAACAAAAGAGAAGGATGTGTTTTGTAAATGTTTGACGGGTGTGAAAGTTCCTAATGGTTATTAATCCAACTTAAGAAATTTTGTATATATCACTGATAATAAACTTTATGGATTGAAATCACATGATTGTCATATTTTAATGCAACAATTATTACCAGTTACTATTATATCAATTCTTCCAAAACATGTTCGATTATCAATAATTCGTCTTTGTTAATTCTTCAATACAATATGTAAGAAATCTATATCAATTGGTGAGTTAAACTCTTTATATAAAGATGTTATAGAGAATTTGTGTTTAATTGAAAAATATTTTCCTCCTTCTTTCTTCGATATAATGATTCACTTGTGTGTTCATTTAGTTCGAGAGGTTCAATTGTGTGGTCCTGTTTACTTAAGGTGGATGTATCCTTTTGAGAGATATATGCAAGTCCTTAAAGGATATGTAAATAATAGAAATCAACCTGAAGGATGCATAGTGGAACTCTACATTACTGAAGAGGCCATTGAGTTTTGTTCTGAATACTTTAATGGTTGCACTGAAATTGGGAATCCTACGCACAAGTTATTCTTAGAACATCACATGATCCAAGTAAGTAACCCTATGCTTGATGGAAGTAAGAAATTGTTTATTGATCATACTCGATGGGAAAAGACACACCAAACGATTTTGGTAAATAATGAGGAGGCACAACCATACATAGAGTAAGTGATAACATGTTCAACCTTTTCATTTAAAATAAAATTATTTTATATTTAACTATTAATGATATCTAATTGATATATCCTTAATAACATTATATAATGCATATAAACTTACTAAAGATCGATCCTCGTAATAAAAAAAGAAAGGATAAAAATGGTTGTATGATGAATATAAGCGAGAGCTTATTAATTGGTTTCACAACCATGTAAGTGGCCCATACAAGAATTCATTATTACTTCTATGCAATGTTTTAAAACTTTGTTTTAAACACATTTCATGTTTTTGTATGCATATATTCGAGTTGAACTCAACAAACTCAATCATAAAATAATAGAAAGTTTAGAATGGCTTGCACATGGTCCAAAATTCGAAGTCAAATCATATTATAGTTTCACAATTAATGGATCGAGGTTTACGACTCAAGCAAGGGACAAAGTTCGAGTAAATTAGAATAGTGGTGTGAAGATGGTTGCACAAACTATGCAATTTTCCAGTTCAAAAGATGGTAATCCTGTACTTTCTCATAGAACATATTATGGTTTAATTCAAGAAATTTGGGAACTCGATTATGAGGTCTTTCATGAAATAGTATTCTAGTGTGATTGGGTCAAAGATGTTATCAATGTTGGATATAAAATAGATGATTTTGGATTTACCCTTGTAAATTTATCCAAGATAAGTTACACTGATGATCCTTTCACGTTAGCACTTCATACAAAACAAGTATTTTACGTGAGCGATCAAATTGACACAAGATGGTTTGTTATGTTAATGCCTCCACAAAAAAGAGTTCTACCATTATAATGCTTTAGAAGATGATGCCATGCTTGATACATTATCTAATATTAGTAATTTTTCAAACAAATTGCCTAATGTATGTGATGATCTAGTTGATGACGATGATTCTTCATCATGGAATCGAAGTGATTGTGAAGGAATATATATATATATATATATATATACGATCAAGAACCTAATTAAACGTAATGTATGCTCTATATTATTCTATTAACTCTTGCATGTTTATATGTTTGGAATTAAAATTGTCAATTAATTTCTATTTCATCATTTTTTGTAGATATTTCATGGATCCTAGGGTACCAGAGATTGTAGATCCACTTAACCCAGATGATAGAGTATCCATTCTATTTCATGCTACTAGTAATCCATTAGGGGAAAATAGCTAACAATTGAAATCTTCTATTAGTAGACTAGTGAAGTCAAGTATACCAATCAATATAAATGATTAGATTAAGGTTGACGAAGCTGAAAAGTTCAAATTATGGAAAACTATTTGTGTAAGTCTCTTTTATTTTATAATTAATTACATATATTATATCTTTTTTGTATTATATCTCATTTTTTGTAGTGTGTTTTTACAGAATCGTTATAAAGTCCCTGACACTTGGATGAGAAAGTGTTATAAGACTACAAATAAGGCATGAAAGGAATACAAAACTTTTCAGATTGGCCTAAAATTATGTGTTTCCGTATTTGAAGCCACTTAATGAAGTACAACTATACAAAATCCCTAAAGAACACCCCTGGATTGAACCCTAAGTTTGTAAAGACTTCGTCGATTATAGGTATATAGATGAATTTCAAATTATTAGGGAAGAACATCAGAATATACAAATGCATAATGTTCTTCCTAACCGTAATGGGAGATCTTCAAATCGTGAAGTTAGACATAGAATGGTATTATTAAATTGTTAATTTATAAATATTTTTATATTTATTTTCCTCAAATTTAAGTTGATGTCCTAGTTAATAAATTTATTTAATTTATGTAGGAAGTTAAATTGGGTAGACTGGTTACCTGTTCTGAATTGTATATAGAAACAAAACTCCCAAAATGAAGAAGTTGAGACCAATGACTAAACAAGGAGAAGAATAACTAAATGAGTTGGTTAGTAATTTAACTTGATACAAAGTTCTTATGATTTTTCTAATTGATGTAATAATGTATGATATGTTTGTTTGCTTTATTATTTGAAGAGAGCTATTCAAGAGCAAATAGCTAGGGGTAAAATAATTAAAAAACAATGGAAAGATGCTTTATATCATGAATTTGAATGTGGGCATCTTGGCCGTGTTAGGGGAGGAAGCCACTATGATGGTTATATGAATTTTTTTAACATTCCAAAACAAAACCCTTAGACGATCAGTAAGGAAAAGTACTGTAAAATTGAAGAAGAGCTCAACTCCTTTAAGGTCTCAATGTTAAGTAAGATTTCCACCTTAAAAGAATATCAATCATAACATATGTCAGGCATGACAACATACTACAATCAGGGTATGCCATATTGGCCAGGCATGCAACCATCCATACCAGGCATGCCACCATGCCAGACATGCCAGGCATGCCACCCATGCAATCTCATGACACCCAACCTATATCTTGTATGATATATAGTCATCCTATTGGTCATCCCTTTATGCCAAGAATGCAGATGCAATCAGGTAGTGGTTCATTTTCTCTAATACAATCTGTGCATTCTTACCATCCATCACATCACGATGAACGTTTTGATGAGAATGTACTTCCAATAGCTACCTCACATGAGAGTCCTCCTCTATTTGATGAATCATTTATGGTAAGATTTAAAGTTTATATACATAATCTATTATTTTTATTTTGTATTATATATTTTATTTATTATATATAACGCTTAATTTTTTTTACAGAATATGAAATGTTTGTTAAAACATCCTCCATCAACAGACTTTGTTGCTATTGGAACGGTACAACAATTCAGCGATGATCGAATAATTCATAATCAATATTTGTCAAATTATTGACGAATAGTAATTTATTAATCATTGCTCCATGATTGTTAACTATCTGTGCCTTCTGATGCTATCATAGTTCAAGAAGCGGTTGGACAATATGTGGCTTGACCGTCGAGTCAAGTTGTGATTAATTTTGACATGGTACTATTTTTATACTTAAAATAACACTTTTTTTACTACTATTATTTTATTATTACTTACATTTATAATACTTCTTCTTTAGTCTATTATACTAGAATTAGTAAGAGATACAAAACAAGTATCTCGTTGTAAATCTATGTCTAGTGGGCAATCATCGCGTACTAAGTCATTCAAGAAGAAGCCATGTAAAAAGTATAGTTATGATTATGCTATAAATTTTAGCAGAAATCTTGGTGCTTTGATAACTATTGTTGTGAGAGAATTTAGCATAAATGATGGATGTACTACACCACTTCCTATAGAAATTTCTGATGTAGACATTGACCAAACCTATATATCGATCGAGTGCATATTGTAGCTATTTGAATATCAAATGATCGATTTAAGTATAATTCAAGTATGGACAAGGTGAGTCCATAATCGGTAAATAACTTTCATTTATGTAGAACATACATAATTATATTATATTAGCTAATTATTTATATATAATTCTTTTATATAGGGTATGTTATTATCGACTTCAAGATAATCACTCATCACATTTAGCAATGTTTTATGATTCTTCATTTCTTAATCAAAGTTATGGTATGTATAAGCAAATATTAATAATTTAATTAATTTTACTATTGAATAATAAAGATGTTCAAATATGTAAAATAATGTGCTTATTTTTTTTAGGTTTCATAACAAAATAATGGAGTCATGTGTGGTTGCTATGTCATGAAGTTTATGAGAGAAATCATCACAAATATTAAAATTCCAATTAAAGATGTGGTAATCTCTTTTACCAATATATCTTTTTAACATATATGAGTTATTTTTTATGAATTCATGAAATTACATTCTTATTTTGAATTTCAATACATGTAGTTCTTTGGTTGGAACAAGTCGGGCTATGACACACAAAATTTTGATGATTTATAAGAGGTATGTGCAGAAGACATGGTTCAAATTATAGCATCACAAGAAGAATCAGGTGAAGATTGTTTAATGAATAACATATGACAACATCATGGTAATTTTTATAATGCTTTAATTTCTCTATTCATGTGTTTGAAGTCTTGACAGCTTGTTTGATGAATGTTTATGTGTTCATGTATTTAGGGGAATGAATTGTTATATGGACCTATTTTTTGCCCAAACTTCATCTCATCTCTTTCACCTAGTTCCTTTGTATGACAACATCATAGTAGTCACTGGCCAGCTAAGTATAGGAAACCACCAAGAATTATCATTCCGGTGCAATATCATGAATTCATAAAAAATAACTTATATATGTTAAATGATTAGTAAAAGAGATTACCACATCGACACTGAAGTGATATAATAATAACCTTATCCCTTCAAAATCATATTAGCATTGTATTAATCTTTTGTCTATAAATATAAAACTATTTGGAATCAAGTTGGTATTTTTAATGTTATAATGACCTATAAATATGAAGTTAAGTGTAACTCTGATTTGTTACTTGGGTTGATTCGCTGAACCAACTTTAAATGAAATGACTTAAAATTTAAAGTCGATTCAACACATGAACTGACTTTAATTTTTTTTTACAAAATTTACTTATTTTTTATTATACTCAAATTAAAACATGTATTCGATCACTAAATAATAGCAGGAAAAAATAATCTATTTAACAAATAGTTTAAATAATACAAATATTTAAAAAATAAAATATTAATTAATAGTAGAAAAATCACCATGATGTTGTTCTATATTATTTAAGATCATCATATTCTTCTCCTGATGTTATAATACAAACTTACATATATAATACAAAAATTTATACACACATAATTAATAACATATAATAACAGAAAAAATATGAATAATAAATGCGTATAATTAATAGAAATACTTACAAGAGTAAATGAAGTGACAAAATGAAGGAAATGAAGAAAAAATGATGTTTTGTAAATGAGAAATGAGTATAAAAAATTTGAGTATTTTGCTCAAAAAAATAGGGAATCTAAAAGATTAGTTAAAGAGGAAGAAAACCCACTAAACGACGTTAGAATTGGTGGTTATAGGTGTTCGAAAAATGAGAAAGAATGAAATATAAGTGAATAATAGTCACTTTAATGCTAATTTAGTAGGTATGAAACTTGGTGGGATTCTCTAGTATTTTTCTAAATCAGTTTTTTTATCATAATTAAAATTATCAAATATCTTGGAGGAGGAAAGGTTTATTTTTTTTATAAAAAATTTCCGACTATTTTTCGTGTTTTTAGAAAAATATACGTATCTTCCTACACCTTTTAAGAGCAATAACTCGGTACTTTTTAACAGTATGCTAAATCATTTAGTCTTATAGTGATTCAAACATTTTTGTGAAAGAAAAAAAGTAAATAGAATCAACGTTTTAACAGATAATTAATGATTTGAAGAATAATGGAGGCAAATTGCAATGTTAATTATGTGGGAATTGAAAGAGCTGAACTTCCATAAGAAATGGTGGGAGTGGAATTATTAGTTAATTCTATATATTGTTTAGTTTCTATTATGGAAGTGAATAAGTTTTTAACGAAATTATGATCAATTTAAAATTAAATAATTTAAACAAAAATTTATGTAGCTTAAATGCAAAATATAAAATATGAGTGTAATACTTTTAGGTAAAAACAACTTATTTTAAAATGATTTAAAAAGAAAGAAAATCAATTCTATAAACCACTTAAGTTATTGATTACTAATAATGTTTAATTATAAAATTGATCTTATATTAATACTCTTATAATAATATTGTTTGAATGTACTTTATGTCACTTTCACTTCAAAATGCACGAGGTATAAACTTTGTTTAGTGTATAAGTAATAAGAAATTTATTTTTATTATGTTTTAATTCTATTTGTATCATTTGTTTTTCTTTCATATATATATATATATATATTGTGTAAGAGATTTATTAGTTTTTTTTTCATAACTCATTAATCGATTGAAATTTTAATATATAAGTAACATAAAATATCCAATCTAAAAATATTAACCTCAAATGAAGGTAAATTTCGTTTATACTATTTATAAATATTATATTAATATTTTTTTTTAATGGGAAATACTATTTTATACACTGATGTGTCTTATTTGAGCCATTCCTTCAATCAACTCATTCCATGAGTCACCTAAAGGCATCAATACCTTTTAACTGACAAGGTTAGCACAATAGTGTAAGTGGAAGATGTGTCCTTGATGAATTATATAACAAATAACTATATAAGCTAGTGGATTCTTTAGCCAAAAAATAAAATAAAAAATCTATAAGCTAGTGGATTGAAAACATTTTTCAATTAAACAAAAGCAGCTAGCTAGTAAATCCTAGAATAAGATATCAAGCAAAAATTAAAATGAAAAAGCTTGTATTAACTTAACATATAGATTACCTAATCTTGGCCACATACATGAGTAGTATATGCAAGCATATGAATTAAAGAAAAAAACTAGAAGCTAATTAATGTTCATAAAAATATTGAATAAATTGCATAAGTTCACGCAAGAAATAAAAATGCAGTTTTTGTGTACTAATCAAAAGTGTGGTGAAGAGGCAATATGATTTTAAGTGACCCTTATATAGTTTCCTAGCTACAATTAAAAACCTAACGGTGTGTATATATGTTTGTATGAAAAATGTCTACACTAGACCCTAATTGTCGCAAGTGGAGGCATCCAAGCGCAAGTAGAAAAATCAAGGGTCAAAAATTGTCACAACATTACCACCTATTCTTCAATTTGACACAACCTGATCAATATATTAACATAAAAACGAACTAAGTCTTAATAGCTAACTAAATTAATTACACCAAAAAAAAAAAATTTATCAAGGAAACTGCCAGCGATTCATCTATTCTTCCATATTTAATGTTGTAATAGTTAGATAATACCGTATTTTTTTGTGCTTATTTTACGATTAACATGAAGATTCTACTTTACAATGATGAATTATTAATTAGTACTAGATCAAGTTAAAGTGATACTAATACAATCAACATGAGAGTTAGTGTAACTGTTAAAATTAATAAAGTTTTATTTTTAATACCTCCTAAAGAGATAGATGACAGTGAAACATATAAGAGTGAGATATATATGAACGTGGAGTATGAAAAATATGTTCAATTTATGTAATGAAATATGTTCAATTTTTACAAATATAATGAAATATGTTCAATTTATGTAATATTTTGAACATATGATTATTGCATGTTCTATAAGTTTAATATTATAATCTAAATAGGTTTCAGTTTTATTTTTTGAAAACATAATTATACAAAAATTAAATTGAAAATATGAGTTGAGCATATGTTTAGAGTGTATAAAAATTTAACATATGTTTATTCTAGAGGGATTAAATATGAAATCATTCAATAAATAAATATATTATACTTGAAATGGAAAGAAAAATTATCCATATGCATGAAGTGGGTGTAGTTATTACCATATAATCGAAATAGTAAAAAATTTCGGTTGGTTTTATACAAATATAGAATTATGTTTATTTTTAAAATTAACCATTAATTTTTTTTTACATAATATATAGTTATATTAAAAAAAATAAGAGTGTGTTTATAAACTTATCAAACATCATATGAAGTTATAAATCTAAGTAATCTAAGTAAGATTTTATATTGTCAATCAAAAACACTTAGTTTACATGATAAGGTAAGAAACAATTATTAATTTGATGATTTTGGATCAAGTTGAGAGTAACTTGAATAAGACATGAAACCGGAGTAATGAGAGTGATTCTAAGTGTAAATCCTTACCGATTATATTTAAATTTTATAATTTTAAATAAATTTAAAATTATAATTATAGTATATAAAGTAATAACTAAAAATATATTTTTAATTTATTTAATTTTTATAATTTTTGTACCTCCAATCGAACTAAGAATGTCAGTTTTGATTTTTTTTAACCTATTTGAAGCAATTTGTATATATATATATGATTATATTTTAGATTAGATTAATTGGTTGATTTTTGAAAAAAAAAAAATTCCCACCCCTGTATACAAGGAAAAAATATATATAAATGGCATTCACTAGCTACTTTTATAGTTCACATAAAATAAATGCATCAAATAAGTGATCATTTTTGAATAATACGTGTACAATAAACTTATGCTTACATTTTAAATAATTGAGTACTCTTTAACTAAATTGTATCTTGTCGATAATAAGGTGACAGTAGCACATGAAACCTCTTAACATTTATTGTAATAACCTATTTGATAAATATATATATATATATATATGAGAGATTTTTGTAAACTACAAAAAACACCATTAAATAATATGCAATTATATTTCCTTCACTACTGTTTTATTACAATATCTCTTAAATTTTTTGGCTTTTTTTTTCAAATACTTCCACTAAAAGGAGAAAAATATTTTTTAAAAACTTATATATGTCTTTTGTTGTTTAAAAAACTTAGATGGAAATATTTAAATTGATAATGACATAATTAATACTCCACTATATGTGCACGATTCAATAAGTCCAAAAACCAAGGCTGTCATGTTTAGAAACCCATACCTTCTACGCGTTGTGAGGATCTTGGTGCTCTGTTTTGTGGTGTCAGTGAAAGCATTTTACTTTTATTTGAGAAATAATTCTTCCAAATGAACCAAAAAAAAAAAAGAGAAGTGAGAGTGAGCATTTGATGAAACGTTATTTTGTCACGTATCATAATTGATTGTATGATTAAAATCTTTGTTACATATTCATCGGATAGAATCTGAATTTCAGGTCAGGGAAAAAAAATAGATAGTTGACGTTTTATCTCCGACTCCGTAGGAGTTATTTCTTTCTTTCTTTTTAATTATAGGACAAAAACTTTGTGGAATTGGCAAGGTTGGGTTCCACCGTAGCATTTGATGTCTTATATTAAAAGTAGTATTATATAATATTAATTTGAATGTTTTTATATTTCTTGATGGTTAAAATAATAAAAAATTATAAAATTTTAATACTTAAATAATATTAAATAATATAATTATTAAGTATCTTTGTCACACCTATAAGTCAACAAAATTGTTTATAAATCCGAATAATCTTTAATTTAAAGAAATTTTATTTAGTTAAGTTAGTCTTAAATTTTTAATTAATAATTAAATTAAAAGTTATTTTTTTATCTTATTTAAAATTATGTAGTTTGAAAGTATTTTTTTTAATTCTAAATAAGGGTAAATTTATGTTTTTTAAAACTCAATAAAAGAATTTTATAATGTGCTTTCAAGTCATATAAAAAATAATGTGTGTTTCTTTAAGTAACTATTTCATCTGAAATAATTTTAATTAGAAACCATTTTTAATAAAACTCAAACAAATTACCCTGTCATTTTTTCTTTTAAATTTTATTTCTATTAAACTTTCATGATATAACCCATTAAAAAAAGGATAAACTCTCTATTTCATGCCATATGTCTTAACTTATTTTTAATTTATTATTTTATGTTTTATTCATATCAATTTAATATTTTATGTTGTAATTTCTATATTAATAAAGTATTTTTAGTTGATAATGACATTTAATCTTGATAAAATAAATCATTTTGAATGATCGAATTGGAGGATTAAGAATTTTTTTTATTAAATTGGCTAAAAATGGATTGATTTTACCTAAAAATCTCATAATTTATTTGTTAAAATTTAACATAAATATCAACTAAAATATTTAATTAATATAAAATTTAATATATAAAGTAATAAATTAATAGAAAATAAATTAAAAATATAAATTTAAAGTAAATCAATACCTAGAAGGAAGTAAAACGTTTACCCCAAAAAAGAAATTGATTAAAAAGGTCAATTTATTCGGTTATTGGCCTATCTGACAGAAAGAGCTTACTATGATTTTTTCTATAAAAAAAAAATCAAATCTTAACTGACAGATGAATCCCCAAAAATAGGCCTTCAAGGTAACTTACAATATAGGCGTGAGGGTTGTCGACTTGGTAGTTTTTGACCATTAATTTTTAATAGAAAATTAATTTACAAATGAGAAACTAGAACAAGAAGAAATCTTAACATAATATATTTTCTATACATGTAACTATTTAAAATTATTGAAATCTATTAAAAATTAAAATTACATATAAATGACTTCAAAATAGCACCATATCCAAATCAATTAGTTGAAGCATGAGAATAAAAATTACAAAAGTGGTTGAAATTTGGAAAAAAAATAAACAAATAATCCTCATGCATACTTATTGAGAAATTTAAACATGTTTATCTCCCCCTTTTTCAAAATGAAAAAAAAATGTTTATTTGATTGGATTTTGTAATGTATATGAATGTTGACAGTATTCATAAATAAAATATTTAAGTATAAACTAGTTTTTAGGCACGCTTTTATGTCCGTTATTGAAGCCAAAGAAACTTATAAGTTTCATATTAATGTGTTTTAAGTATACACTTATAAGGGATTATGCGTATTTGTGATATTCATTAATAAAATATCCCAATGTAATTTTAGTTTTTATATGTCTTTCAATAATATTTTCAAGCTAAAGAAACTATCAAGCTTTAACAAACACATTTAATGTATATATCTATTTTTATGCACGTTATATTTCATATTAAACACATAGAAATATTTTGAATTTAGGTTACTCGATTGATCGAGACATGTCTAGATGGATCGAGGTGAGTAGATTGATTGAACTTTCTAGCTCAATCAATAAGCATAACTTAGGTCGATCAAGTGGCCAAGTTATAAACTTTAAACTAATTTTTACTTGAGACAAATGTTTCAATTAATTTTTTGTCCCTATTATTTACTGCTCTCTAAATTATTTAATGGACATAAATATAATTAGACTTTAACCTAATATTAGGGCTTAAATATTTCATATATAAAGAACCTAATGTTCTACATTTTATTCAACTACACTTCAATCAAGTTTTGCATTCTAAGCTTTCTCTCTAAATTTATTTTGCAAAAAACTATTTTGGTAGGTTTTCTCATTAGTTAATTTATCAAACATTTTGTAGTTGTGTTTGATTGGTTAACAAACCTACAATATTTGAGTTATTATGCTTCAACATTTGTTTTGTGGTTGCTAGTGATTTTGATTTAACTGATATTTTATTAACTCATCTTGCTAGGGTTTTTCATTATTAAATCTGCTATAGTACACATATTGCACTTGTGTTATTGTACTAATTTTGTAAGTGTCAGTTAAGCGGTTTTGATAACTCGTGAGAGTCATATTTATCAAAATATTAGTCTAGATTCGAACATCATGCTTATGGAGACTATGAAAAAAGTATAGGCTTGTAAGTATGTTATTTGGAGGCATTACCTTGGTGGGTAGTTTGAGTCCTAGCCTTGTAATTGAACATTATTTTCATTATGGATTGTTAGGTAGTCCAGTGGATTAATGGTTTTTATCTTATGTCATTGTTATGGCCAAGGTTGTTTCAACCTAAAAATCTCATGTGTCATTTTATTTTTTCACATTATTTTATTTACACGTGATTGCATATATAGCTGTAAAAAATTTAATTTTTCATATTTTAGCTAATTATCAATTCACTCTTTTAGCTACATAGATCCTTAACTAAACAAACTTTCAATTAGTATTAGAATAGGTTATTAGAGACCTTGTTATGGATCATTTGAGAGTGTATTCTTCTAAAACCCATGCACCTTACTTTTATGGGTCTAATTACCCATATTAGAAGGCTCGTATGAGGGCATTTCTATGGTTTATAGATGAGAGTATCTAAAACTCTATGCTTTATGATTGGAAACCACTTACGGTTATCATAGATAATGTAGTCACTCCTAATCCTAGGAAAGACTGAACCATTGAAGATAAAAAATGGTAATAACTAGAATAAAAAAGTTATCAATGTTATATTTAGTACAATGTCTGTCGACGAATTCTATCATATTTTTCATGTTAATATTGCTAAACATAATTGAAATATTTTAGAGGTTACCTATGAGGGTGATAACTGTATTTTATATAGTTATTTTCACCTATTTTATTAATTATAATTGCTATGTTCTTGATGTTTTTAGTTAATTTTCAATTAATAAATTAGTATTTACTGTTTTTTATATATTTTAAATAAAATTAAGTAATTTGTATCGAAAACGTACTTAAATGCAAATTTGTACCCAAAAATATAATTTCAAATAAAAGAGTGATTAATTGCAATTTATAAAAGTTGAAAATATAATTTAAATTAAAGTCGGCTTAATTTCAATTATTAAAAGTTTAAAATTTAATTTAAATTTCCAAAAATTTGTATTGCAATTAAAAAAGTTGAAAATGTAAATTGAAATATATTTGTGGGTCAAAATATAATTAAGGAAATTGAATTTTCTCACAAGCGGGGAAAGAATCACACTCGTGATAAATCACGACGTCCATCACGCGCGCCGTTCGATCATCAATTAAACGGTCCCGCATTCGGCGAGTACAACCGTGAACGAGGAAAAATCGCGGTAGAATCTTCGCTACGGCTCGGCGTGCCGGTGGGTCCCACGTGTCGTGCAGGCGGCGTCGAGTGGGCCCCACATGCCGCGGCATTCCCCGTGATCGTGACCGCTGGATCGGATCAACGGTCCCGGATTGAAGCGCGTCCCATCCGTTGCCGCGTAGCCCGGCCACTGTAAAAATCACGTGTGACGCGGCCCATCCAAGTGGCGTGCACCTCACTCTTCAAATGGTAAATGACCCGGCCACGTGTCTCGTAAATATTCCAATAATAAAATGATGACACGTGGCATGTATTTGGTGAAATAAAAAACGCGAATCGGCGCCACTTCCGGTACCGTTAACCCACCGTCAACCAAGAAATCACGTGCGATGCGTTCTTCATGCGCTCGCCTTACCGCCATCACCACGAAAAGCTGCCACGTGGCACTACGCTTCTCAAATCGGCGAATCACATAGTGACATCGTGGCATGCGGAAAAAAAGAAAAAAATTCAAAAAATTTGCGAGCAGTGTTTACGCCGCGTTACTCCTCGTTTCACCGATGATAAAATAAAAAAAAAATAAATAATAAAAAAAAAAAAAAAAGAAAAATAGGGGATATATGTTTATGGGAGGATACGCGTAAAGGAATTTTTTTCTCTTCTCTTTTTTTTAGTTAGTTTTCCAGTTCGAGCATTTTTTCTTTCTTCTTTTTCTCTCGAAATTTTGGGAGAAAACTAGCGATTCTTGCAAGTTTTTCTTCCTTGTAACATTTTAATTTTTCTGCTTTTTCTTGTTTGCGTGTTACACTGACACGTTAAGAGTATTGATTTAACATTTTATGTTGTATTTTCTTAGGGAAATTACGAGAGAAAGAAGACAACAAAGAAGAAGAAAAGTGAGGAAATTTATTTTTCATTGAGGAATCGTGAAAGAGTTTTTTTCTTATCTATTTTCTTTTAATTTTCTTTCTCTCGCAATGTTTTATTTTTGTTGTGTTGTAATTTTAAATTCTGCTATGAACTAATACATTTGTTCTAGGATTGCAGTGTAAAGTGTAAATTATGAAATTTGAATTAA
Organism: Hippophae gyantsensis; assembly: GCA_030763125.1. Classification (NCBI taxonomy): domain Eukaryota; kingdom Viridiplantae; phylum Streptophyta; class Magnoliopsida; order Rosales; family Elaeagnaceae; genus Hippophae; species Hippophae gyantsensis. The sequence continues at coordinate 33,989,012 of CM061031.1, read as the reverse complement.
ATATTTTTGAATGATTTATGGGACTGCTTTTAAGTTGTTTATTTTATGTGTTTAATGCTTTTAATTATCGGAAGATTAATTAACTAATATGTGACATTTAAATAAACTTGAAAAAAGGCATTTTTGTGTCTTTCGTGATGAAATAACGTATATACATAAGAGATAGAAATATACTTTTTATTGTATGTGTAAGCTCGTTAGAGAACTTCAACTTAATAAATCTGCTGAATTTAATTCGCATAGGAATATAGTGAATCATTTTAACTAGATGTTTCTGTATGGAGCTCGGAAGAGATATATGGATAAATTAGGAGTTCTTGGTTAACAACTTAAAACACGATAACATAAATCAAGATAAAATATAATGATTCAAGTGGATTAATTTGGTGACACTGCAATCCTAGAATTTTCTTGCAATCTGTTATAAAAGTTAGTTAGTCAAACTGTAACAATTATCGACTGTTTGGATAAAACTAGGTTGAAATAATTTTAATAATTAACGAATACTAGTAATAAATCTCTGTGGGAACGATCTTTACTTACAAATATTATTACTTGTGACCGTGTATACTTGCACGAGTTCGTGTGTTGAAAAACACGCAACAGAGGGCATTACATAAGTTAAACAAACTAAACTTTACATGCTTGGTACTTAATTTAAATATCTTAGAATAAAAAACGATGAAACATTTTTTGAATTCTATGCTAAATTAAGTGACATTGCTAACTCTTCTGTTAATCTTGGAGAGAAAATTGAGGAATTCCAGTTGGTTGAAAAAATATTGTGCTCCTTACTAAATCACTTCCATGTAAAAGTCACCATAATTTTTGAAAGCAAAGATATGGAACCATTAAAATTAGGGAGCGAGTTATCTTGCTCCTCACCTTTGAGATGAGCTTTCAAATTCCTTTAAAGAGCAAAGGTGTTACTTTCAAAATAGGAATGATTAAGGATGGTAGCAATGATAATGAAGAGTTGGTACTCATAGCTAGAATATTGAAGAAAACCTTCATAAAAAAGAATCCTTAAAGCAAAGGAAAATCAAGTCGTCAAAAGGATCAGAATTTGAAAGAATTCGAATGTATAAGTTCTGATGGAAGAAATATATGCCCACTGAGCCTCATTGTTTTGAATGTATGGGTTATGGTCACTTTTCAGCTGAATGTATAAACAAGAAATAAAAAACAAGAATAGGTTTCAACGTTACACTTACTGATTCTAATAGTGACCTGAAACTCTAGTTGAATTAGAAAATAGTGACACCAAATTTCTGATATTTATTGAAACAATTGGTGGAAACTCTAGTAAGTCTGATATTGATTCATACATTGAGGCTAATAACATTGAATTCTTACTTAATAAATTTAATGTCACTTGCATTGATAAATTATTCTTAGTTTAGGTAGGATGTAAAATGGAAAAAGATAGGTTATTTGTAGGAGTAACTAGACTAAATGAAAAACTAAAATCTTACGAAATAAATTCATTGTTGCTTGAAAAGGAAAAACTTGGTTGTCTGTGTACTTTAATAATTAGAATTCAAGTTTTGCAGGTTTAGAACAGAAAAAATTAAACCTGGTGTAGGAACTTAAACAATCCAAAGAAGCCGTGAAAAGGTTAATAATTGGAGGTGAAAGGTTAAATAAAGTTATGGATTATGAAAAGCTAGTCGGAGACAAAAGAAGATTAGGATATATTGATGAGTATGCTACACCATGTTCTTCAATAAACAATATAGTTTGTTAAACCTTCAAATATTTCCCCCTTCCTCCCACATGCTACACCTTCAGCATCAAAAGCTGATTTGGTAAGGGTTTCTTACTCTACTCCTATTTTATCTTACTATACATAAAGAACAATTGTACTTGTGATTGAAACGCATATTAAATTTGTGATTTTTTGTCATAGCTGTGGTTAGAAAAGTCATATTAGACCTAATTGTAGATTTCTTGTGATATATCTATATTTAATAATGCCTTTCATGCTTGATATTCGGGAATTAATTTACATCATCCATACATGAATGCTGCATCTCCACCAATGATGAAAAAGAAAAGTAAAGGTAAGAATAAGGGTAAATCCAAGAATATGTCAATTGAATCCAAACCCAAAAATATTGCAAACTCAAAATTAAAAAAAAATTGTATTAAAAAAGATTACATTTTTTTGGTCAACTGACTATATCTCTCTTTCACCTTAGAATTTTTATTTTGTGTTTAATTGATCTTAGATGAGCATATTAGTTTGATTAGCTTAATTATTTATTTTCAAGTTTGAATTTAGTTGTTTGATTCTTAATTTTATTTTAGTTTATTTAAAATTTATTATTTAAAAAATAAAAAAAATCAATTTTTTTAAAATAATAATAAAGGAAGTAGAATTTTTTTAACATTGAAATAAAATTAAAATATTTTTTAAAATATATAAAATAAATATTTTATATAACCTGATTTATTTTGATTAATTATTGATTGTACAATTGAGTATTTTGTTCTGTGCTTTATATTCTTCCATATATCTAGTGATCGATGCTTAACAAGTACGTCACTCTAACTCATCGGATACATAAGTATGTCATGCTTGAAGTTTATAATTAATTATGTGAGATTTTGGGATTGGAGATAACCTTGAATGTAAAAATTATAGCTGAACTTTGACTTTCGTTGTATAAAATACTACTGTAGAAAAACACTTAGTTTTGAGGGGGTATCTACCTTGATGTGTGAAAGCTGCTATAGTGAGCAGAGAGAGCTATCTCATAACTAGTGTGAAATTCATCATACTAGGTTTTTGGATCTTGCATAATTCATTTACAAAAAAATAAAAAATAAAAAGAATAAAAAAAACAAAAGTAATTACTTACACAACAGAAAAGAGCTACAAATGATTATACAAAAAAGAAAAATAAATCAATATCTCATATAAACAAAGATAATAAATAATAAGAGAGAATACAAAAGAAAACGTTAATTAAAGTTCTCTATTAGTAAGAAAATTTTATTTTATGCATATATGAATTCAACTTAATTTTTTTGCATGATAAGTGATGCTAATCACCTATAGAAATAATAATTGACAAGCATTGCAGTCCCATTATTTATAATACTTTGAGAAAATTGTCAATATACCACATGTATGTTGAAGAATGTATGTGTGATTTATTAGAATACTTATACATATTGTGAATAATTCAGTTTTATTAAAGAATGACTTTTGAATTAAAAAAAAGATGGGAAGAAAAATTCTTCCCCAATTTTGTGGTTTATTTATACGACAAAACGAATGAGAAAAATTGAAACTTTAAGGGAAAAAATTGGAACATTAAGTTAAAATTGGAATATTAATTGAAAAACCTACATAAAGTAGAATACTAATTTAGGAGAAGAATTAATTTGAAAATCTTTTTTGGAAATGTTACACATAAAGGGAGTTTTGTTTTTAATTTCTATCTGTTGATTACTTACTCTTAGGAACAATCTTCACTTTTCTATTGTTATATATATTGAAGTAATGAACATTAAGTCTTTCAAAACTACTTGTTTTCTTTTTATGTTTTTGTCTTTGGGTGTACACATGAGTTATCGAGATTCAAGCGAAGATAGTTTCAAAGGATTGTATAAGAGTTTCACTATGTAAAATTTATTTTTCCTATGAGAATTATGTAATGAGAGAGAGATTTTTTCAAATGAATATGCTAAAGGAGGAGATTGTAAAGTTTATGAGTGTTGGAAATATTCGTGAACAAAACATCCAAATGTAATTTTAGTTTCTAAGTGTGTCTTTCAAGAATATTTTTAAGCCAAATAAACTATCAAACTACAACAAATACATTTAAGGTATATCTTTATTCTTATGCACGCTAGACTTCATATTAGATACATAGGAACATTTTGAATTTAGGTTACTCGATCGATCAAGAATCAATTTACTCATATAAAAAAGTCCCAAAATTAATTTTTCATTTGAGAAGACCATCGAGTTATTAATGGTTGATTGATTGAGCACTAGATCAATCAAAAAATGACTAGATTGATCAACTTATCTAGGGATTTATTTATTTAATACCTTAGATCGATCAAGAATGGACTAAATCAATCAAAAAATGACTAGATTGATCAACTTATCTAGGGATTTATTTATTTAATACCTTAGATCGATCAAGAATGGACTAAATCAATCAAACTTTTTTGGTTCGAATGATCGATTACAACTTAGATTGATCTAGTAGTCAGGTTTAAAACTTTAACTTAATTTTCACTTGAGCTAAATGTTTCAATTAATAATTTGTCCCTATTATTTACTGTTTTATAAATTTTTTAATAGACTGAATGGTAATTTCACTTTAACCTAGCATTAGGACTTCAATATTTTCAATATAAAGAACCTAATTGTCACGACCTTAAACTTTCAATAGCGATCGTGCGGCACTTAGCACGTTCCGTTGCACTAAGCCTGCCTTTCCCGAACGAATTCTCCAAAGAGATTAGAAAGAGAGTTTGCAAAGAATGCTTTGTATTGCTCTAGAGAGAGTTTATGTTACAATTTCCCAAGATTTTCCAAGATGAATACAAATGAAGACCAAGTGGTCTATTTATAGTGTGGCTCTAAGCTTAAGAGCATGCCACCACTTTCTAGAGTCTTCCTAGTCTAGAATGTACAAGGGTGTTCTAGATTTATGTACAATGTGCCATAAGGCTCTAGGACCTTCTAGCCATCTCTAGAGTCTTCTAGGTTTGTCTAGCTCCTTCATGCACGTTCTAGGATGTTTCGTAAGCTTCAGTAATTCTACATCCTTCCCGAACTATCCAAGAGCATGCTCTACAGAATATTCTAGCCCATTCTAGCACTCTCCCGGCGTGCTCACAGAATATTCTAGGGTCTTGAGCATGAGTTGAGTCCGTCCAACTCTAGCCACTTTCCTGAACATCTCTAGCCAGCTCTAGAACCTTCTCATGTAGAAAAGTCTAGGTCCTTTAGGCAAGCATCATTTGTTTTGGATTTTTGCGGGACATTCTGAGCGGGACGTGACACCCTCCCCCACTCAAGTTCGCGACGCCCTCGTCGCGCCTTCAAGTTGAAACCTTTCTATAGCATCTCTAAATTGCCACAAGGAATCCTCAGGTTCCCAGCTTGTCTCTACATCTGGGGCGTTTTTCCATTTGACCAAGTATTCCTTATAACTTGGTACGCCCCTTCGTCGGATCAAGCGGTCCGCCAAGATTGAGTCCACTTCCTTGTCAAAGAAGGTTACCACTGCGGTAGGCGCCCTCTTGGATTCCCCTCGACTCATATCTTCCTTGTCTTCATGATAAGGTTTTAGCATGCTTACATGAAAAACAGGATATATTTTAAGCTTCGGAGGAGTTGCGACGACACATGCAGGCTTGTTTAAGAGGCGGAAATGGCCGCCGTACTTCGAACTAACCCGCTATGAACCTTAGTAGAGATTTGAATTGTTGGGGTAATAGTTTAACAAGGACCAAATCTCCTTCTTGAAATTCCACCATCTCCTCTTCTTGTCGACCCGTTTCTTCATCTTTTTAGACGCCTTGTTCGAGATAAGCTCGGGCCAACTCCAGCTTGTTCGTACCACGCCTTGGCAAAGCTTGAAGGCAGCAGAGGCTCTTCCGCCGTAACTCGTGGCCAAGGCATGAGAGTCGTGAGTTGTTGTCCGTGATGATCTCAAATGGACTCTTGAGGTAGACTCGCTCCGTTGTAAGTTATAAGAGGAATTGGGCTACATCCAAACAATTTTGCCCAATCATGTTGGTTGGCACTAACAAAGTGCCTAAGATATAACTCCGTGACAATGCGTTGGCACGCTCTGTTTGCCCATCACTTTGGGGATGAAAGCGGTAGAGAAATTCAAGTACGGATCCCGGTGGCTTGAATAGTTCGGGTCCAAAATTTCCCCGTGAATCGTGGATCTCGATCACTCACGATATTAGATGGGATTCCCCGATGCTTCACTGACATGTTTGAGAGCAATCGTGCCGTCTCATGCACCGTGCGGTCGTCGAGCGGTATGAATGTGCGTATTTCTTTGAAGCGATCAATCACCTAATGTCTTTGCCAAAGCCCTCGATTTTGGCAAGCAAGTGATGAAATCCATAGAGACACTTTCCCATGGTCTCTGGAATAGGCGGCGGCTCTGTAAGCCTCAGGGTGCGTCTTTGCTCATCTTGTCTGTTGGCACCTGAGGACAAGTTCTTACTAAAAGCTTCGACATCGTCCCGAAGTTGACGATAGTAAATAGACTTGATCAAAGCGAGAGTGCGCCTCGTTCTTGGGTGTCCGGCCCATGTAACCGAATCATGGCACTCCTTGATAAGCTCTTTCCTCGAAGCTCCCCCGTTTGGCACGAAGATTCGATTACTGGCGTGTAGTCTGTCACTCGACGAAATCGTCTCGTCTTTCCTTCCTTGATGAGGGCAAGGAGGTTTTGAGCAAAGGTATCATGCTCGACCCTTCTTTGATCCTTTCCAACGAGAGGACTACTTGGCTTTACTCGAAATTTGCTAATTTCGCCTTACGACTCGGTGCATCAGCCATAGCATTGGCTTTACCGGCTTGTCTTTCCGACCTATGGTCAAACTACAAGAAATCTTGCCACGAGCTTGCTTGGGACTCGGCTTAACTTTTGAGTCTAGAAGTAGCTTGTTGCAACATTGTCCGTCATGATAACAAAATGAGAACCCGATAAGTAGTGTCGCCGTACCGCAGGCAATGAATGATAGGCTGTCATTTCTTTTTCTTGCCTTTGTGTAAGCGGCGTTCGGTGTCATTCGACTTGCGGCTCTCATGCTATCGAGACGCCCTTCCTGCATCGATACTCCACCAATGGCAAAATGTACGAGCATCGTGTGTGCAGCTCGTATGTCTTGGAGAAGTCTGGAAGACAAAGCACGGTTCTTCGCTTAACGGCGCCTTTAAGTCTTGAAGGAGGCTTGGCATTCACTTGTCCATTCCCGAGCCTTGTTCTTTTTGAGCGAGTTAGTGAGTGGGGCTACTCTTTGCTGAGTAGGACTTGATAAACCTTACATAATAGTTCACCGGTCCAAGGAAAGATCTCGGCTTCGGGAACGCAGCGGGAGGTTCCCGTTCTTGGATGGCTTTCACCTTAGCTCCATCCATACGTTGGTTTTCCATCCTTTATCCTATGCCCTAATAACATCACCTCATCTTGGGCAAAGGAACATTTCTCCTTCTTGACGTATGGCCTCATTTTCCCTTAGGACCTCGAACACATTCTTCAAATGCTTTCGAGATGTTCTTCCAAAGTCAGCTATATATCATAATGTCGTCAAGATATACTACCACGAACCGATCGAGGTAGGGATGGAAAATCTTGTTCATAAGAAGTACGAGAAGGTGGCGAGTGCATTAGTAAGACCGAATGGCATGACTAGGAACTGTCATGAGCACCATACACAGTTACACGTAGCAGTCTTGGGCTCGTCCCCCCTTTTGCTGTATGCGTACAGTAATAACGACCGCAAGTCGGTTTGTGAAGTATCTAGCATTCCCTAATTGATCGAACAAATCGGCAATAAGAGGGATAGGATACTTGTTCTTGAGCGTGATCTTATTTAGAGGCCGATAGTCGATGCACGTTCGCTGCGAGCCATCCTTCTTCCTTTGAAGAGAGCAGGGCACGAATGGGGCTTTGGAGGGCCTTATGGCTTGACATCCGGCCAATTCATCGGAGTTGCTTCCAGAATACGCTTAGCTACGAGTTTGCCATCAGATATGGGCTCGTGCTTGGCCTGGTCACCAGGGTTCTAACTCTATTTCATGGTCTGCACCTCACTCCAGGAGGTAGTTGGATGCACTTAGGCATTACGTCTTTGAACTTGTTTAGGACGGCTTGCACTTCGTCGGCAAGCTTGGCTTTGGTGACGCCTTTTCATCATCGTATTCCTTTGGGATGGCCAAATAACTCTCTTCGTCCCTCTTGACCCGCTTGAATTGAAGCGCCGAGAGCTTGGGTGGTAGGTCCCCAGTGGTCCTCTCGTCGGTACCCACATGCCTTCGCGCCATCCATGATGCACGTAGAGTTTGAACGTGGCACCCGAGAAATCTCTTACCGGTCCCGAGAACTCCGTACCGAATACTGGCCAGAAGTCATCCATGGCGCACGACAAGTCCACTGGCCGGTCAAAGCACGGGCGGCCTTAACTCCGCGGCGACTCCATGTAATGGCAGTCTTTCTTGAGTTAAGCTTGCTTTGAAGAACCCACTCCATTGACACCTTCGGGCCCAGTCGCTTTGCTTCCTCCCTTGAAACAAAGTTGTGCGATGCACTGTGTCGACAATGCTTTGGCGACCTTCCCATTGATGGTGGCATCCACGTACATCAAACCTTTAGGGGTCTTTGGGGGCGGCTGTGATACCGAAGTGAGGCACTGAAGAACCCATCTTTGCACCTTCGTCGACTCGCCTCCATCCTGCTCGCGAGTGGAAACACAAGGCCTTTCAGGGCGCCTACTCGCCGGACATTCTCGTGCCCAATCGTGCGGTCCGTCGCATATGAAGCACGTCACACGGGGCTTTGAGACATTCCGATCCTCCTTCTCCTTCCCCTTGTCTCGTGGCTTGAATGAGGAGCTATCTTTGTGGTTCTTAGGTCCCTGACTTTTACCATGGCATCCCCCACTCTTTCCTCCAACAAACTTGTTATCTGTGGCTTTGGCTCTCTCTCTGTTGTGGAGTAGTCAATAAAAGCTTTACTGCTGTTGCGATGGCGAAGACAAGTCTTGGACACCACGTCGCTTGAGCTCGAGTTAGCCACGTGATTGAAGCCCATCCATGAACAAGAATAGGGCATCTTTGTCGGATGTGGCAGGAGCTTCAAGCAGCAGGGTTATGAACTCCTTGACGTAGTCCTTTATACTACCCGTTTGCTTTAATCGTCGCAATCGTCCTCTAGCTTCCTCTTGGCATTTACGGGAAGAAGCGCATTTGAACTCCCTTTGAAGTCATCAAAGGTATCAATTGTGCAAACCCTCATTGCACATCTCCATTGCCTCCGTATCCACCTGACATCGCGGTGTCGGATAAATACATGGGCTGTGATTCGGATCTTCTTTGGCGTAGTCGGGTGTCCCCGATGGCCTCGAAAGTATTGTTCCCGGCCAACCAGGAAGTTCTCAACTTCCACTGGCGTTCCTAACGCCATTGAAGGTCTTGGGCTTGGGAACATCTACCCTCTTAGCCTCAATGACGGTGGGTGTGCTAGTTCCCGCGGCCATGGCCCACGACTACGTAGAGGCTAGATCGCCACTCATGTCTTCCATTCTAAGCAAAACATTAGCAAGTTATCTTTGGACAAGATCCGCTTACCTTGGCAAGTTCGGTTTTTAGCCCATCCAATCTCTTGCCTTAGTCCACCGTCTGGCTCGTTGAGGGACATCTTAACGCTGCATGGATCTCCACGTCCTCGGCCTCGAGCCATTGCAGCGCTCACTCTAAGTTGTCCACCCGGTCAAGCAGCTCCCTGGTACATCACTGCGACTCCCGACGCTCGTGCCTCGAGCTAGAAAGCATGTCTTTCGACTTAGCTCGAGATTCCTTCGATGGTTTCCGAACTTCCTCACGTCCGTGTTCCATAGGTGGAACATCAACGCTTGGTGTAGATGGAGCAGCGTTCTTCATTATGCCAAGAGTAAGATTGCTCGAACCAAAAGCTCTGATACCAACTGTCACGACCTTAAACTTTCAATAGCGATCGTGCGCCACTTAGCACGTTCCGTTGGACTAAGCCTGCCTTTCCGGAACGAATTCTCCAAAGAGATTAGAAAGAGAGTTTGCAAAGAATGCTTTGTATTGCTCTAGAGAGTTTATGTTACAATTTCCCAAGATTTTCCAAGATGAATACAAATGAAGACCAGAGTGGTCTATTTATAGTGGACTCTAGCTTAAGAGCATGCCACCACTACAGAGTCTTCTAGTCTAGAATGTACAAGGGTGTTCTAGATTTATGTACAATGTGCCATAAGGCTCTGGGACCTTAGCCATCTACTAGAGTCTTCTAGGTTTGTCTAGCTCCTTCGTACACGTTCTAGGATGTTCCGTAAGCTTCGCGTGCTTACATCCTTCCCGAACTATCCGGCATGCTCTAGAATATTCTAGCCCATTCTAGCACTCTCCAGCGTGCTCTAGAACATTCTAGGGTCTTCAAGCATGAGTTGAGTCCGTCCAACTCTAGCCCTTTCTAGACATCTCTAGGCCACTCTAGAACCTTCTCATGTAGAAAAGTCTAGGTCCTTTAGGCAAGCATCATTTGTTTTGGATTTTTGCGGGACATTCTGAGCGGGACGTGACATAATGCTCCATATTTTATTCAACCACACTTGAATCAACTTTTACATTCTAAGCTTCTTTCTAAATCTATTTTAGCAAAACTATCTTAGTAGGGTTTTTTTCATTAGTTAATTTATGAAATATTTTATGGTTGTGTTTGATTGATTAACAAGTCTACAATATTTTAGTTATTGTGCTTTAATATCTGTTTTAGGGTTGCTAGTGATTTTGATTTAACTAATATTTTATCAAATCATCCAGCTAGCGTTTTTCATTATTGAGTCTACTCTAGGACACACATATCACTTGTGTTATTATGCTAACTTTTCTGGTGCCAGTTAAACGTGTTCGATAACTTGTGTGACTTGATTTTATCATAACGTTAGTCCAGATACAAACACCTTACTTATGGAGACTGTCAAATATTATTTTCATAGTGGATGGTTAAGTGGCCCTGTAGGTTGGTGATTTTTATCCTAGGTCATTGATGTGGCCTAGGTTGTTTCTACCTGAAAATCTTGTGTGTTATTTTATTTTATTGCATTATTTTATACATGATTACATGTCTGACTATGTGCAAAAAATTTAATTTTTCATATTTTTTCTTATTATATATTCATCACTCTAGCTAATTAGATCTCTAACTAAATACGTTTTTACACACTTTACATTTGGTATATATATTAGTTGATCGATCGATCAAGGATTGAGTATGTACCATCTATGTCATTTTAGGTTGGATTTCCAATTGGAGTAGATCGATCGAAGTTGGTCTTGATATATTCGAAAGGCTAGATCGATCATGTTTGATCTACCTAGTCTCAGGTGTTTATTAATCATTAATGAACCTATTGAAAAGGTTTTTGATTGTTCAACCTTATTGGTTTGATTGATTGAGCCTGGTCTAGATTGATCAATCGTAGAAGTCTTCATTTTAATTTTTTTTTGTTTACACGAGACAAAATGATGAATTTCCATATTGTCCCTATTTATTATTACTATAGGAAATTTTTAATGGACAGAGTGATCATTGCACATTAACCTAGCATTGGATTTTTAATTCCCTTATATAAATAACGTAAAGGTTCTTGTTTTAAATAATCACACCTCTTATATTCATCTGATTTTTGTGCTATCTCTTTGAAAACATATTATAAAAACTAAATCATGTTTTATTAGGCCTCTTCTTGATTTAATCTATCAAATAATATATGATATGTTTGATTGATTGATAAGCCTATTTGTTTTTATGATATTGTGCTCTTAAATCTTTGTTCTAGAGTTTGCTAGATGATATAATTTAATTGATTTGAATATTAAATCCTCTAGATAGGGTTTTTCATTATTGAATTTACTCTAAGACCTAATGTATATTTGTGTTATTTGTGCTAACTTTTCAGGTACTTGTTGAATGAGTTTGATTGCTCATGAGACTCAAGAGATCAAAATAATGGTCAAGATCCATATGTCTACCTTGTAGAGACTATGAAAAAGTGAATGATTATAAGTAGATTACTTTGGGAGCTTTATCTATGAAGGGTAGTTTAAGACATGGATTTGTAATAAAATTGTTTTTAATAATAGGCAGTTTGGTGGTCCAATGGACTGGTTGTTTTTCTCTTACGTTATTATTATGGTCTAGGCTATTTCAACAATTACTCTATGAAAATAAAGTCATCGGTGCACTTTTTTGGTTAATATTTTCCCATTTTATTCAATAAGTAGTATTTTGGGATTAAAAATATTTAAATATGAACTTTTTAGTAACAATGGGTGAAAAATTATTTTTGAGAATTTTCTATATTGTTTTGGATTTTTTATGAATTTTTTAATGTATGACCAATCAAAAGACCTCATATGGATGCCACACAAGTAGGGAGCTGATGAGAAATACCATGTGGATGCCACATAAGTGAAGAGGGCCAATCGAAGTACGTCGCATGTATCGGGTGATGCATGCCTATGAAATGTGTAGGCACGATGTTTATTCTGAATTTGCCACTTTATCAATGGGCATGCCACACGTCGTCACTTGATTTGTCTATTGTTCCCATTAGAGCACTAGACCATCCTTAACTACGATTCACAACATGCCACGTGGTGCTGACTTAATGTTCGTTGACTACGACTAGTCCTTTTTGCCACCCATTGCGTGTTGATTCACCTAGTGAATCTGCCATGCCACGTGTCACCACCATATTAGCCAACATTGTTAATTTTTCCTTTTTTTATCTCAGTCCTTGATCTGAATCTGATTTGAAGGTTTAGATTCTACTTGAGTCTAATTTAACCTCTAATTGCCCATAAACTCTAATGAGTTGAAAATTATCAATTTTGGAGCCAAGGAGAGAGAAAAATACAAAAAAATTCAAAAAAGATACAATTTTAGTGGAAATTCAAGGAGAGATTGGTGCTATAATTCAAGATATTAATTGTATTTCTTCTTCTTCTCCTTTCTTTATTAATTTTTATGTCTTTCTTTATGAAAAATATGAGCTTTATGAAAAATATGAGCTTTATGAAAAAAACTTATATCTAGCTAATTTATTAATTTAGGGGTCTTATGAACCCAATTTTTTTTATATGATGATCTAATAATTTACTCCAATTATGATTTCATTTTAATTATATTATTTAATCTAATTTTTATGTTATTAATTATTTGACAAACAATTAATCTATAAAGGAAATTAAATACACTTGAGAGAATTATTTAATTATTTGTTTTGGTTAAATAACATGCATAATTTTTGGGCAAAGATGTATGATTCTTATGTAAGTGAGTCATAATTAATGAACTTAATAAGTAGTATGCAATTTAATTAACGTGAGATTATAATTAGGTTAATTACTATATGATGTGTAGTTTATTTGAGAGAGAAATACATGCTATGTTAGATTCAATTAATCATGTAATTGATTGATAATTATATTAGAGAGATTTTATTGATTCATATGTTTAGGGAATTGGAGAAATTAAATATTCTTAGATATTTTCTCATATGTCTTCTTAACTTCTAATTATGAGTTAATTAATTACTACCATTTATTTTTAATTCTTTTAATTTTACTTTCTTAAAACATAAAAATATAAAAAAATTGATTTTTATTTTTTAGTTCTAAAAATTATTTTTAATAACATAATCTTCGTAGGAATGATCTTTTCTTATCATTATATTACTTGTTACGATATATATACTTGCGTATTCATTGCATGTAATTTATGTCGATCGAGTTTTTGGCACCTTTATCGGGAATTATATACATTAAAATTTAATTTTTATTTTATTTTATTTGATTTATTTTTCATAATTTTATATAGTTATTTATTTATTTATAGTAATTTCTTATTTATTTTTAATTTTGACATATCTTTTAGATCAAAAACATATTTAAGTCTATTGCTTGAATAAAGTTTGTATGGGAGAAATTTTGCTTTTAGATTCTGAAATCGAGCATACTTTGAGATAAAAAAGAAAGAAACAAATTGTCACTCAAGTAAAAAAATGGTAAATCCATTTGAAATAAACAATAATGGGCTAACTTTAATGGATGATAGAACTAGAGTTATGAATGAATTTGCAATGCCTATGTTGGAAGGACTGAATCTATGTATTACAAGGCCAAACATTCAAGCTAATTAGTTTTGAACTAAAGTAGTGATGTTTCAAATGCTACAAACAATTGGACAACTCTGTAGATTACCAACAGAGAATCTTCATCTACATCTTAGATTGTATATTGAAGTTGGAGATTTATTCAAATTTCGTGGTATGATTAAGGAGAAATTTAGGCTTATATTATTCCCTTCCTCTTTGCGAGACCGTGCTTAACCTTGGCTAAACTCCTTTTCACCTGATTCTATTACAACTTAGAATGATTTGGCGGAGAATTTTTTGATGAAATATTTCCTACCAACAAAGATTGCTAAGCTTGGGAATGGCATTATCTCCTATAAATAATATGAAGGAAAATGTTTATACGAAGCATGGGAAAGATTCAAATAATTTCTAAGGAAGTGTCCTCACCACGGTATCTCTCATTGGATCCAAATGGAGTCTTTCTACAATGGTCTTAATACGCAAATAAGAACCATTATTGATGCATCAGCTAATGAAGATCTGGTAACCAAATATTATAATCAAGCTTATGATTTACTGGAAAAAATGGCAGGGAATAATTATCAATGGCCAATGGACAAAATGGCATCTATAAGAAGAGTAGCCAGAATGCATGAGGTAAATGATATCATAGTATTTATAGCTCAAGTGTCATCTTTGGTAAATCTTTTGAAGGCTTAAAACTTGCCAGAGAGTATAAACTAGGTCCAAGGTTCAGAAGGGTCCTGTGTCTTTTGTGGTAGAGCTTATTTGTTTGATAATTGTCCAAAAATATTGAATCAACATTCTATGTGGGTAATGTGAACCAAAAAAATAATCCATACTCGAACACAAATAACCTAAGATATGGACAACCTCTAAATTTCTCTTAGAATAACAACAATTAAGGTGGTAATTGATTCAACCATCAATTATTTCGACCATCTGGTTTTCAACAATCACAAATCCAAGGGAAGTAGCCATCTATTGAGGACAATATAAGTTCTTTAATAGGGATGATGAAAGACTTTATTCAATCAGTAAATATAAAAATGTCCATTCAAAAGGCTTCAATTCAAAATTTAGACACAAATAAGGCAACTTGCCTCGGCCATAAGTCGAATGCCTCAAAGTAACCTTTCAAGTGACACAATTATAAGCCCAAGAAGAGAAAGTAAGGAGCATTGTAATGCCATTGCCTTGAGGAATGGTAAATCTTTAGAGAAGGAATATGAGACTCAAAAGGATGACTAGAAATAGGAAATTTATAAGGATGAGGAGAAACTAGTAGATAAAGAGAGCACTGAAAAAAAGAATTCAAAAAAAGAGTAACCTCTACAAACCCACTATTTCTTACCTTCAAAGACTATAAAAGTAAAAGTTAGATACATATTATTAAAAAAATTTGGATATTATTAAAAAAAATGGATATATTTAAGAAACTGTACCTAAATATACCATTTATAGATACATTTGAACAAATACTTTCTTATGCCAAATTTATGAAGGACATCTTGTCTAATAAAATAATGCTTGGAGATAATGAAACAATAACTTTGACTAAAGGTTACAGTGCCATCATTGCTAAAAAATACCCCCAAAATTGAAAGATCTGGGTAGCTTTGATATTCCTAGCACAATTAGGAGCATGGACTTTAAGAAAGCACTATGTGACTTTGGTTCCTACATTAGCCTCATACCGTTATCAAATTTTAAGAGATTGGGGGTTAGTAAAGCCAAACCCACTTCAGTAATAATACAAATGGTAAATAGATCAATTAAGTGACCCCTGGGTGTGGTGAAAGATATGCTAGTAAAAGTAGACAAGTTCATCTTTCTGGTGGATTTCATTGTACTAGATATGGAAAAGGACTGTAACATTCCTATCATACTTGGTCATCCATTCTTAGAAATTGGAAGAGCACTAATTAATGTACAACAATGTGAGCTTAATATGAAAGACAAGATGAGAAAGTAACATTTATAGTTTTTAAAGCATCTGAACTACCTGATACTGATAATATTAATGAATGTTGTAGAATAGATGTTACTGATTATGGGGATAACTTAAAAGAATCTGTTGAGTCGCCCATACTTAAGACTATCACATATGATGCTGTGAATAATAAGGTAAACTCACCAAGAAATAACTCAATCTATATTAATTTTTAAAGTATGGAATCTATGATTGATATTGTTGATTGTGTAAACTATTTGAAAGTTACACCTCCTATATATATACCTAATGTTGTGTGGAGAATTTTGAGATAGGATCTAACCTCAAACCATCAAATGAAGTACCACTAAGGCTAGACCCCCACCTTTTCTCTACCATCCCCAATCAAGTGGGCAAGCATAAGAGTCTAACAGATAGGTGAAAAAGATGCTATAAATACATAAATTAGATGAGCTACGGTGGAGTGCTTATAGGAATGCCAAAAAGTACAAAAAGAAAACAAAAATATGGTACGATAAGAGAACTGAGCACCATGTTTTTAAACTGGAACATGAAGTATTTTTGAACAATTAAAGATTCAAACTGTTTTCAGGCAAACTTAATAGTAAATATATATAGAGGGATATTACGATCATCTAGTCAAAAATGTTAAACGTGACGTTCGTTGGAGGCAATCCAAAGTTATTTTACTTATATTTTTATTGTTTTTACTTTATAGGTGGATAAATATGGAGAGAAATGGTGCAAGAAGATTGAGCATTTCAACGTCATATGTGATGTGCCAAGACTAAGAGAGTTTTCTTTCATATTACTTGTTCATATTTATAGGTGCACATTGGGGACAATGCACAATTTAAGTTTGGAGAGGAAACTTCATTCTCTACCTTAGTATTTAGTACGTAATTACAATTTTTAGGAATTGTTTTAATTTTTTTAGGATGTTTTTAATCATGATTTGAGTAGAAATTAATAAATATATGACAACTAAATGCATGCATGCTTGATATGAAACATATGAACCCAATAATACAATTTTTTTAGCCATGAACAAGATAAGGAATCTAACATTCTCAATAAGATACTTACATTAATCATGTGATATGCTTGCTAGTTTTGATTGAATTTATTTAAATTTTTATGCACATGGTCATGATATATTTTGGTGTTCTTATTGAGTGAAAATTTGTGTTGAGTTATACAAGTTGATGAGATGTACCTTGTTTTAGAATATATTTGATCATCCATGGAGACAAAATTCTAAATAGTATTTAGCATAAGTAATGATTTAGTCTTATTTAGATCAATTGAGCATTTCAAGCTAACCATTGTTAATATATGTAATCACCTATTTAAGCCTAACAAAAAACTTTTCATATCTTTAATCCACATTTTGTACCTAACCAATAATAACTACCTTTACCCTCGCACCTTTAGCTTGCATTAAAAGAAAAAAAATGTAATCATGTATTATGTTATAGAGTAAGGTAAAATGTAATGTACACTATTAAAAAAAACTCACACCACAATTATCCCTCTAAAAAAAATTGAAAATAAGTTTAGGGGTGGACTGAAGTTACCAAAAAAAAAAAAGATCTAAACTAAAAGAATATGAAAAGAATGGTAAGATAGGGTGTACTAAAATATCAAGTAAAAGTTTAATTGTATTTAAAAAGTGCTTGATGAATAAAAAGAAAGCTAAGCTATAGAAATAGCCTAAATGTCTTCATTTATCAACCCCTAACTGAGGCTTATATTACAAGCATGTAAAGTACTTATTAATCTTTAGCTAAGTATATATTTATATTGGTGGAGAGGGATGTCAAAAATAGACTTATGAGACTTGTTCTAAGATTTAATTGATTAGCATGCTCATATAGGTTGATTTCATGAGTGCATTGGATGATATCATGTGTAACACACACAAATCAATTCATCAAAAACCTTGCATATCTTTGTATTGGTGGAACATTGATTGATCAATATGTGAACCTTCTTCTCATAGAATTCTACATTGTTGACGAGGATAGTTTTCACTAAATATACATGTGTTATATATATTTCTGAATATACTACATATGTCATTTTATTTAGTTATATTAGGCTTTACTTGAGGACAAGCAAAGACTTAAGTTTGGGGGTGTGAAAACTCTATGAGAGTAGAGTCATCAATGCACTTTTTTGCTTAATATTTTCTCATTTTATTCAATAAGTTTCTAGTGAAAAAGGGTAAAAATATATTTTTTTTAAACTTTATGGAGTTTTTTGGAAAATGTTTTTGAATTTTTTAATGCAAGACCAATAGAAAGATGCCACGTCTATTCCATGCAAGCAATGAGTGGACAAGACATGCCATATGGATCCCATATAAGCGAAGAGGGCCAATCAAAGCATACCGCGTATACTGAGTGATGTAGGGCCATGGCATATGTCAGTACGACATTTGTTTTAAGTTTGCACTTTGGTCAACGAGGGAGATTGGTGAGACAATTCAAGAGATAGATTATATTTATTCTTATTCTTCTTTTTTTTATCAAATTTTATGTCTTTCTTTATGAAAAATATGAGCTTTATAAACAAAATTATTTATAGCTAATTTTTTTAATATAGGGATCTTATGAACCCAATTTTCTACATGTGATGATAAAATATTTTACCCTCATTATGATTTCAACTTAATTATATTATTTAATCTAATTTTTATACTATTAATTATTGCTATTAATTATTTGGCCAATAATTAATCTATAGAGACAATTAAATATATTTGAGAGAATTATTTAATTGTTTGTCTTGATTGAATAACATGCATAGTTTCTAAGCAGAGATGTATCATTTTTATATATGAGATCTATAATTGATGAACTTAATGAGTATTATGTAATTTAATAGACACGAGAGTGTAATTAGATTAATTACTATATAGTATGTAATTTACTTGAGAGATTAATACATGCTATGTTAAATTCAATTGATTATATAATTAATTGATGAATATATTGGGGTGATTTTATTGATTTACATGTTTAGAAAATTGGGAAGATTAAGTATTCCTAGATATTTTCTAATATATTCTCTTAGCTGCCAATTATGAGTTTCCATTTATTTTTAGTTCTTTTAATTTTACTTTCTTAAAACATAAAAATACAAAATAATTGGCTTTTATTTTTTAATTTGAAAAATTAGTTTCTAATAACATAATCTCTATATGAAAGATTTTTTCTTATTATTGTATTACTTATTGCAATATGTATACTTGAGTATTTATTGCACATAATTTGTATCGATCATTCATCTAAAATATCATGTGGCAAGTTTATCTTTATTCTTGCTTTATATTATTTACACATGTATTCTTGTCTATCACTTGATAATGTTTAATAAAATTTAAATCACAAAATTATCCATTCACCCTCTTCTAAGTTAATTAGATCTATAAATTTAAACTTTCAATTAGTATTAGAGTGGGTCACTAGATATACTTAGTGTTTGCCTAGGACCATGTTATAGATAATTTGAGAAAGGGTTCTTCTACAACCTGTGCTTTCTTCTTTGATGGATCTAACTATCCATATTGAAAGTCTTGTATGAGAGCCTTTCTATGTTCTCTTGATGAGAGTGTATGTAATTATGTTTTTTATGGTTGGGAATTACTTACGATTATTAAAGATAACATTTTCGCTTTTAGGCCTACAAATAAATGGATCACTTAAGATAAAACTATAGTATATGGAATCAAAAAGGAATTAATGCTATATTTAATGTTGTATCTATGATAAGTTTCATTGTTTTTTTTTATATTGATATTGCTAAGCATGCTTGGGATACTTTAGAGGTTTCCTATAAGGGCACCACCCAAGTTAAATGAACCAAACTTCGTATGCTAGACACTAGGTTTGAAAACCTTAGGATGAAAGAAAATGAGACATGTTTCTAAATTCTATGTTAAACTATGTGACATTGCTAACACTTATTCAATTCTAGGAGAGAAAATTGATGAACTCAGGTTAGTTCAAAAACTTATTTGCCCATTACAAGATCACTTTCATGTAAAGATCATTGCCATTGATGAAAGTAAAGATTTTGGCACCATCAAAATTAAGAAACTTGTTGGCTCACTTCAAACCTTTGAGATGAGTTTTCGAACACCTATAAAGAACAAAAGTGTCACTATACCATAATGTCTCAAGAAAAATCTTTAATTGAAGTATCTCTCAACCTAATCAGCAACAAATCCATTCAAGGGATCATAACTTAAGAAAATTCAAACCTAGGAATTTATAAGGTAAGAAAACTAAAACCATTAGACCATAATGTTTTGAAGGTTATAGGAATGGTCATTTTGCAGTTGAGTATGCTAACAAAGAGAAGAAAACTAAAAGAGCTTTCAGTGCTACACTTAGTGACTCAAAAAATGACAACAACAATTCAAATGAATCAAAAAATAATGGCACAACTATTTGGAATTTATTGTAACTATATATGGACACTCGAGTAAGTTTGACATTGGGTTAGATAAGAGAAAAGTGATTTTGAGTTTCTACTGAATAAATTTAATGCTAATAGTATTGATGGGCTATTTATAGATTTAGTAGGCTCTATAAAAAAAGGATAGATTACTTGTAGAAGTAATGAAATTAAATGATAAACTAAATTCCTAGGAAATTAATTCTTCCATTATAAAAAAGAAAAAAAATTAAGTTTTCAAAGTCTTACATATCTTAAACAAGAAAATAAGAATCTTATGTAGGAACTTAGACAATGAAAACAACTTGTGAAGATGTTGACCATTAGAGCTGAATGGTTAAAAAGGTTCTTGACTATGAAAAAACCTTTTGGAAATAATAGAGGGCTAGGCTAGATAGCATGCATTTCATGTTATCATATTCAAAAACAATCTAGTTTGTAAAACCCGCTAACCGTTCTTGATGTGGATCCTTTAGGCGAAAAACCTAAGAATCCACGAACTCAAAGGAATAGAAATAATTGATTTGCTAAGAACATGTTGAAGAGAATCAGATTAAAACCCTAAGAAAACAAAGTCCTTAAAACCTAAATCTTGAGACTCCACAAAGGATAATCACTTTTTTTGATAAGTTGGATTCAAGTATTCAATTAAGAACACAAGAAGGCAAAGAAATAAGCTTTTTGAAATTTTCTTTTCATTATTGAATATTCGTTCTTGCCTCCACAACATGGCTCTTATTGATAAGAGTCAAATTATTGCATTTTTGTTATGATTTAAATGTTAATATTTGTGTGAAAATTGTGTTTATTTGATTATTTAATCCACAAATGTCATTTCATGGGTATTTTGTGTTTAAAGTGCAATTTTAGGTAAAATCATGAATTTGGAGAAGTTTGGGACAAATTTCAATGATCGGGATTGAGTGAAAATAAAAAAAATAAAAAAAATAAAAAAAATAAAAAAAACAAAGTTTCAAAATTTGAAAATCCCGCTGCCGGCAAAAGATTCTCGCCACCGGCAAAAATCTTAGAGAGAGCACGGCGAAAATCTTACAAAGAGCACGTGTTTTGGCAGATGCAAATCTCGCCGCCATCGAGACACCTTTTGCCACCGGCCAAATTCATCTCGCTGCCGGCGAGAATCAGAGGAACCAAAATTTTAATTTTTCCAGAAATCTTACCGCGGTGAGAATAATGTCGCCGCCGGTGAGTTTCATCCGAAAACACATTTTTTATGTTGTTTTGTTCCAAAATTGCCCTAAAACCCTAGATCTATATATACCATAAGATAGAGAAAGAGGGGACGACAGAGAGGAGGAGGTCTGAGACATTTTTGGAGAAGAGAAGGCAATTTTGGAGAGAAAGTTTGGATAAGCTTGAAGGATTATCACCATTGTTGCTACCAAGTGTTCATCTTCAAGATTTTTTCATCTCTTCTCCTTAGCTTTCATTTTATGCATTTTATTATGATTTGTTATTCATGGATTTAATTGAGATAATGTTTGTTCTTATTTCCATTATGAACGAATTCATTTTTGCTAAGGCTATGATGTAGTTGAATTAAGAAAATCTAATTTCTTTTGTTATTGTTATATGAGTTCATTGTTTTCAAGTTGAGTATTTATTTCCATGCTTAATGCTTTTAAATTTCTAGTCAAGATTTAGATGATTTGTTGCGTTATATTGAGACCGAGAGGAGATGTGTAATGAATGCTTCTTGTGATAAATACTGTATATTGAATGCGAGTGTGAGACCTAATGCATGATGTATGTGGTTATTCTAGAAATTCCATAAATCTTAATGTTCTTGTTTGTGATTAAATATTCATAGAAATATAGTTGGTTTTCATAGATAAGTAATTATAATATAACTCGAGAGAGAGTATTAGGTAAACTTGGGGTTTTCAACCATCACTTTTAGCTTTGATTCTCATATAACATGACTTGAAATCGGATTGAATTGATTTAGCGAAATCAAATGCCTTAGCGTTTTTAATCATTTGTGAACAACATTCAATTGTGTTATTTGCGTTTATTTTCCAGTTAAATTGGTTCTTAAACAATTTTAACAATTGGGTTTTCAAATAAAATTAGGATTAGTCAATTTCGGTACTTAGTAACGCAATTCCTTGTGGGTTCGATATCCGTACTTTTGTACACTTTATTACTTGAACGATTCGTACACTTGCGAAAATACGCATCACTTATATATATGCAAGAAACCATTAAATAAAAAATGGAATGGGCCTAATGGGACTATTTAGTTATAAATTGAGCCTAATCCAACCTTAAAAATAAAAGACTAAAAGACTTAAAATAAAAAGCCTACAATTCACTAAAATAAAAATTACTAAACATAAAAAGTTCATAATTATTTAAAAAAAAGTATTGCTTCCTATATTAATCCTTGCATCCAATTTAATATTCCAAATCTATCCCTTGTATAGGATCTTAAGAATATCTGTAGGATCTTGAGAATCTTTAGAATATTTGTAAACATAAACTTGGTTGGCACCTCAATCTCCATTATTCCCCTCCCCTTCGAATAGATTCGTTCTCTAATCCTAGCTTTGTAAGCAGGTTGATTTGGTATTACAGATTCATGTATGAAGTCTATTTGATGCTGCATGCCTTGTAAATGATGTAAACCATGGGGAATCACTTCAGGAAGTTGATCCTCAAAGTCCTGCAATAAAAATACAATGACACTAGGAAAAGATGAGTTAAGATTTTTAGTAGAAAGATAAATATCCTTGTACATAAGTACAAGTACTTGTTGCCTTCCGATCATTGCACTCGTAATCTCACGTTTTTTAGTAATTACACTCATTTTTTTATTTTCCTCTCTTGTTTGCTCACTTTCCTCTCTTGTTTGCTCACTTTTCTCTCTTGTTTGCTCACTTTTCTCTCTTGTTTGCTTACTTTTCTCTCTCTCTTTTGTTCACCTTTCTCTCTTTTTTGTGTACTATTTTCTCCTTTTATTTTTTAACACTTACTCACGTGTTTTTTCTTAAATAAGATTGTTATCACTCTCTTTTTTTCTAACACTATTTTCGCTTTTTTTTAACTCTATTTTTACTCTCTTTTTTTATTACCACTCAAAGCTTATGCCAACCTCCTTTGTGTTCTTAACAAAATCAAAGAATCCAACTAATCTCAAGAAGTAACCATTTTATTGGTGACAATCTCAAAATTCAGAATTCTATAAGAACTAAATGACAAAGTATTACTATAGGAAACTCCAAAGAGGAATCTAAAGAACGAAAGTCCAAAGAGGATTCAAAAGAAAGAATCTTGACCCAAAAATGACTCTAAAGAAAGACTCTTAACCAAAGAGGACTCTAAAGAAATACTCTTGACCAAAGAGGACTCTAAAGAAAGACTCTTAACTGAAGAGAACTTTAAAGAAATACTCTTGACCAAAGAGGACTCTAAGAAAGACTATTAACCAAAGAGGACTCTAAAGGAAGACTCTTGTCCAAAGATGACTCTAAAGGAAGAATCTTGTCCAAAGAGGACTCTAAAGATAGACTCTTAACAAAGGAGGACTCTAAAAAAAGACTCTTGACCAAAGAGGACTCTAAAGGAAGACTCTTGACCCAAGAGGACTCTAAAGAAAACTCTTGACCAAAGAAGACTCTTGATCAACTATGATTCCTTTTTTTAAAAATCAATTTTGGGCTGTAAGAACAAAATAAAGAAAAACCAATTTCAACAAGAACAAGAAAACTTAGCAAGAAAACAAGAATTAGATTCTTGAACAATCTACTACTACTTTTTTTTTCTCTTTAATTTTTTTTCTTTTTATTTTTTTAATCTTTTTTTATATTTTTACTGCTTCTGCTGCTATTGTGAATAGAAAATTCACAAAAAAAATTCACAACTCTAATGAACAAGAATCGAAAACAATGCATAAAGCTGCTACAAATCTTTACCCCCTTGGTTAGTCATGTAAATGGTGTAATTTGTACTTGAAATTTGCAAGAACAGAGCCCAAGCCCAATGTTTCTTGTAGTAATTGAAATGAACTTCAATTTGATATATTATAATAGTCGTTTCGTTATCTGAGTAAAAAATTATGGCTGTTTAAAGTTGCAACTTCGATTTATTTTTATATTTTTGAAATTGTGAATAACAACCCTCTTCTCCCTTTTTTTTAAGAACAAAGATAGATATAATACAAAAATAAAGAAAAAGAAAAAGATACGAAGAATTGAAAGAAAACTACGAAACAAAATCCAAATACAAAAACAACAACAACGAAATTGAAAAAAAAACACGACTCAAAAGGACAAAATTTCTCTTATTTTTTGTGATTTGTGACTCAAGAATGTAGAAAACAATCAAAGGATGATTTTTTTTAATCTGGAATTCAAAACAAAGATAGATAACCTGTTTTCAGCAACCAAGACTCTGATACCAAATGATGAGGACCCTTTAGGCAAACAACTTAGGAACCCATGAACTCAAAGAAATAGAAACGATTGATTTGCTAAGAATATGTTGAAGATGATCAAATTAGAACCCTAAGGAAACAAAGTCCTTAAAACCCAAATCTTGAGACACCACAGAGGATGATCACTTGCTTTGATAAGTCTGATTCAAGTATTCAATCAAGAATACAAGAAGACAAAACAAGAAGCTTTTTGAAATTTTCTTTTGATTATTGAATATTCGTTCTTACCTCCATTACATGGCTCTTCTTCTATATAAGCGAGAAACCCTAAAAGAAAAAACCCTAAATGGAATGAGCCTAATGGCATTATTTAGTTATGAATCGAGCCTAATCCAACCTTGAAAATAAAATACTAAAAGACTTAAAATAAAAAGCCCACAATTCATTAAAATAATAATTACTAAACATAAAAGACAAATAATTGATTAAAAGAAAAATATTGCTTCCTAAATTAATCCTTGCATCTAATTTAATATTTCAAATCTATCCCTTGTGTATGATCTTAAGAATCTTTAGAATATTTGTAAACATAAACTTGATTGGTATCTCAATCTCCATTACTTCTTCTTCACATGCTACATATACACCACATATATCCACTTCTAAATTTATTCCTATATTCCATAATTATGGTAAGAAGGGACACATTAGACCTAAGTGTAGATTCTTGTTGTCTCCTAATTGCTTTGATCATAATATGCTTGCATCATATTCAATAATCACTAATCATGACTAGGTGAACAAGCCTTATGATTCTAGATATAAATACATGAGTATGAAATCAAAGAAAAACCCTTCTATGAAATATGAGATTAAAACATCCAAATCACCTTATATAGGTTTAGTTAAGTCTAAGAATGGTTAGCTAAGTCTAAGATTATAATGAAGGAATGGTGAATTTTGGGGATGGAAACAAATCTAGGATTATGGGAAAATGTACAATTCAAGTTGAAGGCATACCTAATTTGGATGATGTTTTATATTTTATTGGACTTAAGGCCAATTTAATAAGCATCAGTAAAATTTGTGACAAAACTTTAGTTTATAATTTATCAATAATCATTGTATTATAGCTTATCTTAAAGGTAAATGTAATCTTAGAGGAACTAGGTCTCATGATAACTGTTATTGTATTGATGCAGCTCATAGTACTACTTGTAATTTAGCTCATAATAATTTTGCTTCTTTATGGCATCAAAAGATGGGACATATCAATTTTAAAGATCTTGAAAATTTAAGAAAAAATAAAATTTTTCATGGTCTACCTATACTTTTTGAAACTGTAAAAAATTTTCCTAGACCATGCCAACTTGGAAAACAAGCTTGCTTTCCTCATAAAAAGATAAATGAGTTAACACAAGTAGAATAATTGAGCTAATTCAATGGACCCTATAGGTCCAGTGAAACTTAAGAGTTTAGGTGGCAAGAAATATATTATTATTATTATTGTTGAAATTTTTTCTTCTTTCATATAGGTAAGTTTTTTAAGAGATAAATCTAATGCATTTGATTTCTTTAGTTCCTTTTGTCTTAAAGTGTTGATTGAATTAGGTAATAAAATAGTCAACATCATGAGGTTAAGGACTGATCATGATAAGGAGTTTAAGAACTCAAAATATGCAGGTTTTGCAAAGAGTATAGAATAGCTCATGAGTTTTCTACACCAATCACCCCCCAACAAAATGGAATAGTTGAAAGGAAGAATTGGGTGTTAGAAGGGATGGCACGAGTCATAGTACACACAAAGAACATATGAAAGAAATTTTAGACTTGAGCTATCAATACCTCTTACTACAGAGTGAATCGTGTATCAGGAACAAACCAAACTCCCTTTGAGATGTGGAAAGATACCAGTACTTTAGTCATTGTTAATAAAGATGACCGTTTGAGTATAAGTTTGTCTACTAAGGGACAAAATGAGTGAAACAATAGACATTGAAAAAGTAGAATTTGGGATAGATGAAGGAACAAGCTTGGATGATGAGAATGCCATTCTCAACACCTAAATTCAGAAATTGGCACCTACTACCAAAAACCACCCTACTAAGAACATCTTTGGTGACCCATATGGAAGCACGGTAACTAGAAGATGATAGGTAAGTGAGATAATGAATCTCTAATATATTTCCCAAATTAAACCAAAGAATGTAAATGATGCTTTGAAAGATGAATCTTGGATAAATGTTATGCGAGAAGAATTAACTCAATTCACTAGGAATTATGTATAGACTTTAATACCTAGACCTAATGACAAGAATATCATAGGAACAAAATAGGTGTTTCAAAATAAATATGATGAATATGATATTGTAATTAGGATATAGACATATTGAAAGGATTGATTTTGATGTAACATTTGCTCCTGAAGCTAGATTAGAATCAATTAGGACCTTTCTTGCCATTGCATCCTTTATGAAATTTAAATTCTTTCAAATGGATGTAAAGTATGCCTTCCTAAATTGTTTTCTTAGTGAAGAGATCTATGTTGAACAACCCAAAAGGGTTATTGACCCAAAATACACCAAGCATGTCTATAAACTAAATAAGGCTTTTTATGGTTTGAAACAAGTTCTTAGAGCTTGGTATGAAAGGCTTACAACTTATCTCTTAGATAAGGGATTTTTTAGAGAGGTAGTTAATAAGACCTTTTTTATTATGAGCACCAAAGAGGATATATTCATTGTTCAAATATATGTTGATGGCATAGTTTTTAGGTCAAACTCTACCTCAATTGTACATATTTCCTTGGTTTGAAAATTAAACAACTAAATGATGTATCTTTTTTGTATCAAACCAAGTATACATGTAATATCATTAAGAGATTTGGACTTGAATCAAGAGAACCTCCATAAGTACAAGTGTCAAAATTTCTATGGATAAGTCTGGTATAAGCGATGATCAAACACGACATAGAAGTACAATAGGAATCTTATTGTACCTCATAGCCAATAAACATGATATTTAGCCAATAAACATGATATTTGTTTTAGTGTTAGTGTATGTGCTCATTATTAGTCAGATTCTAAGGCATCATATATTGAACATGTCAAAAGGATCATCATGTATGTTTTTAGAAGTACAAATTTTGGCATTTGGTTTACTAATGATACTAGCTATAAAATTAGTAGGTACTCAGATACAGACTCGGTAGGAAATCAAGATGTAAGAAAAACCACCTCAAGGGGATGCTTCAACATTGGAAATAACCTTGTATCGTGGAACATTAAGAAATATAATTCTATCTCCTTATCTACTACAGAGGTAGAATACATTGCATTTGGTAGCTCATGTACACATATTCTATGGATGAAAAACATGCTTAAGAAGTATGGTTTTGAACATAGAACAATACATCTTTACTATGATCATACCAGTGCTATATGTATTTCAAAAAGTCCTGTACTTTTGTCTTTACAAAAACATATAGTTATTAGGCATCATTTTATTAGGAAACTAGTTGAAGAAAAATATTATCACTTGAGTTTGTTCCTACTGAAAAGAAATTAGCTGACTTATTCACTAAGTTTTTTGATACCTAAAGATTCGAATCTCTTAGAAATGCATTAAGAATATGTATTATTGAGTAACTTTTTGGTATTATTTTTTTTAATTTATATTTATTTTACATATGGCGATCGATGTTGGAAAAAACTTACTCACATACTCATTGAACACACATATATACCATGCTTGAAGTTTTTGATTGATTTTTTAAGGTATTAAGGCTCGAGCTAACTTTGATTGCAAAACTGTGCTTAACCCCTATTTTTCACTTTCTAAAATTATACTATAAAAAGATACCTAATTTTGAGAGAGTTACTCACTGTAATGTGTGTAGCTACCATAGTGAACAGAGAGAGCTACCTCACAACTAGTGTAAAAGTCATCATATTAAGTTTCTGGTTCGTGCATGATTCATTAACAAAGAATGAGAAGGAAATAAAACAAAAAAAGCTTTGTGTGCATAAGAAGAAAGCGTCAAAAGTTGTTATACAAAAATAAATAACCAATCCCTATTTATAAATAAAAGAGGAATAAATTTTTTAGTCCTCTCTTAGTAGATATATATATATATATTGAAATTGAGGATTCAATTGTATTTTTTCATGATGTGTGATATTCTTTCCTTTGAATCTTTCTTGACTGATCATAAATGAATTAATTGACACACTTTTAAAGTGTAAACATGTCCCTTATTTTTGGTGATTGTCGATATATTAATGCATACATTAGTATGTCTGCGTGTCTTGTCTATATACATATGCTTTCAATGAATAGTCATAATTTGAAATGCATCCCTCCTTGCTTATTTGAATTAAAGTTTTAGAGTTAAATTATCTTTTTGTAGGAAAAAAAGGAGGAAGTGGTTAGTAATGGGAGAGATATTGTACATAGGAGACAATGATTAAGTGTTTAAATGTTATATATGTTACTACACTCGGATTATATTGCACATCGCTTTACTATTACTATGTACACTAAGCTTGTAAAAAATGAGTCTTTCGAGATTCAAGTGAAGATGGTTTCACTAAAGTATAGGATAGTACCACTATGTAAATTTTTCTTCCTACGAGCATTAAGGGTAAAATAATTTCTAGGTGTGTTTTCATGTCCGCTATTCAAACCAATGAAACTTTTGAGCTTTATGTTATTGTATTTTAGGTATACATTATTTACTTAACCACGTTTGAATTCATATTATACATTTAGGAACATTTTATATATACTGGTCAACCGATCGAGCAGTAGATCGATTCATTGAAGTGGTAGATCAATCGAGGATCGAACGCATATGATCTGTCTTCTTAGGTTGGATTTCAAATTGGAGTAGATCGATCGAAGTTGGATTTGATTGATCGAGAGGCTAGATTAATCAAGGATAAATCGTGTTCTATCTACCTAGTCTTAGATTTTTATTAATCATTGTTGGATCAATCAAAAAGAATTTTGATTGACAACCTTATTGGTTCAATTGATCTAGCATGGTCTAGATCTATTGCCTATTTACTTAGCATTAGGGTTTCAACTACCTTTTATAAACAACTTAATGCTCATTGTTTTAAATAATCACACTTATTTTATTTATCTAATTTTTGTGTTTTCTCTCTCAATTTTTTTATAAAAACTAAATCGAATTTTGTTAGGCTCGTTCTTGATTTAATTGATCAAATATTATAAGGCTACGTTTGATTGATTAATAAGCATATTTGTTTTTATGATATTGTGCTTTTAAATCATTGTTCTAAGGTTTTCTCGATGATTTAATTTAGTTGATTTAAATATGGAATCTTCTAGCTACGGTTTTTCATTATTGAATCTGATCTATGGCACACTTTGTATTTGTACTATTTTTGCTAACTTTTCAGGTGCTTGTTGAGTCATTTTGTATGCACGTGTGACTTAAGAGATCGGAAGTTGGCCTTGATCTATATGCCTACCTTGTAGAGATTGTGAAAAAGAGAATGATCGTAGTAGATTACCTTGTAGGAATTATCTGTGAAGCATAATTTCAAACTTAGCTTTGTAATTGAATTGTTTTTCATAGTAGATAGTTTGATGTACCGATATTATTCTCATAGGTCATTGTTGTGGTCTAGGTTGTTTCCACCTAAAATATCATGTTTATTTTTACTTTATATTATTTACACACAATTACTTGTCTAGTCTTTTGATAATTTTTAATTACACTTATTTCAAAAAATTACCTATTCATCTCTCTAGGTTAATTAGACCCACAATTTTAAAATTTCATATTTAAAATTAGAATTTAGGAAAATGATGGATAATAAAAATATAAAATATATTAATTAACATGTACAATATTATAAATTTTAAAATTAAGTTGTATATATAATATAGATAAGTCAATTTAATTTTTATCAGTTTTATTAAATAAAAACAATATTTAACTGACTTAAATAAGTTATTTTTCAAAAATTTAAGATCTACATTAGACCAATAAATATATGAAACAAGAACATAAGTTTAGTATACTCTTATACTTGATTGGTTATATGATTTTTGAAAAAATATGTATACTCCTATATAAAATAAAATAAATTCATAAAATTAATAATTGTATTAATATAACATTTCATCCTAATTACATATTCACCTCCTCGTTATGATATACTTTCATAATAGCGAAAAATGACTAGGAAAATTGGGTGAGAGTAGGCCAAGTTTAGAACAAATCATATAGTAGGTATGAGTCGTAATAAAACACGACACTAGTCAAACTTTGTTTGATTTTGGTAACTCTTGGGAGTAGGGTCTGATTCCAAACAAGCCCTTATTGACTGAATGTACATTATATAGATACTTGAAATCCTCCATAGCTATCTCTCGATCATGTTCTTGCCACAAAGTGAGCTAGAGACTAAAATCTTCCAAGAGTTATGTGGAAATCACCAAGGAGGTGCCCCTACTCTGTATAACAACTGCCACACCAAAGGGGGTAATGGAAGCATCTGATCGATAAAAATAGTGATCCCTTAGGAGAAGGATTAATAGTGACCAAGTTACTATTGGGAATAAGAATGCCAATATCATTTGAAATTTCAAATATGTTTCTCAACTCATCGGCAACAAACTCAATCGATATTGGGACTAGAAAATGAACTTCATAGCCCAAACTTGGTTCAAACTCATCCATCTGAATGCCCAAAAAATGGTAGTAGAATTGGAAGTGCTGAATGAAGTGGCAGGATCACAACGAGGAAAACCCAGAGGAAACATTGAGATTGCAGTACTGTTAGAATTGTTGCACCAAAAATAGGACCATTAACCAAACATTGGTCGGATGGGCCTGCATGGTTGGACGACAATGACTAACAAGAGTGCACATCACTCGGAGGTCCTACCTTTTCAATTAGCTGAAGTGCTTGGTCGGATGGATAGCCCGTGCTATTAATTGGCTGATCAGACCAAGCCCTTAATTATCTGGTTAGCATGTAATTACATTTGTTTGGTTAACAATCTACCAGGTTTGGCTGACTGGAGGCTGGTGATGCTGCAGTGTGATTAATGTGTGGCTATTTAACCACACATTAATCTATAAAATAATAAAACCACACAGAAATTAAAACAATAAAATAACATATAAAATCATTTATCTATGAACTTAAATTAAAGTAATAATAAAATAAAATAATAAGTTACCTTCAATTTAGAATTATATTTATCAACTTTAGTAAGAAATTGATTAGGAGATTTCATCTTTTTTCAAACTCAATATCAACGTGTTATTGAGTTTTATTGTTTTTCTGACATTATAGCTATTCTTTTCCTTGTTTTTATAAGTGCTCAATTAATTGCTCCACCAGTATTTCCATTTTCTTAATGGAATTTTGCATAGAGTCCAAGCTTTTGATTAGTTAGTGAATGGTTGTCTATGCTAACTTGAATAAATGTATTTAAGTTATCTTTTAGAGTTGGCTTATTGAGAGTATTCTTGGGCATTTATTGGTGGAATTGTTGACCATGTTGGCTTGAGTACTAGAAAAATAGAGGGTTGCTTTGCCTCGAGAAGAAATTGAGATGATTCTTCCACTCTAGATTGTAGGTATTAGTATTGGGATCCTAACTTGGTCTTGGTTGGTATCACCTCAGAACATTACCCACTTAGGTCTAGCACTAGCTTTTCCTCGTTAAGGACGGGCATTGGTACCATATCCTAAAGTATTACATAAGCCACATTGTTCTTTATTTTTTGTCGTATGCATTGTGAGAAGCACAACATGCTTGGTCAGTTGAACAAGCTACATTTTAATGTCAATATTGGAGTCTATTTTATAGACTACGACTCTCTTCACTCAAGAGTTTTTATTTTGGAAATTAGCACCCAACATTTTAAAGAGATTGTAAGTCTTTAAAGCGGTCTTTTCTCTCATTGCTTCTCTAGCGGCATTATCAACAATGAATTGACATTATTGTGTCAATCCATCATAGAAAAACTGGTTATATAGCTACAGATGATATCTATGATGGTGGCATTGAATGAGAAAGAGTTTGAACATATCTCATGCTTCATCAAAAGGTTCTCCCCATATTTGAGAGAAAGTAACAATCTTAGCTCTCAACTTTGATTTTTTTAATAGGAATATAATATTTCCATAAAAGTGTTTTATACTTCCTTACAGGGCATTAGGGAACCTAGAGGAGTGACATTAGCCATACTTTGGCCCCATATTTAAAGGTGGAGGGAAAACACTACATTCTAAGTTTATCATCAATGGACACACTGAGTAAAAATGTTTAGAATGTTGAGTAAAAGTCCATAACGAAGGATAGTTAATTTTCATTAATTAGTCTATTGAAGGAAGGTAACATGAAAAAATGAATGTTTTTTAATTCATAGTTATGAAAAGAAAATTATGTTAATTTTTTATAAATAAAATCTAAATTTTTTCAAATGTTTTAAGATTTTTAATTTTTTTTAAATAAAGACAATCTCAAAATTTTCAAGTGTTTTAAGATTTTAAAATATTATCATTATTATTAAATAATTTTTTTGAAAATAAAAGAAAACTTAAAATTTAAAATATCCAAAATTAATTAATAACATAGATATTTTCAAATTTTAAATAAAAATCACAATATTTACGACATAAAAAGTTTTTAAGATTTTGATAATAAATATTTAAAAACACTTTCCTCTTTGAAATGGTACCAAAAATTTGATGATATAAAATTTAGCTAATTTTTGATGCTATTACTAGCTCTTCGACAATGGTGCCAAAAACTTGATATCCCAAAACTTGATAATCTGTGTAGCAATAAAAAGCGTGTTGTAGTATAATTCAAAATATTTTTTCTCATTCGTTCCACGGCATGATATATTTAGTGTTTTTAAGCACTCATCATAACTCTTAACCAATTTTTTAATAATCTCTTAACAAGAAAGGCAAAAAACTAAAAACAAAATTAACATTAAAATTAAACTATCTTAAATCATTTCAGTAGATTCACACGGTTACATTAAATGTATACAACAAGCCTTTAAATCCTTATTATGCTATCCTAGTGGATGAGTTTAATTCTTTCGAGGGCTTTTAGAGATAATACTCACAAACATCAAATTTAAAATTCAAAATATTTTTCTCATTAATGAATGAGAAAAATATTTTGAACCATGCTACAACATGCTTTTTATTGCACCATGGAATGCGAGTTACTAAATTAAAAATGGATAGAAGTTCAAACATACTTACCTCAGAATGCTTTTTCCTGTACCATGATCCAAGTACAATTTCTATCATTTTTTCACATTTTTCACATCAAACTGAAACTTTCTCTCCCACCAAACACTTCAATATTCTCAAAAATCTCACATTTCTTCAATAATCTTTAAAAATCTTTCACAAATGTCACCTTCTAATAATTTCCTACCCATTCCACAAAAGAAAATATTTATATTTTCAACAATTCAAATAGGGATGTTCTTCATGCTCTTCAATCCATAACAACACAAGTATTCATAAGTTTTTAAAATTTAAGTCTTTAAATTAAATTCTCTAAAACTTGTGGAGTTTTTGTGAATTTTTAAGAGTTTCAAACCCTAATTAGGACAAAGAGAGGTAAGAAAAATTTGGTATATTTCTGGTTGTTATTTGGATTGTCTATGAAACCTTTGAGTTTTTAGATATTGTCAAAGTTTTGAAAATGGCACCAAAATGAAGTAGGATTAGTAAAGGCAAAAAGGCTTCAACTTTTGAAGAGTATGATAGGAATAAATGTTCGAATTATGAGGCCAAATCATGCTTTTAAAAAGTTACTAAAGTGAATAAAGGTTTTATACTAGAGAGAGAGATACAATTTGATGTTGGACTTGAGGGAATTATGGATGTCATAGTAGTTTTAAGATAAAAAAAGTTCGTAAAAGAAAGTAATGTTGCTATTGAATCCATTGTTCGGGAATTCTATATGAGTATTCCCTATGCTATTAACAATGTAGTAAAAATACGGGGATGTACTAGTCTTGTTTCAGTTTGAGGTTATAAATGCTCATTATTATTTGGTAATTATTGGGTAAGGTGAATATGAAAATTAACTATTAGAGATCTTAACTATATAAGGTGCTAAATGGATATATGCTTGTAACAAACATAAGGGATTTGAAGCAAAGTATTTAGATAAGGCTACTCATATTTGGCAATACTTTGTGTGTTCAAGACTGATACCCACCAAAGATTATAGTACTATTGATAGAGATAGGGTAATTTTACTCTATGGAATCACATCCAAGATGCCAATAGATGTAGGGAATTTAATTCATCACAGGATAAAGTTATCTACAAATAGTCACCATTTGGGTTTCTTTTTCCCTTAGTTAGTCACTCTTTTATGTAAGAAAGAAAGGGTATCCCACTCAAGAGGTGAAGTTGTTATATATCTTGGTGAATTATTGAACCTGATATACTATGATAAACTCACTTCTGGTATAAATATTGTTCCAAGAGAAAGAAGGGCCAGTCTTTCATCAAGACTGTCCATGAAAAAATAATTTTATAATTTTGGTGAAATATTGAGCAATATAAAAATATAGCAACAAGCCTGCCGAACAAGCTGCATTCCTGAACCAATAGTATCGTGATTAGGTGGAACATAATTGGTTAATGTATGAATGAACCATTTGCAACTAAGTCATTTCGTGGTGGATACAAGTCATTTAATAACACCCAAGTATCATCATTATGATTTCACCTTTGCACCTCTAGGAAGATCACGACAACAACCTGAAGAACAAGGTCTATCTTGCTAAGTCACTATCAAGAAGTTGGTTAGAGGTTATGACGAGTGCCTAAAAGCACCAAATATATATAATAATTCCATGCACTTTAAATGATAAAATAAATTTGTATTTGCATATTTTTATCATCTTTTACACAAATTTATATTTTCAGAATCATAGGTATGTTTTATTATTTTTTAGGTATTTCTTGTATTAAAATGATTCAATTTGAAGAATCATACTTGAAGCACTCAAATTGCAAAAATGAAAGAAATAATTGAATATATATGTAAATCTTACTCGTTATATAACTAGATATAAAAAAAATGGAAAAAAATACAAAGAGAATTGGAGACACACCGAACACCGCAGGTAGTGGCATGGAATTAATATGTGCCGCATAGTGAAGATAATGAACTAAAATTCACATGTGTCAAAATCGATACGGGCTACGGTGTGGAAATATTGTATGTCATAATGCATGTGTAATAGATTGAGTTCCCACCATGTATAGCCTATTATGCCTCGACGTGGATTTCAAGTGTGTCATGGCACCAATCTTCTAATTCACTATTTTATTTTTTCCTTCACCTATAAAAGGAGCCACAACCCCTCATTTGTAAATACCTCTATCCCTTTCATCCATTTCACCCATCCTTCTCAGCATCTTTCTAAGCTTTTTAGCTTTTATTTTCTTAGTTTAAAGTTCTTCTCTTAAGGATTGAATATAGTTATAGTTTTATGTAATAGTTTAGTCTAAATTCAATATATAGTAATTGACAATTCTATTTGGAGGCTTTTCAGTTATAGAAACAATAATGAAACTCTGTATTTGGAAGTATACACTTGAGGTATAATTTAAATATATTATTTTGTTTTTAGATTAATTTATGTGTTGATATGTTTAAAATGTTGGCTATATTGTCAAATAAAGCATGTATGGCTAAAATGACTATGAGATATTAGTAAAGTTGTTATGTTTATAAAATATTAGAATAGGTAAACATCTTTACAAAAATTAAGTATTATTTTCTATTTAAGAATTCTATAAAGTTTATTACAAAAAATATATTGATGTTAGAATTTTCATAATAAACTTAGATTTAAGATTTGATTATCTTGATCTAATTTATGTGTTGATATGTTAGACCCAATCGAATGTGATACATGATTTTAATTAAGAACAAATAGTAGACCATATCAAATGCTCTATTTGTATATACAAGAGAAAATCAATAATCTTAATTCATATATTTAAATAACTTAATTAATAATAAGTAAGCATAATTAACTTGTTAATATATCCCATAAATTATATAACGAGTATAAATGTTATTTGCCTAATATTTATTAAATCTATTTTATTTTTATGTCATTATCTTAGATATTTCAAAAACCCAAAACTTTGTTACGAAATATTTTAAGTTTATTTTTGTTTTTAAAAATTTGTTGAATTATTTAAAAACTACATGATTCTTTGTTTTTACATCATGTTTTTGACGTTGTTGTAAGGGAGCTGGTAATAGCATCCAAAACTAGCTAAATTTTACATCATCATCTAGTCCATCATTTGGAATCATGCGATGATTTCCTTTTGTCTCAATCTCCATCTATATTATTGACCTTGTGATTGGATCATTCTACACTTCTACCTTCCATCCTAAGCCTTTTGGGAGAACTATCTCCATGTTTTCGACTGTAGCTACGTTTTTTGTAAAGTGCATACTATAAAAATAATCAAACTTATTGCAACGAGACATTGACCTAAGGGGAGTACTGCTTCAAACAATTTCCTAACCTATCGATTGAGGTCCCACAAGTGTGGTATGGAAGTTAAAAATTATGCTCTTGGTGTTCTTCGTGTTCATGTAGAATCCAAGAAGAGTTGAAGAAGATAACCAAAAAAAGGATATTGTTCAAATTACCAACGGGTTGTTAAGGACAGTTTTTTTGCAAGATATTCTCTCTACAAAATCTCAAAACAATTGATTAAATGGACTTGGGGTGAATGAGATTAATAGAGGTTTGACCTATATATAGGTTCATAAGTTCCATCTCAACCATCCATCTAACCATGATAAAGGACTCAAATTAAAGGAGATAATTGAGAATCTAATCATATAACAATCGGGATTTGGAAGTCAAAATTCTTAGGTTTTGTGTTTTTTTTTTCACTAGAAGTTGTGATTGGCCATAAATTTTCAACTAGAACACCATTTCATACATGGAAAAAACCATTGCAATGCCTAAGATATTGGGAGTAAATTTCATATATCTCTTAATTGATTCACATTATTTTTGATTAATCAAAAGCGATAATGTTAATGCATGGTCAAACTAGATATTCAATAAATTTGTTTGATTTTGAATAATAAACCAATTCGGAGTATATTCTTTCTATAAGTTAACTATCTAATTTATTTATTACATAATTATTATATATTTAAATAATCTCTTGGGAGCTTATTATATAATTTCAACTCCTATAAATAACATTTTCATACTCTAATCTTTACAATTATTTAAGTTAAAAATCCTTCAAAATAATGACTCAAACATTACAATGGATTTGAAACCCCAGTTGTCAAATTTTTTTTTTTTACAATGAAAACAAAAATCGAATTCAACATAATATATGAGATAATTACAATTTTTATAGTAGTTATTAAACTAACAAAATAAAGAATTAATGATAACTATATTTGCTAAACTAAATTTATTATATTTAATTACATAAAAAAAATATTTAAAAATTTATTAGTATTTATTATATTAAAAATTCAATTGATTTTAATTTATTCATTCTCGAATATCTTTGGATCTCGTAAAATACCCAAATATCCACGAAAAATGCCAACCCGTCCCACAAATATTTAAATAAAGGACATAGATAATGGTCACATCCATTTGACATCCCTCAGGGAGACCTACCACAAAGGATAACACCTTTTAGAAATAATCGATAAAAAAAAAGTCTTAGAAATATTAACTAGTATAGTTGTTATAACATATATATTTAATGTAGAATTTTGAATTAATAAAAAATATTTTTTTAATATTTATTCTCTATCAATTAAATTTTTTAAAAAAATAAGCTTATTAATTTTTAAATTTAACATTAAATATAATGTTAAATTGATAAAAAAAATATGTGATAATAATCTTATATTTTTTATTTCTTTTTTGGAACGATGAAAGAAAAAAAGGGAAAATTTTAATAATTATTTTGGGTAGAATGAAAAGAATAGTTATTTATCATTTTTAAAATGTATTATTTTTTTATTTTTATTAAATATTTATTTTTAAAAAAATTTATATTAATTTTAAATTTTATTGTTCAAATCACATCGTTGAATCATTTTCAGAATGAAAAGAGAGATAAGGCAAATATGCACAGGGGAATCATAATCATAGCTGTGAGAAACACAATGAATAAATGAATAAGGAGAGAATCATGATGTTTTATTGAAATCAACAAAGTGGCTCTAATCCATTCTGAAGTCTGAACCCTAAAAGAGCAGGGCCTTAGATACAATGAATATGGACACTTTTCATGAGATAGATACATTACAAACGCCACGCCAAAACTAATTCTTAGTGCACATATCCTATTAAGTTAACCTAAAAGATAAACCCTAAGCAAAAAAAAAATAAATAATAACAAAACCTAAAAGATTACCATAGTTCTTCCCATTAAGCTTTTACCTTCGTAACTTTGTAGCCAACAATTAAGTTAGATAATATATATTCATAGTAAAAAAATAAATAATATATACATTAAAAAAACGAAAACTTATACATTGATTTTAGAAAAATATTAATGTGTTAAGTACAAATTAATAAAAAATTAAAAATTTATAGTTATTATCATATATTATTTTGTTGATTCCACGATATATTTAACACAAGTTTTAAAAATTGATAAAATTATTCTTAAACTTAATTGAATTGAAATAAAATAATTATAATAAAGAAAAAGAGATATTTTGGTTAATTTAAACATTTACGTTAAATGTTAAATATAATGAAACAATAAAAAAGATTGTAGTAATAACCTAACAAATTTAAATATATATAAAAAAATGAAATTTATATTCTCGCTCTTTCGTAATTATAGCATTTTATTAATGACACGAAAGTTAATTATAATGTGAAATTGTAATAAAATTTATGATATAAATAAATACTCTTTCCATTGTATCGGTATGTTCTATTCAATGAGAGAAAATATCTAAATATTTCTGTCAATTGTTAAAATGCTAGCTGATTGCTGGATCCAGCTGGTCAAAACTGTACCGGTGGACTAGTGATCAATCCCACCAACACCTTTCCCATGTAAACTTTTCCCCCATTAAATTTGTTTTAACAAATACATTTTATTTTTTGTTTTATTGGCATGTTTAATTTTTAGAATTATATTTTTATTTAAGTATTCTTACATTTCAAATTTCCAAGATTTTAAAGCATAAATTATTAAAATATAATAGAGATTTATATCTTATTGATTTAAAATATATGAAAAAAATCCAACAAAATATTTTTAGATCGCTTTTTAAAAAGATTTAAAACAAATTTTAAATTAATCCAATAAATCGATTTTAAAACGAAATGAATTAAATTTTTAAAACAAAATAACTTTAAATTTTTAATAAAAATTTAAAATTAATTTTATGTGTCAACATACTTAAAATTTTAAATTAATTATATGTGTTAACTAACTTAAAATTTAAAAACAATTATACCCTTGAATCGACTTAAAATAATATAACTACTAAATATATTTTGGTTATTTTCTACTAACACATGCACACATTTTAAATCACACAGTATCAAAAAACAAACAAAATATGTTTAAAAAAGTTTTTAAAACCTTTTTATTCATTAAAAAGTTAAAAAATTAGATATTAATTACTTAAAAAGTAGCTTGTAAAAAAATAACTTACATACAAAAATGTATATAAACAATCTAACTTAATTACAATATCACTAATTACAAGTAAATATACATGTATGTATAGTATTAAACATGAAATTACATATATTAATTACTATAT
Organism: Hippophae gyantsensis; assembly: GCA_030763125.1. NCBI lineage: Eukaryota > Viridiplantae > Streptophyta > Magnoliopsida > Rosales > Elaeagnaceae > Hippophae > Hippophae gyantsensis. Next base: position 33,948,447 of record CM061031.1, on the reverse strand, counting down.
GTTATTATTTACAAAATAAACATATAATAATAATGATATCTATGCTATTCAATAATATCATCATTTTTTTTATGATGATTCTTCTTACTACCTTCTAATTTGGATCATATATTTCACCTATTTTTCTAGTAAATTTTTAAATATTTGTATATTGTAATCATTTTTATTTAAGATAAATAACTATATATATTTAAATTTAAGATAATAATTTAATATAGTAAATTTATTTATAAATTATATGTGAAGAGATCTTTATATTAGTTATTTAACACACTTTTTCAACGAAGAAATAGTAGAGTTAACCGTTACCATAACAAGTAAAAGAAAAATGCATCAAAAGACACAAAACATAAGCAAGTCATTATCTTTCCAATGATTACTCTACGATCTTAAAAATGATAATACAAGTAATAAAAAAACCCTTTAATAGTTCCCACGGGTTAAAATACCAATAAGTTTATGAATCTTATCATCCACTTACAATAAACTTTAAATAGTATAAGAATACATGTAGCATGTATCCTTTGTACTCTTATGAACTCAAATGGAAAGGCTTAAAAATGTATTTAACATATAACAAAATAACTATATTTATTTAAATTTAAATTATTATTTAATATAAAAAATTCATTAAAAACTAAATTATATATCAAAAGAGTATTAGTTGAAGAGATTATCATATCTTTAATTGACATATTCATATATAAGATGATCTCGTTCATAAATTTTATGACATAATAACAACATATATAACTTCATCTTGTTATCGTGGAACCTACTAAAAAAAGTACACATAATTTATCAATTCAAACATATTTATTATTCAATTGTAAAAATTATTAAATTAATAAAACTCATTATTAATATTCACTTGCCCGTACCATAATATATCTCATACAAGCTTATGTTATTTTTTGATGATTATGCCTTTATTGTTATTTCCCATCTTCCATGCCTTATCAAAGTTTAAAAGAGTGAGTATTTTCATGTTTATTCAATACAAGGCACAATATTTTTCAAAATAGCTAGTTATAAATCTTACACTTTAATAATAGTTTTGTATCTTTATTTAATTCTATGGAAACCGAGTTACAATACCAAACATGATTATGATGTAGATCAAAGATTACCAACATCCAATGATATTGACCTTGTTCAAACTTTAGTGGCCAAGTGATTATGAACTTTTAATTTCTTTGAAGTGTTAATGCTATATCATATAGTTTTTTTGCTCTTATGTTAGCATCATGCTCTTGATATTGGTTCACAAAAGATGAATCATAAAACATCGCTAAATGTGATAGGTGATTAGTTTTAAGTCGATAATAGCATACCATATATATATATAATTAGATAGTATAAAGCTATTCATATGTTTTACATAAATGAAAGATATTGGGGATTGAGGACTCACATTGTCCACACTTGAATTATTCTTAAATCGATAATTTGAAACTCAAATAATTGTAGTATGCACTTGATTGACATATAAAATTTCCCAATGGTTATACCATATATTTCTTGAGGAATTAGCACAATCCATCTATCATTCTATTATTTTTGCTTGTAATAATCGTCATCAAAGAGACAAAAAATTATAGCATACTCATAATTATATTATTTTCATGACTTCTTCTTGAATGACTTCATATGTGATGATTGTCCACTAGATATAGATTTACCTTGAGATACATCCTTTGCATCTTTTAAATTTATAGCACTTACCAAGAGTTATCTCAACTTGATCTAAATAATGAATGCAAAATAGTTCATAGAAATACTTACAAAAACTAAACAAGTGAGAAAATGAAAAAAATGCCTTTGGTAAGTAAAAATGTGGAGGAAAATGGGTAAGAAAATAATAAGTGTTAAAGAAATATTTAAGCACTAAAAATGGGTGATCTAGGTCAGTAAGTGTTGGAAATAAAACCCAGGTGATGATGCCATCAATGGTGGTCAAAAAGGACCAAAAATAGAGCAAGAAGTGGTGGCATCAAGCAAGGAGATAGAAAGAGAAAAACGAGACATCAGAATAAGAAGAGGAAAAAAACTAATTAAAGTTAGTTCTACGTGTCAATTAATGCTACACCTAGCATTAGTTCTATGCATCAATCAATATGATATCATGTGTAGCGTTGATTAACACGTAGAACTGATGTTACATGATGTGTCGATCCTACATGTCAATTGACGTTGTATAAGGCATCACGTCAGTTGACATATAGAACAAATGCGAAACCACTTATAGCATTTGTTGACGTATACAATCAATGCTACGAAGGGATTTTTTAATTTAAGTCCATTTAAAGTTAATTTTTTTACTAGAATTGACTTTAAATTTAAATTGGTTTGTAAGATAAACCGAATTAATTCATTATAAGTCAAGTTTTACGTAGATTTGACTTTAAATGCCAACTTAAATGTCTTTTATTGGAGTGTATATGAAAATAATTTAGTTTCATGCTTCTGATGACTTTCATTGATTTTTACTATAAATAATATTAAGCATGTGTTTCACACGTGTTGATTTTCCAATTAAGTTCGTATAGTAATGTCTTTAACCTCAATTTTAAAGGGTAAGTTATATATGCTTTTTAAATATATTTGTGTGTATATAGAGATGTCAAATGGGTTGTCTTGTCCAATCTTATGTCTTATGTATTGTCCTTAATGAATTCATAGGTTAAAATTATCTAATCTCATTTAACTATATCACATCCAATCCTATCCCACTAAAAGTTGTCCCTAATGAGATCATGGCTACTATAAATAAGCATGGTTATTAAAGATAATCATGTTTCATTTTTCATAATTTTAATTTTTCTATTTAGGTCCATTTGAGACAATTGTGATATCTCATTACCATCTCAACCCATCAAAAAATAAGTACGATTCATATGGGTCATATTATTTAAGCATTTAAGGCTATATTGTTAGTGTATAAGAAAAGTTTTATATGTATATTGATTAAGAAAAATATTAGTACAATGTTTTATATGCAGTACAATATTTAACTTTTAGTGGGGTTGGCATTTTAGGATTAGATGTATCATAATGCTTACACACTTGCAAAATTTACATGTTATCGTAGCTCCAATTGATCAAAAGATTTAGGAAAAAATAAACTAATGGGTCTCTCATAAAAATAAAATGAAAGAATACATGGTCTTTTCCAAAAGAAAGACAAGCGACTTAAATGGAATTATAATATTATAAAAATAATTTTAAAAATATAAAATATTAGATTAAACACCTCACATTTTGATAAAAATTATGTTAGTGTATAAAAAAAATAGTCAACATTAATTAAGAAAGATACTAGTGTAATGTTTATAAATAATATGAAACTTAATTTCTTTTAAGATTGAAATTTTTAGAATTAAATGTCTTATATTGTTATGATATCACAGCTTCTCGATTAATGAGTTAAGAAAAAATAATTAAATTTTTATAAAAAAAACATATGTTTTGTAAATAAAAAGAAATACAAGTAACTTAAATAGAAAGAAATATAAATGATTTTAATAAAATTAAAATATAATATAACATATATATATTTGTTTCAATTTTAAATTAAGTTCATATTCAAGGTTTTTTTTCCTTGGTTGAAGTGGTTAAACGATACGCCTTATTATCTTATTAATATGTTTGTCCGGTTGGTCAACCCATATATCAATCATTTACATTATTGGTTTATCCATCAACTAAAAATAACAAAATACAATATTCTTAGAAAATATATTTTATTAAACTCATTTGAGTCGTGCTGTGCTCATATTGATTTAGCTTGTTTAATAATTATAAAATATTAATTGACTATTGTCCTTTGGATTTCCATGTTGCGATATTTTTTACCCGTTTATAAGATGAGGTATGTTGGTCATGTCAATTTCATGCATATAGCTAATGTTTGTGTCATATTTATATGGTATTGATGTGATCTATCACATTCTGTCTGTATAAACTACTTTCAATTTTTCTTAATATTAAGTAGGATTATTTACGTGGATATACAATACATAACAATTCGTTAGAACCTTTACCCACAAGTGTATATATTATATAAGTAATATAATATATTTTAAGTATGGATATAAATCAAATAGGATAGTTGTCTATGGATATGTATGTTTTTAATAGAGAAATAGACTATAAAAGTTCTTTAGATTTGTGAATTTGATATCATTTGTTCTTTTAAATTTTAAAAAATATTTTCTAGTTCGTCAACTTCGAAAAAATAGATAAATTAAAAATAAATAATATTATTTTAATTATTTTTTTATTAATATATTATTTTTTAATGTTAATTAATTAAAATGTGATAAAATACGAGATATTACTTAAGTTAAAAGTAAATTTTAGTTTGAAATTATTTAAAAATTAAATAAATAATAATAATTTTTTTAAAAATTATTTAAAAACATATTTTTATATTTTTTAAAAATAAAAAATAATAAAATATTAAAATAAAATAATGATAAAAATTAAATATTAAAATAATTTTTTATAATTTTTTATATTAACTATAATTTTATTTTTATTTAATAATCGTATTATAATTATCTTTTAATTACTTAAAAAATCATATTTTAATATAAAGTTTTTAAAATAATATTATTTATTTTTAATTTAAAAGTGAGTATAAAACACTATTCTAAATTTGAAAGAATAAACACAAGTTAGTACTTAATCTAACAAAGTTAGCTGATATTTTTCTCTAATTAATATTTATTCTTATGGCTCGGGGAACATGTTTTGTAGGTACATATTTGTTTCAATTTAAATTAATTTCATATTCAATCTTTTTTCCCGTACTTGTGGGGGTTTAAGGATATGCCTTATTATATATGTATTTAAATTTTAATAGTTAGTTTAGTTTATGGTGAACAAATGACAATTTATGCTAGTTGTGTGAAGTCATTTAATATATGTGTTTAATTATGATCAATTTATGCTAGTTCTACTATGGAGTCTGGGACATCATTGTATTTTATCTTTTTCCTATAAGTGTAATGTAGTGAGAGAGAGGTTTTGTCACACGAAAATACCAAAGAGGGAGTTTGTAAGGACTATGAGTGTTGGTTATTTTCGTAGACAAAATATTTATCTGTAAATTTGTTTTTAGGCCTGCTATCAAGTCTATCAAGAAAAGCCAAATAAATGCTCAAGTTCTAGATAATTGTACTTTAGGTATATCTTTGATAACTTGACATATAGGATTATATTTATGCATTTAATAACACATGTTTATAAATCTAAAATTATTTTTAATGCCAAAATATGGAATAAGATATGCTAAAAGATATTAAATAATATATGCTCTAAATTAAGATATGTTAAAAGATATTAGATAAGATATATATACTCTAAAATAAGATATGCTAAAAGATATTAGATAAGATATATTTTAAATTATAATTGAAATCTTTATTATAAAAGATAACATAAAATCTATTTTAAAAGAAATCTATTTTAAATAAGAGTTATCTTAATTAATGAGAATTACTAATCCTATTTGTAATAGAAAAAATATTTATCAATTATATAGGATTAAGGGTTTTAATTTTTCCTATAAATAAAATTCATTGCTCATTGTTTCAATCAACCATACAAGAGCACTCTTCTAATCTTTTTAATTTCTCTCTCTTGTTTTACAAATATAAGATCATAATTCTTTAGGCTTCTTTATTTAATCTATTAAATATTGGTGGTTATATTTGATTGATTAATAAGTCTAATTATTTTTATGATATTTTGATATTATATTCTTATGGCTTCTTCTTTATTTTTGTTCTTAAATTGTTAGATCAAATAATTGTTTTTGTCATATCATAATTATTTGATTTGATTATTAATCTTTAAAGAAGTTATTTTTATTTAACTTATATTTGATCTTTTTGGTCTAGGATTTACTAGTTGATTTAATTTAAATGACATATATTTTGAATCATCTAGTTAGGATTATTCATTATTAAATCCATTCTAGAACACACACGGGTACTTGTATTTTTGTGCTAACTATTTTGCAGTTACTTCGGGAACGTATCTGATTGGCGGGAAGCTTATTGGAACGTTGGTCTGGAAACCGCTCACGCTAATATTGAAAACTGTGAAAACAGAGCAAGGGCTCGTAAGTAAAGTACATTGGGGCAGTATCCTAAGGAGGGTAGCATAAGACCGAGTTTGTACTTGAACATTTGATTTTCATAGTGGAAAGTTAGGTGGTCCGGTGGACCGGTGGTTTTCCTCTTAGGTCATGGTTGTGATCTAGGTTGTTTCCACCTAAAAATATCTTGTGTTATTATTTTATTTCCGCACTTATTTTTACACACGATTGCATGTCTGGCCGCTTTGTTTAGGTTATTAAATTGTAAATTGATAAAAAATTAAAAATAACCTATTCATCCCCTTCTAGGTTAATCATGTCCATAATTTATAAACTTTCAATTGGTATCAGAGCCGACACTAGACACACTTAGTGAGATTGATCTTAGGGACACACACACTTACTTATGGACCAAATGAAAGAAGGTGGGTCATCTGTTAGACCCCCACTCTTTGATGGGTTTAATTACCCTTACTGGAAGGCTCGCATGCAAGCCTTTCTCAGACAAGATGAAAAAGTCTGGGATGCTATTCTTGATGGTTGGGAACCACCTTTTGTAACGAAAGATGGTGTAACAATCATAAAGCCAAGAAGAGACTGGACCACTGAAGAACGCACCCTTAGTGGGGCAAACCAAAAATGTCTAAGCTCAATATTCGCTGCAGTGTCGATGGATGAGTTTCGTCGCCTCTCCGACTGTGAGACTGCTAAAGATGCATGGAATGCACTTGCTCTTGCTCATGAAGGAACTTCCCAAGTAAAACAAACAAAATTGAGATTGCTAACATCTGAGTTTGATTCTATTAAAATGAACAACAACGAAAATTTTGGTCAATTCTATGCTCGCTTCTGTGATATCACTAATGCTTGTTCTAACCTTGGTGAGAAAATTTCACAACCTATACAAGTGCGCAAACTCCTAAGCTCCTTAACAGCTGACTACAAGATGAAAGTAACAACGATAGAGGAAAGCAAGAATGTGGACACACTAAATATTGATGAACTTGTCGGGTCAATCCAAACCTATGAGCTTTCTCTTGATCTTCCCAAGAAAATCAAGGATGTGGCATTCAAAAGCTCCAAACTGGACATCTCTGATAATGATGAGAATATAAATGATGAGTCATTAGTCTCGCTAGCACGAAAATTGAAGAAGTTCCTAAAAATGAAGGATCAACAAAATAATCAATCTAATAAGGGACAATCTAGTTGTTCGAAGGACCGAAAGTCAAGGGAATCAAGCCTCATAGCTCTGATGGTAAGAAAACTAAGCTCACTAGTCCTCGATGCTATACTTGTGGGGGTTTTGATCATATTTCTATAGATTGTGCAAACAATAAAAATAAATTTGAAAAAGCATTTAATACTACACTCAGTGACACGGAAAGTGAGCAGGATAATGCTAATAACCTAGAAGATGATGACTAGGTTAACCATGAATGTATATATATATGCACGTGAGCTATAAAAATCCATTAACTCCTTTAACAACCCCAATACTAATATGTCACAAATGTTATTCCTATATAATTACCATTATACACGTTCACCCCAAATACAACTTAACTTCTCTCTTATACTAGAGAACGAAAACTATAAATACTCATTTTTTGTATTTATTATAAAACGAAACTTAAATTTTTTCTACGTTCATCAAATCTCATTATTGACTTAAACATTGAAAGGTCAAAAACCACTATTTTCATAATTGTCTGAGATTCTAACGATATGTTCTCTCTTATAGATCTACGAAAAACAATCGTACTTAATATTAACAAAAATCAACATCAATATAAACATTAAAAGATAAAAAAGTAACTTGTGTGCACAATATAAATAAAGTATTTTCACACTACAATATATGTTAAATATATGAAGTATATTCATTTTTCTTGGTTTAATTTTTATTTTATTGCTACATAGTTATATTTTCATACCTAATGGAATACTTATTCAAAATTTATGTAACACACAAACATGTGTTCCGAATATTTTTTTAAATTTTTTCTACTATAAATACGTATTAAAAATATAATTAGATAAATATTCACGTCAAAAAATAAATATAGATAGTATGTATTGAAGATTATATATATATATATATATATATATATATATATATATATATATATAAACATGTGTTAAATATATCATTATAACAAATTGAACTTGTGCTCAGAACCAGAGACGGTTGGAAATGAAATTTTACATATGAAATTGAAATTGAGTTATTTTGTGCACAAATAATATGTATAACAATTTTTAGTAGACCTTTTTGGATTAATTGGCTTTATTTGTATAGTCAGCAACAATACAAACCAGTCCTCCCCCCCACCCCCCTAAAAAAAAAAAGAGCAAAACAACAATAAATAATCTGACAAAAAAAAAATGCAACGATAAGTAATTGTTTTGTACGTAAGTCCTTCCTTTGGCTGGAAAATATTGATTAAACCAAAAGGAGGGTACGGGTAACTAGCAAGAGCTAAAGTCTATATCTAAAGCTTCTCCAATCGTCAAGAAGACTCTTTCCTCTCCAATTTTGTTTACAAAATCTGTTAACTTAAGCTTGTGAATCACTTGCCACCTAGGATTGGCAATGGCTAGCTGATATAGTAGAAGAGATATATATACATGTTTAGAGAGAGAAAGAAAATTCCAATATATATTTTTTAAAATATATGCATGCAAGAAAATACATTTTTAATTGGACGCAATACCTAAAAATATTTTATTAGCCAATTTTTTTTTTAAAATGCTTAAGGAAAACAACAAAAATAGAATCAATAAAATTTGTAATTAGAAAAATATAATGTTGTACAATTAAATACTATCAAAATTGAATTATAATCATTTATATATGTTTCTTGTTGAATATTATTCAATTAAAACGTGTTAAATATTATTAAAATGTTATTTTATTATTAGTTTTAGAGAATTTATTTTTTATAATTTCATAAATGTTTTATGCAATGATAATATATAAGCACCTATTATTTCAAAATCATGTTATAGATATGACCAAAAGAGAACTTCTAAGGTTTGAAATTCATAAAGATGTTAAAATATAATTTTTATGGAAATGTTAAAGATATAATTGTTGTCGACAAAAAATTTAAAAAAAATCATAGAAACTATATATTCTCTATCAAAAATATGAAAAAAAATTATAAAATATTAAAACAGTCAATTACTTATATTTTAAACTAATTTTTTATTTCATACATGTATTTTTAAATACATAAATTATTTATATTAATGAATAAGTTGATAAGTAATTAAAATATTATATAATAAAATATATTTTTTTTAATAAATATTATAGAATAAGTAGTTAAAATGTTTAAAATAATTTCAAACTATTATAAATAAATAAATCTCGACAATATAAATATAAATTTCATTGATTATTTATCTTTAAAAATATTGATTATTTATAGCAAACATGCAAAAAAAAAAGAGAATTTATTATCTACTACAAAAGTAAGAAAAAATTGAATTGAAATGATTACTTAGAAAGAAAAAGAAAAAATCGAAAAATAAATCAAGAATTCATATTTTTGATTTTTTTTTTTGACATTTTAGAAATAATATCCACGACAATTTAACAAAAAAAAGGTATTTAAACAACAATAATATTTTATCGATATTTTAGTGACATTATCAATATTTTTACGATAATTTAACCAAAAAATATATACATCATATTTTGATGTCATAATGTGTAAAACATCGACATTGTCACCTACAACGTTGACATTTCCATCCCTTCGTCTACATAGCATTGTGATAAATTACAACTAAACATAAATTTGTATAAAATTTTATATACACTTGGATCCACTTATTATGTACCGTACTAGAATTATTTTAAAAAATTAATTTTTTTTTATTTTTTAAATTATTTTTCCACCAAATATCATAAATGTTAAATATGTACAAATATTAAATTTATGTATACTTTTTATGTTAAAAACAAGAGAGAAATAACTTTACCACCTCACCTCCACTCCATGAGACATCAAATGCCTATGTAATTCTCCAAAAGTTGCAATGCCGGTGGTGTCGATATTTATTAAGCCTACGGTTGTTGGTTTCATCAAAAGAAAAAGTAACTAAAAGTTAAAACCAAAATTATGAACAAGTTAATTTATATTTAAGACATGTGTCAACTTGCACCTCAAATCATCGATTATAATATCGATTGATAAAATCATTTATAAATTATATATATACTTATATGTTACAATATGAAAGTATTATATGTAAAACTGAAGAAATATCTTTTATTTCCGTGTATCTTCAAAATATAAAATTTTATGATAAAATTGTTAAATGTCACAATTTTTGCCTTTTCAATATCATAGGATAATATTATGATTTTTTTTTTCATTTTAGTTTAACAAGTAATAATCTATCAACATCATAAAATATTATATATCTATTTTTGCAAAATTAAAAATTCATATTTTAATCTTTTCCTTCGATGCAAGAATATATTATTAAGAAAAATAAAAAAAAATTATATAAAATAATACTTCTAAAATTTATAATAACAAATATAACATACCAATAATATTAATAATAGTCTCATATAGATAAATGATTTTAAATGTTCATAATTTAACTTTAAGAGATTTTAAAGGAAAACGATGGATTTGATTTTTTTTAATAGTAAAAATATATGAGTCGAGTAAAATAAGTATTATTTTTTATGATTGTAAGTTTTTAAAAAAATTATTTTTATTGTTTTTAAAAAATAATATAAAAAAAATAACAAAAATAATACCCTTAAAACTTACAAACCATAAAAATAACACATTTTGTGTTTAGCTTATATATTTTTACTATTAAAAAAATTAACACATTATTTTATTTTTAAGTCCATCAAATTGAACCTTATTCAAATTCAACTAGACATGAACATAAATGAATGATTTTTATTTTTAAATATTATTTATATATTATTTTTATAATTATAAATTTTAAAAATATTATTTTTTAATCTCCTTGAAATATATACACATGAACATGAATGATTTTTATTGAACTTACTAGACATGTCAATAATTACACGTTTAATGATCCTGTTATTATCTTCTTTGGAGTTGCGATAATTTTCTTCTGTTACCCATCTGATAATCCTTCAAAAATGATCAATTAAGGAAATCATAATTAAAAAAGTTGATTAGTTAATGAATATTAGTATAAATATAAGTTAAAGACTTAAATGAATACCTTTCTCTAACAGAATTGGCATTTGCAAAGCAGAGCCAGGAAGATTTAAGACGGACTATCAATATTCCAGGGACTTTAAGAGCCATATGATATTGATTTACATCACCAAATGTATCAGTTCCTGGGATTCTTCCAAGTCTCTCTGTTTCTGGTCTAATTGAAATTATAATTATCTTAGCAAATGATATACTCATCTGCAAATATTTCAAGACCATATCAGTTATTTTTTTTTTTTTTGAATTTAAAACCATACATATAGTGAAAAAAAAAAATACAATCTGGGCTATGCTCTATTTAGTACCATGTCAGTTATTACACAAGAAAAATTAAATTCTGTTTTTCACAGTTTCACTTTTTAAGCCAGTTTAAGACAAAATTAATTATTGTACTTCTACATTTTTACAAGAGTTAATAGAATAATTATTCAACGGTTCAAAAGTTAAAAACATGGGTAACAAAACTGACGCGACAGCAATAAAAGGAACATAATTATGACCCAAACCAAAACACGATTTAATTAAAATTTATTACTAAATATTTTATAAAATTAAAGGTAGTATTGTTCTTTACTATTTTAAATAATTTAATTAGACGAAAAATTAATTAAATTTTTTAATATGTCAAGTAAAATACAAGAACACGAACATAATACAAACCTACCAAAGTTTTTTTTTTTTTTTAAGAAGAGTTAATGGGACTGCTTGAACTCTTAACCCAATAATATAACCCCCACAAAGTACAAAGCATGTATTGATATTATTTAGAAAATAGGTTATTAATTAGTTACCGCAGTTATAACACCAGTCTCTACACCAGAGAAGAGGACGCCAAAAAAGGCACCAAGGCATGCAAGAAAATCAAGCTTATCCAACTTCCATATGTTATAAGCACCATTGAGGTCTATGAGTCCAGGAAGAGCAGATATAATTACTGAAGCCAAAATTGCTTGTGGAGTGTAATACACAAACCTTGTCAATAACTGCAATGCTATTAGCACTGCTATTGACATCACAATATTTGACACCAAACTTTCACTCCCTGCACTGTAATTTACTGCTGTCCTTGAAAACGAACCTGCAAATTCAAACTTGTTATTTGTAAAAGTTATTACTTTTAATTTATCTTCTAAATATTATAGCCTTCCTAGTTATGTAAACAACCTGAGGCTTGATAATAACAATAGAGTGTAATTAACGTAATATCAATTTTCCATTAAATATTGCAAGTGAAATATCTTTATACATGCTCGGACAATCTTAATAATCATATGATCTTCATAAGGTTTGTATGTTAAAAGTCATTTTAAAAAGTAATTTGATAATTAAATAAGCACATAATTTAAGTAGCAAAAGATGTGTTTTTTAGTCCTGAAAGCACTTCAAATAACTTGTTTTAGGAACATTTGTTTTTTGCTTCTGAGACCCTATTAAAGTCCTTCTAATAGCAAAAAGTCATTGCAGCATCTAACAAAAAAGAAATTATCAATAGCACTTTCAGAGCTCAGAAAAGTTATTACTTTTATTTATCAATTTTCCATTAAATATTGCAACTGAAGTATCTTTATATATGCTTGGGCAATCTTAATAATCATATGATCTTCATAATGGTTTGTTTGTTAAAAGTCATTTTAAAAAGTGATTTCATGAATAAGCACATAATTTAAGTAGCAAAAGACACTTCAAATAACTTGTGTTAGGGACATTTATTTTTGCTTCTGAGACCCTATTAAAGTCCTTCTGATGGCAAAAAATCATTGCATGACCTAAACATATTTTGTGTTTGCTTCCTAAAACCTTTTTTTTTTTTTTTTGAAACTGCTTATGTACGAAACCACATTTAACACAAGCACAAGATGGTCTCCTAGTGCTTCCGATAACAATGATTTTCAGACAGAAGGGGTTTTAGAAAAAAGTGCTGATGTTAGCAAGCACAAAATGTGCATTATGATCCATACAAGTGCTTTTAACAATTTTTTTCCTATCAAGGCTTGAAGTGCCTTTACAGGGTCCAAGAAGCACAAATAGACCCTTATTTGATTTAGAAGCAGTTTTTTAGCTGCAAGAAGTGCTTTTACCATGTTTCGAAAGCATAAACAAACTTACAGCGTGTGGAAGAAGTCGAGAAAATAGAGGATTACCGGTAGCAACATAGCAAGAAGTGATGGATCCCACAACATTTGTAACGCCAAGGGCTACCATTTCTTTGTTAGCGTTAAGGTAATATCCTTTTCTTGATGCAAAAGATCTACCAACTGTAATTGCTTCCTAACGTTTCCATTGAAAAAAAAAACAAAAAAAAAAAGGTCAAAATCTTGAAAATTGAAATGACCAAAATGACTTTAAATTATTTAGAATTAGTGTAAGTGGTATAATATGAACAAAGAAAATAGACAAACCCACCATGAGACCAACAACTGCAACAATAATTGCAATCTTAGTCACATCTCCAACGTAAGGTCCACCAAACTCTAATTGGCTCACTGAGCTTGGATTGAGCCCTCCCTTTACTTCTTTCACTATCTTTATTCCATGTTCTTGGGCTTTTGTCAGATATACAATTAGAGTTGACAAAATGACTGATAGGAATGGAGCTATGTTTTGTAACCAGAATAACTTCTTGTTCCTCCTACCCTGTTATATTTGTCACAAAGTATATGTATTTTTATTAATTGTAGCAAAAGTATATCATTTTAGTTAGTTGCTGCAAGTCATGTATGTCGTGTCAAGTTTGTATCATGTTATCATGTTGTTGAGAAAAAAAAAAACGTTTAACTCACTATTATAATACTGTTGTAATTCGTCGGTTTTTAAAACCGGTATATTAGGGGTACCATCTTTTGGGCCGGATTTCATAAATCAGCATTTTTCACGTTTTTTCACTGATTTTTAATAAATCTAAGAAATTTAAGTAGCAAAACTGTTAAAGTCTCACATCTATCGGGTATCGTGCCCATGTTGCGCATATAAATAAGGGCAGTCTTCCATCTCACAATCTGGCTTTTGAGATGGAGTTAGTCTCAAATTTAACATGGTATCAGAGTAAGTTTATCCAGTCGGTGTAGTTGTTTCGTCACTAGTGAGTGATGCATTCTGTCACTTGGGTTCAATAAGCTCAACATCCCCGTCGGTCTCAAGGGGACAAACCCTTGCCGATGTGAGGGAGAGTGTTAAAGTCCCACATCGACTAGGGATCATGCTATGTTAAATTTGGGTCTAACTCAATCTCAAAACTCAGGTTGTGAGATGGAGGACTGTCCTTGTTTATATGTGCAGCGTGGGCGCGATCCCTAGTCGATGTAGGACTTTAACACTCCCCCTTACATCGACAAGGGTCTGTTCCCTCGAGACCGACGGGGATGTAGGACTTTAACACTCCCCCTTACATCGACTAGGGATCATGCTATGTTAAATTTGGGTCTAACTTCATCTCAAAACTCAAGTTGTGAGATGGAGGACTGCCCTTGTTTATATGTGCAGCGTGGGCGCGATCCTTAGTCGATGTAGGACTTTAACACTCCCCTTTATATCGGCAAGGGTCTGTTCCCTCGAGACCAACGGGGATGTTGAGCTTATGGAACCCAAGTGGCGGAATGCATCACTCACCAATGACGAAACAACTGTACCGACTGGATAACCTTGCTCTGATATCATGTTAAATTTGGGTCTAACTCCATCTCAAAACTCAGGTTGTAAGATGGAGGACTACCCTTGTTTATATGCGCAGCATCTGCACGATTCCCGGTCGACTTGAGACTTTAACAAAAACAAAACAATTTTGTAATAATAACTTCTTATCATATTGTCTAACGTTCGAGAGCATAACATGATTTGTGATCATTTTGGTGTGGTGTTTGTGTCATTAAACACTTACCAGAAATCTTGTAACGAGTATGAAACTGAGAAACGAGAACCCAAGTAAGAAATTGTATGGTTCCCACTGCAAGTAATTAATAATTAATATAAAAAAAACATATATAGCAAGTCATATAAATTAATAAATGTTACGTTTAGGTTAAAGGTTAGGCAAAGTTAGTAAACCTACAGTCTCATGTGATCTCCAAACAGCTTTCACTACAGAGATAATATCAGCTTTGTTGGTAAAATTGGTGATCCCAAATAAGCCTTTAAGTTGCTGAAGTCCAATAACAATGGCTGCACCTGCCATGAAGCCAATAGAAGCAGCGTGGGACAGAAAATCAACTAGAAATCCCAACCTGTAATATTTATTTTTACAATAATTTAGAGACTATATTGAAGTTTTAGTTCTTGAATCATTACTAATTATCATAAAAAAGGTTAAAAAGGGAATCTCAAGAGATTGGGTGATTATTTAAAATAACATTTTAATCCTTTTATTCTTACTAAATCACTTTAATAGTATAATTATGAAAATGAATACTTCTTCTAGTCCTATGTTTACAAAAGACCAATGGAGACTAAAAATGCCACAATTTCATAATTATTGGATCAAAATTTCATAAATATGAGTTTAGAAGAACATTATTTTCAATAATTATAGTAATATAGGTGACTAATTAGGTCAGAATAACAGAGCTAAAAGGCTCATTTTAACATAATTACGAGACTATTCTTGATTAAAAAACTCACCTAGAGAGTCCAAAAACAGCCTGAAACACTCCAGCAAAGAATGTAACGGTAAAAGCAAGTTTTTTGTAACTAATTGGATCCATTGCAGGATTTAACTTCAAAATCATAGAAGACAACAGCAGAGAATCCACAGCCACAGCTCCAATCACTACATCTCTTGAAGTTCCCAACATGGCATATATTATGGGTGGGACAACACTTGTATCTACATCAAGTATATAAATTTAATAAATATAATTAACACGTGAAATGCAGCAAAAATGGAACTAGGATCCTTATGTGTCACTTACATAGACCATACTGAGGTTCAAGATTTGCCAAAGTTGCATATGCCATACTCTGAAATCAAACATTGTTCAATTCATAAAATGTAAAATGTACACAATTAACATGTATGTTATATGTACTTTTTAAATTTAGTGAAACGTCCGTGTCCAATCCATATGATATGGATATGAGTACAAGTATTCAAATGTTCAAAACAATCAATGCCCTATACGAGAGGTCGAAAAAGTAATTTTTAGGCATAATTAATAAATTGTACCTGTGGAATGCTGAGGCTAGCTAGAGTTAAACCAGCAACCAAATCATTCTTAAACATGGTTGTGTTGTAGTTTTGGCACCAACAAAGAATAGGAAATAGACCTTGTAAGAATGAGACAATACGTTTGTAACTAGGATTAGGTTGATTATTTGGAATCAAATATTTGTTATTATGAGGTAAAATGGTTTCCTTAACAAAACCCACAAGTTCATTCCAGTAATTTGGTGGGTCAGGGGCATTCAATACCCATTTGGATCTAGTTTGAGCATTATTGTTTTTTTCAAGCTCAAACAATTCTTCTAATGTGTAGATCTTTGTTGAACTAACCATAATTATACAACTCTTGATCTCATATATTTAGCTTTATGTAGTATAAATTATAAAATTAACTATAGTTTAAAGAGCTAATTATATATATAATTTTTGATTTGAGGAAGGATGGATATTACTATCTTTGTTTTGTAGTGGAAGTGATTGTTCCAAAAACCAATGGGGCATACATTAATAACTCGTTGTCATGAGAAAATTGCCTCTTCCATTTTTCAAAGGAGAAGGGAGATTAAATATTAAATATTTAAATGTTTATTTTAATAAATTGAGGAGTTAGTGTATGATTGGTTCATGGTTAAGTGTTATAACTCTCTAATCTTATTACTATGTATTCAAGCTTGAATGTTATTCGTGTAATATTTTGTTTTCTTAGTGTAATATTTTATTTATTTAATAAAAAAATGATAATTTAATTCCTTTAAAAAAATATTTGAGAAGTTATCGTCATTATATACTTGCGCAATTCTTATTATGATCAAAATGGTCTCTTCGTACATAGGAAGCACACTTAAATTAAAAATATATAATTTTGGGGTTTCATATATCTTTGCCTTAAAAAATGATACACTTTAGCTCCTCTGCTATATCAATCCACTTACTTGTAATATTGTTACACTTCAGCTCCTTCTAAACATTAAAATAATAATTTTACAATTAAAATAATCGATTTAGTTAGATTTATATTGGATTAATATTCTAAAGATTTATTAATTAGTAATTACTAATTTTTATTTATTTATTTATTTCATTTTTCTTCTTCTTTCATCCTGGCCTTCATTACCGATTCTCAGTGGAGTTCAAACAGATGAAACATAAATAAAAATTCAGTGAAGTTTAAATCTATCTTTCATTTTTTTTTCTCTCCTTACCAAAAAATTTAATCACTTTCTATAACAAAGAAATAAGATTCATTTATATTGTGCTACTACATTTGAGTTACGAGCCAAATGTTATTGCAATCTTCTTCTAAGATATTTCATCTAGTGATTTTACAATAAATTTATTTATTTATATTTTAAATTACGAATTCGAATCACACTAAATATTTGTTTATGTTATAAGTTAATCTTAAAAAAATCTTCTTTTGTGAATTTTTGATGAAATTTAGAGGGAGGGATAATGGGGTAGAAGAGGAAAAACTTTTGATATCATTAACGTAATTTTGATTAATTTAATTGAATTTTTTTAATATGAAAATATATTTAATATTTACAACACGCCAATGTTTACTAATATTAAAAGAAAATTGATAAGTGTACAAGTTGAACCCCATACCTTCTAAGTAATTTCATTTTTATTTGAAAAATAACATTTATAACACTTTATAATTATAAAAATATGATTATTATATGAACCTTATATATTTTTATTTCAAAATAAAAGCCAAATATTCGCATTCAACTTTGATCCAAAATTGTAGATTACTCATATATTTAACGTAGAGATATTATTACAAATTAATTTTACAATATTTTTCTCAAAAACTCCAAAACGTTGCAGCAAAAAGTAGGAACTTATAGGATTAATATTGAGCGGGTGTTATGGTTAGATCATGAACCCAATTGGAGGATTAATTTTTTATTTAAGAAAAATAAGTTTATTTAAAAAAAAAGAGATATTAAAGTTTATTTTTTTATTAAATTAATAAATAAAAATTATAAAAATAAAATTGGAAGTTATATCTAAAATAATAATAATAAAAAGCTATATTACATATAGTTAAAAATAGATTTTACTTGATAGAGAATTGAAAAGCCAATTGAATTGATAGATATGATAATTTAAAATTGCATTCCAACCATGTTATTTGTTAATTTGACTTTATATCCAAATAGCTGGAATAACTGCAATTATATAAAAGCATATAGCAAGCCATCTTTTTTTAAACATATATATATTTTTCAGGCCTTTCCAAACTCATTAAAGCTGATTTGCTTTGTGCAAATTGGTTGGTTTAAATTTTCAGGATAAAGTGACGTGAACTTGTGAACATGTAAAAACGAAAAGTACTTTTCATAAAAATAAAAAAAAAATAAAAAGCAAAAGAAGAAGAAGAAGTAAAAAGTACTTATAGGTGAAATGAACTCATGAGGAACCAAAGTACACATAAGCCCACTAAATGGTTGCAAAGGATTAAGGATGATTAATATTTTCCTGGGCCTTAGTCTCTAGTTCGTTCACCAACAAAAAGCCTTAGTCACCTTCTCAATCTTCTTCTTTCTTTTTTCCGTTATCATCGATATTTTTCTTCTTTGTAAATAACTTGTTTTCTAAATCAAAACACATCTCATTTCTTTTTATATTCTCAATCTTCTGTAGGAATCGATAAAGATATTACTCTTCTTATCTACTTATATATATATGGTAACTTTCAAGCTTGTTTTAAATTTTAGTTCCATTTGGATTTCTTCGGTAATTACAAGTGTTTTTTACTTACTTCTTATCTATTAATTGTTTTTTAAAAGATTTTCGGTATGTAAATATAAGCCAATAAATACACTAAAATTGAATTAGTGGGAAAGTTAAGCCACTTCAAGTTGGCGTGAATTAATAGTCCCGAAATAGTTTAAGATTACAACAAGAATAAACTACCAAATATAGCACTTAAATTAAAATGTTTTTAGAAATCTATTATTTAATTTTGAATTGCAATGTATTTATCACCGAATTTTTTTGAAAGTGTTACAAATTTTTACATGTAAAACACACCTTTAAATCTTGTTTTTTTTTTATCAAAAACGTGCACTTTGTCCAATTTTTTAAACAAAAAAGCCACTTAAGGCCTTTTTCTTAAAATAAACGCTTAAATACTTTGGTACAATTTAAGTAATGTTTTTATTTTGATAAAAAGGGGTACTTAAGTGCTCTTTTTGTTTTAAAAAGAATGAGATTTTGTGGTATATTTGTCAAAAAAAAAGTAATAAATAAGTAGTACTTATAAGAAATTGAAAATAGATTTGTTAGGACATGAAGTTATGTAATAAATTTGTTCAGATAAGTTTGATGATATATTTATTAATTTATTCTTAAAAAATCAAATTTAATTTATATCATGAATCGACAATCTAACTACAAACAAAGCTATTTACGTTGACTTGAATCAATTCACTACTACAAAAACGGACTTTAAAGTCAGTTCAACTTAAAATTTAAAGTCGGTTCACGGGTTGAACCGAATTTAAAGTTTTTTTTTACATATTTTACTCATTTTTTACTCTACTTAAGAACTTGTATTCAATGACATATAAATTTATATAATAATTTATGATTATTAAGGTTTCTTTTAAATAACTATAATACTTCAAATCACAGATATTTTAATGAGTATCATATTGTTGAATCATGTCTTTTCCATTTCATAATACTTATACAAAACCTACATAATAAAAATAATAGTATACGTATACAAAAATTTATACACATAATATACAAAAAATAACGCGATGTGAATAATAAGTGTGTAGGATTAATAAAAATACTTACAAAAAATGAAGTGAAAAATGAAGGAAATGAAGAAAAAATGTGTTTTGTAAGTGAGAAAATTGGTATAAAAATTTTGAGTATTTTGCTCAAAAAAATAGAAGGTCTGGAAGATAATTTGGAGAAGAAGAAAACCCACTAAACATTGTTGGAATTGGTGGTTATAAGTGGTTGAAAAATGAGAAAGAGTGGAGGAAGTGAAGCTCGGTTTTGGGTTTTTGAGTCTTGTTTATAGCGCTACAAATTAAAAATTATGTCTGATGGGGGAAGAAAGAAAAGAAAAGAAAAAATCCACGTGTATAGCGTCGGTTGACGTGTTGAACCGACACTACGTCCACGCATAACGTCGGTTCGACACGTCAACCGACGCTACATCCTACGTGGATAGGGTCGGTTCTACACCGAACTGACTTTAAACCAATTTAAAGTCAGTTTTTAGAAAAAACCGACTTTACGTATCGACTTAAATACTCATTTTTATAGTATTGTGAAACATGATTAAATGGGTTAACTTTGTTGTATAAATAGACAAGTAATATGATCTTATATAAGGACCTTAAAACATTCACTAGTTTGTAATCCTCTTTGTAGAAATAGTATGCATGTATATCATAATTATTAATGAATAAGTTATGTAATTTTAAATTTTTAATGCAACCTATGATATAAGAATACTTTTATCTATACCATGCATATTAGTATAATCTTAAGAAAAAGAGTTATTATAAAAAATTAAGAATATATGTTAATTAATATATATGTACGTTAGTTTGGCTTTAATTATTTTTAAATTTAAAAAATGAACCAATATGATTAGTTGTTTAAAATTTAAAATTAAATCAATCCAATTTTTTTTTTAAAACCTACAAAATTAAATTAGATTTGTTAAAATAGATTGTGTTGGTTTGGTTAGATAAATCTTGTACGCTCCGAATAACAAGAGTCAAAAAGTAAAGGCTTTTACAAAGGTTCAGTTAATAAATGACTTTTGCATTCTTCGGTAAAACAAGTATAATTTTCAATTACTTTGAAGACAATCAAACATGATATTAATGAAACTCCTTTCCATTATATAACTGATTCAATCCAAACAAACATCACCATATGTAAACGGAGCCAAAAGTATGTCATTTTCATTCCTTCGTTTACTTTTTTTAAAATATAATATAAATGTAATAACAATCCCAGAAATTTAAAAATCATTCACATAAATTATTTATTTCCCAAATTCAAAAGATATAATCACAAAACTACCTTTTATTTTAATATTTTCTTTTATTTTTAAAAGAAATTTTAATAAATTAGTATTTTTATTTCATTTTCTTACAATTTTTTAATAAACATAAAGAAAATATGAATGAATTTTGCACTCACCTTCCTTTCTTTTATTCCCAGATAGAAAGTGTTATATATGTATTAATTTCAGATATATATAATATTCACTAATGAAATCTAAAATATTACGAACTGATATATGTAACAACATCACTACTAGTTATAAAACACTAAAAACATCAATTTGTACACATATAATTGTAATGTTTCCTCTCCATTCGGACTTGAGACCTTCTTCTCAAATCACATAGTTGACTTTCCCACACTTCTTTAGGAAACATGGAGTTCCGTACAACTTCCCTCTGAAACCCTGAAACTTGAACAAAACCCATTTCATAGTCATACATTTTACGTAAAACAGGATTAGATAAAGTTTCGTATGCCATCTGAAGTTCCAAGAATCGCTTTGTCGACTCTTCTTTCTTCGAAGGATTACATACATCAGGATGGTATTTAAGAGCCATGCTCCTATAAGCCTTCCTTATCTCACTAAGCCCTACCTTCTCTGAACCAAGAGAAAGAACTTTGTAAAAGTTGGTTTTCTTTTGATTCATTCTTATCTCACTAGCTCTACAATAAATAGTATTGGGTAATTTGTGAGAAACTGTTTTCCCAAAATTGATCTGCTTATTCCGTTTGCACAACATTTTTGGTACTTTGGGATTCATAACATGTAAAGAGATTTCCATATTTGAAAAGAGAGAGAGAATGTGTGAAGGATAGTGTAACAGCTTACTAATATATAGAAGGAGAGATTATAATTAATTAGATGTATGGTAGCAAATATTTTATTTTTTTTAATTTATGAGTTATTCATTATTTTAAATAATGTTATTATAAAATATAATTATTTTATTCTAATAATTATTAAAATAAATATTTTTAATATACTAAAAATATTAAAATCGAATATTTATAATAAAATAAAGATTATTAATTTTTACAATATAATACCTAATTTTAATAAATAAGACAAAACTAAAAATTTCTATATATAATAGGACATTTCTTTCCCTTATTAATTTAAGTTATAAAAAGAGGCTAAGGATTGACCCAAAACCCGGTTAGACATGATTTTCTTATTTCATAATAGACTTTTTCTTCTTAATATATATAACGTTTTAATGAATTTTTGGAGTGAAATGGTTGTCTTTTTGTTTCTATAGTTGCCTTCCTTTGCTGTCTTTGGTTGTATCTAGTAAGTATCTCTCGACAATATGATTATCAAGTTCTTTGAACTTTAAACACGTTTCTATATCAATAAATTAGATATAATGATTGATTAATATTAATATTAATGCGTTTACGTTAAAAAGACAAATATATAGCATTTATTAAATTATTGATATACCTCTTTTGCATACCTCTATATGGTTTAGAAAAATGAATGGTTTTGTATATGTAGGTAACATAAATAAATAAATGGAGAAGTTACAATTAAAAAGAGTAGTGGGAATCTTATTCTGTGAAGGTAGGAGAAATGATAAATGCACACATATATGTATTTATATAAATTAATTATAATGTATTAAGTGGTATAATGTTTTTAAAAAATAATAATTTCATCATTTTCAAAGTTATTTTAATATACAGTATAACTATAATTAATATAAATACATGTGTGTAAATTTATGTATAAATAACATTAAGATGAATATAGATAATTCTATTCCTTTGGACCAATTTATTTAAGTTATCTCTCAAATTTAACATATTAATTTAGATCAAGGGTTTTAGAAGGTGTTATATGTCAAATTAGTCTTATTATTCATGGACAAATTGTTGGAAAAATTGATGGTTGTAAAAAAATAAATTTCACATACTCAAGATAATTTTCTAAACTAAAATTGAACAAAAATAACACCAAAAGTTTTTAGCATAGAAAACCTTCCAAAATGAAAGTAACAACAACGTGACTCGTAGGTCACCTAAAACTTTCACTATAATAAAATGAGATTATAAACTTCACGTTTAGGTAAATCTCTCACAAAAATACAATATATATGTATCTTCAATTTATGGGTAAAACTTCACAAATTAATTCTCAATTTTCTTCTCTCAGAAAACTCTTTCTGTTGAGGCTTTATGTTTTTCTTTCTCTCAACTTGTTATGTATATTAATATTAAGGCAAAGACTCTATTTATAGAGCCAAAGCTCCATCAATTCAGCCAATTCATACTGAGGCAAACATTACAAATTTTTGACTTTTTTTTCTTTTCACCGCAAGCCTTCATTTTTGAATGCCTTTTTTATTTTTTTGTCTTACTACTGGCCCACATGAGATAGACCAACAAATCTCTCCCTTTATCTTATGTGGGACAGGGCTCCTCCATACCTACAATCTTTCTACAGATGATAAGTTTTTTCTCTAGTCAGGATCTTTGTCATCATATCTGTCACGTTATCATTGGTGTGGATCTTTTCAACTTGTAGTAGTTTATGTTCCAACACATCACAGATCCAATGATACCTTACGTCGATGTGTTTGGACCTTGAGTAGAAGGTTGGGTTCTTGCTAAGGTGAATTGCACTCTGACTATCACAATAAAGAACATAATTTTCTTGGTTCTGATGCAATTGTTGTAGGAAATTTTTCATCCACAAGATCTCCTTACAACCTTCAGTGATTGCAATGTACTCTGCTTCTATGGTACTTAAGGGAATACACTTTTGTAATCGTGATTTCTATGAAGCAACTCCCCCTCCAAATGTTATTAGGTACCCAGATATAGAATTTCTCGTATCCATGTTGCCAGCCATATCTGAATCTATATATCCTTCTAATATAGAATTGTTATTACCAAAGCATAAACAATGATTGGAAGTTCCTCTGAGATACCTGAGTATCCATTTGATAGCTGCCCAATGTTCCTTTCTAGGATTTAATAGGAATCGGCTCACAACACCAACAACATGTGCAATGGCTAGTATGGTGCATACCATAGCATATATTAAACTACCAACCGTCGATGCATAAGACACATTGTTCATCTCTGACTTTTCCTCCTCACTTGAGGGACATTGACTCACATTAAGCTTGAAATAGCTTGCAAGTGGACAACTAACAAGTTTAGCTTTGTTCATGTTGAATCTTTCAAGAACTTTTTCAACATATCGTTTTTGGGAAAACCAAATCCTTTGCTTTTGCCTGTTTAGGTAATTTTCATGCCAAGAATCTACTTGGTAGGCCTTAAGTCCTTCATTTCAAAGGACTTGCTCAACTCCTTCTTCAACTTGTTAATCTTGTCAATATTTTGACCCATAATTAACATGTCATCAACATAAAGCAAAAGAATAATAAAATCACCATCAAAGAATTGATGAAGATGCAATGATCAACCGTTATTCTGTTGTATTCATTATTCTCCATGAATGAGTCAAACTTTTTGTACCATTACCTTGGTGCTTACTTCAGACCATACAAGCCCTTTCTTTAGTCTACATACCAACTTCTTTTTAATTTTGACTTGAAACCTTCAAGCTACTCCATATAGATTTCTTCATCAAGATCACCATATAAGAATGCGGTTTTTATGTCAAGTTATTCAACATCTAAATTAGGGCTAGCTGCCAAAGCAATAAAAACTCGAATTGAAGACATTTTAACTAATGGTGAGAATATTTCATCGAAGTCAACGCCCTTCTTCTGCTTGAATCCTTTCACAACCAATCTTGCTTTGTAACGTGGTTATGAGCTACCTTCTTCACTTTTGATTCTATACACTCACTTGTTCTTGAGAGCTTTCCTTCCCTATGGTAGTTTCATCAAGTCAAATGTGTGGTTCTCATGTAGAGATTTCATTTCTTCCTGCATGGCTTTTAACCACTCAATCTTATGTTGATCAATGATAGCTTCGTCATAACTCTCTAGTTCTCCCCCTTCAGTAAGCATCACATACTCGTTAGGAGAATATCTATGACTCAGTTATCGTACTCAAGTGGATCTCCTTATCTGTACTTCTGGTTGGACCTGTTCAGAAACTTATTTTGGTTCTAAACTGCCAACTGGTGGATTAACATCATCAGTGTTTGGTATAACTCCCCCGTCATCAGGATTTATTGGTGGAAGGACTGGTTCTAGATTTATTGGAATTTTATCTAATTGAGGTTTCTCAAATTTCTCAAAATCCTCGATTGTTTGATCTTCAAGAAACACCATATCTCTACTTTTAACAATCTTTTTGCTAACAAGATCCCAAAATCTATACCCAAATTCTTCATGGACATATCCCATAAAGATACACTGCTTCATTTTTCCATCCAACTTAGACCGTTCATCTTTTGGGATGTAAACAAATGCTCTACAACCGAATACTTTCAAGTGTTTGTAAGAAACATCTTTCCCTGTCCAAACTATTTCTGGTACATCGTAGTTCAGTGAAATTGATGGAGAAAGGTTGATTAAGTCAACTACTGTCCTCGCTGTCTCCCCTCAAAAGGAGTTTGGCAGTTTTGCATTTGAGAACATACATTTTACTCTTTCACAAATGGTTCTGTTCATCCTCTCCGCGACACCGTTGTGTTAAGGTATCTTTGGTATTGATTTTTCCATCTTGATGCCAAAACTTCTGGAGTACTCCTCGAATGGTCCACGATACTCACTGCCATTGTGTGTACGTACACACTTTAAACGTATGCTAGTTTCTCTCTCCATTGTTACATGAAACTGCTTGAAAACTTCATGCACTTGAACTTTATTTTTCAAAACAAAAGTCCACACTTTTCTAGAATGATTATTAATAAAGGTCACAAAATATAGTGACTTACAACTCATTTTACAAAAATATGTGTGTATTAAATCTAGAATATTTTCCTTCATAGATGGTGCGATATTACGAAATGCAACTCTATGTTGTTTTCCCATAATACATTCCTAGCAAAAGCTCCTTCTTGGAAAGAATTCTGAGACCTATTTCACTCATGTGGCCGAGTCGCTTATGCCATAGCTCCGTGGGAACTTATTTCCTAGTGGTATTTACTTCTCCTCTACACAGTTTGGCTTCTGTGAGGTAGAGTGATGTATCTTTCTTGCCTCTAGCTACTACCAAAATGCCTTTGATGAGCTTCCACTTTATTTTGCCAAAATAATTATTATATCCATCATCATCAAGCATACCAGTAGAGATCAAATTGAGGTGGATATATGGAACATGTCTCACATATTTTAAAAGTAATCTACATCCAAATTTAGTCTCTAGATAAATGTTGTCAATGCCCAAATTTTTTGATGCATCATCATTTTCCATCCTCACATGTCCAAAATCACCTTGAATGTATGTTGAGAAGAATTCTCGTCGTGAGGTGACATGATAGGAAGTGCCTGAGTCAACTACCCAAGTAGTGTCTTGGCATGTAAGATTGACATAATAAGCATCTAGAACAATGACAACTTCTTTAGTGACAGTTGTGGTGTCATTTGTTCGAGTTTCTACTTCCTGATTTATGGATCGTTCCACCTTTAACCTTCTACATTCTCGAATGAAGTGTCCAGGCTTGCCGTAGTGATGACACTTCTTTTCATGCCTTGATCTAGACTTTGACTATCCTTTTTATTGACTTTGGTTACAGGGATTTCTACTTTTACTTCTATTGTGACATTATTGCTTGCCTTGTTTCTCCATGACAAGCATATCAATGTTAGAAGTATATCCTTCATCTTTTTGTCGAGACTCTTCATTTAGCATTCTATCTTTCACCATATCTATGGTAAGTGTTGTCTCTTTTAGAGAACATAAAACGTGCAAGTATACACGGTCACAAGTAATAAGATTTGTAAGTAAAGTATCGTTCTCATGGCGATTTGTTACTACAGTTTGTTGAGTACTAAAAATTATTTCCCTCTGATTTTATCCAAAACGATCATTAATTTAGAAAAAGTTTAAGAAAATAGTTGTATAACAAAATAAAAGAAATCTAGTATTGCAGTTTTTTACCAAATTAATCCACTCAAATCATATTATTTTCTCTTGATTTATATTTTTTTAGTACATTTAATTTGTCAACCGAAAACTTCTAATTTTATCCATACATCTCTTCTGAGCTCCGTACAGACACACCTCGTTAAATTAATTCACTATATTCCTATGAGAATTAAATTCACCAAGATTCATTACGCTCTAAGTTCTCAAATGGCCACACATACAATTAGGGTATATTTCTATCCTTCATCATACATGTCATTCTATCCATGAGCAATATACACAAAAATGCTTCTCCCAAGTTTATTTAAGTGCCACGGATCATTTGATAAAATTCGTAAATAATCAAAAGCATTAAGTACAAATATAATAAACAAATCGAACGTCTTATAAATCTTTCAAAAAATAATTAAATCCAAGCTTCATAAATTTAGATAAAATGCAACCCTAGAAAAATTAAATTACTTCAAAAATTAAAAATTAAAATTACATCAGTTAAGGAATATTAGATGAAGAACAAAGGAAAATTAAATCATTTCGGATCGTAAATATTTGGCACACGTAGAACACAATAGAAGCCAAAAATAGCTTCTGCGTGTTCCACAGTCCAGCCCCAAACACTACTAAAAATCCCAAACTCTAAAACTCCAAAACTCTAGCAATAAATGCACTATTTATAGCTCCAAAAATACATCTAAAAATATACATTTTTTAGACACACAGGAGACATTTACATCAAAACTCAAAATAAAACGCATGGGGGACAAATGGTTACAATAAAAACAATATTTTAAATTGAGTGGGAAACAGCTGCGCACTTCTGATTTTGTTTTCAAAACACGCTACCACGTGTCGCGATCTAATACACTGAAAGAAATAATGGGACACGTGGCAACCTTTAATTGGTAGGAGGAATGGGCGCACGCGACATGGGTCCCACTGAGCGCGCCGAGCGGCGTGAATCCTGAATACCCGCGTACACTCTCTTTTGTCGCGTTTGCAATCCACGCGCCTCATCGTATCCGTTGATTTTCTGATCGAACGATTGGTGTCGCGCGTAAGTGATGGTGCACGTGGTCTCCTTTTCCTACGCAGAAAATAAATTTCCTTAATTGCATTTTAGCCCTCTAATTTAATTCAAATTAACTTTTAAACTTTCTTTAATTGCAATTAAGCCCTTTTCTAATTCAAATTAACTTTTAAACTTTTGTTAATTACAATTAAGCCCAATTTTAATTCAAATTATATTTTTGACTTTTATTAATTGCAATTAAACACTCTTTTATTTTAAATTATATTTTCAGACATAAATTTGCAATTAAGTACATTTTTTATACAAATTATTTAATTTTCTTAAAAATATATTCCTTAACAAATAAACAGTAAATATTAATTTATTCCACTATAATTAACTAAAAATGTCAAGAACATAGCAATTATAATTAATAAAATAGATGAAAATAACTATATAAAATACAGTTATCAGTAAGCTTTTTGTCAGAAGCTGAGTTGCTAACTGACACAACTAAAGTATCCCAACTTTTTGGTAAAGAACTCAGCATCAACAACGCTTGTAGCTCATCATCTACGATCATCTTCATAGAGTTGAGTTTATCTACAATGCCTTGGAACTCACTCATATGTTCTGATACACTACTTCCATCTTTATACTTTAAATTGACTAATCGTCTCATCATATTAGCTTTATTTTGTGTCGTTGTCCTCCTATACATTTTCTCCAACTTTTGCCAAAAAACATAAGCATCGTGTTCATTAGCAAAATTTTGAAAAATGCTATTGTTGATCCATTGTCTGATTTGAGCAGCATACTTTCGGTTCAACACGGCCCAATCAACATCTAAGTTGGTTATTTTTAGTGTCTTGTCATCGGTTTTCTCATCGGTCGAAGTTGTAGACACTGCTTTCTCCTTCGGCATTATAGAGTCAAAACTTCATCAATTCAACCAATTCATTCGAAAGCAAACAATACAAATTTTTGACCTTTTTATTTTCTTCTTACAGAAAGCCTTCATTGTTGAATGTTTTTTTATTTTATTTTTTATTACTATTTGTCCACGTAGACCAACACAAATAACCTTTTTTTACAATTATATCCTATAAATTTTATTTATTTTGACACACACAAAAAAATTACAATATCCTCGGTTCCTATCATTTTTTATTCGAAGCTATTTTCGCAGGAGTGTCATTTTTTTCGAAGATGAGTCTCGCAACAGTATAGAGTTTTGTGTAGCTTCGTGATATTTGTATCCAATTCTCTTATATTTCTAGCAACGCAAAACAAAGAATATTCTTAGTAATTTTGGGTTTTATTTTGAGTATTTTTATGTCTGAGATTTTTGGTACAATGATGCTTTGAGTTCTTATTATTCTTTATATATAAAATGTATTTGATATTAGGTTAAAACTTGTTCAAAAATTAATATTAGTAAAATATTTTTGGGATAATGAATGTGGACCGAACGATTTGCCAAACTATCTTAATTTTGTGTGTCTTGTTTGCTTTCATTTTACTTGATTTTATGTTTTGCTTCTCCTATGTGCTCAATAGATTAGTTGGATTTTAATCTAAACAATAGTAGGAAATTACTAGGTTAATTGGTTGAATATATCCTACTAAAATTAAAACCTTTAAATTTTACAAATCTTCTCTTACATTTTCAAATAATGTTGTTAAACCTAAAAAACACTTGAAGACGGTATACAGTAAATCATTTTTTTCTTTTTTTTATAATAGTACTAGTTTTTGAACCCATACAAATTCAAATTTGATAAATCTATAGTAATATTTATTACCAAACAATAACATTAACTTTTATTGATATAGATTATTTATTCTATAAAATAAAAAAAATAAGTCTTTAAATATAAGTTTTAAATTACTTATATTATAATTGAAAAATTGATATTAAAAATTATAAAATGATTTATAGAAATACCTTTAACATAAATAGTCTTAAATAGTCAATTAATTTGTTACTTAATAATGAATAAATATATTATAATAATTATTTTATGAAAAATATAATCTAAAAACAATATAAATATTAATAATTAACCACGATATTGACATAAGTATATAATTTTATTTAATAAATAATTTAAATTTAATAACACAACATATGAACTTATTCAACTAATAATTTTATTATCTAAAATGTTAATCCTACGAATGATAGACATGACTTGATTGAACTTAATAAATATTGTTTATTTAAAAATAATTTATATTAGCTTACTATTCTTTTTTTAAATAATATGATCTCGATATGAAAATTATTAATTCAACAAAAATATGATATGTTTATAAGTGAATTGATCGAAAACTCATTAAATAAGTAATCATGTATGAATTATCACCCTTAATGTAATAAAAAAATTACATTATATAAAAAAATTATTCATAAAAAATAATTATATATTATATGGACATTTTAAAATTTATTGGTATAAGAAAAGTAAAAATATATATATAAATATAGTTAATTAATATTTTTATTATATAAGAAATTAATCTTACATGAATGATAGATATAACTTACTGAATTTAAGAAACATTTTTTTCTTAAAAATAATTTATATTAACTTACTATTATTTGTTTAATTGATATGAGATATGATATGATCTTAACATGAAAATTATTAGTTCAACAAAAATATGATATGTTTATAATTGAATTGATCGATTATTCATTAAATAAATAATCATGAACCGTATGAATTTTCATTCTTAATGTAATAAATTAATTACATTATATAAAATAAATATTCATAAAAATGTATTTATTACTGTAAAAAATAACAAAAAAACATAAAAATGTATTTATTATATAGAAATTTTTGTATTTATTGGTGTTAAAAAATTAAAAGAAAAAAGAGTGGTCATAAATAGATAATCATTAACTATATGAATTGTTGCACTTAATGTAATAAAAATAATTGCATAAAAATGTATTTATTATATAAACAATTTGATATTTATTGTTGTAAAAACATTAACCTAATATACGAACATTTTTGTATTTATCGATGTTAAAAAAAATTAAAAAGAAAAAAGTATAATGATAAATAAATAGTTATTAACGGGATGAATTATCATCCTGTGATATAATAAAAAAAACTTAAAAAAAATATAAAAAGTATTTATAAAAATATATTAGGAAGGAATTCATATAACAAATTGTCAGCCTTACAAGTAACATTCAAATATACATATCGATGAATATCAAAAATCGAAATTGCACAACTAAAACTAGTAAAACTACTATCGCTCAATGAAAACTATGGAGAATATGTTGAGTTTTCCCAATTGCTCTCTCCACTTCAATATTGTGGCCGATGCAATGGGAATTTTTCAACAAGCATATATATTAGAAAACAACTTGTGAATTTGAGCAAGTCAACCACGAAATTCATATATATATATAGCATAACAAAACATAAATTAAAATAAACAACCACAACCGAGAGACATTAAAGAAAACTTATTAATCCTTGGACCAAAAGACTAAATAAAAAAATTAAATGGACTACTATAGATCTAGAAGAGGGATAAGATATGGATTCCAAATAAATTTTATTGAAAAATAATTAAATTAGACGATGAGGATGGGATGGGAAAGAGACAACGAGAGGGAAAAAGGGGAAGGAACCGGAAATTAATAAGGGGGGCGGATCAAGAGGGAATACAAAAATCCTTGCAGGTTTCAAATGAAATTAAAGCTGCATTTTTTATTTCAATTAAATCAATAGAATTTTGTGACATATTGCATGAACCTGGCGAGATACAATTTGGTCAACTGTACCTGAATTCAAGATTTCATAAAATAAACAATGAGCATATATCTTAGGAAAAAAATTGTGGTGGGTACGTAACTTTTTTTTTTTAAGTATTGTTTAATTATTGATTTTAAAAAAATATTCATTAATTTTTTTACTTATAAAAGAATATTCATTAATTATTTTACTAATAAAGATGTATTTATTAGTTATTTTATTTATAAAATAATGAGTATTAAAAAACTTTTATTAATAAAAAAATTTAAATAAATATTATTGGGGTATTTTTTGTCATTTATTTTCATCCTATTAAACCAAAAAAAATACAAACACAACTGGGTGGGAATATTTTGTTCATTTCATATCTCTGATAATTTTATTTTTTAAAAAATAAATTAAAAATTATTAAATATTTTTTTTAACATGATCTTTATAAATAAATCACTAAATATTAAATTCTTAAACTTAAAAAACTAAATAATATATTTGTATATAAATAAAACAACTAAATTAATCTCCTCCATATGTTTTATCATACTTATAATCAATAAGAAACCAGGTAATGAACAAATTATGATTATAAAAAATCAACTTGTACCACCTTTTAGAACCCATGTAATGCTATTTAATACCAAAAACAAAAAAAGTTAATAATAATTTATTTAGTGATCCTAGATTAAGTTTCTTACACCCTTAAAATATGTACTCGTTCTCATCTGTCTATGATAATTGTTTTTAAACTATAATATCAATTTATTCCACAATCAACCAAAAAAAATTTATTATATGAACAGATTCATCAATATATTTGCCTGTTACGGGGCAAATTGGTTATATGTTTCATATTAAAATAAGGATAACTATACAATAATTTAAACTGTTATTTACACGAGAATATTTCATTATTAATAAAAAAATTATTTAATAACATTTACACATGAAATAAATGGAATATATATTTCATATATTTTTATCGTAATAATAACAAAAATTATTGAGATAATATTTTCCAAGAAAACATAAACTTTTCTTCATTGTCATATTCTTTAATTCGTATCATTTTTTATTGTTATTTTATACATCGAACATTATTGGATATGAAATTTAACATCGTTTTTGGGCATGTTTTCCTATTTTTAGACAACACTCTTATTACGTTGTTGTGTTATTTGTTTTTTTTTATTTAACAACATTTTCATAAAGTTTTCTTCTTTTGATTTTTTTAATATTATTTGTGAGATTTAAATATTTTGCTCTCCTTTACAATTTATTTTAACGAAAAAACGATTGTTATGTTCTATAAAAAATGTCAGTAACATTAAATACTTATGATCTAAATAGATATAAAAATAATAATTATTTGGGCTTGATAACAAATATATTATATAACTTGAACAATACAATATTTTGTTTGTATACAAAAGACTTGATATCATCTAAATTACTCAAAACATATGATTCTTGATAAAATATATATTTTGTGATTTACCAATAACCAAAGCCAAAAGTTAACATGCACTAAAAGAAGCCCAAAGTTAACATGCACTAAAAAAGGCCGAAAGCTCCTAACGAACATATATCAATAGTTAAATCAAAAGGCTAACATGTCTCAGAATGCCAAAAGCTCCAATCAGGCTTTTGAAACAAAAGGATTGGTCTTCACATCTAAAAAACACAAGAAAATAGGTATTAGCTTCATACTTGAACTTGGTACCTATAAAATAAGATAATACAAATGTAAGCATAAGTATTTTGACAAGTACAACTCATCCCTTTTACTAGTAAACAAGTAAACAATAAATCAATTTGGTTTCCGTTACATAATTAACAAAATAATTAATGATATTATTATATTAAATTACTATATTTATTTTGTTCATACATCGAATTATTTTTTATTTCGTTTATATTAGTCAACTATTATATTTGTTTCATTTATATCATTCCATTAATCCTATATGATGGTGTCATATGCCAAATAATTAATTTATAGATTTAAAATAATTCAAATAATTAAATCGTAGATTTCAAACAATTTATATAATTAAGTCATATATTTGAAATAAAAATTTATTTCAAATATACCGTTGAATTATTTGAGTTGTTTTAAAATCTACTACTTAACTATCTGAGTTATTTCAAATATATCATTGATGTATGACACCATTAGATGAAGATTAATAAAATGATATAAATGAAATAATTTGGTGGTATAAATTAGACAAAAAATAACTTAGTGGTCTGAATGAAATAAATACAATAGTTTTGTAGTATTTCTATAGGTTTACTTTGATTTAATTAAAGTTTCGATTTTTATTTCATTGATGTAATTAATTTTATTTGTGAATGTCAAAACTCAAAACCATGTTGTTATAGATTAGGGCATACCACTAGTTTATTACATAGATATGTCTATTACTAAATTATAATGTTAATTTATCATTGTTAATTTTTATAATTAAAGTAAAAAGTTGTAATTTATAATTACAATTATAATTAATAACTTATCTTAAAAATTGTTAATGGATTCAACTTTACCTATTTTAGCTACTACGTTTTTGAAACTTAATGTTGTCGTTGAATTAAATCTAATAAACATATCTATAGATTGTTAAATAATTAAAATTAATTAATGACTATATCATTGATTAATTAAAAAAACAAGAAAATGTAAGCAATCTTAATTGTACTTGAGCCATCAAATTAAAATAATTCTAAATATGTAATAGAGTAATAATTTGAAAATTAGTTGCATAATAGCATAATTGGTTGGATGATAATTTAGTGATTAGGATAATTCAATAATCACATCTTTATCCTTATTTGTTCTAAAAAATTGTGCATTTACTATATTATTATTTTTATATTTTGGGGAAACAACGAAACATCACCATTTAATTGATTATTGACATTTTAGGTTTTTATTATGTTAGTAATTAATAGTTAATTTTATCAATCATTTGTAGGTAACGACACTTACTTGCATCTATATTTATATCGATATATTTTTAAGAAAAATAAAGTTAATTATTTAATCTCTTGTTTTAGGTATCTCAATATTAGTGTTATGTTTATAAGTAATATGAATTTTTTCTCTTATGTTTATAAGTAACATGAATATGATTATATCGATATATTTTTATGAAAAATAAAGTTAAATATTTGATCTCTTGTTTTAGGTATCTCAATATTAGTGTTATGTTTATAAGTAATATGATTTTTTTTCTCTTATGTTTATAAGTAACATGAATATGATCTTTCTTTAGAGTTAAACATTATGAAATTGGATGACACATCATTGTTGCACTAATGGACATTTAACTTGGCATTTTAAGTTAGTTCTAAGTTAGAATGAATTTTTAAGTTTAAAGGGGTTAAAACTAACTTAGAATTTAAAGTCGATTATAAAAAAACTAACTTTAAATTGACTTAAAATTAAAAAAAAATTGTTTGGCTTGTCATTAGTTGCCACATAGGATTGACGTGGATATTTGCATCAATTGATGTAAAACACATGTAGTATCGATTGACGCATAAGAAAAACAATAATATTCATGTTGATTCTACACTTCAAATGATGTGAAATACATGAAGTATTAGTTGACATGTAGTACAGACGTAGATATTGACATCCATCCAAAATTTGGTTGATGTAAAACACATATTGCATTGTTTCACATATAGAACCGACGCTAAAAGCCATGTTTGTCCTACATGTCAACCAACATAAAGGGCTTTTTTTAACTTTCTTTCCTCTTTCCCCCATTTTGATAGTTCCCAACTCTCTTCCTCTTTTTTATTGTCCAATTATTATCCCAACCGTTTTTTGGCACTATTTTATTTCCATTCACTTGGGTTTTTCTTCTCAACTTTGATCGGCTTAGATCCACTCATTTTTAATGTTTAAATCCTCCTCCAATCCTCACAATTTTCTTACCCATTTCTTTAGACATTTTTCTCCACTTTTTTACTTACAAAACATTTATTTTCTTTCATTTTTTTCACCTACTTGGTTCTTATAAGAGTTTCCATGAAATATTTTGTACTCATTATTTATGTTTTTTACATTTATTTTTTATTTTTTTCTATTTTAAATTTTTTTGTTATATAAGTTTTTTTATGTATATGTTTTGTTGATTAAATGATTTTTTTGTATGTGTTAGATTAGATCACTCATTTTTGTTGGAGCAAGACATTTAAGATACAATGCATTTTTCTTATCTAATTATTACTTCACTTTCAAGTTTATACTTTTTAAAAAAAATTTATCTCAATTTAAATTTTATTTTTGTAAACTTGTTCTTACATGTATTAAAACATTATTATTTTATTAGTTTAATTAGTTTCACATATTTAATTGTTTATTTATATGTGAAAATAGTATATATATATATATATATATATATATATATATATATATATATATATATATATTGAAGTAACAATGAATGTATATTGTTATTATTATTAATTTTTGGGATGATTGTGCATAATTATATGATATATTGATTGCTATTGTAATAATTTATAAAGTTTATTTAATAAATTATAATTTGTATCGGTGACTAATACATATTTAATGTGTTTAATTATTTCATAGAAAAATGGACAAGTATTGAATGTCAAAATATATAATTGAGTACGATTATTTTTTGAAATATAAATTTTATTAGAATTCGCTCGTATGAATAGTAATAGTAAAATTAATATAATTCGATATCCATGTGGTAACTGTAAGAATGAAAATTTTTATGATATTGATGAGGTTAAGTATTATTTAATCTGTAATGGTTTTCTTTTTGTATTATAAATTTTTGTATTATTATAAAGAAAATATTGATACTCATAGAGAAGAGATAAATAAGGATGTGGATAGATTGAATACATCTTATTGAAATAGACACTCAAAACATAATGTCATAAATATATAAATAAAAAAATATGTTTCAAGTTGTGAAAATTGAACAATACGATGATGACCTCGAAACTTCTATAAACTTTTAGAAGACACTGAAAAATCATTGTAGTTAGAATACAAAAAATATACTAAGATGTTAGAATAGATTCATTTGTACAATGTGAACACTAAAAATGGTTTTAAGGATAAGGGATTCAATGAATTACTAAAGGTACTAATAGATATATTCTTAAGGATAATAAATTGCCCTCTTCAATGTATGAAGTGAAAAAACAAATTTAGTCATTTTGGCATGAAATGCCATAAGATTCATGCTTGTTCAAATAATTGTATTCATTATAAGAATTAATATGAGACATTAAATAATTATTCAATGTGAAAAGAATCAAGATAGCATGTTGTAAATGAAACAACACCTAAGAATGAATTGTTTGTAAAGGTTCTTTGGTATTTTCCTATAATTCTTCGCTTTAAGAGATTGTTCAAAAATATATAAACATCAAATATGTTGATTTGACATTTAGAGAATCAACCTGATGACAGGATGCAACAACATCCTTCACATTCTCTAAGTTAGAAAGTAGTACATTATTTACCCCCTCATTTTGCATCTGACAAGCATAATCTTTTTCTTGTCATTATTGCTAATAGAATTAATCCATCCAATTTTCTTAGTAGTAGATATAACTATCATTCAATAATTATGGTAATATATAACCTTTCTCACTAGTTGTGTATGAAGAAAAAAATTCATAATGCTAACATTATTAATATCAAGGTCGAAATAATCCAGAATTGATATTGATATGTATTTGTAGACTCTGATAGATGAATTAAAGATGTTATGTAATAATGTTGTTAAGATTTATGGCCCACATAAGGAAGAATACTTTAACTTGAAGGAGTTGTTTATGAATAATTAAGGATTTAATTTCCTACCTATAAAAACTTATTGGAACATGCAACAAAAGATGACCTAGGATGTCATATATATAGCGATGACACTTCTATAATTAATCTTGTTCATGGATGAAATATGTCATGTAGAAAACAGAATATTTTTTTCATTTACACAAAAGTTTAGCTACCAAAGAAACTTTTCAATGGTAAAGAAGATTTATGATCCTACACTAAAACTTTTGCGAAAGGTTATGATATTAAGACGATTGTATGATATGACATTCAAATGATATGAAAAGGTGAAAAAGAATACTCATAAAAAGGTGTTGCAAAATAAGAAAAAGAAGACCAAGGATGATAAATTTATTGAAACCAATGAAGATGAAGGTCAAAATCTCTCTGATGAAGGGAAATTAAAGAGGTTAACAAAAAAAGAGACAAAATGAAAACATTACTCAAATAATAGAAAAAGATTATTAGAAGAAGATATCAATATTTTGAAAATTACCTTATACATTACACCATAGATGTCATGCATATTGAGAAAAATGTATTTAGAAGTTTAATTGGTACATTGCTTAATATGTTTGAAAAAATGAAGGATGATATTAAAGCGAGATTGGATTTAAATAAATTGTACATACAATCTAAATTGACACAAATGGTGGAAAATAATAAGAACTAAACATACATATCACCAACATCATATACATTGTCATAAAAAAGGAATGATGTATTTTATAAATTTTTGACAGTTGTTAAGGTTTCTAATGGTTACTTATTCAACATAAGAGACTGTATATATGATCAATAATAAACTTTATCGATTGAAATCATATGATTGTCATATCTTTAATATAATATGTAAGGAAGCTATATCAATTGGTGAATTAATCTCTTTGTAGAAAGACGCCGTGAAGAATCTGTATTCACTTGAGAAATATTTACTTTTTTTCTTTTTTTGATATAATGATTCACTTATATGTTCATTTAGTTTGATAAGTTCAATTGTGTGGTACTACTTACTTAAAGTGAATGTATCACTTTTAAAGATACATGCAAGTCCTTCAAGGATATGTAACTAATAGAAATAATCCTAAATGATATATAGTGGAACGTTACATCGCTAAAGAGGCTACTCAGTTTTGTTTTGAATACTTTAGTGGTTGCATTGAAATTGGAAATCCTACACACAAGTTGTTTTTACACTGTGACATGATCTAAGTAGGTAACTCGTAAGAATTTTTTTATGGATCGCACCCAATGGAAAAAGGCATGCAAAATGTTTTTTGAAAATAATAATGAAGCACAAATATACATAGAATAAGTAATCACAATGTCACATTCCACCCTTTTCATGTAAAATAAAATGATCATTTATTTAACTATTAATTACTTGTAATTGATAATCTTTCAAAATATCACAAAATGTATTTAAATTTACTGAAGATTGATCCTCGTTAACAAAAAAAAGGAGAAAACATGGTTGTATAATGAGCATAAAGAGAAATTATTTGTTGGGTTCACAACCATGTAAATATCACATACAAGAATTAACTAATGCAACTACTTAATATTTTACAACCTTATTTTACCACATTTTATGTGTTTATATGCATAGATTCGAATTGAACTCAATAAACCCAACCATAAAATAATAGAAACTCTAGAAAGGCTTGCACATACTCCAAAATTTTATGTCAAATCATATTTTAGTTTCACAATTAATGGTTCTATGTTTACAACACAAGCAATGAATAAAGTTTAAGTAAACCATAATAGTAATGAATAAAGTTTAAGTAAACCATAATAGTTGTGTGAAGATGGTTGCACAAACTTGAAAATTTGCTAGTTCAAAATATGAAAATCATGTGCTTTCTAATAGAATGTATTATAATATTATTCAAGAAATTTGGAACTCAATTATGAAGTCTTCTATGAAATAGTATTCTTGTGTGATTAAATCAAAAACACTATAAATGTTGATGAGTTTGGATTTACTAGCGGTGATAATTTGTGTTGTAATTCGATTGATCGAATTGAAACGGAATCAAAAAATTCAAATGAATATAAATTGAATTAAATTTAGGTCGAGTTTGGGCCAATTCAAATAACTAAAAAAAATTGAGTTCAGTTTGAGCTAACTCGTTAGCCCAAAATCAAATTAAAAATAATGTGAATTTTATTTCAAATCTTAATGTTTAAATGAAAATGTAATATGATATTGTTAATGTGTTTTTTTGTAATTGACTAGTTGTAATATTTTTTTTTATTTTTGTTGTTTCATGTAATGATATTTGTACTAATGAGCTATAATATCATTAAAAATATTTTTTGATTTATAAAAAAAGAAGTTCAATTAACTAACGAAATGCAATTAACAAATTTGAATGTTTGTGCGAGTCCATTTGTGTTTGGTTTGGTTTTAGGCCTATATTTGTTAACTTGAATTAAATTCAATTTGAGCTAGAGTTGGACCAATTTGAGTTGGGTTCATTCAAGCAAGTTCATACTATCTCAACCCACATGATTGCCACCCCTAGGATTTACCCTTCTAAACTTATCTTAGATAGGTTACATTGATGATCCTTTTATGTTAATACTTTATGCAAAATATGTATTTTACGTGAGCAATCAAATTAAAATAAGATGGTCAATGGTGTTACATCATCAAATATTAGTCATTTATCAAAACATGTTTGATACCTTATCAAATATTAGTTATTTCTCAAACAAACTATCTAATATATATGATGATTTCATTAATGATAATGATTCTTTGTCATGGCTTCAAAGTGATTGTAAATATACACACACATGACAACCTAATTAGATATACATATATGTTATATATTATTGTAATAACTCTTATTTATATGTTTGGAGTTAAACTTATGAATATTAATTTTTATTTCATTTTTATTTGTAGGTGTTTCGTGAATTTTATGAATATTGATATTGAAAATATTCTACGCTTCACTTAATCTAGATTATAGAATACCTATTAAATTTGATACAACTTAAAATCCATTAAGAGAAAGTAGCCAACAGTTAAAATCTTCTATCAGTAGACTTATCAAGTCAAAGTATACCAATCAATATAAATGATTGGAA
The DNA here is from genome assembly GCA_030763125.1 of Hippophae gyantsensis. NCBI lineage: Eukaryota > Viridiplantae > Streptophyta > Magnoliopsida > Rosales > Elaeagnaceae > Hippophae > Hippophae gyantsensis. Next base: position 33,907,159 of record CM061031.1, on the reverse strand, counting down.
GTATGTTTTCGATTTTGAAAAGCTTAAAACATGAAAAATTATTTGAATAAGTTTATTTTGATTTCTAATTAATTACGTATTATATTTATTTTTTTGCATATTATATCCCCTTTATAATGTGTTTTTTGCTTAATAATTTTAAAGTCCCCTACACTTGGGAAGTTAAGTGTCATAAAATTTAAAACAAGGTATGGATAGAATATAAAACTTCTTAGTTTGTAAGAATTATGTATTTTCATACTTGCACCCTCTCAATGAAAAAGAGATGAATAAAGTCTCTGAAGGTCACTTATGGATAACTCCACAAGTGGAGAGAGTTCTTAGATTATAAATATACTGATAATTTTCAAATTATTAGGGAAGAAAACCAAAATATTCAAATGTATAGTATTCTTCCTAACAACACTTGAAGATTATCAAATCTTAAAATGAGGCTAAAATAATAATTAAGTTGTTAATTTATTAAAAAAATTATATTTATACCAATAATTAGTTTAGTAAATGATATAAATACATTTAATTCATGTACGCAAAAAATTGAATTGGGTAGATGGATAACTTGATCTAAACGGTACATAGAGATAGAAGTTATGATTTCACATGTTCATGAATAAAGTTATAATATTCTTATTACTTTATTATTTGTACAAATTGAAGCTAGAACATATAAATAGAGTTGAAATAACTAAACAATCAGAAAGGGAAGCCATATACTATGCATTTGGACCAAAGCATTCTGGTCGGATTAGAGACAGAAATCAATATAATGTGAATTGAAATTTTTTAATATTCCAAAAGAAATAATTGAATTCATCAGTAAAGACAAATACAAAAAACTTGAATATGAATTGAATTCCTTTAAATCTAACATGCTTAGTAAGATTGCATCTTTAAAGCAATTTCAAATTTACTAAGGTAGGTCGTCATAACACATGATAGGAATTCCACCGTACTATAATTAAGGCATGTTATAATCCATGCCTATTGGTATGAATCCCATGCAATTTGATAGTCATCTCATGTTTGCTATGACATATAATCATCATATTTGACCCATGCAACCATCTATGTCAAAAATGCCTATGCAATTGCATATTCATCCAATTTCTCCAATGCAATCTTTGCATTCCATCCCTCATCCCAATGAGTTTTTTTTATGAAAACGTTGTTTCAATACCTACCTCGGAGTTATCCTATATTTGATGAATCTTTCGTCGTAAGATTGTATCAACTAAACTAATATTATGTTTATTTTATATGATGTATTTTGTTTTATTTAATATGTTTGAAGTTTTTTTTCTAGAATATGAATATCTCTTGAAATATTCATCATTATGTTGCTATTAGAACAATGCAACATTGGAGTAGTGATCGAAAAATTCACTATCAATATTTTCCAAACCACTTGCAAATAGTAAGTAATCAATCATTATTCCATCATTATACACTATAATTACCTTTTACCTTTTGATGTTACCATAGTAAAAGAAGTAATTGGACAATATATGGCTTAACTTTTATATCAAATTGAGTTAAATTTTAACATATATAGTATTATTTATTTTTACTTAAAGTAAAACTTATTAGCTTGTTTTATTTTAATATTCTAATTTTATTATTATTAACATGACTATATTTTTAGTTTATTATATCAAAGTTTGTGAATGACTTAGATTTAAGAGATACAAAGAAAATATCTTAGAGTAAATCTATTGGGTAATCAGGCACCAAGTGATTCAAGAAAGAAGCTATAGAAAAAGTATAATTATAAATATAATATAAATTTTATTAAAAATCTTAGCTCTTTGATGACAATTATGTCAAACAAGAATAGTGTGGATGATAGATGAATGGTGCCCCTTCCTTAAAATATATCCAATATTACCATTTGACAATCTTATATTTTGATCGAGTATATATCATAATTATTTAAGTTTTAAATAATCTATTTACGTAAAATTTAAGTGTGAATAATGTGAGTCCTTGGTCATTAGAAGTTTTCATTTAAGTATAACACATGCTTATCTTTATATTATCTAATTAACTATATATTATTTTTATTTAGGGCATATTATTGATCAACTTAAAGATAATCATGTCATTGATCAATATTTTATGATTCATCTTTTGTCAAAACTTATCAAGAGGATTCTCTTAAGATAAGAGCTACACAATTATATGATAGAATATTAACACTTCAATGAAATCAAGAGTTAAACTTCCTTGGCCATTGAAGTTTAAAGAGGATGAAGATCATTGGTCTTGGTAGTCCTTGATATATATTGTAATCATGTTTGACATTATGATTCGACTTTCATAATATTAAATAAATATTATAAAACAATTATTGAAATTTAAGATGTAAAACTAGGTAGTTTTATAAATTTTTCTTTATTACTAACGGTATATGAAAATACTAATTCTTTTAAACTTTGATTGGGCATAAAAATTGTGAAATAAGAATAAAGGCATCGTCATTAATACATTATAGAAGCTTGTATGAGATAATGTTATTGTATGTACAAGTGAATATTAATTTTGAATTTTATCAACTTTTGTTATTTGTACGATTGAATAATAAATATACTCAAATTGACAAACATATATGCTTAATTTTTTTAGGTTCTATAACAACGAAATGGAATCATGTGTGGATACTATTTGATTAAATTTAAAAGTAAGATCGTTTCAAACATCAACATCATAATTAACGATATGTTAATCTCTTTAATTAATTATTCTTTTAACATGTAAGTTATTTTTTAATCTTTTAATGAAGTTATCACTTTAAATAATAATTTAAATTTAATATTTATAGTTCATTGATGGAGCAAATCGTGCTATAATATGCACATTTTCAAAGATTTATGAGAGAATTGAGCATAATATATACTTTAAACTATAAGATTATAAGAATAAGAAGAAGAAATTAATTTGATGTTGATATTATGAAAAAAATAATATATACCATTGTTATTATATGCTTATCCGGTAAATATTTACACATGTAGTAATGAATATATTCAATTCAATATTTTAATAGATCATGTGTATGTTTATATGCTTGTATTTAGTGATATTTTAATTAAGTTAGTAATGTTGTATTTAGTCATATTGTAAGCTAGTTTGATTTTTATATGTGTTTGCATGTAAGCTATAAAATAACCAAAAATTCATTTGTGGATATGAATTAATAAGTCGATTCTAGAGTAGAATGGACTTAAAAGTTTTATGTCAGTTATACGTTAGAACTAATTTAAAAATTTTAAGTCAAACCTAGTAGTAACCGACTTAAAATTTCTAAGTTGGTCCTACGTGACAATTGACTTAGAAACTTAAAGTTGATTGTCACGTAAAAATAACTTAAAAATTCTAAGTTGGTTGATAATTAAAATCAATTTAAAATATTAAGTCAATTTTAACCTAAAATCAACTTAAAAATTTTAAATCTTAAGTTAGTTGATAGAACCAACTTAAAACCCAATTTAAGTTGATTTTTTAAACGGATTGATAATCTCTTTGTTATAATAGTGCACGTTACTAATGAATTATATACAATATTTATATAGTATTAGATCTTTAATAGGTCAAGGAAAAAAAATCTAATGGGCATCATGGTACCCTAAATACATTCAATAATGACTACAATTTGATATTAGGATAAAGAAAATATTGTTTCATATTAAAGAATAATACTAATATAATATTTATGAAAAAAGAAATTTTTTTACCTTCATTTAAAGTTATCTTTTGTAACAAAACTCTATTTCAAATAAGAAATGAATATTTGAACCAAAATTGAAGCTAGTAAAAGCCATATATATTCCGATAAAAGGCAATAATAAAAAAGTAGCCCTCAATTAAAATTTTGATCAAATAGCATCCTCCTTTTATTCGGGACTCGAGAGGTATTTTCTCTAAAGGTTACAAAATGCTTCTAATTGCCAAAAATATAAAAAGAACAAAGCACCTAACTGCTAACACTCAAGCCCAAATAGTTGAATAAGGCCTATATGTAGTGGTAGAGTGATGGACCAATAATGAATGGACAGACTTCTTTTTGTAGTCCACACAAATAAAGTAGTAGTAGCCCAATATGTTAGGTAAATCTTGTCAGGACCCACGAAATTTTACGTCCAAAATACGTGGTGCTAATCAATTTTTTTAATGAAAGAGGCCCCTCGTCCATAAAGGTGAGCAGAAAGCGAAGTTTAAAATGACCTACTTCTCTGCCATTTTTTTTTTCCTACCCAAAAACCAAACGCGTCACAAATATGAGCTAGCCTTCTTGATGAAAAAACCAAGATTGCTTGTCAAAATAGAAAATTAGGATGGAAGAAGTTTCAACTTTTAAAAAGGATTATATTGCTATGAAAATAATTTAGAAAAATAATAAAAATACCATCATTAAAATTTGTAACAATAAAATAATATTTTTTAAGCTCATCTCATTCATTTTTATTATCACAAAAAATATAATATATTATTTTATATTAAATATTGTTAAATTAGATATCATTTAAATTAAATTATGATTATTTATATATGTTAATGTTAAATGTTGTTCGGTTGGATTCAGTTCAATGTTTTTGGAGTGTAGTTTTTATTGTTTTAAGTTTTAAATGTGTTATTTTTTATAATTTTTCAAAAAAAAAATTAATGTTTTAGAAATAATAACTCTTACTTAATAAATGAAATATTGATGTTACCCTTCTAATATTCGAAATTGCATTGGTTGATCAAAGCATAATCTTTCCCCGTTCCTAAAACGGTTTAAAACTTAAAAAGGTAGATGACATCAAACAAAACAAAAATAAAATAAAATAATAATAATGGTAATTTATTTTATAATTAACTTTGTTTTTTAAATTCAATTTTTTGAAAGTAAATTTTCAAAAATGTATATTATTTGATAATTAATTTTATTTTTAAGTTTAGATTTAGAATTTTTACACATATTTTTTATGATTTTTTGAAATAAAATATTTTTAGAAAAGTTATATTCTAAGTTCATTTTTTTATTAGCTAACTTGATGTATTTTCTATATCTTACGAGAAAATGAAAGAAAAAACATAACTTTTTAGAAAACGGTTTTTTTTTCTTTCCTAGTTAATTAAAAAATATAAAATTAGTTTCAAGAAAACACAATTAGAAAATAGAACTTATTAACTAGTAAATTTAGGATTTGTATCAAGAGTGATATTATTATACGTTAAAAAATAGTAGTAATTATTTCTCAGTTACAAATTATTCTAATTAAAAAAACTTATATACGTAGCTTATTTTAATAAAAATATATTTAAATTATTGAGTTTATAATGATATATCACATGTTAAAAATTTATAATTTGAAATCTATGTGTATTATAATTCTATTTAATACATATAATTTTTCTATAATTTATAAATATTATATCTAAAATTTTATTTATCGAAAATTCCCTCTACACTCTTACATATATTTGTCCATAGCTACTTACGAAGCTAGCCTTAAGCAGAGCAAAACAACTTATGATAATATTGTGAGCCAAACAATGATTAAGGGCTCTAAAAATGTGTTTCGCGTATGTATTGAACCTTCCTTCAGTTTCTTAAGATAATGCAACTATATAATATATTAAAGTAACCCATGATTATAAGTTTTATTGAGGGGGAGAATATTTTAATTTATCAAATATTAAATATAAAACTATAATTCATATATTAATTCAATAATATGAAAAGTTTATCTACAATTATAATCGATATTTTAAATATATAACAAGCTATTATTATTATTATTATATTCATAATTATATATTTTATACAACATTTTAATATAATTATTTAATTAAATTATTATTTATTTTAAGAAAAAGAATATCACTAGATGTAGTAATTGAAAGTTAAATTTTTTTGTAAATTTTAATGTAAAATAAAAATAAAACACACGTTGTATCAATAATAGAACAAGTCATTATTATTCTTTTAATACCTACCTTGTACATTTATAGCTTAAATTATGAATTGATTTTTAATTTTTAGTATCAAAATAATTTAATAATTTAAAAAACATAATTATTATATCTTATAAATTTATAGAAAAATAAACCACAATTTCATACTAAAAAATAAGTTTTGCTCTAAAATGAGAGTAAATAAGATTAGTTACTTCTTAATCCTCAAATATTACGAAAATAAATTATACTTAATTATACTTACATGTTAAAGAATTTACCTAAATTTTATTAAAAACAAATGAAAGAAGATAATTTATATTTAAACTAGAGTTTAATAAATTATTCTTAATAAAATATTAAATTTGGCTAGAACCCAGTCTATCGCCCATGGTTTTGTTGTATACCTAAAAGCTAAAATGCACTTTAATTTCTCAAGAATAAACGAGAGCCTACCATGTCTTATCTGTTGAATTTTCATCGAATTCTCTACTCATCCTTAAGCCCTTTATTTGTATGCAAATGCAAGGGGCCACGCTTCCTACGTTTTAGTAATATTTGATGCATGTATTTAGAGAAAGTGGCAGATATATATAGTGATTAATTAGAGTAAACTTTTTTACTCACTTGATTAAAAATATAATTTTATGTGTATAATTGTATAAAAATTATGAAAATTACATAATGTTTCATCTAAACTTAATTTTTAAGCCTATATTTTACTTGTAACATGTTTTTAATTAGCTTAAATTTTATGAATAAATTTAATTAATTTTCAATTAAAATGGTAAAAAATAATTAGTTTTTATTTGCAATTTTTTGTGCAAATTTGATTGTAAATAAATGACCCATTTAAATTTAACTCTTGAATTCGTCACAAATGTGAAAATGGTCTGGCTCAATATAAACTTATAGGACATGAGAATTTGTCTCATATATTTTCATACATAGACATGATATATAATAACATTAAATACTTATTTTATACAATTATATGTTTATAAAACGTAATTTTTAACATAAAATTAATAATTCTACATTTATTGATTTCAAATAAAACATTAAATCAATTCTCCTTTTTTATTTATTAATATAAATAGTTTTATAAACTTTTTCCATTGGATTTGATATCTGTGAAAACAAATTGATATTTTTTACCAATGAGAATAATCCGATGGGGATGATTCATGATTTTATGTAAACAACATTATAATTAAAGAAAAAAAAACATTTTATTTTAATTGATTTGTCCCCTTTTTTATTACACGAGGCTTCTACACTTCACAAGCTCACATGGCTCTCTATCCTAGGCATCATCTACGATTTTCATAGACGTTTTGCCCCTTCTTCTTCTTCTTCTTCTTCTTCTTCTTCTTCTTCTCAGATCAGTCTGTTCTTATTTTCTTCAGCTTACTACTTTTATTTTTTCATTTACAGATAATAAAATTTCACCTCTTTCCCAAACTACTATTTGTATTTGATATTATATTCATGGTAACATGTTATATTTTAGTCTCGTGTACATGTTTAACACAATAATTAAAATGTTATATTTTAAGCTGCAAAAGATGCGTATGAATGAAAAAATTGCTCTAAATTTATTGTCTTCGAGCTTTTTTTCCTTTTGTTTCTCTTTTTATAGTTTTGTTATTAATTATTCTAAAATATACTACTCATTAATAAAATTATATTTATAATTTTTAAAAAAATTATATTAGTATTAAATTTTATTTACATGGAATAATATATCAATATATACACTAAAAATAATAAATAATTCTACACTTTTATATTATCATCATGATCAGTTGCCCTGAATGTTTCAAAACAATGATACCTCTTATTAATTGCTTTGAAGTACTTTCATGGGCACTGATTTTGACCTCGTAATTTTACATTTGCATGGTATGTAAGTATATATTTTTTGTTATTTAAAAAATTATATTGATTTATTTTTGGCCTCGCAATAAAAATACATAAATAATAAATTCAAATAAAATATTAAAAAATATATTTTTTAAAAAAATAATTATACTATTTATACTTTCTTAATTATAATTCGAACTTTAATCTTTACATATAACCAATCTAATTACTACATGTTGAAAACAGTATTTTTAGTGATACAATATTCTCACCTTTTAATTACGTACTTATTTAACTTTTTACAATATTGGGCAAAAAAATCTAATAAAGAAGCATATCTAAATTCAAATAACTCAAAAAGAAGTATTCTTTTGAATTTTTTGTACCAGAATTTACCCCGTGAGAAGACTACAAAATGGGGAAGGCATACATATATACACACTTCATGATCAATTAAAACTAGCTTTAATACCTGTAAGTTTAAGGAAATAATAGAAAGCGTTGTAGCAAAAGCAGAAAACTTATACTACTACATTGAACGTAGACTATATATCCTTACGGAAAAAAAATCGAATCTAGACTATATATTTCACTTTATTAGAGAGAAAGGAAGACATGCACGTTAATTTTATTAAATTCAACGAGGAAATTAAGGAATATAGAACATTGATATAAGAAAAAGAAAATATGATATTTTGTATCGTGAACGTATCTCCATGCGGAATACTAAACACATTAACTATAACACTGTACGGATCAATACGTATAAAATCTAGTCTACAACTAAGACTATTGGAATATCTAATCTCATTTGCTTCCATAGCTTTCGAAATAAGAAAAAGAAAATATGATATTTTGTATTGAAAACAATAAAATTTTATAAAAACACTTTAATTGTTTTATATATAAGTTAAATAGGTTTAGTTCAATAGTTTTTAAATAAAATTAATTTAGTATAATTTTTAAAAAATGATATTTTTTGAGGATAAAATTGGATTCTTTGTAAAAATATTTTTTTTCCTTTTACTTTTAAAAATAACATTAAAAATTTAAAAATATCTTTTTTAACCCTTTGTTCTCAAATAAAAATAGTGTTTCTCTCATTTGAGTTTGAGTTTGTCTCATTAATTCTCTCTATATCTTTTCATTTAAAAAACTATTTTTTTTAATTTCTTTTAATTTGTAAATTTAATAAAATTTATAATGCTTATATAAATGAATTAGAGTTACATAGAATAAGATGTGGAAAAAATAAGAGAACATAGAGAGACTAAAGTAAAATGATAGAGATAAATGATATTTTTTAAAAAATGAGAGATGAATTTTTTTGTTTTTTAAAAAATGGGACTTAATTAACATTATTTAAAATTTAATGAAATAAACCAATACAACTTAAAAAGTAGTCTAAAATGACTTTATTGAAAAGTTAGGGGAGTAAAATTACCACCATCCCAAAGGTTGTTATATAGTTAGAGGAAAATACCTCTTCTTTGGTTTATTTCAACTTCTATATTTGCTTAGCCTAAGGAATCTTGTTCTTTGTACACGCTTATGAAAGCAGCTAAAGGAAGTAAAAGAGTAGAGTAAATAATATCTTATGAATATAAACAAATTTGGACTCTATTATAAGTATTTTAATAAAAAAATTACTAATGTTTGTTGTAAGAAGTAAAAATGGAAATCTATTTTTTTTTTCTAACAGAATATTATGACGAAATTTACAAGAATCAAGTATTTCTCATGGTACTTATATTCTCTGTAAAATTTACATGTCATCATAGTTTAGTTTGCCCATATATTTGTCAAAAAACTTGTAGACATTTTTTGTAAAAATAAATAATTAATTGTATAGTATAATTCTGTTTACAAATATAGTTTCATTTTTAATTATTCTTCACTTTATGTATATAAGTTTTTTTTTCTATATAACGTGAAAACATATGTTTTTCTCATGTTCGAAATTTCGATTTACATATTTTATTTATAAATTAAAAAATATATTTTTTAAAAGAGAGAGATAAAAGTGAAATCATAAAAACAAATAACTAATAAAAAGCAGATAAATTAAACAACCCAAACCTCTGGAAAATAAAAGGAGAAATAACCGAACTCTTTACAAGACAAACCTAATCACATCTAAAAGAAAAAAAAAATTGTGATTAGCAAAATTAGCATTAACTTTTTGAGTAAACCTATCACCCCATATCATTCTCATTAAATTTATCCCTAATAGTTCTATAACAAACATAACTAATCTCATTTAAAAGCTATTCCATCCCAACTCAATGTAAATGAAATATGAATTATCATATGAGTTAAAATTCAATTTAACTTAAAACAATTTTTTTTATTTCATTAATATATATGAAGTTTTTTTATTGTTTTTGTTTTTGTTTTAAACAATCTGAATTTTTGTTTAAAAAAATAATATGTAAACACTTTTAATAACATTATATGATTTTTTTAATTCTTTTTAGAAAAAAAATTACATTTTTTTGTAATAACATAAACATTTTTTTATGGGCAAACATTCATATAACTACTAAAAATATGTAAATATTGTAATTTGATAGCTGTATTAGTCTTTGTTACAAAATCAACTATTCTACTTAGAAAATTGGTCAAATTGATCTAAAATTTTAAATTCTATGAAACTGTGAAATTATAATATTCTTCAAAAATGCCATTACAATTTCACATGCATAACAAATGAATTTTTTTTCAAACAATTTAGTCAGTTTTGATACTAAAATAATTTATTGAAACATTTTACAACAATACAAATAATAAATTGTAACAAAAATAATTAATAAAAGTATCAAATTATTTTTTTACATAATATTAATAATTGTAAAAGCTACTATATGGTTTATTTAGCGATATAAGAAGAGAAGGTAATAATCATACTCATACATAAAAAAGGAAGAAGAAAAAAATAAAGCATTGGAATAACTTAGTTGAGAATTTTAGAACGGAGTTGAATAGGAATAATCTTAAATAAAGTAAGGATAACTTTATATAAATATGAAAATCACTTACCCTAAAATATTTTGAAAAACTAGAATTTTAGGGAATGATATATGAAATGAATCATAATATTATTTTGAGTTAATATAATTTATAGTTCAAAAATGTTCAATAATATCTTAGCAATTTTAATAAAGTGTAACTTCTCTAATTAAAAAAAACTCAAAATTTTAACAGTAACACTTCTTTTAAAATAGATTCTTTGTATATTTTTAATGATATATGGATTATTCAATCATAAATTATATAAATAAATACAATTTAAATTTCATAAAAATAATTAATGTTAATTTCTTTAACATCAGTTATAGTTACATCGTATATGTTTTTTAAGTTAACATATATCTTTAAGTTCTATATTTATTGGAATATTTTAATATAAATTTTATTTTTTTATTATTTTTATTTAAAAAGTGAGGAGCATGAGAAATCTCATAACTTTTACAAAAAAAAAAGTACTTTACTTCTATAATTTTGAAGAAAAAATGTAGATTATAATTCTAAAAACTTGGCTTAACTTTAGACACTTTTTTGAAACTAAAGTGTACTATTTTGAGACTAAAGTACTCTTTTTTAAAAGTTATGATATTAAATCATTCTATTTGATAGTTACAAGATTAAAGCTTTATTTTACTAAATGTGTTTACATATCCTCTTAATTAAAACATAAGTTAGTTATTTTTTTCATTTTCTTATTTGATTAATAATAACATTTATATATGTTTACTTTTTATTAATATTAAATAATTATATTTTAATAACTTAATTTTCTATCTTATTCTTTAACTTCTTAATTCAATATGTCTCGTTAATCAATATTTCACATTCACGTGCATCTTTCTTAAAAACAAAAACAAAAACAATTAAAGTGACTCTGTAAGTATAAGGTAAATAATATTTAAATACATAATCAATAATTTATAATAAAATTAAAAATTAAAATATAAGTTTAACATTAATTATTATAAAATATAATGTTTCATTCATTGTTTTTTATTTATTTACTTCCTTTTCTAATAATATATTTGGGAGCCATAAAAAATGGAATGTACCATAATTTTAACATTAGTTATTATAAAATGTCATATTTCATTCATTATTTTTGTAAGAATTATAAGTGTTAGTTATTTTCGTTGACAAAATATTTGCATGTAAACTTAGTTTTACTTCCTTTTCTAATAATATATTTGGGAGCCAGAAAAAATAAAATATACCATAATTTTAACATTAGTTATTATAAAATGTCATGTTTCATTCATTATTTTTGTAAGAATTATAAGTGTTAATTATTTTCGTTGACAAAATATTTGCATGTAAACTTAGTTTTAAGCTCACTATCAAGTCTATCAAACAAAGTCGAAAAAACATTAGAATTTCAGATAGTCGTATTTTAGGTATATTTGTTATAACTATAACATATAAGATTGCACTCATGCATTTAAAAACACATATTCATAAATCTGAAATTATTTTTGCTACCAAAATATAGAATAATATATCTGTTAAAATATTATATAAGATATAGCCTAAATTATAGGCTAAATCTTAGCCTAAAAGATAACTTAAAATATACTTTAAAAGAACTCTCCTTTAAATAGGAGTTCTTGATTAATGATTCTACTTTAAAAGAACTCTTCTTTAAATAGAAGTCTTATTAATTAATAAGTATTACTAATCTTATTTGTAATAGAAAAAATATTTTCCAATTACATAGAATTAATGCTTTTAATTTTCCATATAAATAAAACTCATTGTCCATTGTTTCAATCAACCACATAAGACCATTATTTTCTTATTCTTAATTTCTATATTGTTTTGCAAATATAATATCACAATTGTTTAGGTTTCTTTATTTGGTTAATCTATCAAAAATTGATTGTTATGTTTAATTGATAAATAAGTTTAATTAATTTATGATATTCTGATCATATGTTCTTATAACTTATTTTTTATTTTTGTTTTTGAATTGTTAGATCAAATAATTGTGTGTGTTATATCATAATTATTTGGTTTGAATATTAATTTTTTTAAAAGTTATCATTAATGAGCTTATGCTTAATTTACTTATTTTAAGATTTGCTAGATGATTTGATTTAAGTGATATATATTTTGAATCATGTAGTTAGAATTATTCATTATTAAATCTATTATAGAACACACATAAACACTTGTGTTTTTGTGCTAATCCTTTTGTTGTTGATTCATAAACGATCTGATTGGTCGAAACTTTATTGAAATATTGGTCTAGATACCGCTCACGCTAATATTAAAAATTGTGAAAACAGAGCAGTGACTCATAAGTAAGGTACAATGAGACAGTATCTTAAAGAGGATAACATAAGATCAAATTTATACTTGAATATTTAGTTTTTATAGTGTAAAGTTAGGTAATCTGGTAAACATATAGTTTTTCTTTTAGGTCAAGGTTGTGACCTTTGTTTTTTTCACTTAAAATTATCATGTGTTATTCTTTCATTTTTACACGCGATTGCATACCTGGTAACTTTTTTTAGATTATTGAATTATAAATTGATAAAAATTAAAATAAATTATTCACCCATTTTTCGTATTTTATAAACTTTTAATTTTTAATTTATTTACTTTCCTTTCTAATGATATACGTGGGATCCATTTGAAAAAAAAAGAAATATATCACTTTCTCTCACATCAGTATCACCTTAGTTCACTACAAATGAATGGATAAAAAATGAGATAAATTACCAAATATCTTTTATTATGACATTGATTAAATGAGAATCCATCCAATTTAATATATCTAAAAATCTTATAATTTTAACAAAAAATACACTTTACTCTTTAATGAAATAGGAGTATTTATTTATAATAAATGATATAAGTCTTAAAAAAGAAGAAGAGGATACTGTGTATACTATTTATATAAGCTACAAGATTCAACTAAACTTTTTTTCTTTATATAAGCTACAAGAGGATACAGCCAACCTCTGGTGATTATTTTCTGGGAAATGAAGCTAGAGAAAAATATGGCCATACCTTTTTCTGTTACTCCATTAGTCATGCTTTTAATTACGAATTAGTCATTACTTTCTTTATATAAAAAAAATGGAAAATATAACTAATTCAGTTGTTTATGAATCTGATTATATCACAGCAAACAACCCCATCCCCATGTGAGCAAGGAAGAGTCTGGAGACTCAATTTGTCTCCATTCTCACCCTTTTCTTTCGCCTACATTATCCTAAAGCATAACGACAAACAGCAAAATAATAGTAAATAACCACCCACAGTACAAAACAAATTTGATTCAACCGTTCACGAAGATGATCTAACAGATAGAGGTCAAAATTTATAAATGTGGGGAAAAAGCAAAACCCATTAAAACTTTCACTTCGATCGATCATATTCATAATTCATGGTCCTTGTTTTGCAAAATTTTCATTCAAAGGGGATGGATGGACCCATCGAAATGAAAGCTATATATTGACGCAGGGACCACACTGAATAGAATTGGGATTTTATGTAAATAAGACCCTGTAGGATACGCATCACAATGTTTGAAGACCTAAAAATATATATTTTTTATTTAAGTTACTTAGTAAATTATCAAGCCAATTTTTTCAGCACTTTATACCTATATAATATTATATATGTATTTTATATAAGTACATAGTAGAAATTGTTTACCAAAAAAGAAAAACCAGGTTATATCATAACTTAAAATTTATCCTAAACTAAAAAAAAAATTTTGGGTTTTAAAATGAAAATTACACTTTATGCGTCCTATGTTTTTTTTTTGGTATATAAAAAAATGAAGAATTCTATTCTAATTTATTCTTTCAGTGTGGAACTCAAATATAAAGACTAACGAGTAATATTGTTGACAACTAACTCTCTGTCTAATTCAAGTAATCAAATTTTGTGTTTACGTGTTGAATTCTCCCATTTCACAAAAAGCATGAAAAATTCATTAAGAAACTTAATTGTGTCTCTGAGAATATGTTAAGAGTTCAAATCAATTGAAGAACAATTTTTTCGTAATGAAAGCATTGATGATTGTTTTTGCATCTCCCTTAATATAAATTGTTATGGTTTTATAATGTAATGCGTGTTGGAATACTTTGGAGAAAGCATCAACTTTTGCTTCTTCACTAGATAAAGTAATAACTTGTGATTATAAAAACAAACCTACTTTATCTTGCATTCATAAACATTAAAGTTTATTTTAATAACATTTTGGAATAGGTTTTCAAGAAATAAAAATAATATAAAAATCTTTATTTAAAATAGTCTCTTTCTTCTTCTTTTTTCACAAAGAAGTCAATTCTTTAAGAAACTCTATTAGTTTGAAATTGGTGATCAATAGTCTTATTTTTGTGCACTACTTCCTTACTTAACCACAAATCTATTCAATCATGATAAGTGTAGTGCATATAAAAGTTTCTTAGTCTATCTCCTTAGTTAACTATTTAGTTGGGGGATCTAAAATGAAAGATAAGTAGGATTTAGTGTCCAATTTTTCAATAAATTCTCGATAATGTTCCATTTGTAGTTAAACCATCAAGATCTAAGAAGTTCACATCTTATGAAAAGATGTTCAACATCTTTTATTTCCTTTTCGTGTAAAAGACAATTTAAGTCTTCAATAGTCATGAAAACCTACGATTTTTTTGTACTTAAACAGTTATTAGCTATTTTAAGAAGAAAATTTTTATATCTTTCATGAATTGAAGCTTTCTAAATCTTCTTCCAAAAACTGGTATGTGTATTGTGGACTCTATTCTGAATGAGAACTTTATAAGCATCTTTGACAGAGAATTTTTGTTTTTCCATTCTATACCAAAAAAATTAGTCAAAGATATAGGGTCAGGTGGTTGAAGTTTTCTAATGTAAGATGTGATATCCTCCCCAAAAAGTGAAACCAGTTTTTGATAGCCCCAAGACCAATAATTATTCCAAAAGCAAAGATCAAAGACAAAATTTTCCTATTGTACATTGATGTCTAAGGTTCTTCTTTCAATTAACTTTGAGGTAGTTGTTGTTATGGAAGCCAGGTACCCACGAATCATGCCATATATTAATTTTTCCTATATCTACCTTTCAAAAGATACCTTTTTGAATCAGATCTTGTGTCTAGAGTAGACCTTTCCAAATGCTTGAATCATTTAGATATTTTTGGTTGAAAACTTTAACCTATAGTTTATCAGATTCAATTATCAACTCCCATGTAGGTTTAGATAAGATGACTTTGTTAAAATCATCAGTTTTACAAAAACACAAACCTTCTTCAATTTTAGGCCTGTAAACAGAACCCCAATTTATAGGAGTAAAAACGTGTTGAGAGTTTATATTGCCTTTCCACCATAATTTTTTCATTAGAAAGTCTACAACTTCACAAAAACTAGGTTATAACTTGAAAGTGTTCATGGAGTAAATAAGCATAGTTTGTAAAAAAAATTGATCATTATTCTTTCACTACTACAAAAAGTACATACGGCCTCGGTTTTTAACCGTGATCGTAGGTCTTTGGCTATGGTTATAAGAACCAAGACTTAAGTAAGAGAGACCATAGGTAATTACCTATGGTCTCGGTTTTCCAATAATTAAGACCATAGGTACCCCTATGGCCTCGGTTTTTTAATAACCGAAGTCATAGGGTATACATAAATTAAAAAAATATAATTAGTAATTACAATATTAAAAATCAATATAAATTACAATAAATTTATTAATTATAATATTAAAAATCATATTATATTAAAATTAAAAGTATAATTACATTTGAGAGTTTATTATACACTAAAACATATTTTTCCAATAGCTTGTAGCAACATTTTAAACCTCATGTATGTTCATTGTAATGTCATTGCCTTTAAATTAGCAATTGTGAAAGAAAGCAACAAAATTGATCAAATCCAAAATTTATTCTATCCTAAACTTCAGCATGGATTTTGTTAACTTTATCAAAAACTTTCTCCCATATATTTGTAGACTCAGAGAATGAGTAGTCTTTCTTATTAGAGATGTGATTGAGTGTCACTTGATGAGTAAGAACACTAGGAATAGATCTTGGTCAAAAAGCACCTGCTTGACTAGAGTTAGGGAAAAAATAGAATTTGATAGTTGTTATTTGAGCCATCCATGTGCCAAAAAATGACATAGGTGATTAAACTTCATAGTTGGCCTGCAACCATTCTCCAAGGATAGAAAATAGATTTGATTCATTAACCTAATGTCATATAGATATGTGAAGGTTGTAATCGTTAGTAAAATGATCAAAAATACCACAATTAAAGTAAAATTCTTGCAACCTTTCATATTTTAATTCTACCCACAACTTGAAGCCATTAGGTTGATTGTTGGTAGGCATGCAACGATGGATTTTACATCCAAGTAAAAGTGGCTCATGCATATTTAAATCCACTCAAAATGCACATAGTTTTTGCTAACTAACTATTATTCTTCGTTGTAATCAATTTGAATGAGATTGCCTTGCAAAATTTTCAACTTTAGCAATTTGCATTCCAACAAAATGCAGGCTTTAAACGTGAACCCCAAAAGTAGCATAGTTGAATTCAACCTCTTGGATTGTCAAGTTGTGATTACATTCTTATAGCATAATAAGGGATCCATTTACATGCCAACTGCACTTTTTCCAAACTCATCTCTCTCTTCGACAAAGGAAAAGGTGAAGGAAAAAAAATTCTTTTTATAGTCTTTAGTAACAATAGATAACTCTCCTTGGATGTCCTAGGATTTATGAACAACCATTACCACTTTATGCTTTTTCACAGTTTTACTTAGCAAGACTTTTACAATCAGCATAATGGAAGAAGTAAGAAGAGCTTCAGCGGAGTCTTCTGTGAGTTCAATCTCAAGCTGATTGTAGGTGAGTTGTGTTGTTTGTTCAACTAAGTCTCCCATCTCTTTGTTAGAGATAACTTGGGCTTTAAATTCCATGAGGGAAATGAGTGATTTCTTAAAAAGAGAGGAATTGAAAAGTTTTTGTTTTTAGTATTTTTTGGATGGTAGAAGGTAATGAAACTATATCTTTCTTTTCTGATATTTATATTGACATATTGAAGCTTCAATTCCTAATTTGTCTTGAGAATTTCAAGATTTATATAACTTCATTAAACTCTTCATCTTCTACTAGCAAAAGATCGTATCTAAAAGTTGTTGAAAATCAATACCAACATAATAAATGAAGTGGTTGAAGGATGTAGGAAAATAAATGAAGTGGTTGAAAGATGTAGAGAAATGAATAGGGTGGTTGAAGGATGAATAAATAGGGTGGTTGAAGGATGAATAAATAAGGTGATTGAAGGATGTAGAAAAGACAAGTGTGTAGATAATATTTGTGTGGCTATAATTATTTAGTATTTTTTATATTTGTATGGTGTAGATTGTACGGTGGGGATTATAAATAGCCTACCTTGCATTTGGTTTAATAATTCCATCAAAAACAAATAAGTCTTTATATTCTTAGTTTGAGTGTGAGTTGAGAGCTTTCTCTTTGAGTGTTTGTATTTCTCTTCAATTTGTGAGTTACCTTTGAAAGGTGTTATAGTAGGTATAATACAAGTAGTTTGTTTACTTGTTTGGATCTAATATTAGTAAATTTAGAATTGTGTATTCTAAATTTTACTCAACAATTGGTATCAGTGTATAACGGTCAAGGATCGTTCTTAGTGGAGCTATCTTGAGTCGTGAAGAGTTTGATACTCTGCAAGTTTATTATTCAAGCTTGTTCGGTATAGTCGAAGTCTTGCCGACACGATGGGTGATCTTCAAGTAGTTGGGGGAATCAAGAAACTCAACAACAAAAACTATAACACATGGGCAACATGTATGGATTCTTACCTCAAGGAAATGGAGGCTTTCATTCAGGGGAAGCTTGGAAGAACTGCAATGACAATAGAAAATTTGACTGTGAATGTTACAACTGTAGAAAGATGGGTCACATGGCAAAATATTGTTAGAGTAAGAAAAATCCTGTTGAAAGCAATACAGCTACTTCCAGTTCTAAGGAGCATAGCGAAGATGGTTGGGATGCCGAAGCATTATTCGCTACAGAGGAAGAAGAATAAACTCTTACGGTGCAAGATAAAAACAAATTGACTATAAGAATGACTGGATCGTAGATTCAGGCTGCTCAAATCACATGGTAGGTGATAAACAGAAGTTGGAAAGCATGTCTGAGTACAAGGGAGGTCGTGTAGTGGTGACAGTTGACAACTCAAGGTTACAGATAGCCCATATCGGTAAGACGATAGTTACGCCTCGATATAGTACTAACCAAGTACCACTTCAAGATGTTTATCATGTCCCAGGAATGAAGAAAAATTTTCTATTTATGGCTCAATTAACATCATCATGCCACTATGTCTTGTTCCGTCCCCGAGTCGTGAAGGTGTATCGTGATCTCAAAATCTCAAAAACACTGACAATAGAAGGGCAACAATTGGAATCAGTCTACGTAATGTCAAGAAAATCTGTATATGTGGACAAGATAAGAAGAAATGAGATAGCAGATTTATGGCATATACGGTTAGGTCACGTTAGCTATTCTAAGCTAAGTGTGATGGTAAAGAAGTCAATGCTTAAAGGTCTTCCTCAACTAGATGTGCGAACAGACATGGTCTATGAAGGATGTCAATATGGTAAAGCTCACCAATTGCTATATGATGAATCGAAGTTTAAAGCAAAAGAACCATTGGAGTTAGTTCAATCTGATGTATTCGGTCCTATTAAGCAACCATCAATTGGCAGTATGCGATATATGGTGACATTCATTGACGACTTCTCAAGGTATGTGTGGGTTTTCTTTATGAAAGAAAAATCTAACGTATT